>CM060937.1:689631652-692131652 GCA_030765085.1 Allium cepa | reverse complement strand
TTTATATTTGTCTCCCCCTAATTCTATTCACCCCCCCTCATTATTTGCTTAGCATATTTATACATTTTTTCCCCTCTGTTATCAGTAAAAAGGGCAAAAAAATATCACTTAAGTACAACTAGACAATATGTACAAAATTTTGACACAAATACACACACAGAGAAATAATAAGGGTATAAACATATCATGTTAAATAATAAGAATTAGATGGTTTTTAAAATTATAGACGTTGCCTATATCAATAACATATCCTTTTGGTATTTAACCAAAGTTCAATGGATTTCTTGTCTATGCTTTCGACATCCGCTATCGGCATCCATTGTTAGGTACTTGAAAAAAATACAAAATATATGCACTGGTACCCTTTTTATTTTGGGTTCGTGGGGTTATGTTTTGGGAAGCCAAACCTATAAAGAGTTTGAATACGCTTCCAAAATATAATCGTTAGATAAATAAACTTTATTAATAAAATTATCGATGTATTTTTCTTTCTCATTGTCATCTATTTTCTAGGAACCCATATAATAATAAACCTAATTGGTAGTTTTAACTTTAATTTCCTAGGTTTTTGTTTGAACTAGGTAGCCTTAACAAATTTAGTACATTGAGTACTATTTTTCTTTGATTTGGGCTTAGAGGTGTATCCAAGTCCATGTTGATTCCTAGTGGGTTTAGAGATAGATAATAAATTTTCTAGATTATTCTTTCCTTCATTAAATTTATCAAAACCAGTTTTCATTTTATCAAAATCCTTCTTACAGTTAATAATATCATCGTCTAGAGATGTTATTTTGTCATTGGGATCAGTGATCTCTGACTTCGTTGAAAGATTTTCTTATCTTATTTATTCATTTGCATAATTAAATTTTTCTAAAATTTTAAGTTTTGAATTACCAAAGTCCATTAAGACTTTCAATTTTATCTTCTAGACATTATTTTTCTTCGGTTAATATTTCATTAAACATTTTTACTTTATTTATCTCTGTTAAACTATTCTTGTATTTTTTCCATAGCATTTTTATCCCTTAACATATTATTTAAGAAATTAGAAGTTTCTTTATTAAAATTCCTTACCTGGTTATCCTTTAACATGAAGCACATGTTGTCATTTTCAATTTCTGAATCACTATCACTTGATGATGTATTTTAATCATCCCATGTTGCATTGAAAACTATTTCCTCTTCTTATTAAAAGTGTTTGAAGAGTACTTTGACTTTTTAGGTTGGGACGGTTTTTTTTCAAATGGCCGACTTTGTCACGTTCGAAACACTTAAACATCATTTTCATTTTTAGAATTGTTTTGTTAGTTTTTCGTAGTTTCTTTTTTCCTAATGTATCACGAATTTCTTGAAATTCCTAGTCATAGACACGATATCATCCCTAGCAGTAGCATTATATGGTTCATTATTGTCGTTTTTAGCATTGAATGCTAGTGATTTCTTCTCACTTGCTCGATTCTTTTTTATAACCTGCAACTTTACTCCATAAGGCATAAGATTACCAATTAAATCTTTTACTTTTATAGCACTGATATTATTATGCAACAACCCGTAATTTCGCTACTTCAAAAATGAGAGATTTTGTTTATTATTAAATTTAAAAGGGATTTAAGTCTTAAATAAATATGTTATGTCTAGTAAATAACTACCTATTCTTATAGTTAATAAATAAACAAGTGTAAATTTGGATTTTAGAACAAATCGACAAAAGTTAAGTTTTGTTAATAATAAATAAAGGCTTAAATAAATAAGTTTAAATATATATTTGATAAGTTAAATCTTTCTTAAAACATCAAATAAATATAATAAAAGTATATTAATAGATTTGAAAATATGTTTATAATCGTTTTACAAAAAAATATTCAAAATTTGTCATAATTTGTCAATGTAACTCCAAAAATCAACAAAAAGAAGTATTTTTAAAAGTATAAATCAATTTGAAAAAGAAAGAGATTCATACTAAAATCATTTACTAATGATAATTAAAATCTAATAAGGTTTTTGAAACATAATTTTAATTGGTTTACAAAGTGTCCAAACTTTGTTGCATTTTATCATTTTATATATATTGCAAAAATTGAGATTTTGATATTAATTAAATATGATTTTAAAATATGAATGGACAATTTTTGATTTGTTTAAAATAAGAAAAAAATTCATTTTAAAATATAGTTTACATAAATGAATAGTTTTACTAAAACGTCAAAATGTGACCGTAAAACATTTTGTCGAAAATCAACATTTTATCGATTAAAAGTTGTCCTAACGTCACCTTTATTTTCTTATATATGACATATATTCAAATAGTATAAGTATTATTTAATTCATTAATCAAGTTTACTTATACTAAACAAGTTTAGAAAACAATTAAAAGTAAACAGAAAATGACGAAGCATGTCAAACCAAACTAAACATAATTATTACTTTACTTTTCTTACTACTTAAGTGAAAGTGACATAAAGCATGATTTTAAATGTTATCTTAAGTGTTGAAAAAAGTAAGGTTTTTTAAGATGTAAGTAAAAGGAATTTTGGTCATTTTACATAATAATATTTTATTCCAAACTTTTTTTTTATAAATAGCCATGCATACCTCTTTCATTTTCACACAAATCATTCTCTTCTTCTTCCTTTAAGCTATTTTAATGGCTTCTCTCTTTAAAAGAGGTAGGAGGGTTAGAAATATTGGAGTGCATAAGCCTTAATCTACTTGTTACTCTCTAACCTCTTCTTAATTCACTTCTTCTTCTCTTCTTCAAAATGGCCTTCGGTGGATGACATGAGCAATATGGAAGGGAAAGGCTATGGCCAAGAGCAAGAAGGGATGTGGGGTGGTGGCCGAGAACTTGGAAAAGGTGGAAGAATGTTTATGTGATTGTTTAGTGAAGCATTGAATTAAATGAATGTTGGTAGGAAGTTAAACGTTTTGGTTAAAGGTGAGAAAATTCTCACTGCTTTTAAAAGATCATATTTTTATTTTGCTATAATAATTATCTTATGACCTATGCAAGTATACACCCCTTTAAAATGCTGCTATGGATGTTTTATTTTTGTTTGTGTTATGTTTGAATAAGTTGCAAATGTTAGTGGTTGTGATTATTTATCAAGTTAGCCTATGTATGGACCATAATTATGTTAGTGACAAATGTTAACTCGATTATGTTCATTTTGATTTAATAATCTCTTTTTATTAAGACCATATTTTAGTGTTACGAGATATTTCAAAAAAATAAGTCTCTTTTCCGTTAAGAGTGGAATTAAAGTTAAAATAAAAGAGAATTCGAAATATGAAGTGAAATGGGTTTGAAAAGGAAAGTTAAATTGAAACTGAAATTGAGATGAATAGTGAGTTTGAAATTGAAATCGATATTGAAATTTGAATTTGAGATTAAATTTGAATTGAAATATAAATTGAAATTAGATTAGAAATATAAGTTCCAAATGTGTTTAATTTGAAGTCAGAATTGAAATTGAGTTGAAATTGAAAATTAAAATTTAATATTAAAATAACAGGAATAAAATAATATTATAATATGTTAGTTAAAATATTGATTTAAAATGATTAATGATTTTATAAGTGATAAAATCAAATTTGAATAGATTATTTCAAGTACTGAAAAATAAGTTAAAACTGGACGCATTGCGCAATGGTAGTTCGCAATTTTGCATCGAAAAGTTCAAATGAATGTGTAGAGTGGAATATAGCTTGGAATTCTTCAAGATAAGAAAATTCCTGACTATTATATCCATATTTTATAAACGAAGAAAGAAAATCAATATTTCATCTTGTAGATTTTGAATTAAGTCTAAACCAGTTTTCTAGAAAATCGGGCTAGTGTAGCTAAGTGACCATAAGAGGAAATTTGTTTAAATGAACGTTTTTAATTATGAAAAAAATATGGAATAAATTTGATAAATCTATTTTAATGATTTAAAATAAATTTATATTGAAAAATATGAATTAACAAATGTTTAGAAGTTGATATAATCAAATAAGCTTATATAACACTTTCCGCAGCACTT
This sequence comes from Allium cepa, assembly GCA_030765085.1. Lineage (NCBI taxonomy): Eukaryota > Viridiplantae > Streptophyta > Magnoliopsida > Asparagales > Amaryllidaceae > Allium > Allium cepa. The sequence continues at coordinate 692,127,630 of CM060937.1, read as the reverse complement.
TTATGCTGCGAATTGTATAACTTTTTGAACATGAGTTTGAACGGAATGATTTTTCCAGGAATCAATTGCGAATGTTTTCAAATGGATAATTAAGCATTTGAAAGATAATTGGAATCTTTACAATATTTCAAAATAAATTCGATAACCGAGTATGTGGATACGACTAGTACATTTGTCCCGCTTGTGATATCTTTGAAGATAAACAAGGTGTTTAACTAAGATAAGGGATGGAGCAACCAGTGCGCTGAACTTACCTGGCCTATGTGTTTTTTCCTTAGGCAAGGGGTGGAACAAATCGAAAGGAAAGCCCGTATACTCTTAAATACAAAGATCATATTGAGTTTTCCAAAATAAAAGAAGATTATTATTATCCAAGATGTAAGCAATCGCCAAAATGAATGATTTATATGATTCTATTTACTCAAAAAATATTTTCTAAGATTTATTTTAGGATTTATCGTAAACGATGTCTTAAATAACATTGTTTTCACCTGCCTAAAAGTTAAGGAATTAGGATTAAGTGTTAAGTAAGGAAATTTGAGATATTGTCCGAAGCGAAAGAATAAATTACTTAGAATTTCTCTACATTAAAAGAAGGAGATTTCGAAATCATCCAAAAAGAATTAAAGCGAAAAGAGACCAAATAAATCCTATATACTCATACTCACTTTTTATCGATAATTGGATTTCGAAGGAACCGGGATCGAATTTGGGTGATTCCTATCCAAAAACCACTTCGAACCAATATATACATTCGAAAGTTAAGACATGTTAAAGATGATAATTTTAAAGACCATGGATCTTCATAGCGTGAGGACTGGTTGTTCACTTGATCTGGATCGCATCTATTATAGAATTATATATAACAGTGGTCTCCTCGTGGTGGAGATTTTCAGATTGCAAGGACTACTCGCTACTAGTTGTAGTATGAGAGTTTCTTCGGCTTGTCTTATTCCAGGAAAACTTGTATGGACGTTTGTTTGACATTGCATTTCCAAAGATTACGTATATTGGTTTTTATAAACGTACATTAGTAGTGGCGGAGAAGGCAACTTCTCTTACCTTAACACCCTCCTGTAGATGTACGAGCTCAAGGGTTGTATTTTTGTGGAAGGCAATTAGTAAATAATGGAAATGGCAATGTGGCATTCAAAGGTGTGATATGTGCTATATGAAAAGGTATTCATTGCCTCAAGCCTCATCAAAATGGAAATGATCGAAACAGGATTAGATGCACCAAGGGTAAGTGGGTCATTCCCAAGTAGGGTATGGTCATCCCCTTCTAGATATTTTTCTTCTTGCTATGACGTTCGGGATGTAAATTAATGTTTAATATGGTAAACAAGCACTCGTTTAAAGTACGGTAACATCCATGGGATGACATATTCGGTACTATCTAGTTACAGAGCTAGGCCGGTCTTGTGTTGGTCGAGGTTCCTTTGTGATATTCCTCGTGGCATCCATCTAGAAGTGTACCCATTTTGGAAGGTACATCCGCCACCTAGTCATTTGCATGGAAATTCATTCTCCAATAAGAACCCACGATTTTGTTTGTATTGGCATAATGAATGGCCTCGAATTGCTATATGGGTAACTATTTTGGATAAGATTGATAAGTTTAGTTGTAAATGTTTTCAAAGAGATGTCGTTAGAAATAATATCAAAGGTTTTGATATATAAAAGTGTTTTAGTTGTCATAAGGTAAAAACCGAACCGTGTTTATGTGTGGGCATGGTCTTATGAGATACTATTTCTTTCCTAAGGATTTTATTCAAAGGTTGATATATGACACTGTCATTTACTATTGAGTTTTCTCACACTGGTTTATCAAGCCTGATCTATGGATTTTCAATACTCGGGTCAGATCCGAGTTTTTTCAGGTTAGACGAAGACGGTTGGAGTTTCTAGATGAGAGTTAGAGATATTTATCTATGTATGGACATATTCTATTATCCGCTATACTTAATTTGGTTTATTTGATGTTTATCAGCAATTGTAAGGACATATGTTTATAACTGTCCAAGTTGAATTTAGGTTATACTCTGATATATGTATTTAAAAGTTTTCCACTATAAAGATATTTGTTCAATATTATATGTTATTCCATTCATTTGAGATTCTATTTTGTCTATCTTTCTTTATTACCCTTCATGTTCCGTATTTTCATGCAATTTGAGTTGGACATGTGTGGTTTATTGTCGATTCAAAGGGTATGGAAAAATGGGCAATGACATTTGATATCAGAGATGAAGGTTAAGCGAGAATCTTGGCTTTATTATGGGTAAAGTCTCATCAGAGATAGGATTAGTAATATCCTAGGATGAGTAACTCATTAGAGATAGGGTTAGTAACACCATAGAATGAGTTATGACAGTATTATATACATGAGTGTGAATTTGTTAATTTTATAAAAACGATTTTATTTTAAAAGATGGTAAATGAAATAATTATACCTTGGATTTATATATTAAAAGGGGATATTACTATTTTTGGTTGGAAATTATGGATTTTTTGAAATTTAGCTTAACAAAACTAAAGTATGAATATCTTTTAATTAGAATTACATGATTTGACTATTAAATATTCCATCTAGAATAATTAGTTGAGAACCAGAGTTTAAAATTTTAATCATATACCCTTAGATATTTATTATTAATAAATAATAATGATTATGTGATTATCATAATGGATGAAATTAAAAGCTAAGTACAAATATCTTGTGAAGTGAAATTCACAATTTGTTTGTAAGATATTTGATGATAATATTGAAGCTAGGAGTTGAAAATGGAGAAAGTAAAAAAAGAAAATGCATACTTAAAGAGAAAAAAATTCTTATCAACAAGATAGAAAAGATAAGCCTAAATTGGGACTTCGGGTAAATATAATATGAAAGGGTAAGTTCTATAAGATATAAAGGAGATAAGATAGTTGAAATTTAGACACTTTGATTAAGTTAGAATCAAAGTGAAATTTAGAAATAAGAGATATAAGATATATCACCTTAATATCAAACTTTGATTTAGTGATACATTTAGGGCAACATTTGTAATTCAAAATAAAGTAAGAGTAGAAGTGGATAATATTGAATAATATGGTTAATAGGGTAATAGTTGAATGAAAATCTTTAAATAACAAATACCATGTGAATTAAGTTTCACAATTTGACTATAAGGTATTTGATGGATTTAAGGTTAAGAAATTTGATTTAGAAATGAATAGGTAAATAAGTTAAGTAGATAATCACAGAATTAAAAGAAAAAGGTGTACACTTGCAAAGTTGTCCTATTAATACAAGGACAAGATAAATAATGTTAGCCAAATCAAGATCCTAGGTAAATAAAACTAAGGATTAAGTATATAGCTTATTAATTTGAGATAGCAGTAGAATTCCACATTTGTTAAATCCTCTGTTTGAAGTAATGACGATTTGAAGTCGGGGATATGTATATGTACTCTTAGGAAGTAAAGGTACACCATACAAGTTTAAGTCATATTTGTATGCTTAAGTAGTAATGGATTTAGAAGAAAGTAAATGGCTGTGAAATAAACTTGGATTAATGGAAATTTTGAAAAAATGTATTAGGTAAAAATGAATGTGAATAAGTACATAAGTTAGACGTAGAACATTTTGGCACATAAAATTTGATCTAAGATTTGAGTACGGAACTTTGAGGTATTTACACCAATACGAAAAAGGATTTATCATTCGATTCTTGACGGCGAACATTGATGAGAGTTTATGATTATGTACTCGAGTTTTCTATCATAGTTGAGAGCTATGCAAGGAAAGTAAGGGTTGTGATTAAAAATCCTGATCAAATTCCGCATTAGAAAATTGGGAGATCGATACTAGTTCGAATGCAAAGTTGTGGGTTTAAATGATAGCTCGAATCAAATATTACATATAGTATGTGTTTTGGCTATGTCAACATAGTAGTTGGATAGTTATCTTAAATAGTAGACACTAAGACATAAAGGTTAGACTTATGTTTTGATATGTGTGTGTGTGTGTGTGTGTATAGACCTAAGGGTGGTACATGCTAAGGTCAAGGTATGAGTTATATAGATGTATTCAATTATATCGATGTAGTATTAGTTTGGTTATTTTGGAATGTATTGTCTAGCTTGGTAGTTGGATGTATTATCTTAAGTATGCAGTATGTACTAGGATAGGTAAGATAGAAGTCTGACTTGATGTATGTATATATAACCTTAGGTACAAGACAAGTACTCAGGTTAGTGTGGGGAATCTTTGTATGTATGTGTGGTATTTTTTTTTAGTGTTGTTATGATAGACCTTCTTCTTTTCCATCATTAGTTTAAATAAGTCAAAATATTTGAGGATACGAGTATGAGATAGATTCCTTTATCTAACTTTCATTTCGAGGATGAAATGCTTTTTAGTAGGGGTGAATGTGAAGACCCGTAATTTCGCTACTTCAAAAATGAGAGATTTTGTTTATTTTTAAATTTAAAAAGAATTTAAAAATTAAATAAACATGCTATATATAATAAATAACTATCCATTCTTATAGTTAACAAATTAAGAAGTAAAAATTTGGATTTTAGAAGAAATCGACAAAAGTTAAGTTTTGTTAATGATAAATAAAGGCTTAAATAAATAAGTTTAAATATCTCGATAAGTTAAATCTTATTTAAAACATCTAATAAAGATAATAAAAGTATGTTAAAAAATTTAAAAATATGTTTATAATCATTTTACAAAAAAATATTTAAAATTTGTCATATTTTGTCAATGCAACTCCAAAAAACAACAAAAAGCAGTATTTTTAAAAGTATGAATCGATTTGAAAAAGAAAGTGATTCATAGTAAATCATTTAGTAATGATAATTAAAATCTAATAAGGTAAAAATAATTTTAACTGGTTTACAAAGTATCCAAATTTTGTCGCATTTTGTTATTTTTACATCACTGACAGAGATTTTGATATTAATTAAATATGATTCTAAAATATAAGTAGACAGTTTTTAATTTATTTAAAAAAAAAATTCATTTGAAAATTTTATTTACATAGATGAATAGTTTAACTAAAACGTCAAAATGTGATCATAATACATTTTGTCGGAAATCAACGTTTTATCGATTAAAAGTTGTCACAACGTCGTTGCACCTTTATTTTCTTATATATGAACATATATTCAAATAGTATAAGTATTATTTAATTCACTAATCAAGTTTACTTTTACTGAACAAGTTTAGAAAATAATTAGCAAAGGTAAACACAAAAGGACAAAACATGTCAAACCAAACATTGTTATTACTTTATTTTTCTTACTCCTTAAGTGAAGGTGACATAAAGCATGATTTGAAATGTGATGTTAAGTGTTGAAAAAAGTAAGGTTTCTTAAAAAGTAAGTAAATGGCATTTTGGTCATTTTACATAATAATATTTTATTCCAAACTTTTCCTCATAAATAGCCATGCATACCTCTTCCATTTTCACATAAATCATTCTCTTCTTCTTCCTTTAAGCTGTTTTTATGGCTTCTCCGTAACAGCCGAGATTTTTGACTCTCGAAAATCGACATTAATACGTCCACTGTATCAACTGCCGAGAAATCGAAGGCCGGAAAACCCAACCGTTAAGGTTTTAGAAGAAGTGGTGGAAGAAGAAAGAAAGAAAGAAAAAGAAAATAGAAACAATATCAGAATCTCACAATCGCAGCGGAACAACATATAATAGATAAATGAATAATTTTTAAATAGAATCACTATATCAGTTATTATATTATATCACATTACATTTCATTATCAGAGTTTACAACAATCAACAGCGGAAAAGAAATACTATATACTAGTTGATACGCCATGCCATCCAACTTCCCCCTGATCTCCATGGCATCTCCTAAATTCCAGAATGACCTGATAACCTGACTCTAGACTGCCTATGTTAAAATTGGTGGGCACCCAGAGTTTAGGAAGGGAACAATAAACTCCAGGTCAGTCATGGGACTGATGTGAGAACTTAAAACAGTTTATCTTTAAAAAGAAACAAAGAAATATTTTAAAATAGATCCGCAATGCTTTTAGAAAATGTAACTACCATAAGGCCTCCCGCCACACACACAAAGCAAACACAGAATGAGGAGAGATTTCTCCTTATGATAGTCAAAGATGCTTAGTACGTAGAATCATTTGATTATTATTATTATTATTTGTGCATAGTGTAGAAAGCATTACGAAAGTATAATATAAATCTTAGCCAGCATAGGTACCGTTATAGTATGCCTACTATAGCTACCATATTAAATGGCAGGTTCTACAACTAAAACCGTACAGGGCTTGTATTGTTTCTTTGGATTTCCAACAAATGGTCAGGCTAAGGAACTTCCCATTGCCACATGGGTACGCCTCTGGAAGGACGCCCGAGAACCTAACCGGATCTCTGCCAACACAAGGCCGGGTTACCTCTAGTTAGGTAACTACTGACACGAGTATGCCATCCCTCGGTCGTAACCTACCTTTATCTCGGGATTCACCAACAACCACAAAGAAATAAATTTGCAGCAACCACATAGGTTAAGTATCTGGGCTCCATACCATAATACCACCTCTATCCAGAAGGAAATGAACATACCCTATGGGGGCGCTATCCCCAAATAACCTTGTTGCATTCTTCCTGTTTTGACCATTACCAGGTTGTGAGGTTCGACGAAGTCTCATCCACAAAGCTACGCTTTTCACAAAAGCAAGCTTTGATCAACAAATGATCAGCAGCACTCGGCATGCCACGTTACCAAATTGAGAATATATCACTAGTAACCATCAACTACATAACTCTGAGCTCATACGTCTCAGAGAAGGGTGTTAAGCTAAGAGAATAAATTCTCCGCCACCAACAGAAATGATTTGATAGAAACCAGCTATACATCTCAAATTGTAACGTCAGACACACATCCATACAAGTCCGTCCCGGGATCGAACGGAACCCAAGGCACTTCCAAAGAAGCCCTTACAATTTGGATATTCACTAATCACATCCGGTATTCCCATCACAAAGGGTGATAAAATCTCTATATCGCAGATCGGCCGATGCAGAGACATTCGACGGTAATCCTTTCGCTTTCAAAAATATCCAATCTTCAGCACCTGTCTTCAAATGCTATCCATTACAACGTATCACTATTCGGAATGGGATTCATGACCCAAAGGTCCTCTCCCGGCTAAACCGAATAACAAGCACTTATTTTTAAAGTAAATGTAGCATCCAAATTCAAGCAAATCACAACAAATACCCATTTAAAGGTAAATATTGATAGTCGGTTATTTAACTATCAAAGCAAACCAACAAATATTCCGCACCATAACAATCACTAGGCCCTTTTACTAATCTTCCATAAATTAAATAACTTGCAAAATACTCACGTCAATTTATCTTTAAAAAGATATATTCTCTAAACCATTTCAATTTCTACATATTAACTTTTAATTCAATTTTAAAAGTTCTATAACATCATTCTAACTCCAATATGATTAAATACAACTTTACAAATCAGTTTTAATCGCATTAAACCCAATTTCCAATTATTCCTTTAATTTTAAATATTAAATTATCGATTTAGTTATCCAATTAAATTTAGATATTCGAAATATAATTTATTCGACTTATAAATTTTACTTTGTAATATTTAAAATCAATTAAATATACGAATTTCAAATGACAGATATTCTTCGTCGTTACAAACTTTCCCCCTTAAAAGAATTCTGTCCTCGAAATTGCCAAGTAAGAAAAAGTTACAGAATCCATTAAATTAGATTTCAAATTCACTTAAGTGTTAACTTTTGCAAAATCTAATAGTTAAACTTCTTATAGAAACTTTACTAAGTTTTCAAATCATACTTAGTTATCTTTTCAGAACCAACTATATCGTTTAACTTTTCACCCAAAAATCAAAGTTATAGTTTTCAAAATTTTCCAATTTCTCAAAAATATCCAACGCCTTAAATTTTCAGAAAATTTCGCCATAACCACCGTTGCGCGGCTCGATCCGAAAGAAAAAAATGGCAATATATATCACAAATATACATCTCACCAAAGTAATGAGGCATCCCACAGGGAAAAAAGTGTAAAGTACGATATGTAATCCGGGATATGTACCTTTTATATTATTAGCGAGCATATACGGCTATTATAGCGCGAAAGCGAGCTCCAAATGCGAAGCAAGCACAATCTGCACCTCCTAAACACTCAACAACAATGAGAAACATGTATATAGAAAATAATATCGATATACAACATATACCAGAAGCAAGAATAATATGTGCCAATATAGCAAATGCAACAAAATGCAATAAACGCAACCACCAACAACTATCATCCAACAACTTATCCAACAAATTCCTATCAAATCAATATACATTCACTTCTCATTAATATTCAATGAATTGGTTTTTCATTTAATCACATTTGATTCTTTAATATCGGACTTTACTAACATTCATTTATTCATTTTCAATTAGTTTATATTCAATAATTTACATTCAAGTTAGTTCACTTCGACGTTCAAATCAAATTACATAGCTTTCAATTTTTATCAATTCAACATCATATGAATTTCTATACAATCAACTAACAACAATCTAACAATCAATGTATATTAATTACAACCAAATTTATTAAATTTACATTCAACAATTCATATTCACTTTGTCCAATTTCAATTTGGTTTAACACTTTTAATTTCCATTTGGTTTAATATCTAATTGACTTTCCTTTCAATTATTCAACTTTTTTTTCAACTTCATTAGCTTCTAATTAATTAACACTTGCATCCATAATTTTATATCAATTTATTTACATTCAATTGCTAATTCATTTTACAAAATAAAGTTGAATTTCATTACATAACTCAAGTTCACAATCATCACTTCACTTTATTAATTATTTCGATACCAAAATCAACTTCATCAATCATTACTTAAGTTATATTCCATTTCAAACATCAATTGTTTAACTTAACTTAAATTTCTACATATAACTCCAATTCAGATTCCAATTCTAAAGTAAATTCTATTTACTTTAGAAAGTCAAATTTCATCACTCATTCAAATTCATTTTTATTTATAACTCATATTTATAAATATATTCATATAGTTTCACTTCTTATATATAAGATTATTTCACAATTGTAAATCACATTAATTATAATTCCATACTTAATAATTCATTTTCTTATACAATTATTCTTTTAATTAACTTATATGTGTGTGTGTGTGTCTATATATATATATTCTTACATTTTCAACAACCAAACAATCAATTTATATACACTTCAATAATTCTGAAAAATTATTCCTTTATATATAAAATATAATCAAGGTAAAATTATTTCATTTACCCAATTTAAAATGATACTATGTCGACTTGCCTCGTTTAAGAGTTTAGAAATCGCTATCGATAATATGACGTCCCACGTACCGGCTAGAATTCACAAACAACTCAACGGATAAGCAAACACAATATAAAACAATTTCATATTCACTAACACATATGCGCTCATATCTATTATTACACTCACACTCATTCTAGAGTATTACTGACTCTATCTCTAATGAGTAATTCACAAAAGAGCCAAGGCTGTCGCTTAACCAAATGCTCTGATACCAGATGTGAGGAACGGGATTTTTTCGACTTCAGAAAATCGACATTAATACGCCCACTTAATCAACTGCCGAGCAATCGAAGGCCGGAAAACCCAACCGTTAGGGTTTTAGAAGAAGAGGTAGAAGAAGAAAGAAAGAAAAAGAAAATATAAACAATATCAGAATTTCACAATCGCAGCGAAACAACATATGGTCAACAAATGATCAACAAATGATCAGCGGCACTCAGCATGCCACGTTACCAAATTGGGAATATATCACTAGTAACCATCAACTACATAACCTCTGAGCTCGTACATCTCAGAGAAGGGTGTTAAGCTAAGAGAATAAATTCTCCACCACCAACAGAAATGTATTTGATAGAAACCAGCTTTACATCTCAAACTGTAACATTAGACACACATCCATACAAGTTCGTTCCGGGATCGAACGGAACCGAAGGCACTTCCAAAGAAGCCCTTGCGATCCGGATATTCACTAATCACGTCCAGAATTCCTATCACAAAGGGTGTTAAAACCTCTGTATCGGAGATCAGCCGATGCAGAGACATTTGACGGTAATCCTTCCGTGTTCGAAAATATCCAGTCTTCAATACTGGTCTTCAAATGCTATCCATTACGATGTATCACTATTCGGAATGGGATTCATGACCCAAAGGTCCTCTTCCGGCTAATCCGATTAACGAGCGCTTATTTTTAAAATAAGTGTAGCATCCAAATTCAAGCAAATCACAACAAATACCCATTTAAAGGTAAATATTGATAGTCGGTTATTTAACTATCAAAGAAAACCAACAAATATTCAGCACCATAACAATCACTAGGCCCTTTATTTAATCTTCCACAAATTAAATAACTTGCCAAATATTCACTTCAATTTATATTTTGAAAAAAATATTCTCTAAACCATTTCATTTTCAACATATTAACCTTTAATTCAATTTTAAAAGTTCTATAACATCATTCTAACTCCAATATGATTAAATACAACTTTACAAATCAGTTTTAATTACATTAAACCCATTTCCAATTATTCCTGTAATTTCAAATATTAAATTATCGATTTAATTATCCAATTAAATCTAGATATTTGAAATATAATTTATTCGACTTACAAATTTTACTTGTTAATATTTAAAATAAATTAAATATACGAATTTCAAATGATAGAAATTCTGGTCGTTACATTCTCTCTTTAAGAGAGGTAGGAGGGTTAAAAATAATGGAGTGCTTAAGCATTAATCCACTTGTTACTCTCTAACCTCTTCTTAATTCACTTCTTCTTCTTCTCTTCTTAAAAATGGTCTTAGGCCATGAGTGGGGGAGTTGATAGGGTGAGGACAAGAGCAGTATGGAATGGGAAGGCCATTACCAAGAGCAAGAAGGGATGCGGGGTGGTGGCCGAGCACTTGGAAAAGATGGAAGAATGTTTAGGTGATTGTTTAGTAAAGCATTGAATTAAATGAATGTTGGTAGGAAGGTAAACGTTTTGGCTAAAGGTGAGAAAATTTTCACTGCTTTTAAAAGATCATATTTTGATTTTGCTATAACAATTATCTTATGACATATACCAAGTATACACCCCTTTAAAATGTTTCTATGGATGTTTGGTTAAGTTTGTGTTATGTTTGAATAAGTTGCAAATGTTTATGCTTGTGATTATTTATCAGGTAAACTTATGTATGACCATAATTATGTTAGTGACAAATGTTAACTCAGTTATGTTCGTTTTGATTTAATAATCCCTTTATTAATAAGACCATATTTTAGTGATATGAGATATTTCAAAAACATAAGTCTCTTTTCAATTAAGAGTGAAATTAAAGTTAAAATAAAAGAGAATTTGAAATATGAAGTGAAATGGGTTTGAAAAGGATAGTTAAAGTGAAAATGAACTTGAGATGAACAGTGAAATTGAAACTGAAATCGATTTTGAAAATTGAATTTGAGATTAAGGTTGAATTGAAATTTAAATTTAAAGTAGATTTGAAATCCAAGTTTTAAATGTGTTTAATTTGAAGTTAAAATTGAAATTGAGTTGAAATTGGAAATTAAAATTTAATACTAAAATAATAGGAACAAAATAATATTATAATATGGTAACAGTGAAAACAAATTTTAAATACTTTGAAAAGTGAAAATATTGATTTAAAATGATTTGTAATGATTTTATAAGTTATAAAATCCAATTTGAATAGATTATTTCAAGTATTGAAAAATAAGTAAAAACTAGACGCATCGTGCAACGGTATTTCGCGATTTCGCACCGAAAAGTTCAAATGGATGTGTAGAGCGGAATATAGCTTTGAATTCTTCGAGATGAGAAAATTCTAGACTACTATATCCATATCTTCTAAAAGAAGAAAGAAAATCAAGATTTCGTCTTGTAGATTTTGAAATAAATCCAAATCAATTTTCTATAAAAATTGCGCTTATAAAGTTAAGTGACTATAATAGGAAATTTGTTTAAATGAATGTTTTTTATTATGGAAAAATATGGAATAAATTTGGTAAATCTATTTGAATTATTTAAATGAAATTTGGATTGAAAAATATGAATTATCGAATGTTTAAAAGTTGATTTGATCAAATAAGCTTATATAACACTTTCCGCAGCACTTTAATGCTGCGAATTGTATAACTTTTTGATTATGAGTTTAAATGGAACGATTTTTCCAGAATCGATTGGTTGTTTTCAAAGGGAAAATTAAGCGTTTAAAAGATAATTTGGTATCTTTGTTATCAATTTCAAAATAAATTCGATAACTGAGTGCGGAAACGACTAGTACATTTGTCCTAGCTGTAAGATCTGGAAAGATAAAACAAGGTGTTTAAATAAGATTAGTGATGAAATTTGGATTGAAAAATATGAATTATCGAATGTTTAAAAGTTGATTTTATCAAATAAGCTTATATAACACTTTCTGCAGTACTTTAATGCTGCGAATTGTATAACTTTTTGATTATGAGTTTAAACGGAACGATTTTTCTAGAATCAATTGATTGTTTTCAAAGGGAAAATTAAGCGTTGAAAGATAATTTGGAATATTTTTTATCAATTTCAAAATAAATTTGATAACTGAGTATGCGGAAACGACTAGTACATTTGTCCTTGCTGTAAGATCTGGAAAGATAAAACAAGGTGTTTAAATAAGATTAGTGATGGAGCAACCTGTGCCCTAAACTTATCTGGCCTATGTTTTCTTTTCTTAGGGGAGGGGTTGAACAGATCAGAAGGAACGCCCGGATGCTCTTAAATAAAAAGATCGTATTGATTTTTTCAAAATAAAAGAAGATTAGTACTATCCAACATTTAAGAAATCACCAAAATGAATGATTTCTATGATTCGATTTACTCAAAAATGTTTGCTAAGATTTATTTTAGGGTTTATCACAAACGATATCTTAAATTACATTGTTTTTAACATGCCTAAAAGTTAAGGAATTCGGAATGTGAGATAATTAAGGAAATTTGAGATACTGTCCAAAGAGAAAGAATGAATTACTTATAATTTCTCCACGTTAAAAGAAAGAGATTTCGAAATCATCCAAAAAGAATTAAATTGAAAAGAGACTTAATAAATCCTGTATATTCATATTCACTTTTTATCTATAATTGGATTGCGAAGGAATCGGGGTCAGATTTGGGTGATTCCTATCCGAAAACCACTTTGAACCAATATATACATTCGAATGTGAATACATGTTGAAGATGATAATTTTTAAAAACAATGGATCTTCATAGCGTGAGGACTGGTTGTTGTCTTGCTCTAGGTCACGCCTATTATAGAGTTATATATAACAGCGGTCTCCTCGTGGTGGAGATTTTTAGGATTGCAAGGACTACTCGCTACTAGTGGTAGTTGGAGAGTGCCTTCGGTTTGTCCTGTTCCTAAACAACTTGTATAGATGTTTTCTTGACATGCATTTCTAAAGATTACGTACATTGGTTTTTGCAAACGTACACCAGTGGTGGCGAAGAAGGCAATTTCTCTTAGCTTAACACCCTCCTTGAGACGTACGAGCTCAATGGTTTTATTTTTGTGGAAGGCAATTAGTAGTTAATGGAAATGGCAATGTGGTATTCAAAAATGTGATATGTGCTATGTGAAAAGGTAATTGTTGCCTTATGCCTCGTCAAATTGGAAATGACCAAAACAGGATTAGATGCAGCAAGTGTAAGTGGGTCATTCCCAAGTAGGTTATGGTCATCCCCTTCTAGATATATTTCTTCCCGCTATGACGTTCGGGATGTAAATTAATGTGGCGCATGGAAAATGAGCGCTTGGTTAAAGGTCGGTAACGATCGGGGGGATGACATATTCGGTACTATCTAATTACAGAGATTGGCCGATCTTGTGTTGGTAGAGGTTTCTTTGTGTTGTTCCTTGGGGCATCCATCTAGAGGGGCACCCATTTCGGAAGATAGTCGGTTATTTAACTATCAAAGAAAACCAACAAATATTCAGCACCATAACAATCACTAGGCCCTTTTATTAATCTTCCATAAATTAAATAACTTGTCAAATATTCACTTCAATTTATCTTTAAAAAAATATATTCTCTAAACCATTTCATTTACTACATATTAACTATTAATTCAATTTTAAAAGTTGTATAACATCCTTCTAACTCCAATATGATTAAATACAACTTCACAAATTAGTTTTAATCACATTAAACTAATTTCCAGTTATTCCTGTAATTTCAAATATTAAATTATCGATTTAATTATCCAATTAAATCTAGATATTCAAAATATAATTTATTCGACTTACAAATTTTACTTGTTAATATTTAAAATCAGTTAAATATACGAATTTCAAATGATAGAAATTCGAGTCGTTACATTCTCTCTTCAAGAGAGGTAGGAGGGTTAAAAATAGTGGAATGCTTAAGCATTAATCCACTTGTTACTCTCTAACCTCTTCTTAATTCACTTCTTCTTCTCTTCTTAAAAATGGCCTTAGGCCATGAGTGTGGGAGTTGATAGGGTGAGGACAAGAGCAGTATGGAAGGGGAAGGCCATTGCCAAGGGCAAGAAGGGATGTGGGGTGGTGGCCGAGCACTTGGAAAAGGTGGAAGAATGTTTAGGTGATTGTTCAGTGAAGCGTTAAATTAAATGAATGTTGGTAGGAAGTTAAACGTTTTGGCTAAAGGTGAGAAAATTTACACTACTTTTAAAAGACCATATTTTGATTTTGCTATAACAATTATCTTATGACATATACCAAGTATATACCCCTTTAAAATGTTGCTATGGATGCTTGGTTATGTTTGTGTTATGTTTGAATAAGTAGCAAATGTTTATGCTTGTGATTATTTATCAGGTAAACTTATGTATGACCATAATTATGTTCGTGACAAATGTTAACTCGGTTATGTTCGTTTTGATTTAATAATCCCTTTATTAATAAGACCATATTTTAGTGATAAGAGATATTTCAAAAACATAAGTCTCTTTTCAATTAAGAGTGAAATTAAAGTTAAAATAAAAGAGAATTTGAAATATGAAGTGAAATGGGTTTGAAAAGGATAGTTAAATTGAAATTGAACTTGAAATGAATAGTGAAATTGAAACTAAAATCGATTTTGAAAATTGATTTTGAGATTAAGGTTGAATTTAATTTAAATTTAAAGTAGATTTGAAATCTAAGTTTTAAATGTGTTCAGTTTGAAGTCAAAATTGAAATTGTAACAACCCGAAATTTTCTAACCCGAAAATTTCAGATAGTTATGAGAAAGAAGAAGAGATAGAAGAAGAAGAAGAACAGAAACATCAACAACTCACATTCGCAGCGGATAAAATATAATAATAAATAATAACAGTTTACAAAAGAATACTATATCTGTCGATTACGTTTTAATACATCAGAGTTACATATTTATACAAACACTGGACATATACAAATCCACATATCTCAGATAATCAGAAATATATATAACAGCTGAAATACTTCTTACGTTTCTGCCATCCAGTTCGCCTCATGAGCTCCAAAACGTACCTAACCGAAAATCTGTAATACTCGGTCTGACCCGAGCATTACACCAAAGTAACACCCGAGTCAGGATGGAAACCAGCGTGAGTAAATCCAACTAACAAGAAATACCAAAGCAATCAACTTATATAAACCCGGGGTGACAAACAAATTCACAATTTGCTACAAACAACACTTATTCCGGACATCAATTTTCTAAGTACCAAACTTATATAAATTAATTCAATTCACTCAAAACATTTCATTCCAACATATTTATTTTACAATTCAATCTGTAAAAAAAAAATTGAAGTGGTTTTTGGTTATTTTCCCAATACCCGACCCCGGTCTCTTCGAACCTCATGTCACTATAACCTAATTTTATTCGAAGGAAATACACAACATTTCATAACATATATATCACTGATTCAAAACATCAAATACTATTCAATTGTCCATATGAAAATTTGATCACTTCCAAATAAATTCAATTAATTCCGATTGAATTCCAATCCTCAATCACTTAGATTTCTTAACTTGTTAATTAATTAGTTTCAAAATCAAATAATTCAATCATCCCTTCAACATTCATCTTAATTAACCCAACGATAAGTAATCTTAAATGCTTCATGAACAAATTATCGGTTTAAGTTACATTAATCCTTAATTACTTATATATTGACTTCTCATAAGTCATTCATTATCGATTATCTATCTTAATTAATCAATCTTTAATTACGTCTTTAATTATATAAGTTATTGATTTCCAATTATATTCAATTTACCTTAGTCTAAATCTATTATATTAATTAAACCACAATATTAATCACTACTTCATTAAATAAATAAATTCTCCTTCATTATTCATCTTGATTTTTCTCTCGATGAATTACACAAAAAAGTTATATTTTATTAATTGCATTAAGTAACTATTTATTTAACCATCCAATGTTCCTTCTAATTAATTTAAACTAAAATCAATTAACCCCAAATCATTAGTTAATTTAATTAAGTAATTGTTCTTTCAAATTTTTCTACCCAATTACTGAGTCACTAATTCATTAAACCCTTTATTTAATTTAAACTACACCATTACTTATTTACGATTTAAGATTAAACCATTTTAAACCGAAATACTACGAGTCAAACAATAATCCACTTGAGAACCATCCCAAAACCAAATTCACCGGATTTTTAGCACACATTCAATTGACACAATCAATCAACCAATTATTTAAATTCAACCATTTAAATCTAAATAGAAATCTGACAGAGTGAGATTTACTCACCTATGTTTTATTTGCAATCCGCTCCATATTGGCTTGTGTGATATCCAAGAATTATAGACAATATCAATTTAATAATCTATATATAAAATTAAATTGATATTGACAATATTGATTAATAAAATATGTTTTGGTTTAATAATCAAATTTAATAAATATTTAATTTGTGATTTTATCTTTTAAAAGCTAAAATAAATGTTTAAATTATAATGTATATATATATTTGTATATATATTATAGTTTATCTTTGTTTGGAATTTAACTTACATGATAATAAATAAATGAAGTTTTATTTTTAAATTCTAGTAATACATTGAGTAATTAGGAAATTATGTTTTAATTAATATTAAGCTTTTAAAAATCTATTTAAATTAATAATTATATGGTTTGATAATATTTAAAATAAATGAAATTGTTGAAAATTTGTCTTAGCTTAATTTTTGTTTTAAATTTAAATAAAGTTGATTTTATTTCTTTTTAAAATATTATTTGATTAAATATGAATTGAGTATATTTTATATAAGTCTAAATATAGAATAGCCTATGATTTAAATTCATTTAAATAATAAAAGTGATTTATAATTTCTTTAATAATCATATAAAATTTGTAAATTGTTATTTTAAATCATATTAATAAATATTCTATTTTTCAAAAATATAAAGAGGAATTAAAAAGGGAAAATAAAATCCTCATTTTTAAATTGATTTTGGTTTTATTTCAAAGAATTAATTTGATTTGGCAATTTTATTTTGAAATTCGAATTTATCGATTCTTTAGAATATTTTGTAAGTTTTAAATTATAAATAGTTTTATTTACATTTTCTTAAAAGAAGTAAATCATATATATATATATATATATATATATATATCCATTCTAACATAAAATAAATTAAGAAAACCCTTTTATAAACATTTAAATATATAACATAATTAAACAAGACAAATGTTAAACTATTAACCATATAAACTACATGTGTTAAATGGTGAATCAAGCACAATGACAAGTGTCATTTGTTTTTATTCTTTTCTTTATTTTTATTTAAATATTTTCAGCCTTTTTTAACATTTTCCACTTTCCTTTATTATCTTTTAAAAATCAAATGTTTGTTGAATCAAAGAAACACTTCTCTAAAAAAAAAATTTGAAATACCTCAATAACAAAATCTGCATATTCATTTCAAAACGCAAATCTAAAAGTAAATCATCTCCTCAAACCCAAATATAAATCACAACAACCTATAGTTCAGTTTCAAAAATCAAATAAGAAATCATTCAAAACTACATTTCTCTTGTACCTGGAAATTACTGCATAATCAAGTTTGCATTTTTCCTGAAAATCATTGCTATTCATTCCTGCAAAATCAAGGCCTGCATGCATCTGGGTTGGTCAGGAATTCAAATGCAAGCAATCTGGGATTAATGAAGTCTGCATCTTTTCAAATTTTAAAAAGAACAAACCTGCATGTATGTGTGTGAACAGAATTCAAAAGTTTTCAAGATTGGGAAAAAACTGCTCTAATCTTCAAATCTAAAGGTGAGTAACTTCTAAATTTTTCTTAACAAAATCTGGTTGCTGTTTTTATCTCTGGAATGAATTGTTATGCATGATAAAAGTTTTAGAAAATTTGCTTGTATATGAATTTTTGGGAGCTACTTTTTACTGATATAGGTGTGTATGCTTTGGTTTGATCAGAAATTGCTGATGTATCTGACTTAGGCATTTAAATTCAAACCTGTTTGTTAGGATAAAATAGAGTTTAAAAATTCATACAAGTTGGATATTACATGAACTTGCCTGGAACATTAATAACAGGGAAATAAAATTGTATAAGTGGAAGATATAAACATTATAAATCAATGTTTCAGGTTTGGATATCAAAACATCATACAAATTCATAAATATTAAATCAAAAATCATAATTTATAAAGTAAAAATCTGAGAGCAGTTCAAAATTTTCTGTATTTTATATTTTAGGTTGGTTCAGTTGATTTTTTGTGTTTGAATGGGTTGAAATTGTTCCTGAAGTAGAAGGAGATATCAGAGAAGTTGGGAAAAATATTGATTTGGGTTGCCATTCACTTTTGATGATGAAATTTGAATTTAAGGTTTTGAACCCTAGTTTTTACTAGGTTCTAAATTTTGCTTGAATTCGATCTCCTTGGTGGATCGAGTGTTAAGGGGTCTTGGGTAATTGAAGTTTGGGAGTAGACGATGTCCTAGCCGGAATTTTAGCCCTAACGATAGTCGGAGGGAGGTGATCATGCCATTGACAGGTTTGAGTTTGGGATGGCACAATGGTTTCCAGGTTTTAGCAGTAGTGATGTATACTCGAGTTTGTCCCGGGTAGTTCAAGTTTTTACTCGAAGAAATCTAGGTTATGACACAAAGTAAAATGGTTTGTCTCGGGTAGATTTAGTTGCAGTGGTGTTCTCTGTAACCTGAACTGTTACAGGTTTTAAATTTTAAAACTAAATTTAAAAATAAGCAAAGCAGGTTTAAACTTATATTTGGAGTAAGTTTAAAATCATGAATTCAAATATATTTGAAATTCCAGATTTCAAATAGAAAATTTGCAGAAATAAAATACTTAGAAAATTTAAACCTGACAGTGTGCAGGTTTTAAAACTTAAGCTAAATTTGACATAAAAAGGAAACAGAGCCAGATGTAAAGAAAGGTTCAAACCCAGTTTAAAATTATGAATTCAAAATAAATTTGAATTCTTCTTTTCAAAATAAATAAATTTTATAAAACGGAAAGTTTAACAACTGAACTTGTTACTGTATTTTTAATAAGGTAGTTAAAATCTGGAAATAAATTTTAAAACAAGAATTTAGATTTAAGTTAAAAATCTGGATTTGAAATCCTGAATTCAAATTTGAACTTGAATCTGAAGTTTTCAAAAAGAAGAAAAAAGTTTATAAATTCTAATGTTATTATTAAGCTTGAATATTTCAGTATTTTATAACATATGTTTTATAAATCTGAAATGAAATTTAAACAGGATTTTTAATTTAACTTTTTGAATCTAAATCTGAAACATGATTTGAATTCTAGTTTGAAATGAAATAAGATTTTGAATTTAAATGTTTTCAAAATCACTTGAATATATTTGAAGTATAATTTAAATTTTATTTAAATTGATTATGGGTTAAACTATTTATAAAATCCCTTAAGTGCTTCTTTAATATGAAATAAAAAGTGTTTAATAATTGAATCTTGTTTAAATTTGATTTCATTTTAATTTTAGTTTTAATTTAAAATGGAATTTAAAGAAATTTAAAAGCAATTTGTTTTTAAATTTCTTTGATAATGATAATTGAATCATTAATGAAATTAATGATAATCATTAAGTTGGTTTGAACTTAATGATTTATTAATTAATCAAGGTAATTAAGTTTATAATGAATTAATTTAATAAATAATTGGGTTAATTAATTAAATAATTAACGGTTTATTTAATTAATTAAAAGTTTAAGTAAGTTAATTAAATTTGATTAAAATATGATTTAGAAATTAATTTAAATAAGATTGGATTAATTTAATTTAATTTAATTAATGAATTGAATCATTAATCAAGAAATTAATAATTGTTTAATTTTTAATTTTCACCTGATTAATTTAGTAATTAGGAATTAATTAATGAGTTTTATAAATAAATTAAGAATTAATATTGATTAATTCAATTAATTACTTTGGAAAAGTAATAAAAGATTTGTTATGAGTTAATGAAGGTCATTAACTTGATATTATTTTATAACTAATTAATGCAATTAATTTTAATAATTAATTTGATTAATTAATTTAAGATAATCATTTGAGAATTATTTAAGTATAATTACTTAGTGAAAGTAATTAAGGAAATTAATTACTAATTGTAATTAATTGAGTTTATTTTGATTAGTTAAGTTAACTAATTAATTTTAATTAATTTAAATTAATCATTGATTGATTTGAGAAGTAATTACAAATGGAAAATTACTTAGTGAAGAAAATAAATTACTGGATGTAATCTAATGGGGGAGTTTTGGAATTAATTACTTAGTGTAATTAATATGTAATTTATATGTTGAATAATTACTTAAGTAAGTAATTAATTATTAATTACTTAGTGTAGTTAATTTAGGTTTAGATAATTGAGTTATTTGAAAATGGTTAAGAGATGTAATTAATTTAAGTTAATTACTTAATGTGATTAATCAAGAATGATTAATAAATAGAGATAATTGATAATTAATTTAATGAAGTTATTTAAAATAAAATAATTTGGGATCATTAATTTATATAATTAGTGATATAATTAAGGATTGATTAATTAATAACAATTAGTCAATGAAGGTATTAATGTAATTAATTAACGATTAATGTAATTAATTATGATTAATTAATTGATGAAGTAATTACAGGTTAATTACAGGGATTGGTATGGATTAATTAGTTGGTGAAATTAATTAGAGATTAATTACTTGAATGTAATTAAAGAATAATTAATCAAGATGATTAATTAGGGTAATTTGTTGATAATAATTAATTGATTTATTTATAATTAATTAAGGAATGTGTAAGCAAGATTTATATGGATGAGAAATTAATTTAATTCATTTTAAATTAACTAAGGAAGAAGTAATTAATTTAGTTCATTTTAAATTAATTATAGAATGGTGATTTAATAAGTCTTTGCTTATGAATGATGATTGATATTACCCTGAATGGTTGAGATCACAGTTATGAGATAAATGTTGTTGTGTGATTTGGATGTTATGGTTGCATTGAGTTGATAATATGATTTATCTGTTTGAGTTGATAATATAGATTATCTGATGTTATGATAATATTGATTATCTATTATGTTGTTGAGAATTACCTATCTGTGTGTATGTAGATAATAATGAATTGAATTGTTTTAAACTTTAAACAACTTGGACCTAAAAGACACGCTTTGGATTTCGATGAGACCGGGATCGGGTTTCCATATTTGGGTATCCGAAAACCACATCGATTCCAAATAACGTTAGGTCATGAATCCAAATGGAGCTTTGTGAAGAGTCGAGGTGTAAGGGCTATACGTCAGTGTAACTCTGTGGGTGATTCCGTAATGAATAAACGGAATAGTGCTTATAGATTCGAGATGGTGATTCAGAGTGCAAGGGTTATTGTCGTTAACTCTGAGGGTGATTCCAAAATGAGTGTAACGAGATAATGCCTTCGGTTTCGTTCGAACCCAGAACGAACTTGTATGGATTGAATGCTTTCAGAACATCGTTAGGTGGACGATGAGAATTCTAAGATAATGTGTTCTCGAAAGGTAATCATAGCCTCAAGCCTCATCAACCGGGAATGGCTAAAACAGGCGAGGTGCAGCAAGGCTTCGTGGGTAGCTCCCACTGGAGAGCGAGATTGATCCCTGTATAGAAGTCCCTTTATATTCGGCTGTCTGGGCAGTTGGTTGCAAACAACTGCGGGGCTGTCTTGTTCGGAACTATTCAGTAAGGAATGGGTCCGGCCTTGTGTTGTAGGGGAGTGGGAGTACTCCTCGGTACGATGATCTAGGCCACGTACTGTGACGGGCGGTACCCCCATAGCCCTGCCATTGTATGGAATCCACAATCCAATAAATGCCAACGGTTTTGATTGTATTACCCACTTTTGTGGCTAGTAGCTGGAATTTAATAATGTAACAATTTCGGCTATTTCATATTTATTTGAAAACCCTAGACACTATTATAATATCATCAGATTTCCTATCAAATGTTTTAGTTAGCGTAAGGTAAAAACTTTTCCATGTTTATGTGTGGGAAGCCTTACGTGATACCTATCTTTTCAAAGTTTTTTAAGTTAAGCAACCTTAACCTGTTACTCACACCAGACCCATGTCTGACCCGGAGTTTATTTTTGTTTTCATAAACTCTTGTGTTACGCCCCACCTCTATACCCACGCTAGCCAAGAACATTACGGTGAATGCTGTCAACTAGCACAGAGAATAAGGCTGTTGAGAAGCGACCATCCATGTAATTTCTTTGCGTGAGCACCGATATGTCAGATAGTATAACATGCATTTTATTTCAAGAGGAAATCAGACATACCGATACAAACACAAAGCTACTACACAGTGGCTATGATAATCTTCGGAAACAAATATAGAAATAAGCATAACACAAATCAGTCACAGATAATTCATATCACAAAGGCGGAAGAAGATATGAATATACTACACTAGGAAGTGTACATCAGAGTAGTGGTCTAAAAAGATCCACAATATCACAAAAGAATAGTTACATGAACTACACAAAAGAATAAGTATACATTATGGAGTCTATATCTCAAATGTATACAACAAAAAACTACTAATCTAAGTAGTTAACCAAAAGTCAGAGAAATCAATCCCAAGAGAGAAGTCAAGCAGAAGCACCTGTAACATCTCGGTCTGACCCGAGTATTATTTAATAAGAAAATAATAAACGGATCATTCTAACTATAGATATCATATGAAACGATATAGAATAAGAGATATGACTAAACACATAATAATCACAATTCCAAGCTGTGATATATATAAATAATTGAAAATCAATGAGAGATTAATCAATATCACCAAATCTACACAAGAGTCAAAGAAATGCCATACTCCTTATTTCGTTCATCAAACCACAAATATTGATGATTATATCAATGTCAATCACAAAAGTCAATGACACACAAATTCCAGAATTCAATATGCGAAATCCAGAAATCACAAAAGTCAATAACGCACAAATTCACCAATGCACAAATATTGATAAAACTTATCAATGGAAATCACGAAAATTGGTGAAACACAAATTATAGAAATCATCTCAAGAAATCCAGAAATCACAAAGGGGGGGAGGCCTATCACAAACGGGAGCATAAAGCCCACCAACACGTGTATCACAAACGGAACGCTAATTCCATGGTTGCTAACCATCACAAATTGAGCCGAAGCTCCACAAACGGCCCGAAGACCATGGGTTGCTACCCCACCAAATTGAGTCGAAACTCCACAAAACGGGGTTTAGTCTCCCTCGCAGACAAAGAGACATCGCACATTGCTAGTCTAAATCACAAAGATGATCGTCATGATCAACGAGAAGTGTCGATTACAGTAAGCTAGTAAATATATGAGCTTAGCATCATTTCCCATAACCACTAGCTTAACTTAAATATTTACGAACAAATTGTAGATCTCCACTAGAAAATTGTCACAAGAGTTTCAATCGAACAAGTCCAAGAATTAACCAACAAAGTGAACGCAAGCGTTTCATACCACTTGTTTTACTAAGTCGTTTAATTAGATTTCTCACACGAGTGAGGTAAAGGTTTGTATATACTAATAGATTGGAAAACGGTTTTATAAACGAATTTGATATTAAAATAGTATTGAAATCGTTTGAGGAAAGAGTTTTGATATTTACTACTAGTATGGAAAAAATTTATATTTTTAAAGTGACAAATCACGAAGAAGATTGTAAGAACAATCAATCACTAAAATTCACATACGAAGACGTGAATAAAATCCAAAGAAATCGATAAAGGATCCATCGAAATGGATATTCAAAAATCCGTAAAAAGAGTCATCAAAGTCAAAATAAATGATAACAACAACTAGGAAACAACTCAAATCGATCAAAGTTGGAAATTCACGCAACTAGGCGAAAATAGGCAAAATGCATCAGGTCGGTCGGCCGGCTACAGAGCTCGGTCGACCGAACCTTGTTTTGAAAAACTTCTCGAGCATCAGGTTGGTCGACCGAAGCAGGGGGGTCGGTCGGCCGAACCAGAAACAGAGAAGTGCAACTGCACTTTTACTAGCAGGTCGGTCGACCGGACCAGGGAGGTCGGTCGACCGGACCAGGGGGGTCGGTCGGCCGAACCTGATGCTCTGCAAATTGATGCCCATAAATTGATGTGCAACCTCCACCAATTCGCAACCGAACGAGTACGGACGCTAGGGAATTATGCCTAACGGCTACCCGGCCCTCTTGGCTCTTCGATGCATCACCAAAAACACATTTGAACCCCAAAGCTATGATTTTTAAGGATTTGGCTTTCAAACACTAAAATTGGAATATTCTCAAAAACAATCCAAATCAAAAGCAATTGCACAAGAATAAGTGTTAGGAATTTATACCTAACAATCGAAGATAATTCATAGACTTAGATGTGAGATTAAAAATCTCACCTTTTCACAAAATCAAACAAGAAGAAGCTTGAAAGCAAATGGAGAATCAACCTCTCTTCAACACAACCCAAATGAGTTTGAATCTATGCTCAAAATAAGAACATTCCCAAAATTAGGTTTAGGAATTTCTGAAATTGGTAAGAGAATAAGTTGGAGAAGAAGAAGAGAATGCTTACCAATGGGTTCTCTTGAATTTGGAGCTAGGAATTTGAAGCTGCAAAAGGAACTAGGGTTTTGGAGTTTTAGTTTCCAATCTCTCCCACCATTAATACTTTAAAAACTGAAAAGAGAAGAGAATGAGGGTGAATGGGGAAGAGTGGCTCAGATTTGAGAATAAGTTAAACATAGGGCTGAGCCCAAACCCAAAGTGAAAAGTAGCAAAAATCAACTTTCTCCAAACATAACGAAGCTTATACTCAAAAAGGTTGCAAACGGCATTTTAAACTCAATGGGAGTGGTCCCGAGTCCTAATTTGACCGTATGCAAAAAGTAGTTTTTCGGACTAAAATCCGATTGACGATAAAATATTTAAATAAATATAAAATCGATAAATATGCGGGTTGTTACAGACTCCCCTCCTTAAAGAAATTGCGTCCTCGCAATATTTAAGAAGAGAAAATAAAGTAACAACCATAAAAGCATATTCAACACAAAAGAAATTTGAAATAAAAGGTTCACCTTAAAGAGCACGGGAAAGCAAGTCCGGATGTGATCGCTCGATGAATTCCCTAGACTCCCAAGAACAATCCTTAGGATTTGAAGACCATTGAACTTTAACAAGCGGAACATCTTTATTTCGAAGTCGTTTGACTTCCGAAGCAATGATACGAATAGGATGTTGCTCATAAGTTAAATTAGGCGAAACTTCAATCTCTTCCACAACACCGGGCTCAAGAATAGAATCGGAATCTCTAAGACATTTCCGAAGTTGAGAAACGTGAAACACGTCATGAATAGCAGAAAATTGAGCCGGTAATAAAAGGCGATAAGCCATGGAACCAATACGTTCGGTGATAGGAAATGGCCCAATATATCGAGGTGCTAGTTTTCCCGATCGATTGAATCGCACAACACCCTTCATAGGCGAAACACGAACAAACACGAGATCTCCCTCAGAAAATTCTAATTTCCTTCTCCGGTTATCGGTATAGGATTTTTGTCTATTCTGGGCTTCTTTCATCCTATGACGAATAAGGTCAATCTTTTCTGTGGAGTCACGAATAAAATCTGGACCTAAAACCAGCTTCTCACCGGTCTCAAGCCAACAAGAAGGAGATCGGCATGGCCTTCCGTAGAGTGCCTCGAAAGGTGCCATACCAATACTAGATTGGAAGCTATTATTATAGGAAAATTCAACAAGTGAAATGTGA
Organism: Allium cepa; assembly: GCA_030765085.1. Lineage (NCBI taxonomy): Eukaryota > Viridiplantae > Streptophyta > Magnoliopsida > Asparagales > Amaryllidaceae > Allium > Allium cepa. The sequence goes on along the minus strand of CM060937.1, from coordinate 692,101,173 downwards.
TCTTCCCAACTTCCACCAAAATCAAGAACACAAGCACGAAGAAGATCTTCAAGAGTTTGATTCACACGCTCGGTTTGTCCATCGGACTGAGGATGATAAGCGGTGCTAAAATTAAGCTTCGTTCCCAAAGCTTTTTGAAGACTCTTCCAAAATCCACTAGTAAACAACGGATCGCGATCACTAACAATAGAAGTAGGAACACCATGTAATTTAACAATCTCTTTAACAAAGAGTTTGGACAAAAGTGGAACGGTTCGGTTAGACCGAACGGGAATAAAATGGGCGGATTTAGTAAGTCTATCAACGATCACCCACAAGCTATCATGACCCGAACGAGAACGGGGAAGGCCATCTATAAAATCCATGGAAATTTGGTCCCACTTCCAAATTGGAATTTCTAAAGGTTGAAATAACCCACCGGGCCTTTGATGTTCGGCCTTAACGAGTTGGCAAGTCATGCAACGCTTAACGAAGATAGCGATGTCAAGTTTTATTCCCTCCCAATAATAAAGTCGCTTCATATCTGCGTACATTTTACTACTTCCGGGATGAATGGTAAATTTAGAATGATGAGAATCTTCTAAAATATCTTTACGAAGATCACTAATATTTGGTACGATAAGTCTACCAAATCTCCGAATGCCGCCACGAGAATCGATATCAAAGTCTTTCAAACCTTCAATATCAATTTTATCCCTAATATTTTGGCCAAGAAGAGCCATTTCGGGATCTAGCCTTTGAGCTTCAAGAATGCGGTCCAAAAGAGAAGGATGAGCCTCAAGGCTACATAAAACAAATGATGAGCATAAATCGGATACGCGGTCTCGAATCTCACAGGTGGATAAGATCTCGAGATCGTTCCATTCGGATATCATCATAGAAACAACAACTTGTTGTTTACGGCTAAGAGCATCGGCGACACGATTACCCTTACCGGGTGTATAAAGAATATCAAGATCATAAGGAGCAAGGAACTCGAGCCAACGCTGTTGACGCAAATTAAGTTCCTTTTGAGAGAATAAATACTTCAAGGACTTATGATCGGTATAAAGAACAAATTTCTCTCCTAAAAGATAATGACGCCAAATACAAAGGGAGAAAACAATAGCCGCGAGCTCTAAATCATGGGTGGCATATCTAGTCTCAGCAGGCTTCAATTGCCTAGAAGCATAAGCAATAACACGTTCTCTTTGCATAAGAACGGCACCCAAACCAACGCGACTAGAATCGGTATAAACAACGAAATCTTGATTCCCCTCGGGAATAACAAGAATGGGAGCATCAGAAAGGAGTTCTTTTAATTTCTGAAAAGAAGCTTCACATTTGTCCGACCAAATGTATTTAACACCTTTCTTAGTCAAGCTAGTGAGAGGCACGACAATCTTAGAAAAGTCTTTGATAAAACGACGGCAATAGCCCGCCAATCCGAGAAAACTACGAATCTCTGTCACACTCTCCGTTTCTTCCAATCTTGAATCGCTTCAATCTTTGAAGGATCCACGGAAATTCCGGATTCGGAAATAATATGACCGAGAAACTTCGCACGAGATTGCCAAAAGTGGCATTTAGAAATTTTTGCCCTTAATTGATTACTCCTAAGAGTTTCCAACACTATCCGAAGATGTTTTTCATGCTCCTCCTGGGTTTTAGAATACACAAGAATATCATCGATAAAGATAAGAACAAACCGGTCGAGGAAGTCTCTGAAAACTCTATTCATAAGGTCAAAGAAATACGCCGGAGCATTCGTCAAACCAAATGGCATGACAAGCCATTCATAAGATCCTTAACGAGTACGGAACGAGGTCAATGGAATACTATCCTCTGCAATACGAAGTTGATGAAATCCAGTAGCTAAGTCTAATTGTGAAAAGACCTTAGCACCACTAAGCTGATCGAATAGATCATCAATCCGAGGTTAAGGATATTTATTTTTGATAGTAAGATCATTAAGCTTGCGGTAGTCAACGCAAAGCCTAAGTGTACCATCGGATTTCTTCACAAAAATAGCCGAAGCTCCCCAAGGCGAGGAACTAGAGCGAATAAATTGTTTCGTCTCCAATTCGGATAATTGTTTACACATCTCCTCGTTTTCTTTATTGGACATACGATACGGAGGACGAGTGATAGGTTGGGCTCCAGAAATAAGATTAATTCTAAACTCAATTGCTCGCTTAGGTGGTAATCCTAAAACGGGCTCGAATATGTCGGAAAATTCACAAACGACGTGTATAAGAGAAATAATATCACCCTCGTCGTCATCATCTTCATCACGAGGATTTAAAGAATACAAAGATGCAACCAAGCTGGAATCTGAATCTTTAAGATTAATAGAAATCTGCTTAACAGATTGAGGATGTCGAAGATGAATAGTCCGCTCAGGACATAGGATATGGGCTTCATAACGGTTAAGCCAATCCATTCCCAAAATCATTCCAAAGCCTAAATAACGCATGACATGCAAATCGGCTCGGAAAGAAAAATCACACAAAATAATCTCGACATCTTTACACAATAAACTGATTGTTGCGGATCCACCAACCGGATTCGCAATTCTCAAAGAAGTCATTAAACACAAAACATCCAAAGAAAAAGTATCAACAAGTTCTTTTGATATAAAAGAATGGGACGCACCCGTATCAAAAAGAACTCGAATAGGATGATCACGAAATAAAATAATTCCATTAAGGATAGAATGAGACATACCTTGACCACGAGATGTGTTGCCAGGGGCTTGAGCAACATTAAGCTTTCCCTCTTTCCTGCCCTGAAGTTTGGGGCATGAAGATATAACATGACCGGGAACTTTGCAGTAGCGACAAGAGAGAGACTTTGGGCACTTGTTCGCATAATGGTCCTTCGAACCACAATTATAGCATTCCCCACGGCCAAAGGATGAAGTCTTTTCCACGGACGTTGCTTGCTTCCCTTTCTTATTGGGATAAGGTCCTTTGAATTTATTTGGCCTCTTCTTGTTGTTGAAGTTTGGTTTGGAACCCACCACTTCAACATCATTCTCCCTATCTGTCTCATCAAGACGAAGAGCGATATCAATGAGTTGGTCGAAAGAAACTTCTAATTTTAGAAGTAATGGCTTCTTGAGATTTTTGTTTAAGCCATAGACGAATCTCTGGTTCTTCTTTAAAGGGGTGTTGATGTATTCAACCCCATATTTGGAAAGCGACTCGAAGGAGGCGACGTAATCTGTCATGGAGGACTCATCTTGAACAAGGTGTATAAATCGTCGAGCCAATGTCACTTTCTCAGCTTCTGGTACGAATTTCAACTCGAAGCGTTCCCGGAATTGCTCCCAGGTGAGATCCGCTTCATTAATCTCAGAAATAAGAAGCTCGTACCAGTCCAATGCTCTTTCTCGGAGCATACTAGAGGCCACCTGAACTCGATGAAGGTCAATAAAATTCATGCGAGAAAAGATTCGATCGCATGACCTTAGCCAAGCCTGTACTTCAATAACAGTTTCGGAACCTTTGAATGGCTCCCCACCCAAATTAGTGTAATCGCTGCATAAGCGTGCAAATCCCGACTTTGGGTGAGTAGGTTCCGGGTTAGCTCCAGCTGCTTGAGCATTCGTCACTAAATCAAGAAGCTGTTGAGCAGTCATAAAAACTCCATCTTGGGGTGGAACACCAGATGGTCCAGCTCTGGGACGGCCTGGTCTAGACATTCCTCTTCCTTAGAAAGAAAGAAGAGCAAGAAGAAGATTATTGACTAATGAATATCAAGCAATCTTGATAGACAAAACAAGGAATCATAAAAGAAAATAGGATACAACGGTACATAGATCCGAATAAAATCCGAAAGAACGACTCCTAAGAAAGACTTAGGACGATGATCCTTGTTATAATATTCCATATTGTTCCGAAGTTTGGCTCTGATACCGAGCTGTGGCGCCCCACCTCTATACCCACGCTAGCTAAGAACATTACGGTGAATGCTGTCAACTAGCACGGAGAATAAGGCTGTTGAGGAGCGACCATCCATGTAATTGCTTTGCGCAAGCACCGATATGTCAGATAGTATAACATACATTTTATTTCAAGAGGAAATCCGACATACCGATACAAACACAAAGCTACTACACAGTGGCTATAATAATCTTCGGAAACAAATATAGAAATAAGCATAACACAAATCAGTCACAGATAATTCATATCACAAAGGCGGAAGAAGATATGAATATACTACACTAGGAAGTGTACATCAGAGTAGTGGTCTAAAAAGATCCACAATATCACAAAGAATAGTTACATGAACTACACAAAAGAATAAGTATACATTATGGAGTCTATATCTCAAATGTATACAACAAAAAACTACTAATCTACGTAGTTAACCAAAAGTCAGAGAAATCAATCCCAAGAGAGAAGTCAAGCAGAAGCACATGTAACATCTCGGTCTGACCCGAGTATTATTTAATAAGAAAATAATAAACGGATCAGTCTAACTATAGATATCAGATGAAATGATATAGAATAAGAGATATGACTAAACACATAATAATCACAATTCCAAGCTGTGATATATATAAGTAATTGAAAATCAACGAGAGATTAATCAATATCTCCAAATCTACACAAGAATCCAAGAAATGCCATACTCCTTATTTCGTTCATCAAACCACAAATATTGATGATTATATCAATGTCAATCACAAAAGTCAATGACACACAAATTCCAGAATTCAATATGCGAAATCCAGAAATCACAAAAGTCAATGACGCACAAATTCACCAATGCACAAATATTGATAAAAATTATCAATGGAAACCATGAAAATTGGTGAAACACAAATTCTAGAAATCATCTCAAGAAATCCAGAAAACACAAAGGGGGGGAGGCCTATCACAAACGGGAGCATAAAGCTCACCAACACGTGTATCACAAACGGAACGCTAATTCCATGGTTGCTAACCATCACAAATTGAGCCGAAGCTCCACAAACGGCCCGAAGACCATGGGTTGCTACCCCACCAAATTGAGTCGAAACTCCACAAAACGGGGTTTAGTCTCCCTCGCAGACAAAGAGACATCGCACAATGCTAGTCTAAATCAAAAAGATGATCGTCATGATCAATGAGAAGTGTCGATTACAGTAAGCTAGTAAATATATGAGCTTAGCATCATGTCCCATAACCACTAGCTTAACTTAAATATTTACGAACAAATTGTAGATCTCCACTAGAAAATTGTCACAAGAGTTTCAATCGAACAAGTCCAAGAATTAACCAACAAAGTGAACGCATGCGTTTCATACCACTTGTTTTACTAAGTCGTTTAATTAGATTTCTCATACGAGTGAGGTAAAGGTTTGTATATACTAATAGATTGGAAAACGGTTTTATAAACGAATTTGGTATTAAAATAGCATTGAAATCGTTTGAGGAAAGAGTTTTGATATTTACTACTAGTATGGAAAACCTTTATATTTTTAAAGTGACAAATCACGAAGAAGATTGTAAGAACAATCAATCACTAAAATTCACATACGAAGACGTGAATAAAATCCAAAGAAATCGATAAAGGATCCATCGAAATGGATATTCAAAAATCTCTAAAAAGAGTCATCAAAGTCATAATAAATGATAACAACAACTAGGAAACAACTCGAATCGATCAAAGTTGGAAATTCACGCGACTAGGAGAAAATAGGCAAAATGCATCAGGTCGGTCGGCCGGCTACAGAGCTCGGTCAACCGAACCTTGTTTTGAAAAACTTCTTGGGCATCAGGTCGGTCGACCGAACCAGGGGGTCGGTCGACCGAACCAGAAACAGAGAAGTGCAACTGCACTTTTACTAGCAGGTCGGTCAACCGGACCAGGGGGGTCGGTCGGCCGAACCTGATGCTCTGCAAATTGATGCCCATAAATTGATGTGCAACCTCCACCAATTCGCAACCGAACGAGCACGGACGCTAGGGAATTATGCCTAACGGCTACCCGGCCCTATTGGCTCCTCGATGCATCACCAAAAACACATTTGAACCTCAAAGCTATGATTTTTAAGGATTTGGCTTTCAAACACTAAAATTGGAATATTCTCAAAAACAATCCAAATCAAAAGCAATTGCACAAGAATAAGTGATAGGAATTTATACCTAACAATCGAAGATAATTCATAGACTTAGATGTGAGATTAAAAATCTCACCTTTTCACAAAATTAAACAAGAAGAAGCTTGAAAGCAAATGGAGAATCAACCTCTCTTCAACACAACCCAAATGAGCTTGAATCTATGCTCAAAACAAGAACATTCCCAAAATTAGGTTTAGGAATTTCTGAAATTGGTAAGAGAATAAGTTGGAGAAGAAGAAGAGAATGCTTACCAATGGGTTCTCTTGAATTTGGAGCTAGGAATTTGAAGTTGCAAAAGGAACTAGGGTTTTGGAGTTTTAATTTCCAATCTCTCCCACCATTAATACTTTAAAAAATGAAAAGAGAAGAGAATGAGGGTGAATGGGGAAGAGTGGCTCAGATTTGAACATAAGTTAAACATAGGGCTGAGCTCAAACCCAAACCCAAAGTGAAAAGTAGCAAAAATCAACTTTCTCCAAACATATCGAAGCTTATACTCAAAAAGGTCGCAAACGACATTTTAAACTCAATGGGAGTGGTCCTGAGTCCTAATTCGACCGTATGCAAAAAGTAGCTTTTCGGACTAAAATCCAACTAACGATAAAATATTTAAATAAAATATTTAAATATAAAATCGATAAATATGCGGGTTGTTACATCTTGGGTACTCAAATTTTTACGAGTAGCCAAGGGATTCAGGTTAGCTTTGACGTATAATGGAGGAGCAATGGAGCAGGAGGCTTCTGCGTTGTAGATATATAGTTCCGCTGTGTGTCCTCTGTGTTGTGATTGTATTGAGTTGTAAATACTAGACAGGGGTTTATAACTGTCTAGTATATGTGATATGTATGCTGTGTATCTCTGATTGATACCGTATATTATGTAAATACTTATGTTGTTAATATAATTTATTCGTTCCGCTGTTGAGATTTTAGTGCTGTTTCTTCTTCTCTTCTTTCTTTTCTTCTTCTATCCCTTTCTTTCTTAAATGATGATGCGACTTTGCGGGAGAGGAGAGTCGGGTCGTCATAGTTGGTATCAGAGCGTTAGGTTGAGTGAATACCTAGGCTCTGGAGTGGTGTCTATCTCGAGAGAGCGTATTTGTAATTTTTAATATTTATATATATTTATTTATTTCTAATCGATTGGGTTACCTGTTCGGGTTTTCCAATATGGGTTATAAAGGTAGATTGAGGTAGTGGTGTGTAAAACACGACTTACATTGGTTGGAGTTCGAATGTTTGGTTGGAAGTGTATCTGTCGAGACTGTAGACCTAATACCGTCTCGAGTGAGTTTTAAAGTAGTGTAAGACTTCATTGATCTCTGAAGGTAACCTGTTAAGGTTCGGAGTTCATCTTTGAAGTTGAATGAGTAAAGTTTGGATCTGTTGGCTGAACAGAAGCGAGTGATGATATCTTGATATCTCAGGGAATAGTAGCTGCGTGATAAGATGCAGTGACTATGGATGTTTCCTAAGATGATTTCTTTGGAACAAGTTTAAGGAAGTATGTCTGCTTCGGTGTTGTGGCTGAGTTCAGCAGGATGTTTCTGTGTGGTTTGAAGTCCGAGTTTCTCGAAGAACTTTGGATTGAGAATTCTTTGGCATTGGTGTCAGCAGTACGGCTTGGAGTGTTCTGTGTATCGGCAGAATTTTTTGGCTTAGCAGTTTTCTGGAGATGGAGTTCAGAAGCAGTAGAGTAGGGTAGAATCCATTTCTTCGATGGATTGGAAAGACCAGCATAAGCTGTTCGGATTGGTTTAGAGAGAACAGTTTTCTTTGGATTTTAGTTCGAGTTGATCGCAAAAGTGACTTGCGATAGTTGAGTGTTTTCTTGGATTGTTGGAGATTTTTCTGAATATTTTCAGAGAAGTCAGAGTTTGTCTTCATCTAGAGATTCAGTGGTACCGGTGGATCAACTAATTGAGGGTTGGTTCCTTGAGATGGAGTTTGTTGAAACAACTCAGGTTTTGAGGAACTTCTGAATTTTCTCTTGGTTATTGGAGATCTTCTTGGTTTTGCCGTCCAGTTGTGCATGTGTTCTTCATCAGCATTCTTTTCTGCTCCAGATCAGAGTTGTGCAGCGGAAGCAGTTTGTGAGTGCATCTGTTTTTCTTTTCCGGATAGGAGAAGTTTGTTTCCTTCTGATGATTGTGAGTGGAGTTTGTTCTTGATCTTGATTGACCGTGGAGGATCATTCTGATGGGTTTGGTCTAGATTGTTTCTTGAGACATCATTAAGGATTGAGATGATCAGGTAGGAGGTAGGCAGCTCTGGATCGTCCGAAGAGTTTGTGGATCTGAAGTCTGGTTTTGGATAAGTTTTCCCTGTTTTTGGAGCTATAAATTTTAGGTAAGGATGGTAAGCTAGCTCTGAGATGTTTTGGATTTCTTCTGTGTTCTGTTATGGATAAGTGTTTGATTATCTGGACTGAATTGCCAGTTTGGACAACTGGAATTCGCTGTGATTCACGTATCTCTAAGGGAAGACGTGTATATCTATTTCTGGTTTTGGAATCAGCTGTTCTGGGAGATTTTGGTTGTTGAGTCAGACTTGTCTATAGTCTGATGTCTTGTTCAGTTATAGATATAGATAAGTAGGAGTTCTGTAGCTTAGTAGTGTTGATTGTTTAGGTTTTATAGAGCGAGTATCCCGATGTTTACTTGGGAAACTCGAGGAAATTCTATCCAGAACTTTGTCTGGATAGTTAATTTTGTTTGATAGGATGAATTGATTGTTATGGTTGTTAGCATATGTTTGATATATGTTTGGCTTTAAAATTTAAAATCTTAAATAGGTTATTAAATTACCTTTGTTTTAAATTTCGGGGACGAAATTCTTTTAAGGGGGAAGGAATGTGATATCCCAGAATTTTAGACAATATCAATTTGATAATCTTTATATAAAATTAAATTGATATTGACAATATTGATTAATAAAATATGTTTTGGTTTAATAATCAAATTTAATAAATATTTAATTTGGGATTTTATCTTTTAAAAGCTAAAATAAATGTTTAAATTATAATGTATATATATATATTTGTATATATATTATAGTTTATCTTTGTTTGGAATTTAACTTACATGATAATAAATAAATGAAGTTTTGTTTTTAAATTCTAGTAATATATTGAGTAATTAGGAAATTATGTTTTAATTAATATTAAGCTTTTAAAAATCTATTTAAATTAATAATTATATGGTTTGATAATATTTAAAATAAATAAAGTTGTTTAAAAAATTTCTTAGCACAAGTTTTGTTTTAAATTTAAATAAAGTTAATTTTATTTCTTTTTAAAATATTATTTGATTAAATATGAATTGAGTATATTTTATATAAGTCTAAATATAGAATAGCCTATGATTTAAATTCATTTAAATAATAAAAGTGATTTATAATTTCTTTAAAAATCATATAAAATTTGTAAATTGTTATTTTAAATCATATTAATAAATATTCTATTTTTCAAAAATATAAAGAGGGATTAAAAAGGGAAAATAGAATCTTCATTTTTAAATTGATTTTGGTTTTATTTCAAAGAATTAGTTTGATTTGGCAATTTTATTTTGAAATTCAAATTTATTGGTTCTTTAGAATATTTTGGAAGTTTTAAATTATAAATAGTTTTATTTACATTTTCTTAAAAGAAGTAAATTATATATATATATATATATATATATATACACACACACATTCTAACATAAAATAAATTAAGAAAAACCCTTTTATAAACATTTAAATATATAACATAATTAAACAAGACAAATGTAAACTATTAACCATATAAACTACATGTGTTAAATGGTGAATCAAGCACAATGACAAGTGTCATTTGTTTTTATTCTTTTCTTCATTTTTATTTAAATATTTTCAGCCTTTTTTAACATTTTCCACTTTCCTTTATTATCTTTTAAAAATCATATGTTTGTTTAATCAAAGAAACATTTCACTAAAAAAAAAAAATCTGAAATCCCTCAATAACAAAATCTACATATTCATTTCAAAAAGCAAATCTAAAAGTAAATCATCTCCTTAAACACAAATATAAATCACAACAACCTATAGTTCAGTTTCAAAAATCAAATAAGAAGTCATTCAAAACTGCATTTCTCTTCTACCTGGAAATTACTGCATAATCAAGTTTACATTTTTCCTGAAAATCGTTGCTATTCATTCCTGCAAAATCAAGGCCTGCATGCATCTGGGTTGGTCAGGAATTCAAATGTAAGCAATCTGGGATTAATGAAGTCTGCATCTTTTCAAATTTTGAAAAGAACAAACCTGCATGTATGTGTGTCAACAGAATTCAAAAGTTTTCAAGATTGGGAAAAAACTGCTCTAATCTTCAAATCTAAAGGTGAGTAACTTCTAAAATTTTCTTAACAAAATCTGGTTGTTGTTTTTATCTCTGGAATGAATTGTTACGCATGATAAAAGTTGTAGAAAATTTGCTTGTATATGAATTTTTGGGAGCTACTTTTTACTGATATAGGTGTGTATGCTTTGGTTTGATCAGTAATTGCTGATGTATCTGACTTAGGCATTTAAATTCAAACCTATTTGTTAGGATAAAATAGAGTTTAAAAATTCATACAAGTTGGATATTACATGAACTTGCCTGGAAACATTAATAACAGGGAAATAAAATTGTATAAGTGGAAGATATAAACATTATAAATCAATGTTTCAGGTTTGGATATCAAAACATCATACAAATTCATAAATATTAAATCTAAAATCATAATTTATAAAGTAAAAATCTGAGAGCAGTTCAAACTTTTCTGTATTTTATATTTTAGGTTAGTTCAGTTGATTTTTTGTGTTTGAATGGGTTGAAATTGTTCCTGGAGTAGAAGGAGATATCAGAGAAGTTGGGAAAAATATTGATTTGGGTTGCCATTCATTTTTGATGATGAAATTTGAATTTAAGGTTTTGAACCTTAGTTTTTACTGGATTCTAAATTTTGCTTGAATTCGATCTCCTTGGTGGATCGAGTGTTAAGGGGTCTTGGGTAATTGAAGCTTGGGAGTAGACGATGTCCTAGCCGAAATTTTAGCCCTAACGATGGTCGGAGGGAGGTGATCATGCCATTGACAGGTTTTAGTTTGGGATGGCATAGTGGTTTCCAGGTTTTAGCAGTAGTGATGTATACTCGAGTTTGTCCCAGGTAGTTCAAGTTTTTACTCGAAGAAATCTAGGTTATGACTCGAAGTAAAATGGTTTGTCTCGGGTAGATTTAGTTGCAGTGGTGTTCTCTGTAACCTGAACTGTTACAGGTTTTAAATTTTAAAACTAAATTTAAAAATAAGCAAAGCAGGTTTAAACTTATATTTGGAGTAAGTTTAAAATCATGAATTCAAATATATTTGAAATTCCAGATTTCAAATAGAAAATTTGCAGAAATAAAATATTTAGAAAATTTAAACCTGACAGTGTGCAGGTTTTAAAATTTAAGCTAAATTTGACATAAAAAGGAAACAGAGCCATATGTAAAGAAAGGTTCAAACCCAGTTTAAAATTATGAATTCAAAATAAATTTGAATTCTTGTTTTAAAAATAAATAAATTTTATAAAATGGAAAGTTTAACAACTGAACTTGTTACAGTATTTTTAATAAGGTAGTTAAAATCTGGAAATAAGATTTTAAAACAAGAATTTAGATTTAAGTTAAAAATCTGGATTTGAAATCCTGAATTCAAAAACTTGAATCTGAAGTTTTCAAAAAGAATTTTTTTTTTATAAATTCTAATGTTATAATTAAGCTTGAATATTTCAGTATTTTATAACATATGTTTTATAAATCTGAAATGAAATTTAAACAGGATTTTTAACTTAACTTTTTGAATCTAAATCTGAAACATGATTTGAATTCTAGTTTGAAATGAAATAAGATTTTGAATTTAAATGTTTTCAAAATCACTTGAATATATTTGTAGTATAATTTAAATTTTATTTAAATTGATTATGGGTTATACTATTTATAAAATCCCTTAAGTGCTTCTTTAATATGAAATAAAAAGTGTTTAATAATTGAATCTTGTTTAAATTTGATTTCATTTTAATTTTAATTTTAATTTAAAATGGAATTTAAAGAAATTTAAAAGCAATTTGTTTTTAAATTTCTTTGATAATGATAATTGTATCATTAATGAAATTAATGATAATCATTAAGTTGATTTGAACTTAATGATTTATTAATTAATCAAGGTAACTAAGTTTATAATGAATTAATTTAATAAATAATTGGGTTAATTAATTAAATAATTAAGGGTTTATTTAATTAATTAAAAGTTTAAGTAAGTTAATTAAATTTGATTAAAATATGATTTAGAAATTAATTCAAATAAGATTGGATTAATTTAATTTAATTTAATTAATGAATTGAATCATTAATCAAGAAATTAATAATTGTTTAAGTTTTAATTTTCACTCGATTAATTTAATAATTAGGAATTAATTAATGAGTTTTATAAATATATTAAGAATTAATATTGATTAATTCAATTAATTACTTTGGAAAAGTAATTAAAGATTTTTTATGAGTTAATGAAGGTCATTAACTTGATATTATTTTATAATTAATTAATGTAATTAATTTTAATAATTAATTTGATTAATTAATTTAAGATAATCATTTGAGAATTATTTATGTATAATTACTTAGAGAAAGTAATTAAGGAAATTAATTACTAATTGTAATTAATTGAGTTTATTTTGATTAATTAAGTTAATTAATTAAGTTTAATTAATTTAAATTAATCATTGATTGATTTGAGAAGTAATTACAAATGGAAAATTACTTAGTGAAGAAAATAAATTACTGGATGTAATCTAATGGGGGAGTTTTGGAATTAATTACTTAGTGTAATTAATATGTAATTTATATGTTGAATAATTACTTAAGTAATTAATAATTAATTACTTAGTGTAATTAATTTAGGTTTAGATAATTGAGTTATTTGAAAATGGTTAAGAGATGTAATTAATTTAAGTTAATTACTTAATGTGATTAATCAAGAATGATTAATCAATAGAGATAATTGATAATTAATTTAATGAAGTTATTTAAAATAAAATAATTTGGGTTCATTAATTTATATAATTAATGATATAATTAAGGATTCATTAATTAATAACAATTAGCCAATGAAGGTATTAATGTAATTAATTAAGGATTAATGTAATTAATTAAGGATTAATGTAATTAATTATGATTAATTAATTGATGAAGCAATTACAGGTTGATTACAGGGATTGGTTTGGATTAATTAATTGGTGAAATTAATTAGAGATAATTACTTGAATGTAATTAAAGAATAATTAATCAAGATGATTAATTAGGGTAATTTGTTGAGAATAATTAATTGATTGATTTATAATTAATTAAGGAATGTGTAAGCAAGATTTATATGGATGAGAAATTAATTTAATTCATTTTAAATTAACTAAGGAAGAAGTAATTAATTTAATTCATTTTAAATTAATTATAGAATGGTGATTTAATAAGTCTTTGCTTATGAATCATGATTGATATTACCCTGAATGGTTGAGATTTGAGTTATGAGATAAATGTTGTTGTGTGATTTGGATGTTATGGTTGCATTGAGCTGATAATATGATTTATCTGTTTGAGTTGATAATATAGATTATCTGATGTTATGATAATATTGATTATCTATTATGATGTTGAGAATTATCTATCTGTTTGTATATAGATAATATTGAATTGAATTGTTTTAAAATTTAAACAACTTTGACCTAAAGGACACGCTTTGGATTTCGATGAGACCGGGATCGGGTTTCCATATTTGGATATCTGAAAACCACATCGATTCCAAATAACGTTAGGTCGTGAATCCAAATGGAGCTTTGTGAAGACTCGAGGTGTAAGGGCTATACGTCAGTATAACTCTGTGGGTGATTCCGTAATGAGTTGACGGAATAGTGCTTATAGATTCGAGATGGTGTTTCAGAGTGCAAGGGTTATTGTCGTTAACTCTGAGGGTGATTCCAAAATGAGTGTAACGAGATAATGCCTTCGGTTTCGTTCGAACCCGGAACGAACTTGTATGGATTGAATGCTTTCAGGACATTGTCAGGTGGACGATGAGCATTCTAAGATAATGTGTTCTCAAAAGGTAATCGTAGCATCAAGCCTCATCAAACGAGAATGGCTAAAATAGGGGAGGTGCAGCAAGGCTTCGTGGGTAGCTCCCATTGGAGAGCGAGATTGATCCCTGTCTAGAAGTCCCTTTATATTCGGTTGTGTGGGTAGTTGGTTGCAAACAACTGTGGGGTTGTCTTGTTCGGAACAGTTCAGTAAGGAATGGGTCCAGCCTTGTGTTGCAGTGGAGTGGGTTTACTCCTCGGTACGGTGATCTAGGCCATGTACTGTGACGGGCGGTACCCCAGTAGCCCTGCCATTGTATGGAATCCACAATCCAATAAGTGCCAACGGTTTTGATTGTATTACCCACTTTTGTGGCTAGTAGCTGGAATTTAATAATGTAACAATTTCGGCTATTTCATATTTATTTGAAAACCCTAGACACTATTATAATATCATCAGATTTCCTATCAAATGTTTTGGTTAGCGTAAGGTAAAAACTTTTCCATGTTTATGTGTGGGAAGTCTTACGTGATACCTTTCTTTTCAAAGTTTTTTAAGTTAAGCAACCTTAACCTGTTACTCACACCAGACCCATGTCTGACCCGGAGTTTATTTTTGTTTTCATAAACTCTTGGGTACTCAAATTTTTACGAGTAGCCAAGGGATTCAGGTTAGCTTTGACGTATAATGGAGGAGCAATGGAGCTGGAGGCTTTTGCGTTGTAGATATATAGTTCCGCTGTGTGTCCTCTTTGTTGTGATTGTATTGAGTTGTAAATACTAGACAGGTGTTTATAACTGTCTAGCATATGTGATATGTATGCTGTGTATCTCTGATTGATATCGTATATTATGTAAATACTTATGTTGTTAATATAATTTATTCGTTCCGCTTTTGAGATTTTAGTGTTGTCTCTTCTTCTCTTCTTTCTTTTCTTCTTCTATCCCTTTCTTTCTTAATTGATGATGCGACTTTCCAGGAGAGGAGAGCTGGGTCGTCACAGCTTGTCTCTCCAAATATCAAACCTTGTATAACATTATACGATTTATTAATATTCGGAATAGAAATCGAACCATTTAGTACTATTTAATAATTCAATTGGTTAATGAATTAAATTTGAACTTATCTTCCTTTAAAGAATTGCTTAATAACTAAAATAATTTAAATCTAATTAAACCAATACATCTTTATTATTTAAAAATTAACTAGAAAATTACACTAAGTATATACGTATATTTATTCACTCTTGAAACTTCATGTGTACATATAAAAATAATAATCTATAGATTTTAAAATCTAATTAATATAAACTTCAACATTTTCAAACCCCTATTATTTTCAAACCTTAATTATATAAAATAATTTCCTATTAACTTCCATATATTAAAACATGCATGAGAACATATATATATTTATTAAAATAAAATAAACTGAATTAATGTCCAAATTATACCTTACTTCACCAATGCTCGGACATCTTACTTCAACAACAACATGAACACAACCACTGTACATCACTCCTGCCATTACGTAGCTTCCTCAAACAGTCATCGCCAGGCCATACCTTACTGGTAACTCCGCACTGCATCAATACCAAACCATTGTGACCATCCTTCGAGCATAAGCTCCCCTAGAAATCGCGTCGCTGCAGCCTCGCAAATCTCCTCCCTTCCATCGATCGCCACACTCGCTCAGGTGATACTCCGAGCTTCACTGCAGATCCAGAACGAAATCGAACACCCACTCGAGTCGCGCTTCCCCTCACTGCCCAAAATCGCATACCAATTGGAACCGCCGCAGCCTTCCCCTTCCTCCCCTCAATTCGAAATGAGCCACGATCGAGTCTCGAACTCGATCTTGTTCACGCCACCATTTTTGTTTTTCCAAAGTCGAGATGATTTGGGGAGTAGATAGGAATCGGCCGTAATATGTTAGCGGAGGGATAAGTGGAAGCAGAGTTTCGATTTCTACTGAATTTGAGAATAAAGGCTTCGACCATTTCTCCCCCTTTTTTCATGAATTAAGGTTCACCAGTTGAAAGTTTGAGAGGGGGTTAATGTAGGGTTGGAGAAGCTTCCTGCGTACGCTGTAGAAAAATACCTCTGTCCCAACGTACTTCAAAATCTATTATATTATAATTTTCCAAAATGCCCCTTGAAATTGCTGCCATAAAAATCTCGATTTCCTCTTAAGCAATGCCGCTAGGAGGCTATAGGGTTTTACCCACGTTCCAAACACAATGGAACGTGTTTCATAAGCTAATTCGACTGCATGCACGAGTTACAAAAGAAAACGATCAGTTTTAAATTAAGTCGATTAAAATAGTTCTTAGCGTTTTGAGCTGGCAGGGTCAAACGACAACCCTGATTGCTACGGAAATTGAAACCCGATAATAACTAACTATTACGGATCCGATGGAACTAGTTTCGTCGAATTCCGAGACTGTGCCTCGGAAGGCTATTTTTAAATGTCAATTTAAACGATATATTATTAAAATTGAACCAAACACTTCCCAAACTCAATTCCAGCACCTCCACTACCTTCAGTGTTATCAATATAAATTCTATAAGCCTTCAAATTATTTCTAACAGACTTAAAAATACCAGATTCAACAATTCACCCAACTTTCAATTAATTAAATTCACTATTTAAACTATATAATTCAATGATTTAATTATCAAGTAATTATTGATTTCTGGAATTCAAGTTAAAATTGACCTTTTAAATATTTAAAATCAATTTATTATTCCAAATTTAGATTGTTAAAAATCCCGGGTCGTCACACTCCTCCCCCCTTAAAAGAATTTCGTCCCCGAAATTACTAATTAGGGAGAATGGACAAATACCCATTTACTTTTTCCAAAACTCACAATTCAACTTCCTACCAACTATCTTTTATAAAAGGTCTACTATCACCTTAGCCAACTTCCTAAAACCTTCTATGGTTTCAAATACTACCCTTTCGTTCAATCATTAAAATTTAAATTTAACCAACCTTTTGAATTATCAAAATTTTCTTAAAATTTTTCTAACTCTCTAAATTCCCAAAAAAATTTGCCAGCGTCTCCTTTGCGCGGCTAGCTCGGTACTACTACAAAAGGCCTCTACGGGCTCCTAAATCCAAAAGAAAACAAAAGCCTAGTGGCTACATCAAAAACCCAATCCAATTTCATACAGAAACTTAAATACATACTTTTTGTCGGGCAATTCAAATTTATCTTTTGGAACCAAATCCAATTTCTTTTACCTTTAATACCTGCATATCTTGTTTAGCAACAATATTCAATCGTAACTTTACAAATCATTTTATACATTCTCTTATATAGGTTTTCATATTTACTTCTATTCAAATTCGTTTTTCCCGTTTTAATATGAATTCAGCTTATTTCAATTTTGAATATTAAATTTTTATTTTCCATTTACAATTGAATCTCATCTGTTCCATCTACTAATCTATTTCTGTTTCATTAAAATCGTTTAATTGCTTAACAAAAATTTTCAAATTTTTTTCTAACTCCAAAAATTTTCGAAAATTTTTGGCAAAGTCTCCTTTGTACGGAGGAGCTTTTGCAATTTAACAAGAGATATAAATATATATACGTCGACCCACACGGTCGGAAAAAGAAAAAACAGTTCATATTTCCTATTTTTATTGCGTAGGCGTACCTTTTTTAGCATTTTAAGCATGCGGCTCATTTATTTTAGCAAATAGTGCAATCCAAATCCAGCCAAACGGCCTTCAGATACCTGTACTTACTCAATTTAAATATGTAAGTACCATATATAGAGAATTTATTAACATTCTACTTTCTTTCAATAGCTAAACATCTACATTACTAAACATCAAGCACCAAACACTTCCCATAAACAATTTATATGCTTTAAAGCTAATTCAATTTCTTTTCAACCAATTCATATGTCGTTTCATTTAAGTTTTAATGGTTCACAACTCAATTTATGACATTCCATTGATTTACAATCCGAACAAGCTCATATTTACTTCAAATGATTCATAATGAATTTTATTTAATCTCTATTAACTCATAGCATTTTAATTACTTTTATTTACGCCGAACGTCAACCATTTTATGCAAATTTCGACAATATTCGTTTAATAGAGTGTCTATTTAACTTATAACTACTTTAACTTAATTTTCAACTCATTCTGTAACTATTCCCATTTCATTCTAATTTATTCACCAACCATTTATTTAACTCAACACATTCCATTATTGTATATTTCCAGCCATTTCCAAATTAATTCAATCCAAGCTTTTATTTAATAGGCTTCCATTTCTATTCGAAGCCAAGCTTCCATAAATTTTAAACTTAAGTGAATTTACTTTAATTTATTCTAACATCAAACTTAACTTTACTTCTATTTGATTCTCATTTAATCAACTTCCATTAAATTTAATTAGCCCATCCATTTAAATTTTTAATTTTAATTCACCTTCTCAATTTATCAAAATAATATCCAACACATACTGAACTCATTTGCGAATTTATTTTACTTATACAAAGCCATTCTCAATTTATATCTCTCCACCTGGGTTTTGTTTGCAATCCAAACCATGACTATTATAATTCACTTCCATTAGATAATATTCGTATGACACCACTTCCTCTATATCCAATTTATTTGCAAATTTCACCACATATCATTTAAATCACACTTGGATTTTATTTGTAATTCAATCAATCACATTTTTAAATCCAACTCTATTTTATTTTATTTTACAACATCTCCTCTTATTTAATTCATTATCAAGTCCAAGTCGAATTCTATTTACAATTCGAATTCATTACCAAATTCCATTATTAATTTACAATCCATTTATTTACCAAAGTTAAATTTTATTAACATCCTCAATCAAACAATTATTTAATCAATAAGCTTATTTCCAACTTATAATCAATATTCGATTTTAATTACAAAATCACTTCATTAAAATTCTAGTTTGGATTTCCTTTTATTTCTCCAAAATTCCTGTTAACGTTTAAAATCGAACGCTATCACCCTGGTGTATATAGAGATTGAGTGAAAGCACCACCCGTGAACACGGGAACTACAAACAAGTAGAAAAGTTACCGAGAAAACAGAAAAGACAACAGTTTTTATAGTGGTTCGGCTTCAGGTAAGCCTACGTCCACTTTAATCCTCTTTATTACTGAATCGTTTACAACTTTACAACAATCTTCAATTACAATACAGATGAGACAAACAACTAGAACTTCGATGTGGAAGAATTCTTCGAATCCATGTTGATTGCATTAGATTCCCTCTTGAAGTTTGTTGAAATGCCTTTCGTATTTGAAGTGTCGAGTGAGTCGAGAATTCAGCAGAGTATCGTTGTTCCCGAAATGAGCCAAAAGATCCCCTCTTTGCTTGAGGTAGGTTGGTATTTATAGGGAAATTTCCCCCTTGGGTCATAAGTCATGACGACCTATGGTAGGTTATGGAAGACTTACCTGGCCAAACCCCACGGTTTCACAAAGGTTCACTTGTACAAGTCCCAAGTCCCCCACGAGTCAACACAACCTTGTATAAGTAACACGACATCAGACTTATATTCAGTAGTCTTAGGTCGTGGACGTCTCAAACTAGGTCGAAAGTCGTGTACGAGTTAACTGGTAAGTCCTGAATCATGTACGAGTTATGTGACGCCCCACCTCTATACCCATGCTAGCCAAGAACACTACGTCGTAATGCTGTCAACTAGCACGGAGAATAAGGCTGTTGAGGAGCGACCATCCGTGTAATTGCTTTGCGCGAGCACCGTTATGTCAGATAGTATAACATGCATTTTATTTCGAGAGGAAATCCGGCATACCGATACAAACACAAAGCTACTACACAGTGGCTATAATAATCTTCGAAAACAAATATAGAAATAAACATAGCACAATTCAGTCACAGATAATTCATATCACAAAGGCGGAAGAAGATATGAATATATAATAAACACATGGAAGTGTAAATCAGAGTAGTGGTCAAAAAGATCCACAATAATACAAAAGAGTAGCAACACATGCTATACAAAAGAATACAACTATGAGTCTATATCACAAGTGTATACAAAAAAATAAACTACTAATCTAAGTAGTTTGCCAAAAGATCATATGATAACCCCAGAAGAGAAGTCAAACAGAAGCACCTGTAACATCTCGGTC
This sequence comes from Allium cepa, assembly GCA_030765085.1. Taxonomy (NCBI): domain Eukaryota; kingdom Viridiplantae; phylum Streptophyta; class Magnoliopsida; order Asparagales; family Amaryllidaceae; genus Allium; species Allium cepa. The sequence continues at coordinate 692,080,794 of CM060937.1, read as the reverse complement.
TGACCCGAGTATTATTTAAGAAGAAAATAATAAACGGATCAGTCTAGCTATAAATATCAGAAGAAATGATATAGAATAAGAGATATGACTAAACGTATAATAATCACAATGCCAAGCTGTGATATATAAGTAATTGAAAATCAACAAGAGATTAATCAATATCGCAAAGATCTTCTCAAAGATAAAAAGGAATGTCATACTCCTAATTTCATTCACCAAGCCACAATAAATGACATATATATCAATGTCAATCGTAAAAGTTGGTGAAACATAAATTCCAGAATTCAACACACGAAATCCAGAAATCACAAGAAGAGGATAGCCAAGACATTGATGTAGTGCAAACGATACACCCAACGTATCAAAAACATATCATTGATGTAGTGCAAACGGTACATACAATATGTATCAAAAGCAAAGACATTGATGTAGTGCAAACGGTACATCCAATGTATCAAAAGCAAAGACATTGATGTAGTGCAAACGGTACATCGAATGTATCAAAAGCAAAGACATTGATGTAGTGCAAATGGTACATCCAATGTATCAAAAGCAAAGACATTGATGTAGTGCAAACGGTACATCCAATGAATCAAAAGCAAAGACATTGATGTAGTGAAAACGGTACATCCAATGTATCAAAAGTATATCATTAATGTAGTGCAAACGGTACATCCAATGAATCAAAAGCAAAGACATTGATGTAGTGCAAATGGTACATCCAATGTATCAAAAGCATATCATTGATGTAGTGCAAACGGTACATCCAATATATCAAAAGCAAAGACATTGATGTAATGCAAACGGTACATCCAATGTATCAAAAGCAAAGACATTGATGTAGTGCAAACGGTACATCCAATGAATCAAAAGCAAAGACATTGCACATGCTAGTCTAAAACATAAAAATGATCGTCATGATCATCAAGAAGTGTCAATTATAGTAAGCTAGTAAATATATGAGCTTAGCTTCATGTCCCATAACCACTAGCTTAACTTAAATATTTACGAACAAATTGTAGATCTCCACTAGAAAGTTGTCACAAGAAGTTCAACCGAACAAGTCCAAGAATTAACCGACGAAGTAAACGCAAGCATTTCATACCACTTGTTTTACTAAGTCGTTTAATTAGATTTCTCATACGAGTGAGGTAAAGGTTTGTATATACTAATAGCTTGGAAATCGGTTTGGGAAAACGAGCTTTGTAATAAAATAGTGTTGAAATCGTTTTGATGAAAGAATTTTGATATTTACTACTAGTATTGAAACCTTTATATTTTTAAAGTGACAAATCACAAAGAAGATTGTAGGAACAATCAATCACTAAAGTTCACATTCGAAGACGTGAATAAAATCCAAAAAATCGATACCGAATCCATCAAAATGGGTATTCCCATAAATCACGAAGAAAATGTCATCAAAGTCGACAATAAGTGATAATAACAAAAGGGAATCAAAACGAATCGATTAACATTGGAAATTCAATCCAAAAAGGCAAATTGGACTCAAACAGCAGGTTCAGTCGACTGAACAGAGTTTTCAGTCGATTGACCATGTACCTGGAAATTTTCCAGGTTCAGGAAACTTTCTGTTTCCAGGTTCAGTCGACTGAACAGAAGATTCAGTCGACTGAATCATGCCTGGAAACTTTCGGGTTCCAGATTCGGTCGACTGAACAGAAGATTCAATCGACTGAATCATGCCTGGGCTGTTTTTCAGCCTATTCAAATGAAGGGCAAACTCTTCCAAAATGCAACCGGACGAACATTGGCTCTAAGGGTTTATGCCAATCGGCTACCCGGCCCTATATGCTCCTCGATGCATCACCAAAAGCATGATCAAACACCCATAAAAGGATTTTCACACAAATTTGACTTAAAAACCCAAAAATTGGAATATTCACAAAACCAATCCAAATCAAGAGCAAATGCATATGAAGAAGTGTTAGGAATTCATACCCAACGACCAAAGATAATTATAGTCATAGATGTGAGATAAAAATCTCACCTTTGAACCCGAACGATTGAAGAAGATGCTTGAAAGCAAAGGAGATTCAACCACTCTTCAAATCCAACTCAAGAAGCTTGATTCTAATCTTTTTTTTTTTGAAAATAGGTTCAAACTTTTCTATTAGAACGAGAAAAAGTATGTACATCTGCCAGTCTTAGGTGACTACCAACTAAACTAATTAAGGCCCGAAATGGAGTACTAGGCCCACAAATTACAAACTATATCCACCCGTTACCCAATTCTTCGAGACTCCTCTCGAACTAATAAAGGTAACTCAGTTTCGCAACCCTAATAACTCACTTCATATTCTCTTGCCGTAAATAGAATAATACTTTAAAACTCAGAAAACTCAGTAATGGCGGCCAAGAGAAACATGAGACTTTTCCCTACTCAACAGCAACTTCTGGTAAGCAGATCTGAGACTACAACAGAAGATGAAACGTCACTGGCTTTCAAGGACAGATAGGAGTCTGTCTTTCTGAGAATAGAAGTCTTTTATCCTTTGAATGAAGATTTGACTGAAAACTTTTGGACTTTGCAGGTTACTCTCTGGAACTAGTAGTTGACGGTCAGAGGAGAGCAAAAGATTGCCACAGTTTCGAGCAAGTTGACGAAACAAGTGGCAGTGAAAAGTACTCCACAGATCTGTAACGAGATATGAACGAAAGGTTGATTGAAAAGTCCCACTGGGTCTTGGCGCTTGACGGGTAAATGGCAGTGTAAAGCTCCACTGATTTAAGCAAGGTACGTCTTTGAAACTCTTAAAGTTATACTTTAAAACTTAGCTCAAGAATCTAAACGACTTCGATTCGTATGCTTATACCAGATCTGAAATGAAAGGTCTGTACAGAAGGTTGATCGATGAGTTACTTACTTCTGGATCCTAAGCTTCGGAGATTCCTGTTTACTGGATTTACAAACTATTTCATAGTATATTTAAAATTGTAATTTAAAATGTAATTATAAGAAAGGGAGAGAGATCAATGTAAATTTAAACAGGTACAAAAAGAACCTCAGACCAAGTGCAAAGACTCAGAAGCGAGAGATCAGCACATATGATATCGGAGATGCCCCAATTCAGCATTGGGAGGTATAACCCCATTTCCTTGCGATTATGTCTTTTGTATCTGTGATGTGTTTGTAGAACTTAGATTTCACCATTCTGATGTTCATAGTCTGAAATATTTTATTGCAAGTCTCTGTATGCTCGGTGAATCTGTTCTGAAAAATTCTTTCATTCCTTTCCTTCCATATATGCCACACACATACTGATATCGAAAGAAGAAATAAATCTGAGTTTAGATTCCTTCCCCTAGTTGAAGAGACTATTTTCTGTAAATCGTCCTTCAAATGAAATGAGAGCACACTTTTTGGATAAGTGAGAAATTTTTTGCAACTCCATAACCAAATCTTCTCTGAATAATCACATTGAAAGAATAAATGATCTGTAGTTTCAATGTGTTTATTAGATAAAACGCAAATAGGGTCCACAACTATCTGCTTCTGCACCAGCCTTTCTTTGGTAAGTAAAAAATCATTAATGGCTTTAAAAAGACAAACCGCCATTTTTGGGACATGAACTTTATTCCATACAAATGACGACCATCTTTTAGTTTCAAAACTAGTTCTAATCGAATTCCAGACTTTTTTAAATTGGTATAACCCATCCCTAGTGCATTTCCAGGACCAGTAGTCCCTCTCTCTGTCCTTATGAATTGATATTCCTTCTATTTCTGCATGAATTTGATAAAGAAAACTTATCTCAACCCACTTCCACGCGTTGTTTTTAATGATCTTACTTAGAAACAAGTTTTCAGTACCGGTTCTAATTGCAGCATCTCTGCCGATTCGCTCCATTATAGAACTACCGTTTAACCAAGGGTCAAACCATAGGGACGTGGTTTTACCGTCTATGATATTGAGGGAAAGACATTTTCGAGCCTCCTGTCTATTCCTCAAAATAAATTTCCACACCCCCGAATCATCCGATCTCTCAGAAATTTCCCAAAAGCTTTTGTTTCCAATGTATTTATATTTCATGTATTTTGCCCAGATGCCTTCTTCATTTATAATTCTCCAAATTAGCTTTACATATAACGCTTTGTTCAACTCTTCAAGATTCCTCAATCCCATTCCTCCCTCTACTTTTTCTCTACAGAGTATATCCCAAGGAATTTTACTATTACGGCTTTTCCATAGAAAATTAAGAATCAGATGTTTAATTTTTTGTACAGTAGAAACTGGAAGTCGGAAACATTACATCCAAAATTGAATTATAGGGTAGATGGTTGATTTTTTAAGTTCAAATCTCCCAGCTAAGCTGAGCATTCTGGTTTCCCATCCTCCTACTTTTATCTTGATCTTCTCAATCAAAGGAACACAGTCTTTATCCCTCAAATTAGTGCTTGACAACGGAATGCCCAAATATCGTACTGGAAGTTCTGATTGCTGAACATTGAGGATGGTACTAATATCATTGCAAAGCTCCACCCCTTTACCAAAGAAAACATTAGATTTTTCGCAACTTAATTCCAGACCTGTAATTCTCTTCATGTTTTTGAAGACTTCTGTTATGGCTGTTGCTGACTGCACAGTTGCTTTAGAAAAGACAATTATATCATCAACATAGATAAGGTGCGTCAGTTTGTTATTAAATTCTGAGATGGGAGAAATTAACCCTTCCCTGACTTTTTCGTCCATCAAAAGAGTAAAATATTCCATAACCAAGGTGAAAAGAATCGGGGAAAGAGGATCTCCTTGCCTGAGACCGTTTGAACTTTTAAAGTATCTATGCGCTTCCCCCTTTGAAATGATCGAGAACACAGGTGTTGTTATGATGTTTTCAATGACTCTCACCCATTTATTTGGAAATCCCATGCTATTTAACATGTGTATTACGAAAGATCTGTTAATCGAATCGTAAGCTTTCTTTAAATCAACTTTAATACACATGTATTTGTTATTCTTTCTCCCAAGACCCCTTATGATTTCGTGTGCAAGTAAAATACCGTCCCCAATAGCTCTGCCTTTGATAAATGCCGTCTGGTTCTGGGACACCAACTTGTCCATGAAGGGGACTAGTCTGTTGCACAAAATTTTTGTGAAAACCTTATACAAAGTATTACAATAGGCAATGGGTCTAAAGTCTTGGATACTAGAGGAGTGAACTTTTTTGGGAATCAGATGAAGGAAAGTATGGTTCCATTCCTTTATGATTTGACCCTTCTGAAAGACATCATTTAAGGCTTTACATATTAGGTCTTTCGATACGTTCCAATGAATTTTAAAAAAATTGGAGTTAAAACCATCAGGTCCTGGGGATGTTGTATCCTTAATTTCCCATAAGGCAGATTTGATTTCTTCCATAGAAATTCTGTCATTCAAAAAATTAGCCCCATATTCTGTGATAATCGATTTACAAATGATATCTGGGAACTGGTCTCCTACAGGACGATTGAAGGCCCGTTTGTAGAATTCAATTGCCGACTCCGTAAGCTTGTCCTCGGGAATCGTCTTTCCATCTATATCTATTCTGGTCAAATTCTTGTCACTTCTTCTGCTAGACATTTTGGCATAGAAAAAGGAGGAGGCTTCATCTCCCATCGTCAGCCAGTCACATTTAGCCTTTTGCTGTGTATCCAGAAATTCCTTTCTAAGTGCCAATTCCAAATTGGTTTTGGCAAATTGGAACTCCGTTGCTAAACTAGGATTATTTGATTTTTTCAAAAGTTTCTGAAGTCTAGAACAGTTCTCTCTCTGATCTTTTACCTCCGACTTAGTGTTCCGAAGTTTGGCACTCCATAGCTTAAGTCCCCTCTTGATATTCTTAAGGATAGAAATGATTTGGTATAAAGGGCGGTCTTCTTGATTAGATTTCCAGAGTTTCTCAATCAAGGGAAAGTGTAACATGTCGATTTTTCGTTGTCGAAAAAACCGAATAGTTATGGGTTTTAAAAAGAATTTAAGAAAAGAAAAGAGGAGAAAAATAGAACGGAACAGAAAACAACAGAACAACATCAGAATCTCACAATTCGCAGCGGAACAACATATAATAATAAATGAATAATCTTTAAACAAAGAACTATATCAGTTATTACATTACATCACATTTCATTACATCATATCATCAGAGTGTACAACAACAACAACAAACAGTGCAGCGGAAAAAGAAATACTATATAACTAGTAATACGTCATGCCATCCAGCTTGCCTCCAGCAACTCCAGAATATCCTGATAAACCTTAACTCTTGACTGCCCGTGTGGAAATTGGTGGGCACCCAGAGTTTAGGAAGGAAAACAATAAACTCTAAGTCAGTCATGTGACTGGTGTGAGAACTCAAAACAGTTTATTTATCTTTAAAATCAAAATAGAGGAATATTTTTAAAGTCAATTCGCAATGCTTTTAAAAATGAGACTACCATAAGGCCTCCCGCACACAAACACATGCAAACGCAGAATCGGAGGAGATTTCTCCTTATGATAGTCAAAGATGCTTGATACGCACTTAAAATAACATTTGATATTATTGCTAGTGCATAGTGTAGAGAAAAATTCATTTCGAAAGTAGAATATAAATCTTAGCCAACATACGACCATTATCGTATGCCTACTATAGCTAACTATGTTCAATAGCAGGTTACCGCCACATTCCATAGCATGTTATACAACTAAAACCGTACAAGTCTCGTATTGTTTCTTTGGATTTCCAACAAACGGTCAGGCCAAGGAACTTCCCATTGCCACATGAGAATGCCTCTGGAAAGACATCCCCGAGAACCAAACCGGAACTCTGCCAACACAAGGCCGGGCTACCCCTAACTGGGTAACTACTGACACGAGCACGCCATTCCCCGATCGTAAACGACCTTTCTCACGGGATCCCGATAGCCAACAACCACAAAGTAATAAATTCGTAGTAACCACATAGGTTAAATATCTGGGCTCCATACCATGATACCACCTCTATCCAGAAGGAAATGTACATACCCTAAAGGGAGCTACCCCTCATAACCTTGCCGCATCTTTCCTGTTTTGACCATTTCCGGGGTGTGAGGCTCGACGAAGTAACGTCCACAAAAACATACTTTATACAAAAGCCATGCTTTGGGTCAACAAATGATCAACATAATGATCACCAAGATAGACGATCAAATAAATGATCCTATCTCAAATAATCAACACAATGATCATTTCAGCAACACTCAGCATGTCACATTACCAAATTGGGAATATATCGCTGATAACTTCAACTATATAACCTCTGAGCTCGTACGTCTCAGAGAAGGGTGTTAAGCTAAAAGAATAAATTCTCCGCCACCAACAGAAATATATTTGAATGAAATCGGCTTTATATCTCAACTTGTAATGTCAGACATACTATCCATACAAGTCTGTTCCGGGATCGAACAAAACCGAAGGCACTTACAAAGAAGTCCTTGCAATCCAGATATTCACAATCCTGATCAGATTCACCATCACATATGGAGAACTCTATACCGGAGCAACTCGGTGCAAAGTAAATCGACAGGTCATCCTATCGCTCTCGCAAATACCGGGTCTTCAACACCGATCTTCAATGCAATTCATAACGACGTATCACATATTCGGAATGGGTTATACGACCCCATAGTCCTTTCCCGGTTAACCCGAATAGTGAGCGCTTATTCAAAAATAAGTGTAGCATTCACATTCAATCAAATCACATCAATTACCCATTCAAAGGGAAATATTGATAGTCGGTTATTGAACTATCAATGGATATGCACAACATCACCAGATTTCAAATAATTTTCCAAATTATTTATTTTCCAAAATATCTTCACTAGATATATAATTTCAATACTTCAAAAATAAATCAATATTTATTTTTAAACCAATTTCACTTTCTTTTATAAATTCCTTAGTGAATTTACATTTCACAATATCTATTGATATACTTTTTCAATTATCCATTTTCAATTTATCTTCAAAAAGATGAATTCTAAATATCACTTCATATTGGAAAACAATTCCATACTTATTTAATAAGTAATTCACAAATTTTATTTATTTTCAACACTTGGAAAATATTCAATATACTTAAATCGAAATTAAGTATATATTTCATTCTTTAAGGAAATCATTCTCTTAAACATATTTATTTGGGCCAAAACGAATTATACGTAAAACATCGTTACGACAACCCAAATTCACTAGTATAGGGATTCGAAATTAAATAGATATATAAATCCCAATACTATACAAAACATTTCCTTTCGGAAATCATTCACTATAACAACAGTGTTATAGTCCATCATCTCCTTCTATTTCTCGAAAACGTCTATTTCAACAATAAATGTTGAAATCTATGGTTTCGACTCTCAACACATTTTAAAACATTGTTCGATCGTTTTAATTCTATTTAAAACATCCAAATCCAAAACAATTTCTTTAACATATTATTCACTATTCAAAATGTGAATATACTTCATTAACAATTTCATCCTTTTATTCATTTTAATTCAAAGGATTATTCACAGTCAAAAATGTGAATATAACTCCATAAATAAGTTTCAACAAATTTTCTTGTCAAAATAAGTCATTTGCGAATTTATAAAACAACGTTTATAAATTCCATTCTATTTATTTATAAAAACTTCCTTTTTATAAATTCTTTTATTAACCTATTCCAGTTTATAACTCAATTATAAACAAAAGTTCATATCATAAGTGAAATACTTATAATTTATTCGTTTGCAAAATCGTTCCTTTGAACTTCATAATTATAAATCTTATAACTTATAAGATTCAATTATTCATCCAAATATATTCTTTAATAATTTCACAAAATTTATAAATCTTACTATTTATAAATTTCATTTATAACTTCACCATTTATAATTTTATGAATTCCATTCATTTACAAAATTTATTTTCACTTCATTCAAACACTTATAAAAACTCGTTTTATAATGTCTATATCTCAATTTATAAATATCCATTTATAAATCTCTTATATAAATCAATTTATATTAATATTTTAAAAACGTCTTTAAACTCCTTTATAATTTCATCAGTTTGATTTATAAAATAATCAAATTTTATAAATCCTATATTTAAACTTTTCACAATTATTTCAGAAATCCCAATTTAACTATTTTATAAAGTCATTAATTCCTTATTTTCAAAAATCAGCTTTTAACTATATTTCTTAAAAATCATAATTTTTATAACTTTAAAAATTATAACGTTTATTTATTTAAAATGGATCAATTCCAAAAATATTTTATAAACGTATACTTTCAAAAATCACTTTAAAATCATTTTAAAATCCCAAAATTTGGTCCAATGATGCTACATATCAAATAGTCAATCACGACTACAACGATATCATATATCAATATGAAAATCCATCAAATATCAAAATATCTGAAATCAAATAAAAACTGTTGAGGAATCCAGTTGGATCCCTCCAACCTGTTTTCCTGCATCCACAAACATTAGCACAATACCAATTTCGCTCCAGTACGAAATTATCGTGGTATATGGGATTTAAATATTATCCGCTTAATAACGGCGCAATAGGGTCTCATCCGCTAAACAAAAAATGCGGGAAATCAATAACTCCAATATATACATATGCCAATATATATATATTGCTATTATATATAATACCAATTTCACTGTTTATGAAATATTCGCGGTATATGTTTTTAATAAATAACATCCGCTTACTAACGGCGCATAATGTCTATTTTAACAATCAATAGATATCAATCAACATTCAAACATGCATTCAAATATTTTAAATCTAACTATTTAAAATAAAATCGAAACTGATTCGATTGAGTGAGAAGTTCTCACCTTGATTTTAAATTCCGTTTTAGCGATTTATTTCGAATAAAATTAAACGGACGTTTAATTTTACCCAAAATTCTCACTAACTCCAAACGACTCCAAACCAACTCCATCGCGTAGTGCTCGTCCATACGATTCCAACGCAACTGGTTTCGCGCGTTTTCGACCTCGTATGAAAAAGATATTGATTTTTGAAGTTTACACGATTTTTAATATCTATAATTACAACTAAATTAACAATTTTAATACCCTAAGCAAATCTGGGCCGTTAGATCCTAGGCTCCCAAATCCTTGTCGTGCATCCCATCTTCCTCTCCACTAACGCAACTGCAGACACAAAGCCGAACCCATTCAATCAATTAGGGTTTAGGAAATCGAACACCACGTTGAACTTAAACTCGATCAGCTTGCTCCATGACGTGCGCCTCACCTTCCTCTATGCTCGGCCCATGACCGGTCACGTGCGGCTCCTCCTTGGCCTCGTAAACCGTGCATGAACTCGTCACCTTCACACACGAATTGCCGCCAATCCGTGCAACCAAATTCGATCACAACCGTTGAAGTTGTAGATCTTCATATGCTCTTCGACTTTCTAGTTGGAAGTTTGTGAAATTATTGAGTAGATTGGAAGATAAATGAGGAAGAAAACTGTAAGATTTCGGCCATTGGTTTTAGCATAGGCGGCTGCAACGTGAATTAGGGTTTTGTGTTTTTTTTTTTTTTTGGATTTATGAGCCTATTTATAGAAGAAAATCGAACACTATTCATCCGGAAATTCCGAACTCCGATTTACGCGCCGAAACTGACGTTCCTAAGGTTTACCCCGCGTTCCGGACACAATGGAACAGGTTTCGGAAGCTAATTCGGACATCTGTGCGAGTTATGGCTGTAAACGCTCAATTTAAATTAAACCGATTTAAATCGATTTCTAGGCGTTTTAATTTGTACCGGACAAACGGTAAATCCAATCGACTTGAAATTTGAAACCTTACAATAATATCACATTACGGATCCGATGAAACTGGTTTCGTCGAAATCCGAGACTTTTTGAAAAATGGCTATTTTAACTCGCCAAATTAAAATTAAAAATAATTCGATGCGTTTCGAGCTGCCACGCTCAAACGATAATTCCGATTGACACGAAAATTGAAATCCGGTAATAAATAACCATTACAGATCCAATGGAACTGGTTTCATTCAATTCTGAGACTGTTCAAAAATTGGCTATTTTCACTAGTCGATTTTAATATTAAAATATTCAATTTTCACAAATTAACTTTTAATTCGATTTTAAAAGTTCTAAAATATCCTTCTAACTTCAACATGATAAAATAAAATTTTACAAATCATTTTCAATCATATTTAACTCGATTTCCAATTATTTCCATAATTTAACATATTAAATTATCGATTTAATTATTCAATTAAATCCAAAAATTCCAATAAAAATTTATTTGACTTATAAATTTCACTCATTAATATTTAAAATTAATTAAATATTCAAATTTTAATTATTAAAAATTCTGGGTCGTTACAATCTTCCCCACTTAAAAGAATTTCGTCCTCGAAATTATTAAGTAAGAAAGGTTACAGAATTTATTAACTTTCCAAAATTCATAGTTAAATTTCTTACAATAACTTTACTAAGTTTTCAAATCATACTTAGTTATCTTTTCAAAAACAACTACCATTGTTTAACTTTCAATTCCAAAATCAAAGTTAAAGTTTTCAAAATTTTCCAATTTTCTCAAAAAAATTCTAACGCCTTAAATTTTCGGAAAAATTCGCCATAGTCTCCTTTGTGCGGCTCGATCCGAAAAAAAAATGACAGTATATATATCACAAATATACATCTCATCAAGTAATGAGGCATCCCGAAGGGAAAAAAGTGTAAAAGTACGATATGTAATCCGAGATATGTACCTTATATTTTATTAGCAAGCATATACGGCTAATATAGCGCGAAAGCGAGCTCCAAATGCGAAGCAAACGCGATCCGCACCTACTAATTACTCAACAAACAACATGAGAACATGCATATATGAAAATAATCTCAATATACATCATATAGCAACATAATAACTATATATGCTAACATAGCAATTGAAACAAAACAATAAATGCAAACATCAACCAACTATCATTCATAACCAATGTATATTCATTCATATTCTCATTTATATACAATGAAATGGTTTTCAATTTAAATCACATTTGATTCATTCACAGTGGATGTTTCTAACATTTATCTTCAATTAGTTTATATTCACTAATTCATAATCAAGTTGGTTCACTATCAAATCAAATTCAATTCTATTCAAATTTACTTAACTTCAAATTGGATTCCAATTATTTTAGCTTCCAATTTCATTAACACTTAATGAATTATATACAATCAACTAACAATCATATAACAGTCAATATATATTAATTACAACCAAATTCCTTTGCTTACAATTGGTTTAATTAATTGATTTTTATTCAACTTCCAATAACATTAGATTTTAATGAATTACACTTATATTCATTATTTCATATCAACTTAATTCACATTTAATTGATTAATATTCAATCCATTCATTCAATTCTATTACAAAAGTTGAATTTCATTTATATAACTCAAGTTCACATCTATCACTTGGTTTTACTTAACTTAAATTCCCATTTATAAATCAATTCAGCTTCCAATTCTAAGTAAATTTTCCATTTAACTTTAAATTCATTTTTATTTACTACTCATATTCATAAATATATTCATATAGTTTCACTTCTTATAATTCTTTTTATTTAGATTATTCAAACATCTAAACAATCAACTTATATACTTTAATAATTCTGAAAAATTATTTCTTTATATATATAAAATATAATCAAGGTAAAATTATTTCATTTACCCAATTTAAAACAATACTGTGCCGAATTGTTCTATTCAAGTGTTTAGAAACCCCTTCGATTCAGTTTCGAAGCTGCGCCGACGAAGGTTCATATACCACTCAACAAACCAATCATCACAATATAAAACAATTTTATATTCACTAACAAATACGCACTCATAGCTATTATTACACTCAAACTCAATCTAGAGTACTACTGACTCTATCTCTAATGAGTAATACCCAACAGAACCATGGTTGTCGCTTAACCATATGCACTGATACCAACTGTAACGCTTCGATTTTTCGCTGCCGAAAAAACCGAATAGTTATGGGTTTTAAAAAGAATTTAAGAAAAGAAAAGGAAAGAAAAGAAGAGAAAAATAGAACGGAACAGAAAACAACAGAACAACATCAGAATCTCACAATTCGCAGCGGAACAACATATAATAATAAATGAATAATCTTTAAACAAAGAACTATATCAGTTATTACATTACATCACATTTCATTACATCATATCATCAGAGTGTACAACAACAACAACAAACAGTGCAGCGGAAAAAGAAATACTATATAACTAGTAATACGTCATGCCATCCAGCTTGCCTCCAGCAACTCCAGAATATCCTGATAAACCTTAACTCTTGACTGCCCGTGTGGAAATTGGTGGGCACCCAGAGTTTAGGAAGGAAAACAATAAACTCCAAGTCAGTCATGTGACTGGAGTGAGAACTCAAAACAGTTTATTTATCTTTAAAATCAAAATAGAGGAATATTTTTGAAGTCAATTTGCAATGCTTTTAAAAATGAGACTACCATAAGGCCTCCCGCACACACACACATGCAAACGCAGAATCGGAGGAGATTTCTCCTTATGATAGTCAAAGATGCTTGATACGCACTTAAAATAACATTTGATATTATTGCTAGTGCATAGTGTAGAGAAAAATTCATTTCGAAAGTAGAATATAAATCTTAGCCAACATACGACCATTATCGTATGCCTACTATAGCTAACTATGTTCAATAGCAGGTTACCGCCACATTCCATAGCAGGTTATACAACTAAAACCGTACAAGTCTCGTATTGTTTCTTTGGATTTCCAACAAACGGTCAGGCCAAGGAACTTCCCATTGCCACATGAGAATGCCTCTGGAAAGACATCCCCGAGAACCAAACCGGAACTCTGCCAACACAAGGCCGGGTTACCCTTAACTGGGTAACTACTGACACGAGCACGCCATTCCCCGATCGTAAACGACCTTTCTCACGGGATCCCGATAGCCAACAACCACAAAGTAATAAATTCGTAGTAACCACATAGGTTAAATATCTGGGCTCCATACCATGATACCACCTCTATCCAGAAGGAAATGTACATACCCTAAAGGGAGCTACCCCTCATAACCTTGCCGCATCTTTCCTGTTTTGACCATTTCCGGGGTGTGAGGCTCGACGAAGTCACGTCCACAAAAACATACTTTATACAAAAGCCATGCTTTGGGTCAACAAATGATCAACACAATGATCACCAAGATAGACGATCAAATAAATGATCCTATCTCAAATAATCAACACAATGATCATTTCAGCAACACTCAGCATGTCACATTACCAAATTGGGAATATATCGCTGATAACTTCAACTATATAACCTCTGAGCTCGTACGTCTCAGAGAAGGGTGTTAAGCTAAAAGAATAAATTCTCCGCCACCAACAGAAATATATTTGAATGAAATCGGCTTTATATCTCAACTTGTAATGTCAGACATACTATCCATACAAGTCTGTTCCGGGATCGAACAAAACCGAAGGCACTTACAAAGAAGTCCTTGCAATTCGGATATTCACAATCCTGATCGGATTCACCATCACATATGGAGAACTCTATACCGGAGCAACTCGGTGCAGAGTAAATCGACAGGTCATCCTATCGCTCTCGCAAATACCGGGTCTTCAACACCGATCTTCAATGCAATTCATAACGACGTATCACATATTCGGAATGGGTTATACGACCCCATGGTCCTTTCCCGGTTAACCCGAATAGTGAGCGCTTATTCAAAAATAAGTGTAGCATTCACATTCAATCAAATCGCATCAATTACCCATTCAAAGGGAAATATTGATAGTCGGTTATTGAACTATCAATGGATATGCACAACATCACCAGATTCCAAATAATTTTCCAAATTATTTATTTTCCAAAATATCTTCACTAGATATATAATTTCAATACTTCAAAAATAAATCAATATTTATTTTTAAACCAATTTCACTTTCTTTTATAAATTCCTTAGTGAATTTACATTTCACAATATCTATTGATATACGTTTTCAATTATCCATTTTCAATTTATCTTCAAAAAGATGAATTCTAAATATCACTTCATATTGGAAAACAATTCCATACTTATTTAATAAGCAATTCACAAATTTTATTTATTTTCAACACTTGGAAAATATTCAATATACTTAAATCGAAATTAAGTATATATTTCATTCTTTAAGGAAATCATTCTCTTAAACATATTTATTTGGGCCAAAACGAATGTTACGTAAAACATCGTTACGACAACCCAAATTCACTAGTATAGGGATTCGAAATTAAATAGATATATAAATCCCAATACTATACAAAACATTTCCTTTCGGAAATCATTTACTATAACAACAGTGTTATAGTCCATCATCTCCTTCTATTTCTCGAAAACGTCTATTTCAACAATAAATGTTGAAATCTATGGTTTCGACTCTCAACACATTTTAAAACATTGTTCGATCGTTTTAATTCTATTTAAAACATCCAAATCCAAAACAATTTATTTAACATATTATTCACTATTCAAAACGTGAATATACTTCATTAACAATTTCATCCTTTTATTCATTTTAATTCAAAGGATTATTCACAGTCAAAAATGTGAATATAACTCCATAAATAAGTTTCAACAAATTATCTTGTCAAAATAAGTCATTTGCGAATTTATAAAACAACGTTTATAAATTCCATTCTATTTATTTATAAAAACTTCCTTTTTATAAATTCTTTTATTAACCTATTCCAGTTTATAACTCAATTATAAACAAAAGTTCATATCATAAGTGAAATACTTATAATTTATTCGTTTGCAAAATCGTTCCTTTGAACTTCATAATTATAAATCTTATAACTTATAAGATTCAATTATTCATCCAAATATATTCTTTAATAATTTCACAAAATTTATAAATCTTACTATTTATAAATTTCATTTATAACTTCACCATTTATAATTTTATGAATTCCATTCATTTACAAAATTTATTTTCACTTCATTCAAACACTTATAAAAACTCGTTTTATAATGTCTATATCTCAATTTATAAATATCCATTTATAAATCTCTTATATAAATCAATTCATATTAATATTTTAAAAACGTCTTTAAACTCCTTTATAATTTCATCATTTTGATTTATAAAATAATCAAATTTTATAAATCCTATATTTAAACTTTTCACAATTATTTCAGAAATCCCAATTTAACTATTTTATAAAGTCATTAATTCCTTATTTTCAAAAATCAGCTTTTAACTATATTTCTTAAAAATCATAATTTTTATAACTTTAAAAATTATAACGTTTATTTATTTAAAATGGATCAATTCCAAAAATATTTTATAAACGTATACATTCAAAAATCACTTTAAAATCATTTTAAAATCCCAAAATTTGGTCCAATGATGCTACACACCAAATAGTCAATCACGACTACAACGATATCATATATCAATATGAAAATCCATCAAATATCAAAATATCTGAAATCAAATAAAAACTGTTGAGGAATCCAGTTGGATCCCTCCAACCTGTTTTCCTGCGTCCACAAACATTAGCACAATACCAATTTCGCTCCAGTACGAAATTATCGCGGTATATGGGATTTAAATATTATCCGCTTAATAACGGCGCAATAGGGTCTCATCCGCTAAACAAAAAATGCGGGAAATCAATAACTCCAATATATACATATGCCAATATATATATTGCTATTATATATAATACCAATTTCACTGTTTATGAAATATTCGCGGTATATGTTTTTAATAAATAACATCCGCTTACTAACGGCACATAATGTCTATTTTAACAATCAATAGATATCAATCAACATTCAAACATGCATTCAAATATTTTAAATCTAACTATTTAAAATAAAATCGAAACTGATTCGATTGAGTGAGAAGTTCTCACCTTGATTTTAAATTCCGTTTTAGCGATTTATTTCGAATAATTTTACCCAAAATTCTCACTAACTCCAAACGACTCCAAACCAACTCCATCGCGTAGTGCTCGTCCATACGATTCCAACGCAACTGGTTTCGTGCGTTTTCGACCTCGTATGAAAAAGATATTGATTTTTGAAGTTTACACGATTTTTAATATCTATAATTACAACTAAATTAACAATTTTAATACCCTAAGCAAATCTGGGCCGTTAGATCCTAGGCTCCCAAATCCTTGTCGTGCATCCCATCTTCCTCTCCACTAACGCAACTGCAGACACAAAGCCGAACCCATTCAATCAATTAGGGTTTAGGAAATCGAACACCACGTTGAACTTAAACTCGATCAGCTTGCTCCATGACGTGCGCCTCACCTTCCTCTATGCTCGGCCCATGACCGGCCACGTGCGGCTCCTCCTTGGCCTCGTAAACCGTGCACGAACTCGCCACCTTCACACACGAATTGCCGCCAATCCGTGCAACCAAATTCGATCACAACCGTTGAAGTTGTAGATCTTCATATGCACTTCGACTTTCTAGTTGGAAGTTTGTGAAATTATTGAGTAGATTGGAAGATAAATGAGGAAGAAAACTGTAAGATTTCGGCCATTGGTTTTAGCATAGGCGGCTGCAATGTGAATTAGGGTTTTGTGTTTTTTTTTGTTTTTTTGGATTTATGAGCCTATTTATAGAAGAAAATCGAACACTATTCATCCGGAAATTCCGAACTCCAATTTACGCGCCGAAACTGACGTTCCTAAGGTTTACCCCACGTTCCGGATACAATGGAATAGGTTTCGGAAGCTAATTCGGACATCTGTGCTAGTTATGGATGTAAACGCTCAATTTAAATAAACCGATTTAAATCGATTTCTAGGCGTTTTAATTTGTACCGGACAAACGGTAAATCCAATCGACTTGAAATTTGAAACCTTACAATAATATCACATTATGGATCTGATGAAACTGGTTTCGTCGAAATCCGAGACTTTTTGAAAAATGGCTATTTTAACTCGCCAAATTAAAATTAAAAATAATTCGATGCGTTTCGAGCTGCCACGCTCAAACGATAACTCCGATTGACACGAAAATTGAAATCCGGTAATAACTAACCATTACGGATCCAATGGAACTGGTTTCGTTCAATTCTGAGACTGTTCAAAAATTGGCTATTTTCACTAGTCGATTTTAATATTAAAATATTCAATTTTCACAAATTAACTTTTAATTCGATTTTAAAAGTTCTAAAACATCCTTCTAACTTCAACATGATAAAATAAAATTTTACAAATCATTTTCAATCATATTTAACTCGATTTCCAATTATTTCCATAATTTAACGTATTAAATTATCGATTTAATTATTCAATTAAATCCAAAAATTCCAATAAAAATTTATTCGACTTATAAATTTCACTCATTAATATTTAAAATTAATTAAATATTCAAATTTTAATTATTAAAAATTCTGGGTCGTTACAGAAAGTATTGATCACATAGTGGCCAGTGATTCATGTACTTAAATGGTCTATTCTTATCCCTAGTAATACGGAAAAATGAGACTACAATAGCATTGTGATCACTCACCGAAGGGGGAAGGAAATCAGCCGAAAAGTCTGGAAAAGAATTAATCCATTCCAAGTTAGCGAAAACCCTGTCAATCTTTGAGAAAATGTTGCGACTAGGGCCAGACCACCAAGAAAATTCATACCCTTTGATATTGATCTCGTTAAGGCCTGTATATCTAGACATGTCTTCTAATTCAAACAAGCTCCCAAATGCTACTGGGTTTCCTCCATTTTTGTCTGCGGGGTTACGAATACAGTTGAAATCCCCGAGAACAAGCCAAGGTCTATAAATACTGATGGCGTCCTCCTGTAGGTTAGCCCATAGTCTTTTCCTAAGATTTATATGGTTCTGAGCATATACAAAAGATAAATTGCATTTGAAGTTTGTGATGTTGATCAATTCCAAAGTAATATGTTGTTCACTCATACTAATATAATTATAATCCCAAGAATTTCCATCAATGAAAACAAGAATTCTGCATTTGTAATAACATGATACATTGCTTATTATTTTCCATCCATAATCCATATTCTTTTCAAGCTTCTTAATGTCCGAAAGCGACAATTTATTTTCTAAGACTCCAAAACAACTTATTTTGTACTTGTTTATAAGATGTTTCACCTCTTTCATTCTGTTAGGGTTATGAAACCCTCTTACATTCCAACAAGCGACTGACATTACGTACCTCTGTTACTGCGAGATCTCTGCAGCTTGCTTCTAGTGGACTCCCTTTTATCCTCGACAGAAATGCCTAACATCTGAACCCACTTGGGATTTTTACGAACAAGCTTGTCTTTCTGAATGTTCTCTAATTCTTTGTTCTGATCCTTTGGTATTGAATACTCCTCCGGTACTGGATCTTCGTTATCATATGTATTCTGATCCTCCATCGCTTCTGATGTTCCTTCATCTTGACCCAGATTCTCCGGTACCTGTATATCAATAAACGACTCAGTACCTCTCTTAAAATTAACATTACTAACTGTACAATCTTCAATACATATTTCTTTAGAAAGTAAAAACTCGGTAATTAAAGGAACGTCCGGTGGTTTTGAGGGACGTTTTAGAATTGTGACATAATTTGAAGGAGATTTCTGAGTTGAGAGACTCAGGATTGTCGTGACCATTGATCCCTCAGGATTAGTGGTCTCGAATTGATCTCGATTGGTGTCGTTCTCGGCCACAGGGGTGCGAGTACCACTAGTTGCCAGCTCCAGCGTGTTGTCAGTAGACTTGTCTCCCTCTTGAGCCTTCTCAACTGTATAGCAGTTATCATTTTCCTCTAAATTATTTTGTTGATCCTGGGGATGATCCATTGTCCTTGTGTCGTCCTCAACGCAAAGCCGGTTATCACCATCATGGTTGTCCTTCAGAAGCTCTGTATTTGGGGATTCATGGTATCCCTCTTGCCTGCTTGTTTCTTTATTGTTGTCTTTACTCGCTTCTTCCCCTGTAACTTCCGATCCTCCAATATGAATTAGCTCTCCTCGGTTTTCATTCTCCAGGATTGCTGTTTGATTTTGTTTTGGAACCCAAGTCTTAGTCATTGGACAATCTCCTGCTGCGTGTCCGAAACATACGCACTTATCACAAATCGGGGGAGGATTTTCGTACTCCACCTCCTGAAGAAAACTCCTCCCTTCGTCATCCATGCCTTCTATGATATTTGGCATTCCGTAGTTAACATTAACTTCTACCAAAACTCTAGCATAAGCCAGCCTTGTTTTATTTTTTGTGGCCTCATCCATTTTAATCGGGACTCCAATAGTACTTGTTAAGGCACTAATGGCCTTACTACCCCAAAGTTTAAAACTCAATCCTGGGAGTCTAACCCACATAGGCAAAGATGTAAGTAGATCTCTGTCTGTCTTCATTTCTGGTGATAATCGCTTCATTATAATCAAGTTTCGGTCCATGAACCAAGGACGTGTTTTCAAGATCTTACTACAATCCTCCTCCGTACCAAACCTTACCACAAAAAAACCATTATTCCTTGAATAAACAGAGAATGGTTTCTGAGTTGCCCAAACTCTGTTAGCACACCCTTCAAAAGTTTTCAGCCATGGCTTATAACGAACAACATACAGCAAAATACATGTGTCCCATCCATCCTCCGCTTCTTTGATGGCTTCGGATGAAAGTGAACCAATCCTTTTACCATCAGAAATTTTTGGCTCTATATATTCAAGATCTAGGTTGCCCAAGTCTCCGACTGCCCCTATCTTAACTGCCTCACTATATGAAAAAAATTTGGCATTTTCTGAAACAGTAAATTTGATTTTCGAATTGTGCCTGTTAGATTGAATCCTTTCTTTTTGGATTTCTGTACTTCATTGAAATTCCGAACAGGATTTTTCGCCTTTGGCTTGTTCCCACTGCTCCGACCAGAGGCCGTCCCAGATCTGCCTCCTAAATTGAGTCTGGTTTCCGGACCCGAAGATGTTGGGGCCTTGCCTCTTTTCCTCCTCACTTCCTCCCAACCTTCCTCATCGAGCAAAGATCCCATGCAGAACTATTGAAAGATTTGAAGAGAATGATGAAAACCCTAGTTTCCAGATTTAGATATGGAGGCCGCCATAGATATGGTAGAAATTGATAATTTTTATAACCACTTGATTCTAATCTTTAAAAGAAGAACATTCCCAAAGTTAGGTTTAGGAATTTCTGAAATTGATAAGAGATTGAGTTGGAGATGAAGAAGAGAAGCTTACCAATGGTTTCTTCTATTAGTTTGGAGCTAGAACTTGATTTGCAAAAGAAAACTAGGGTTTTGTAGTTTTAATTTCCCATCTCTCCCACCGTTGATGCTTTAGAACTGAAAACAGGAGAAAGTGAGGGTGAATGGGGAGGAGTGGCTCAGATTTGAGCATAAGTTAAACATAGGGCTGAACGGAAACCCAAAGTGAAAAAGTAGCAAAAATCAACTTTCTCCAAACATATCGAAGCTTATACTCAAAAAGGTCGCAAACGGCATTTTAAACTCAATGGGAGTGCTCCCGAGTCGTATTTCGACTGTTTGCAAAAAGTAGCTTTTTGGACCAAAATCCGACGAACGATAAAATATTTAAATATTAAATCGATAAATACGCGGGTTGTTACAGACTCCCCTCCTTCAAGAAATTGCGTCCTCGCAGTACTTAAGAAGAAAATAAGAAGTAACAACCATAGAAGCATAGCAACGCAAAAGAAAATTTGAAATAGGAAGTTCACCATAAGGAGCATGAAAGGGTAAGCCCGAACGGGATCGCTCGACGAATTACCAGGAATCCCAAGAGAAATCCTTAGGATTTGAGAACTATTGAACTCTCACAAGAAGAACATCTTTATTCCGAAGGCGCTCAACCCCCGAAGCAATGATGCGAATGGGATGTTGCTCATAAATCAAATCTGGTGAAACTTCAATTTCTTTAATATCACCGGGCTCAAGAATAAAAACCGGAATCCCTAAGGCATTTCCGTAGATAAAAGACGTGGAGAACGTCAAGGATATCAGAAAATTGAGCGGGTGCAATGACGTAGTACAGAAACAGTACGCCCGAGAAACTTGAAACTCGAATAATGTGGAACACCGACGTAGTACAAAAACGGTACATCCAATGAACCAAAGCCCGAATAATTTCGGAACACCCACGTAGTACAAAAACGGTACGTCCAATGAACCAAAGCCCGAATAATTTCGGAACACCGACGTAGTACAAAAACAGTACGTCCAATGAACCAAATAGGATGGAACATCGATGTAGTATAATAACAGTACATCTGATGAACCGATAAACCATAAAAGAACATCGGACGCAAGTCCATAAAAAGAAATGAGATGAAACTCAATAAAACGAAGTTCATCAAAACGTTCGTGAACTTGATAAAGAGATAATTCCCTTCAGACATCATCGAAGAATCAACACCTTGTTGCCTACGACAAAACGTATTGGCAACACGATTTCCCCTTCGGGAATAAAAAGAATATCAGGATCATAAGATGCCAGGAACTCGAGTCAACATGAAGTTCCTTATAAGAAATTAAATATTCCAATATTTATGATCGAGGTAGAGAACAAATTTCTCATCCAAATATGGTGATGCCAAATTCCAAAAGTAAAAACAATAGCCGCGAGCACTAGATCATGAGTGGCATATCTAGTCTCGATAAGCTATAATGTTTTAGAAGCACAAGTGATAACATGTTCTCCTTTGCAAGAGAATGGCATCCAAACCAATACGACTAGTATCGGTACAAATAGCAAAGTCTTGGTTCCCTTTCAGGAATCACAAGAATAAGAGTATTGAAAGGAAGAGTTCTTTTAAATAGTCCTTTTCCCCGAAAAGTTAAAACTTTCAAAATTACATTTTTATTTTTATGTAATATCTTTCTACAAAAATTTACATTTTTACAAGTCAATATATCGTGTCTGACTGTCTCATCAATGCGTTTAGGAGATTCTTATCGATAACGTTGATCAAGCGCATCGATCAGAATTCTTAAAGCACTCAACGGGCAGTACAATCACAAAATCATTTTCTATATGATAAAAATATCTTTTAAAAAGTTTTAAGAATATTCTTTGCTCGCTTAAGAGAAAAATAAAATCGTACTTATAAATAAATCTTATGAAAAAGATTTACAAAAAAATTTAAATTTCTATTTTCATCCAAAATCAATAAATACACAAATGAAGTCATTGAGATATTCATAAAATACTCGATTTATAAAATGGATGAAACAAGATGGGCAAACTGAATGATATAATAAGTCATTCATAATAATAATAACGAGTGCGGAATGCGGTAAGTGGAATGCTACTCCCGCAACTCGTAGCCAAAGGAAAATCGGTGGCAAGGTCGAACTAGAAAGACCTTATCACCACACAAAGGATTTCTTAGGTGATAATCCTAAGACAAACTCAAAAATACCGTAAAGTTTCACAAACTATTTAGATAAGAGAAACAACACTTTCCTTATCATGAAGGCTTAAAGAATAAAATGATTTCACCAAAAATGTGAAATCGAAATCAGAAAGAAAAATTAGAAAGCTGCTTAACAGATAGAAAATGTCGAAGATGAATAGTCCACTCGAAAAGATAGGATAGGGCTTCACAATGATTAAGCCAGTCCTTTCCAAAGATCAATTTCGAAGCCTAAGTAAAAATATCGGCTCGGAAAGAAAAATCACATAAAATAATTTTGACATCAATAGAAAGCAAATTGAGTGTTGCGGATCCACTAATCCCGATTCGCAATCCTCAAAGAAGTCATCAAGCCCATAAATGTTTAAAGAAAAAGAATCACAAGTTCTTTTGATATAAAAATGATAAGATGAACCCATATCAACAAGAACTCAAATAGGAAGATCACAAAACAAATGTCATCAAGGATTGAATGTAAAATACCTTGACCAAGAGAAGAGTTGCTAGGGGCTTGCTGCTCTCCTTCTCTCTTGCTTGGAAGCTTAGGACACGAAGATAAAAGATGACCCGAACCTTTGCAATAACGACAAAAGAGGGGTTTCGGGCACTACCTAGCATAGTGGTCTGTGAAACCACAATTGTAGCATCGTCCACGACTAGAGGTAGGTGCTTTTGCTACCGGGGTTTCTTGCCTCCCTTTCTTGTAGGGAATGGGGCCTTTGAATTTAATAGGCCTCTTCATGTTGTTGTTGAAGTTTTGTTGGGCACGCACAACTTCAACATCACCTTCTCTATCGGCCTCTTCAAGACGAAGAGCGATATCAATAAGCTGATCAAATGAAACCTCAAATTTCAGAAGTAATGGCTTCTTAAGATTCTTATTCAAGCCTTAGAAAAATCTTTGATTTTTCTTCGATGGGGTGTTGATGTATTCAACCCCGTATTTGGACAAAGATTCGAAAGATGCGACATAGTCTGTCACAGAAGATTCACCTTGAACAAGGTCTATGAAACGCCAGGCTAAAGTTACTTTCTCAGCCTCCGGCACAAACTTTAATTCGAATCGTTCCCGGAATTGGTCCCAAGTAAGATCTGCTTCGATAATCTCCGAAGTCAAGAGCTCATACCAATCTAACGCTCTTTCTTGAAGCATGCTAGAAGCCACTTGGACTCGATGTAGATCAATAAGGTTCATGCGAGAAAAGATACGATCGCATGATTTGAGCCAAGCTTGAATTTCAATAACACTCTCGGATCCCTTGAATGTCCCTCCACCCAAATCGGTGTAGTCTCTGCACAAGCGTGCAAAACCGGATCTAGGATGAGTAGGCTCTAGATTGGGTCCGGCTGCTTGAGCATTCTTTACTAGATCAAGAAGCTGCTGGGCAGACATAAATAATCCGTCCTGAGGAGTAGCACTAGATTGACCGACGCTGGGACGGCCTGGTCTAACCATTTCTCTTCCTTTAGAAAAGAAAGAAGGTGAAAAAGGTTATTCACCAAATGAATATCAAGCAATCTTTAAAGATAAAACAAGGAATCATAAAGAAAATAGGATGAATCGGTACGAAGACTCGAATAAAATCCTAAAGCACGACTCCTAAGAAAGACTTAGGACGATGATCCTTGTTATAATATTCCATATTGTTCCGAAGTTTGGCTCTGATACCAAGCTGTGATGCCCCACCTCTATACCCATGCCAGCCAAGAACACTACGGTGTAATGCTGTCAACTAGCATGGAGAATAAGGCTGTTGAGGAGCGACCATCCATGTAATTGCTTTGCGCGAGCACCGATATGTCAGATAGTATAACATGCATTTTATTTCAAGAGGAAATCCGGCATACCGATACAAACACAAAGCTACTACACGGTGGCTATAATAATCTTCGAAAACAAATATAGAAATAAACATAACACAATTCAGTCATAGATAATTCATATCACAAAGACGGAAGAAGATATGAACATATAATAAACACATGGAAGTGTAAATCAGAGTAGTGGTCAAAAAGATCCACAATAATACAAAAGAATAGCAACACGTGCTATACAAAAGAATACAACTATGAGTCTATATCTCAAGTGTATACAATAAAATAAACTACTAATCTAAGTAGTTTTCCAAAAGATCATATGATAACCCCAGAAGAGAAGTCAAACAGAAGCACCTGTAACATCTCGGTCTGACCCGAGTATTATTTAAGAAGAAAATAATAAACGGATCAGTCTAGCTATAAATATCAGAAGAAATGATATAGAATAAGAGATATGACAAAACGTATAATAATCACAATGCCAAGCTGTGATATATAAGTAATTGAAAATCAACAAGAGATTAATCAATATCGCAAAGATCTTCTCAAAGATAAAAAGGAATGTCATACTCCTAATTTCATTCACCAAGCCACAATAAATGACATATATATCAATGTCAATCGTAAAAGTTGGGGAAACGTAAATTCCAGAATTCAACACACGAAATCCAGAAATCACAAGAAGAGGATAGCCAAGACATTGATGTAGTGCAAACGGTACACCCAATGTATCAAAAACATATCATTGATGTAGTGCAAACGGTACATCCAATGTATCAAAAGCAAAGACATTGATGTAGTGCAAACGGTACATCCAATGTATCAAAAGCAAAGATATTGATGTAGTGCAAACGGTACATCCAATGTATCAAAAGCAAAGACATTGATGTAGTGCAAACGGTACATCCAATGAATCAAAAGCAAAGACATTGATGTAGTGCAAACGGTACATCCAATGTATCAAAAGTATATCATTGATGTAGTGCAAACGGTACATCCAATGAATCAAAAGCAAAGACATTGATGTAGTGCAAACGGTACATCCAATGTATCAAAAGCATATCATTGATGTAGTGCAAACGGTACATCCAATGTATCAAAAGCAAAGACATTGATGTAGTGCAAACGGTACATCCAATGAATCAAAAGCAAAGACATTGCACATGCTACTTTAAAACATAAAAATGATCGTCATGATCATCAAGAAGTGTCAATTACATTAAGCTAGTAAATATATGAGCTTAGCTTCATGTCCCATAACCACTAGCTTAGCTTAAATATTTACGAACAAATTGTAGATCTCCACTAGAAAGTTGTCACAAGAAGTTCAATCGAACAAGTCCAAGAATTAACCGACGAAGTAAACGCAAGCGTTTCATACCACTTGTTTTACTAAGTCGTTTAATTAGATTTCTCATACGAGTGAGGTAAAGGTTTGTATATACTAATAGCTTGGAAATCGGTTTGGGAAAACGAGCTTTGTAATAAAATAGTGTTGAAATCGTTTTGATGAAAGAATTTTGATATTTACTACTAGTATTGAAACCTTTATATTTTCAAAGTGACAAATCACAAAGAAGATTGTAGGAACAATCAATCACTAAAGTTCACATTCGAAGACGTGAATAAAATCCAAAGAAATCGATATCGAATCCATCAAAATGGATATTCCCATAAATCACGAAGAAAATGTCATCAAAGTCGATAATAAGTGATAATAACAAAAGGGAATCAACACGAATCGATTAACATTGGAAATTCAATCCAAAAAGGCAAATTGGACTCAAACAGCAGGTTCAGTCGACTGAACAGAGTTTTCAGTCGACTGACCCTGTACCTGGAAATTTTCCAAGTTCAGGAAACTTTCTGTTTCCAGGTTCAGTCGACTGAACAGAAGATTCAGTCGGCTGAATCATGCCTGGAAACTTTCGGGTTCCAGGTTCAGTCGACTGAACAAAAGATTCAGTCGACTGAATCATGCCTGGGCTGTTTTTCAGCCTATTCAAATGAAGGGCAAACTCTTCCAAAATGCAACCGGACGAACATTGGCTCTAAGGGTTTATGCCAATCGGCTACCCGGCCCTATATGCTCCTCGATGCATCACCAAAAGCATGATCAAACACCCATAAAAGGATTTTCATGCAAATTTGACTTAAAAACCCAAAAATTGGAATAGTCACAAACCAATCCAAATCAAGAGCAAATGCACATGAAGAAGTGTTAGGAATTCATACCCAACAACCAAAGATAATTGTAGTCATAGATGTGAGATAAAAATCTCACCTTTGAACCCGAACGATTGAAGAAGATGCTTGAAAGCAAAGAGAATCAACCACTCTTTAAATCCAACTCAAGAAGGTTGATTCTAAGCTTTAAAAGAAGAACATTCCCAAAGTTAGGTTTAGGAATTTCTGAAATTGATAAGAGATTGAGTTGGAGAAGAAGAAGAGAAGCTTACCAATGGGTTCTTCTATTAGTTTGGAGCTAGAATTGATTTGCAAAAGAAAACTAGGGTTTTGGAGTTTTAATTTCCCATCTCTCCCACCATTGATGCTTTAGAACTGAAAAGAGGAGAAAGTGAGGGTGAATGGGGAGGACTGGCTCAGATTTGAGCATAAGTTAAACATAGGCCTGAACCCAAACCCAAAGTGAAAAAGTAGCAAAAATCAACTTTCTCCAAACATATCGAAGCTTATACTCAAAAAGGTCGCAAACGGCATTTTAAACTCAATGGGAGTGGTCCCGAGTCCTATTTCGACTGTTTGCAAAAAGTAGCTTTTCGGACCAAAATCCGACGAACGATAAAATATTTAAATAAAATATTTAAATATAAAATCGATAAATACACGGGTTGTTACAAGTTAAGAGGTCACTGTGCCAAGTAGTTGCATCGGACTTGTCTTCCTTTGCCTGGGTCGTGTACGACCTATCATAGGCCGTAGGTCGGTTGCGACTGAAGTATAGTTCATGATCTTGTCCCTGTCCTGAGCAGTTAGGGCGGAAAACTTCCTGGATAGTTAGATCGGCTTCTATCTTAGGCCAGCACCCACGTTAGGTCGGTAGTCTTCTTAGGTCGGTAGCTATCTTAGGTCGGTAACTATCTTAGGTCGGTAGCCATCTTAGGTCCGTGGCCTGTAAGTCTTAGGTCGGCGTTCTTGTTAAAGCGTTAGGTCGGCATCCCTCTTAGAGCTTAGGCAGTTAGATTGACATCCAGGTTAGGTCGGCAACCTCTTGGGTCGGTAACTTTTAAGTCGCTGAGCCATGGCCGGGGCGGGGTTAACAATTCCAACATCTTTATTTAAAAAATTTAGAAATGTTTTTAAATTCACATCAGACTAATAAAATAGCTCTTTTATAAAAATACCTTTTTATAACTCGATGTCTCAACCAGTCCATCCTTGTTCTCACAGAGATTCAGTCATACGTTGATCAGGCGTAGGACTGAAAATCTATAAGTACTTGGTAAACTCGTTTTCAACACCCAGTGAAAATATTTGAAAAAAAATAATTTATTGAAATATAGAAAACAGTTGTTGAAAATAGAGGAAATAACTTTAGTGAGGACGCTCTGAAAATCATCACTCCTATCCATGGTCACAGTTACATTCCAGGGTTACGTTGCCGTCGCAGCAAAAGTCCATGTAACTGCAGGCTCTCTGCGGCCTCTCGATTACGCCATGGATCCCACACAATAGATCACAGTTACATCCAGGGTTACGTTGCCGTCGCAGCAAAATTCCATGTAATTGCAGGCTCTCCGCGGCCTCTGATTTTCGTTGTCAAAATGGAACCTCTCCACTCCTACATAGGTCGCAGTCTGCCGATATAAAATCAAACGAGGACTGTTGGCTCTCAGCGGCACACACGACTTTCGCTATGTTATACCATAGGTCGCAGTCTACCAATATAAAATTAAACGCAGACTGTTGGCTCTCAGCGGCACACACGACTTCCGCTATGGTATACACTACTCATAATCCTCAGGAACTAGTTTTGTCCGGACTCCTCACAGGATCAACTTAAGAACCCCCCGGGGCTCAAGGCAGCACCACCCGGTGGTACTCCTGAGAAGTTCATTTCAAGGGAACGCCTTTTTCCCAAAAGCCATCATCAAAACATTTTATATTATACACATATAGTATCTTCAAATCATACACCTAGTATGATCTCATACAAAGCTCATTTACACAAAATCAATTATCCCAAATCGATAATTCTCAAACTAGGCTTTCCAAATTCAATATTGATTTTACTCAAAAATCAAAAGCCTTTCCAAATACAAAGGTTCCCACAACCTTTTTAAAATCCTCATAAGATCCTTTATATATAGTCAGATATATAAAATTTAAAAACTTGGATCATTTCAACCTCGTATAAAATTCTTCGTACTTCAAACATTTTCAAAAACATTTTTCTTCCAGCAATAAATTTAACAAGGGAAGATTTATCTTATATAACAAAGTTATACAACTTTGTTTATTCAAAACAAATATTCAAATTTGATTACTCATCCCAATATCAATTCCATTCAAATCCATACGATGTACACTTATCATCCGTATGCTATACCAATCTGATCGCTCGCTTGATCACACAATTTCACTTCCGAACTAATATCGTCCACCCGACTTCCTAATGCGGACACAGATCTGGTTTCTTGTTTAAAAACCATCATTCTCCTTGCATAGCTATAACTATGACAGAGAACATCCAGAACCAATCAACAATCCATATCCAGGTTCGCCGTCGAAAATCGAGTGAAACATCCCACTCGGATCGATATAACTATCTCAAAATTCTGTACTCAAATCTGGATCAAATCACTATGCGAATAGAATAAAATATGTACATCCTACGTATTTAACTTCATTGATATTAGCCAAATCAATTGCCTTCTATTCACGTTCACTTATTTACAATTTCCTTAACCCCCATTTGGATTATCACCTAAATTCTTATCTCAGTTGGGTATTAAATTCGCAACAGTTTGAGCTCCGACCAGTTTATATTTAAAAATAGCTTGAAAATTTCAAAAATTGATAAGTAGTTGAAAAATAATTAATAGTTTGCAAAATAGCTATATAACAGTTAACTAATAGTAAAATAGTTGGAAAATAGTTAAATAGTTTCAGAAATTTTAAATAATTGCAAAATAGTTGTAAAATAGTAATTAATTCGTAACATAGTTGAAAAATAGTAATTAGTTTAGAAAACGGCTGAAAAATGGTTAAATAGCTCCAAAAATAATTGTAAACCAAGTATAAAGTAATTTGGCTGTAAGAAAGAAAAGTTGTATATATATTTAATAGCTTAGAAAAATAAGTTTATATCAAAACAATTTATATTGAAAATAATCAAGAGTCAACTGTTCACTTCCCCAACAATTCAATTTAAATCTCCATTTAATTTGACCCAATTCCAATTCAAATAACTCCAAATTCCATTGGACTTGATTAATTCCTAATTCAAGTTGAATTAATCTTGATTCCTTCCCCAATTTAAATCAAATTCTAGTTGATTTTAATCCTGTTCAATTTTAATTTTAATTTCATATTATTCCAATCAATTTGAATTATTATTAATTGAACCCATTTCAAATTCAAATCATTTCAATATAATCCAATTTAATTTCTCATTTAAATTTTAAACTTATACATCTTTAATCATCAATCCAATTAATTCAAACCAAATTCAATTTTGAACTAATTCAATTTCAATCTCAATTTTAAACCATATCGAATTATTTAAATTCGAGTTAAATGCTCAAAGGTTGGTTTTACTTTTTAACCAGATTAACTTTTATTCAAAGTTTTTAATCAATTTAATTTTCTGAGTTCAATTTTCAAAATTTCGTTTTAAATTATCTTAACTTATGTATTCCAATGTTCAAATAAGAATTCAATACAACTTTATTTATTTTCAAAATTAAATTTATTATCCAGTTTTATCTTCTAGTTTGAAGTCAGTTCTTAAATCAGTTTATTTTACAATTCAATTATTCAAATTTATTGTATTTATACAATTTCATTCTCAATTTAATGATTTTATTAACAATAGGATGATATCGTCCAATTTATTTTAGGACGTCCATCCATTTTCAATTTTTAAATCTCAAACCCGCTTGAGATCACACACATTCCCGCTTCAAACTTCAAAATTATTTCCCTCTTATAAGTTCAAAACTTATATCACTTTGAGTTTTTTATCACATTTCAGGGAAAAATCAAAACTCAACCTCTTAGAGTTTACTTCATTATTTTAAATTATCCTTGATATCATGTATATCCATACATATATACATATTTATTTCTTGGCCCTCCTAGCCATGATTTAAAACTTTAAACCATCCTTGGTTTTAAATTCAAATCAAACTTCAAACAACCCATTATTTTCAACAAGTCCCAGTTATCTAAATAATTCTTATTTATTATTTTTCATTACCTTGTAACAAATTTTCAAATTCTGGAACCAAATTTAGAATTTTAATTTCAGTCCATTAAATTTTAATTTGGTTGTATTTTTATTTCTACTCGGTTTAATTCCAATTCAAGACTTCAGTTTCAGTTTGAATCCATTTCAAACTTATCTTTATTTAATTTTAGTTTGGTTGTATTATATTACTTCTTAATTTAATTCTAATAATTTTACAACCAATCACCTTAATATTTATTTTAAGGAAATATCGCTTTATATATCAAAAATATATTTTTATATAAAATCATTTAAAATCTTTTTATAAGAAAATAACAAGTACTCGCTCATATAGATATACTCAACTCATTCTAGAGCACTTTAGACTCTAGTTAATGAGAAATCCCCACCAAAGCCAAGGTTCTCGCTTAACCTGGCTCTGATACCAAATGTAACAACCCGAAATTTTCTAACCCGAAAATTTCACATAGTTATGAGAAAGAAGAAGAGATAGAAGAAGAAGAAGAACAGAAACATCAACAACTCACATTCGCAGCGGATAAAATATAATAATAAATAATAACGGTTTACAAAAGAATACTATATTTGTCGATTACATTCTAATACATCAGAGTTACATATTTATACAAACACCGGACATATACAAATCAACATATCTCAGATAATCAGAAATATATATAACAGCGGAAATACTTCTTACGTTTCTGCCATGCAGTTCGCCTCATGAGCTCCAGAACGTACCTAACTGAAAATCTGTAATACTTGGTCTGACCCCAGCATTACACCAAAGTAACACCCGGGTCAGGCTGGAAACCAGCATGAGTAAATCCAACTAACAAGAAATACCAAAGCACTCAACTTATATAAACTCGGGGTAACAAACAAATTCACAATTAGCTATAAACAACACTTATTCCAGACATCAATTTTCTAAGTACCAAACTTAGATAAATTAATTCAATTCACTCAAAACATTTCATTCCAACCAATTTATTTTACAATTCAATCTGTAAAAAAAAAATTGAAGTGGTTTTCAGGTATTTTCCCAATACCCGACCCCGGTGTCTTCGAACCTCATGTCACTCTAACCTAATTTTATTCGAAGGAAATACACAACATTTCATAACATATATATCACTGATTCAAAACATCCAATACTATTATATTGTCCGTATGCAAATTTGATCACTTCCAAATAAATTCAATTAATTCTGATTGAATTCCAATCCTCAATCACATAGATTTCTTAACTTGTTAATTAATTAGTTTCAAAATCAAATAATTCAATCATCCCTTCAACATTCATCTTAATTAACCCAACGATAAGTAATCTTAAATGCTTCATGAACAAATATCGGTTTAAGTTACATTAATCCTTAATTACTTATATATTGACTTCTCATAAGTCATTCATTATCGATTATCTATCTTAATTAATCAATCTTTAATTACGTCTTTAATTACATAAGTTATTGATTTCCAATTATATTCAGTTTACCTTAGTCTAGATCTATTATATTAATTAAACCACAATATTAATCGCTACTTCATTAAATAAATTAATTCCCCTTCATTATTCATCTTGATTTTTCTCTCGATGAATTACACAAAGAAGTTATATTTTATTAATTGCATTAAGTAACTATTTATTTAACCATCCAATGTTCCTTCTAATTAATTTGAACTAAAATTAATTAACCCCAAATCATTAGTTATTTTAATTAAGTAATTATTCTTTTAAATTTTTCTACCCAGTTACTGAGTCACCAATTCATTAAACCCTTTATTTAATTTAAACTACACCATTTCTTATTTACGATTTAAGATTAAACCATTTTAAACCCAAATTCTACGAGTCAAACAATAATCAACTCGAGAACCATCCCAAAACCAAATTCACCAGATTTTCAGCACACATTCAATTGACACAATCAATCAACCAATTATTTAAATTCAACCATTTAAATCTAAATAGAAATCTGATAGAGTGAGATTTACTTACCTATGTTTTATTTGCAATCCGCTCCATATTGGCTTGTCTCTCCAAATATCAAACCTTGATAACATTATATGATTTATTAATATTCGGAATAAAAATCGAACCATTTAGTACTATTTAATAATTCAATTGGTTAATGAATTAAATTTGAACTTATCTTCCTTTAATCAATTTCTTATTAACTAAAATAATTTAAATCTAATTAAACCAATACATCTTTATTATTTAAAAATTAACTAGAAAATGACACTAAGTATATACGTATATTTATTCACTCTTGAAACTTCATGTGTACATATAAAAATAATAATCTACAGATTTTAAAATCTAATTAATATAAACTTCAACATTTTCAAACCCCTATTATTTTCAAACCTTAATTATATAAAATAATTTCCTACTAACTTCCATATATTAAAACATGCATGAGAACATATATATATTTATTAAAATAAAATAAACTGAATTAATGTCCAGAATATACCTTACTTCACCAATGCTCGGACATCTTACTTCAACAACAACATGAACACAACCACTGTACAACACTCCTGCCATTACGTAGCTTCCTCAAACAGTCATCGCCAGGCGATACCTCACTGGCAACTCCGCACTGCATCAATACCAAACCATTGTGACCATCCTTCGAGCATAAGCTCCCCCAGAAATCGCGTCGCTGCAGCCTTGCAAATCTCCTCCCTTCCATCGATCGCCACACTCACTCAGCTGATACTCCGAGCTTTCTTGCCGATCCAGAACGAAATCGAACACACACTCGAGTCGCGCTTCCCCTCACTGCCCAAAATCGCATACCAATTGGAACCGCCGTAGCCTTCCGCTTGCTTCCCTCAATTCGAAATGAGCCACGATCGAGTCTCGAACTCGATCTTGTTCACGCCACCATTTTTGTTTTTCCAAAGTCGAGATGATTTGGGGAGTAGATAGGAATCAGCCGTAATATGTTAGCGGAGGGTTAAGTGGAAGCAGAGTTTCGATTTCTACTGAATTTGGGAATAAAGGCTTCGGCCATTTCTCTCCCTTTTTTTCGTGAATTAAGGTTCATCGGTTGAAAGTTAGAGAGGGGGTTAATGTAGGGTTGGAGAAGCTTCCTGCGTACGCTGTAGAAAAATATCTCTGACCCAACGTTCTTCAAAATCTATTATATTATAATTTTCCAAAATGCCCCTTGAAATTGCTGCCATAAAAATCTCGATTTCCTCTTAAGCAATGCCGCTAGGAGGCTATAGGGTTTTACCCACGTTCCGAACACAATGGAACGTGTTTCGGAAGCTAATTCGACTGCATGCATGAGTTACAAAAGAAAACGATCGGTTTTAAATTAAGTCGATTAAAATAGTTCTAAGCGTTTTCAGCTGCCAGGATGAAACGACAACAACGATTGCTACGAAAATTGAAACCCGATAATAACTAACTATTATGGATCCAATGGAACTAGTTTCGTCGAATTCCGAGACTGTGCCTCGGAAGGCTATTTTTAATTGTCAATTTAAACGATATATTATTAAAATTGAACAAAACACTTCCCAAACTCAATTCCAGCACCTCCACTACCTTCAGTGTTATTAATTTAAATTCTATAAGCCTTCAAATTATTTCTAACAGACTTGAAAATACTAGATTCAACAATTTACCCAACTTTTAATTAATTAAATTCACTATTTAAACTATATAATTCAATGATTTAATTATCAAGTAATTATTGATTTCTGGAATTCAAGTTAAAATTAACCTTTTAAATATTCAAAATCAATTTATTATTCCAAATTTAGATTGTTAAAAATCCCGGGTCGTCACAGAAATTGATTTGAAATTGGAAATTAAAATTTAATACTAAAATAATAGGAACAAAATAATATTATAATATGGTAACAATGAAAATAAATTTTAAATACTTTGAAAAGTGAAAATTGATTTAAAATGATTTGTAATGATTTTATAAGTTATAAAATCCAATTTGAATAGATTATTACAAGTATTGAAAAATAAGTAAAAACTAGACGCATCGTGTAACGGTATTTCGCGATTTCGCACCGAAAAGTTCAAATGGATGTGTAGAGTGGAATATAACTTTGAATTCTTCGAGATAATAAAATTCTAGACTATTATATCCATATCTTGAAAAAGAAGAAA
This sequence comes from Allium cepa, assembly GCA_030765085.1. NCBI lineage: Eukaryota > Viridiplantae > Streptophyta > Magnoliopsida > Asparagales > Amaryllidaceae > Allium > Allium cepa. Next base: position 692,044,923 of record CM060937.1, on the reverse strand, counting down.
GAAAATCAAGATTTCGTGTTGTAGATTTTGAATTAAATCCAAGTCAATTTTCTATAAAAATTGCGTTTTGAAGTTAAGTGGCCATAATAGGAAATTTGTTTAAATGAACGTTTTTTATTATGGAAAAATATGGATAAATTTGATAAATCTATTTGAATTATTTAAATGAAATTTGGATTGAAAAATATGAATTATCGAATGTTTAAAAGTTGATTTGATCAAATAAGCTTAGATAACACTTTCCGTAGTACTTTAATGCTGCGAATTGTATAACCTTTTGATTATGAGTTTAAACGGAACGATTTTTCGAGAATCAATTGAATTTTTTCAAAGGGAAAATTAAGCGTTTAAAAGATAATTTGGAATCTTTGTTATCAATGTCAAAATAAATTCGATAACTGAGTATGCTGAAACGACTAGTATATTTGTCCTGGCTGTAAGATCTAGAACGATAAAACAATGTGTTTAACTAAGATTAGTGATGGAGCAACCAGTGCATCAAACTTATCTAGCCTATGTTTTCTTTTCTTAGGGGAGGGGTGGAACAGAACGGAAGGAAAGCTCGGATGCTCTTAAATAAAAAGATCGTAATGAGTTTTCCAAAATAAAAGAAGACTAGTACTATCCAACATTTAAGAAATCACCAAAATGAATGATTTCTATGGTTCGATTTACTCAAAAAAATTTGCTAAGATTTATTTTAGGTTTTATCATAAACGATGTCTTAAATTACATTGTTTTTGATATGCCTACAAGATACAGAATTTGTAATGTGGGATAATTAAGGAAATTTGAGATAATGTCCGAACAGAAAGAATGAATTACTTATAATTTCTCTACTTTAAAAGAAAGAGATTTCGAAATCATCCAAAAAGAATTAAATTGAAAAGAGACTTAATAAATCATGTGTATTCATATTCACTTTTTATCGATAATTGGATTGCGAAGGAACCAGGGTCGTATTTGGATGATTCCTATCCGAAAACCACTTCGAACCAATATTTACATTCGAATGTGAATACATGTTGAAGATGATAATTTTTAAAAACAATGGATCTTCATAGCGTGAGGAATGGTTGTTGACTTGCTTTGGGTCATGCCTATTATAGAGTTATATATAACAGCGGTCTCCTCGTGGTGGAGATTTTTAGGATTGCAAGGACTACTCGCTAGTAGGAAAGTGCCTTCCGTTTGTCCTGTTCCTAGACAACTTGTATAGACGTTTGCTTGACATTGCATTTCTAAGGATTACGTACAATGGTTTTTGCAAACGTACACCAGTGGTGGCGAAGAAGGCAATTTCTCTTAGCTTAGCACCCTCCTTGAGACGTACGAGCTCAATGGTTTTATTTTTGTGGAAGGCAATTAGTACTTAATGGAAATGGCAATGTGGTATTCAAAAATGTTATATGTGCTATGTGAAAAGGTAATTGTTGCCTCATACCTCGTCAAATTGGAAATGACCAAAACAGGATTAGATGCAGCAAGTCTAAGTGGGTCATTCCCAAGTAGGGTATGGTCATCCCCTTCTAGATATATTTCTTCCCGTTATGACGTTCGGGATGTAAATTAATGTGGCGCATGGAAAACGAGCGCTCGGTTAAAGGTCGGTAATGACCGGGGGATGACATATTCGGTACTATCTAATTACAGAGATTGGCCGGTCTTGTGTTGATAGAGGTTTCTTTGTGTTGTTTCTCGGGGCATCCATCTAGAGGGGCACCCATTTCGGAAGGTAGATCCTTTACGTGGTCGTTTGTATGGAAATCCATTCTCCAATAAGAACCTAGGGTTTTGTTTGTATTGTCATAATGAATAGCCTCGAAATGCTATATGGGTAACCATTTCGTATAAGATTAATAAGTTTATTTGCAAATGTTTTCAAAGAGATGCATTAGAAATAATGTCAATGGTTTTGACATATAAAAACATTTTAGTTATTTTAAGGTAAAAACCCATCTGTGTTTATGTGTGAGCGTGGTCTTATGAGATACTCTTTCTTTCCAAAGGGTTTTATTCAAAGGATGATATATTACATTGTCATTTTTTTACTGAGTTTCCACACACTGATTTATCAAGCCTAATCCGGGTATTTTCAATACTCAGGTCAGATCCGAGTAGTTTCAGTTTAGTCGAAAACGGTTGGAGTTCCTAGAGGAGAGCTGGAGATATTCATCTACGTATGGACATATTCTATTATCTGTCGTACTTAGTTTGTTTTAGTTGATATTTGTCAGCAATTGTAAAAACAAATGTTTATAACTGTCCAAGCTGAATTCAGGTTAGACTTTAATATATGTATTTAAAAGTTTTCCGCTGTAAAGATATTTGTCCAATATTATATGTTATTACATTCATGTCTGTTCTGTCTATTTTTCTTTATTATCCTTCATGTTTCATATTTTCGTGCAATTTGAGTTAGAAATGTGTGGTTTATTGTCAATTCTAAGGGTACAGAAAAACGAGCCATGACACATTGGCTTCTTTGTTTGCCAAAATCTTCTGATCCCATTCAATGGAAAGTGAATTCAAGTTATTTCTGACCTGTTCCTCTTTAGTAATTTTCTTTCCTAGTGATGTTAATCTGTGTACTATAACCTAAAACCTAAAATACATATCAAAAATAGAATCATTTAGTTTAATTTGAAAAGGCTGAAACTGGTTAGCTAGCATAAATATCTTAGTTTTTTTTACTTTACTATATTTATATATACACACACACACAAATAAACACTCGATTAAATTCATTTCTATTTAAGTACTGAAATAATATGTTTATGACCTTTAAGTTAGTGAATGCTTATGTCTTTTGGTTTGGTGCCCAAGATGAGTATTCAATGGGGGGTGTAGTATACTCACTCTGTGTAATATTCCAAATATCCAAACTATTAGACTGCAAATAAATTTTCATCCTACAGACCCAATATGAATAATTACTACCATCAAACAGGAGGCTCTAGTATACAAAAGTGTTACAAATGCTATTAGCCATTTATAATTTTCATGATTTAACTTAGAATTTCTGAAAACCAGTGCTCTGATACCAAATGTTGGAAATGGGGTTGTTTATAACACGAAATGGAATAGATTTTAAGGCTATTTGAACACTAGATTGGGGTGGAGCGCATTTTTCAACTGTTTAGAACTAAATTATAACTTCATCACTATATGTAACCAAATTGCAAATACAAAACCAATAATCACATAATAAGTAAATAGTAAAATAAAATCCAGTAAAGTAAATAACAGTAGGATTTTTGTACTGGTTAAGATTTACTAATCATATATCTAGTCATCAACTACACCATGTAGAATTTTACTCTAATCGTTTGCTATCCACGGGTGGTAAGAACACTTTTCCAATCTTGATTTCACGGGCTACAAAATACACCCTCTTGATTTCACAAGTTATAAGAACACCTTCTCCTTTTCGCAAATAGCAATAAAGTACGGCAATTCATCATATCTTCAATAAAGATTCTTACAGATTTGGTACAATTCTCCTATAGACCTCCCATTGCAATATATCATTGAATTATTTGAGAAATAGGATGAAATCAGAGAGAGAATGATATGATATGAATTCATGTAGAAGCTCTATGATATAGTGTTGTTTGCAAATCCTTAAAGAATTGGAGTGAAATGGTATGGATTTGCAAAGAGAATGAATGAATACGCAATGTATTTCTTTTGCGGAAGTATGAAAGAGAAAGAGTATGAGAATGAAGAGAAAATTAACTAGAAAAATTATCTTCTAGGGCCTTTATGCAGTGGTCGAAGATGTGCCTTTTGGTGACGAGGTGGCGGGAAAATCTAATGATTTAATTTTTAGAAAATTGAACAGACATGAATTATGTCAACATACTATAGAACCATATGTCGACATATAGGTGATTCTCAAAGTCAAATAGCAACACCAATGAGTGTGGCGAATTTCAAAAAGTTTCGCAAATTTCAGATTTCAAAAGCATCTTTTTTCGTTGATAGTTGTGAATCAGTTGAGGTCAATGGTTGATGATTTTCAAGTATAATTGCCATGAGATCATTAACAAGGAACTCAAGACTCAATCAACTACACATCACCTCAAACACTTCTATCCTTGCAACAATCTTCTTCATTCATTTTTGTTCTTCCGTAGTTTTGATTATCTTCCTATATAATCCAATTTCTTCCATGAGTTCTCTGTAAATGTCTCCATAATATATCTAAAATAACCATACAACTCAGAGATACATTTGTAGTAATATTTATACGGTTATTGTCACCAAAATAAGTACATAGGTTATTAATATCATGCACAACCAAATCCATAAAATGATTACCTACAATGACATACCCTTAAAAGGAAGACCCACATACGCTGCATTTACCATGTTTTAGCAATTTCCACGGTGTGAGGCCTGACGCTACTCTTTTTCTTTTTTTCATTCGCTTTTGGGATGCTCACACTACTCTCTAATTAGAAATGCAATGCCAATGTTTATCTATTCAATTTTTCCCTAGGTCTGAATGAAACTGGAGGCACTACTTCTCCTACATTCATTTTGGAATCATCCTCCGGATTAGTAGTAAATAGCGCTTGCACTTCAAAGAACTCCATTTTCCGAACCAATATCAAGAAGTCTTCCATTTCAAATGATTTTTCCGGTTCAAAGTGGTCAACACAACAAATATAACATCCAAGCATACAACCAATAATTTTATCTACTATAAAACATTACTAATTAACCAAAAAGGGAGTTAAACTCACCAAAATTTGAGTTATCACCGAAGCATTCTGATTTGGTCTAAAGTAGAATGACGTTCGACTTTAGATTAAAATTTAAGCGTCTACCATAGCCAATCAAATTCCATAACATACATATCGTTGTTATAAGTCTAAAGGACTGATCATATTCGGTTAGGATCTTGTATGGATAATTTAATGCATTTATAAGAATAACGAATTAAATAATTTAAATATATATTAATTACATCATTAATTAACTAGTTACCCTAGGCTTAACCCTAATCACCCTCGTTAAAATCGCATGCCGCCTAAAACAAAACCTGACTTCATGACTTCAACAACTCAACGCCACCGCTTTCGATTTTCGCCAACCACCGCATCTTCACCAAATATGGCCACGCTTCAAATAGTCCTAATGACACTAGCGTTGACCTACGATTCGCCTCTGCCACCAAAAACGAGCTCAAGAATTGCATGTCGTTCAACTCAAGTTTGTCGTCGTCGTGCTATCTTCATCCTCAGTTACACCATTTATAGCCTTCACCTCTCCATGTGAATCAATATTATAGTTAAACCTTCGCTTACCTCGGCCTCCTTAGCTTCGATCGATGATGGCCATAGGATGAAGGGTAATTGAAAATGAGGCTAGGTTATGATTTAGGATTTTGGGTAAAATGAAAGAGGGTAGGGTCTTTATATAGATAATCCTCTCCGACAATATTCACTCCCCAAATTCTATGAAGTCCAATCGATGCATGCTCACTGCTGTTCCTAACTTAATACCCATATTCCAAACTCAATGGAACTATAATCGAGATATAATTCAATCGTATATAGAAGCTAGCTTAAAAATCAAATTATATTATATTATATTATATTCTCTAAAATAATAGCTATGCGTTTCGAGCTTGTAGGACCACATAGTATATCCGATCTCACGGAACTCGTCGACATATAACAATTTATTATTACAGATATAATGGCATTAGATTCACCAAAATACAAATGACTGCCTCGGAATGATATTTTAAAGAATTTACAAATTTTTTATTTGAACCATTTATTTTCTAAATTAATTTTTCAAAATGAATACACCATTAATATATGTTAATTAAAAGGAGTTACGTAATGACCCGCCATTCATTCCATAGAATGGCACATCATTAATAAGAAAGAAAGGGGTAGAAAAGAGAAAGAAAGAGAAGAAAGAAGGGAAAACACATCGGAATCTCAACAGCGGAACGAATAAATTATATTATTCACATAAGATATTACATAATATACAACATCAACCAGAGTTACATAGATAATACATCACATACTAGACAGTTATAAACATCTGTCTAGTTATCACAACTCAACATAATATAGAGATACCAACACAGCGGAACACTATAAATATCTACAACGTTGAAGCCTCCTGCTCCATTGCTCCTCCATAATTCGTCAAAGCTAACCTGAATCCCTTGGCTACTCGTAAAAATTTGATTACTAAGAGTTTAAAAAAAACTGAATAAACTTCGGGCCAGACATGGGTCTGGTGTGAGTAAGAGGTTAGGGTTGCTTAACATTTAAAAACCTTTGAAAGAAAAGGTATTACGTATGACTTCCCACACATAAACATGGGTAAGTTTTTACCTTACGCTAACCAAAACATTTGATAGGAAATCCAGTGATATTATAATAGGGTCTAGGGTTTCCAAGTAAATGTGAAATTGCCAAAATTGATACATTTATTAAATTCCATCTACATAAGTATACAACCAAATTCGAGGGCACTTATTGGAGTCTGGGCTTCCATCAATGGCAGGGCTACCGTGGTACCGTCTGTCACAGTACGAGGCCTAGATCACTGTATCGAGGATTACTCCCAATCCCCTGCAACACAAGGCCAGAACCATCACTTACTGGATAGTCCCGAATAAGACAACCCGGCAGTTAGTGCACATATCCAACTTCCCAATAAGCCGATAAAAGGGACCTCTAGGCAGAGGAAAATCTCGTCCTACTTGGGCATGACCCACTTAGCCTTGCTGCACCTCCCATGTTTTCGCCATTCTCGGTTGGTGAGGCTTGAGGCTACGATTACCTTTAAAGAACACATCTCTTAGATTTCTCATCGTCCACCTGATGATGTTCTGAAAACATTCGATCCATACAAGTTCGTTCCTGGTTCAAATGAAACCGAAGGCAATATCTCGTTACACTCATTTTCGAATCACCCTTAGTGTTAACGACAATAACCCTTGCACTCTGAATCTTCATCTTCACATGAGATTCATGACCTATCGTAAATTTGGATCGATGTGGTTTTTGGATATCCAAATCTGGAAATCTGATCCCAGTCTCATCGAAATCCAAAACGTATCTTTTAAGACCAAGTTGTTTTAAAGATTAAAACAATTCAATTCTATTATCTATATACGCACAGATAGATAATTCACATATCACAATAGATAATCAACATTATCATCACAAACAGACAACCCACATTATCATTATAAACAGATAATCCATATTATCATCACAAATACATAATCCATATTATCATCATACTTTAACCAAAGCATCCATATCACACAACATTACTTATCTCATATCTGAGATCACAAACCATTCAAGGCAATCAATATCATCCATTCATACATAAGCAAGGATTAATAATCACACTATATTTAATTTAAAATGAATTAAATTAATTACTTCATCTCTAATTAATTTAAAGTGAATTAAATTAATTACTTTCATCATATAAATCTTGCTTACATAACCATTAATTAATTACAAATCAATTAATTAATTATTCTCTAATTATCCACCTTAATTAATCACCCTTGATTAATTATCCTTTAGTTACATTAAAGTAATTATCCTTAATTAATTTCACAAATTAATTACTCTTAACCGAAAATAGTAATTAACCTTTAATTACTTCATTAATTAATTAACTATAATTAATTACATTAATCCTTAATCAATTACATTGATTAGTTACTCTAAATCACTTATTATTGATTAATCACATTCAGTAATTAACTACCCTTAATTATTTCATTAAATTAATTAATTATTCCTAATTCATTATCCTTAATTAATCCCTTGATTAATTACATAAAATAATTTAAACTCAAATTGCTTCCATTATTAAATCATCTTCAATTAATTACATCCAGTAATTATCATTAGTTACTTCACTAAGTAATTATACTATCATTAATTACATTAAGTAATTACACTTAATAAATCATCAAGTGATTATCCTAAATTAATAAACTTAATTAATTAACTTAAACTAATCACATTAAAATCAATTAATTACATTGAGTAATTAATTCCTTAATTACTTCCCTTAAGTAATTATTCTTAACCATTTTCACAAATGATTATCTTTAATTAATTAATCTAATTAATTATTAAAATTAATCATATTAATTAATTATTGAATAATCTTAAGTTAGTGACCTTCATTAATTATTAACAATTCATTAAATACTTTCTTAAGTAATTAAACTTATGTTAATCATTATTAATTACAATTTAATTAATTTTTAATAATCCATTAATTAACCTCTAATTATTTAATTAGTTAAGTGTTAACTGTAACTTAATTAATCCTTAATTACTTCATTAATTAATTCTTAATCATTAATTAATATTCTAATTAATAATCCTTGATTACAAATTAATTATCCTTAATTTATTAACCTTAAACTTTAATTAATTAATTTAAAACACTTATTTACTTTAATTAATTATCCATTTCATTAATTAATTTAATTAATTATCCATTTCATTAATTAATTAAATTAGTTATCCATTTAAATTAACTTAGTAAATTAATGAATGACTAAACATTTAAATCTTTATTAAGTTTAAGATAAACACTATTCTTATTAATGATTAAATTATCATTATCAAAGCATTTAAAAACAATTTACTTTCAAATTTACTTTTAAACTTCATTTTAAATTTAAGATTTAAAATGAATACAAATTATTTTTAACAAAATTTTAAAAACAATTCAAATACCTTTTTATTTCGTAAGTTAAAGAAATATTTGTCTTATAAAAGAAGCTTAAAAGAATTTAAAACCAAATTCACTTTAAATTCAAACCATATTTAAAAATACACTTTGACATTCAAAGTTGTTTAAATCATTTTGAATTTAAAATTTTCCTTTCATTTCAAAACTAAGATTCAAACTAAATTTGTATCCCGATAAAAAAAATAGATTTAAAACCTATTTACATTTTAAAACTTCATTTTTAAATTCAAACAATTTAAAGATTTTAAGGTTGCTTAAAACAATTTAAATTTCAAAAACATTATTTTAGTTTTTAAACTGGGATTCAACTAAACTTGAAACAGATTTAAAATTTGATTTAAAACTTGTTTAAATCTTTACTTTTCATTTTAACTTCAGTTTTAAATTCTAAAACAAAACACTACCTGTTTTCTTTAAAACCTATAATAAAATTTAACCCGAGCCACTTGAAATTTGCTTCGAGTCCAAATCCAAACTCCCTCGAGCAAACTACCCAACTACTTCGAGTAAAACAAAAGTACATTTAACCCCACAAACCAAAACTTCACCAGAATCAAACAGTGCACCATGCACATGCATGGTGGCGCTGTTCCACTTCGATCATCGCCGATGATCTCCTCAAGTCATCGATCACCCTCACACCTAAATATGATCATCAGATCGTTCTTCAAATCTCAAAATTGAATTCGAGCTTCAAAACCAAACCTAGAACAGATTCGAACAGCCACACCCAACCTGGAAAACTGCCTCGTCTTCGTAACTCCGACCACCGTAAATTCTGCAACTTTGGCCATGACCTCGTTAATGACCAAACTTCCATCACCCAAAATCTCACTGCACTCAATCATCTGAAGAAACCAAGGTGATCGAAACATTAAACCAAGTTAAAACTAGGTTCCAAAAAAGATTCAACTGCTGCTACCTCCTCACTGAGTTGCATCACCATCAGTTATTTTCCCATCACCACTGATCACATCTCCACATTACCCAAAACACCAACCTCTCTAAACCTTTGGATCACCAGAAAATCTCAGATTTCCATTTTCAGTTCAAACAAGTACTACACCTTCATTCCTAAACTAAAAATCTTGATCTTGGTTTCAAAAATCATATTTTTGTATGATGTTTCAGATCCTAACCCTGAAACTTTAAATTATGATATTTAAATTTCACTTATTTTTAGTCTTGGTCGGTTAATTTGGCTTCCAAATTCATATTAATATTATTCTGACTTAATTTAAATTCTAAACTAAAGTATGAAATGAAGCAAACAAGTTTCATTAGAATCTTAAGTCTAAACAAAGGTTAAATTAAAATATTTTTAATTTAAATCAAAACAGTAAAACTGGAACTAGCAGCGGAGATATATTCTTATGGAAACGGCATGCATATCCAAACATTCATATGTATACACAACATACTTCACAATACATATTCCTTTCAACAACATTAGCATGAAACCAAATTTTATACTTAAACTTTCAAAAATAAAGTTACTCCTACATTTTGGAATGAAAACAGAGCCTCCAGATTTGTTTTGAAAAGCTTTTGAAAACTGGTTTCCTTTTTCTTTAAAACTTTGCACTTGAATGCTTGATTTGGTTTAAAAACTAGAATGTTTGCTTAGTTCTCGGATTTACTTAGAACTTGAAAATGAAGTTGCATGCAGTAACAATATCAAGATTGAAGAAAATATATGATGCCGGCTTGAACAGATTTGAAAATATACAGGCATGTTCTTGTTTGAAAATGCTTTTACAGGCATGCATGTTTGAAAATGAGTGATGAATTACAGGTATTAGAGGAAGTGTTTTCAGATTTAAGTTGATTTTTGGTTTTGAAATGGTTATGAGGAAGTGATTACAGATTTTGTTTTCTTAGCTTTAGATTTAGAAAAAAAAGAATGGAAGGGAAGAAGATTTGTTAATATATAGGCTGAAATTAAACTTTATAAAAAATTAAAAAAAATCAAATCAATTGACACTTGTCCTATATTGTAACATTTGTCATTTTAAATGCACTTATCACTTAACACATGTCTTTCAATTAATTAATATTTAGTTAAATGTTAATATAAGATTAATGTAAACTTATGCTTAATTAATTAGTTAATATGTACTTATTTATATGTATAGATAATTTAAAAAAAATAAAACAATTATATTCATAAATAAAAGTTTATACAAATATTTTAAAATCCAAAACAATTTAAAATCTGTACTTCGAATTTCAAAACATTAAAATCAAATTCAAAACAAATTCAAAAATTCAATTTAGAAATCAAGTTATATACACATATATAACTACATAATTCAATTTGAAATGACAATTCTATTTTTATTGAAATATATTTATAAAAACAACACATTATTATTATTGTTTAAAGATAACTCATTTATCAAATTTTAAATAATTTATAAAAGAAATTATCTTAGTATTAATAAATTACTTATTTTATCAAGCCATATTTAAAAAGAAAATAAAACAAACCCTTTTGTTAATTAATTTCTATTTTAAACTTAAGCAAAGATAAATTTTAAACACTTAACATTTCCTTAAATATTTAAAAACCATATAGTTATTTATTAAATAGCTTGAAAAAGCTTACTATCAAATAATCATAATTTCCAAATTATTAAAATATTGGAATTTGAAAACGAGATTTTATTAAGTTCAAACCAAAGAAAACCAAAGATTTCTATTTACAATATATACAAATATATATACATACGTTGTAAATAGAAAATATTTTATTAACTTTTTAAAAGATAAAATCTACCAATTAAATATTTATTTGATTAGATTATTAAATCAATTCTAATTTATTAACAAAAATTATCAAATCAATTTAAATTTTTTAATACTGATTATTAAATTGATATTGCCAAAAATTTCGGGATATCACATTCCTCCCCTTTTAAACGAATTTCATCCCCAAAATTTAAAACAAATGTAATCTAATAATCTCATTATAGAATTTAATTTTAAAACACAAGCATATATTATCTACCATATGCTAACAAGAATAGCAACCAATTCATCCAAACAGACAAGTCCAACTATCCAGACAAAATTCTGGATAGAATTTCCTAGAGTTTTCCAAGTATAAGTACCGGAATACTCGCTCTACAGAATCCAAACAATCTATACTACTAAGCTACAGAACTCCTACTCATCTAGATCTAAAACTGAACAGGATATCAGAATACATACGAGTCTGTCTCAACAACCACATCCTCCTGAACTGCTTGTTCCAAAACCAGAGAAAGATCATAAACGTATTCCCTCAGAGATACATGAAACACATCGAATCCCAATTATCCAAACTGGCAATTCAATCTAGAAGACCAAACACTTATCCTCACAAGAATCCAGAAAAGATCCAATATACCTTGGAGCTAGCTTCCTAGCCTTACCGAAACTTATAGTTCCTTCAATCGGAGAAAGCTTATCCAAAACAAATCTCGGACTCAAAATCCAAATTCCTCTATCTCTTATCCATAAAACTTTTCGGACGATCTTGGGCTACCTACATCCTTACTGATCAGCTCACTCTATGCTGATGCCTCTAGAAACAAACTAGGCCAAAAACAACCCATCAAAATGATCCTCTCAAGATCAACCAACAACCAAGAACAAACTCTACTCCTCAAAAGACTGCACTTACTTCTCCTATCCGAAAAAGATAAAACCAGTGTACTCCCAAACTGGTTCTGTTTCACAACTTTGACCTGGAGTAGATGAAAATGGTGATGACGAACATAAGTACAAACTGGTCAACCCATCCCAAAAATATGGTTCAACAGATCCAAAAGAGAAAACTCAGAAGTTTCACCAAATCTTGAGCTGCTTCACCAAACCCTATCTCTAGAAGCCCTACTTCTACTAAGCTGAACTAGTGGTATCATTCCTGGAATCCTAGTCGATAAGGAAACTCAAACTCCAGATGCTAAGGCAAACCTCTGACAAATTCCAATCCCTGAAGATGCCTCGATCCCAAGCAAAATATAACCCAAGAGAAAAATCAACTACCGCAAGTCACTTTTGCGGTCAACCCGGCCCAATTTCCAAAGAAACTGTTCTCTCTTTACCAATCAGAATAGCTTATACTCATCTAACCAATCCATCGAAGAAATGGATCCATTCTACTGCTTCTGAACTTCCCCTCCAGAAAGCTGCTAAGCCAAAAGACCTTCCTGTCAGCACACGGAACACCCCGAGCTGCAACGCTGCCACCGATTCCAAAGACTTTCTAATCCAAGGCTCTTCGAGAAACTCGGATCTCAAACCGAACACAAACATCCTGCTGAACTTAGCCCATCGCCGATGCAGTTATACTTCCTTAAACTTGTTCCAAAAGAAACATCTTCAGAAACATCCATAGTCAGTGCGTCTCACCACACAGCTACCACATCCTGAGGTATCAAGATACCATCACATGCTTTTGCTCAGCCGACAGATTCAAACTCTACTCATCCAACATGCACTTCAATGATGGACTCCGAACCTTAACAGGCTTTCAGATATCGATGAAATCCTTACACTACTACAAGCTCACTCGAGATGGTATTAGGTCTTCAGTCTCGACAGATACACTTCCAACCTCAACACTCAAACTCCAACCATTGGTGGTCGTGTTACACACACCACTACCTTTCCTATCTCTATAATTTATATTAGAAAACACGAACAGGTAACCCAACAAATAGGTAGAAATAATATATATATATATATATATATATATATATATATATTAAAAATACAAATACGCTCTCTCAAGAAGAAATCACTCCAAAGCCTAGGTATTGACTCAACCTAACACTTTGATACCACTTGTAATGACCCACCATTCGTTCCACAGAATGACGCATCATTAATAAGAAAGAAAGGGATAGAAAAGAGAAAGAAAGAGGAGTAAGAAGGGAAAACACATCAGAATCTCAACAGCGGAACAAATAAATTATATTATTCACATAAGATATTACATAGTATACAACATCAATCAGAGTTACACAGATAATACATCACATACTAGACAGTTATAAACACCTGTCTAGTTATTACAACTCAATACAATACAGGATACCAACACAGCGGAACACTATAAATAGCTACAACACTGAAGCCTCCTACTCCATTGCTCCTCCACAATTCGTCAAAGATAACCTGAATCCCTTGGCTACTCGTAAAATTTTGAGTACCCAAGATTTTAAGAAAAACAGAATAAACTCCGGGTCAGACATGGGTCTGGTGTGAGTAATGGTTAAGGTTGCTTAACTTTTAAAAACCTTTGCAAGAAGAGGTATCACGTAAGACTTCCCACACATAAACATGGGTAAGTTTTTACCTTACGCTAACCAAAACATTTGATAGGAAATACAGTGATATTATAATAGGGTCTAGGGTTTCCATGTAAATATGAAATAGCCAAAAAAAATTACATTTATTAAATTCCAGCTACATCAGTATACAATCAAATCCGAGGGCACTTATTGGAGTTTGGGTTTTCATCAATGGCAGGGGTACCGGGGTACCGCCCGTCACAGTACGGAGCCTAGATCACCGTACCATGAATTACTCCCAATCCCTGCAACACAAGGCCGAAACCATCCCTTACTAGGTAGTCCCGAATAAGACAATCCCACAATTGGTGCGCATATCCAACTGCCCACTAATCCGAATGAGAGGGAACTCTAGACAGGGGAAAATCTCGTCCTACTTGGGCGTGACCCACTTAGCTTTGCTGCATCTCCCCTGTTTTAGCCATAACCGGTTGACGAGTTTTAAGGCTACGATTACCTTTAAAGATCACATCTCTTAGGATGCTCATCGTCCACCTGACGATGTTTTGAAAACATTCAATCCATATAAGTTTACTCCGGGTTCGAACGAAACCGAAGGCATTATCTCGTTACACTCATTTTAGAATCACCCTTAGAGTTAACGATAATAACCTTTGCACTCTAAATCTTCATCTTCACTTGGGATTCACGACCTATCGTAAATTTGGATCAATGTGGTTTTCGGATATCCAAATCTGGAAACCCAATCCCGGTCTCATCGAAATCCAAAATTTATCTTTTAAGTCCAAGTTGTTTTAAAGTTTAAAACAATTCAATTCTATTATCTATATACACACAGATAGATAAATCACATATCACAATAGATAATCAACATTATCATCACAAATAAATAATCCACATTATCATTATAAACAGATAATCCATAGTATCATCACAAACAGATAATCCATATTATCATCATACTTTAACCAAAGCATCCATATCACACAACATTACTTATCTCATATCTGGGATCACAAACCATTCAAGGCATATGATCCATTCATACATAAGCAAGGATTAATAATCACACTATAATTAATTTAAAATGAATTAAATTAATTGCTTCATCTCCAAATAATTTAAAGTGAATTAAATTAATTACTTTCATCATATAAATCTTGCTTACATAACCATTAATTAATTACAAATCAATTAATTAATTATTCTCTAATTATCGACCTTAATTAATCAACCTTGATTAATTATCCTTTAATTACATTCAAGTGATATCCTTTAATTAATTTCACAAATTAATTATTCTTAACCAAAAATAGTAATTAACCTTTACTACAATTAATTACATTAATCCTTAATTAATTACATTGATTAATTACTCTTAATCACTTATTATTGATTAATCACATTCAGCAATTAACTACCCTTAATTACTTCATTAAATATATTAATTATTCCTAATTAATTATCCTTAATTAATCCCTTGATTAATTACACAAAATAATTTAAACTCAAATTACTTCCATTATTAAATCATCTTCAATTAATTACATCCAGTAATTATCATTAATTACTTCATTAAATAATTATACTATCATTAATTACATTAGGTAATTACAGCTAACAAATCATCAAGTGATTATCCTAAATTAAATTAACTTAGTTAATTAACTTAAACTAATCACATTAAACTCAATTAATTACATTAAGTAATTAATTCCTTAATTACTTCCCTTAATTAATTATTCTTAAACATTTTCACAAATGATTATCTTTGATTAATTAATCTAATTGATTATTAAAATTAATCATATTAATTAATTATTGAATAATCTAAAGTTAATGACCTTCATTAGCTATTAACAATTCTTTAATTACTTTATTAAGTAATTAAAATTACATTAATCATTATTAACTACAATTTAATTAATCTCTAATAATCCATTAATTAACCTCTAATTATTTAATTAATTAAGTGTTAAATGTAACATAGTTAATCCTGAATTACTCCATTAATTAATTATTAATAATTAATTAATATACTAATTAATAATCCTTAATTAAAAATTAATTTTTCCTTAATTAATTAATCTTAAACTTTAATAAATTTATTTAAAACCCTTAATTACTTTAACTAATTATCCATTTCATTAATTAATTAAATTAATTATCCATTTCATTAATTAAATTAATTATCGATTTAAATTAACATAATTATTTAATGAATTACAAAACATTTAAATCTTTTAAGACAAACACTATTCTTATTAATGATTAAATTATCATTATCAAAGCAATTAAAAATAATTTTCTTTAAAATTTGCTTTTAATCTTCATTTTAAATTTAAGATTTAAAATGAATACAAATTATTTTTAACAAAATTTTTATAAAAAAAATCAAATACCTTTTTATTTCACAAGTTAAAGAAATATTTATCTTATAAAAGAAGCTTAAAAGAATTTAAACCAAATTCATTTTAAATTCAAACAATATTTAAAAATACACTTTAACATTCAAAGTTATTTAAATCGTTTTAAATTTAAAAACTTCCTTTCATTTCAGAACTAAGATTCAAACTAAATTTGAATCTAGATAAAAAACTTTGATTTAAAACCTATTTACATTTTAAAACTTCATTTTTAAATTCAAACAATTTAAACATTTTAAGGTTGTATAAAACAATTTAAATTTCAAAAACTTTATTTTAGTTTTTAAATTGAGATTCAACTAAACTTTAATCAGATTTAAACATTGATTTAAAACTTTTTTAAATCTTTACTTTTCATATTAACTTCTGTTTTAAATTTTAAACAAAATGCTACAGGTTTTCTTTAAACATGTAATAAAATTTAACCTGAGCCACTTAAAATTTGCTTCGAGTCCAAATCCAAACTCCCTCGAGCAAACTACGTACCCAACTACTTCGAGTAAAACTCGAGGACATTAAACCCACAAACCAAAACTTCACCAGAATCAAACAGCGCACCATGCACATGCACGGTGGCGATGTTCCACTTCGATCTTCATCGATGATCTCCTCCCATCATCAATCACACTTACACCTAAATAAGATAATCAGATCGTTCTCTAAATCTCGAAATTGAATTTGAGCTTCAAAACCAAACCTGGAACAGATTCGAACAACCACACCCAACCTGGAAAACTGCTTCATCTTTGCAACTCCGTCCACCGTAAATTCTGCAACTCCGGCCATGGCCTCTTTAATGACCAAACTTCCATCACCCAAAATCTCACTGCACTCGATCATCTGAAGAAACCGTGGTGATCGAAACATTAAACCCAGTTAAAACTAGGGTTCTAGAAAAGTTTCAACTGCTGCTACCTCCTCAATGAATTGCATCACCATCAGCCATTTTTTCCATCATCACTGATCATCCTCCATCATTACCCAAATTCCCGACCTCTCCAAACCTTTTTATCAAAAGAAAATCTCAAATTTCCATTTTCAATTCGAACAAGAACTGCACCCTCATTCCCAAACTAAAAATCTTGATTTTAGTTTTAAAAATCATGTTTTTATATGATGTTTAAGATCCTAACCCTGAAACTTTAAATAATGATATTTAAATTTCACTTACTTTTAGTCTTTGTGACGACCCGACTTTTGACGACTAGAAAGTCGCTCCATCTTGAAGAAATAAAGGGACAAGAAAGAGAAAAGAAAGAGAAGAAAGAAAGAACATGTAACGTCCCGGATTTTAAGCCATTGAATTTGAACATTTAATTCGTTTTAAATGTTAATGTGGATTCTTAATTGATTTTGTAATGGATGGATTCGGGTTCAATCAATGAAATAAGCTATAATTTTTAATTTTAGTAATTCCAGTCAAATTTGAATAATGGAAAAATATAATTAAATATTCTGGATTTTGATAAAAGGGTAAATCTGGATGTAAATAGTGATAAGAATGGTTTTAAAAATTTATTTTTAGTTATTTGAGTGTAAATAGTATAGTGGGAATTTTAGATGAATTTTTAAGTCGATAAGTTAATATTTGGGATTTTATATTAATTTAAAAATGAATATAATATTATTAAAATGCAATTAATCAGATTTTGGGACCGGAATGAACCAGAATTATTTGTAATGTGATTGTATATTTTATATGATTTATTATTAAGGTACTAAAATTTTAAAGCTGAAATTTTAAGCGTTTTTGACAATTTGAGAATTGCTCGATTTAATAGACGAGTTAAAATAGCCTTCCGGTGCACAGTCTCGGAATTCGACGAAACCAGTTTCATTGGATCCGTAATAGTTAGTTATTATCGAATTTCAATTTTCGTAGCAATCGGATTTGTCATTTGACCGTGGCAGCTCGAAACGCATCGAAATTGTTTTAACCGATTTAATTTCAAATTAACCGTTTAATTCCGTAACTCGCACGTATGACCAAATTAGCTTACGAAACATGTTCCATTGTGTCCGGGACATGGAAAAACCCTTGGAACGCCTGTTGGTACGTGAGGATTGGAGTTCGTTTGCAGAGTCGTTAAACAATTGAAGAATAATATTAAAATAATATTAAATAATGTTTATAAACTTTTTATTTATCTCAAACCCTAGTTAATTACACCGGCCGTCGTTTATATCTTTCCAATGGCCGAAAATACTCATGCTCTCCCTCTCTTTTTCTCTCGATCCAGGCCCTATTTGCGAAAAACTCCTAAATGAATATCGTAGACATCAGCGTAGGCTTCGCATCTAACGGTAGATCTGGCGAATCGCCGTCGATTGGAGGTGGAAATCGGCCCCGTTCGTTGGAAGTTTGAGCACGCTTTCCCATGGTAGATGAGGACCGAGCTTCTCCTAGCTTGGGCCAAGGGTAGCACTGCAGATGGGCTTCGATTTCGTGGCCTTGGATCAACTTATCGGCGAACGTGGAGGAGGCGATTCCTAACCCTAATTGGTGATGTTGGGTTCGGCTTACTGGGTATTCGCGTGCGTGAAGTTGATGGGGGAAGAAGGAGTGTCGGCCGTGTTGGTTTGGTAATAAAATAAATAAATAAAACAGGATTTGTTTTAAATTTATATTCGAATCTTTAAAATTGAATAATTCTTTCATACGATATCAGATTCGTACAAAATTTACGGCGTTCAGTTTAATTTAAATTTCGAACGTCGTTCAGTTTAATTTAAATTTCGAACGCTTGCCGAAACCCAAGGTTAGTTAATCTCACTCATATCTGGAATGTTAGCTGATTTAAAATAAATATCTGTATGATTGGTTGAATATAGATGTTGTATCAGTCTGAAATAATATTTATATATGTGATGTGCTAATATTTGTGGATGCCGGAAAAACAGGTTGGAGGGATCCAACTGGATTCCTCACAATGTAGCAATTATTTTATAATTGATAATGATGCCTGATAATGTGTTGTGATTGACAAATCTGAAATTAAATTGTACTATGAAATTATTGTATAAATTATAATTACAGAATTTAATTATGAATGGATTAAATTGGGTTTTTACGAAATAAAATAAATTGTTAATAATAGAATTTCAAAGAATAAAATGTGAAATCTGATTTGGATGGAAAATGTAAAATTGGTAAAATTGGGATTTGAAATACAGTGGAAATTTACCAATCGGGCAAATGTGAAGTGTAGATTTCTGGAAATGAATCCTATGGAAATTACAATTTGGTTTAAAATAACGATGGGTTATTTTAATAATGAACAGTGTTATCCGGAAAATTAAAATATGTTAAAATGAAGCTTCCGACTTTAAATTAACAGTTTTAAATGTAAATAGAATATTTTGAAATGCCGTTTTTCATTGGGATTTTATTGAAGTAAAATTTAAATATGGTTTTTCATTGAAAAATTCTCCAAAATTATTTTATTTAAAAATTATTTAACACCTATATTTCAAAATGAATTTCCAGATATGGGAAATTGAGATTGAACTTCGGATGAAGATATAGATAAGTATGGAATTGGGAATTTATGTTGTAAACATAAAATGAATTGAAATAAATCAGTTGGATTTATATGAAGGATACTTTGGGATGTTTGAACAGGAAAGTTTTTTCCCGGGGAAAAAAAAACCAAGTTAGTGTTTAAAAGATTTATTTAATTAAAAGTTAAAGTTTAAATTGTTTAAAGAGTATTTTTTAGAAATGGTTATTTTAAAGAAGAAATTAATAAACTTTGTTTTATAATTATTTGTTTTAAGTTATTGGTAAAGGCTAGTATTATTCTTTTAAACTCCACTTTTAAATTTAGTAAACCAAACCCTTATTTAAATCCAGTTTATATCTTATTAAATAATGCTATTTAAAATTGTTTTGAAATTATATTTTGAGTAAATAAATAGAAGTAATTTTCAAATTTTAAAGTATATTTCAGTATAAAGTATTTTAACTGTTTTTAAAGTAAAATGTTTAAGCTTGGTCTTTCCAATGGGAATAAATGGTAATGGGATTTACCGTGAAAAGGAAGAATTTTTGGGAATTTTTCAAAACGAGTTTTGAAATGTGGAAAATATATCTTTTAAAGATATTAGAGGAAATAAATAATATGAGATTATTTATTTGTGTGATTGGATGTTTGTGAACATTAATTGACAGTTAAATCATCGGCTATCAATATTGGACAAATGCGTTAATCGTTTCGAAGAGACCGGGATCGAGATTTATTTCTCGAAAACCACTTCGATCCGGTTTGTACGTTTCGTAGGAAAAACGTGTTCGGATTCGAAGATGGAGCAATGAAGTGCAAGGGCTAGTCGCTACTAATCCTGAGGATATTTCCAAAATGGATGTAGTAGGAGTAGTGCCTTCGGTTCCGTTCGAACCCGGGACGGACTTGTATGGATGAATGCTTTCGAGACATCGTCAGGAGGGCAATGGGCATTCTAAGTGAAACATTCTTAAAGGTAACTCTTAGCCTTAAGCCTCATCAAATGGGAATGACTGAAAATCAGGGGATATGCAGCAAGGCTTCGTGGGTAGCCGCCAGTGGAGAGTAAGGTCATCCCTGTCTAGATGTCCCTTTTATTTCGGCTTAGTGGGCGGTTGCTGATCCTAACCGCGGCGTGCTCTTATTCGGAACAGCCCAGTAAGGGATGGGTCCGGCCTTGTGTTGTAGGGGATCGGGCGTGGTCCTCGGTACGGTGATCTAGGCCCCTACTGTGACAGGTGGTACCACAGTGCCTAGTCATTGTTGGAAATCCATTCTCCCTACGAGCCTTGTACGAGTTTTGTTTGTATTACCCACTTTGTGGCTAGTAGCTGGAATTTAATCATGTAACAATTTCGGCTATTTTATAAGTAATTGTATATAGACCCTATTATAATATCAGAGGATTTCTATAAAAAGTGTTTTAGCTATCGTAAGGTAAAAACCCGACATGTTTATTTGTGGCGTGGTCTTATGAGATGCTTTTGTTTTCAAAGGATTTTTGAAACTTTAAAAATAAATTTGGATGCATTATTATCAGTTGGTATTCCAGACTGACTCGGGTGTTATTTCATTATAATGCTCGAGTCAGACCGAGTATTATTTGTTCAGGATAGGTTGCTATGGAGCAGGGGAGGAGCTGGAGTTATAGACGTATTATCTGTACCTATATATATATATATATTCCGCTGCTGTGATTGTATGGTATGTCTGATTGGTAATGGTTGATGTATGAGACACTGTGATGATATTATGTATAAAATAGTTATAGATTTCATTTTGTGTAAAGATTTATATTTACAATTATATTTTATTCCACTGCGACTGTGAGATTCTGATATTGTTTAGCTTCTTCTTCTTTTATCTCTTCTTCTTTTACCCAAATAGTTTGTATTTCTGTGCCACTTGAGTTAAGAGAGGTAGAATAGTGTTGATTCAAGGGGTACGGATTTGCGGGCTATCACAGAACAACATCAAAATCTCAACAGCGGAAACGAATAAATTATATTAATAACATAAATATTACATAATATACAACATCAATCAGAGTTACACAGACAATAGATCACATACTATTCAGTTGTAAACAACTGTCTAGTTAGTACAACTCAAACAAATACAAAGAAACCACTCAGAGATGCTAACACAACGGAACACTATATATATCTACAACGCAGAAGCCTCCTGCTCCATTGCTCCTCCAGAATACGTCAAAGCTAACCTGAATCCCTTGGCTACTCGTAAAAATTTGAGTACCCAAGAGTTTAAAAAAACAGAAATAATCTCCGGGTCAGACATGGGTCTGGTGTGAGTAACAGGTTAAGGTTGCTTACTTTGAAAAATCATTGGAAACAAAAGGTACCACGTAATACTTCCCACACATAAACATGGGTAAGTTTTTACCTTACGCTAATCAAAATATTTGATAGGAAATCCAGTGATATTATAAAGGGTCTAGGGTTTTCAAGTAAATAGAAAATAGCCGAAATTGTTACATTCATTAAATTCCAGCTACTAGCCACAAAACTGGGTAATACAATCAAAACCGTAAGGAAACGTAGGAAGAATGGGTTTCCATCAATGGCGGGGCTACTGGGGTACCGCCCGTCATAGTATGGGGCCTAGATCACCGTATCGAGGATCCACCCTAAATCCCTTGCAGCATAAGGCCGGAACCTTTTCTTACTAAACAGTTCCGAACAAGACAACCCCGTAGTTGTGATCAGCAACCGCACTACACAGCCGAAATAAAAGGGACATCTAGACATGGGTAAATCTCGTCCTACTTGGGCATGACCCACTTAGCCTTGCTGCACTTCCCTTGTTTTATCCATTCCCTGTTGATGAGGCTTGAGGCTACGATTACTATTAGAGAACACATCTCTTAGAATGCTCATCATCCACCTAACGATGTTCTGAAAGCATTCAATCCATACAAGTTCGTTCCGGATTCGAACAAATCCAAAGGCATTATCTCGTTACACTCATTTTGGAATCACCCTCAGAGTTAACGACGATAACCCTTGCACTCTAAATCTTCATCTTCACTTCAGATTCATGCCCTATCGTTAATTTGGATCGATATGGTTTTCAGATATCCAAATCCGGAAACCCGATCCCGGTCTCATCGAAATCCAAAATGTATCTTTTAAGGCCAAATTGTTTTAAAGTTTAAAACAATTCAATTCTATTATTTATATACACACACACAGATAGTTCACAATATCACAATAGATAATCAACATTATCATCATAAAGAGATAATCCACATTATCATCACAAATAGATAATTCATATTATCATCTCAATGCAACCAAAGCATCCATATCACACAGCATTACTTATCTCATATCCGAGATCTCAAACCATTCGAGGCAACCAATATTATTCATCTATACATTAGTAATGATTTACTTAATCACATCATCTATAATTAATTTAAAATGAATTAAATTAATTAATTCATCACTAATTAATTTAAAGTGAATTAAATTAATTACTCCATCAATATAAATCTTGCTTACATAACCATTAATTAATTACAAATCAGTTGATTAATCCCCATCCAATTAATCACCTTAATTAATCACCCTTGATTAATTATCCATAAATTACATTCAAGTAACTATCCTTAATTAATTTCATAAATTAATTACTCTCAAACAATTACAGTAATTAACATTTAATTACTTCATTGATTAATTAACTATAATTAATTACATTAATCCTTAATTAATTACATTAATTAATCATTCTTTTAATCACTTATTATTAATTAATTAATCTTAATTAATCAACCCTTAATTACATCATTAATTATATTAATTAATGATTCCTAATTACATTTTAACTAATTACTCTATTTAATTACATTAAGTAATTAATCTTGATTAATTCACAATTATTAATCACTTTTGATTAATCACATTCGGTAATTAACTACCCTTAATTACTCATTCAATAAATTAATTACTCCTTAATTAATTTTCTCAATTAATCACTTGATTAATTACAAAGTACTTTAATCCAAATTACTTCCACTCTTAAATCATTTTCATTAATTACATGTAGTAATTATCAATTAATTACTTCACTAAGTAATTTCAATCCATTAATTACATTAAGTAATTATTTATCAAAGCATCCAGTGTTTAACTTAATTAAACTTAATTAATCAACTTAAACAAATTACCTTTAAACTTAATTAATTCATTAGGTAATTAATTCCTTAATTACTTCCATTAAATAATTACACATATACAATTTCACAAATGATTATCATTAATTAATTAATCTAATTAATTATTAAAATTAATCACATTAATTATTTATTAAATAATCTTAAGTTAATGACCTTCATTAACAATTAACAATTCGTTAATTACTTTTTCTTGAGTAATTAATCTTTGATTAATCATTATTAATTTTAAATTAATTAATCTTAATTACCAATTAATTAATCTCTAATTATTTAATTAATTAGTGTTAACTTCAACTTAATTAATCCTTAATTACTTGATTAATTAATCTTAAGCATTAATTAATACCAAATTAATAATCCTTAATTACAAATTAATTATTCCTTAGTTAATTAACTTAAACCTTAATTAATTAATTTAAACCTTTAATTACTTATTTAATTAATCCAAATCATTAATTAAATAAATAAATAAATTATCCATTTTTATTAACTTAATAATTTAATAAATCCAAATCATTAAATTCTATTTCTCTTTCAGACAAAACATTTCTTGCTTAATCAAAGCATTTAAAAACAATTTGCTTTCTAATTTACTTTACATTTCATTTTAAATTTAAGATTTAAAATGAATACAAATTTAACTTTAACAAAGTTAAAACACAAATCTAAAAACCTTTTAAATTCTCATGTTAAGGAAATACTCATTTTACAAAAGAAGTTTAAAATAATTTAAAACCAAATTTATTTTAAATTCAAATCAATTTAAAAAACACTTTAACATTCAAAATTGTTTGAATCAATTTAAATTTAAAAACATTCTTTCATTTTAAAACTGGAATACATATTTAAATATGAACCAGTTTAAACTTAGATTTAAAAACTATATTTACATTTTAAAACGTCATTATAAATTCAAACCATTAACCATTTTAAAGTAGTTAAAACAATTTAAATTCAAAAACTTATTTTAGTTTAAAAACTGAGATTCAAACTCAAATTCCAGAATTTAAAACTTATTTTAAACCATTTACAATTTAAACTTTCAGTTTTAAAATTCATACAAAATATACTTTAAACACTTAAAAGTTGTTAAAACCAATTTAAATTTCAAAACTTAAATCATTTAGAAACTAAGGTTCAAACTAACTTGAATTCAGATTTAAACTTAAGTTTAAAACTTAGTCTAAAACCTTGATTTACAATTTAAACTTCAGTTTAAATTTTAACAGAACAGGTTTCTCTTTTTTTTTAAAAAGCCTGTAACAAATGTTTACTCGAGCAATCATCAATTGACTTCGAGTCCAAACCCACACTGATTCGAATCAAAAACTAAATTTACTCGAGACGACTTGAGGCTACTAAATCACACAACCCAAAAACTTAACCAAAAAATATAAAGTGCACCGTGCACATGCACGGTGCCTCCAACCATCTCTAGTCAACACCACACCATCGAGCAGAACATCGACCATCCTCTCACCAGAATCCGATCATCACATCGTTGCTACAAACTCGAAATCAAATTCGAGTTTCAAAACCCAAACCAGGAAACAAGAATATGAAACACCACCTCACTTGAAAACTCCTCGTTCTCACATGTCTAGCCATCAGAAATCCTACAACTTCATCCATGTCTTCGTCAACTACCATGTTATCATCACCCAAAATATTGTTGAACTCGATCAACTACAAATGCCGAGGTGATCAATTTTACATAGCCCAGTTAAACTAGGGTTCCAAACTTCAAACCACCACTTCCAAAATGAAATGCACCATAATCAGATAATTTTCCCATCATCCCTGATCACTCCTCCGTCAATGCCAATGATCCCGACCACCCAAATAGCATATATCACCCAAAAATCCCAAAATTTCATTTCCAGTTCGTTTCAAAACTTCTCCCTACCCCTATTTCAAAAAATCTTGACTTTAGCTTTAAAAATCATGTTTTTAAATATTGTTTCAGATCCTAACCCTGAAACAAAAATTTATGAAGTTTAAATTTTCACTATTTCAAAGTTGATTCATCTGTTATTAATTTCCAGAGATGATAAGAGTTATTTTAACTTAAGTAAAAATAAATAAACTATAGTCCATGATGGAACAAACATATTTTGTTTAAGTCTTAAATCCAAACCAAGATTAAATCAAGAGCTAATGGTTTTTAAAACAAACAGAAGCTTGAAATCAAAGAAACAGAAATGCTATAGGTAAAAAAACATGCACACATATATATTAACATATATATTCACATCATATTTCATAATATATATTCATTTCAAATTAAATAGCATGCAACCAAATTTACCTACTTAAATTTTTGAAAGTGAAGTTACTCACCTAAAAACAGAAGATAAAGCACCATTGTTTTGATTTGAAAATAGCTTTTTGAAGATCTTTTGAAAACTTGCTTTAAAAACTTGAGTTGTTGAATGCCTTTTTTTATAAATTACACGCAGAGATGACTTCATCTCAAATTGAAAATGATGAGTGCAGGCTTAATCATCTCAGGTTGAAGATAACATGATGCAAAGGCTTCAGATTTTGATTTGCATGTGAACAGGTTGATAAAAGGCTTTGTACACATGATTATAGGGATTTTAAGTTTTGAAGAATGATTTTTTTATGAGGAGTGATTACTGATTTGTATTTTGAAATGAGGATTGTTTTAGACTGAAATGTTTCGGCTGAAAATATTTTTTTCTTTGCTTAGAAATAAAAATGAGAGAAAGAAAAAGGAAAGGAAGAAGACAAGTGTTTATAAACTAAATTTATGATTTATTAAAAATCAAAGAAAATAAAAATACAATATAACACTTGTCCTAAATATTTACATTTGTCAATTTCCTTGTTTAACACATGTTAAATGAAGCTTTTATATGCTTACCCTTGTCTTTATACATCTTTACTTATTTTTAAATGTAGACAAAAGCTTTTAGCTTAATTAATTAGTTTATAAATACTTATATATATATATATATAATATTAAGGAAATAAAACCATTTATATTTAAAAGTAAAAACAATACACATATCTTTATTTGAAAATAACACATTTGACAATTTAAATAAAATTTATAAAAGAGGTTATAAATTATTTATTACTTAAATGAATTAATGTTTCATATATTAATTGTATTTTAAACTTTCATAGCTAATTACGAATCATATTTATTAAACAATATTTAAAAAGAAATAAAACAAATCTTTATTGCTAATCTTATTTAAAACCATATAGTTATTTTATTAAATAGCTTTGAAAAGTTATTATAGATTAAATCAAATTTACAAATTACTAAAATGTATATTAGAATTTGAAAACAAGATTTATTTATTAAATTCAAACCAAGATTTTCTATTTACAATATTTACAATATATACCAAATATTTACAATATAAATAGAAACCAATTTATTAGCTTTAAAAGATAAAATCTACTAATTAAATATTTATTTGATTTGGATTATTAAATCAATTCAAATCCTATTAACAATAATTATCTAATCAATTTAAAATTTTAACACAGATTATTAAATTTATATTGCCAAAAATTTCGGGATATCACATTCCTTCCTCTTTAAAAGAATTTCGTCCCCAAAATTTAAAACAAAGTTAATTTAATAATCTCATTAAAGATTTAATTTTAAAACACAAGCATATATCAATCATATGCTAACAACCATAGTAACTGATTCATCCAATCAAACAAATCTAACTATCCAGACAAAATTCTGGATAGAATTTCCTCGAGTTTCCCAAGTATAAACACAGGGATACTTGCTCTACAGTACCCAAACAATCTAAACTACTAAGCTATAGAGCTCCCACTCATCTAGATCTACAAAACTGAATAGGATATCAGACCACAGACGAGTCTGACTCAACAACCAAACCTCCTAAACTACTGGTTCTACAACTAGAGATATTTCATACACGTACTCCCTCAGGGATACGTGAAACATATTGAGTCCCAATTATCCAAACTGGCAATTCAATCCTGTAGACCAAACACTTATCCAAAATCAAACCTCCGACTCCGGAATCTAAATTCCTTTGTCTCTTAAACACAAAATCCTTCAAACGATCCTGGTCTGCCTACATCTTTACTGATCAGCTCAACCTACGCCGATGCCTCTAGAAACAAACTGGACCAAAAATAGCCCAACACAATGATCTCATCAAGATCAACCAAAACCACAAACAAACTCTACTTTTCAAACAATATAAGACTAAACTTACTCCTCCTATCTAGGAAGGATAAAAAGATGCACTCCCAAACTGCTTCCACTGCACAACTCTGATCTGGAGTAGATGAGAATGCCGATGATGAACACGACCACAAACTAGACAACCCATCCCAGAAATATGGTTCAATAAATCCAAAAAGAAAAACTCAGAACCTCGATCATAATCTGAGCTGCTTCACCAAACTCCATCTCAAGGAACTATCCTTCTATTAGCTAAACCACCGGTACCAATCCTGAATCCAAGTTGATGAGAAAACTCGATCTCCAGATGCAAACAAACCTCTGACTTCCCTGAAGTCATTCGGAAAAATAACTCTGATAACCCAAGAGAACGTTCAACTATCGCAAGTCACTTTTGCGAGCAATCCAACATAATTACAAAGAAAAACAGTTCTCTCTTTACCAATCAGAACTGCTTACACTCATCTAGCCAATCCATCGAAGAAATGGATCCACTCTGCTGCTTCTAAACTCCACATCTAGAAAAACTGCTAAGCCAGAAAACTTACTACCGACATACAGAACACTTCGAGCTGCATTGCTGACATAGATGCCAAAGAATTCCTAATCCAAAGCTCTTCAAGAAACTCGGACCTTAAACCAAACAGAAACATCCTGCTGAACTCTGCCACATCACCAAAGCAGACACACTTCCTTAAACTTGTTCCAAAGAAAACATCTTCGGGAACATCTATAGTCACTGCATCTCATCACGCAGCTACTACTTCCTGAGGTACCAAGATACCATCACTAGCTTCTGCCCAACCGACAGATCCAAATTCTACTCATCCAACTTGCACTTCAAAGATGAACTCCCAACCTTTAGAAGGCTTCATTCAGAGATCGATGAAATCCTTACACCACAGCAAAACTCACTCGAGCTGGTATTAGGTCTACAGTCTCGACAAATCCACTTCCAACCTCAAACATTCAAACACCAACCATTGGTAGTTGTGTTACACACACCACTACCCCATCTACCTTTATAAGTTATATTGGAAAACCCGAATAGGTAACCCAACAAATAGGTAGAAATAATTATATATATATATACATATATATCAAAATTACAAATTCGCTCTCCCAAGAAGAAAAATCACTCCAAAACCTAGGTATTCACTCATCCTCGTGCTCTGATACCAACAGTGACGACCCGACTTTTGACGACCAGAAAGTCGCATCATCTTGAAGAAAGAAAGGGATAGGAAAGAGAAAAGAAAGAGAAGAAAGAAAGAACAACATCAAAATCTCAACAGCGGAACGAATAAATTATATAATTAATATAAATATTACATAATATACAACATAAATCAGTGTTACACAGACAATACATCACATGCTAGTCAGTTATAAACACCTGTCTAGTTATTACAACTCAATAAAATACAAAGAAACCACTCAGAGATACCAACATAGCGGAACACTATATATATCTACAACGTAGAAGCCTCCTACTCCATTGCTCCTCCAGAATACGTCAAAGATAACCTGAATCCCTTGGCTACTCATAAAAATTTAAGTACCCAAGCGTTTAAGAAAACAGAAAAACTCCGGGTCAGACATGGGTCAGGTGTGAGTAACAGGTTAAGGTTGCTTAACTTTGAAAAACCTTTGAAAACAAAAGGTATCACGAAGACTTCCCACACATAAACATGGGTAAGTTTTTACCTTACGCTAACCAAAACATTTGATAGGAAATCCAGTGATATTATAATAGGGTCTAGGGTTTTCAAGTAAATAGAAAATAGCCGAAATTGTTACATTCATTAAATTCCAGCTACTAACCACAAAAGTGGGTAATACAATCAAAACCGTAAGGCCACGTAGGAAGAATGGGTTTCCATCAATGGCAGGGCTACTGGGGTACCGTCCGTCGCAGTACGGGGCCTAGATCACCGTAATGAGGATCCACCCTAAATCCCCTGCAGCACAAGGCCGGAACCATTCCTTACTGGACAATTTCGAACAAGACAACCCCGCATTTGTGATCAACAACCGCACCACATAGTCGAAATAAAAGGGACATCCAGAAAGGGTTAAATCTCGTCCTACTTGGGCATGACCCACTTATACACCTCCCATGTTTAAGCTAATCCCGATTGATGTGGCTTGAGGCTACGATTACCTTTAGAGAACACATCTCTTAGAATGCTCATCGTCCACCAAACGATGTTCTGATAGCATTCAAACCATACAAATTCGTTTCGGGTTCGAACGAAACCGAAGGCATTATCTCGTTACACTCATTTTGGAATCACCCTCTGAGTTAACGACGATAACCTTGCACTTTGAATCTTCATCTTCACTACAGATTCACGACCTATCATTAATTTGGATCGATTTGGTTTTCGGATATCAAAATCTGGAAACCCGATCCCGGTCTCATTGAAATCCAAAACGTATCTTATAAGGCCAAGTAGTTTAAAACAATTCAATTCTATTATCTATATACACACAGATAGATAATTCACAATATTACAATAAATAATCAACATTATCATCATAAATAGATAATCTACATTATCATCACAAATAAATAATCCACATTATCATCTCAATGCAACCAAAGCATCCATATCACACAGCATTACTTATCTCTATCTGAGATCTCAAACCATTCAAGGCAATCAATATTATTCATCCATACATAACCAATGATTTACTTAATCACATCATCAATAATTAATTTAAAATGAATTAAATTAATTACTTCATCACTAATTAATTTAAAGTGAATTAAACTAATTACTCCATCAATATAAATCTTGCTTACATAACCATTAATTAATTACAAATCAATTGATTAATCCCCATCTAATTAATCACCTTAATTAATCGCCCTTGATTAATTATCCTTAAATTACATTCAAATAATTATCCTTACTTAATTACACAAATTAATTACTCTCAAACAATTACAGTAATTAACCTTTAATTACTTCATTGATTAATTAACTATAATTAATTACATTAATCCTTAATTAATTACATTAATTAATCACTCTTTTAATCACTTATTATTGATTAATTAATCTTAATTAATCAACCCTTAATTACATCATTAATTATATTAATTAATGATTCCTAATTACATTTTAACTAATTACTCTATTTAATTACATTAAGTAATTAATCTTGATTAATTCACAGTTGTTAATCACTTTTGATTAATCACATTCAGTAATTAACTACCCTTAATTACTCATTAATAAATTAATTACTCCTTAATTAATTATCTCAATTAATCACTTGATTAATAACAAAGTAATTTAATCCAAATTACTTCCACTCTTAAATCATTTTCATTAATTACATGTTGTAATTATCAATTAATTACTTCACTAAGTAATTTCAATCCATTAATTACGTTAAGTAATTATTTATCAAAGCATCCAGTGTTTAACTTAATTAAACTTAATTAATTAACTTAAACAAATTACCTTTAAACTTAATTAATTACATCAAGTAATTAATTCCTTAATTACTTCCATTAAGTAATTACACATAAACAATTTCACAAATGATTATCATTAATTAATTAATCTAATTAATTATTAAAATTAATCACATTAATTATTTATTAAATAATCTTAAGTTAATGACCTTCATTAACAATTAACAATTCATTAATTACTTTTTCTTGAGTAATTAATCTTTAATTAATTATTATTAATTTTAAATTAATTAATCTTAATTACCAATTAATTCATCTCTAATTATTTAATTAATTAGTGTTAGCTGCAACTTAATTAATCCTTAATTACTTGATTAATTCATCTTAAACATTAATTAATACCAAATTAATAATCCTTAGTTACAAATTAATTATTCCTTAGTTAATTAACTTAAACCTTAATTAATTAATTTAAACCTTTAATTACTTATTTAATTAATCCAAATCATTAATTAATTAAATAAATAAATTATCCATTTTTATTAACTTAATAATTTAATGAATCCAAATCATTGAATTCTATTTATCTTTAAGACAAAACATTTCTTACTTAATCAAAGCATTTAAAAACAATTTGCTTTCAAATTTACTTTAAATTTCATTTTAAATTTAAGATTTAAAATGAATACAAATTTAACTTTAACAAAGTTAAAACATAAATCTAAAAACCTTTTAAATTCTTATCTTAAGGAAATACTCATTTTATAAAAGAATTTTAAAAGAATTTAAAACCAAATTTATTTTAAATTCAAATCAATTTAAAAAAAAAAATTTAACATTCAAAATTGTTTGAATCATTTTAAATTTAAAAACTTTCTTTCATTTTAAAACTGGAATACATATTTAAATCTGAATCCAGTTTAAACTTAGATTTAAAAACTTTACTTACATTCTAAAACTTCATTATAAATTCAAACCATTAACCATTTTAAAGTAGTTAAACAATTTAAATTCGAAAACTTATTTTATTTTAAAAACTGAGATTCAAACTCAAGTTCCAGATTTAAAACTTAGATTTAAATCTTATTTTAAACCATTTACAATTTAAACTTTCGATTTTAAAATTCATACCAAATATACTTTAAACATTTAAAAGTTGGTAAAACCAATTTAAATTTCAAAACTTAAATCATTCCAAAACTAAGGTTCAAACTAACTTGAATTCAAATTTAAACTTAAGTTTAAAACTTAGTGTAAAACTTTGATTTACAATTTAAACTTCAGTTTAAATTTTAACAGAACAGGTTTCTTTTTTTAAACCTGTAACAAATATTTACCCGATCAATCATCAGTTGACTTCGAGTACAAACCCACACTGCTTCGAGTCAAATACTAAATTTACTCAAGAAAACTCGAGGCTACTAAATCACACAACCCAAAACTTCACCAGAAAATATAAAGTGCACCATGCACATGCATGGTGCCTCCGACGAATCTCCGGCCGACATCACACCATCGAGCAGAACGGCGACCATCCTCTCACTAGAATCCGATCATCACATCGATGTTACAAACTCGAAATCAAATTCGAGTTAAAAAACCCAAACCTGGAAACAAGAACAGGAAACACCACCTCACCTGGAAATGCCTCGTTCCCACATCTCCAGCCATCAGAAATCCTACAACTTCATCCATGCCTTCGTCAACTACCATGCTATCATCAACCAAAATATTGTTGAACTCGATCAACTACAAATGCCGAGGTGATCAATTTTACCTAGCCCGGTTAAACTAGGGTTCCAAACATCAAACCACCACCTCCAAAATGAAATGCACTATAATCAGATAATTTTACCATCGTCCCTGTTCACTCCTCCATCAATGCCAAATATCCTGTCCACCCAAATAGCAGAGATTACCCAAAAATCCCAAAATTTCATTTCCAGTTCATTTTGGAACTGCACCCTACCCCTATTTCTAAAAATCTTGACTTCGGTTTTAAAATTCATGTTTTTAAATGTTGTTTCAGATCCTAATCCTGAAACAAAAATTTATGAAGTTTAAATTTTCACTATTTCAAAGTTGATTCATCTGTTATTAATTTCCAGAGATGATACCAAGTTATTATAACTTAAGTAAAAAAATTAAACTATAGTCTATGATGGAACAAACATATTTTGTTTAAGTCTTAAATCCAAACCAAGATTAAATCAGGAGATAATGGTTTTTAAATGAAACAGAAGCTTGAAATCAAAGGAACAGAAATGCTACAGGTAAAAAAACATGCACACATATATATATTCACATCAGATTTCATAATATATATTCATTTCAAATTAAATAGCAAGCAACCAAATTTACCTACTTAAATTTTTAAAAGTGAAGTTACTCACCTAAAAACAGAGCACCATTGTTTTGATTTGAAAACAGCTTTTTAAAGATCTTTGAAAACTTGCTTTAAAAACTTGAGTTGTTGAATGCCTTTTTTTTATAAATTACATGCGGAGATGACTTCATCTCAGATTGAAAATGATGAATGCAGGCTTAATCTTCTCAGGTTAAAGATAAAATGATGCAAAGGCTTCAGATTTTGATTTGCATGCGAACAGGTTGATAAAAGGCTTTGCAAACATGATTACAAGGATTTTAAGTTTTGAAGAATGATTTGTTTTATGAGGAGTGATTACTGATTTCTATTTTGAAATGAGGATTCTTTTAGAGTGAAATGTTTCAGCTGAAAATATTTTTTTCTTTGCTTAGAAATAAAAATGAGAGAAAGAAAAAGGAAAGGAAGAAGGCAAGTGTTTATAAACTAAATTTATGATTTATTAAAAATCAAAGAAAAATAAAAATACAATATGACACTTGTCCTAAATATTTACTTTTATCAATTTCCTTGTTTAACTCATGTTAAATGCGGCTTTTATATGCTTACACTTGTCTTTATACATCTTTACTTAATTTTAAATGTAGACAAAAACATTTTAACTTAATTAATTAGTTTATAAATACTTATTTATATATATATATATATATAATATTAAGGAAATAAAACCATATATACTTATAAATAAAAACAATACACATATCTTTTATTTTAAAATAACATATTTGACAATTTAAATAAAATTTATAAAAGAGGTTATAAATTACTTATTACTTAAATGAATTAATCTTTCATATATTAATTGTATTTTAAGCTTCCATAGCAAATTACAAATTATATTTATTAAACAATATTTAAAAAGAAATAAAACAAATCTTTATTGCTAATCTTATTTAAAAATCTAAACTAAATGATATTTTAAATAAATAATGCTAACCCAAAGTATTTTTAAAACCATGTAGTTATTTTATTAAATAGCTTTGAAAAGTTATATTAGATTAAATCAAATTTCCAAATTACTAAAATGTATATTAGAATTTGAAAACAAGATTTATTTATTAAATTCAAACCAAGCTTTTCTATTTACAATGTATACCAAATATTTACATTATAAATAGAAACCAATTTATTAGCTTTAAAAGATAAAATCTACCAATTAAATATTTATTTAATTTGGATTATTAAATCAATTCAAATCTTATTAATAATAATTATCAAATCAATTTAATTTTTAACATAGATTATTAAATTTATTTTGCCAAAAATTACGGGATATCACAGTTTTGGTCAGTTAATTTGGTTTCTAGAGTCATATTAATATTATTCTAAGTTAAGTAAAATTCTAAACTAAATTTTGAAATGAAACAAATAAGTTTCATTTAAATCTTATGTCTAAAAAAAGGTTAAATTAAAAGATTTTGAATTTAAATCAAAATAGTAAAACTGGAACTAGAAACAGAGAAATATTCCTATGGAAACAACATGCATATCCAAACATTCATATGTATACACAACATACTTCACAATACATATTCCTTTCAACAACATTAGCATGCAACCAAATTTTTTACTTGAATTTTAAAAATAAAGTTACTCACATATTTTTGAATAATAGAGCCTCCAGATTTGTTTTGAAAAGCATTTGAAAACTGGTTTCCTTTTTCTTCAAAACTTTGCACTTGAATGCTTGATTTGGTTTGAAAACTGGAATGTTTGCTTAGTTCTCAGATTTTCTTAGAGCTTGAAAATGAAGTTGCATGCAGTAACAATTTCCAGATTGAAGAAAATATATGATGCCGGCTTGAATGGATTTGAAAATGTACGTGCATATTCTTGTTTGAAAATGCTTTTACAAGCATGCATGTTTGAAAATGAGTGATGAAATACAGGGATTAGGGGAAGTATTTTCAGATTTAAGTTGATTTCGGGTTTTGAAATGGTTATGAGGAAGTGATTACAGATTTTCTTTTCTTAGCTTTAGATTTAGAAAAAAAGAATGGAAGGGAAGAAGATTTGTTAATATATAGGCTGAAATTAAACTTTATAAAAAAATAAAACAAAATCAAATTAAATGACACTTGTCCTATATTGTAACATTTGTCATTTTAAATACACTTATCACTTAAAACATGTCATTTAATTAATTAGTATTTAGTTAAATGTTAATATAAGATTAATGTAAACTTATGCTTAATTAATTAGTTAATATGTACTTATTTAAATGTATAGATAATTTAAAAAAATAAAACAACTATGTTCATAAATAAAAGTTTATGCAAGCATTTTAAAATCCAAAACAATCTAATATCCATACTTTTAATTTCAAAACTTTAAATTCAAATTCAAAACAAATTCAATTTAGAAATCAAGTTATATATACATATATAACTGCACAATTCAATTTGAACTAACAATTCTATTTTTATTAAAATCTATTTGTAAAACAACACATTATTATTATTGTTTAAAGATAACTCATTTATCAAATTTTAATTAATTTATAAAAGGAATTATCTTAGTATTAATAAATTACTTATTTTATCAAGCTATATTTAAAAAGAAAATAAAACAAACCTTTTTGTTAATTAATTTCTATTTTAAACTTAAGCTAAAATAAATTTTAAACAATTAACATTTCCTTAAGTATTTAAAAACCATATAGTTATTTATTAAATAGCTTGAAAAAGCTTATTATCAAATAAATCATAATTTCCAAATTACTAAAATATTAGAATTTGAAAACAAGATTTTATTTTTTAAGTCCAAACCAAAGAAAACAAAAGATTTCTATTTACAATATATACAAATATATATACACACACACATTATAAATAGAAAATATTTTATTAACTTTTTAAAAGATAAATCTACCAATTAAATATTTATTTAATTAGATTATTAAATCAATTCAAATTTATTAACAAATATTGTCAAATCAAATTAAATTTTTAATACAGATTATTAAATTGATATTGCCAAAAATTCCAGGATATCACAAGTTAAGTAAGTTATTCAATCCATTAAATTAATATTCAATTTAAAAAAATAATATTTGATCCTTATTCAAATATTAAAAACAATCCCTATATCTAAATTCAATATTTTAAAACCTTAAAAACACATTATTCTTATATTTAATATTAACAAAATACTAAAATCAAATGACCAAAACCGTGGGTTGTTACATCTTGAAACGTTTTTCAAGTTATAAGATTCACGCAAGCGCATGGAGTATTTTGAACTATGTATGTGTAGCTTAGTCACCCTCGGATTTAATGTTTGAAAGCTTCTTCATCTATGTTACGAACAAGTTTGAATGTAGCTAACATTTTTTCGTTATTTTAATTAAATTGATTCCTCGCTTTAGTCGAACTAGCACCATATTTTTCCATTCAATTTAGGTTTCAATGTTAATAGTTTCTAAGACAGGTTTTGGTTTACTTCTTTGGTAAAATTATTATTTGCTTTCGATCATAAAATCCAATGGAATTTCTAAGGGTTTGCGCATTGCGTCCTTATTTTGGACGTAGCAATAAAAAAGGCCCTGTAGCAAAAACCTTGCAAATTATGTTTCTATTTTCTAAAATAGGAAAAGCGCTAGCTAGTTTTCATTTTTTTGATAGACAGTACTGGTTGACTAAGGCTTTTGTACAAGTTATTCAAAACTCTAAAAGAAAATCAAATTTCCTAATTTGTAAGGAGCTATAGCTATAATTTAATTATATTTTAATCAAATTACTGCATTTTCTCACCATTACCCAAATTTCTACAACTTTCACAAGAAAAAGCAGAAAACTACAAGTCAAGTTGCATTTTGTATCGGAAAGTGCAAATTATCTTGCACTTTTTATTTTTTAGGAATAAGAAACTAATTTTTGTTTTAATTGTTAGAGATACTTTACTTAAAACAACATGGGAAATACAGGCATTTAACTATTTAAATTCACAAAATTGTTAAGCTTTATAAATTTCACCGAAGTTGAATAATTGATGGACAGAAAATTGCACAGAATAGTTTGTTGAGTTTGATTTTCAATAAATTTAACTATCAAATTATACAATGAAACACTATAGACAACACTAATTTAATTTGTCGCAAACCATCATAAAATTGAATAAATAAATAGAAATATAGTTTTAAATTTTTACGAATTAAATTTGTATGTTTAAAAAATTTCAATCTTTGATAACTAATAAGTTATAATAATATGATAAATTAAATTAACTAAAATGACAAGCCATCAATAGTCGTCGAAAACAAAGATGATAGAGCTGTTGAAGGCCGCTAAAAAGCTCTACAGCTATTTTACCCTTTTCTAGTAGTGAAAAGGTTTAAACCTTTCTCTGTCATTTCCAAAGAGTGTAAGTTGAACACCTACAATGAGAATAAGA
The DNA here is from genome assembly GCA_030765085.1 of Allium cepa. Taxonomy (NCBI): domain Eukaryota; kingdom Viridiplantae; phylum Streptophyta; class Magnoliopsida; order Asparagales; family Amaryllidaceae; genus Allium; species Allium cepa. Next base: position 692,006,297 of record CM060937.1, on the reverse strand, counting down.
TAAAAGAAAATATGAGGGTGTAATGGCATTAAATTTCTTTTTTTTAACCTTTTAATTGTAACGAGAAAGCGTATAATTATAGTGCATATATATGATAAAAGTGGTTGCAAGATGCACGCCTAGAAGTTTGTTAATAAAATAGGAATGAGCGGCATCAAAAGACACTGTCTAAATAGCTATCACTTCAAATTTTAAGGTCCTACAACATAAATATTAAGCTCAGAATAATTCAAGTCTTCTTTTCTCTAAGAGAAATTTAATTTTGATCTATTATATAAGATATCATATAAATTAGAAACAACATAAGATGAAACTTGAGTGTATTTATTAATTTTTGGAAAATGATAAATACTTTTCTTTTGATAAAAATAAATGGTTTGTTCTTATTATAGAAATTAATGAGATGTGTCATAGGATCCACTTAAAATTTTGCATATCAATGGTTTCATTCTGATGTACACACAAATTCACATTAATGTATGTATCTTTATGTTCTCTTCTTATTTATTTCTTTAAAATACCCCTTTTTTTTAGGTGTAAAACGTTTATGGATAATAAAAGCTATTGTAAATATGCCGTATTTATAAGCATGGTCATCCATGCAAGAGTGGAATCATTTTAAAACTTTTGATCGCTTCAAAGTAGTATTTCAAACTAACTGTTAAAATAAATATTTTCGTTGATCCATATTAACTTGCAATTTCAAAGAAGGTAAAGTTTATATATGCAACCAAATTCTGCATAGGTGATCTTGCTAAATATCATAATGTATTAGAAAAACTTTAATCGAGTTTTTTTACACAAAATGACAAAGGGAGATTTTAGAAAGATACATGAGAGAAGATGTATATTGTTCCAATGTATATATGGCAACAGGGGTGAGCATTTATTGGTTTGAACCAAATAAACTAAGCAAACTAAATATAATTAATCGGTTTGGCTTAGTTTATTAGTTATTTGGTTGGTTTTGGTTTTGTTTTTTATTTCAAATTAGTTCGGCTTATTGGTTGGTTTTTTGTTTTTAGTATTTGAAAGCCAAACGAATCAACCAAAAAAATAAAAGACTCAAATTATTATTATATATCATTACTATTAACTAATACTAGTCTTATTTATATTACCATTTTTTTATAAAAAAAAGATCTTTTGACTCATGTTAATATATTTAGAAGAGAAGTAGTGAGTTTTTATAAATTACATCATCGTCGTCGTCGTCAAATATTTAAATATAAATTAGACGAAATTAATTATTTCGCTCTAGTATTATATTAACAACAACATAACTTAGGTTAACTAGTCACCAACCAATCAAACCAACTAAACCCGGCCAATTATTTTGGGTCGGTTAGTTTTGGTTTGGAAAAATGTCGGTTTGGTTTATTTTGGTTTTTGTTTTTTGAATGGTTTGCTTGGTTTCAATATTCTTGTTGGTTTCAAACCAAACCAAACATTTACCCACCACTATATACATATACATACACATATACATTTATGTGTATGTATGTATGTGTATAAATATATGTATGTGTGTGTATGTATATGTATGTTGCATTGTAAACTGCCATTGTGGTCATATTTGGAGGTGTAAATCACTCTATCGAGGTCAAAAAATGACCTTTAGTATCAAATCATTTCTTGCATCATTTTTGAGGAGAAAGAAAAAGATTTTGCATTAATAAAAACTGTGTAATTTAGACTTTGAAACTAGAATTGGCGCTCTTGACTTATTTTTGGCGCATGGTCTTTGGATCTAGATATACAATTGAGCTTTATTGCTTGATTAAACCAATTTTATTTATATAAAATTTTCTATTATAAGTTCTTAAATGATATGATTTCTAATGCTTTGCAACTAATAGTGGTGCTTTAAGCGTATCTCTTATTTGACGCTTTAAAGCGGTGTTTTGATAACTAGATCAAATTGTTAGTCCAACCTTAATCAACTTTAAGTCAAAATTTTTGACCAAAACATTTCGGTTGAAAAAATGATTATTATTCAACCAAGAAATTTATTTATGGATTATACAAGCTGAATGTGGACGATATTGGAATTTTGACCAAAATTAGATCTCATAAGTCCTAATGTGATATAGTTTCGACGAGGATAATTGGTATAAATAATAGTCGCTAACGGGGATTGCTTCTAATAATTAAGTTGGATTTTACAGAAATTGTGTAAACGATAAATTCGACCAATCTTTCCCATCACTAGTAAGATGAAGTGTGAATGCTAATATTCGAGTTGTTCAATTTTAATTGCCAACTGAATTTATGTTTATGAGTTGCAAAATCACAGTGTTCAATCTTCCGAATTACTACACAATTTAATTAGATTATAATTTTTATAAATTCATAAAATTAATTAGTATTTTTCAAATATTGATTAACTATAAAATTTTATCTGATCTGTTTGAATCTAAAAACAATTCTGAATAAATGTTAAATGGACCATGCCCAAATGTTTACAAACATAGAAACGAGTAGAAATACCACAGCCCGAAACTAACAAACACGGCATTTAAACCCTAATAAGCCACCACCGATATAACACAATCCATCTCAAAGAAATTATGAGAAACTCAAAAATGGAAAATCTCCAAAGCCATTTTCTACTACTCTCTACCATCTTACTTAGCACCGCTAGTCTTACCTCTCTCCCGGTAGGAAAGATAGCTGTTAAATCTACCTCTCAACCCTTCAGCTTCCTTGTTTTAGTCAACCCCGCTTCTCATTTGTTCAACGCCTTTGTTTAAGTGATTATTTCTCTAGTCCGAGAGAAATAGGAAGGAACTTATAGATCTATGGTCGTTACGACTCAGATCTATTAGTTCTCTCTCAAGAGAAGCATTGCCACCTAAAATCAAGTTCCGGTTCAATTCGCCTACATCTGCAACTTGCTGCATAGCTTTGAAGTCTTTCGGACGAGAATGAAAACACTCTAAATGCTTACTACCAACTTCTATTCTCTACTCATCGGTTAAAATAGCAAACTTGGTTTGATCTTTTACATTTTTCCTAAATTTACGGAGGATAACTCCGATTTCTGTCTTGGTTGGTACCCATTTCTGCTATCTGTTCATATTGGCTTTATTTTGAGTCTGAAAATTTCTTTCTTTCCAAAAATGAAATACTGTAGTAGCGATTAATATGTGAGCATAATCACTTTCAATAGATTTGGCTTTAAATTTATTGTTGATATGTTTAATTGCTTGCATGAGATCCATCGGACCATCGTTTGGAATACCTGGAATATTTTGAATGTGACTCCATATGAAATAAGAATAACTCCATTCGAAAAATAGATGATTAGCACTTTCACTTACCAAATTGCATAAGGAACAAAGTGAGTTATTTATGTTGCCGCATTTATTCATTTTATCCCAAGTTGGCAATCTTTTATTTATAGCAAAGTATGTACAAAAATCCATCTAGGGACACTTCACTTTGTTCCAAATAGATTGCTGTCAATCAACAGTGGATAGTTTATTTTTAATAGTTTCCCAAATTGTTTAAAAATAGAACTTTCCTCTGCTGCTTGCTTTCCATTCCTAGTAGTCACTGTTTGCATAAATATCAAGAGGAATTTAGCAAATATTATGTTTATGAGGGTTAGTAATTGGATGCAATTGTGGTTGTCACTGATTGTCCTCAATTATCATAGACATTGTAGCATTAGCACTACCATAGATAACTAAGTTATCTCACCCAAATTTATTAGTAAAAGATTCATTCTTAAACCAAGGGTCAAACCATGACTAGTTTGTTCACCTATGTTAAATGTTCTTTCCAAAAAAGATTTTCTAATATTTATGAATTTTGAAATTTGATTCTAAGCATAAAATTGATTATTTTTTGGCTAAACATTCCAAAAATTACCACTTTTAAGGTACTTGACCTCATATGTCCATCCCAAAGAGAATCTTCACAAAGAAATCTCTAAAATAATTTTAAATAATAAGTTAAATAAGAACATTCATGCTTCTAATACGAAAACCCCCTTCTTTGTTAGGTCTACACACTTTATTTCAACCGACTTTATGATATTTACCCCTCACAAAAAGTCTGCACATCTAATTTCAATTTTTTTAATAGATGCAGTTGGGACATGATAAGTTTGTAACCAATATAAAATAATAGCATATACAGCATTTTTTATGAGTTTTATTCTACCTGCAATAGAAAGTAGTTTGCAAGAACAAGTTACAGTTCTCTCTTGAATTTTTTCAATAAGCATAGAATAGTCAGAATCTCAAATCTGATTAGCATAAAAGGAAAACCCAAATAATTAATAGGTAGGCTACCCTCTACAATATTTAAAGATTTTAAATTTTATTTTTTATATCTATTATGTTTACTGAAATATGCTTTTCTTTTGCATTCATTAAGAAGAAGGCCTGCATATTTATATGGTTTTTCAAAACTTGTTTTTATTGATTTTGCATTAATTCTATTTGCCTTAGTAAAACCACAAGGTCATCTGCATATATAAAATGATTAATATAAGGTTGGATTCTATTAATTAGAGTAATATTACCCTTGATAACTTCAATTTTCATTAAGATTGAAAAATACTCCATGACCATAGTGAACAACTAAGGTGATAACGGATCACAATGTCTAACACCTCTATTACTTTTGATAAAACCCTCTGAGTTACCTTGAATAAGTATAAAAAAAGTGGGATTATTTATGCATTAAAAAATCTAATCACAAAACCTACTAAGAAATTCATACATTTCATTATATAATAAATAAAATGCCTATTGACTTTGTCATATGCTTTTTGCAAATTCACTTTAACAAACATTGTACCACTTTTAGTATTAAAGTTTCGAACCATTTCATAGGCTACAAGAGAGTTCTCATAAACAAGCCTGCCAGGCACTTATTATTTAACAAAGTGGCAATAATTTTATAAATGAAATTGCAGCAAGAAATAGGTCTAAAGTCACCAATATAAGTGGGATTTTTATTTTTAGGTATTAAACTTATAAAAGTATGGTTGATACTTTAAGAATTTTACCTTTATTTAAAAATTCATTAATTACGTCTAAAACCTTTCCCTTAATGCTACTGTAGTGGTTTTTATAAAATTTTGCATTAAACCCATCAGGACCAGCGCTTTTGTTATCACCGGCACTAAAAACAACATATTTAACTTCTTCAAAAGAAACTGGAGAAAGCAATATATCATATGCATTTTCAATTAGGATATTTTATGGACAATATGAGGAAATTTTTTAACAATAGACTCGGAAAAATATAGCTTATCATAATAATCAACTGCTTCTTTAGCTACTTCATCATAAGCGCTAGATAGATTGTCTGTATTGTCAATAACAATGCCAATGTTATTTATATGTTTTCCACTGCTCATTTTAGCATGAAAAAACTTAATACAATCATTACCAAGAGTCAGCCAAACAACCATGGCCTTTTGTTTAACATTCATGTGATTAATATAAAGCTCCGTTGAAAGATTTTTCTAGTTAGAAAAGTATTTTTTAACAACATCAACATCCTCTGGATTTTTATCAACAATATCCAATAAATGCTTGCCTTCTTTTTTCAATAAGTACAGCTTATAATTCTTCAAAAAGTTATTTTTATTCCATACTTTAAGTTTACTTTTAGCATTCTTCAAAAACATATTGAACTGGTACTGCTTAGTACCACTATGAGAAAAGTTAAAACATCCTTCCATCAAAGCTTTATAATTATCATCTAGAACACACCCATTCTTAAATGTAAAAGGAGAGCCTTTATTACCAGAGTATACATTATGAAAAGTATTGATAAGTAAAGGAGTATGATCGCTAGTATTTTGTTCAAGAGTAGAACACATAAATTTAGGAAAAACATTTGAAATCTCTTTGTTAATAAAAACCTTATCTAATTTACAACGAACATTTCTTTCCAAACCAGATTTCCATGTAAATTTATTACCACTTATATTTGGTTCTATTAACCTAATTTCAATCAAAATTTAGTTCTAATTTACTTTAAGGGATTTTATTAACTCCATATTTTTCAGATGTGCACAAAACAGTACTAAAATCACCTATAATAAGCCAAGGAAAATTCTAACTTAAATTCAGGGCTTTTAATCTGGACCACATTCCACTTCTTTCATTTTCAAAATTGCTACCATATATATTAGTGATTTAGAAAGAAAACTATCAATATTTTTTAATTAACAGTCTATTAATTGTTTGTCTTTATTAGTATTCAAAATAGTCCAGGTATTGGAATCCCAAACAACAATAATCCTACATTTACAACCACAATCATTATTGCTAACGGCTTTCCAATTTCTAGACAGTTTTAAACAAAAAATTTCAAAAACTTCATCATTCAGTTTATTTTCAATTAAGGTTAAAACAGAGGGTTTATAAACATTTAGCATATGTAAAATATTAGATTTTTAGAAGAGGAACTCATTCCTCTAACATTCCAAGAAAGAATAGACATGATCAAATATGATAAAACAAAGAAGAAAGATTAGATTGTACTTGACATAGAAGTTCCCTTACCTCTTACTTTGTTCTTAACACATTTAGCTTAGTCTTGTAGTCATTTCATCTTAGTCTGGGTTTATAGAAATGTTCTTCTGTTTAGAAGCTTTCTTCTCTTTATTACCCTTATTCTTACTAAATGCCTTTATTTTTTGGATGTGCAGCTCTGAAATATCAAACTAATCAACAGCATCCACCATCCTTGTTTCAACTCCAGCACTATTTATAACATTTGGAATTTTAATTAGCGAAATATCAAATTGACTAGCAGTGCTAGGCATGGCCGAATCAAGATCCTTATCTACTATAGCATGCTGTGGTAGAGGGGTTGTTTTTGTGGTCCTATTCAGACATTGATTCTTGGATTGCTGATGGACTTTATTATCAATATTTTAACAATGTTTTCTGTAATTAAACATGAGTATGGAATTGGTGGGGTTTTAGACTCAAAGACCAATATATTCTTTTCACCAACCTCTTTATTGCTCTATATATTTCCTATTGAAATATTTTCTTTAATATAGATGAACTTCCTCTACTGTGACCTTATCCTCTAGATTAGAGAGCTCTATAACATTCTTTCTTTGAGTGAAAATGATACCTTCTCGATTGATTCGATCACTTTCACCAAATGACATTACCTATTATTACGGTACTGAAGAATTTCTTGGATCAGAATTTTCAGTTTCTTTTTCTTGACTTTCTTGATTACTAATTTTGTGGATTCATGCTTGTTTTGGACTGCACATTTCTCTGGTGTGGCCGAAGCACTTGCATACATTACTCTTTGGTGAAACCCATTCATATTCAACTTTTTAAGTAATTTTTTCACCATTATACAAAAAAAGATAAATTTCATTAGGAAGTCGATCATTTGTAGACATTTCAGCAAGAAGGCGACCATAATTCAATCTCGTCTTCATAATAGTAATTGCTACATCCATTTTCATGGATTTTCCTATGATACTAGCCATGACACTAAACACCAAAACGGTACCAAAGATTTAGATTAACACATGGTAATATTACCCATGTCAGCATTATAGTTAATAGATCTCTCTTCATTTTCAGTGATTCGGACCACCTTCTCATTATGACGAGTATGCCATTATAGAAATATGGTCCCTTTTTTAGAACTGAGTTGCAATCTTGATATTCTTTGAATTTCACTAGAAAGAACCCGTTCTCTCTAGTGTATACTTCAAATTTACCATCCGGCTTCCATAATCGCTAAATATAAGATTTGGAATATAAGTAGTATGGTTTGCTACCCACTACATAAATAAGAACTGAATTGTTCCATGATTCAGTTCCTCTTTTACACACTTCTTCTTTAGTTAGGCATACTTCTTTTTGTTGATCTTGATTGGTGCTATATGCACAAGATTGCATTCATTTTTGGTTTGTTCTTGAGGCTGATCTGCAACTGTATCCGCCCATATTTTTCGGCCTTGCTCCTTGTTCAGTGAGATGGCTACCAGATTTCTCTGTTGTGACATCAGTTCCCTTTTTTATCTGCAGAATGGTAGTTATCTGACCATCTTTGCCCTTTAGATTAACATTATAGGGAGCCGGAGCAACTCTTGACCTATCTTATCCTCTCTCCTACTTTATTGCTTGGATTGGACCAATTGAAAACCATCATTATCAATGATGATATCCCTTGATGACTTTCTGATGTGAGAAATCTAAAGTGGTCTGAGTTATGAGATGAAATTAAAGAATTTAGAGGAAATTTAGTGTAGAAATATTTTCCCCATGGTTCTGCATCAAACATAAGTTGTTTTTTTTGAATCAATATTTAATGAGGCATGTATATAATTTGATAGCTTTTCTTTTACCCACTTTTTAGTTATTCAATTAGAATCGCAAAATGTTATAATAAGATTCCATCGTTTTAAGGTCATAATAGGAAATTCAGTACGAAACAATTAAGTTCCCTTATAATTTTTATTCTAATATTTTTTAATATAATTAACTATATATTTTATATCATGCAATTTCATTGTACTTTTATCAATTCATCTAAAAAAAGAGTTAGATTAGCAATACAAATTTAAAAAGTCAATCAACATGCTGATAAAATGCAATACTTTTGTTTGACATTCTCAGCTATGTGTCGACACACACACACGCGCGCGCGCGCACACACACACACACACACATATATATCATAATTTGAACTAGGGATACTGATAGAAAAGTTTCACTAAATCTTCAGTAAAAAAAAAACCAAGTGGTAAATGCTTATTAATTTCAGGAAGAAACTTTTGATTATGAATTTCAAAAAATTTACAAATTTTCCAACAACATATTTGAATTCGAACCTTCTGATAGCTAATTTTTTCCACGGTAAAATAATTAGTTTTTGAAACAAAAAAATGCATATTATTATGATCATCTCAAAACACTGTATAGAAATTTGTTCTCAAAATAATTCTTGGCTTTTGGTTCGAATTACATGGGACATAGCAAACTTAGCAAGGCAATAACTTTGGGGAGACACTTGTTTAACTGTATTTCCGTATCATCTGAATATGTACTTTATACCACTTTTCACATCATTTTTATCCATTTTAGTTTTCTCTTTGATATATACATCAACGGTTCTAATCATAATGATAAAATTACTTATTTATGCATCTGTTACATAAATATTTCTTTATACAGAGTGAAACCGGAAGTGATGTTTTGCATTTCATTCTATTTATCCTTTCGGTATTGAACTTTCATGTTAAATTATGCTTTATCTGATAATTCAATGCACTTTTTTCCAAAAGTTACTGCAAGAAATAATAAATTCATCAATATATTTCTATATTGGGGTTATCATGATCCATCTATCCATTAACAATACATATCCTAAGGTAACATTGATAGTTGTTTGCATTGTTAAACCAATATATTTTATTTTACATATATGGACCTTTTATGTATGACTGGCATGGTACATGAAGAAAAATCTGGTGAAATGCATCACTCATTTCATGAAGGCGGCCATGAAGGTGAACTTACCCATTGCAATTACACTGAGGAGTTCCTAAAATGTGGAATCTAGAGTGGCACAAATCATCTCAACCGCATAAGGAAACGCAACCTCATGATTCAAAATCATTAGACCGTCCATGCCAAAAGGTACACATAACAAGAAACCGACATGATCATACGTAGAAAGAAATTCTTGCAAGCGCAAGACGCTGTACTCGAACAAATGTTGAAATTGATGGAATGTTGCATTGTCGAAGGCTTCGTGTATATCATCGTAATAGAAACTGGCAAGACGGTATCCACCACATCCAATAACCTATGTGTGTGATGGAAGGAGAACGCGAGGTTAGATTTGGATGGTCCGTTATCTATAGAGAAGCACAAGTTCATAAACATGTGTAATCTTCGTGTGAAGAAGGCTGACATAAACATCCGTGTAAAACTATTGGAGATTCAGGACACAATGCTAGGGTCCATGTTTCATCTCTTATGTCACAATGTGACCCACCATAAAGGAATTTTCCTCTAGATATGGGGGCACCCCCTCCATGGTGGCCTACGACGACCGAACAATGATTGTCCGAGCTTGGGTTCTCTAATGATGATAACAGGTCTCCACTATGTAAAAAACCTCATCGCTTGAAGAAGGTGTAGAAAGTTGTGTTGGAAATAGACTTAATTTTCAATCTACATTTTTCCAGAATTTGGAATATATATGAAATTGTATGATAGAATGTTTAGGATATATTTATAGAGAACCATTAGATTGAGATAATCTCCACTGTTTATTTGTGGTGTGAACTCATATAAATAGGGGTAGACTCACTCATTTGGATGTGAGAAAAAAACATAAACTTTTGTAATAAAGTTTAGCAATAAAGTTCTTCTCCTTATTATTAAAAAATCCATTTTTTCCGACCTCTTATCTATCTTCTTCTACAATCAAATCTATTTGCTATTGAAGAAAACTTCCAATAAAGTGGTATCGAAGCTTGAAGATCCTCATAAAAGATGGTGAACAGCGGCGTTCCATTACAAGTCTCATTGCTCACTAGGACCAACTATAACAATTGGAGTTTACAAATGATGGCTCTCCTTGGAGCACACAACGTATGGTAGATAGTCGAGAAAGGCTATACCAAACTAGAGAATGAAGGTAGTCTAACTCAAACCAAAAGGAATAGTTCGAGAGACTCATGGACAAGAGACAAGGAGGCTTTCTGTCTAATCTATCAAGCATTGGATTACGATACTTTTGAGAAGATTTCAGGATCAAATTCAGACAAAGAAGTATGGAAAAAGCTTCGAATATCTTACAAAGAAGCAGATCAAGTCATAAAGCTACATCTTCAAACTTTAAGAGGAGAGTTTGAAACTTTGCATATGAAAGAAGATGGACTTGTCTCTGATTACATCTCAAGAATTTTAACAGTTGTTAATAACCAAAAAACAAGATCCAAAGTTCGAATATATTATCGCCATCATCGAAGCAACAAAAAACTTGGAGGCCATGACCATAGAGGAACTTCTCGGTTCATTGCCAGCTTATGAAAAAAGAAAAAGAAGAAGGAAGAGATTGTGGAGCAAGTACTCAAGGCATAAATTCATTTAAAAAAGGAAGAAAATGGTCAAAACCAACAAAGAAGAAGTTATGTTCAAGAACATGGAAGATGTTATGGATATGGACACGGATAAGGGTGGTGACCAAATAATGACAACAACAATGACAACAACAATCAAAAATGAGAAATTTCAACAAGAGTTCACGGAAGAGGAAATTCAAAGTCAAGGCATGACAAGTCACCATCAAATGCTACAATTGTGAAATCTTTGGACATTATGCTTCTGAATGTAGAGCTCCAAAAAACAATAAAATTGAAGAAAATGCCAATTACATTAAAGAAGTCAAGAAGATGATACTTTACTGCTTGTTTACAAGGAAAATGAAAGAGGTGAGGATAATCAATGGTATGTAGATAGTAGTGCAAGCAACCATATGTGCATAAAAGAAAATTATTTTTGGAACTTGATGAACCGATGAAGGGAAACATGGAATTTAGAGATGAATTCAAAGTAGAGGTAAAAGGTAATGGAAATGTTCTTATTTGATTGAAGAATGGAGATAACCAATTCATTTCCATACTATGTACCAGACATGAAGAGCAACATCTTGAGCCTAGGGCAACTCTTATAGAAAGGTTATGATATTCAATTAAAAGATAAAAACCCTTATATAAGGGACGGTGCAAGTAACTACATTGCTAAGGTGCCAATGACAAAAAATAGAATGTATGTTCCCAACATTCAAAATGATGTTGCACAATGCCTTAAAATGTGGCACAAAGATACTTATTAGATTTGGCATCTTCGATTTGGGCATCTAAATTTTAATGGGAGTTGCTCTTCAAGAAGAATATCATAAAAGGACTGCCTTGCATCAGCCATACCGATCAAGTGTGTGAAGGATGTTTACTTGGCAAGAAATTTAAAACAAGCTTTCCAAAGGAGTCATAATTAAGATCTAAAAAACCGTTGGTACTCATACATATGGAAGTGTGCGGTCCGATCAAGCCAAGTTCACTTGGTAAGAGTAAATATATCCTTCTTTTCATTGATGATCTTTAACATGGGTTTTCTTTTTAAAGGAGAAATTAGATGTATTTGAGAACTTCAAGAAGTTCATGGCCCATGTTGAAAAGGAAAATGGCCTTGTGATTAAAGCCATGAGATCTGACCGTGGTGGATAGTTCACATCAAAGAAATTCTAGAAGTATTATGATGATAAAGGAATCTGATGAGAACTGACTCAAAAGCAAGTGGCTGCCAAAGGAGTTTTGGGCAGAAGCAGTTGCATGTGCGGTTTATCTATCAAACCAATCTCCAACAAAAAGTGTGTAGAGAAAAACATTACAAGAAGCATGAAGTGAAAGGAAGCCCGGCATTTCCCGTTTATGAGTGTTTGGATGCATAGCTCATGTACACATACTGGACAAGAAGCGAAGCAAGTTAGATGACTGAAGCTAGAAGTACATCTTTATTGGTTACAACACCAATACCAAAGGCTACAAGCTCTACAATCCTGATAAGGGGAAGATAATCATTGGTACGGATGATGTGTTCATTGAAGAAGGAGAACGGGACTCGAGTTTACATAATGAAGACTACAACTTCTTTCCCCATTTTGTAGAAGATGGCATGCAACAATCAAGGATGGAATAATCAAGAGATGGGCCTACTTCTCCACCAACTTCACCATCCATGATTTAACAAGAAGATGAAAGCTGGAGTGAAAAGGCTTCATGCTTTAGAAGCCTCCAAGAAATATATAAGTTAACCAAAAACCAAGACAATCTTACTCTTTTCTTTCTATTTGCGGATTGTGAGCCCATGAACCTTCAAGAAGCTTGGTAAAAGAAGAGTTGGAGAAATGCTATGGGTGAAGAGATAAAGGAGATTAAGAAAAATGACAGATCAGAGTTAGCTTCACTTCCAAAAGGTCACAAGGAAATCGGTGTGAAGTGCATACATAAAATAAAGAAGAACGCTACAGGAGTTGAAAGGTAAAAGGCAAGATTGGTGGAAAAAGGCTATAGTCAATACGTCATCATTGACTACGATGAGGTATTCACTCCACTCGCTCGATTAGAACCGTTAGACTAATTATTTCATTGGCAGCTTAAAACAATTGGAAGTTACAACAAATAGATGTGAATTCTACATTCCTAAATGGAATTTTTAAAGAAGAAGTTTGCATCGAGCAGCCACAAGGCTACAAAATCAAGGGAGAAGAAGATGAGGTCTGGAAGCTGAAAAAGGTAATTTATGAGTTGAAACAAGCCCCAAGAGCTTGGAATGCTAGAATTGATAAGTATTTTCAAGAGAGAAACTTCAGCAAGTGTTCATATGAGCATGCACTCTATATAAAATCCAAAATGATGATACATTAATTGTATGCTTGTATGTAGATGACTTGATCTTCATGGGTGCAATCCAAGTATGTTTAATGAGTATAAGAAGGATAAGACAAAGGAGTTCGAGATGACCGATATTTGGCTTATGACTTACTATCTTGGCATCAAAGTAAAACAAGAAGAAAAAGGCATTCTAATCACTCAAGAAGGCTATGCTAAGGAAGTACTAAAGAAGTTCAAGATGGATGACACAAATCTGGTCTACACGCCAATGGAATGTGGAATCTAGTTTTCAAAGCATGAGGAATGAGAAAAGTTGGATCCAACGCTCTTTAAGTGCTCGGTTGGAAGCTTGCGATACTTAATGTGCACAAGACCCGACATCATATATGTGGTAGGAGTCGTCAGTTCATATATGGAGAACCCAATAGAAACTCATTTGATGGCAGCAAAAGAGAATTCTTCATGATGTTAAAGGAAAAACAAACTTTGGCTTGTACTACTCTATTTTTGACAATTATAAACTTGTTGGATATAGAGATAGTGATTGGAGTGGAGACATTGATGATCGAAAAAGAACAAGCGGCTTCGTGTTCTACATGGGAGACATGGTCTTCACATGAATGTCAAAAAAGTAGTCGATTGCCACTCTTTCCACATGCGAAGCGGTGTATGTAGTTGCTACTTCATGTGTTTTCCATTCAATTTGGTTATGAAACCAGTTAAAAGAGTTGAATTTTCCACAAGTGGAGCGACCAAGATTTTCATGGACAATAAGTTAGCTATTGCTTTAGCCAAGAACCCAATCTTCCATGATCGAAGCACACATACTTATACACGCTACCACTACATTATAGAGTTTTTTGACAAAAAAGATGTACAACTAGAGTACATGAAGTCACATGATCAACTAGCTGATATCTTCACCAAGCCTCTCAAGTATGAAGATTTTGTTAAGTTATGGAGTCTGGTTGAAGTAAAAAAAAAATCAAGTTTACAAGGAATGTTGGAAATAAACTTAATTTTGCATTCTATATTTTTCTATAATCTAGGAAATAATTAAAATTGTATGAGCGAATATTTAGGAGATACTTATGGAGAACCGTTGGATTAAGATAATCTCCACCGTTTATTTATAATGTGAACTCATATAACTGATTTTGGATGGAAGAAAAAAAAAGAACCTTTGTAATAAAGTTTAGTAATAAAGTTCTTTTCCTTATTATTAAAAAGTCCATTTTTTCCTCTCGATCCTCTTATCCATCTTCTTCTACAATCAAATCTATTTGCTATTGAAGAAATCTTACAGCAAGTTATTCTTGCTTCTGTAGTCAAATACATGTCGCCAAATACAAATAAGATAAGGAAACTGATTAGGCAATCAAAAACCCTTAAGAGTAAAATGACCGCAAAGTGAGAGTATTGCTTGTTTCGAGATGCTTGATAAGGAAGATTGGGATTTTCAAAGATGCTTCATGGTTTTGCATAATCTATTTACTGAGTATAAGGTAGACGATGTAAGGTTTAAAATTGCTAGAAAGTTGGATTCTGTGGGAAATGAGTGACGCAATCAATTTGTTGCATGTAAAAGAGTTGCACGGCCAGGGCTTGAGATGAATAAGAATAAGAGTGTTTAGGATAGCTTACACATGGATTTTTGTCAGTATAATATGAAGACAGATAGCGTGATGAAACAAGAATTCGAATGCAGGTATGATTATATGTGCCTGATTTGAGGACGGAGATTGATCAGAGCAATAATAATCATAGAGTTGATAAAGCTGCTGAAGGGCACAAAATTATGGGTTTTCTTGGTTTGGATGTTCTAATCTGATCGGAAATTGGAATGGCTTTGAAATATTGGTTATGGTCTGAATATGGTTGGTAAAAAATCAGAGAATATATAGTTTCTGTTAGCATCTTTGTCTTTCTTGGCTTCTATGTTTGAAACTTTAATTCAGCGGTACTGGGAATATATTTCGAAGGAACAAACTTTGTTTTCTATTCAAACTGGAAGACACTTTATGTTTTGAGTCAGTTTTCTTGGGGGTTCCTTGTTATCATTTGCTTTCACTTATGAATCTAATGGTATATACTAAATTGGCTGTAATGTATAATTTGAGACTGAATCACTAGGTACCACTAAACTGCCCTCGTGAGGCAGTTAATCAAAACGATTTTATGGAAATTTTTGCAAAAACTCTTCTGACTAAGAAAGAGAATGAACTTTTTTTGTTGAAATCCCCATATTTTCATTGACTTGGAAATTTGAAATGACAGAAAATTATTATTTAATTGAACGAATGAAGTCATTTCTCCAATAATCCAAATCAAGAATTAATATTTTATTTTCGTTGTGTAGAACTACAAACTCATAATTAACTGCTTTTTTTGGTTCAAACAAAACAAGTCAAATCAAATTAATTTGATTGGGTTAATCGGTTTTGCTTGTTAACTTCATGTGTTTTTTTTGTCTTTTCAATTATTACTTTTTTAGATTATTGTCGAGCTGTAATATTTTGTCCAAACTTCAACTAGTTATTAAAAATGCAACATTAATGAAGATTGATATTGTTAACCTAAAAAAATTCTTTCAATTTATGTTTTGTTTATAGAAGAAATATAATTTGTTTTTAAATTTATTGCATCATCACTTTTTCTATAAATATGGACCAAACTAACTGTTTTATTAAAGTTTTGTGTAGGAACCAGACAATATAACTCATCCAAATACAAATCAACAAAACACTATAAAAGAAACAGGGATTTTGGATGGCTCATGGCCATCGGGCAGCCTTTCGTGAGCTATTAGAAATGCCATCGGAGTACGGACCACGAATTTCATCCATTTTCAATGGCTTCGACAAAGTAAGTGCGACGGCTACCGATGTCTCTTTCGACGGCTTTTTAGACAGCGACGACGTCCATGTGGCATGGAAATTTCCAAGTAAACCGTCGCACGATATCGCTAATCCTAATTACCTTTATAAATTAATTATTTCTTAATTAATTAGTTATTAATTAACCCTTAATTGTTAATTAATTTAATCTTAATTACCTTTATTAATTAATTATTCCTTAATTAATTAATTATTAATTAACCCTTAATTATTAACTAATTTAATCTTAATTACCTTTATTAATTAATTATTCCTTAATTAATTAATTATTAATTAACCCTTAATTGTTAATTTATCTAATCTTAATTACCTCTATTAATTAATTATTCCTTAATTAATTATCTTAATTAATTAGTCCTTAATTGTTAAATAATTAAATCTTAATTACTTTTATCAATTAATTATTTATTAATTAATTATTAATTACAAATCAATTAACTTTAATGTTTTACTTAATTAATCTTTTAATATTAAGTAATTAATTAAGTAATTACTTTTTTAAGTAATTGTATTAGCAAATCATTAATTGTTTAATAAATTAAAAGATAAATTAATTATTTTGATTATCCTTTTAAACCTCGTTAAATCATTATCCTTATACATTAGTTGCCTTAAAATATTAAGATTAGTTTAACAACATTTTATCTTAATTTCCTCATAAATATAAATATATAAACAAGCCCCAAGTCATTAATTTTTTCATCAAAGGTCGTCGCTAGCCGTTGAAGTTTCGTTTAGATAGCCATCATTAGCCATCGAAAATTTTGACATGTAATCCTCAAGTGTCGTCAAAAGCCATCAAAAATCTGGGTATAATTTTTTACCCTATGGTCGAGCATCACTTCCATGACAATACATAACATAACTCGTCGAAATCAATATATAAATCAAATATATAAGCTGAAATCGATATCAATATCGATGTCAATATAAAACTCAAACATCATCATATCAAATACAAAAACATTCAATCAATTCAAAACAAACCTTCCATCATCACTCTCACGCATCTGACTACAATATTTGTATCCAATATCAATGTACAATATATACATCTAACATCCTACATCAAACCTCACAAATCAACTCCACAAATCAACCCCACAAATCAATCACATAAATTAATGTCAAACACCATATGTCCATAAATCATTTCCATCATTACTCGATGTTTTTATGCACCGGTTTCAAAAAAACAGCAAATCGTACATCATGATTCATCATCGACTTCAGTGCTACCAGATGAAGGGACTGCTCCATGAGGCATCACATACTCGGCCAAACGTTGGTTAAGTTGCTCCACTTGCGCTACTCGAAGGCGGTCATGCTTCTGCAACTGCAGAAACTGCCATCGAAGCTCATTAATCTCTGTGTTGTCCTCAGTCCTTTGGTAAGCCCTTTGTTATGCCCCAGCCTATAAAACAAGTTGAAATATGTTTAAGTTATTACCTAACTTTTATAAAAATTAAGCAAATAATCGGGTGGCATATGCCATTTTGGGCTTGTATATCTTAAACCCGGCTTCTATGAAGTTATATTTTGAATTCGTCGCAATATATTGTACAGATACTGATAGTTGAGTACTACTTATACAATTATCCCAAAGAGATTTCTTAGTATCATCCAATAGATCATAATTTTTTTTTGCTCCAATACTTGGTTCTTCTTCGACATTAACATTATGACAATCAACTTCGATAGCAGAGAACACTGAACATGCTGCATCTTCAACCATGTCTTCTATGAGATTCATGGAAAAAATATCATTATCCATCTCTCCTCTAAATGAATGATATTAGGTGATTCAAGTTCTCCATGATGATACCACACTAAATAATTCGGCATGAAACCATATTGGTGCAAATAACCCGCCAATCCGAGAAAACTACGGATTTCCATCACACTCTCCGGTCTTCGCCAATTTTGAATCGCTTCAATCTTTGGTGGATCCACGGAAATTCCGGATTCGGAAATAATATGGCCAAGAAACTTCACACAAGATTTCCAAAAGTGGCATTTACAAAATTTTGCTTTCAATTGATTGTTCTTAAGAGTTTCCAACACAACCTGATGATGCTTTTCATGCTCCTCCTCGGTTTTAGAATACACAAGAATACCATCAATAAAGATGAGAACAAACCGGTCGAGCAAGTCTTTGAAAACTCTATTCATAAGGTCAACGAAATAAGCCGGAGCATTCGTCAAACCAAATGGCATAACAAGCCACTCATAAGATCCATAATGAGTACGGAACGATGTCAAAGGAATGTTATCCTCTGCAATTCGAAGCCGATGGGAACCGGTTGCTAAGTCTAATTGTGAAAATACTCTAGCACCACTAAGTTGATCGAATAGATCATCAATCCGAGGTAAAGGATATTTATTCTTAATAGTAAGATCGTTAAGCTTGCGGCAGTCAACGCAAACCCTAAGTGTACCATCAGATTTCTTCACAAAAATAGCCGAAGCTCCCCAAGGCGAGGAACTAGAGCGAATAAATTGCTTCGTCTTCAATTCGGATAATTGTTTGCGCATCTCCTCATTTTCTTTATTGGACATACGATAAAGAGGTCGAGTAATAGGTTGAGCTCCAGGGATGAGATTAATTTTGAACTCAATTGCTCGCTTAGGTGGTAATCCTAAAACGGACTCAAATATGTTGGAAAATTCACGAACAACGTGAATAAGAGAAATTATATCTTCCTCGTCATCATTATCGTCATCATGAGGATTTAAAGAATATAAAGATGCAACCAAGCTGGAATCCGAATCTTTAAGATTGATAGAAATCTGCTTAACAGATTGAGGATGTCGAAGATGAATAGTCCGCTCAGGACATAGGATATGAACTTCATAACGATGAAGCCAATCCATTCCTAAAGTCATTCCAAATCCTAAGTAACGCATAACATGCAAATCGACTAGAAAAGAGAACTCACACAAAATAATCTCGACATCTTTACAAAGCAAACTAAGAGTTGCGGATCCACCGACCAGATTCGCAATTCTTAATGAAGTCATTAAAGCAACAATACTTAAAGAAAAGGTATCAACAAGTTCCTTTGATGTAAAGAATGGGATGCACCCGTATCAAAGAGAACTCGAATAGGATGATCACGAAATATAATAATACCATCAAGGATAGAATGAAATATACCTTGACCACGAGATGTGTTGCCAGGGGCTTGAGCAGCATTAAGTTTTCCCTCCTTTTTGCCTTCAAGTTTGGGGCATACATGCATATAATGGTCCGGGCTTTTGCAGTAGCGACAAGAATGGGGCTTTGAACACTTGTTCGCAAACTGGTCCCTAGATCCACAATTGAAGCATTTCCCACTACTAGAGGAAAAAGTCTTTGCAGTAGGAGTTGCTTGCTTTCCCTTTTTGTTGGGATAAGGACCCTTGAATTTGTTAGGCCTTTTCTTCTTATTGTTGTTGAAGTTCGGTTTGGCGCCTACAACTTCAACATCGCTTTCCCAATCCGCCTCTTCACGACGAAGAGCGATATCAATCAGTTGATCAAAAGAAACTTCTAACTTTAGAAGTAATGGCTTCTTAAGATTTTTATTCAAGCCATAGCCGAATCTCTGATTTTTCTTCAATGGGGTTTTGGTATATTCAACCCCGTATTTAGAGAGAGATTCAAAAGACGTGACATAATCTGTCATGGAAGATTTGCCTTGAACAAGGTCAATGAAACGGCGAGCCAAAGTCACCTTCTCAGCTTCTGGCACAAATTTTAATTCGAAGCGCTCCCGAAATTTCTCCCAAGCAAGATCCGCTTCATTTATTTCTGAAATCAGAAGGTCGTACCAATCTAATGCTCTTTTTTGGAGCATACTAGAGGCAACCTGAACACGGTGAAGATCAATAAGATTCATGCGAGAAAAGATTCGATCGCACGATCTCAGCCAAGCCTGGACTTCGATAATAGTCTCAGAACCTTTGAATGGCTTCCCACCCAAATTGGTATAATCGCTACATAAACGTGCAAATCCAAACCTAGGGTGAGTAGACTCCGGATTAGATTCGGCTGCTTGAGCATTCCTCACTAGATCAAGAAGATGCTGGGCAGACATAAGTACTCCATCCTGGGGGATTAGCACGAGATTGACTGGCGCTGGGACGGCCAGGTCTAACCATTTCTCTTCCTTTTTGAAAGAAAGAATGAAGAAGGATAAGGTTATTTACCAAACGAATATCAAGCAACCTTGATAGATAAACAAGGATTCATAAAGAAAATAGGATGAATCGGTTCGAAGACTCGAATTAAATCCTAATGCACAATTCCTAAGATGGACTTAGGACGATGATCCTTGCTAGATTATCCTACATTGTTCCGAAGTTTGGCTCTGATACCAAGCTGTGACGCCCCACCTCTATACCCACGCTAGCCAAGAACACTATGGAGTAATGCTGTCAACTAGCACGGAGAATAAGGTTGTGGAGGAGCGACCATCCATGTAATTTCTTTATGCGAGCACTGATATGTTAGATAGTATAGCATGCATTTCATTTAAGGAGGACATCCAACATACCGATACAAACTCAAAGCTACTACACAGTAGCTATATATAATCTTCGGAAACAAATATAGAAATAAACATAACACAAATCAGTCAAAAACATCCATATCACAAAGGCGGAAAAAGATATGTATATATAACACATGAAAGTGTACATCAGAGTAGTGGTCTGAAAGATCCACAATAACACAAAAGAATAGCAACATGTGCTATACAAAAGAATACATCCATGAGTCGATATCTCAAATGTATACAACAAAAACTACAAATCTAAGTAGTTAGCCAAAATTCAGAGTAATAAATCCCTGGAGAGAAATCAAGCAGAAGCACCTGTAACATCTCAGTCTGATCCGAGTGTTATTTCATAAGAAAATAATAAACGGATCAGTCTAGCTATAAATATCAGATGGCATGATATAGAATAAGAGATATGGCATACACATATATTAACCATAATGGCATACTACTATAAGTATGTAAAGGATAATCAACAAGAGATTAATCAATATCACAAGAATCTTTTCAAAGATCCAAATTCACAAAAAAGTAATGACACACGAATTCACCAATGCACAAAAATTGATAAAACTTATCAATTAAAATCACGAAAATTGGAGAAGCACAAATTCTAGAAATCAACACACGAAATCCAAAAATCACAAAAGGGGGAAGGCCTATCACAAGAACGGGAGCATGAAAGCTCACCAACACGTGTATCACACAAACGAGACGCTATCTCATGGTAGCTAACCATTAATTTTGAGCCGAGGCACCACACGAACGGCCCGAAGACCATGGGGCGCTACCCCACATATGTGAGTCGAAACATCACACAAACGGGGTTTAGTCTCCCTCGTAGACAAAGAGACATCGCAAAAATGCTAGTCTAAATCACAAAAATGATCATCATTGATCATAAAGAAGTGTCAATTACACTAAGCTAGTAAAAATATGAGTTTAGCTTCATGTCCCATAACCACTTGCTTAACTTAAATATTTATGAACAAACTGTAGATCTTTACTAGAAAATTGTCACAAGAGGTTCAATCGAACAAGTCCAAGAATTAACCGACGAAGTAAACGCAAGCGTTTCATACCACTTGATTTACTAAGCCATTTAATTAGATTTCTCATCCAAGTGAGGTAAAGGCTTGTATATACTAATAGATCGGAAAACGGCTTAGGAAAAGAGCTTTGTAAGAAAATAGTGTTGCAATCGTTTTGATGAAAGAGTTTTAATATTTACTACTAGTATTGAAACCTTTATATTTTTAAAGTGACAAATCACCAAAAATGATTGTAGAAACAATCAATCACAAAAATTCACATTCAAAGACGTGAATAAAATCCAAAGAAATCGATTCAAATCCATCAAAGTGGGAATATGATGCAGCGCATCACAAGAATAGCTTTAAATTGCGAACTAGGAGTGAGTCGCCGCCTAACAAAGTAGCGCTCCAGGAGTCACGACCTAGAACCAACGTGCTACGGCCTAAAACCCACGAGTTACGACCTAACTCTACTGTGCCGCAACCTAAAGGAACTAACAGCAGTGGCATGCGGCCTACCGAGTTAATGGCTTAAGGAAGTCAGCAAGCTAGCCAAGCGACCTAAGGGATGGCGCGACCTAGCATGCAAAGGTGACTCAACCAGGCCGAGCGACCTAATGGCGCGACCTAAATGGTGGTAAGCAATCAACAGGTGCGAGTTATATAGGCCGAGCGACCTATGGCTGCATCCTAACATGGCCGACCTAACGAGGTAGCGACTTAACTATTAAACAAGGCCGAACAACGACCTAAATATTTGAGCGACCCAAGGGTTGTCGTGACTTAATGGTGCCGAACGACCTAAGTCCTGCACGACCTACGGAGTGCAACGAGCTAAAGGGTGCGAGCGACCTAGCATAGCCGAGCGACCTAACTCATGACCGACCTAAAAGCGGTAGAACGACCTATGGGCGAACGAGCTACATGCAGGCCGAGGCTTTTCCCATGGCAGTGCGAACTAGGCACAGAATTTGACAAAAACACTAAAAATTGGAGTTTTTGGCCAATCCAATCCAACCAAATGCAAGTGTACATGCTAAAGTGATAGGAATTCATTCCCAACAATCCAAGATAGTTACAGACAAGAATGTGAGATAAAAATCTCACCTTTTCACAATTTAAATGAAAAATCAAGCTTGAAAGAAAAAGAAGAAGCAATCCTACTTCAACCTCAACACAAGAAGCTTGAATCGACGGCTTCTTTCTAGATTTGGAGTTGGATGATGGATTTGCAACAGAACTTGAGCTTGGAATTTTAATTTACCATTCCACTCACCATTTTTGATGAAGCTTTAGTGTTAAGAAATTTATGAAGGAATGAAGAGAAGAGGGAGTGGAGGTTGGGTCCAATAGGCTAAGTCCAAACTAAATTCCAAAGCGAAAAAGTAGTGAAATTTCACCAACTCCAAACATATCAAAGTTTATACCTAGAAAGATTGCAAACGTCATTTCGAACTCAATAGAAGTGGTTTCGAGCCCTAATTTCACCGTATGCAAAAAGTAGCTTTTCGGACCAAAATCCGGCTAACGATAAAATATTTGAATAAAATATTTAGATATAAAATCGATAAATATGCGGGTTGTTACAAGAGAAATTGAATTTTTTTTGTTGAAGCGGTCTGTTCGCGGGTTATATTCAGGTAGGCAACGGCTAGCGACGACAGCTTTTTGTAGCCATCGCCATGATCGGCCGCAATTCGAAGCTGTTCTAACGATGACAGTCCTATTTTCCTTTTCCATTCGCCTCGAAAGGTTGCACACTGTTTATTATTTGTAAGGGCGCTTGGTGCCTCCTACTCCTTCGAAAGCCTTCTTAATGCCTTCAAAACGTTCTTTTGTGACATTTGTCGAAACTCTTGCATATAACATTTTCATTAACTTTCTTTCATACTTTTGGTCTTAAGTGAATTTTAAGGCTAATAATATTATTGTTATAGCGAGTACTATTAATCATTTATTTAGTTTAAGCATAGTTAGTAAAAAATTCAAAAATGGTACATTTTGTAATGGCAGCTACAATGTTTTTTAATAATGAAAATTTTATCACAATAAAAATAAACGTATCGTTTTAATTATTCCAAGTCAAGATATATTGAGATTAGATATCATACATCCATTGGCACTAGAGTAAATAACGCTCTCCAAATGTTGAGCTATGTGCTACTAATAGTTGTTGGGGCACCAGTGAATTACGTACAGATAGTTATTTGATAACTATGAAATGACCCACTCGATAGTTTCTAATGGTTAATATAACTAATTAAGGTCAAACAAAGAATATTAAAGTAATAATTGTACATAATTTTTTCGAACTTAGAATACTGTTAAACTTTATTGTGGACACGCCACTTTAATTATAGTTAAAGCATGGCATGACGCCCATTGAACGACTACAGTTTGATCTGAGTTAAAGCATTAGAAGAGAAACACTTTTCAATAGGGAAATTCATCTCCTTAATTAGTTATATATGGTTACTAGCACGGTCAACTGCAATCAACTCTGAGTCAAAGTTTTTGACCAGAGCGGTTTGGTTACTAGTAACTGTTATTATTGAAGCAATGTCTTTTTGTTTGGATAAAAGTTAAATATGGATGATATTGAAATTTTGATCAAAATCAAATTCTATAAGTTCTGGTGTGATATAATTTTGACGAAAATAATTCGTGTAAATAATCGTTACCATTGGAGTTGGATTTTACCTAAATTATGTAAGCGAAAAATTCGGATAGACTATCACACCACTAGCTAAGGTGACGTATAAACTTTAATATTCGTGTTGTTCAATTTTAATTGTCGACTGAATTTATGCCTGCGAGTCGTGCAACCACAATGTTGAATTCTCCGTAATACTACACAATTTAATTAAATTATAATTGTTACAAATTAATTAACATTTGTGAAAAATTAATTAATCATAAAATTTAATTTTATGCATTTGAATCAATATTTAATGACGCGTGTATATAATCTATTAATTTTGCTTTTTACGCCCTTTTAATTATTCAATTGGAATCGCAAAATGTTATAGTAATATTTCTATCGCCTTAAGGTCATAATATGAAATTCGTTATACAACAATTCGTTCTCTTATTATTTTTAATCTTAGAATCTTTTAATATAATTAATTATATATTTTTATATTATACAGTTTTATAGTTTTTTTATCAATTCATCTGAATTACCAATACAAAATTAAAAAGTTAATCAATATGTTAATAGAATGCAATATATATTTTTTTTACCATTCACAGCTATTATTTTTAGGAGTGTGTGTGTATAATATATCATAATTTGAACTAGGGATATTGGTAGAAAAATATCGCTAAATGTTGAGTGAACATAAAAACCAAGTGGTAAATGCTTATTAATTTCAGGAAGAACTTTTGATTATGAATTTTATAAATTTTCCAACAAGATATTTGAATTAGAACCTTCTGATAGTTAATTATTTCCAGCATTAAACAATTAGTTTTTGCACATAAGCAAATGCATATTATTATAATCATCTCAAAACACTGTATAGATTGTTTATCAAAATATTTCTTGGCTTTTGGTTCGAATACGTGGGACACAGCAAACTTAACAAGGCAATAACGTTGGAGAGACATTTGTTTAACTGTAATTCCATATCTTCTGAATATGTACTTTGTACAACTTTTCACATCATTTTTATCCATTTTAGTTTTCTCTTTGACACATACATCAATAGTTCTTCTCATAGTGATGAAATTACTTATTCATGCACCTGTTACAAATATTTCTATATACAGAATGAAACCGGAAGTGACGTTTTGCATTTCATTCTATCTATCCTTTCGGTATTGAACTTTCACGTTAAATTATGCTTTATCCGATAATTAAATGCAATTTTTTTTTTCAAAATTTAATGCAGGAAATGATAAATTCATCATTATATTTCTATATTGGGGTTTTCGTGACCCATCTGTCTATGAATAATACATATATATATACACCAGGTTTCACTCATAGTAGTATGTATTGTTAAACCAATATATTTGCTATTACATACATGAACCTTTTATGTATGGCAGGCATGGCACATCAAGAACAATCTAGTGAAATGCACCGCTCTTATCATGAAGGTGACCATGAAGGCGAACTAACCCATTGCAATTACAGTGAGGAGTTCCTAAAACGTAGAATCCAGAGTGACACAAATCTTCTCAACCGCATAAGAAAAAGCAACCTCATGATTCAAAACCATCAGACCGTCCATCCCAGAAAGCACACACAACAAGAAACTGACATGATCATTAGTAGAAAGAAATTCTTGCAAGCGCAAGATGCGATACTCGAACAAATGCTGAAAGTGATGGAATGTTGCAACGCCCAAGGCTTCGTGTACGGCATCGTAACAGAAAATGGCAAGACAGTCTCCGCCGCTTCCGATAACCTACGTGGGTGGTGGAAGGAGAAGGCAAGGTTTGATTTGGATGGTCCGCTGTCTATAGAGAAGTACAAGTATGTAAACATGTGTCATCGGAGCGAGAAGAAGGCCGACATAAACATCCGTGAAAGACTAATGGAGATTCAGGACACAACGCTAGGGTCCATGCTTTCAGCTCTTATGCCGCACTGTGACCCACCCCAAAGGAAGTTTCCTCTGGAGATGGGGGCGCCCCCTCCATGGTGGCCGACCACGACCGAACAATGGTGGTGTGAGCTTGGGTTCCCAAATGATGATAATGGCCCTCCACCGTATAAAAAGCCTCATGACTTGAAGAAGGTGTGGAAAGTTGGAGTTCTTGTTTCCGTACTTAAACACATGTTGCCAAATACAGATAAGATAAGGCAACTGATTAGGCAATCGAAAAGCCTTCAGAGTAAAATGACTGCAAAGGAGAGTATCGCTTGGTTCGAGGTTCTTGATCAGGAAGATCGGGACTTTCAAAGATGCTGCACGGATTTGCCTAATCTGTTTACTAAGTGTAAAAATGCTAGGAAGTTGGATTCTGTAGGAAATGAGGAAGGCAATCAATTTGTTGCATGTAAACGAGTTGCACTGGCAGGGCATGAGTTGAATAAGAATAAGAGTGCTCAGAATAATCTGCCCAGTTGTAGCTCACACACAGACTTTGTTCAATATAATACAAATACGGATAGTACGATGAAACTGAATTCTAATGCAGACGCGGTTATAGATTTCTGTTATGTGCCTGAGTTGAGTATCGAGAGTAATGGCGATCATCAGAGTAATAATGATTATAGAGTTGATAAAGCTGCTGAAGTGGTACAAGATTATGATTTTTCTGGGTTTGCATATTCTGATATGATGGGAAATTTGAATGGCTTGGAAGATTGGTTTGGATTCGGAAGCTGTTGATCAATTATCAGACAATCTGCACTTTCTGTTGGCATCTTCATCTTTCTTGGTTTATTACTTTGGTTTTCGTGCCATTTAATTCTCTTTCGATTATGTTTTCCTGGGAGTTTCTTATTGTTATTGGCCTTGGATTATAAATCCTCATGATTTTTATGTATAATTACTTTTCGTGGCTGTTATGTATAATTTTGATTTCAAACGATAGAGAAGTATAATTTAATTGAACGATTGAAGTCGTTTCTCCAATAATCGAAATCAAGAATTAATGCCTTTTCTGCCATTTTAGCAAGCCCTTCAAGATGTAGAACCTGTGATTCAAAATTAATTACATTTATTGGTACAAACAAATTAATTGAACCAATTATCCAATCAAACCAAATCAATTTTTTTCTTTCCATTTTTTCTTTAGTTTCGAGAGTAATGGTAATCATCAGAGTAATAATGATTATAGAGTTGATAAAGCTGCTGAAGTGGTACAAGATTATAGTTTTTCTGGGTTTGGATATTCTGATATGATGGGAAATTTGAATGGCTTGGATGATTGCTTTGGGTCCGGTAGCGGTTGATCAATGATCAGAAAATCTGCGGTTTCTGGTGGCGTCTTTATCTTTTTTGGCTTCTCTGTTTGAAATTTTTATTCATCAGTGCTAGGAATCAATTTCAAAGGAGCAAACTTTTGTTCATGTATTTTCTATTTCTGGTGGGAACATTTTCCATTCAAAAGTGAAAGAAACTTTGTTTTCTATTTCTAATTCATTTATGGCTTTGGTTTTCGTAGATTTCATTTTCTTTTAATTCAGATTTACTGGGAGTTCCTTATTATGGTTTGCTTTCGATTATAAAATCTAATGGTCTAAACAAAATTGGCAGTTATGTATAAATTTTATTTGAAATAACAGAGCAGTAGAGTTTAATTGAACGATTGAAGGCATTTCTTCAATTATCCAAATCATGAATTAACGCTCTTTTATTTTTTTTTATTTTTTATTTTGTCTTTTTAGCAAAGAGGACATTTAAGCCCTCCGGCATTAGTAGAACCACTGCTGCATTTATTGGTTTGAGGAAAAATAAACCAATTAAATGGGATGGATCGATTAAATCGGTTTTGTTGGTTATTTTCATGGGTTTCTTTTTTGTAATATCAATTATTATGTTTTCTGATCGGTTTGCCTTCGATATTTTGTACCAAACTTTAACAAGATACAAAAAACTTAATATTAATGAAAAGTTATATTATTATCTTAAAAAGTTTTTTTTTTTTTTCCAATTTATGTTAATGTTGGTGGAAGAAAGATAATTTGTTTCTAAATTTATAACATCATCACATCTTTATATAAATAAGAACCATACTAATTGTTTTATTAATGTATTCTGTTAGGAACCAAACAACAAAACTCATTCAAATACAAACCAATTAAACGAATAGACCAAATCAATTTTCTCGGTTCATTTATTTTCAATTTGAAAAATACCGGTTTAATTTACTTCGGCTTTTGTTTATTGAATGATTATTGTAATTTTAATATTTTTATTGGTTTCACATTGAAACAACCGTTCACTTACCCATAGTTAAATAGCATTTCTAAATTTGTCTGGTTTAACTGATAGTCACTAAAAAGAAATTACGAGAATATAATGTTAACAATACTCAAATTTAGTATCAAAATAAGAAAAATGTACAATTATGTTACACCTGTATGGTTAAAACCTTAGCTACATATAGAATTTTGCCTACAAAATAAGAATAATTTTATTGGGGAAAAAAATGTCTTACCAACCTAGTATGTTTTCTGGAGGTCCACTAAACATAATAAATTTTGGGTAATTAAAGTATATTTTTCTTTAATTAAATTATGCTTAAATGTATAAATATAAACATATTGTCGATAAATAGGAGAAAATACATGGTAAACATAGTTTAGTGTATTATATAATTCTTGAAATATGATGGATATTTTTTGATAATTTTTAACAAGATACACATTAGGTATGTCTTAAAAGGTTTTCCAAGGTATACATTTCATCAAAGCGCACATAGTATTTTGAAGTGTATACGGGTAGCTTTCCAACACTTGAATTTTATGTATGAATGCTTTCTTCGTCGGTGTTAAGAATAAATTTGAATGTAAATTTTTTTTTCGTTATTTAAATTAAGTTGATCCCACTTCTTTAGTCGAACTAGCACCATATTTTCTCATTTAATTCAGTTTTCAAAGTCAATAGTTGTTGAGACTAGTTTTGCTTTTGGGGAATTTTTTCAAAGGACAAATAGTTTAAACTTTTTATTCAAAAAGACACGCGCAAACAGTTTTCTTTCAAAGGACAGGCCCAAAGCCCATTTGCGCGTTAAAACATTTCTCAATTTCCTTCATTTGTCTTTCTGTTCAATTTTCAAATCCACACCTTTCTTCACGACACAAAATAGAAATTAAGGAAAAATGGCAAACGAAACCACAGCGAAATCGCTACTTCCATCTCAACCGCATATATCGGGCAATAAAAAACAAGCACAGTTTGAGCACGAATCTGATACCTTATCTCTTGAATCTGATATTCGACAAAAACCGAATACCCTAGCGCCTCATTCTGATTATTAGCTCGAATCTGAAAACAAGGAACCTCAAACTGAGAATCGTACCAAATTGAATACCTACCACGTGAATTTGATACCCTAGCAGCTGTATTTCATAATCTTCTTGAAGCAAATATCCTAGCTGCAGTAGAGACGCAGCAAGAATCTTCAAAGTTAGCACCATTAAAAAGACCAATGGAAGAAGATATAGAGCAAAAAAGCGAAAGAAGAACAAAAAGAAAACACGAAGAAAACTGAACAGAAGAAGAGGTAAATGATAATGTGAAATGACGCATAATAAAATACTTCTGGATTAATTATGATACTATTGAACTTATTTTACAGAAAAATTAAGAAATCATGCAGGAAAAAACAGCGGTGACAAATCAACTGCACAACAACTACAAAGAGGAGAACTAAGATCGAAGATAAAAAATGATAAAATAATTCAGCGGCAACTTCAACAGGCAACTAATACCATTAAGTTATGAAACCGATACTATTAAATCATTAGATGTATTTTAATAGTGTTAATATGTTTAATAGGAAACGGCTCAATCAAATATAGGAAAAGAAATAGCAGTTGAGGATCTAAAGATGAACAAGCCAACATGGTAAAATTACAGGTCATATCACTTATAAAGATTTTCAGGTTCAAAAAGTGATACCTATAGTTTATTTGGTAGAAGACAAAGCTTAATTGGTTAAAAATTAAATTTCATTGCCATTTGTTACAACACTGATACTAATATATTGAAAATATGATACCAAACATATGTTAGAATTAACGTGATTCTTTGTATTTAGAAAAATTAATTTCAGCATACACATAACAACTGATACCAACATCTTATTGTTTGTTTAGTTGAAGACAAAACTTTTTAATTTTAAAAATAATTTTTCAATAGTTTATAACAAAACCGGTATAGTTATATTCACAAAATGATACCCACTATCATTGGTGGAATTTACTACTCCATAATTGAAATTATTTCTATCACAAATATAAAGTTGACACTAATGTAACGAAAAACTGATACCTACTATATGTTTTTATGGACATCATATCTTAAAATTAATATACTGTTTGTTTGAACCAAACTGATACATACACCTTATAAACATGATACTCACTTTATCTTTCTTTGAACTTTATACTTTTAATTATACAAATTAATTTCTTTGTAATTTGTAACAAAGATAACACAAATATAATCTAAAAATTGTACATGCAATATGTTTCTTTTGAAGTTATTATGTAGCAATTTTACAAGTATTTCAACCACAATTTTTAAAAAATTGATACCTACGTTTCGCAAAAATGATACCAAATTTTGGTTAGATAAAAATATCATGTTTTATCTCATGTTTATGGAAACTGATACCATTATATCATGTTATATATTCTTTTGTTTCAATGCTATTTGTTTCACTAACAACTTAATGCCACATTTTCATGAAATATGCTGATAATGATTTTGTCAATCCATGTTGCAAAAGCATGCATGCGACATCAAAACAATCAAACAAACAGATAGCAAAATCTAAACATGTCAAGGCAGAAACTACTAATAGTTGTGGCTTACAAGCTATCTTCAAGATATTAAAACTGGTCAAAAAAATGGATTGACCAAAAACAATTTGACATATTAAAGAAGACACCATTTTACAACTTCTTTAAAGTCATCTATGAATAAAAATAACAATAAAAGAGTGCAAAAAGCATCAACACAACTTGGATGCTTTATACAACTGCTACTGTATGGAAAATGGTTCCTTCGTTTTAGGAGAATACAAAATGAAGGTCACTGCCAGAGATATAAGATTGCTAGTTGGTCTGCCATCAAAAGGAATAAACATAGAACAAACAAAAAAATTGACGAGCAAAACCATTCCATGAGACTACAAAGAATTCGCAACTAGAAACTTTGGCACATGTACTAACATAACAAGAAATGTTGTGCAAAGAAGAATAAAACAAGAAATATCGAAAAGGAAAAAAGAAAATGAAAAAGATCCGCCTTTGTTGATAATAATGCAAATATTACTGACATTTTTCTTTCCCAACAACCAACAAAAACTGAGATGGGGAATTCTACCCTATTTGATTGATAGTGAAACAATGCAGATTGTCTCATGGCTAGAAATAATAGAGAACTTTTTTAGTAAATTTGTCAAAAAGTTTATCTCCAAGCCAAGAAACATGTCTGGATGTTCCATGCTTCCATTAGTAAGATTTGTCATGAAAATATTATTAATTGAAAAAAAAATTTATATTCAACATTCTTATATAATTATATCTTTAAATGTTTTTTTTTTTTTTTTTTTTTTTTGAAACTGGGTACTTATATTTACAAAGTAGGCAGCACACAAGTCTGCAAGAATCATCATGGCGCACAGTTTAATATGCCAGAGGCAGGAATCGAACTGCCGACCTTGTCGTCAACAGCCTGGTGTTTTACCACTGTACCAAGGCCTCGGACTTTAAATGTTTATAGTATTGCATCTGTGAGAATATGAACCTCATCCAACCTAGAAGGCAACGTGTTGAAGATTTACCCAGATTTGCACGATGGGATGTAAGAAAACTTAAAGACATTGTTGTGAAATTTTTTTTGAGTGATATAAAAGTTAGTAATGTAAGTTAAAATTAAATCTTACTTACACTAGTCAATATCAGTTTACATTTTATGTTGTCTCTGTTTGTAGAATCAGTTTCAACACTTAGAATAATTTTTTATCTCTGCATAGTATCACATATGCCTCTTTGTAGTATCGCTTTAGCTTCTGACTAGTATCAGTTTCAATGTGTAGCTTTAAATTTTTCTTTCTGTAGTATCAATTTTTCCTCAGGATAGTACATCTTGTTATTTTGCACAGTATCAGTTATAATATACAATAATACTTGGTATCATTTTTAACACTACACACAATCGATTAGTAAGTGTATATAGTATCATTTTTTTTTGGAAAAAGGTACTTTATTAAAACTATATAAATCATATATTTCCTTGATATGCCTCGTTAAAACCTTACAATCCTCCTAACCTATATGGGTACCTTGTAAGGAAAAAGAGTACATATCAATTCCATATATTACCAATACAACAAGTCAAAATTGGAGCTAAGCTGTCAAACAGATGGAGGAGTAAACACAAGTAGAACAGTCTCAAAACCATCCGTACGATCAGCCTGCTTCAGTGATCTTGCACAATGCCAACCACTTTATTTACATTGGAAAAATAAAAGGAATGCCAATACAAAACGACAGTCTACTAGACCTACCACGTTTCTACTGCAATAGTAAAAGCAGTGAGGAGAGAGAATATACTCGTTCCCAAATTCTCAAATCAAAATCTCTTACTATCAAAGAGATGGAGGAACTTGACAAGCTTCATCTGTCAGAGGAGACAAGCGTTATACTTCTGTTGCTGCGCAGCATATACCCGGGGTTCAAGGAGGTTGAAAGTAGGCATGCAGATCTGTTACCATAAAGAGATTCGATAAGATAAGTTTTTCTTCTTCGTTTAATTTGTGGATCTGTACCCTCTGCTGAATAAGATGTTTGCTTTGTATGAGAATCTGTTTAATTTTCAATTCAAATGGTTCTTCTGTTCCGTTAAAAACCTGTTTGTTACGCTCGCACCATATATTCCAGATGATAGTTGTACATATGATGCTTGTAATACATGAATTAGCTGTTTGGAATTGTTCCTGTGCCTTTTGGATATCAATCAGAATGGGGCTGATCTCATAATTGCCTTGGTTAGTATTTAGTTTAGGGAGGATGACATCTAAAATGTTTCTCGAGTAAATACATTGAAAAAAAGGTGATCTCTATTCTCATTGTGATTAGCGCATAAAACACACTTTTGGTCTATTGTTGGAGACCATTTGCTAATCCTGTCTTTTGTATGCAATTTATCTCTGATGGCCAGAAGTGAACAAGTTGACATTTTTGGTGCACATCCTTTGTCCCAAATGAGTTTAGTCCATTCGTACTCTTCATATTTATTTCTAAAAACATTCCAGGCAGATTTTAAAGAGAAATGGCCTTGCTTGCTAGGCATCCACCACCAAAAATCATGTTGCATATGATTGTGAATGTGAATTTTCTTGATATCATTATGAGATCGGATGGGAGTGGGATTGAGGTTTTGTTTCCAATTATTATCATATATTAGATTAGAGACCTTTTTGTGGCATCCCCTCGAAGTGGACATGCTGCTTCATCCATAAGTGTCTATTAATGAAGATCCTTGTATCCATGGATTGAACCAAATGTCAGTTGTATCTCCATTCACTATTTTCCTGTCTATATATCCTTTGCACCATTGTCTAGTGCTTAGAATAGTTTTCCAAGTGTGGGAAGCATTATTGTCCATTCTGACAGTCCAAAAATTAATATTTTTACAGTATCTGTTATGCGTCCATCTTGCCCACAAAGAGTTACCATTAATAAAATTCCACAGCAGTTTAGTAGCTGAGGCTACAGCTATGTCTTCAATTTTTCTGATTCCTAATCCCCCTTCTCTTTTGGTTTTGCAAACTTCATTCCAACTCATTTTATGTGATTTTGATTTACATAAAAAGTCCGCACATAATGAGTTAATTTTATGAATGATTGTTACAGGAAAGTTAGCTACCTGAAGCCAAAACTGCAGCATGGGGTGGATAATGGTCTTAATAAGTTCAGCTCTCCCACTGATATTGAGGAATCTGGTTTGCCAATTATTAAATTTTTTGTTGATTTTGTCAATAAACCATCCAAAGTCTCTAGTTTTCAAGGCATTGTTGGAAAGAGGAATTCCCAAATAAATGACTGGCACGTTATCAGTTTTGAAATTAATAATTTCTGCAATTTCCTATTTAAACATGGCACCTTTACTGAAAAATAGCATCGATTTTTCGGTATTTAATTCGAGTCCAGAGAAGTTTTTCATATTTTGTAAAATTTGGTGGATTGTTTCTGCATTTTTGGTGGTCGCTTTTGTCATTATGAGGATATCATCAGCATAAAGGAGATGAGTAATTATCGGCTCAACTTGATAAATAGGGCTGATATTTCCTTTGATGTGTTCAATGTCCAAATTTAACGTGAGAAATTCCATGGCTATTGCAAATAAATAAGGCGACAGTGGATCTCCTTGTCTAATTCCTCTTGAGCTATTAATAAAACCATATGGGGCACCATCTATTAAAATAGAAAATGATGGAGTAGAGATACACTCATATATAAGATTGGCAAAAGAGATAGGAAACCCCATAGATATCAGCATATGATGGATAAATTCTCTATTGATCTTGTCATAGGCCTTGTGCAAATCAATTTTCAAACAAATATTGTTCGAATTTTTTCTATTAAAACTTCTGACCATTTCATAGTGTTAACTCCGCCTCGGTTTAGACTCTGCGACTCAAGGAGATGCCGACCTAAGGCTCAACAAGGGTGCCGACCTAAGGATCAACAAGGGTGCCCACCTAAGGCTCAACAGGGGTGCCGACCTAAGATTCAAAGGGTTGCCGACCTAACACTTCAATGAGGCTACTGACTCAACATAGATACCGACTTAATAGTCTAGGGAGATTGCCGACTTAACTGGTTGCCGACCTAACTGCCTTAACAGGAATGCCGACCTAAGGCCGAAAAGGGATACCGACTTAAGAGAGGTGCCGACCCAATGCTCTAGCATGTATACCAACCTAAGACTTAAGGAACGCCGACCCAAGATAGTTACCGACCTATGACCAATGTTAAGTCGGTCACGACCTAAGCAAAGGAAGGTAAGTTCAATGCAGCTATTTGGCACAGTGGCCTCTTAACTCGTACACGATCCATGACTTATCAATTGAACCGTGACTTGCGACTTACCAAGTTAACTCGTCCACGACCTAAAGCCACTAAGTATAAGCCCGATGCCATATTACTGAGAAGGAGTAGTGTTGACTCGGAGGCGACCTAGGACTTGTGCAAGTGAACTCCTGTGAAGCCAGAAGGGGGCCAGATGGACCGGCCATGACTCATATTAAGTCGGCTACGACTTAACTTAGATCGGCCACGACTTAGGACTTGGCAAAAATTTCAGACCAGAACTCTCTATAAATAGGCAACCACCTCCAACATTCAAAGGACTTTTGGCGCATTCTCTTCACACACCGTTACCTTGCTGCATTGAGAACTTCATCAACACTTAGAGCTTCCAAGATTAGAGGAATACATCAAAGAAATTCACGAAGAAACCACACATCTTCAACATGAATCTAAGAACTTTAATCGACATTGAAGCTTAAGACTTGTTCCAAATCACTTGTAACTTGAAGTGTATTGTACTTGAGAAGAATTGTATCAGTTTGTAACGGGATTATTAATAAAAGTACTTAGAGTGGACGTAGGCTATACCCTTAAGCCGAACCACTATAAAATCGTTGTTGTTTACTGCTTTTCTGCTATTACTTGCTTGTAATTCTTTCCCGATCTATCGGGTGGTGCTTTCACAACTACACTTTACACACCGGGGTGTTAGCGTTCACATTTTAGCGTTAACATTTTTGGTGCTTTCACTGAGAACTGAACTCAGGAAAACTGTCATCATTGCTTCACAGAGATTTGAAGAAAGAATTTCCTTAAAAACCAGAAGTCTATCTGAGATTATGGCTCCTGGAAGGAAAAGTAGATCTATCAGATCTGGAAACATTCAAGAGGGAACCTCCGCTTCCCCTGTACCTAATCAACCCACTCCGTCTGTTGGAGTTACGAAAGCGGAGTTGGATGCTGTGATTCTAGGGCTAAACCAGCAGATAAACGCCCAAAATGCACAATTGGAGGCTCAAAGTGCCCAGAATGCTCTGATTCTGAATAAGTTGAACGATTTACTTGGGGCAAACAATCAACCAGCTGGTAATGAAAGGAACTATGCTGGCAACATTCATGATGTTAGTGAGAGGAATGCTCCGTAAAGGGCTACTAGTCCCTTTGAGCAGGCAGTCCCTGAGGCTGGTGGATCTAGAACTCGGCATGATGAGGAATATCTTTCTGGAATGGTCCGGCAGATCATGAAAGAAAGTATGCAAAGGGTTGAAGATGAGAAGGAATGGGGTTTCGCCCCAAGTAAAACTCCGTTTACTGAAAAAATCTTGAAGGCGGAATTTCCAAGGAAGTTTGTCCCTCCGACTATTCCAGCTTACAAAGGGACAAGTGATCCAAATGAGTTCTTGTATAAATATGATTGGCACATGACAGGTGCCAGGGCCTCTGACGAAATAAAGTGTCGATATTTCCCCATATACCTGGAAGGTGTGGCTCTACTATGGTTCACCAAGTTGCCAGTCCGATCTATCGATCAGTTTTCAGACTTGACCAGAAAATTCAAGGAGCAGTTTAGACTATATGCTTCGAAAGCCAAGGACATTATGTCACTATCGAGTTTAGAGCAGAATCCTGGTGAGTCTATCAGATCCTTCTTGAACCGCTTTAATATAGCGCTGGCTGAGGTGGACAATGCTGAACCACGAATGATATTGACTTATCTGATGAGGGCTATTGATAAGTCAAGCGAATTTGGGAAATGGTTAAATATGAAGGAGCCAACCTCTCTCGAAAAGTTCTACAAAAAAGCAGATGAATTCATTCGCTTGGAAAGCCGTCCTTTACCAGTAAAGACAGTGTTGGAGAAAGCAGAAAACAACACTGTCGCCCCACGCAAGAATGAATCGGTGGGGCAAAAAAGGGAGAATAATAATGGGAAGAAACAGGGTAATCTGAAGAAGCCCCGGTCCTTCAAGCCATCAGAATATACTCCATTATCACATACACCGGAGCACATCTACCTGGCCACTAAAGATTCCGTCGATTTCCCTAAACCTATCCCTTTGAGGACCGGGAAAAAAGCCATTCAGAGTGGGAAATTCTGTCGCTTCCACAATCAACCCGGTCATGAAACTGATGAATGCCGTCAGTTGAAAAATCTGATTGAAGAGTTGCTAAGAGAGAACAAACTGCAGCAATTTGTGAAGAAGAATAGCAACAATCCTGCATCGTCAAGTCAGGGGCAACAGGTTCCTGTTCATTAGCCCAGGACAGGTGAGAAAGCTACGGGACATGAATCTGGAAGGCCCGTTATCAATGTCATTACAGGAGGGCCTCACCCAGCTGGCAAGAGCTGGGGTGAGATGGAGAGATATTCCAGGGCTTTG
This sequence comes from Allium cepa, assembly GCA_030765085.1. Classification (NCBI taxonomy): domain Eukaryota; kingdom Viridiplantae; phylum Streptophyta; class Magnoliopsida; order Asparagales; family Amaryllidaceae; genus Allium; species Allium cepa. The sequence goes on along the minus strand of CM060937.1, from coordinate 691,968,298 downwards.
AAATATGCTTCAGCCGAAGAAGACGTCTTTGTTTTAGAAGACGCTACGCCCCTGAAACAACAGAAAACTTTTAGCGATGATATTGTTTTCAGAGCCAGAGATTCCACAGGTATAGAAGCTCCTACCCTAGATCCCTTGGTCATCTCGGCTGGTATTGGACCGGCCATTGTCAGAAGAGTCCTCATTGACTGCGGAGCATCATGTAATATCCTCTTCAAGAAGACATTCGACCAGATGAAAATCCCTATGATCGATGTACAAGCCTCATCGCAAAAGATCGCTGGCTTCACTGGGGAGCCAAAACAACCAATTGGGACCATCGATCTACTTGTAGAACTTGGGGAAGCAGAAAGGAAAGTGGTCCGCAAGCAAACATTTGTGATCGTCGATGAGTTTTCTGCTTATAATGCTTTTCTTGGCCGTCCAACACTCGCAGCATTCAAAGCTATCCTAGCCCCGTGGTGCCTCACTATTAAATTCCCTACTGACAATGGAGTAGGAGTTATAAAAGGGGATCAAAATGCTGCGCGAGAGTGCTATTTGACAGAGCTACGAGAGTCAAGAAAAAGAGAAATGGGGAAGGATGCGGCAACCCCAGTCCGCATCAAAGAACCAGCCTTGTAGCAATTACGGTGCAGACCCTGCACTGGCGAGCACAGCGGGGCACGGAAAGAAATGGATCCCAGAAAAGCCAGTGCAGGGGAGAGTAGAGTGGTACCGGTGGAAACGACAGTCCCGGTACCTGTTGACCCGAAGGACCCAAATAAGGTGTTAAATGTGGGTTCACAGCTCAATGTGTCAATTCAGAATATCTTGATATCTTTCCTGAAAGCAAATCTGGATGTCTTTGCTTGGACTCATGCCGATATGTGTGGAATATCCCCAGAAGTTGCAGTACACGCTCTGAATATTGACCCAAAGTTTACGCCAGTTAAACAGAAAAGAAGAACCCAAGGTCCAGAAAGGTCAGCAGCATTAAAAGAAGAAGTTGATCGACTCATAGAAAATAACTTCATCAAAGAATCTACATATCCGAATTGGGTTTCAAATCCTGTGTTGGTCAAGAAAGCTAATGGAAAATGGAGAGTATGCATTGATTTTTCTGATCTAAACAAGGCTTGCCCCAAAGATTGCTTCCCATTACCCAGGATCGATCAACTGGTAGACGGAACTGCGGGACATGAACTGTTATCTTTCATGGATGCCTACTCCGGTTATAACCAAATCATGATGCACGAGCCGGATCAGGAGGATACAAGCTTTATCACAGATGTTGGACTTTATTGCTACAGAGTTATGCCCTTCGGATTGAAAAATGCAGGGGCAACCTACCAAAGACTTGTTAATGCTATGTTCAAACCGCAATTGGGAAAAACTATGGAAGTCTACGTCGACGACATGTTAGTGAAGTCCAGGAAAGCAGCGGATCACATTGAACACTTAGCAGAAATGTTCGCAGTCCTCCGGAAATACAGAATGAAACTTAACCCTCTGAAATGTACATTTGGGGTCGAGTCCGGAAAGTTCTTAGGTTTCATCGTCAGTGCTAGGGGCATTGAGGCTAGTCCAGCTCAAATTACTGCCTTGAAAGAAGTTAAAGCTCCTAGAACAAAGAAGGAATTGCAGAGTCTCAACGGAAAGGTCGCCGCCCTGAGTCGGTTCATTTCCAAAGCCACTGATAAATGCATCCCATTCTTTGACGCCCTGAAGAAAGGAAAGAAGAATTTTGAATGGACTTCCGAATGCCAAAAAGCCTTCGATGAGTTGATCCGTCATATGGAAACGCCTCCAATACTTTCTAGGCCAGGCAATGGTGAGGATCTTCTTATATACTTGGCAGTATCATCTCATGCTCTAAGTGCAGCGCTGATACGGGAAGACAAAAGGACTCAACATCCGGTTTACTATATCAGCAAAAGACTCACTGGGGCAGAGCTGAATTACTCCAAGTTGGAAAAACTCGCCTATTGCCTACTAGTTGCATCAAGGAAACTGAGGCAATATTTCCAAGCTCATCCTATCAAAGTACTCACTGATCAACCTCTAAAGCAAGTCCTATTTCGCCCTGAAACTTCGGGTCGCCTTCTAAAATGGAACATTGAACTCAGTTAATATGACATCACCTATCACCCCCGAAAAGCAATCAACGGACAAGCTTTAGCTGATTTCATTGCAGAATTCACAGAGAAAGATAATGGTGAGGAAGAAATGATCAATGATTCCCCAATCCAGTGGAAGATGTATGTTGATGGCACAAGAAATGACTACTGTTCTGGAGCCGGAGTGGTACTTGAAACTCCTGAAGGTCGATCATTATGTTATGCATTAAGATTGGAATTTCCTTCAACAAACAATGAAGCAGAATATGAAGCTCTTATTGCAGGTCTGAAAATCGCTAAAGAGCTAAACATTCGAGCATTACAGATCTTCAGTGATTCTCAGCTTATTGTATGCCAAGTCAAGAAGGAATTTCAAGCAAAAGGTGGAAACCTGCCTTCCTACTTGTCAAAAGCTTGGGAACTCCTATGTGAACTTGATCACTATTCAATAAGCCACATTCCTCGGGAAGAGAATATGAAGGCAGATTCCCTCGCAAAGTATTCAAGTTCTGGTGAAGCTCAACTATTGGGATTGGTCCCTGTAGAAGTCCTTTCAGCACCGAGTATAGACGAGATGGATATAGACTGGATTATGAATGTATCTCAAGAACAAGAGTCATGGATGACTCCAATACTGGACTACCTACTCAGAGGTTCTCTGCCAGAAAATTCGATAGAAAGACGAAAGCTACTAAGGAAAACCTCTCGCTATGTAATTCAGGATGGCCGATTGTACAGACGGGGATTCTCAATGCCATTGCTTCGATGTGTATCCCGGGAAGAGTCCAAAACAATCCTAGCTGAGGTGCATGGAGGAGAATGTGGTGACCATTCAGCTGGTCAAACATTAGCAAAGAAAATTCTCCGATACGGATATTTTTGGCCAGAAATTAATCGAGATGCTGCAGATTACTCCCGAAAATGTGACAAATGCCAAAGATTTGCCAAAATTCCTAGAGCACCTTCTACCGAACTCACACAGATGGTCAGTCCATGGCCATTTGCAATTTGGGGAATGGATCTCATTGGGCCGCTACCAACTGCTAAATCAGGAATTAAATATGCTATTGTTGCAGTTGATTATTTTACTAAATGGGCTGAAGCTGAACCATTGGCTACTATCACTTCTAAGAAAATGATAAGCTTTGTGACCAAGAATATCATTTGCAGATACGGTGTGCCTCAGAAAATAATCACAGACAATGGTACTCAGTTTGAAAGCGAGGAATTCCAGGATTTTTGCAAACGATTCAAAATCCAGAAAAGCTTTTTGGCAGTAGCTCATCCGCAGGCAAACGGGCAAGTGGAAGCAGTGAACAAGATCATCAAATCAACCATCAAAAAGCAACTCGAAAGAGCAAAAGGTGGTTGGGTCGATAAACTACCACTTGCACTATGGGCATACAGAACTACTCACAAAACTGCAACTGGGCATACTCCTTTTTCGTTAGCATACGGATCGGAAGCAATGATCCCGGTTGAAACAGAGGTCCCTTCACACAGAAGAATCCATTTCAATCAAGCAGAAAATGAGAAGCTACAACTTGAAGCGCTGGATCTCCTTGATGAAAAAAGAGATGAAGCTAACCTCAGAGTTGCAGCTCATCAGCAAAGGATAGCCAGACATTTCAATTCCAAAGTTCGTCAACGCAGCTTTGAAATTGGAGATCTAGTCCTGAAAAGAATTATGACCACGACAGGTGTGTTTGGGCCAAATTGGGAAGGACCGTATGTAATAGGTCAGAAGCTTCTTGACGGCACATTCAAGCTCACCACTGTTGATGGAGATCAAATTCCAAGGGCATGGAACAGCAACCATTTGCGTCCATACTTTACTTGAAAATTTTGTTGAAACATTGTAAAAAGAATTATGAATGTATGATTCTTGTAATTGAAAGCAATTGTGAAACTGATGCAAGTAAATAATGAAAGAATATAAAGTGGATGTAGGCCCAATTTCATGGCCGAACCACTATAAATCTTGTGTTCCTTATTATTATTATATGTTTGCTTCGTTTTCGATATAAAAATACATAAAATGTATTGCTGAAATGTCGATTTAAATTTTTGCAGACAATGGAAATAAAACTTGCGCATAATAAGACCGAGTGATTCTCACCATCATTCAACAAACAAATTTCAAGTCATAAAGGCCCCGAATTCGAATCCTAGATAGGAAATACTTCAATTGAACGGCTTATGATTTCGATAGAAACGAGCCCTTGCTAATAATTGAGATTGTTTGAACGAACAAACATCCAATTAGGAAGCTAGTGCCCGTTCTCACGAACTTGCCTGACAATGGAGTACGCTTCCTTGGATTAAACAAGCCACTTGCGAGAAAAGGGGGATGAAAACTTGAAAAAAAAAAAAGAAAAAAAAAAAAAAAGAGGATCGCTGAAAAGGCATAAGCAAGTGAACAGAGGAACAACCAAAGCTACCATCAGCAGCACAAGTCCTCTTCGGAGGCGCAACTCTTTGGAGGATAAAAGACCTCTAATGGGTCATACGCCACAAAAAAGAAAGTTCTCTACTCAACAAAAAAGATTGGAGGAGTCATGACCCTCCAACCATGAGAGAGTAACTTCCAGGCGATGAAAACCCTCTCTGAGGCACATTTCACCAGGAGTTGAAGTGTTATGACCGCTCTTCGGGATTTCACTTCACCAGAGTTGAAATGTAAACAAAATAAAAGCCCTCTTCGGAGGCCCATTTCACCAGGAGTTGAAGTGTTATGACCGCTCTTCGGGATTTCACTTCACCAGAGTTGAAATGTAAACAAAATAAAAGCCCTCTTCGGAGGCCCATTTCACCAGGAGTTGAAGTGTTATGACCGCTCTTCGGGATTTCACTTCACCAGAGTTGAAATGTAAACAAAATAAAAGCCCTCTTCGGAGGCCCATTTCACCAGGAGTTGAAGTGTTATGACCGCTCTTCGGGATTTCACTTCACCAGAGTTGAAATGTAAACAAAATAAAAGCCCTCTTCGGAGGCACATTTCGCCAGGAGTTGAAGTGTAGCAACCGCTCTTCGGAATTTCACTTCACCAAAGTTGAAATGCAAAAACAAAATAAAGACCTTCCTGAAAGCCCACGTTTCACCGAGATTGAAATAAAACTTCCAAGTGTTGAAACGTGAAAAGGCTTTCTTCGAAGGCACAACTCTTTGGAGGTACACGTTTCACCAAGATTGAAATAAAACTTCCAAGTGTTGAAACGTGAAAAATCCCTCCTTAGAGGTACAACCCCCTCTCGAAGACACAATCAAGAAGAAAGACCTCTTCGGAAGCCCACGTTTCACCAAGATTGAAATAAAACTTCCAAGTGTTGAAACGTGAAAAGGCTTTCTTCAAAGGCACAACTCTTTGGAGGTACACGTTTCACCGAGATTGAAATAAAACTTCCAAGTGTTGAAACGTGAAAAATCCCTCCTCAGAGGTACAACTTTGTATAAAAAAAAAAATCCTCATCAAAAGCGTACTTTAACTTTCAAAGGAAGAGTAATTTACCTACTATGGAAAATGATCGTCAAAAAAAAAAAAAAAAAAAAAGAGAAAAAGAAAAGAAGTTAAAGTACCCTTCAGAGGTCCGCTTTACCACATAGAGGAATTCACTTGGTAAAATATGCACATAAGCAAAAGGAAAAAGTGATTTCTTCGAACGACAAAGCGTAGAAACTTATACGAAGGGAGTTGTACTCTACAAAAATTTTCTTTAAAGAATAAAATAATTATTCTTTAGCAAATAAGAGTGCAAGTCCCCTCGAAGTATAAAATATTGCAGCAAGCTTAAGGTATGGGGGCAACATGGTATAATAGTATAGCTGCAACAGTAAAGTAATACTCAAACAACATACCATAAGCCCGCTGCAATATCATATAAATAAACTTGTGCAAAAATGAATAATAAATGCATACTCAAATTCAAACAGAAGTATGTACAAATAAAGAATCATTTTATTCAATTGCAGATATTGCAGATACAGGTTTCAAAATAAGAAGCAGGGGCCGGTGCCTGCACAACATCCGACCATTACACAAAAAAGGAATCAAAAAGCTCAACTCTTCATTTCTTCTTGCCGCCTTTAGACCCTTTACCTGGCCGAGTGGTTAGCTTTTCGGGTCTTCCAGGTTGGTCTGAAGGCATGAGGGAAGAAGGGGAGGGAGGTACAACTGGCGCAATTGCCGGTTCCTCTTTAGTGGTGATAATTTTCTTCCCCCTCCTCTTCGATGTCCCAAGCTTCTTTCTTCTCTGTGAAGAAGACTCACTCCCCGGAGTAACGAGAGCGGACAAAACTACGTCGTCAGAAGGAGTCCGCTCCGGAGAGATCTCGCCTCCTTCGAGTCCCTCATCTTTTTGCTCCTGCGAGGCAACAGGGTCATCCAAACCATGAAGAGCCTCAATTTTCTCCTCTTGTGACCTAGGTTGTGAAGCAGAAGGAGGAGTCACCTGAAGAGATGGAGGAGGAATAACCAGAGAAGGCGAAGTCTGCACGGCACTTGTTGTTTCAACTGCAGAAGAGGAAAAATTGAAAATGTTAGTATCTTCCCGAAAGAAGGGAGATATGGGTTCATCGAGATTCAGGAGGTAATCGAGAAGCTCATCAAATTTTTGAGGAATAAGCAGGCAATCCACCTGAATCGGACCAATGTCGAAATTACCTGAAGATATTGGCTTTGTTAGCTCAATCTCATAATTCTGAGCCCCAATGTCCTCCAAAGCCTCTTCATCAGTAGGGGTGATTACCCCAGTTCTTGTAGGAGGCAGCAAATGAGCACTAGGGCCTGTAATGTCCACCTCGGGAGAAACTAGAGGACGTTCGGAGATGGCAGGCGGTACTTCTTTTTCAGAACGCTCTTCTTCCTCCATCCCGGCCCGCGCTCTGGCAAGCTGCTCCTTACCCTTGGCAAGAGCGGCACGGGCTTCGTCATCAAGATAATGCTCTTCAAGGGCTGACTCAGCATATCCAGCACCTTTACCACCGAGCATATCAAGTGCTGTCTCCCAAACTTCAGCCAGTGTGATTTCATACTTGGGGCCTAGAAAGGCAAGGCTTCCACGCCCCAAGACGCTGTGCAAGTAGAAGTCGAATAATGTTGAGCTGATGCTGTTTTTAGTCGCCTCATGAGATTCTTCAGCTGCGATTCTGCCGGCGACAGCCTCATCACGTTCCCTTTCAGTTTTGGCAAGCTGAAGCTTAAGCATTTGTATCTCCGCCTCCTGGGAGTTGTTTTTCTTTCGGAGCTCAGCAATATCAGTAGCATAGCCTTCACTGATTCTTTTTTGTACTTCTAGCCTGTCTTCGGCATCCCTTTGGCTAGCGTGAGCGTCTCTCACTTGTTTCAGGAGCACTTCTTCTTTTTGAGAATAGGAAGTAGAGGAAGCAGCAAGTTCATGTTTCAATTCCTCGACTTTTGCTTCAAGCTCCTCATTGTAAGAAGCAATGTTCCTCATCTCGGTGTCGTGTTGCTCAACGACCTTTTGCCATTCGGCCTTATCGTTTTCCATGGTAAGCATGGCCTCTATGTTGGCACGGTTAACTCTTTGAAGCTCGTCGACAAGCTTCTGCCAGTTTGACATCCTCTCGATATCGAGCTTGACTGCATCAAGATTGCGCAACATAGTAGACTTGTCGATGGGGACCAAGTCTAGGTCGAACCTCACCCCCTTAAGGCACCATTGAGGAAATCGGCTCTGCAGAGTGGCAGGACCCGGTCCAACTTGAAATTTGGGCCTGCTAATTATCGTTTGAATATCTGATTTCCCAAGAGCGGGAGAGTCAGAAGGGATGTCGAGTGAGGCAGGAATAGTAACTTTCTCAGGAGTAGTAGAGGCCTGCTTTTCACTGTGACGAGCTCGTTTGCTTAAGTCTTCACTCATGTGACCTTTTCCTCGATCGTCATGAGATTTTCTCTTGTGAGAGTCATCGCCTTTTTGCCAAGAATCATGGCGCTCTTCTCTCTCCCTTCTTTCACGATGTTCTTCTTCAGTCCTCCTTTCATGAGCCTTTCGGGCAGCCCTCTCTTCATCCGACTCTCTGTAGGAAGGAAGGTAACGCCTGTAATCATACTGGCTACGCCTCCCGTAGCGCTGGAAATCGTCATAATACGAGCCGCTGCGCCCCATAGGAGAATCTGGAATTAAAATAATAAGCTTTAGAAATCTTTAAAGTGCAAGAAGATAAGTGCATAGAAGTGATGAGAAATTCTAAGTGTGTGTGTTGTGCAAACTACGCGCATTCATCTACGAACCACTCTTTATTTGGGGAGTGGTTGTGGGTGTAATAGTTAACGTCAACTCTTGAGTCGACGACGGCTGTTGCAAAATAGAAGTAGCTTCAACTACTGAAGAAGAAATCCCGGCAGTAGTAGGGTCATCTTTGAAGATCTCTTGTGAAGTAGCGAAGAGGTCGCTCAATCCTTCGAAGGTATCGTCCCTGCTTTGCTTGACAAGACTGGATTTCTTAGCCTTTTCACCAGATTCTTGTGAATGGTGAGAGGATCCCTGAGGCTCTTCTTCCTCGATAACCGGGGCAAGTTTACCAGATGGCCCCGCAACATCGACAGAAGTGGAGCACTTCACCAGCGAAGATTCAGGAGTCTTTATCGTAGAATCGGGGACTTCCGTTGGAACTTCATGAGCATGCATAGAGCGAGAAGTGTGTAGAAACCCATGTTGATGTAAAAATTCATCCCTCAACAGAAATTTTATGCTCCTCTCTTCTGTGGCCACGGCACTCAACCTCTCAAAAACTTGCTTGTGAATTGGGTCTCTAGAGGGGAGAGGAAGTGCTGAAAAGAATAAAGAATGAAATTAGCAACTGAAAGTTCGGATCTCGAAAAAGTTTCAAAACGGAGAAAATAGAAACACTAATCTTACTTCCTACTCTCCAGATGGCATAAAAGCCTGAGGGACAGCGGGCAAAGAAAAACTGGTTCAAAAATCCATGAACGCTTTCAGTAAGATCGGAAATGAGCTTGCGGTTTCTGGCACTTCTCACAATAATAAGGGAAGGATGATCTTTACTCTTTGCAAACGAGCACAGATAACGAATTTCTTCAAAACTCGGTAGGCGATCAAGGGTTCTTCTAAACAAAACACATAACCCCGTCAAGATGGCATAGCCATTGGGATGAAGTTGAAACGGAGAGATTGTCAACCGAAGGAGAAGAGTTCGAAGGAAGTCGTTAAAAGGAGGAATCGCCCCACTTAAGCACATTTGGCGATTGACTGCAACAAAGCCATAGGGAGGATTGTCAGCAGTATCACTTGGCCCAGGGAGAAGAACATCACTTTCAGCAAAGCCAAATTGAGTGCGCAGCTGGACGAACGCTCTCGAAGTTAGAATAGTCGGGGTTCTCTCCGGAGGATTCTCTATGGGAACAACTATCGGAAAAGTTTCTTCCTCTTGAGTTACCACTTCTTCTTCTCGGTGGGAAGTCATTCTACATAAACAACTGGGTATTCAAACATGAAGGTGCACGTTTCCTAAAGTGTGTGAAGTGTTGTGTAAAATCAATCAAGCAGTGAACAAATATAACTGGAATGAAAACTAGCAAGCATTTGTTAGTTATGAAATTCAGGGACTATTGTTTTAGGCCTAAATATGCAAGTAAGATGTTGATGCAGATAAATCAGTTCAGATTATTGATACTTTGCATTAATGTTTAACTTTAATTGATTGATTCACAAACATTTCATGCAGTGTAATTGAGTTGCTTGTCCTGTCTTGACTAATCTGTCATCTGACATGGGCAGTCAATGGCAGTATTTTCGCCTTGGTTTTCTTTGTTTGTTATTTTCAGCAGGTTAGCAGCTTATAAGTTAATGCGATCTGTGAAATAATACACTGAGATTCAAGAAAATTTAAAGTTGGGGCAGTTCAAAATTCAGGCAACTTAGTTTGGCAGTTCAAGTTAGAAACTCAAAGTGGATCTATGCTCTCAACAAGTCAGCATGCCCAAAGCTTAAGTGTTAACTCGGCAGCGGTTTAAGAGCCAACTCGGTCACGGTTTAAGGGCTTAGCTCGGTCACGACTTAGGGGTTAACTTGGCTGCAGTTCAAGGTTAAATCAGTAGAAGGTTAAATCGGCAGATTTCCCCAAGTATTAAGTCGGCTACGGTTCAAAAGTTTTTCGCGAGATAAGGCTAGGTCGGTAGCGGGTCAGAGTCTAAGCATTTTAATTTGGCAACTCAGTCCTCTAGGTCGCAAGGGAGAGATAAGAATGTAAGCTCCGGTCCGAAAGACAGGAACTTTTCCAAGTATTAACTCGGTCACGATTCAGGCCTTAAAGTTTAAATCGGCAAGTGTTCTTCAAGCACTATCTCAGCCACGACTTAAGGTTGCTAAGAGCCAGGTCGGCTAAAGGATAAGCCACCCAAAATCACTGACTCGCTCCCGAACCAATATCACACTCCATCTACCCATTAACCCGATAACCATTCCATCAACAACAGCCTTCATTCGTGCTATCGAATCACCCAATACAACAGTTCGAAGTTGTCACAAATCCAATACCCTGCCATCAGAGATCATCGAGCCTAAGGTGATAAATCACCTTCGTTGTATCAGCAGTCATCTGAAGCCGGATTGAGTAACCTAGGCTCCATCAGCTATAAACATGATGAGATTCGTGATGGAGCGTCATATAGGGAGGCGATTCGAGTTTAGGCAACAGAATTCACGAATCAATGGTAATCTATGGTCGAAAAAAGAATGAAATCGCTTACGCAATGAATAGCAGATGTTTTCAGTAGTTGATTGGAATTAAATCGCCTTTTTTGAGCCCTAAAGAATTTTAATGGCAGAATTGAGCAAGGTAGTAAGTAATGAAAAGGAAGAAGAAGATGGATGTTTTATACCTTACAGTAGGGAGAATTGAAGCGGCAGATGCGGTCTAACTGTTGGGTCGCGTACGACCTACCGACCTAAGAGGGGACGGGTTAAGGACTATCGAAGCACACGACCTAACCAGTAGGCGTATACTTCGAGGGGCAATTGTTAACTCCGCCTCGGTTTAGACTCTGCGACTCAAGGAGATGCCGACCTAAGGCTCAACAAGGGTGCCGACCTAAGGCTCAACAAGGGTGCCCACCTAAGGCTCAACAGGGGTGCCGACCTAAGATTCAAAGGGTTGCCGACCTAACACTTCAATGAGGCTACTGACTCAACATAGATACCGACTTAACAGTCTAGGGAGATTGCCGACTTAACTGGTTGCCGACCTAACTGCCTTAACAGGAATGCCGACCTAAGGCCGAAAAGGGATACCGACTTAAGAGAGGTGCCGACCCAATGCTCTAGCATGTATACCAACCTAAGACTTAAGGAACGCCGACCCAAGATAGCTACCGACCTATGACCAATGTTAAGTCGGTCACGACCTAAGCAAAGGAAGGTAAGTTCAATGCAGCTATTTGGCACAGTGGCCTCTTAACTCATACACGATCCAGGACTTATCAATTGAACCGTGACTTGCGACTTACCAAGTTAACTCGTCCACGACCTAAAGCCACTAAGTATAAGCCCGATGCCATATTACTGAGAAGGAGTAGTGTTGACTCGGAGGCGACCTAGGACTTGTGCAAGTGAACTCCTGTGAAGCCAGAAGGGGGCCAGATGGACCGGCCACGACTCATATTAAGTCGGCTACGACTTAACTTAGATCGGCCACGACTTAGGACATGGCAAAAATTTCAGACCAGAACTCTCTATAAATAGGCAACCACCTCCAACATTCAAAGGACTTTTGGCGCATTCTCTTCACACACCGTTACCTTGCTGCATTGAGAACTTCATCAACACTTAGAGCTTCCAAGATTAGAGGAATACATCAAAGAAATTCACGAAGAAACCACACATCTTCAACATGAATCTAAGAACTTTAATCGACATTGAAGCTTAAGACTTGTTCCAAATCACTTGTAACTTGAAGTGTATTGTACTTGAGAAGAATTGTATCAGTTTATAACGGGATTATTAATAAAAGTACTTAGAGTGGACGTAGGCTATACCCTTAAGCCGAACCACTATAAAATCGTTGTTGTTTACTGCTTTTCTGCTATTACTTGCTTGTAATTCTTTCCCGATCTATCGGGTGGTGCTTTCACAACTACACTTTACACACCGGGGTGTTAGCGTTCACATTTTAGCGTTAACACATAGGCTAGTAGAGAGTTTTCAGAGATTAGCCTATTAGGGATGAAAGCATTTTGGTTAAATGATATTAATTCATTCATGTATACTTTCATCCTGTTGCATAAAAGGTAAGCAAGAATTTTATATGTGACATTACAAAGCGAGATAGGCCGAAAATCAGACATTTTAGAGGCATCTGGAATTTTTGGAATAAGACAAATGAAAGTGTGATTAATTTCTCTAATGATTTTACCAGTTTGAAGTATACCATTCATAGCTTTCCAAATGTCCATTTTAATTTTGTCCCAATGAAGTTTGTAGAATTTAGAGTTGAAGCCATCTAGACCAGGAGAACTATTGTCATTAATTTGAAAGATAGCTTCTTTGATTTCCTCCAATAAAAAAGGCTTACATAACTGGTTCTTTGCATTGTCTGAAAGAATTTTCTTGCAAATAACGTTTGGAAATTGGTTTGGTCCATGGGGTAATAAAAAAAGATCTGAGAAATATAGAGAATCTTCTTGAGCAATTTTCTCTGATGTTGAAATCCACGTACCTTGTTGGTTGACCGTAAAATAGTTTTTTCGACATGGTTTGAATTCTGCAATTTTACTGAAAAAAAATTCCGTTGGCCTGTCCCCCTTAATAAGCCAATTGATTTTCATTTTTTGTTCATTACAATGGCCATTTTTCTCATCATATTATGTAATCTATCACAATTATTGGAGTATAGTTGCACAGGTTGGCATCAACAGGATTAGCATGTATCTGGTTATAGATACTGTTATTATGTTCTTTCAGACTATTAATATTTTGCTGCAGATTATTATTATTACATGACCATTTCTTCAGATTGATTTTCACCTTTTTCATTTTGCAAAGCAAAGTATATAGAGGGCATCCAGTGAAGTGGGATTCCAAGGCCTCGTTGATAAATGGGGTATAGTCAGAATAACAGTGCCAAGAGTTTTTATATTTAAAAGGTCTGATTTTATTTTGCATACTCTGTACATGTAGTATGATTGAAATAGGGGTATGGTCACTTAGGGAATGGTTACCGAAGTTAGTGCCAAAGTTATTGAATTTGTCTAGCCAATTGAAGTTAACAAAAGCTCTATCAATCTTACTGTGAATAGAGAACAGGTTACCTCCTCTCCAAGTGTAGAAATTACCCGAGAAATTTGGTTCCACTAGTTTGGAAAGAGTGATACAGTCATAGAAATTGGGATCTCCATTTGAGTTTAGCTTTCCATTGTTTGTTCTTTCATAGTTATGTAGAATTGTGTTAAAGTCTCCTGCCACTAACCACGGAAGGTTAATTAGCTTGGATAATGTGATTATGTCTTCCCATAAAAATTTTCGACCATATTCTTCATTGTATGCATAGATAACTGTGCACACAATACTTATATTATTTGCATTATGAAGTATACAGGAAATGGATTGATCAGTAGAATGAAGAACAATAGTGGTCCATATGGAAGAGTCCCACATAATAATAATTCGAGTTTTCCGATCATCAGTAGCATTGTGAGACATTTTCCATTTTTTATCTATTTTATTCATGAAGTTGTCGATGGAATTAGTTGAGAGCTTGTTTTCCAGAATACCAATAAAGGAATATTTATTCGATTTAATAATACCAATAACTTCTACCTGTTTGTAGAGGGAATTCATCCCCCTAATATTCCAAATGAGGAATTCCATAACAACTATTATTAGGAGAGCTACTTTCTTCCATAGGGTTAGCTTTCCCCGTGGTCTTTGTTTTTTTGGATTTCTTGTTTTTATTTTTTATTTGGCTAACAAGATTCGACTATTCAGGATTATCTATTACATCGGAGATCAATGATGCTTTGAATTCAAACGGCACTTCCTCTGATCTTGTTTTGCGAGATGGCTTATTTATGGTGGAATGCGATGGTTCTAGTGTCTATGGTTCATTTTGTATGCCTGTAGTGGGATTGTCTGAGATGATAGAAGCATTGCCATTGTGAAGAAAAGCAGGGGAGCTTGCCTCTGTATGTAAACTGTGAGAGATTGTATGGTTGGGGTCAGGCAAAATGTCCAAGTTATCTGCCATGTTGTAATCTTCTAACGTTATAGGATTCACACATTCCTTATTTGACTGTACAATTTGTTTGTTAGCCAATTTGGTTTGATTTATTTCTGGATTCTTGCCATTTGTGTATGATTCGTTATGACTATTTTGTGTTGATCCAGTATGAGTCTGTTGTCGAATCTGATTCATTGTTTCCATATTTGTAAAATGATTAATTGGCTTTGTTTTGATAGCACAGTTTTTCGGAGTATTTCCTTTAGAATCAATAATCATTTCTGTATCGTTGTTAGCGTGTTACTATTCGCTTTGGGTAGCCACACTTTGCTGAATTGACAATGATTTTCTGAGTGTCCAAAGCTCAAACAATTAGAGCATACACTAGGTTTCCATTCGTAGTTATCTTCTTGCCATATTAGTTCGTCTTTATTGTTTAGGATAGGAAGCTTACCGGGAAATTTGAAGTTGTTATCAATTTCAATAAGGACTCTTGCGAAAGAAATCTTGAATATTCCTTCAGTAAACTTGTCAAGCCTGATAGGAGTTCCGAGCACTGAGGCTATCTGGCTAATTCCTTCTTCTGTCCAGAAGTCAAGTGGAAGATTGGGGAGGCGAATCCAGATCGGAATAGACTTAAGTAGGTCTTTATTGAGTTGCATTCCGGGGTTCCATCTTTTCATCATCATCAGTTTCTTGTTATAATAGTATGGTCCACCCTATAGAACATTCAGACAATCTTTTTCTTTACTGAATTTAATCACATAAAATCCATTTTCCATTGAAAAAATAGAGAATTCCTCCGTTGGCTTCCAAACTCTCGTAATATACTCTTTGAAGTATGGATAATACGGCTTAGGTCCAACCACGTATACAACAATTGCGTTAGCATCCGAAATAACTTCAGCGGGCATTTTTGCGCACTTTAGCGAATTGACTTCTCGGGGCTGGTAAAATTTCAGTGGAATAGACATCTGTATATTGTTGCCTTTGACAACCTCATTCCACGCTTTGCTAATTGGGGAGGCAAAGTTCCATTTAGGGGGAGGTTGTTTGGTATTCAGTGGGTATTTTTGTGAATACGTTACAGTGGGAATAGGATTCTGATTTTGATTCGGAGAGACTCTATGGTTACTTGGAGGAAAGGAACGGTCTGAGTGACCCGCTTCCTTGGGTTGACGGTCGGTGGAACTCGGCTTGTTTTGTCTCCTCCATTTACGCGAAAGCACAGGAGTAAATCCATCATCGATGGTGGGCATTTGTTCCGGTTGCTGTGGTTCAAAACCAGGAGGATGATCGGAAGGGAGAGGCGGCGGATCTGGGGTTGGGGATGTCTGTTTACTAAACGAGGTGGAAGCAGCCATAACAAGTATTGGTGGCGAGAAGCGAGACCAACGGGGAGGACGGGGTATGACAAAAGCAACGAAATGGAGATTCGATCGCCAGCTGTCGATGGCGGCTAGCTAGGGTTTCCGTAAATTCTATAGTATCAATTTCATTATTATTATATTTTCTTCTATTAAACTAATCACTTATTAATGTCAGTTATAACTTATAATTTACAACATACTATAATAAAACATTTGCATTTAAATTTTAAAACAAAATAACAATTCCAATTAGACAGGTAAAAGAAATATGCATGATTCTTCCACATGAACACATGCTATTCCAAACAGCATCAACAAAAGGTGAATCAAGCGACAAAAGAAAAGAAAACCAACAGAAAAAAAATTGAAGAAGATGAACAAAGTACTCGATCTTTTGAAGATTTTGTAAGCCTTGATGTTTTGCAAATGCACATTAAAGATTTAGAAGAAGAAGGTAAAAAAATAGAGAAGCAATTAGACAAAGTAAAGAAGGTGATGATACAGGTAGAAAAAAAAATTGGAATTGAAAGAATAACTGAAAGAACTCAAATCATGATTTGAAGAAAATGAAAAGAAAAACTAAGAAGTTGAACTAAAAATTGAATAAAAAACATTCAAAGCTGAAAATATTTAAGAAGAAATCCATAGTGTCAATAAGAACCTGCAAAGTGTCAAGCAAAAATAGCAGAAATGGACAGTACATGATTTTTTATTATTGAAAATAACACTATTGATTCGAATTCATGCTTGCTGATATAATTCTTAGTATAACTTAAAATAAACTGATACCAAAATGCATTAAAAAATGATACCTATATTTCATTTCTTATAACTTGATGGTATGTAAATTGAACTATTTATGTTGACCATCATTTAGTAGAAAACTGATACCAAAGTAATGCAGAATTTATATGTAGTAGTTGTTTGATTAGAACTCATGGTTGCTTATTTTACAAACAATTTTCACTATTAAATAAATCAAAACTGATACCTATATGTATGAAAAACTGATACTTACGTTCTTTTTGAAAAACTGATATCAATGCAAAAATGACACCCATAAACTGCCACTATTAACATATTGATACTAATAATATTATATTAATTCACCAATAACTAAAACCTATAGCTTCTTATTGTTAATATTGATTCGCAACTGAAAAAAATGTAGAAGAAGTTGAAGACACAACTGCTGACACTAGTACAGAACAAGTCCACCAAACAACTGAAAAAGAATGTACGTGCATGGAGACTGAAACAGCAACGCAAATGCATGAAAATGCACTCCAACCAAATGAAGATAAAGCTATGGACACAAAAGAAAAGAGTGCAGACATGTTGAACAAAACAAATGAAATAGTGTTGCAAACAAATGAAGATAAAACTACGCAAAAAGAAATAAAAGAGGCACAACAATTGGAAGAAGTGCTAGTAAAGAGAGAAAAGTTGCACGATACAGTGATGCAATACTAGACCTATCACCTCCATCTTTCAATCTCAATATCACACAACAGTTGCAAGAGGGAATAACCGGAAAGGACAAAGAAAAAAACCCAGCAAAACCTCCTGTTTGGAAAAGGAAACAAAAAGTTCATAAGTCATCTTCTTATGTGAAAAGAATAAAAACAAGAAAAGGGAAAAAAAAGCCCTGGCTTTGAATATGGTCAGAGAATGAAAAAACAGCGAAAAAACAAAAATCTGAAGAAAATAAAAATGATGACAACCTGGAAGAAAATTAAAATGATGAAAAAGAAAGTCCAAAAGAGTCGATCCCAAGCCAATTCAAGTAATAGAACCAACACTTTCAAATTTAGGACTAGGACACTGCAGCAAAACCTTGGCATACTTGAATACAGAACAACAAAATAAAATCAAAACTTCCTTTTCTATGACACCATCAAAAGAGTAAGTTTACAAACACATATACTAATTTTGCTGGTTAAAAATAACATTGTATAATTGATATGTGCCTTATTTTCTTAAAACAGAGATGTAGCGTGGACAGATAAAGACACAATTAGAGGAGGATGTACAATAACAAAAAAAGTACTACAACAACTTCTTGAAGAAAATGCCACAAATGGATCGGTACACACTTTTTTTTGCTTAATAATACTGATACCAATAAAAATAATTACAACAATTAATGTCCAATAGCTATTTCCAATGCTATTTATACCAAAACTGATACCTATTTATAACCAAAAATTATACCTAATTACCATTTGTTAAAGTGGTGGTCTATTAGTTGAATTATGTATTAACCGTCATGTATGACAAAAAAATACCAAAATAGTGTAAACCTAATTCCTAGTAGCAGTTGATATAAATTCATACTTTTGTTTTCCAGTAGCAATTGATTTAAGCAAAAATGATACTAAGTCAGTGCAAAAATGATACCCAAAAGCTATTTCATCATATTTCGTGCTTAATTATCCTTGTAATTTGCAATATATATTGCCGCTATTTAAACAAAAGATATTAGTTATTTTTGAATATTGCTTCACTAATAACAAAAACTTACATTTTCATGTTGTTAATATAGATAATTGACTAATATTTATGTAAACGTGGGCTGAAAGAGCACAAGTATGCATTCACAATAATAATGATGGTAAATAATATGCAATAATATCATAAATGCTATATAGATATTGAATTCTAACTTATTTTTTATTTAACAACAATCTATAGTTTTCAATATACATGGAATTATAAAATCTTTGGTGCCGCCTTTCTTTGAACAAATTATGGATGATGAATACACAGATGCTATATATTTTCCATTGCATTGTGAATACCATTAGGCACTATTAACTTCGACATACTCAACAATGCAATGGAGTCATCTAGATTCTAGACGTCCTAGAAGGAATTCTAATAAAGAAACAACCTCAGTCTAAAGCAGACAATGATATTGGTATGATATATTTCTGTTATGAAAAAAATTATTGAACTAAAAAAAATCGAACATTAGCTAACTTTGTATTGTTTTGTCTTCAATAGAGAAATAAAATTGACGAAATACTGAAAGAACTTTGGAAAAAACATACAGGATGAGGAGGTGAAGGCAAGTGAAATGCATCAGATACAAAGTAATCCTCAAGTGTCGTCAAAAGCCATCGAAAATTTTGACATGTAATCCTCAAGTGTCATCAAAAGCCGTAAAAAATCTGGGTATAATTTTTTACCCTATGGCCGAGCATCACTTTCGTGACAATACATAATATAACACGTCGAAATCAATATATAAATCAGATATATAAGCTAAAATAGATATCAATATCGATGTCAATACAAAACTCGAACATTATCATATCAAATACAAAAATATTCAATCAATTCAAAACAAACCTTCCATCATCAGTCTCACGCATCCGACTACAATATATATATCCAATATCAATGTACAATATATACATCTAAAATCCTACATCAAACCTCACAAATCAACTCCACAAATCAACCCCATAAATCAATCACATAAATCAACGTCAAACACCATATGTCCATAAATCAATTCCATCATTACTCAATGTTTTTATACACCGGTTTAAAAAAAAGCAAATCGTACATCATGATTCATCATCGACTCCGGTGCTACCAGATGAAGGGACTGCTCCATGAGGCTTCACATACTCGGCCAAACGTTGGTTAAGTTGCTCCACTAGCGCTACTCAAAGGCGGTCATGCTTCTGCAACTGCAAAAACTGCCATCGAAGCTCATTAATCTCTGTGTTGTCCTGAGTCCTTTGGTAAGCCCTTTGTTATGCCTGAGCCTACAAAACAAGTTGAAATATGTTTAAGTTATTACCTAACTTTTATAAAAATTAAGCAAATAATCGGGTGGCATATGCCATTTTGGGCTTGTATATCTTAAACCCGGCTTCTATGAAGTTATATTTTGAAATCGTCGCAATATATTGTACAGATATGGATAGTTGAGTACTGCTTATACAATTATCCCAAATAGATTTCTTCGTAGCATCCAATAGATCATAAATTATTTTGCTCCAATACTTGGTTCTTCTTCGACATCATTTGGAAAATAACTTTCAATATAAATATTTTACAATATTTAAAATTAATTTAAAGCTATTAAAATTATACATTATCTATAATAAGAGAATTGTCATAACTTACTATCAGCACTTGAAAACGCCAATGAAAATGTAAAATAATACCCTAAACACTTTTTCATGCCAACTTGAAAAAGCTATTTTAATTTTAAAACAGTAAAATATAAACGCTGTAGAAAACAAATTAACAACAAAAAAATAATGCTGTATAAAATTATTTTTGACAGCGTTTTCTTTTAGCTGTTAGAAATCGTATATCAACGACCGCGTGTCATTAGACAGCATTTATAACAATATTGTAATATCATTTAACAACGGTTTTCAAATGAGTCAAAAGGCTATTTTGTTGTAATGGTTTCACGTTTAATGATTGTATGAGTGAATGACTTTAGTGACATTATTAATCTCGGCTACATTATCTAGCACACGAGATCACACGATGCGAATGGGTAATAAATATTACAGTTGCCTAGTTATCCGCCACTTATAATGCCGGATAGGACAATAATAAATTTGTTACCATTGATGTATTTTCCATTTTTTGTACATTTTTAACAAACTATTCTTCTTTATTCTTACTTTCTATAACTACTTGATTCCCAAATATTTCATACAAATTTAGTCAAAAAATATATAATACCCAATAAGGAAAGAATTCAATGAATTCGACATATCCAATGTTTCAATCAAATAACCAAAATTCATATATCAATGATAAGTCTCCACCATACCAAAAATGTAATCAAAGTCAGTAACAAAATTCTCAACAAAGTCTCAAGTTAGTTTGCATCAATAATCACAGAAAATGAGTTAAGGATAGAATGATTAAGTTGGTAGAGTTAGAGGCATGTCCTCGGGCCAATTCTTTAATTTATTGTAAATTATTAACTTCGCAATAAAATCTTGTATGAAATAAAAGATTTTTTCTTTCGATTAATGTAAAGGCCCGCAAATCCGTACCCCTTTGAACTAACAAAATTCCACAACAGTTATGTCCAAAGTGGCACAAAAGTACGAGTCTTCGGGTTAAAAGAAGAAAGAGGTAGAAGAAGAAGAAATAAAAACAACATCAGAGTCTCATAATCGCAGCGAAACAGAATATAATATATAATAACAACTTTTAAGTACAAAGAAACCTGTACTGTATACATATACCATCATCACAGTACATCAAACGTCCATACAGAGACAACCTAATACATATCCATACAAATTAATGTAAAGGCCCGCAAATCCGTACCCCTTTGAACTAACAAAATTCTTTAATTTATTGTAAATTTCACTTACCTTACTTGGGATTTATTCAAATTCTCAAAACCCTTTATAAAATCCCTAAAAGTCTCATTCAAATTAATTACACTTGCTTTACTTCTCAAGATGATTTATAATTGGATTTTCAAAACATTTTTGAAAACATTTTAACTTATAAAAATAAGGATAATAGATTTATTTCAAGTTATGGTTTAATGTAAATTAAGTATAAATATTTAAAATCATATCTAGTTATTAACATATTTCCAAAGCTGATTTAGAAAACTAGAATTTATTTTAATAAATACTAAGCATTAAAATAACTTTTTCGAAATATTCTAAATCTTGATAATAGCTCTTTACAAATCATATAGTATAGTAATTTTTAAAAAATATTCCTTTTAAAATCATATATATATTTTTAGAAAATCCAATATTCATCCATAAATTCCTCTTGACCATATTCTCATTCCTTTCATTCGGAAATATTCTACTATTTCCTTTCAAAACAAATTTTCATAACTCAAATTAAATCCCCGCCATGACTTATCTCTTACATATCCACTGATACTTTCTATATCATTTATAAACTCTGTTTATAAATTTTATAACTCCTCTGAGTTTCCATTTATTTATAAAACACAATTTTTTTTCAAAAATCCTATCTTTATAATTTAATTCCTCAATAAAATCCCATATTTGTTCTTTAACAAAATTTCATTTCTTAATAAGGTTCCTTTTATTTTATTTCTTAATAAAGTTCCTTTTACTTTATTTCTTAATAAAGTTTTGCTTTACTTCAAATTCATTAATCGATTACAATATTTCTTAGAGTCTTTGTATATAATTTAAATTTCCCAAACTCAACTTTAACTATTTTTTTTTTATAACCCTACTACGGAGTGTAGAGCTAGGGGATACAGCTGTCCGCCACACTGACCCTCCTTTTTAGCCAGCCCAGCCAAGTGCGTTAATCCTCTACCTCGTTTCGGCAAATTTTGAGGATAGACCGCTCAAGGCCTTAAGGGAGACAAATCTCAGTAAGTATAACCAAAGTAATAAATATTCTTTTTATTTTACTTTATTCTCAATAGAAGTAAATACAAATCTTAAATAAATATTCTTTTAATTTAAGTTTCATTTTAACCTCCTTCAATTATATTATTTAGGGTATTTAAAAATTACCAAATTCCAATTTCCATGTTATTTAACGCTTAATAATTCAATTTGCATACAATTTCATATCAATTCATCCATCCTGTCATATGACAACATATATATATAATAAATAAAATCTTTGATGCATCCAGTTGGAACCCTCCAACCTGTTTTCCCTGCATCCACAGATGTTAGCACAATAACATATCAATTCCACTTCAAAGTGGGATTATCACGGTATATGGGTTTATAAATCAATCAGTGAATAAACTATTCTAAATCAACCAAACACATCCAATGATTTAAATTTAACATTTAAATTTAATCTATGGCATCCAAATGAGTGAGAAAATCTCACCTTTGCTTTAAGTTGCAATCCCTTCCAATCTTGACCCAATTCCCCGACTTTTGACCTTATATAAACAATTACATGATTTTATTAATATTTGAACAGATAGAACAATTAAATTCCGTTTAAATAAATTTATTCTTTAACTCTAATAATTTAATTTTAACCAATGATTTACAAATAATTAAATTTTAAACTAATTCTCCTTTATAAAGTTCTTTTAGTGACTAAAATAAATAAATAAGCTAATTAAACAAATTAATCACCTAAGTAAATTATTTTTAAATGAACTAGCAATATTTAAAATGTAGAGGTATACATTTGTTTTAATTTTCTTCTTTGTAATTTCTTATACCAAAATGACTTATATTTATTTAAAAATCAAATATTTATATTTTTATGCTAACGAAAAATAAATTTGTCTCCTTAATGTATAATTTAAATTTACAACAGAAAATATTTTAACTTCACCGTAGACATTTCCTTCTTTGTATATACACATTTTTAAATTAAACTAAAATAAATTTTTAAGATCTAAAACTGTTCAACAGTAAAAAAAAATTTAGAATCAAAACTCTAACTTACTGGAAATTTAAATTTAATCCTCAAATTTAAAAATTAAATTAACTAACTAAACGTAAAACAATTTATATAATTCTACATCATTTCTCAGGCCGAGACCACTGCAATAACTACGCCCAAATCGAAATCGGCCCAACAACCATGGCCATCACTGAGACGCCGCACCACCCACAGCCTCAATGCGACCATCCGCCTCCATCGCCGACGCCCCCCTTCGCGGGACCCATCCTTAAACACAAACGGAAGCTACAGCCGCCAGCACACGCCGCCGCCACAATTCGAGCCAAGCCATCCAGCGACGCGCCTTGAGACGCGACCGCCCCTCCCTTTCGTGCAGCTCGAACTCAATTTAGGGTATTTTTTTAAATATGCCGTTAAATCGGTTACAGGGAAGAAAAGGGGAAACAAATGGGGT
The DNA here is from genome assembly GCA_030765085.1 of Allium cepa. NCBI lineage: Eukaryota > Viridiplantae > Streptophyta > Magnoliopsida > Asparagales > Amaryllidaceae > Allium > Allium cepa. Next base: position 691,944,803 of record CM060937.1, on the reverse strand, counting down.
TTCGGAAATAAAAAAATAAGGAAGGGTTTGGTTTCGTGACTATAATGAAGGTAAGGCAGCCATTAAAATTATTGTCTCGACTGATTGAAAAAAAGAAGCGAGAAACATCGCGTTGTTAAAGAAAGAAGAAAGCGTATGGGAGAAGACGAATAACAGTATTCTGATGGGATGAAAGTGTGTTGAGCAAGCTTGATTAATTTATTTTAAACATAAATTTAAATCTTCTCGAATTACGCAATTCAAAATAATGACCTCCTGTCAACACGTGCCGCTCGGCGTCTATAATGTTGTACACCTATTCCGAACTCAATGGAAAAGGTTTCGAGTGCAAATTCAATCGTATGGAGAAGATAGCTTTTTGGATCGACTATTAAAATTAATTCAATTAATTATTTTCTAGGCGTTTATATCTCGTACGATCACACGATAGCTCCGAACACTACGAAATTTGAAATCCGATAATAATTCAATATTACGGATCCAACGGAACTGGTTTTGTCAAAATCCAAGACTGTGCCTTGGATGGCTATTTTTAAACGTCAATTTAAACGATGTAATTTTAAAATCGAACAAACCACTGTTAAATTAAAATTTTAACTCATCCATTATTTTTGATATTATTAATATAAATTCTGTAAGCCTTTAAAATATTTTAAACAAGCTTACTACCCCAGATTTAACATTTTACCCGATGTTCAATTACTATTTTAATAATTAATTAATTCAACAGGTCGTTATATTTAAATTCTGAATCCTTTCTATCATATAAAACCAAACTGTTCATATTAAAATCAAATTAAAGTTCAAATTAAATATTTAAATCCAATTTAAATATTGCAAATTAGCCGTCAAAAAATCCGGGTCGTTACATTCCTCCCCACTTAAAAGAATTTCGTCCCCGAAATTACCAGCTTGGAAGAATGGTCCAATACCCTTTACTATTTCTCCACAACCAACAATTCAACATCCAACCAACTATCCTTTTAATAAAAGACGCATTACCCTTCTTATTAACTTTCCAAACTTTTCTCTAGTTTCAAACTGTACTGTTTGTTTAACCATTCAAGTTTCAATTTAAAACCAAATTTTGAATTATCAAAATTTTCCCAAAATTTTTCTAACTCCCTAAATTCCCAAATTTTTTTGTCAGCGTCTCCTTTGCGCGGCTAGCTCGGTACAACTACAAAACGGCCCTACGGCCTTCCAAAACCCCAAAAGAAAACAGAAAGCCAAGTGGCTCGATCAAAGTCCCAATCAATTTTCATATACAAATTTAAACACATACCTTTTTGTCGAGCATTTCAAGTTTATCTTCTGAAATCAAAATCAATTCTCTTTCCCTTTATATTACCTGCAAATCTTACACAGCAATATGTCCAATCACAATATTCAAAAACATTTTATTGACTTTCTTAAAAATGTCAATATCTATTCATTCAAATATTATTTTAGATTATATTTGAAATATCAATTCCCAATTGAGAATGCATCATTCCTTACTTAAGTTAGTATAAGCATTTTATGTGTTTCTTATTTTTATTTTCATCTTACTACTTTAGTTTGTACCTATTCTTATTCAAATTGATTCTTCCATTTCCATATTAATTCAATTTATCTTTAACTCTGAATATTTAAATTCTATTTTTCATTTATAACAAATTCATGTCGTTATTTTAAATTAGTTTCATTCACTAATTTATTTTAGTTTCCAATTTGAAAACGTTTCTCGTTAACAAAATTTTCAAAATTTTCAAAAATTTTATAACTCCCAAAATTTTCGAAATTTTTTGGCAGAGTCCCCTTTGTACGGAGGAGCTTTTGCAGTTTGACAAAAGATATAAATATATATACATCGACTCACACGGTCGGAAAAACCAAAAACAGTTCATATTTCCTAGTTTGTACTGCGTAGGCGTACCTTATTTAGCATTTTAAGCACGCGGCGTATTTATTTAAGCATTTGCGCGTCCAAAATCTCGCTAAATGGTCTTCCGGTACCTGTACTTGCTCAGTTTAAACACATAAGTAACATATTTATGAAATTTATAACATTTCATTTATTTAAACAACTACAACAATCAATAACATAAGCAATGCATTATAAATACTTCCATAAACCAATTTATATAGTTTCCAAACTACTTCCGTTTGTTTTCAACCGATTCACATACTATTTACATTCAACTTAAGCGATTACAACTCATTTGCTTATCTTCAATTCATAATTATGTCCAAACAATTCATTTCAAAGTTAATTGATTTCAAAATCAATCCATGCTACTTCTATCAGTTAATAATCACAAGCTTATTTTTTTATAAGCAATATACACAACCAGTTTCCATAAGCAATTAATAAAGTCTCAATATTAACCCAATTGTTTAACTCGATTTCTATATTATCCTATCCAACTCGGAATGATTTTTAACATCATTTTCTTACATTCTATTCATTTTTAGTCTAACCTACACATATTCATTGCATTTGATTCACAAGTCAAATTTTTATTTACTTTATTGTTCCATAGAATTTTTATTTAATTCCATTTATGTCGAATGATTAATTTAAGCAATTCGACGATATTCATTCAAACAAACAATTCCTTTAGTTTCATAACCATTTTAAAATTGATTTCAACTCAATTATTTCTAAATTCATTCCATTTTATTTACATACTATATATTTGCATTTTATTCCATCATTGGTCCCAGACAAACCATTTTATTAAGCTCCATATTCCATGCTTATAAATTAATAATCATTACCCAAATTAAATCCACCCAAGTGTCATTTAATGGGCTTTCACCCTTACTCAAAGCCAGGCTTCTATTATTATTAACTTAAGTGAATTTACTTACTTCAATCTCATTCTTAAGTTCATCTTCATTTTAACTTGATTCTCATCTAATCAAATTCCATTAAATTCAATTAGCCATCATCATAATCCATTTAAATTCCAAATCCCATACCCAATTCATCTGAATTTATTTTATTAATAACAAAGTCATGTTTAACTTATTTGTGCCCGAACTGGATTTTATTTGCAAATACAAACCATCTTTATTTCAATCCAATTCCACAACATTTCCACTTATATTTTATTCACCGCCAATCCCAGTTGAATTTTATTTGTAACTTGAGTTCATTCCCAACTCCATTATTATCTCATAATCCAACTTCTATTTAACCAATTTAAATCTCATTAACATATTCAATTAACCAATTTATTCCCAATTAGTTCATTCCCACTTGCAATTCCATATTGGGTTTTTATCTTTAAAATCATCTTATTATTTTACCTGAGTTCAATTTCATTTTATAATTCAAATTTGGATTTTTGTTTCATTCTCCAATTACAAAACAATTTTATTTTGGCTTACTATTTAACTTCTCCATTTATTTTATTTTTTTATAAGTCACACAATTATATTTCCTCACGTTTCTACCCATTTTAAGCTTGAATATATTCATATTTCTTTTTAAATCGAGATTTGAACACTTATTTACTGCTAAAAGTATTCTTCAACGATGGGTTGTCAACTCTTTATAAGCTATCGGAATACATTTATTCCAATTCAATTTTATTTCTACTTACTTTCATTTTTTTCTATTTGGGTTAGGATTTCACACCTTTAGATTTATAAGTCACACACTTATTTATATTCACGTTTCCATCCATTAACAATCAATCCTATTCATCTTCTACTTTTAAACTCGGAATTATATATTTTAACGTAGTCAAGTGTGTGTGTGTATATATATATATTTTGGTTCAATGCTTTTTAACCTTATAGGCTATTTTAAATTCATTCACCCCGAACAATTTCTTATTCAACTTACTTTCACTTGTTAAAGTAAGAATTTTAATTTCACTTAATATTATCTACAACTCAACTGAATTTTATTTCAATTTAATTTGTTTAACTTAATTTCAGTTAAATCTAGCATCATAGTGTACTCTTTAATCCACCAATTCACTTGGATTTAATTAAATAAGAACTTAATTTCATTTAATGTCATCCACATCTCAATTCATTTCATTTCAATCTTAAATTTAAATCCAATTATAAACTTAAGTTAATCTCAACCAAATTTAATTTCTATTAAAATTTTCCAATCTAGTTCATTTACACTCTAAATTTCATTACTTCACCAATTTATTTATAGTATTATTATTATTTTCCATCATTAGTTAAATTTCAAAAGTAAATTTTTTAACTTAATCCAAGTTAAATCCTTATTTTTGACTTCATTTTAATTTTAACTCAAAAATTCAATCTCATATTTTCCTTGGTTATATAAACCATTTTAAATCTTTATAATCTTATTTGTCTATCATACTATCATCCAAACACTTTAATTATGTATAATAATTTACAGAAAATTATTTCTTTTTATATCAAAATATATTTTGGGTAAAATTATTTCATTTACCCGCTTTCGAAAACAATATTGTGTCCAATTGTTCTATTCAACTGTTCAGAAACCCCTTCGGCCCAGTTGTGCAGACTGCGCTGACGAAAGTTCATATGCCACTCAATAAATCAATCAACACAATATAAAATCATTTTATATTCACTAACAAATACGCACTCATATCTATTAATACACTCAGGCTCATTCTAGAGTACTAATGACTCTATCTCTAATGAGTAATTCCCACCAGAGCTAAGGTTCTCGCTTAACCTTTCAGCTCTGATACCAAGTGTAAAGGCCCGCAAATCCGGACCTCTTTGAACTAATAAAATTCCACAACAGTTCTGTCCAAAGTGGCACAAAAGTACGAGTCTTCGGGTTAAAAGAAGAAAGAGGTAAAAGAAGAAGAAATAAAAACAACATCAGAGTCTCACAATTGCAACGGAACATAATATAATATATAATAATAGCTTTTAAGCACAAAGAAATCTGTACCGTATACATATACGTACACACCATCATCAAAGTACAACAAACATCCATACAGAGACAACTTAATACATATCCATACACAGCGGAAATAATAGTCAAATACGGAAGTACGCTCTGTCATCAGCTCGTCCCTTGAACTCCTTAGCTTTTAACCTGATCCTGTTTAACTCGGTCTGAGCCGAGCATCGTATAAAACAACATCCGAGTAAGTCTGAAAAACCAGCGTAAGAAATCACACTCAGTTGGATTATTATATTTTTAAAAATCCTTTGAAAAAAAAAGCATCTCGTAAGACCACGCCACAAATAAACATGTCGGGTTTTTACCTTAGGATAGCCAAAACATTTTTATTAAATTCATCTGATATTATAATAGTTTCTATAGAAAGTAAAATAAAATCTAGCTGAAATGCTTGCATCTCACGTTTCAGCAATAGTTGGGCACAATCAAAACCATACAGGCGCTTATTAGAGATTGGATTCCATACAATGGAAGGGCTACCGAGGCACCGCCCGTCACAGTACCTAGTCTAGATTAGAGTACCGAGGAGCCACCCTAACTACCCTACAACACAAGACCGAAACCATCCCTTACTGGACAGTCCCAAGCAAGATCACCCCATGGTTGGCGCGACCAATCACCCACTAAGCCGAAATAAAAAAAGGACATCTAGACAGGGGAAACCTTACTCTCCAGTGGAGGCTACCCACAAAGCCTTGCTGCACCTCCCCTGTTGTAGCCATTCCCGGTTGATGAGGCTTGAGGCTAAGCGTTACCTTTCAAGAACGAGTCCCACTTAGAATGCTCATCGTCCCCCTGACGCAGTTCTAAAAACATTCGTCCATACAAGTTGCCCTGTGTCTGGACAAACTGAATCACCGTCTTCAACTCTTCACGGTCTTCATTTGTAATCGTTCAAACCAGATCGAAGTGGTTTTCGGATAATTAAATCCGATCCTGGACTCTTCGAAACGATCAACGCATTGTCCAATATCGATAGTCAGCGACTTAACTATCAAATAATCATTCACATGCAATAATCAAGTCTTAAATAATTTTCCTCAATTTATTTATCCTAAAATATCTACTTAAGATATTATCTTCATATTTCAATGCCTTGAAATTAGATTCCATTTACTCTATTTCTCGTGGAACCATTTAAGTCTTTGCCAACACTTATAATATTTTCCTACTTCAATAGTTCTCAAAACTTGGAAAATATTTCTTTGTCTCCTATTCCTTTCCTCAAAAACCAATTACGATTTCATTTGCAAATTTCCCGAACTTATTTCTCATGAATCCCATAGATTCCAGAATTCTCTAGTTGATTTTCGTTTATATTCCCAAAGCCATTTAGCTTATTAAAATTCAGGTTTCACTCATGTTCTTCTTGTGAATTTTATCTCACCTATAATTTCACTTACCTTATTATTGGGATTTATTCAAATTCTCAAAACCCTTTATAAAATCCCTAAAAATCTTATTCAAATTAATTACACTTGCTTTACTTCTCAAGAGGATTTATAATTGGATTTTCAAAACATTTTTGAAAACATCTTGACTTATAAAAATAAGGATAATAGATTTATTTCAAGTTATGATTTAATGTAAATTAAGTATAAATATTTAAAATCATATCTAGTTATTAACATATTTACAAAGCTGGTTTAGAAAACTAGAATTTATTTTAATAAATACTAAGCATTAAAATAACTTTTCCAAAATATTCTAAATCTTGATAATAGCTCTTTAAAAATCATATAGTATAGTAATTTTTAAACAAATATTCCTTTTAAAATCATATATATATTTTTAGAAAATCCAATATTCATCCATAAATTCCTCTTGACCATATTCTCATTTCGTTCATTCGTAAATATTCTACTATTTCCTTTCAAAACAAATTTTCATAACTCATATTACATGACTTATCTCTTACATAACCATTGGTACTTTCTATATCATTTATAAACTCCATTTATAAATTTTATAACTCCTATGAGTTTCCATTTATTTATAAAACACAATTTCTTTCAAAAATCCCATCTTCATAATTTAATTCCTCAATAAAATCCCATATTTGTTCTTTAACAAAATTTCATTTCTTAATAAGGTTCCTTTTATTTTATTTCTTAATAAAGTTCCTTTTACTTTATTTCTTAATAAAGTTTTTCTTTACTTCAAATTCATTCATCGATTACAATATTTCTTAAAGTCTTTGTATATAATTTAAATTTCCCAAACTCAACTTTAACTAATTTTAAGTATAACCAAAGTAATAAATATTCTTTTTATTTTACTTTATTCTCAATAGAAGTAAATCCAAATCCTAAATAAATATTCTTTTAATTTAATTTTCATTTTAACTTCCTTCAATTATATTATTTAAGGTATTTAAAAATTACCAAATTCCAATTTCCATGTTATTTAACGCTTAATAATTCAATTCGCATACAGTTTCATATCAATTCATCCATCCTGTCATATGACAACATATATATATATATATATTTATTAAATAAATATCTTTGAGGAATCCAGTTGGATCCCTCCAACCTGTTTTCTCTGCATCCACAGATGTTAGCACAATAACATATCAATTCCACTTCAAAGTGGGATTATCACGATATATGGGTTTATAATATCATTCAGTGAATAAACTGTTCTAAATCAACCAAACACATCCAATGATTTAGATTTAACATTTAAATTTTGATCTATGGCATCCAAATGAGTGAGATAATCTCACCTCTACTTTAAGTTGCAATCCCTTCCAATCTTGACCCAATTCCCTGACTTTTGACCTTACTTAAATGATGCAGCGCAATCTACCAACTCATGACCTAGTGAAGGTCACTTAAGGGACTTAGGTCGCGCACGACCTAGTAGCGTTCAATTGATTCACGACCTAGCACAATCAATGGATTTGAGTCGGGAAAAACGACCTAACGAGCTAACAAATGGAGTCATATTGCCCTTATCTCGCTCAAATGCTTTAGGTCGCTCGGGTTTCTTAGGTCATGAACGACATAGTGAGGCAGCGCGGCATGGTTCACCGAAGATAGGTCGTGAACGACCTAGTGAGTTAAGACCAGTTCCTTAAGCCGCAGAAGTTAGGCCACGCGCAGTTGTTTCCTTAATCTGCTGAAGCTTAAGTCGCTCCCAATGTTGGGTCGCTTTCTGGCTAACTCGTGCTGTACTGTAAATATGGAGTCTTTAGGTCGTGTGTGTTGTATTCATAGGTCGTTATTGTTGTAACTTGTATTTTTTAACTCGATTGTATATAAGTCATAGGTTGTGTGTTGTGTTTGTAAGTGTTCAGTCGCGTGTTGATAGGTCGTTAACAACCTTGGTTAGGTCGTAGGTCGCGTAACGACTTATGTTAGGTCGGTGGACTGTGTTGTTGTGTTGAGTTGTACCCTATAAATATTAGTGTTGGGTCATTTGTAAACTTGGTTGATTTTGAATAAAACTTTATTTGAGTTCTTTGTGCCTCTTTGAAATTGGAAGTTGAGTGTGATCTCCTTTCTCCATTTTCGGTTATTCGAGTGTGCTCGAATCAACGAATTTGAAGCCGATTCATGGAATCTCGTGCGCGAGATCAACGTGGAAGAATCGTAGATCTTTTAACACGGTATCGTGCGCGATCAACGTGTTGGGGATAGCTAGAATTCGGTATCTTTTGGAGATCAACGAATTTGGGCATTCGGTATCTTTCAATCCATCGATTTATATTGCTTCATCTAATCGTTCTTCGATTAGTTTGACACGAAATCCACATTTCTTCGTCATCGTTATAATCCACTATGTAAGTTTTGGTATCGGAGCCAGTTAGCCAATCATAGCTAAGCCGAGTCCTTGGAGCCAAAGAGAAGAGTTTGAAGAGTCAAGGCCGAGCTAAATCAAGCAATGCCGAGCTAAGTGAAGTGTTGTTCAAAGCCGAGCCGAACTTGTTCAAGTTTGTGGGAGATTTGTTCAAGTTTAAGCCGTGTATCACTTGTGTAGATCAAGGCCGAAGGTCAGTTTGGTATCAGTTCAGCTGAAGAAATTAAAGCCGAGTTTGTTGAAGATTGTTGTTAGAGATCATGCCGCCGAGAAGAGCTAATGTCATCAAAATGTTGAAGAGTTGTATAGAAGAGAAGAAGCTGAGCAAATGGAACAACGCATCAATGAAAAGTTTGATGAAGGTATTGGGAAGTTAGAGAAATTGATGAATGATTTGAATCAAAGTCAAAGGAGAAGGTCACCAATCTCGAACCATAGAGGAAACAGAGTTTCGCCATCGGTTACGGAAGCGAGGAGGGTGTCACCACAATCTTATCGAGAAAGAAGAGAATCATAAGTTTCATTGAGACGAGGACATCACGAGTATAGAAATGAAGAGCGAAGAATTCCACGGGAGTATGAGCATGAGCCATATCGTGATGAAGAAAGACATAGTAGAAGAGATATGTATGACCGAAGAGAAGTTGATGGTCGAGATCGATATAGACGTACACTTGATGTTGATGAAGATGGTGATAGAGCTAGTATTCATTATCGAGATCGAGACCAAGTTCGAAATTCATATCGGGATATAGAAGATGATCGTAAATGGGAGTCGGGAATGAAGACTGAAATTACAGAATTCAAGGGTGGAATGATTTCGGAAGAATTTCTTGATTGGTTATCTAATGTTAAGGAAATTTTTGACTTTAAGGAAGTTCCGGAGCGTCGCAAAGTTAAGTTAATTGCTACTCGTTTGAGAGGAAGAGCTATGGCATGGTGGCAGCAAACTAAACTGACAAGGGAGAGAATGGGGAAGTCAAAGGTTGAATCATGGGAGAATATGAAGAAATTGATGAAGGCTACTTTCTTCCTTATAATTATCAGTCTCTTATGTATCAGCGATTGCAGAACTTGAGACAGGGAACAAAGTCTGTGAATGATTATGCGGATGAATTTTATCAACCGATTGCCAGGAATGATATTATGGAGACAGAGGAACAGTTGACTGCTAGGTTTGTTGGAGGGTTGAGAATGCAGATCCAGGATATGGTGAATATGTTTGACCCGAGATCTGTTGCAGAAGCACATCAGAAAGCACTTGCTTGGGAGAAACAAGGGAAAAGAGGAGGTGGCGTGTTTACAAATTCCAACAATCAAGTGAAAGGGGCAAGTAGCAATGCGAATGTTTCCAAGGCTGTTGTGAAACCAGTTGTCAATGAAGTTGCTAAGACTAAGGTCAATAGTGGTATCAAATGCTTTAATTGTCCGGAGTTTGGTCACAAGAGCAATGAACGTCCGAAGCCAAAGAAGCGAGCGATGGTTGCTGAGGTAGAGGATGAGGATACAAAAGTAGAATGTTCCAATTCACCACAAGCTGAGGAGGAAGAATTATTGTCGAGAGACGAGGGACGTAATTTGATGATGAGGAGAGCTTGTTTGACACCAAAGCAAGAGGACGAGTCAAGTTGGTAGAGGAGTAACATCTTCAGTCAACATGTTCTATCTTGGGAAGGGTTTTGCAAGTTTGTTATTGATGCGAGAAGTTGTGATAATATCATCTCTACAAAAGCTGTGAAGAAGTTAGAGCTAAAGACGGAGAAGCATCCTAAACCGTACAAATTAGAATGGTTGAGGAAAGGTGGAGAGGTGAAGGTTAATCGAAGAGCTTGTGTAAAATTTTCAATTGGGAAGAAATATAAAGATGAAATTTGGTGTGATGTTGTGGATATGGATATATGTCATCTGTTGTTGGGAAGACCATGGCAGTATGATAGAGCTGTGCAACATGATGGTCGTACCAACAGCTACAGTTTCATGTTCGAAGGCACTAAAATCACTTTGGTTCCTAAGAAACGACAATAAGAAGAAAGCAAGTTGGAGGAGATTGAAGAGCTGAAAACTTTGCTATCTTTGCAGGAGTTTGTTAAGGAAGTGTAAGATGAGCCTGAAGTGTTTTTGTTGATCGGACGTGAATGTAGTGAGGAGATTGAAGTTCCAGAGGGAGTAAAGCCAGTATTGGAAGAATTCATAAATGTGTATCCAAAAGAGTTGCCAAAGGAGTTACCACCGTTGAGAGATATTCAGCATCAGATTAATCTTGTGCCCGCGGGGGGTATTACCTCACATGCCACATTACAGGATGAGTCCTATGGAGCATGAGGAACTGAGAAGGCAGGTGGAGGAGTTGTTAGAACAAGGGCATGTTCAGGAGAGCTTGAGTCCTTGTGCAGTGCTAGCCTTATTGGTACCGAAGAAGGATGGTTCGTGGAGGATGTGTACGGACAGTCGGGCTCTAAACAAGATCACTGTGAGATACAGGTTTCCTATGCCGAGGTTTGATGATTTGATTGATCAATTGAGTGGAGATGTTGTGTTCTCAAAGATTGACTTGAAGAGTGGATACCATCAGATTCGTATTAGACTAGGTGATGAGTGGAAGACTGCTTTTAAAACTAGGTAAGGTCTATACGAATGGCTGGTTATGCCGTTTGGCTTGTCAAATGCTCCTAGTACTTTTATGAGAGTGATGAACCAGATTTTCAGACCATTTATTGTGAAGTTCGTAGTAGTTTACTTTGACGATATTTTGATCTATAGTGGGAGTATGGAAGAGCATATCCAGCTTTTGCGAGAAGTGCTATTTATTTTACGACAGGAGCAGTTCTATGCAGCAGCGAAGAAGTGCGTGTTCATGACGCACAGTGTTTTGTTTCTGGGATATGTTCTGTCAAAGGAGGGTATTCAAGTGGATGAAAGCAAAGTGGAAGCTGTCAGGAGTTGGCCACAACCCAAGACGATTACTGAAGTGAGGAGCTTTCATGGGTTGGTAACTTTTTATCGAAGATTTATTCCAATTTCAGTAGCGTGATGGCACCAGTTACCGATTGTATGAAGGGGAAGCAATTTTCATGGACAGAGGAAGCAGGATTTGCTTTTGAGCGAATCAAGGAACTTTTGACGACAGCACCAATTCTAGTTTTGTCGGATTTTCAGTTGTTGTTTGAGTTACATACTGATGCATCGAAGGTTGGGATTGGAGGGGTGTTGAGTCAGAAGGGACGTCCTATTGCTTATTTCAGTGAGAATCTTTTGGGAGCAAAGATGATATATAATACATATGATATCGAATTTTATGCTATTGTGCAAGCCGTGAAACATTGGAGACATTATTTGTTGCATAAGGAGTTTGTTTTGTATACGGACCATGAAGCATTGTAGCATTTGCAAGGGCAGGACAAGATTGCATCTAGGCATGCATCGTGGATTGCATACTTGCAAGAATTTACATTTGTTGTAAAACATAAGTCGGGAGTTACGTACCGTGTGGCAGATGCATTGAGTAGGAGAAATCATTTATTAACTACGATGAAGGTTGAAGTGACGAGGTTTGACATACTTCCAGAATTGTTTGTTGAAGATCCTTACTTTGCAAAGTTTGTAGACAAAGTCAATAGAGGGAGGACGGATGAGTTTGTGTTAGTGGATGGTTTTCTTTTCAAAGGAAATCAATTATGTATTCCAGATTGTAGTTTGCGAATGAAGATTGTGAGGGAGTTACATGAAGAAGGTCATGTGGGAAGAGATCGTACTTTGTAGTTGATTTCTCAATCATACTTTTGGCCTTCCATGAGAAAAGAAGTTGAAAGATTTGTGGAGAGATTTCACATATGTCAAGTTTCCAAGGGAACAACTATGAATGTGGGATTATATATGCCATTACCCGTGCCTACTAAACCGTGGGTTGATATTAGCATGGATTTTGTTTTGGGTTTGCCTAGAACTCAAAGAGGAAATGATTCTATATTTGTTGTGGTGGTTAGATTTTCAAAAATGGCACATTTCATAGCTTGTAAGAAGACAGATGATGCCGTCCGTGTTGCTCAGTTATTCTTTAAAGAAATTTATCGATTTTATGGGTTGCCTGAGACCATTGTTTCTGACAGGGACACTCGATTCTTAGGTCATTTTTGGATGAGTTTGTGGAAGATGGTTGGAACGAAGTTGAATTTTAGTAGCGCCTATCATCCGCAAACAGATGGGCAAACAGAAGTGGTGAATAGATCACTAGGAAAATTGCTGAGATGTCTTGTGAAAGATAATTTGAAGAGCTGGGATATGAAGTTGTGTCAAGCAGAGTTTGCATATAATCACGATGTTAATCAGAGTACTGGTTTCAGTCTGTTTCAAGTTGTTTATTCAGCAATTTCAAAGGGTCCGTTGGATTTGGCGACAGTGCCAATTCATAAAGGAGTTGTTAAACAAGCTGGTGACTTCTTGAATGAGTTACAGGAATGCCACAGAAATGTTCATGGATGATTGCTTGCATCAAATGAGAAGTATAAACAAATGGTGGATAAGAAGCGAAGAAGTGTGAACTTCAGAGAAGGTGATTTGGTTTACGCCGTTTTGACGAAAGATCGTTTTCCAGTTGGAACATATAACAAGCTAGCCGCTAGAAGGATTGGTCATTTAGAGATCGTGAAGAAAATCAATGAGAATGCGTATCAGTTGAAATTGTCGGATAATGTTCATACTTCTGATGTTTTCAATGTCGAATACTTGGTTCCGTTTCATGGGAATGAGCCTGTCAAGGAAGAGGTAAGTGCAAATTCGAGGTCGAATTCTTGTCAACCGGGGAAGGATGATGCAGCGCAATCTACCAACTCACGACCTAGTGAAGGTCGCTCAAGGGCCTTAGGTCGCGCACGACCTAGTAGCATTCAATTGATTCATGACCTAGCACAATCAATGGATTTGAGTCGGGAAAAACGACCTAACGAGCTAACAAATGGAGTCGCATTGCCCTTATCTCACTCAAATGCTTTAGGTTGCTCGGGTTTCTTAGGTCACGAATGACCTAGTGAGGCAGCGCGGCATGGTTCACCGAAGATAGGTCGTGAACGACCTAGCGAGTTAAGACCAGTTCCTTAAGCCGTAGAAGTTAGGTCGCGCGCAGTTGTTTCCTTAAACCGCTGAAGCCTAAGTCGCTCCCAATGTTGGGTCGCTTTCTGGCTAACTCGTGTTGTGTTGTAAATATGGAGTCTTTAGGTCGTGTGTGTTGTATTCATAGGTCGTTATTATTGTAACTTGTATTTGTTAACTCGATTGTATATAAGTCGTAGGTTGTGTGTTGTGTTTGTAAGTGTTGAGTCGCGTGTTGATAGGTCGTTAACGACCTTGGTTAGGTCGTAGGTCGCGTAACGACTTATGTCAGGTCGGTGGAATATGCTATTGTGTTGAGTTGTACCCTATAAATATGGGTGTTGGGTCATTTGTAAACTTGGTTGATTTTGAATAAAACTTTGTTTGAGTGCTTTGTGCCTCTTTGAAATTGGAAGTTGAGTGTGAGCTCCTTTCTCCATTTTCGGTTATTCGAGTGCGTTCGAATCAACGGATTTGAAGCCGATTCATGGAAACTCGTGCGCGAGATCAACGTCGAAGAATCGTAGATCTTCTAACACGGTATCGTGCGTGATCAACGTGTTGGGGATAGCTAGAATTCAATATCTTTTGGAGATCAACGAATTTGGGTATTTGGTATCTTTCAATCCATCGATTTATATTGCTTCATCTAATCGTTCTTCGATTAGTTTGACACGAAATCCACATTTCGTCATCATCATTATAATCCGCTGCGTCAACAAACAATTACATGATTTTATTAATATTTGAACAGATCGAACAATTAATTTCCGTTTAAATAAATTTATTCCTTAACTCTAATAATTTAATTTTAACCAATGATTTATTTCAACAAATAATTAAATTTTAAACTAATTGTCCTTTATAAAAATCTTTTAGTGACTAAAATAATTAAATAAGCTAATTAATCACCTAAGTAAATTATTTTTAAACGAACTAGTAATATTTAAAATGTAGAGGTATATATTTATTTTAATTTTCTTCTTTGTAATTTCTTATACCAAAATGACTTATATTTATTTAAAAATCAAATCTTTATATTTTTATGCTAACGAAAAATAAATTTATCTCCCTAACGTATAATTTAAATTTACAACAGTTGTAGACATTTCCTTCTTTGCATATACATATTTTTAAATTAAACTAAAATAAATTTTTAAGATCTAAAACTGTTTAACAGTAAAAAAAAAATTTAGAATCAAAATCTAACTTAATGGAAATTTAAATTTAATCCTCAAATTTAAAACTTAAATTAACTAACTAAATGTAAAACAATTTATATAATTCTACCTCACTGCTCAGGCCGAGACCACTGCAATAACTACGCCCAACTCGAAATCTACCCAACAACCACGGCCATCACTGAGACGTCGCACCACCCACAGCCTCAATGCGACCATCCGCCTCCATCGCCGACGCCACCCCGTTCGCCCGACCCATCCTTAAACACAAACGCAAGCTACAGCCGCCAACACACGCCGCCGCCACAAATCGAGCCAAGCCATCCAACGACGCGCCTTGAGACGTGACCGCCCCCTCCCTTTCGTGCAGCTCAAACTCAATTTAGGGTTTTTTTTTAAAATATGCCGTTGAATCGGTTATAAGGAAGAAAAGGGGAAACGAAGGGGGTTTCGGAAATAAAAAAACGAGGAAGGGTTTGGTTTCGCGACTACAATGAAGGGAAGACAGCCGTTAAAATTATTGTCTCGATTGATTGAAAAAAAAGAAGCGAGAAACATCGCGTTATTAAAGAAAGAAGAAAGCGTATAGGAGAAGACGAATAACAGTATTCTAGTGGGACGAAAGTGTGTTGAGGAAGCTTGATTGGTTTATTTTAAACTTTAAAATTAAATCTTCTCGAATTACGCAATTCAAAATCCCGACCTCCTATCAACACATGCCGCTCCGCGTCTATAATGTTATACACCTATTCCGAACTCAATGGAAAAGGTTTCGAGCGCAAATTCGATCGTATGGAGAAGATAGCGTTTTGGATCGACTATTAAAATTAATTAAATTAATTATTTTCTAGGCATTTATATCTCGTACCATCACACGATAGCTCCGAACGCTACGAATTTTGAAATCCAATAATAATTCAATATTACGGATCCAACGGAAATGGTTTCGATGAAATCCGAGACTGTGCCTTGGATGGCTATTTTTAAACGTCAATTTAAACGATGTAATTTTAAAATCAAACAAACCACTGTTAAATTCAAATTTTAACTCATCTATTATTTTCAATATTATTAATATAAATTCTGCAAGCCTTTAAAATATTTTAAACATGCTTACTACCCCAGATTTAACATTTTACCCGATGTTCAATTACTATTTTAATAGTTAATTAATTCAACAGGTCGTTATATTTAAATTCTGAATCCTTTCTATCATATAAAACCAAACTGCTCATATTAAAATCAAGTACAAATTAAATATTTAAATCCAATTTAGATATTGCAAATTAGCCGTCAAAAAATCCGGGTCGTTACAATTAAATTCCTTAAAAGGAAAACTTATCAACATCCCCAAAGCTATGTGAATGGAAAACAAGTTCATATAAGATAAGGGTGTCAAAAAAGTTGTTTATTTCGAAACCTACCTTTCGACCTGGTTGACCAAGTAAAAATAGTTTGGGTGGTCTAATTAGGAATGCAGGTAAAGGAAGAAGCATTCAACTTGAAATCTCTCTTTCAAATGAGTCAAAGAAAATTATTCATATTAGCTTTCCAATCCTTTCGATTATGTCGAAAGGTTCACTTTATCATTTCGACCATGTTAGAAGGAATGGCTTCTGATTAAGGTTAAACAACTGCTTTCGAGTTCAATGGTCTCATCACTTTAATTAAGGAAACCCTTTGAAAGGGTAGAAATTGTAGTGGAGGGTAAAACCCATTCGAAAGGATTCCTTTTTATACATTTGCTTGCCAATTACAAACTGGAATCCATTTGGAACACCCCTTCCGACAAGATCGAGCCGTATTCTATCATTTCAAAACAAGTCCAATATGCAATTGCTAAAGCTTCACTCAGTTACTCTATATAAGGTCGGCCTGGATATTCCTAAGCTCTATGTTGAAACATCATCATCACCGCACTTATTTTCCTTTGTTTGATATTGGTTATGATGATAATGTGTTTCGCATATTTATATCCAAGTCGATTTTAACATATTGCATAAATAGAAAGAAGTTAGAAGAATAAGATAGAATCATGTGTAATGGATCTTTAGTATACCTAATGATCATAATGATCTCCCACATAATCGAAATCCTTAATGAATCTGCCTTCTCCTCTTTATTATTAATTTAAAACGAGTCACAATTGTGGCAGCTCTTTTTCGAAATTGATTTAGGGTTTACGAGAATTTTGTTGTAGCAAAGAAGTTAGAGTAAAAGAAATGGGCTTAAGATTCCCAAAATCCGGTACCCAAAACCGGACCCCTTCGGTCTTATTTATAGATGCAGGTCGACTCCTTTCCGTGCCTATTCTTCGGACATAGTCGAGAGGCCCCTTTTATATGCCGCCTCATTCCTTTTGACTTGGTCGAAGGGACTTGCCTACCTTCGATGTCATCAAATGGAATCTCCTTCGATTCCTTAAACTCACCTTGCGCTTCCCTTCTCTTCATTTCAGACCTTTCGACCTTAACAAAAGGGTTTTTTATCAACATTTCGCCTTTACTGAGTCTTTAGTATCCCTTTTTCCTACTTTCTTCGAAACTGCTTTTGAGGTCGTCGAAAGGTCCTCAAATTTGCTTTTCTTTTCATGCTGCCTTGTTATCATTAGATGTAAAGATGGGAGACTTCGACCCTATCGAATGGTTGTCTATAGGGTCTTCGAAGATGTTGATGTATCATTGACTCCAATGCAATGGGTAGCTTCCAAATGCATGCCTATGAATTGATGCAGAACCTTCTCCTGATGTCATTGGCTTCAACAGCTTCAAAAGGCTTGCGTATGCTTTCGAAAGAATTGTTATAAAGCCAAAAACTTTGGTTCCGAAAGGTTTAGCATGCTTATGCGTGGTTGATTCGTTGCCTTCGAAAGGTGGTTCCGGACCTATCCTTGCATTCTCTGTGTATGTCGATCCATCTCCATCGAAAGGTTGAAAGTGGCAGAAGGTTATACTACAGGGTAACATTTAGCGACGACAATTAGCCATTAGCGGCCGTCACAAACCAACTCTAGCCATCGCTAAATGCCGAAGAAAAATAAGCCGATGCTAGCAAAATAACGACGGCTATAACAACGGTGTCATCGCCGTTATATTCTGAGAAAATTGGCTGTCACTTTCCATGTCTAGCCATCACAATGTTGGAACCAAATGTCGTCGCCAGCCGTCAACATTCACCTCAAACCCGTAACCAATTGGCCGTCGCTAGCCGTCGCCAGCCATCACTAACACGAAATGTCCAGTTGTGACGCCCCACCTCTATACCCACGCTAGCCAAGAACACTACGGTGTTGTGATGTCAACTAGCACGGAGAATAAGGCTATTGAGGAGCGACCATCCATGTGATTGCTTATCACACGGTGGTTGTAAATAATCTTCGGAAACAAACATAGAAGTAAGCATAACACAAATCAGTCACAGACATCCATATCACAAAGGCGGATGAAGATATGAATATATAACTAACACATGAAAGTGTACATCAGAGTAGTGGTCAAAAAGATCCACAATAATGCAAAAGAATAGCAACACGTGCTATACAAAAGAATACAACTATGAGTCTATATCTCAAGTGTATACAACAAAAACTGCTAATCTAAATAGTTAGCCAAAAGTCAGAGTAGCAAATCCTGGGAAGAAGTCAAGCAGAAGCACCTGTAACATCTCGGTCGGACCCGAGTATTATTTAAGAAAATAATAAACGGATCAATCTAGCTATAAATATCAGATAACACGGTATAAAATAAAAGATATGGCATAAACATAAAATATCCATACTGACATACTACTATAATTATGCAAATGATGATCAACAGAAGATCAATCAATATGAGATAAATCAATATCACAAGAATCTTCTCAAAGATCCAAAGAGGGCATCATACCCCAAACTTGTGCTCATAACAAGTCAATGACATAAATTCCAGAAATCAACAAAAGAAATCCAGAAATCACAGAAAAAGGGAAAGAGGCCTATCACATGACGGTCCGAAGACCATGGGGAGCTACCCCATATGGGTGAGTCGGAATCACCCAGATGAGGTCTAAGCTAACCAAAAAGCAAAAAGGTATGTGTGAGTGGAATCACACAAATGGTGTCTAGCCTAACCTCGCAACAAAAAGGTATGTGTGAGTGGAATCACACAAATGGTGTCTAGACTAACCCTGCGGACAAAGAGATATGTGTGAGCCGGAATCACACCCATGAGGTCTAGTCTAACCTTGCGAACAAAGAGACATTGCACAATTGCTAGTCTAAATCATAAAATGATCATCGTGATCAACGAAAAGTGTCAATTACACTAAGCTAGTAAATATAAAAGTTTATATTTGTGTCCCATAACCACTTGCTTAACTTAAATATTTACGAACAAATTGTAAATCTTCACTAGAAAATTGTCACAAGAGGTTCAATCGAACAAGTCTAAGAATTAACCGACGAAGTGAAAGCAAGCGTTTCATACCACTTGTTTTACTAAGCCATTTAATTAGATTTCTCATCCGAGTGAGGTAAAGGTTTGTATATCCTAGTAGATTGGAAAACGGTTTAAGAAAAGAGCTTTGTTATTGAAAATAGAGTTGAAATCATTTTGCTGAAAGGGTTTTGATATTTACTACTAGTATTGAAACCTTCATATTTCTAAAGTTGTTATCCCGCCTTCTTAGCAAGGCCGTGATACCATAAAATCGACCGAGAAGCCAAAGATAGTTTGTCTCGAAGAATGGTCAACTCAGCATCTCAACAAAGCAAGTTCTGTTGAATGTTTTTCACATAAGATCCCCTACGGAGGGGGGGTCCAGGGGGGTGGCAACCCCCCTAAGGTGGGGGTGCGGGGGCAACACCCCCGCTATGGGGTTCGACCTGCCCGATATGGTCGCGGGGGTCCGGGGGGCAGCGGCCTCGGCAGGGTGCAGGGCAGCGCCCCGTCCAAAACGGTACGACCTAGTGAAGACCTAAGGGAGGATAGGATCGAGCGATCTACGAGTATAAGGGGTCGAGCGACCTAGAGGTGTTCGCGACCTAACGACCTAAACAAGGTCGAGCGAGTTAAGGTGATGCGCGACCTAACGTGTCACACGACTTAACGAAGGCAAGGCCGCGCGAGGTAGGGTGATGCGCGACCTAACGTGGGCGAGCGACTTAAGGGACTCGCGACCTAATATAAACGAGTTAAGGAGTAATACACGACCAAGGAGGTGCGGCCTAAGGTACACACGACCTAAGGGAGACTTGCGACCTAACAGTTGCACAGGTTGAGCGACCTAAAGGGTTGCGACCTAACGGTGTTCGCGAGTTAAGCAAGGCAAACGACCTACTGGTTGCCGACCTAAGAGGGAATAAGGTCCAACGACCTAAGGGTTCACGCGACCTAGTGGAACACGCGACCTAAAGGGTAAACGACCTAAGGTCCAACGACCTAACTCATTCGAGCGACCTAATGGTTTAAAGGCCTAACCCATGTGAACAACTTAAGGTCATAGGACCTAAGGGGGAACGACCTAAGGTCAAGCGACCTAACGAGGTAGGCAAGGCCGAGCGACCTAAAGGGGCATGACCAAAAGGCGATTGACCTACGACTTACGACCTCGCGACCTAACTCCAAGGCGAATTTTCCACCAGAACGACCTAATTCTGAGGCAGTGCGACCTAAGTGCAGTTTTTCGCCAAAAACACTAAAAATTGGAGTTTTTCGCCAATCCAATCCAAACCAAATGCAAATGTACATGCTAAAGTGATGGGGAATCATTCCCAACAGTCCAATATAGTTAAAGACTAGAATTGTGAGATAAAAATCTCACCTTTGCACCAAATTTATGAAGAAAAGCTTGAAAGCAATGAAGAAGTAATCACGAGCTTGAATCCAATATCTTCTTCTTGAATTTGGAATTGAATGTTGGATTTGCAAGAGAATTTGAGCTTGGAATATTAATTTCCCCTTCCACTCACCATTAATGCTAAAGCTTGGTTGTTAGGAAATTTATGAAGAGTGAGGAGAAGGAGAGAAGTGGGTTTGAGTTATAATGGCTAATCTAACCCAAAGTCCAATGCGGGAAAAGTAAGTGAAATTCCACTAACTCCAAACCTATCAATGTTTATACTTAAAAAAATTGTAAACGGAATTTCGAACTCAATGGAAGTGATCTCGAGTCCTAATTTGACCATTTGCAAAAAGTATCTTTTCAGATCAATATCCGATTAACGACAAAATATTTAAACATAAAATCGATAAATAAGCGGGTTGTTACAGACTCCCCTCCTTAAAGAAATTGCGTCCTCGCAATATAAGATGGAAATAAAAAGTAACAACCATAAAAGCATATTAACACAAAAGAAATTTGAAATAGGAAGTTTACCTCAAAGAGCAGGAGTAAGCAAGTCCGGATGTGTTCGCTCGATAAATTCTCTGGATTCCCAAGAGCAATCCTTAGGATTTGAGGACTATTGGACCTTCACAAGCGGATCATCTTTATTTCGGAGTCATTTGACCTCCGAAGCAATAATTCGAATAGGATGCTGCTCGTAAGTTAAATTCAATGAAACTTCAATTTCTTCCACAACACCAGGCTCAAGAATAGAATCGAAATCTCGAAGGCATTTCCGTAATTGACAAACATGAAACACGTCATGCATAGCAGAAAACTGAGCCGGTAATGCAAGGCGATAAGCCACAGAACCAATACGTTCAGTGATAGGAAATGGCCCAATATATCAGGGTGCTAACTTTCCAGATCGACTGAAACTTACAACACCTTTCATAGGTGAAACACGAATAAAAACAGAATCTCCCACAGAAAATTCTAACTTCCTTTTTCGATTATCGGCATAGGATTTTTGTCTACACTGGGCTTCTTTCATCCTATTCGAATAAGTTCAATCTTCTCTATGGAATTTCACGAATAAAGTCTGGACCTAAAACCAGCTTCTCACCGGCCTCAAGCCAACAAGAAGGAGATCGGCATGGCCTTCCATAAAGTGCCTCGAAAGGTGCCATACCAATACTAGATTGGAAGCTATTATTATAGGAAAATTCAACAAGTGAAATATGATCTTCCTAACTTCCACCAAAATCGAGCACACAAGCACGAAGAAGATCTTCAAGAGTTTGATTCACACGCTCAGTTTGTCCATCGGACTAGGGGTGATAAGCAGTGCTAAAATTAAGCTTCGTTCCTAAAGCTTTTTGAAGACTCTTCCAAAATCCACTAGTAAACAATGGATCTCGATCGCTAACAATAGAAGTAGGAACTCCATGCAATTTAACAATTTCTTTGATAAAGAGTTTGGCCAAAAGAGGAACGGTTCGGTTAGACGGAACGGGAATAAAATGGGCGGATTTAGTCAGTCTATCAACGATCACCCATAAGCTATCATGACCCGAACGAGAACGGGGAAGGCCATCTATAAAATCCATGGAAATTTGGTCCCACTTCCAAATTGGAATTTCTAAAGGTTGCAATAACCCACCAGGACTTTGATGTTCGGCCTTGACAAGTTGGCAAGTCATGCAACACTTAACAAAGTTAGCAATATCAGATTTCATTCCCTCCTAATAATAAAGTCGCTTCATATTAGCGTACATTTTACTACTACCGGCATGAATGGTGAATTTAGAACGATGTGAATCTTCTAAAATATCTTTACGAAGATCACCAATATTTGGTACGATAAGTCTACCATATTTTCGAATGCCGCCACGAGAATCAATATCAAAGTCTTTCAAACCTTCAATATCAATTTTATCCTTAACATTTTGGCCAAGAAGAACCAATTCAGGATCTAGCCCTTGGGCTTCAAGAATGCGGTCTAAAAGAGAAGGATGAGCCTCAAGGCTACACAAAACAAGTGATGAGCATAAATCGGATACGCGCTCTCGAATCTCACAAGTGGATATAATCTTGAGATCGTTCCATTCAGATATCATCATAGAAACAACTGCTTGTTGTTTACGGCTAAGAGCATCGACGACACGATTACCCTTACCGAGGGTATAAAGAATATCAAGATCATAAGGTGCAAGGAACTCAAGCCAACGCTGTTGACGCAAATTAAGTTCCTTTTGAGAAAATAAATATTTCAAAGACTTATGATCTGTGTAAAGAATAAATTTCTCTCCCAATAGATAATGATGCCAAATTCGAAGGGCGAAAACAATAGCCGCGAGTTCTAAATCATGTGTGGCATATCTAGTCTCGGCCGGCTTCAATTGCCTAGAAGCATAAGCAATAACACGTTCTTTTTGCATAAGAACGGCACCCAAACCAACGTGACTAGCATCAGTATAAACAACAAAATCTTGATTCCCCTCGAGAATAACAAGAATAGGAGCATCGGAATGGAGTTCTTTCAATTTCTGAAAAGAGGCTTCACATTTGTCCGACCAAATGTATTTAACTCCCTTCTTAGTCAAGCCAGTAAGAGGCATGACAATCTTAGAAAATTCTTTAATGAAACGACGGTAATAACCCGCCAATCCGAGAAAACTACGAATCTCTGTCATACTCTCCGGTCTCTTCCAATCTTGAATCGCTTCAATCTTTGAAGGATCCACGGAAATTCCGGATTCGGAAATAATATGACCGAGAAACTTCACACGAGATTGCCAAAAGTGGCATTTAGAAAATTTTGCCTTTAATTGATTACTCCTAAGAGTTTCCAATACAATCCGAAGATGATTTTCATGCTCCTCCTCGGTTTTTGAATACACAAGGATATCATCAATGAAGATGAGAACAAACCGATCGAGGAAAGCATTGAAAACTCGATTCACGAGGTCAACAAAGTAAGCCGGAGCATTCGTTAAACCAAATGGGATAACAAGCCATTCATAAGATCCATAACAAGTACGGAACGATGTCAAAGGAATACCATCCTCAGCAATACGAAGCTGATGAAAACTGGTAGCCAAGTCCAACTGTGATAAGACCTTAGCACCACTAAGCTGATCGAGTAGATCATCAATCCGAGGTAAAGGATATTTATTTTTAATAGTAAGATTGTTAAGCTTGCGATAATCAACGCAGAGCCTAAGAGTACCATCGGATTTCTTTACGAAAATAGCCGAAGCTCCCCAAGACGAGAAACTAGAGTGAATAAATTGCTTGGTCTCCAGTTCGGATAATTGTTTGCGCATCTCTTCATTTCCTTTATTGGACATGCGATAAGGAGGATGAGTAATAGGTTGAGCTTCAGAGGTAAGATTAATTCTGAACTCCATTGCTCGCTTAGGTGGTAAACCTAAAACGGGCTCGAATATGTCAAAAAATTCACGGACAACGTGAATTCGAGAAATGACGTCTTCCTCATCATCATCATCATTGTCTTGAGGATTTAAAGAATATAAAGATGCAGTCAAATAAGAATCCGAATCTTTAAGAATAATAGAAATCTGATTTACAGATTGCGGATGTCGGAGATAAATAGTTCGCTCAGGACATAGGATATGAGCTTCATAACGGTTAAGCCAATCCATACCCAATATCATTCCAAAGCCTAAGTAACGCATAACATGCAAATCGGCTAGGAAAGAAAAATCGCATAAGATAATCTCCACATCTTTACAAAGGAAACTAAGAGTTACGGATCCACCAACATGATTCGCAATTTTTAAAGAAGTCATTAATGCAGTAACACTTAAGGAAAAAGTGTCTACCAGTTCCTTTGATATAAAAGAATGGGATGCACCTGTATCAAAGAGAACTCTAATAGATTGATCATGAAATAAAATAATACCATCAAGAATGGAGTGAGAAATACCTTGGCCACGAGATGTGTTGCCAGGGGCTTGAGCCACATTCAACTTTCCTTCCTTCTTACCTTTACGTTTGAGGCATTGATGTATGTAATGATCTGGGCTCTTACAATAGTAACAAGATTTGAGCTTAGAGCACTTATTCGCAAAATGATCCCCAGATCCACAGTTGAAGCATCTCGCACCACTAGGAGAAGGAGACTTTGCCGCAGGGGTTGCATGCTTACCCTTTTTATTAGGATAAGGGTCTTTGAATTTACTGGGCCTCTTTTTGTTGTTGAAGTTGGGTTCGGAAGCTACTACTTCATCATCACTTTCTTTATCAGCCTCTTCCAAACGAAGAGCGATATCTATAAGTTGGTCAAAAGGAACTTCTAACTTTAGAAGTAATGGCTTCTTGAGGCTTTTGTTTAAACCATAAACGAACCTCTGGTTCTACTTCAATGGGGGTGTTGATGTATTCAACCCCATATTTGGAAAGCGACTCAAAGGCTGCGACATAATCAGTCACAAAGGACTCACCTTGAACAAGGTCTATAAAGCGTCGAGCCAGAGTTACCTTCTCTGCTTCTGGTACAAATTTTAACTCGAAGCGTGTCCGGAATTGCTCCCAGGTAAGGTCCGCTTCGTTGAATTCAGAAATAAGAAGTTCATACCAGTCTAATGCTCTCTCTTGGAGCATACTGGAAGCCACCTGAACACGGTGAAGATCGATGAGATTCATGCGAATGAAGATTCGATCGCAGGTTCTCAACCAAGCCTGGACCTTGATGATAGTTTCAGAACCTTTAAATGGCTTCCTACCCAAGTTTGTGTAATCATTGCACAAACGTGCAAACCCAGATTTAGGGTGAGTAGGTTCCGGATTAGAACCAGCTGCTTGAGCATTCGTGACAAGGTCAAGAAGTTGCTGGGTAGTCATAAAAACTTTATCTTGGGGTAGAGCACTAGATGGTCCAGCTCTGGGACGACCAGGTCTAACCATTTCTCTTCCTTAAGAAAGAAGAGAAAGAAGAAGATTATTCCTAATGAATATCAAGCAATCTTGCTAGATAAAACAAGTAATCATAAAGGATATAGAATGAATCGGTACGACGACTCGAATTAATCCTAAGACATAACTCCTAAGGTGGACTTAGGACGATGATCCTTGTTAAGTTATTCTACATTGTTCCGAAGTTTGGCTTTGATACCAAGCTGTGACGCCACACCTCTATACCCATGCTAGCCAAGAACACTACGGTGTAGTGCTGTCAACAAGCACGGAGAATAAGGCTGTTGAGGAGCAACCATCCATGTGATTTCTTATCACATGATGGCTATAAATAATCTTCGGAAACAAACATAGAAGTAAGCACAACACAAATCAGTCACAGACATCCATATCACAAAGGCGGAAGAAGATATGAATATATAACTAACATATGAAAGTGTACATCAGAGTAGTGGTCAAAAAGATCCACAATAATACAAAAGAATAGCAACACGTGCTATACAAAAGAATACAACTATGAGTCTATATCTCAAGTGTATACAACAAAAACTGCTAATCTAAATAGTTAGCCAAAAGTCAGAGTAGCAAATCCCGGGAAGAAGTCAAGCAGAAGCACCTGTAACATCTTGGTCTGACCCGAGTATTATTTAAGAAAATAATAAACGGATCAGTCTAGCTATAAATATCAGATGACATGGTATAAAATAAAAGATATGGCATAAACATAAAATATCCATACTAACATACAACTATAAGTATGCAAATGATGATCAATAGAAGATCAATCAATAAGAGATAAATCAATATCACAAGAATCTTCTCAAAGATCCAAAGAGGGCATCATACCCCAAACTTGTGCTCATAACAAGTCAATGACATAAATTTCAGAAATCAACATAAGAAATCCAGAAATCACAGAAAAAGGGAAAGAGTCCTATCACATGACGGTCCGAAGACCATGGGGAGCAACCCCATATGGGTGAGTCGGAATCACCCAGATGAGGTCTAGGTTAACCAAAAAGCAAAAAGGTATGTGTGAGTGGAATCACACAAATGGTGTCTAGCCTAACCTCGCAACAAAAAGGTATGTGTGAGTGGAATCACACAAATGGTGTCTAGACTAACCCTGCGGACAAAGACATATGTGTGAGCCGGAATCACACCCATGAGGTCTAGTCTAACCTTGCAAACAAAGAGACATCGCACAATTGCTAGTCTAAATGATAAAATGATCGTCATGATCAACGAGAAGTGTCAATTACACTAAGCTAGTAAATATAAAAGTTTATCTTCGTGTCCCATAACCACTTGCTTAACTTAAATATTTACGAACAAACTGTAAATATTCACTAGAAAATTGTCACAAGAGGTTCAATCGAACAAGTCTAAGAATTAACCGACGAAGTGAAAGCAAGCGTTTCATACCACTTGTTTTACTAAGCCATTTAATTAGATTTCTCATCCGAGTGAGGTAAAGGTTTGTATATCCTAGTAGATTGGAAAACGGTTTAAGAAAAGAGCTTTGTTATTGAAA
Source organism: Allium cepa (assembly GCA_030765085.1). Classification (NCBI taxonomy): domain Eukaryota; kingdom Viridiplantae; phylum Streptophyta; class Magnoliopsida; order Asparagales; family Amaryllidaceae; genus Allium; species Allium cepa. Next base: position 691,917,529 of record CM060937.1, on the reverse strand, counting down.
ATAGAGTTGAAATCATTTTGCTGAAAGGGTTTTGATATTTACTACTAGTATTGAAACCTTCATATTTCTAAAGTTGTTATCCCGCCTTCTTAGCAAGGCCGTGATACCATAAAATCGACCGAGAAGCCAAAGATAGTTTGTCTCGAAGAATGGTCAATTCAGCATCTCAACAAAGCAAGTTCTGTTGAATGTTTTTCACATAAGATCCCCTACGGAGGGGGGGTCCGGGGGGGGGTGGCAACCCCCCAAGGTGGGGGTGCGGGGGAAACACCCCCGCTATGGAATTCGACCTGCCCGGTCAGGTCGTGGGGGTCCAGGGGGCAGTGCCCCCAGCGGGGTGCGGGGCAGCGTCCCGTCCAAAACGGTACGACCTAGTGAAGACCTAAGGGAGGATAGGATCGAGCGACCTACGAGTATAAGGGGTCGAGCGACCTAGAGGTGATTGCGACCTAACGACCTAAACAAGGTCGACCGAGTTAAGGTGATGCGCGACCTAACATGTCACACGACTTAACGAAGGCAAGGCCGAGCGAGCTAGGGTGATGAGCGACTTAACGCGGGCAAGCGACTTAAGGGAGTCATGACCTAATATAAACGAGTTAAGGAGTAATACACGACCAAGAAGGTGCGACCTAAGGTACATACGACCTAAGGGAGACTCGCAACCTAATAGTTGCACAGGTCGAGCGACCTAAAGGGTTGCGACCTAACGGTGTTCGCGAGTTAAGCAAGGAAAACGAACTACTGGTTGCCGACCTAAGAGGGAATAAGGTCCAACGACTAAGGGTTCACGCGACCTAGTGGAACACGCGACCTAAAGGGTAAACGACCTAAGGTCCAACGACCTAACTCATTCGAGCGACCTAATGGTTTAAAGGCCTAACCCATGTGAACAACTTAAGGTCATACGACCTAAAGGGGAACGACCTATGGTCACGTGACCTAACGAGGTAGGCAAGGTCGAGCGACCTAAAGGGGCACAACCTAAAGGCGAGCGACCTATGACTTACGCCCTTGCGACCTAACTCCGAGGCGAATTTTCCACCAAAACGACCAAATTCTGAGGCAGTGTGACCTAACTGCAGTTTTTCGCCAAAAACACTAAAAATTTAAGTTTTCCACCAATCCAATCCAAACCAACTGCAAATGTACATGCTAAAGTGATGGGGAATCATTCCCAACAGTCCAATATAGTTATAGACTAGAATTGTGAGATAAAAATCTCACCTTTGCACCAAATTTATGGAGAAAAGCTTGAAAGCAATGGAGAAGTATGAACGTTGGATTTGCAAGAGAATTTGAGCTTGGAATATTAATTTCCCCTTCCACTCACCATTAATGCTAAAGCTTGGTTGTTAGGAAATTTATGAAGAGTGAGGAGAAGGAGAGAAGTGGGTTTGAGTTATAATGGCTAATCTAACCCAAAGTCCAAAGCGGGAAAAGTTAGTGAAATTCCACTAACTCCAAACTTATCTATGTTTATACTTAAAAAAATTGTAAACGGCATTTCGAACTCAATGGAAGTGGTCTCGAGTCCTAATTTGACCATTTGCAAAAATTAGCTTTTCGGACCAATATCTGATTAACGACAAAATATTTAAATATAAAATCGATAAGTATGCGGGTCGTTACACCAGTTTTTCCTAACACTGCTTTAAGCCTTCCAAACCACACAATAAACGTCATATCCCAATCTCGCTTCATTCCCAATACATATAACTCAATATCACTACCATTAACTTCACATGCAACGTATAATCTCATACATATCACAAATAGTCAAAAACATAACGTAAATTTCAATATTTACGTAAACTTTCATCTATTAAAACCAATACTCCATCAACCAAACAACTGCATCTACACAAATACTAATGTTCATAACATCTACAATCATCACTATACACAACCATCAATAAAAAACCAACTCCGTCAACATAAGTCAATAATTAAAAGCCAAAAAAATTCTGTACCTACTCATCATCATCATCTCCCGACGCATCCTCGCCAGGCATCCTCCCATGCAAATGCGGGACACGTCTTATCGAAATATTTTCATGCTTTTCCATTGGATGGATGTGTCAAAGTTCCCTCTTTCTTTCTTCTCATACTGTGCCATCGCATATGACATGCTATGGCCAAAGATGCATAGAACCTTTGAAGTTTAGGGGTAATTGGTAAATAACGCATTTTCTTGTAAGAAACTTCTGTTTTTTTTTCTTGGTTTATATCTTTCCTCGTTACATATATTGCAGTTCCTAAGATTAATGTCATCTTTCCAATACAATATGCAACATTTTATACATGTATCTATCGTTTGGTAAGGCAGTCCGAAAGCCGATATAAGTGTTTTCACTTTATAATGATCGTCGTACATTAGATTATTGGGTGACATATGCCATTTTGCAGCTTGTACAACTGTTATAAATCCAGCTTCTACAAAGTAGAATTTTGATTTCATAGTGATGTATTCGGTAGTTACTGATAATTCGGTTCCACTTTTACAACCATCCCACAGCGGTCTCTTAGTGGCATCCAATGAGTCGTAAAAAAATTTTGCTCAAACATTCTTTCTTCTTCAATATTGACGTCTTCAATATCAACTTGAACGATAGGGAACATTGATCTTACTGCATTTTCCACCATACCTTCTATTGGATTAACGGCAAATTTTCTATCGAGTTAGAAAATCACCCAAAAAATTTGAATAAAAATTACCGCAAGTGCACGGCGTACAATTTTAGTACATGGCAAGTACGGGTCGATCCATTGGGAATTGTTTTAGATTTTAAAAATCAATTCAGTCAATTTAGACCAAAGTGAGAGGAAATTGTTAACTACAAAAATGAAGCTAAAACTAGAATCAAAATGTGATTTAAAAATTATTAGATTAGAGAACAATTTAAAGGCAAATCCACTCTCATATTTTTGTAAATCAACAAACAGATAATTTATGATCTCTAGTTATGAAATTAAGTGAAACAATCGTTGCATTTATCATGAGTATAGTTTGTTTATGTTCTTAATTAACATAACTAAAACCATCAAACTATAATACAATAATTATACCACTTGTAAAATCTCATAAAAATGGAGCCAAAGCAAAAGCTATTTTAAGTATGGTCTATTTACTATTGTAATTAGTAATATAGATCATCAAATTTTGTTTTTACTTTCTTTTCAAAATCAAAAATCCATTAGCAAATGATGATGTAAATTGTGTTTATGTTGAATAAGAATAGCTCATTTGCATGAAAAATGTAAGCAATTAAACGCACTTGTATAAACATATATCAAAATTCACTTTCATGAAGCAAAAGCTAAAGAGATCATGAATCATAAAAAATGTTGAAATTACGTAAAGTTAGAGAGCTTCATTACCCCTAAATTGAAGGGGTTTGGGTACTCATTTGTATTATGAAATCAACACTTATAAATTCCAACATTAGAAAGCAACAAAAATAGAAAATAAGCAAAGGAAAAAAAATGAGATTAACAACTAACTACTTGCATAAAAATCAGTGCTACAATACTTGCATGAATTTAAATCTAAGCTATAAACATGAAATAAAGGAAAGCATAGTGATAAACATCAACATAAAGTAAAGAAAACACAAGCAGAAAAGTGAAGAGAAAGAGGTTAGGAAGCCATTTTTATTTCATGGAACATAGAGCTTACAACTTGCATTGATTTTTCCTAACTAATTTCAATGAGTAAAAGATATTTATATGTATATAAGAGGGCTATTTATACATGCGTAAAACCCTAATTCAATAATTCAATATTTAGAGAGCTTTCCATAATGCGTTTTAAGAAGCGTGGCCACCAAGTAGCCATTAGCCACTAATTAATCCCTCATTAACTGTGCACGAAGCTTTAACCTCCACTTTTTGGTCAATTAGCTTCTAATTGTACATTTAGGCAAGTGGGTGGGGTCCTCTATGATCTTGGGCTTAAATTATTTCCTTCTTCTTTCCTTTGTATTCATTTATGCATGCATATATCTTCGTGAATCCTTCTTCCATATGCATCAAAATTACCTATAAAAATAACAAAATTGTCTAAGTAAAAATTCTTAGATTGACACATGCACAAAAATGATCATTTTGCCTCTAAATGAAGAAGAGTATATGATGATTTGAAAACAATTGAATTTTTGTTTTAAACATGTTAAAGTCCTCAAATATGATATTTAATTAAATAAAAAGAGATAAAATATGGATGTTAATATATGGACATTTACGTGCACATCAAATACCTCCACACTTATCTTTTTATTCGTCATTGAGTAAAGAAAATCTAAGATAAATCTGTTTTCGTAGGGAGCACGATTGCATTGAGCGTATGCAACAAGCTGCTAAACATTTGGATTTCCCTAGTAAGACGAATGTTGTCTCATGAGGGTTTTCAACGGATACTACCCAGAAAATCCAAATGCAAAGTGGAAATATTTACAAATTGCAAGATTTATTTACAAAGAGATGAATGTGAGCTTTTGAAAATATTTACAAAAGAAAGATTTACTTTTAAATCGACATAAATAAGTTAAATATAAGTTTCGGTCATTATCTTGAAAATTTAAGTCAATTACTCATCAAAATTTTCAACAAAAATCTAGTTATCATAACAAATAGACAATAGTTTAACTCGCTGTTTAGGTTTATAACATGGTGTAATTACGAAATGGATCCTTAGTTGATTATCAAAGTTTGTAAAAGTGATATTCTCGTTTCTTTTCAATAAAAAGTTAAATCACACAAGTAAAAATAATGCTTAGATTTCAATTACTCACTTTATCTTATTTGAAAATTTTATTGATATTAACAATATTTACATTTGCCTATCTTAGGTAAACTTAGGCCAGATATATTACCCGTGCACTGCCATGCGGACTGATATGAGGAGAATATAGAGCGTGGTTAGTGAACACACAACTATGAACAATTATCGACTATAGGCGTTATTAAAAATAATTTTTATATATGCATACACCTAACTCATATAAACTCAGGCCAGATATACTGATCATGCACTGCCTTCCGGGCTTACGTGAGAAGGGTACGGAGCATGGCGAGTGAACATATGAGTGTGAACACATGAATCTAGGTGTGTATATATATATACAAATGTTTTTTTTGTTTTTTTTGAAAAAGAGAGTTTTGCAAAATCATCTTAGCACCATTTAACTTAGAAGATAAAAATGTTATATCCTTTACTTTAAATTTACCACTTTTTTAAACAACGATCTTTAGTTAGAATATGCTTCAAAATTAACACATATGAACCTTCCTATATACTAGTTAAACCATCGTTATTTGTAATCAAAATTCATTTTTTTTTTTTAAGACAAATAAATTTTCAAAATATCAATTTATTAAGCAAAACTTATACTTATCCCATAGTGTTTCTTCAAAAATAAATCAAAATGCTAAAGAAGAAAATGTTTTTGAGATTTAGAAATTTTGAGATTTATTTTTAGTTAAATGAAAATTCAAAAACGTAATGAAAAATAAAAAAACGAAAATGAGACTCCCCCCACACTTAATTTTTTAACTGTGTCCCCATAGTTGGTGCACGATATGATGAGTATAAAGGGGGAAAATATGTACTTATTTACAAAAGAGGATTAACATTCTTACTAGACGTAGCTTGGCTCATGAAGGATCATGAGCTCCTCCTCTTGGTCAGTTGGCAATTTAAAGAAAGGTTTCGAACGATGACCGTTGACTTTGAAAATCAATCCATCCCCAAGGTTTCTATTTCTATGACACCATGTGGAAAAACAGTTCGAACCATAAATGATCCGGTCCATCTCGATTTAAGTTTCCCAAGGAATAAATGAAACCTTGAGTCATATAAAAGAACTTTTAAGTTATGAGAAAACGTTTTCCTTAGGATTGACTTGTCATGAAAAACTTTTGTTCTTTCTTTCTAAATTTTCTCATTTTCATATGCATCATTCCTAAATTCTTCTAGTTCATTGGGTTGTAGTTTTCGATTTTTGCCAACTTTCTTAAGATCAAAGATTAAGTTCATTATTGCCCACAACGCTTTATGTTCGACTTTAATAGGTAAATGGAAAGCTTTATCGTAAACTAAATGAAATGGGGACATCCCAAGGTTTGTTTTAAAAGTGGTACGGTAAGCCTAAAGTACGTCGGTCAATTTCTAAGACCAATCTTTTCGATTTTTGTTAACAATTTTTTCTCCAAGATTTGATTTATTTGTTGATTTGAAACCACAACTTGGCCACAAGTCTGAGGATATGAAGGAGTGGATAACTTTTGGGTTATCGAGTATTTTTTCATTAATGTTTTGAAAGAATGATTGCAAAAATGGGTTCATTTATCATTGATTATTGTGCAGGTGTGTCGAACCTCCAAAAGATGTTTTCTTTGATAAATTTCACAATAATTCTATGGTCATTGGTTATGCAAGGAATGGCTTCAATCCATTTCGAGACGTAACCGACAATGAGAAGGATATACAACTTTCCAAAATAATTGGAAAAATGTCCCATAAAGTCGATACCCCAAATATCATATATTTCGATCATCGGAATGGCGTTTATAGGCATCATATCTTGTCGAGAAATTCATCCAACCGTTTGACATCGATCGCAAGCTTTACAAAATTTAAACGAGTCTTTGAAAAGAGAATGCCAATACAAACTACACTGAAGCACGTTTTCCATAGTTTTTTAAGGAACAAAATTTCCACCACACGCTTGATCGTGGAAAAACGAAAGAACACTCCTAATCTCATTATCCGGTATGCAACGTCGGATGATTTGGTCAGGATAATATTTGAACAAGTATGGATCGTCCCAATAGAAATATTTCACTTGGGACATGAATTTTCTTTTTCCTGTTTGGACCAAGATGAGGGAATTTCTTTAGTGACTATGCAGTTCACCATATTAGCGTACCATGGATCGATAGAAATTGAAAGAAGTTGCTCATCGGGGAAGTTTTCATTGATTGGCAAAAAAGATGGTGCGTTCGAAAGACGAGACAAGTGTTCGGCTATGATATTATTGGATCCATTTTTTCTTTGATTGTAAGGTCGAATTCTTGAAGTAAAAGGATCCAACGAATCAAATGGGATTTTGCATCCTTCTTAGCGAAGAGATATCGAAGCGCAGAATGGTCCATATACACAATAATGTGTGAACCTATCAAGTAAGGTCGAAAATTTTCGAGCGCAATAACAACAGCTAGAAGCTCTTTTTCGGTCGTTGTGTAGTTAAGTTGAGCGTCACTCAGAGTCATATCTGCATAGTAAATGACATGAAGGATTTTATAGATGCGTAGTCCTAAGACAGCACCAACCACAAAGTTAGAAGCATCAAACATTTTTTAAAATGGAAGATCTCAATTGGTTGTGCAAATGATTAGAGCAGAAATGAGTTCATTTTTGAGATGTTCGAAAGAAGAGATGCAATCATCATTAAAATCGAAAGAAACGTCTTTTAAAGGAAGTGTGGTCAAAGGACGAGTGATTTTGCTAAAGCCTTTCACAAAGCATTGGTAAAAGCCAGCGTGTCCTAGAAATGATCGAATATCCTTAATAGATTTGGGAATGGGTAGGTTTGCAATTATATCAATTTTCGCTTTATCTACCTCAATGCCTTTCAAGTACTATGCCTTATTTGACCATAAAGTGGCATTTTTCCTAATTCAAAGCCAAATGTTTTTCTTTACATCGATTTAGAATCGACTCGAGATGATGTAAACATTAGGAAAAAGAATCGCCAAAGATAGAGAAATAGTCCATAAAAACTTCTAGAAAGCGTTCAATCGTTTGAATTGTTCTTGACAACAGTTAGCCCAGAATTTTTCGGTACAACGTGAATTGGGCTAACCCTTGAACTATTAGAGCATGGGTAAATGATTCCATTGTCAAGAAGTTTGAGAATTTCATCACGCACCACATCTTTCACTTTTGGATTAATCCTTCATTGAGCATCACGAACAGGCTTGGCATCGTTGATTAAATGAATGCGAAGTTGAACAAGAGCGGGACTAAATCTTGTTATATCGAAGATCGACCATCCCATCGCTTCGTTATTTTTCAAAAGAATAGAGTGTAAGGAGGTTTCTTTATCAAAAGGGAGAGTTGTGGAAATTAGGACGAGTTGTGTTTCGTTATTACCTAAGTATGCATACTTAAGGTGATTGTGAAGTGGGTTGAGGTCCAACTTCAGGAGGTTTTATCAAAGATTTAGGTTGAGATTCAGACTCAACCAGAAGCGGTTCAAAAGGAAGAGTATTCAATCTCATTGGGAATTTCGTGAAATAATTTTTCGCACTCAGCCTCATGTTCATCAATAAGGTCAAATGTCTCGTTTTCAAAGTTTTCTTGAATAGCACAAACTTCCAATGTTTGGTTGCGAGGTTCATTTGATTGGCTTTCAAGATTGAAAATGTTGAGATCCAAAGTCATGTTTCCAAAAGAGATTTTCATCAAACCGTTACGACAATTGATTAAGGCATTTGACGTGGCTAAGAATGATCGGCCTAAAATCAATAGAATTTGACTCGCGGGATTTTGTCACGGGTTTTGTTTCAAGAACAATAAAATCGACGGGGAATATGAATTGCCCTACTCGAATGAGCATGTCCTCTATTTATCCCATGGGCATCTTAATCGAGCGATCGGCAAATTGAAGCATGACTTTTGTGGATTTGATCTCACATAAGCCTCATTTTTCGTACACGGAGTATGGAATCAACTTGACACTCGTGCCTAAGTCTATCAAACATTTGTTAATTTTCTTGTCTCCAATTGCACACGAAATCATAAGGAAACCAGGATCTTTGCATTTTACGGGCATGGATTGGGACAAAACTTCACTCAAACTAGTGGCTAAGAAGATATTTTTAGGCACTTGAGTGTGTCGATTTTTGGTGCGCGAGTCCTTAAAGAATTTCGCCTATGTGGGAACTTGCCGAACGATGTCAAGAAGCGGGATGTTCACTTTCACTTGTTTATACATCTTTTCCATTTGGTTCGAGTGTTTTTTTGGTCGAAGACAATGTGGAAATGGAACACGATACTTGGTAGGTGGGTCTACTTGAGCAGAAGAAAAATAATTTTGATTGGCATTCAATTCAATGTTTGGTTCCACGTTTATTTCGATTCATTTGTTGTTTTAGAAGTATCGAGAGAGGTTTTCGGTAAATCATTTGGATTACCAAATGGATTATCGATTTGTTTACAGAATGTAAAGTTGTGATAGCATTCAATTAGGTGACATTTCCATCTTGAACAACATGGCTAGATTTGAATTTACATTTTGATTTCTGGGATTTGGAAGGGGCTGGCTTGGGAATGTTCCTCGTTTGCGTTCACTTACAGACGTGGCTAATTGACTCATTTGCATTTCGAGTTTTTCATTTGGTTTGTGTTTTTCATATATGAAGTCAATAAATTTTGCAAATTATTATTTGATTGAAGACTTTGGGTAGTTGATTTAGCCAACATTTCAAGAGTTTTATCAAGCGAAGTTAAAGGTTTATCTTCTTAGGGAGGATGAGTAGTATTTGGTTGAAAATTTGATTGTTGCGGTTGATTATGAGACGGACCCGTAAAGTTTGGTTGAAAATTGTTGGGCTGAAAGGGAGGATTCAAAGCATTATTCGGGAATGCTTGAAAATTAGGACTAATCGTATTCGTGTTGGGATATATTGGTTCCATGCAAAATTCGAATAATTTCTTCATCCAGGATTATACGTTGGAGAAAACGGGTCGTTTTTGGCTTTATTGAAAGCATTGATTTGCTCGACAGAATTGGGACACTAATTGGCTATATGGTTAGGATTGTTGCATTATTACACATTGATTGGGAAGCTTGGTTCATTTGATTCGATGAGAAAACATTATTGAACTTTTTAATCATTCCGTCGATCTAAGCTTCCAAAGCAAAAATACATCCTATCGAATGTTCACTCGTTCGTGAGTAAATTGATTTTTGTTCGAACGTTACCATTGGGATAATTATTCAATGAGGTTTTCAAGAAATTGCCAAGCATCATCGTGATGTTGAGCAAGAAAGTTGCCTTGGCACATTGATTCGAGCATGGTTCGCGATCTGTTTTTGAGCCCATCATATAAGATTTGGCAAATCGTCCATTTTTTGAAGTTATGGTGTGGACATTTTATCAAAAGCTCTTTAAATCTTTTAAAATATTTCCCGAATGGTTTTCCCTTGAATTGATGAAAATTTACAATTTCGTTTCGGATTCTACTCGTTTTTTCCAAGTGGTAGAATTTTTTTGAGAATGCTTTTACGAATTCTTCCCATGTTTTAATCGAGTTCGATGGCAAGTTGTACAACTATTTTTCATCTTAATCCGTAAGAGCAAATAGGATTAATCAAAGTTTGATTCCGTCATCATAACGCTGTTGGAGTTTAATGGTTGTGTAAACATGTTCGAATTTAGTCAAGAAGATGTATGTGTCATCGTGCTCGAAATTGCCAAATTTTGAAAGCATGGAAATATGGTTCGAGTGTGTTTCAAAATGGTTAGCCATAGGGGTGGGTAACATGATGCGAGATGGAATAGAAACTCTATTAGGAAAGATTCTATCCATAAGAGTTCAAGGGGCGTTCTCGTTCGCCATTTCGGGAGGATCGTCTGTTCAAGTTAAATGATTAAATGTTGCGTCACGAGTCTAACGATTTGTTGTTATGTCATGAGTCCAATTACTCATGCATAAGTGAAAGTCGGGAAGAGAAAAAAGTAGAAACGAGTTTAGAGAATGAAAGAAGATTTGAAAAACGAAGTGAAAAATTGTTTTTGTTTTTGTTTTTTTTTAAAAGGAAGAAAACTATTTACCAAGTGAAATTTATTTTCAAAAGAAAAGTTTGAAATTTTTTTTGGCTTTTCAAAACTTTTATATGTTCTTTTTTGAATTTTCAAACTTTCAAATATTTACCAAAGAATTTTTTAAAAAAATGAAAATTTGATTTTTGTTTTTTTCGTTTTTGAATTTTCATTTTTTCGTTTTTCTAAAAGATTTTATATTTTTTTTTTGGATTTTTGTTTTTGATTGAAAATTTTGAAAGGAATTGATTTAAAAAGATTTTTTAAACAAAAAAGGTTAATTCAAATTTACAAATTTTTGGATTTTGGCTTTTTTTGTTTTTTTATTTTCTTAAATATGCCCAAACTATGCAACTAATGGATGCAAATGACTTAATTATAGTTTTCTGTCCTTAGTAGCTCCTAACCTAAAATTGTATAATCACACTTTGTCTTAAATCAACAAAAATATTCTCAGCCAAGTAACGGACAGGAATTATCGGTGCACCGCAAATCACCGTAGCAATGCAGCCGAAGGTTTAAGTACCTTTAGAGGAACATACATTATAATATTTACGAATCACTGTAATATTTATAAATGGTTATTACTCTGCTGTAGCATCGACATCAAGAAATAAAATTATTCAAGGAAAACAATTGTGAAGATACAATTAAGCCCTTTGGTAAGCTCGCAACACCCTTAAGTCAGATGTCCGACCTATGTTGTTAGTCAAATTCTACAATGAATGTGTTTATGGGCTAAGAAAAGGGTAATGAAATCCTTTACCTTATGTGAATTGGGGTATTGTCCTTAGAAGATAAAACAAGATGAGATGAATGCAAAAAAAACTAAATGTGAATTTATAACACAACTAAAGGGAATTTTGTTTTTGTTTTGAATTTTTTAATTTTTTCAATATATAAATGCAAATGCAAGCAACCAACAATGCAATTAATAATAAAACTAAAGATGAAAGCACGATAGTAGAGAGTGCAAAATTATTAGCAATTTATTTATTATTTATTTTTTAAGCAAGCAGCAATTATTATTTTTTTGCAAGAAAATCCTTCTTTTCCTTGCAATTTTCTGCTTTGCCAACCTGAAAATAAAAACAAGATATATACACAAGTTTTTTTCTTCTTTTTAAAAGAGAAAAGGAAATAAAAATTTACAAAAGAAAAGGAAAGAAAACTTTTCAAAAGAAAAGGATTTCTTTTTTAATGAGAAAAGGGAAAAATAATTTTATAGAAAGGAAAACATTTTTTTAATTATATATATATATGTATGTATGTATGTATGTATGTATGTATGTATGTATAAAAGAATTAAAATAAAGAAAATTAAAAACAAATGAAATCGGAAGAAACAAAACTTAAAAATTCTTATTAGTTACACCTAGTCGAAAGAGAAACCATATTTTTTTCTTTTCTATTTTTTTAGTATAATAACGATTGACGAAAGAGGAAAGAAGAAAAAAATTAATTAAAAGAAACTAAAACAAAACAATATAAACAATAAATATGAATCTGGTAATCGGCCTACAAGTCAAGACCGGCCCAAACAATTACACGACCACTTCAATTTTTTTTATTTTTATATATAAGCGAATCAAAGCTGCATCCTTCTTTCTCTTTTTTTATAAATGAAACATATGAATCGACCGCAAAAAGGAAATTCAAAACACACTCAAATTCAAAATTCAAAAGGAAATTGTGGCAATTTTGGGTTACTCGAGTGTTTGGATTTTCGGTCGAAGGAGGAAGGTGTTCGATTTTGTGGAATGGTAGCAGGCAGATGTGCTATCGCGATTTGATTTTTGGGTTAAAGGAGAGGTTGCGGTGGTGGGATTTGTTGGTTACGAGGTGGACTTCGAAGTTCGCAGTTTTGGGATGTGTAGAGACATTCGGTCTCGAGGATGTGGTGATGAAGGCAAGGATGCGAGGCTGTAGATTGGTTAAGAAAGTGGGAATACTAGGAGATGCAATGCAATCAGTTGATAGTGGATGTTGCGGTGGGTTGAAGTACGATGAAGTGTAGAGTTGATTGGGATGAAGTTTGTCAAGGCAGGAAGTGGTTTTGTGATGAAGTTATCTGCAGTTGTGTTTCGGGCTAAATGGTACGCAAAGAGGTAAATGAAATGCAAGCAGTTGTGTTGCAGCAGTTTTGAAGTCGAAATGGAAGTGAATGGGGTGGAGAAGTGTGGAACTAGGGTTTATATTGCAGTAGGTCGTGGTTGTGTTTCAATGCACAAGGGGAAGTGGCTGTTAGATAGGGATGTTTTTGCAGTTGAGAAGTGGTGTAGGTCAGTGGATGTTTGAGAGTAAGTATTGGGTAGGTAAAGTGAAAATGGTGAACAATGATGTGGTATTGGGCAGTGTTGGTGGTAAGGCAGGAGATTGGAAAGCGACAGTTGACTAGTTTACTTAGTAGGTGAATGTTATGAAGTGAATTTGTTTTTTGATGAAGTGGGACTGGAATTTGTATGAGGTTGTAGTTGTATTTGAAGTATTGTATTGAAGTTGGATAGACAGTGTTGTGAGGCAGCAGTCAGCACTGGGAAGTTGTATGGTTGAGTTAGGAATGACCAGTGGGATGACAAAAGACCAGAAGCAGTGCACTGAATAGAAGAACAGAAATACTGAGGCACTGGAAAACAATGTAAGGAGAAAATGGAAATGTAAATAAATGTAAATTGAAATGTAAACTAAATGAATAATATATTTTTTGAAATGAGATTGTGTTTTTTTATAGAAACTATAAAAGAAAATGCAATTTGAAAACAAAAGATGCAAAAGAACAAAAGCGCACAACAAATAATCACACAATAAATACACACACTCTTGAAAAAAATAAACACATACAAAAATCAACCTAAAGTAATTCCAAGAATAGAAAATTAAAATCAAAGCAAATTCCTTAGCAATGGCGTCAAAAACTTGTTTAACAGTAAATTTTCCATCGAGTTAGAAAATCACCGTGAAATTTTGAAAAAAAAAATTAAAGCAAGCGCACGGCGTACAATTTTAGTACATGGCGAGTACGGATCGATCCGCAGGGAATTGTTTTAGATTTTAAAAATCAATTCTATCAAATTAGGCCAAAGTGAGAGGAAATTGTTAACTACAAAAATGAAGCTAAAAGTAGAATTAAAATGTGATTTAAAAACTGTTAGACTAGAGAACAATTTAGAGGCAAATCCACTCTCATATTATTGTAAATCAACAAACAAATAATTTATGATCTCTAGTTATGAAATCAAGTAAAATAATTGTTGCATTTATCATAAGTATAGTTTGTTTATGTTACTAATTGACATAACTCAAGCCGCCAAGCAATAATACAATGATTATACCACTTATAAAATCTCATGAAAATGAAGTCAAAGAAAAAGCTATTTTAAGTACGAGGTTGCAGTTGTATTTGAAGTGTTGTATTGAAGTGGATAGACAGTGTTATGAGGCAGCAGTTAGCAACGGGAAGTTGTTGTATGGTTGAGTCTGGAATGAACAGTGGGATGACAATTGATCAGAAGCAGTGCACAGACAAAATCAAAATGAACAGAAGAACAGAAACACTGAGGCACTGTAAAACAATGTAAGAAGAAGATGGAAACGTAAATCAATGTAAATTGAAATGTTAACTAAATGAAGAAAATTTTTTTGGAATGATATTTTGTTTTTTTATAGAAACTTGAAAAGCAAATGCTAATTGAAAACAAAAAATGCACAAGAACAAAAAAAAAACACACACACACACATATATACTTAAGAAAAAAAAATTAACCATGTACATAAATCAACGTAAAGTAATTTGAAGAATAGAAAATCAAAATCAAAGCAAATTCCCTATCAATGGCGCCAAAAACTTGTTTAACGGTAAATTTTCTATCGAGTTAGAAAACCACCAAAAATTTTTGAAATAAAATTGCAGCGTGCGCACGGCCTACAATTTTAGTACGTGACGAGTACGGATAGATCCACAGGGAATTATTTTAGATTTTAAAAATTAATTCAATCCAATTAGACCAAAGTGAGAGGAAATTATTAACTACAAAAATGAAGCTAAAATTAGAATTAAAATGTGATTTAAAAACTAGTAGACTAGAAAACAATTTAGAGGCAAATTCACTCTCATATTTTTATAAATCAGCCAATAAATAATTTGTGATCTCTAGTTATGAAATAAAGTGAAATAACTATTGCATTTATTATAAGTATGGTTTGTTTATGTTATTAATTAACATAACCCAAACCATCAAACTATAATACAACGATTATATCATTCATAAAATCTCATAAAAATGAAGCCAAAGCAAAAGTTATTTTAAGTATGATATATTTACTATCGTAATTAGTAAGATAGATCATCTAATTTTGTTTTTACTTTCTTTTCAAAATCAAAAATCCATTAGCAAATGATGATGTAAATTGTGTTTATGTTGAGTAAGAATATCTCATTGGCATAAGCAATATAAGCTATCAAACCCACTTGTATAAATTTATATCAAAATTCACTTTCATGAAGAACAAGCTAAACGGATCACAAATCATAAAAAAATTTGAAATTAAATAAAGTTAGAGAGTTTCATCATCTCTAAATATAAGGGGTTTAGCTAGTGTTAACTTTGTTTTGAAAACGACCTAACGATCTAAGAAGTGGAACGACCTAACGACCCATGGAATAAAACTGCTCAACGACCTAATAAGTTCAGCGACCTAAAGGAGTCCACGACCTAGCGACTTAGCTATGTGTTCGACCTAACTGTCGAGAGCCATTCGCGACCTTGCAGCCCAATGAGTTAACAACTTACAGGGAGTAAGCGACCTAACCAATGAAGTGGACCTAACGACATAATACTTAGCGACCTAAAGTCTGAAGTACTTAGCAAACTAAGAACCTCATGACCTACCATCTCAAACGACCTAGTGACTTCAGTCCTCAGTGACCTAAAAGCTTCAGCGACCTAAAAGCTTCAGCGACCTAAAAGCTTCAGCGACTTAAAAGGTGGAACACTACTAAGCGACCTAACAGGTAGCGACCTATGACCTAAGTGAATCCACGGCTTAACGACCTAATGAGTTAAGTGACATAACAAGTTAACGACTTAGCCTAGGTCGCTGCATTGGATGTCTCAGCGTTGTAAGGTCGCCAACTACTCCCCTGGGTCGTTCACGACCTACTACTTCATTCGGAAGAAATCAAGTGTGTTCTAGTTAAGCCGTAAATCTTAGGTCGCTACCACTACGTCGCCCCACGACCTACGACTTATCTTAGGTCGCCAACGACCTATAACCAACGACCTAACTCCGAACTCTCCAATAAATACGACACTAGCTCCAACTTGAAGGGGACTTTTGGCTGATTTCCAGAACGCTGATACTCTGCTGCTCTCTCGACTCAAACACTACTCCAAGCACTCCAAACACCAAGGACGCTTCAACAAACTTCAAGAGGAAATCTAACACATTCAACATGAATTCAATGGATTCTTCTACATCGGAGTTTGAGCTAATTGTCTAAATGTGTTGCAATCGGAGTTGATTGTAAAGAATTGTACTTGAGTCAGCAATAAAGAACATTAAAGTGGTCGTAGGCTTGACCATAAGCCGAACCACTATAAAAACTGTGTCTTTTACGGCTTTTCTGTTAATTTCTGCTTGTTTCTAATTCCCATGTTAACGGGTGGTGCTTTCACACTTACTCTGCATGCACCGGGGTGTTAGCGTCTGATTTTTACGTTAACATTTTTGGTGCTTTCACTGAGAGTTGAACTCAGGATACCTTCATCATTGCTTCGCAAAAGTTTGTGAAAAGGATCTCTTTCAAGACCAGAAGTCTGTCCGAAATAATGGCTCCTGGAAGAAAACGCGGACCTGTTAGATCCAATGATGTTCGTGAGAATACTGCCACCTCTCCTCCGTTGAGTCAAACAACTCCAACTGTCGGAGTTACACGAGCAGAACTAGATGCTATAATTTCTGGGCAATATCAGCAAATGGAGGCCCAAAGCAATCTAATGATGGAAAAGTTGAATGCTCTGCTCGGAGCTAATCGTCAACTGGTGAATAATGAACAGAATTTTGCTGATAATGCTCGTGATGCTGAAGGAAGAGATGTTCCTCAAGGGGCAACTGGCCCTGTCGAAGAGACACCTCCCCAAGCTGGGGGATCAGGACAACAACCAACTCTCCGTGAGCGATTGTCAAGGCAAGCTTCCGATAAGATGGCCGATGTTTGTCCTGCTGAACCTATAAATGACAAGGAATATTTCTCTGGAATGGTTCGACAGATCATGAAAGAAAGTATGCAAAGGGAAGAGGATGAAAAAGAATGGGGGTTCGCTTCGAGCAAGACTCCGTTCACTGAAAGGATTTTGAAGGCAGAATTTCCAAGAAAGTTCGTTCCTCCTACCATTCCGGCTTATAAGGGAACCAGTGACCCTAATCAATTTCTGTATAAGTATGATTGGCACATGAATGGTGCTAGGGCATCTGATGAGATTAAATGCCGATACTTTCCGGTATACTTGGAAGGGGTGGCTCTACTTTGGTTCACAAAGCTTCCGGTTCGATCCGTAGACCAGTTTGCCGATTTGACTCGGAGGTTTAAAGAGCAATTCAGGTTGTACACTTCGAAGGCAAAGGATATCATGTCATTGTCAAGCCTGGAACAAAATCCTGGGGAATCTATTAGATCTTTTTTGAACCGCTTCAACATAGCTCTGGCTGAAGTGGACAATGCAGAAGCGCAGATGGTCTTGACATATTTGATGAGGGCAATCGACAAATCAAGCGAATTTGGGAAGTGGCTGAAGATGAAAGAACTGAATTCGCTTGAGAAATTCTATAAGAAAGCTGATGAATTCATGCGCTTGGAAAGCCTTCAAGCACCGGTTAAAGTGGCACTGATAGAGGTTAAGAATAATACTACTGCTTCTACCAAGAAGGAATCCGGAGGTCAGAAAAGGGAAAATAATAGTGGGAAGAAACAGAAAGATATGAAGAAACCTCGCTTCTTAAGATCTTCAGATTTCACTCCTTTGACTGATACCCCAGAGAATATCTTTTTTGCTACCAAAGATGCAATAGAGTATCCAAAACCGCCTGAGATGAGAGTTAGCAAAAAAGCTGCTCAGAGTGGGAGATTCTGTCGGTTTCATAATCAACCCGGTCATGATACCAACGAATGTCGCCATCTAAAAAATTTAATTTAAGAACTATTGAGAGAGAACAAGTTGCATCAGTATGTTAAGAGAAGTAGAAATGACCCAACTTCGTCTACTAAGGGTCAGCAACTTCCTGCTCATCCATCTGGCTCGGGTGAAAGGAAAACTATGCATGAATCAGAAAGGCCTGTTATTAATGTGATTACAGGAGGGCCTCACCCAGCCGACAGGAGCTGCGACGAGATGGAAAGGTATGCCCGTGCCTTGAAATATGTACCTTAGAAGAGAATGTTCTTGTGCTAGAAGATGCTGCACCTTTGAAGCAGCAGAAAACTGTCAATGATGATATTGTGTTTAAAGCCAGGGACTCTATGGGTATTGAAGCTCCAACCATGGATCCCTTGGTCATCTCTGCAGGCATTGGGCCAGCTATTATGAGAAGAGTGCTTGTAGATTGCGGAACTATCGACTTGTTCGTAAAGCTTGGAGAGGGCCAGAGAAAGGTGGTTCGGGAACAGACTTTTGTAATTGTTGATGAACTTTCTGCCTACAACGCCTTCCTAGGCCGACCAACTGTTGCAGCTTTTAGGGCAATTCTCGATCCCGTGGTGCCTCACTATGAAATTCCCCACTGATAATGGAGTTGGAGTTACTAAAGGAGATCAGAACGCTGGGCGAGAATGTTATCTGATAGAGTTGCGAGAAGCAAGGAAGAGAGAGATGGGAAAAGATGCGGCAGCCCCAGTCCACATCAAAGAACCAACCTTGTAGCAATTACAGGGTGGACCCTGCACTAGCGAGCATAGCGGGGCACGAAGAGAAATGGATCCCAGAAAAGCTAGTGCAGGGGAGAATAGAACGGTGCCAGTTGAAGTAACGGTGCCAGTACCTGTTGACCCGAGAGATCGGAACAAAGTGGTGAATGTGGGTTCACAGCTTAGCGTGACAGTTCAAAATTCCTTAATATCATTCTTGAAGGCAAATCTAGACGTATTCGCTTGGACTCATGCTGATATGTGCGGAATATCCCCAGAAATCGTAGCACATACTCTGAATATTGATCCAAAGTTTACACCGGTAAAACAGAAAAGAAGAACGCAGGGTCCTGAAAGGTCAGCAGCATTGAAAGAAGAGGTAGACCGGCTTATGGAGAACGGTTTCATCAGGGAGTCTACTTATCCGAATTGGGTTTCAAATCCAGTACTGGTTAAGAAAGCTAATGGGAAATGGAGAGTTTGCATTGACTTCTCAGATTTAAACAAAGCCTGTCCCAAAGACTGCTTCCCGTTACCCAGAATAGATCACTTGGTGGACGGAACGGCGTGACACGAATTGTTATCTTTCATGAATGCTTACTGCGGATACAACTAGATTATGATGCATGAGCCGGACCAGGAGGACACAAGCTTCATCACCGATGTTAGTCTCTACTGCTATAGAGTCATGCCCTTCGGACTTAAGAATGCAGGGGAAACTTACCAAAGACTCGTCAATGCTATGTCCAAACCGCAGATTGGCAAAACTATGGAGGTTTATGTTGACGATATGTTAGTGAAATCAAAGAAAGAGGTAGACCATATGGATCACTTGGAGGAGATGTTTGCAATCCTCCGAAAGTATGGAATGAAACTTAATCCTTTGAAATGTTCGTTTGGGGTGGAGTCTGGAAAGATCTTGGGTTTCATTGTGAGTGCTAGTGGCATTAAAGCTAATCCTGCTCAAATTGCTGCCTTAAGAGAGGTCAAAGCCCCTAGGACAAAGAAGGAACTACAGATTCTTAATGGGAAAGTCGCTGCTTTGAGTCGATTCATTTCCAAAGCTACTGATAAATGCATTCCGTTCTTTGATGCACTGAAGAAAGGAAGGAAGAATTTTGATTGGACTCCTGAATGCTAGAAAGCTTTTGATGAGTTGATCCGTCATATGGAAACGCCGCCAATACTTTCTAAGCCGGACAATGGTGAAGATCTGTATATTTGGCAATCTTGTCTCATGCTCTCAGTGTAGCGTTGGTACGGGAAGACGCAAAAATTCAACGCCCGGTCTATTATATCAGCAAAAGATTCACTGGGGCAGAGATGAATTATTCGAAGTTGGAAAAGCTCGCCTATTGTCTACTGATTGCATCAAGAAAATTGAGGCCGTATTTTCAAGCTCATCCAATCGAAGTCCTCGCTGATCAGCCTCTGAAGCAAGTCCTCTTTCGCCCTGAGACTTCGGGTCGCCTTTTGAAGTGGAATATTGAATTCAGCCAATACGACATTACTTATCATCCCTGGAGAGCAATCAATGGACAAGCTTTAGCAGATTTCATCATAGAATGTACAGACAAAGGTGATAGTGAGGAAGTAGTGACTGATAATCCCCCAATTCGATGGAAACTGTATGTTGATGGCACAAGAAACGATTACTGTTCCGGAGCTGGGGTTGTGCTTGAAACCCCTAAAGGGCAGTCATTGTGCTATGCTTTAACATTGGAATTCCCTTTGACAAACAATGAAGCAGAGTATGAAGCTCTTATTGCCGGTTTGAGAATTGCTAAAGAATTGAATGTCAAAATATTGCAGATCTTCAGTGATTCACAGCTTATTGTATGTCAAGTCAAGAAAGAGTTTCAAACTAAAGGAGGAAATCTGCCTGCTTACTTGTCAAGAGCCTGGGAGCTTCTCGATGACCTTGACCATTATACGATAAATCATATACCCCGGGAAGAAAACATGAAGGCAGATTCTCTCGCAAAGTATGCAAGCACCGGCGAAGCTCAATTATTGGGATTAGTTCCTATGGAAGTCCTGTCAGCTCCAAGCATTGATGAGATGGATATTGACTGGATCATGACTATATCACAGAAGCGAGAATCATGGATGACTCCGATATTGGAATATCTGCTCAATGGTTCTCTACCAGAAAACTCAAAAGAACGGCAGAAGTTGTTAAGAAAAGCCTCCAGATACATAATTCAAGATGGTCGATTGTATAGGCGGGGATTCTCAATGCCATTACTCCGATGTGTTACCAAGGAAGAAGCTAAGACAATTCTAACTGAAGTACACGGAGGAGAGTGTGGAGATCATTTAGGTGGTCAAACTCTAGCAAAGAAAATTCTCTGTTATGGGTATTTTTGGCCAGATATTAATCGTGATGGTACAAGTTACGCCCGAAAATGTGACCGATGCCAGAGATTTACAAAAATCCCAAGAGCACCTTCCACCGAGATAACACAAATGGTCAGTCCGTGGCCATTTGCTATTTGGGGAATAGATCTCATCGGGCCTTTGCCAACTGCCAAATCCGGAATCAGATATGCTATTGGTGCTGTTGATTATTTTACTAAATGGGCTGAATCTGAACCATTAGCTACTATTACCTCTAAGAAGATGATAAACTTTGTAACTAAGAATATCATTTGCAGGTATGGTTTGCGTCAAAAGATAATCACAGACAATGGAACCCAATTCGAAAGTGAAGAGTTCCAAGATTTTTGCAAGAGATTCAACATCTAGAAAGGCTTCTCAGCAGTGGCTCATCCGTAGGCAAACGGGCAAGTGGAAGCAGTAAACAAAACTATCAAATCGACCATCAAAAAACAGCTGGAAAAAGCGAAAGGTGGTTGGGTAGATAAGCTTCCACTAGCACTATGGGCATATAGAACTACACATAAAACTGCGACGGGGAACACTCCATTTTCATTGGCATATGGATCAGAGGCAATGATTCCGGTAGAAATAGAAGTCCCTTCACATAGAAGAATTCATTTCAACCAAGCAAAAAATAAAGAGTTGCAACTTGAAGCACTTGAATTCCTTGATGAAAGAAGGAAGAGGCTCAGCTCAGAAATGCAGCCCATCAGCAAAGAATTGCCACGCATTTCAATTCCAAAGTTCGCCAACGCAGCTTTGAGATTGGAGATCTAGTCTTGAAGAGGGTCATGACAACAACATGAGTGTTTGCGCCAAACTGAGAGGGGCCGTATGTCATAGGCAAAAAACTTCTTGATGGCACTTTCAAACTAACATTTGTCGAAGGAGATCCAATTCTAAGAGCTTGGAACAGCAATCACTTGCACCCATATTTTACTTAAAGGCTTTAATGAAATATGGTAAAAGAATGATGAATGTATGATTCTTGTATTGAAAGCCATTGTAAAGCTAGTGCAAGTGAATAATAAGAACTATAAAGTGGATGTTGGCCCAGTTCTTGGCCGAACCACTATAAATCTTGTGTTCTTTACTACTATAAACTGCTTGTTTGTTTTCGATATATAAAGTGCGTCAATTGTATTGCTAAAATGTCGATTTAACACTGCAGGCCATTAAAACAAAGCTTACCCATCATAAGACCAAGCAATCCCTGACATCACTCAACAAATGAATATCTAGCCATAAAAATTCCTGATTCGAATCCTATATAAGAAGTGCTTCAAGCAAACAGTTAGTGGTTCCACCAGAAGTAGACCCTTCCTAACTAATTGTGATCGTTTTTGCAAACAAACATTCGATTAATTAGCCTGTGTCTACCCCTGCGAACTCATTTAACAATGAAGTACACTTCTTTGGATAGAATAAGCTACTTGCAAAAGAAAGGAATGTGCGCTTGGAAATGATAACAGGAAACCGCTTATATGAGCAAATGGCGGAAAGACATGGGTGAGCAGGCATCAAACAGCAAATAACCTCCTCAAAGGCACAAGCCCTCTTCGGAAGCACAGCTCTTCGGAGGACAAAGACCTCTAATGGGCCTCTCCAGAAAAAGAGAGCTCTTTCTCGATAGAAAGTTGTGGACTGATCGGTGGTACAGCACACTCGTGTCCGCCCCGTGAATCCATCCAACCGAGAGAAGGAGACTCCAAACTTCCAGGAAAAAGCCCTACTCAGAGGCACGCATTCCACCGAGATCTGAAATAAAACTTCACAAGTGCTGGAATGTGAAAAGCCCTCTTCGGAGGATAAAGACCTCTAATGGGCCTCGCTATAAAAAGAGAGCTCTTTCTCGATAGAAAGTTGTGGACTGATCGGTGGTACAGAACACTCGTGTCCGCCCCGTGAATCCATCCAACCGAGAGAAGGAGACTCCAAACTTCCAGGCAAAAGCCCTACTCAGAGGCACGCATTCCACCGAGATCTGAAATAAAACTTCATAAGTGCTAGAATGTGAAAAGCCCTCTTCGGAGGCACAACTCTTCGGAGGATAAAGACCTCTAACGGGCCTCGCCAGAAAAAGAGAGCTCTTTCTCCATAGAAAGTTGTGGACTGATCGGTGGCACAGGACACTCATTAATTTGTGTCCGCCCCGTGAATCCATCCAACCGAGAGAAGGAAAATCCAAACTTCCAGGCAAAAGCCCTACTTAGAGGCACATAGTTCACCGTGATCTGAAATAAAACTTCACACGAGTCGAAATGTGAAAAGCCCTCTTCGAAGGCCCGTTTCCCAGCGGACAGGGAAAAAATAAAAGCCTCTCCCTAGAGGCAGAAACAAAAAAGCCCTCTCCCCGGAGGCACAAACAAAAAAGCCCTCTCCCCGGAGGCACAACCAAAAAGCCCTCTTCCGAGAGGCATAATCAAACAAAAAGCTCTCTTCCCAGAGACATAATCAAACAAAAAGCCCTCTTCCCAGAGGCACAATCAAACAAAAAGCCCTCTTCGGAGGCACAAGCAGGTCGAAGCCCTTTTTCGAAGGCCCACTTTACCACGAAGGAAAATTCACTTGCCAAAATAAAAGTGACTTTCTACGAAAGTGAAGTGTAAAAACTTGGCAAGAAAAAGAAATTACGAATAAAGTATTTAAATAAAGTATTTAAATATTCAATCGCGAAATATGCGGGTTGTTACAAACTCCCCTCCTTAAAGAAATTACGTCCTCGCAATATTTAAGAAGAAAATATAAGGTAACAACCATGAAAGCATATCAACACAAAAGAAATTTGAAATAAGAAATTCACCTCAAAGGGCACGAGAAAGAAAGTCCGGATGTGTTGGCTCGATAAACTCCCTAGATTCCCATGAGCAATCCTTAGGATTTGAGGACCATTGAACTTTAACAAGCGGAACATCTTTATTTCGAAGGCGTTTGACCTCCGAAGCAATAATACGAATAGGATGTTGCTCATAAGTTAAATTAGGCGAAACTTCAATTTCTTGCACAACACCTAGCTCAAGAATAGAATCGCAATCTCGAAGGCATTTCCGTAATTGAGAAACGTGAAACAGTCATGAATAGTAGAAAACTGAGCCGGTAATGAAAGGCGATAAGCCACGGAACCAATACGTTCGGTGATGGGAAATGGACCAATATATCGAGGTGCTAACTTTCCCGATCGACTGAAGCGTACAACACCCTTCATAGGTGAAACACGAATAAACAAAAGATCTCCCATAGAAAATTCTAATTTCCTTCTCCGGTTATTGGCATAGGATTTTTGTCTACTCTGGGCTTCTTTCATCCCATAACGAATAAGGTCAATCTTCTCTGCGGAATCACGAATGAAATATGGACCTAAAACCAGCTTCTCACCGGCCTCAAGCCAACAAGAAGGAGATCAGCATCGTCTTCCATAGAGTGCCTTGAAAGGTGCCACACATTTACTAGATTGGAAGCTATTATTATTGGAAAACTCAACAAGAGAAATATGATCTTCCCAACTTCCACCAAAATCAAGAACACATGCACGAAGAAGATCTTCAAGAGTTTGATTCACATGTTCGGTTTGTCCATCGGACTGGGGATGATAAGCAGTGCTTAAATAAGCTTTGTTCCCAAAGCTTTTTGAAGACTCTTCCAAATCAACTAGTAAACAATGGATCACGATCACTAACAATTGAAGAAGGAACTCCATGCAATTTACAATTTCTTTAATAAAGAGTTTGGCCAAGAAAGGAACGGTTCGATTGGACCGAACAGGAATAAAATGGGTGGATTTAGTAAGTTATCGACTATCACCTATAAGCTATCATGACCCGAGCGAGAACGGGGAAGGCCGTCTATAAAATCCGTGGAGATTTGGTCCCACTTCCAAATTGGATTTCTAAAGGCTGCAATAACCCACCAGGCCTTTGGTGCTCGGCCTTAATGAATTGGCAAGTCATGCAACACTTAACAAAGTTAGCAATATCATATTTCATTCCCTCCAAATAATAAAGTCGCTTCATGTCCGCGTACATTTTACTACTACCGGGATGAATGGTAAATTTAGAATGATGAGAATCTTCTAAAATGTCGTTACGAAGATTACTAATAATTGGCATGATAAGTCTACCAAATTTTCGAATACCGCCACAAGAATCAATATCAAAGTCTTTCAAACCTTCAATATCAATTTTATCCCTAAAATTTTGGCCAAGAAGAGCCAATTCGGGATCTACCTTTTGAGCTTCAAGAATGCGGTCCAAAAGAGAAGGATGAGCCTCAAGACCACATAAAACAAGAGATGAACACAAATTGGATGCATGATCTTGAATCTCACAAGTGGATAAAATCTCGAGATCGCTCCATTCGGATATCATCTTAGAAATAACCTCTTGTTGCTTACGACTAAGTGCGTCCGCAATACGATTTCCCTTTCCGAGAGTATAAAGAATATCAAGATCATAAGCTGCAAGAAATTCAAGCCAATGTTGTTGACGCAAATTAAGTTCCTTTTGAGAAAATAGATACTTCAAAGATTTATGATCGATGTAAAGGATATTTATTCTTGATAGTAAGATCATTAAGCTTGCGGTAGTCAACACAAAGCCTAAGTGTACCATCGGATTTCTTTACAAAAATAGCCGAAGCTCCCCAAGGCGAGGAACTAGAGGGAATAAATTGCTTCGTCTCCAATTCGGATAATTGTTTTCGCATCTCCTCATTTTCCTTATTGGACATGCGATAAGGAGGACGAGTGATAGGTTGAGCTCCAAGGATGAGATTATTTTTGAACCCAATTGCTCGCTTAGGTGGTAATCCTAAAACGGGCTCAAATATGTCGGAAACTCATGAACAACATGAATAAGAGAGATAATATCTTCCTCATCATCATTATCGTCATCATGAGGATTTAAAGAATGACTCATAGCAAGGTGAGCGACCTAAGCAACAGAAATGCAAAAACTCTCTCAATTTGCAACCGGCCGAGCACAGACGCTTGGGGATTACGCCCATCGGCTACCCGGTCCTATTGGCTCCTCGATGCATCACCAAAAATGGGTTCAATCATCAAAGTTAGGATTTTTAAAGGTTTGAACCCAAAACACTAAAGTTTGGGATTTTCACCAATTCAATCCAAACCAAGAGCAAATGCACATGAATAAGTGTTAGGAATTCATACCCAACAATCAAAAATAGTTATAGACGAAGATGTGAGATAAAAATC
Organism: Allium cepa; assembly: GCA_030765085.1. NCBI lineage: Eukaryota > Viridiplantae > Streptophyta > Magnoliopsida > Asparagales > Amaryllidaceae > Allium > Allium cepa. The sequence continues at coordinate 691,891,205 of CM060937.1, read as the reverse complement.
TCACCTTTTCACAAAATCAATGAAGGAGAAGCTTAAAAGCAAAGAAAGAATCAACCACACTGCAATCTCAACACAAAAAGCTTGTATCAATGCCTTCTCTTTAGATTTGGTTAGATGTTGGATTTGCAAATGAACTAGGGCTTGGAGTTTTAGTTTCCCATTCCTCTCTCCATTTTTGATGAAGCTTGAGTGTTAGGAAATGAAAGTGAAGTAGTGAAGGGAAGAGGGGGGTTGAGCTAGAGTTAATAGTTTAGGCTAATGGGCTAAACCAAACCCAAAGCCCAAAGTGAAAAAGTGGCAAAATTCCACTAACTCCAAACATATCAAAGTTTATACTCAAAAAGGTCGCAAACGGTGTTTTGGACCCAATGGAAGTGGTCTCGAGTCCTTATTCGACCGTACGTAAAAAGTAACTTTTCGGACTAAAATCCGACTAACGATAAAATATTTAAATAAAGTATTTAAATATTCAATCGCAAAATATGTGGGTTGTTACAGACTCCCCTCCTTAAAGAAATTACGTCCTCGCAATATTTAAGAAGAAAATATAAGGTAACAACCATGAAAGCATATCAACACAAAAGAAATTTGAAATAAGAAATTCACCTCAAAGGGCACGAGAAAGTAAGTCCGGATGTGTTGCTCGATGAAATCTCTAGATTCCCATGAGCAATCCTTAGGATTTGAGGACCATTGAACTTTAACAAGCGGAACATTTTTATTTCGAAGGCGTTTGACCTCCGAAGCAATAATACGAATAGGATGTTGCTCATAAGTTAAATTAGGAAAAACTTCAATTTCTTCCACAACACCTAGCTCAAGAATAGAATCGGAATCTCGAAGGCATTTCCGTAATTGAGAAACGTGAAACACATCATGAATAGTAGAAAACTGAGCCGGTAATGAAAGGCAATAAGCCACGGAACCAATACGTTCGGTGATGGGAAATGTACCAATATATCGAGGTGCTAACTTTCCCGATCGACTGAAGCGTACAACACCCTTCATAGGTGAAACACGAATAAACAAAAGATCTCGCACAGAAAATTCTAATTTCCTTCTCCGGTTATTGGCATAGGATTTTTGCCTACACTGGACTTCTTTCATCCTATGATGAATAAGGTCAATCTTCTCTGTGGAATCACGAATAAAATCTGGACCTAAAACCAGCTTCTCACCGGCCTCAAGCCAACAAGAAGGAGATTTGCATCGTCTTCCATAGAGTGCCTTGAAAGGTGCCATACCAATACTAGATTGGAAGCTATTATTATAGGAAAACTCAACAAAAGAAATATGATCTTCCCAACTTCCACCAAAATCAAGAACACATGCACGAAGAAGATCTTCAAGAGTTTGATTCACACGTTCGGTTTGTCCATCGGACTGGGGTTGATAAGCAGTGCTAAAATTAAGCTTTGTTCCCAAAGCTTTTTGAAGACTCTTCCAAATCCACTAGTAAACAATGGATCATGATCACTTACAATAGAAGAAGGAACTCCATGCAATTTACAATTTCTTTAACAAAGAGTTTGGCCAAGAAAGGAACAGTTCGATTGGACCGAACAGGAATAAAATGGGCGGATTTAGTAAGTTATCGACTATCACCCATAAGCTATCACGACCCGAATGAGAACGGGGAAGGCCGTCTATAAAATCCATGGAGATTTGGTCCCACTTCCAAATTGGAATTTCTAAAGGCTGCAATAATCCACCAGGCCTTTGGTGCTCGGCCTTAATGAATTGGCGAGTCATGCATCACTTAACAAAGTTAGCAATCTCAGATTTCATTCCCTCCAAATAATAAAGTCGCTTCATGTCCGCGTACATTTTACAACTACCGGGATGAATGGTAAATTTAGAATGATGAGAATCTTCTAAAATGTCTTTACGAAGATTACTAATATTTGGCACGATAAGTCTACCAAATTTTCGAATACCGCCACGAGAATCAATATCAAAGTCTTTTAAACCTTCAATATCAATTTTATCCCTAAAATTTTGGCCAAGAAGAGCCAATTCAGGATCTAGCTTTTGAGCTTCAAGAATGCGGTCTAAAAGAGAAGGATGAGCCTCAAGACTACATAAAACAAGAGATGAACACAAATTGGATACATGATCTTGAATCTCAAAGTGGATAAAATCTCGAGATCGCTCCATTCGGATATCATCATAGAAACAACCGCTCGTTGCTTACGACTAAGTGCGTCCGCAATACGATTTCCCTTTCCGGGAGTATATAGAATATCAAGATCATAAGCTGCAAGAAATTCAAGCTACGTTGTTGATGCAAATTAAGTTCCTTTTGAGAAAATAGATACTTCAAAGATTTATGATCGGCGTAAAGAATAAATTTTTCTCCCAAAAGATAATGGTGCCAAATACGAAGGGCGAAAACAATAGTCGCGAGCTCTAAATCATGAGTGGCATATCTAGTCTCGGCAGGCTTCAATCGCCAAGTAGCATAAGCAATAACACATTCTCTTTGCATAAGAACGACACCCAAACCAACACGACAAGCATCGGTATAAACAATAAAATCTTGGTTTCCCTCGGGAATCACAAGAATAGGAGCATCGGAAAGGAGTTCTTTTAATTTCTGAAAAGAAGCTTCACATTTGTCCGACCAAATGTATTTAACACCTTTCTTTGTTAAGCTAGTAAGAGGCACGACAATTTTTGAAAAGTCTTTTATAAAACGACGGTAATAGCCCGCCAATCCAAGAAAACTACGGATCTCCGTCACACTCTCCGGTCTCTTCCAATTTTGAATCGCTTCAATCTTTAAAGGATCCACATAAATTCTGGATTTGGAAATAGTACGACCGAGAAACTTCACACGAGATTTCCAAAAGTGGCATTTAGAAAATTTTGCTTTTAATTGATTACGCCTAAGAGTTTCCAACATAATCAGAAGAAGCTTTTCATGCTCCTACTCGATTTTTGAGTACACAAGAATATCATCAATAAAGATGAGAACAAACCGATCGAGGAAGTCTTTGAAAACTCTATTCATAAGGTCTACGAAATAAGCCGGAACATTCATTAAACCAAATGGTATAACAAGCCATTCATATGATCCATAACGGGTACGGAACGAGGTCAAAGGAATGCTATCCTCTGCAATACGAAGCTGATGAAAACCGGTAGCTAAGTCTAATTGTGAAAAGACTCTAGCACCAATAAGCTGATCAAATAAATCATCAATCCGAGGTAAAGGATATTTATTCTTGATAGTAAGATCATTAAGCTTGCGGTAGTCAACACAAAGCCTAAGTGTACCATCGGATTTCTTCACAAAAATAGCCGAAGCTCCCCAAGGCGAGGAACTAGAGCGAATAAATTGCTTCGTCTCCAATTCGGATAATTGTTTTCGCATCTCCTCATTTTCTTTATTGGACATGCGATAAGGAGGACGAGTGATAGGTTGAGCTCCAGGGATGAGATTATTTTGAACTCAATTGCTCGCTTAGGTGGTAATCCTAAAACGGGCTCAAATATGTCGAGAACTCATGAACAACGTGAATAAGAAAGATAATATCTTCCTCATCATCATTATCGTTATCATGAGGATTTAAAGAATATAAAGATGCAGGCAAGCTGGAATTCGAATATTTAAGATCAATAGTAATCTGGTTAACAGATTGAGGATGTCGAAGATGAATAGTCTGCTCAGGACAAAGGATTTGAGCTTCATAGCGGTTAAGCCAATCCATTCCTAAAATCATTCCAAAGCTTAAGTAGCGTATAACATGCAAATTGGCTTGGAAAGAAAAATCACACAAAATAATCTCGACATCTTTACACAATAAACTGATTGTTGCGGATCCACTAACCGAATTCGCAATTCTCAAAGAAGTCATTAAACACAAAACATCCAAAGAAAAAGTATCAACAAGTTCTTTTGAAATGAAAGAGTGGGACGCACCCATGTCAAAAAAACTCGAATAGGATGATCACGAAATAAAATAATGCCATCAAGGATAGAATGAGAAATACCTTGACCACGAGAAGTGTTACTAGGACTTTGCACCACATTATGCTTTCCCTCCTTTCTGTTTTGAATTTCGGGACACGAAGATATATAATGGTCCGGGCTTTTGCAATAGCGACAGGCATGGGGCTTTGAACACTTATTCGCATAATGATCCTTAGAACCACAGTTGTAGCATTGCCCCCCACTTGAGGTAGAAGTCTTGGTTGCCGGAGGGGCTTGCTTCCCTTTCTTATTGTTGGGATAAGGACCTTTGAACTTATTAGGACTTTTCTTGTTGGTGAAGTTCGGTTTAGCACTCCCAACCTCAACATCACTTACTCTATCAACCTCTTCAAGTCGAAGAGCGATATCAATGAGCTGATCAAAAGAAACTTCTAACTTTAGAAGTAATGGCTTCTTGATATTTTTATTCAAGCCATAGACAAATCTTTGGTTTTTCTTCAATGGGGTGTTTATGTACTCAACCCCGTATTTAGAAAGTGACTCAAATGATGCGACATAGTCCGCCACGGAAGATTCACCTTGAACAAGGTCTACGAAACGATGAGCCAAAGTCACCTTCTCAACTTCTAGCACAAATTTTAATTCGAAGCGTTCCCGTAATTTCTCCTAAGTAAGATCCGCTTCAACTATTTCAGAGATAAGAAGCTCATACCAATCTAATGCTCTTTCTTGGAGCATACTAGAGGCCACCTGAACACGGTGAAGATCAATAAGATTCATGCAAGATAAGGTTCGACCGCACGTTCTCAGCCAAGCCTGGACTTCAATAATAGTTTCAGAACCTTTGAACGGCATCCCACCCAAATTGGTATAATCGTTGCACAAACGTGCAAATCCAGACTTAGGGTGAGTAGACTCAAGATTAGATCCGGCTGCTTGAGCATTCTTTACTAGATCAAGAAGCAGCTCGGTAGACATAAATACTCCATCTTGGGGAGTAGCACTAGATTGATCGGCGCTGGAACGGCCAGGTCTAACCATTTCCCTTCCTTTAGAAAGAAAGAAGAAGGAAAAGGTTATTCACCAAATGAATATCAAGCAATCTTGATAGATTAAACAAGGAAAATAGAATGAATCGGTACGAAGACTCGAATTAAATCCTAAAGCACGGCTCCTAAGAAGGACTTAGGACGATGATCCTTGTTAAATTATTGTACTTTGTTCCGAAGTTTGGCTCTGATACCAAGCTGTGACCCCCCACCTCTATACCCACTCTAGCCAAGGACACTACGGGATAATGCCATCAACTAGCGCAGAGAATAAGGCTGTTGAGGAGCGACCATCCGCGTAATTGCTTTGTGCGAGCACCGATATGTCAGATAGTACAACATGCATCTGGTTTCAGGAGGAAATCCGACATACCGATACAAACTCAAAGCTACTACACGGTGTCTATATATATTCTTAGGAAACAAATATAGAAATAAACATAAAACAAATCAGTCACAGACATCCATATCACAAAGGCGGAAATAGATATGAATATATAACACATAAAAGTGTTTATCAGAGTAGTGGTCAAACAAGATCCACAATATCACAAAAGAATAGCTACAAGTGCTAGACAAAAGAATATGGATACATCAATGAGTCCATATCTTAAATGTATACAACAAAAACTACTAATCTAAGTAGTTAGCCAAAAGTCAAGGTGATAATCCCGGATGTGAAGTCAAGCAGAAGCACCTGTAACATCTCGGTCTGACCCGAGTATTATTTAATAAGAAAATAATAAATGGATCAGTCTAACTATAAATATCAAATGAAATGATATAGAATAAGAGATATGACAAAAACGTATGATAACCATAAAACCATACTGTGATAAGTATGTAATTGAAAATCAACAAGAGATTAATCAATATCACAAGAATCTTCTCAAAGATCCAAAAGAATGACATACTCTTTATTTTTATTCACTAAAACCATAAGTATTGACAATTATATCAATGTCAATCACATAAGTTAATGACACACAAATTCACCAATGCACAAATATTGATAAAACATATCAATGTAAATCACGAAAATTGGTGAAACACCAGTTCTAGAAATCATCAATGGAAATCCAAAAATCACAAAAAGGGGGAGGCCTATCACAAAGCGGGAGCATGAAAACTCACCAACACGTGTATCACAAAATGGAACGCTGTTCCATGGTTGCTAACCATTAATTTTGAGCCGAAGCTCCACAAAACGGACCGAAGACCATGTGTCGCTACCCCACCAAATTGAGCCGAAGCTCCACAGAAACGGGGTTTAGTCTCCCTCGTAGACAAAGAGACATTGCCCATTTGCTAGTCTAAATCACAAAACTGATCATCAACGATCATCAAAAAGTGTCAATTACAGTAAGCTAGTAAATATATGAGCTTAGCCACATGTCCCATAACCACTAGCTTAACTTAAATATTTACGAACAAATTGTAGATCTCCACTCGAAAATTGTCACAAGAGATTCAATCGAACAAGTCCAAGAATTAACCAACGAAGTAAACGCAAGTGTTTCATAACACTTGTTTTACTAAGTAGATTAATTATATTTCTCATACGAGTGAGGTAAAGGTTTGTATATACTAGTATATTAGAAAACGGTTTAAGAAACGAGCTTTGTAATAAAATAGGGTTGAAATCGTTTTGATGTAAGAGTTTTGATATTTACTACTAGTATTGAAACCTTTATATTTTTAAAGTGACGAATCACAAAAATGATTGTAGAAACAATAAATCACAAAAATTCACATTCGAAGACGTGAATAAAATCCAAAGAATTCGATTCCAAATCCATCAAAGTGGAAATACCCTTGTGACTTAACAGCCACGACTTACGACTTAACATAATTCAACACAAGAAATCAGCGGCTCAACACATGCGACTCCACGGCATACGACCTAAGAGATCAGTGACTTAAGAAATAGAATGCGGCCTAACAGAGCAATTTAACATGGCGCGACCTATAGCATGGCGCGACCTATAGCATGGCACGACCTAAGTTGGTGCGAGATATAGCAGCAGGCCGAGCGACCTAAGTGATGCGACCTAAGTTGTGCGAGCAAGCCGAACGACAACGACCTAAGAGATGCGGCTTAACATGGCACGACCTAAGGTGCAAGCGACCTAAGGAGCTAGCGGCTTAAGGAGTATCATGCGGCCTAACATGGCGCAACCTAAGGTGCAAGTGACCTAAGGAGTGCGAGCAAGCCGAGCGACTTATGAACAGGCCGAGCGACCTAAGGGATCAGCGACCTAAGGCAGGCCGACTCGTAGCAAGGCGAGCGACCTAAGTGGTTGCGAACTAAGGTGCAAGCGACCTAAGTTGGTTGCGAGATATAGCAGGTGCGACCTAAAGTACTGGGGCAAGCAGAGCGACCTAAGGCATAGCGCCACCCATAACAGGTGCGACTTAAAGCATGGCGCGACCTAAGGTATAGCGCGACCCATAACATGTGCGACTTAACAGGCCGAGCGACCTAAGGGGTCAGCGACCTAAGGCAGGCCGACTCAAAGCAAGGCGAGCGACCTAAGCAACAGAAATGCAAAAACTCTCTCAATTTGCAACCGGTCGAGCAAGGACGCTAGGGGATTATGCCCATCGGCTACCCGGTCCCATTTGCTCCTCGATGCATCACCAAAAACGGGTTCAATCATCAAAGCTAGGATTTTTTTAAAGATTTGAACCCAAAACACTAAAAATTGGGATTTTGACCAATTCAATCCAAACCAAGAGCAAATGCACATAAATAAGTGTTAGGAATTCATACCCAACAATCAAAGATAGTTATAGACGAAGATGTGAGATAAAAATCTCATCTTTTCACAAAATCAATGAAGAAGAAGCTTAAAAGCAAAGGAAGAATCAACCACACTTCAATCTCAACACAAGAAGCTTGAATCAATGGCTTCCCTTTGGATTTGGAGTTAGATGTTGGATTTGCAAATGAACTAGGGCTTGGAGTTTTAATTTCCCATTCCTCTCTCCATTTTTGATGAAGCTTGAGTGTTAGAAAATGAAAGTGAAGTAATGAAGGGAAGAGGGGGGTTGAGCTAGAGTTAATAGTTTAGGCTAATGTTCTAAACTAAACCCAAAGCCCATAGTGAAAAAGTGGCAAAATTCCACTAACTCCAAACATATCAAAGTTTATACTCAAAAAGATCGCAAACGGTGTTTTGGACCCAATGGAAGTGGTCCCGAGTCCTAATTCGACCATATGCAAAAAGTAACTTTTCGGACTAAAATCTAACTAACGATAAAATATTTAAATAAAGTATTTAAATATTCAATCGCAAAATATGCGGGTTGTTACACTCGAACAAATGCTGAAAGTGATGGAATCTTACAACGCCCAAGGCTTCGTGTATGGCATCGTAACAGAAAAAGTCAAGACAGTCTCTACCACTTCCGATAACCTACGTGCATGACAGAAGGAGAATGCGAGGTTTGATTTAGATGGTCCGCTAGCTATAGAGAAGTAAAATTTCACAAACATGTGAAATATTAGTGAGACGAATGTTGACATAAACATCTGTGTAAAACTATAGGAGATTCAGGACACAATGGTAGGGTCCATGCTTTCAGCTCTTATGCCGGCACTGTGACCCACCTCAAAGGAAGTTTCTTTTGGATATGGAGGCATTCCATCAATGGTGGCCCACCACGATCGAACAATGATGGTCTGACCTTGGAATCCCTAATGATGATAACAAGCCTTCGCCATATAAAAAGACTCATGGCCTGAAGAATGTGTGGAAAGTTGTGTTGGAAATAGACTTAATTTTGCAATCGTGATTTTTCTAGAATATGGAATATATTTGAAATTGTATAAGAGAATATTTATGAGATATTTATGGAGAACCTTTAGATTAAGATAATCTCCACCATTTATTTGCGATGTGAAGTCACATAAATAGAGGTGGATAAACTCATTTTGGATGTAAGAAAAAATATATGAGCTTTTGTAATAAAGTTTAGCAATAAAGTTCTTCTCCTTATTATTAAAATAATCCATCTTTTCCCTCTCCGGCCTCATATTTATCTTCTTCTACAATCAAATCTATTTTCTATTGAAGAAAATTCAACAATGTGGCGGTAGAGCTTGAAGATCCTCCGAAAAGATGGCGAATAGCGGCGTTCCATTACAAGTCCCAATGCTCACTAAGACAAATTATAATGACTGGATTTTAAGAATGATGGCTCTCCTTGGAGCACACAACGTATAGAAGACAGTAGAGAAAGGCTATACCAAATAAGGGAATGAAGATAGTCTAACTTAAACCCAAAGGAATAGTTTGAGAGACTCAAGGATGAGAGACAAGGAGGCTCTTTGTCTAATCTATCAAGTATCGGATCACAGTACTTTTGTGAAGATTTCAGCATCAAAGTCGACCAAAGTTGTATGGAAAAAGCATGAAATATCTGACAAAGGAGTGGATCAAATCAAAAAGGTATGTCTTTAAACTTTAAGAAGAGAGTTTGAAACTTTGCATATGAAAGAAGGTGAACTTGTCTCTGATTACTTCTCAAAGTTTTAATGGTTGTTAGTAACATAAAAAGAGACGACGATAAGTTAAATAATGTAAGAATTATGGAGAAGATTCTTAATTCATTAGACCCAAAGTTCAAACATATTATCACCATCATCGAAGTGACAAAAAACTTGGAGACCATGGCAATTGAGGAACTTCTCGGTTCATTGCAAGCTTATGAAAAAGAAAAAGAAGAAGGAAGAGTTTGTGGAGCAAGTACCCAAGACACAAATTCATTCAAAATGAGAAAGTTTGGAGGACCCAATAATGACAACAACAATGACAACAACAATCAAAAATGAGAAAGTTCAACAAGAGGCCATGGAATAGGAAATTCAAAGTTAAGGCTTGACAAGTCAAGCATCAAATGCTACAATCGTGAAATTTTTGGACATTATGCTTTTGAATGTTGAGTTCCAAACAACAATAAAATTGAAGAATGCCAATTACATTGAAGAAAGTAGTCAAGAAGATGATACTTTACTCCTGGTTTACAAGGAAAATAAAAGAGGTGAGGATAATCAATGGCACGTAGATAGTGGTGCAAGCAACCATATGTGCGAAAGAAGAAAAATATTTATGGAACTTTAATCGATGAAGGGAAACATGGCATTTGGTGATGAATCCAAAGTAGAGGTGAAAGGTAAATGAAATGTTCTTATTTGATTGAAGAATAGAGGTCACCAATTCATTTCCAATGTTCACTATGCACCGAACATAAAGAGTAACATCTTATGCCCAGGGCAACTCTTAAAGATAAGTTATGATATTAAATTAAAAAATAAAAACTTTTCTATAAGGGGCAGTGCAAGTAACTACATTGGTAAGGTGCTTATGAAAAAAAGAAGAATGTTCGTTCTCAACATTCAAAATGATTTGCACAATGCCTTAAGATTCAGTATAAAGATACTTCTTGTCTTTGGCATCCTTCGATTTGGGCATCTCAATTTTAAAGGGAGTTGCTCCCCAAGAAGAATATCGTAAAAGGATTGCCTAGCATCAGCTATATCGATCAAGTGTGAAAAGGATGTCTAATTGGAAAGCAATTTAAAACAAGCTTTCCAAAGGAGACATACTCAAGAGCTAAAAAACAATTGGAACTCATACATATGGATGTGTGTGATCCGATTAAGCCATGTTCACTTGGTAAGTGTACATATCCTTCTTTTCATTAATGATTTTTCAAGAAAAACATTGGTATAATTTTTAAAGGTGGAATTAAAGGTGTTTGAGAACTTTAAGAAATTCATGGCCTATGTTGAAAAGGAAAGTGGCCTTGCGATAAAAGCCATAAGACCTGACCGTAGAGGAGAGTTCACATCAAACGAATTCCAAAAGTATTGTGAAGATAATGGAATCCGACAGTAATAACCCGGAATTTGGGATATCTATTAATTAATAATTAACTAGGTTTATTAATAGAAATACTGATTTATAGATTGAACAAATAAATCGGATAATAAATATTTATATCTAGATAAATATTTATTTTATAATATCCTAATATAATTACTTAAAATTGACAAATTATTCTTTGAAAAAAATAATGATGGTTTATATATGTAGATTTAAGTAGATTTTAAATAGAAAAATTATTATTTTGAAACAAATTAAAAATATGTTTTCTTAGTTGTATATATATGTATGTGTGTGTGTGCGCATGTGAGTGGATTTTAAATTGAATTTAAATTTGAAACCCAAACATTAGATCTCTTTAAATAAAATTGGATTTAAAATATAATTTTATGATTTTATTTAGAATATAATTGGTTTTATATTATTTGCTTTAAAGGATTTTATTAATATAAAATAAGAGAAATGTATTTACTAAACAGAAAATTTAATATAAAAGTTTTATAAACCATTTTAAAATTAATTAAAACATGCATAATTACAAGTGTTAATTTATAAAATCTTGTTAATAACAAGTGTAAGTTAATAAACATGTGCAAGTGAAAAATGTTAACAAATTCAACGAGTGCCACAATTTTATTTTATATTTTTAAAAAATCATAAAAAATCTATATATCCATCTATCTCTTCTCTTCATTTCTTTTTCTGTCTTCTCATTTTCAAAACAAACGGAGCTAAGTCCTGTAAACATTATACAAACTAAAATAACAAACTTGTCTCCTTTATACATTTTCAAAACCATAGAATCAAAAACAACAACAAGATCTCATCTTCAATCTACAACCTATAGAAAGATCAACTCAACTAAGCAACTATATTTATGTCCCAGTCAACAAGTTTTCAAGCATTTTTCAACTTCAAAGATCAGATCCTTCAAGTCCAGATCAGTTAAAAAAAGTAAGATCATAGCATTCAAGTTGTTTGTCCAGAATTCAAAACTGCTTCCAATCTCTCCGTTTATTTTTCTAGTGCGTAAACTATACATGCAGAAATTACTTAAAGTTAAGTGTGATTAGTGCTTGCATGATGATTTAAATATGAATGCACGTATATTTTTATGTGGATGTTTGAATGCATGTTTGGAACAATAGTGTTTGCTCTATTCTATAGGTTTAAATTTATTCAATATAAATTGCTTTTCCCCTGATTCTCTTTTGGATTTGATTTATAGACCTAATTTTTTTGTTATGAGAGGATCTAATTTTTTTATAATAATTTTTGAGTTAAGTATGAAAGTAGTTTAAACTGGACGGTAAATTACAGTAAAGCTTAATTATATTAAAAGATTCGACCTCAAAGATTAAATTTTCCATGTATATAATCTGATTTGTATTTCAAATTCATGAATTTTAAAAATAAAATTAGGAATTTTAAACTTGTAATTAGTAAGGGATCAATGGATGAACATAATTCATGTCTGAGGTAATTTCCGGTGATTAGTGAAGTTTGAGTGGTCGGGTTCAAGGCCGGAGGTAGCTGAGGAGTTGAGAAGCTTGGCAAAAATGGTAGGCAAATTTTTAGTTCGCCATAGCGGCGGCTAATCGTCGATTTAAGGTTTTAGCACAGAATTGGTCAAGATCGGAATTGAGACTGCTGCGTCGCCGTCGTAGCATCGGGGGAGACCGATCGTGGGGGAAAAGAGAGAGGGGACTCGGGGGTATTTTCAAGGCCTGACGACGTGAACTCCAATGATCAGAATTAGGTGGCGCCAGGTGGTTTAGGTGGTCTGGTTACAGCCTGATGGGTTCGAATATGTTCGATTTTGTTCTACAGGGTGGATCGAGATTCAGGGTGGTCGATCAGGTCGAGTTGGTCATTGTCGACTTGCGGACGGTCTTGGTGACGATTGGAGATGATCATGGCAGTCGTGCACGTGCACGCATGCATTTGGGTATCTAGGTTGATGTTTTGATTTGGTGAAGGTAGGGACTTCTTGGGTCTGGCTCGTGGAAATAGGTGGTTTGACTCGAAGTTGAGTCGATGCGAGAATTTCATAGGGTTAGCTCGAGAATTTTATGGGTTTGGCTTGGGTATTTGTGAGTTGTTGTGATCAAGTATTAAAAGCTTATCAAAATGTGTAAGTTTCAACGAAAAATGTAAACCAAGTTCTTAAACAAAGTATTACCAAGTTTTAAACGAGTTTTCAAAGTTTTAAAATGTTTTCAAATTGTTTGTTTAAAGTAATTATTATAATAGGTAAATTCCTATATGTTTTGAAGGGTGATTTAAACGTTGTAATTAAATAAAGTATTAATTATTTAATGAACTAAGGATGGTTAACTAATTAATGTAATCAGTTAAGGGAATAAATAATTAATTTAATTATTAAGATACTAACAAAGGATTAATTAATTTGTGAAATCAATTTAAAGGACTGGTTTATTTATGTGATTTATTAAAAGATAGTTATTTAATGTAAGTAATTAAAGGATTAAATTGTTAAAGTTTAATTAATTTACTTATTAATTAAAGGTTAATTAATGGAGGACAATTAACCAATGGAATAATTACTTAATGAAAGAAAGTAATTATGGATAATTAATCTAAATGGATAATTAATGGATTGATTAATTAAGGAAATTAATTATAGGGTTGGTTAATGAGTGTGATTAATTAAAAGATAATTAATCAAAGTAAGTGACTATAGAATAGCTAATCAATGCAATTAATTAAAGGTCGTTATAATTAATTATACTTAATTAATTAATGAGAGTAGTCAGTTAAATTAATGAGAATGGTTAAATAAAATTAATTTGTAAAGGCTAATTACTTAATGTAAGTAAAGAATAATTAATTGAGATTAATAAATTATGATGGATGATTAAGGGATAATTAATTAATTGGTTTGTAATTAATTAATTTTAAATAAGCAAGATTTAAAAGTGAATGAAGTAATTAATTTAATTAATTTAAATTAATTATAAATGGTGTGACAAAATTAATCTTGCTTATAAATGATTAAGATATATTGAATGACTTAGATTATTTGATATCTCTGATATTTGATTTGTGATGCTTTGTGATATGAGATACCTTAGTTGAATTGCGATATTGTAGGCTTTCTATCTGGGTAAATTGTTGTGTGAATATGAAACCCTAAATATAAATTGTACTTTTCTAAACTTAAACGTTTGACTTAAAGAATAACATTGGTTTCGAAGAGACCGGGGTCGGGTATTAGTAAATACCTGAAACCACTTCGATTTGTAATCTACAATTAATTCTTTATAGATTTGATATGTGAAAAAAACAGGCTGGAAATGGGATAAATTAAGTAACTTGGCCTTTTCATTGAGCAATAGTTCTTGGATATTGTTTGTTATAAGTGTTGGTTTAACATGTTAAGAACTCGTATTGGTGCACGAGTTACCCCGGGTTTCAAATATGCATATGTCTCAGATTTACAAGTTATTTGGGTTTTCTCACGCTTGTTTCCAGCCTAACCTGGGTGTTACTTTGATGTAATGCTTGTGTCAGACCGAGTATTATAGATTTTTAGGTTAGGGCGTTCTGGAGCTCAGCAGGCGAGATGGATGACGGGAGCGTATGGAGTATATCGGGCTATGTTATATTGTTTGTAGTTGGGACACATTAATGATAACTGTCTAATTTATGTATAAATGGTTGTAACTCTGATAAATTGTATACAAAGTAACAATTACAGCTTTTCATTGCAAATGCTATTATTTGGTATTATATTTATCCACTACGAATGTGAGATGCTGTTGTTTTCTGTTTTTTGCTTCCTTCTTTCTCCCTTTCTATAACAATCTGAAATTTCAGGCGTTTGATTTCTCGGCACTTCTACAGTGAAGGTATTAGTGTCGAATTCCAGAGGTCAAAATTTTGGGTCGTTACATTTTGGTATCAGAGCCATACTAAGCGAGAGCCTTGGCTCTGGTGGGTTTACTCATTAAGGATAGGGTCAGTGGTACCCTAGAATGATTTGAGTGTAGTATATACGAGAGCGTACTTATTATTTTCTTATATAATGATTTTAAAAATGGATTTAAAAATGATTATTATATGAACTTATATTTTGATATATAAAGCAATATTTTCTTTCTGATTATTAAAATATTAAGGTAATTGGTTGTTGAATCATTAGGATTAGATAAAATGATGAGAATTAAGTGGTAATAGAAATATAACCAAATTGAAATTGAATGAAGATAAGTTTGAAATGGATCCAAACTAAAATTAAAATCCGAAATTTGTAGAAGTGTTTTCAGAATAAGATAATAAACGAATTGGTTTCCAATCTTGGTTATTATCATAAATGGTTGTTGTGTTGTTGTTAATGAGTAAGAAAAATGAAATGTTTTAAGGTAGTAACATTTAGATAAGTATGACTTGTAAATTCAGGTGGATCTAAATTATGATGTTTTAAAATCTAAGTCCGGAATTTGGAATTTGTTTCAAAGTGTCAAAAGAAATAATCATAGTATTATTTACAGTGTAATTGAATGAAAAGGGCCTATTTCAAACAAGAGTTGTTTGGAAATTTTAAAGAAAATTTGTTTTGAATTAAAACCAAAGGTGGTTTAAAATTTAAGGTATAACTTGATGTGCAAAGGAAATATGTATATACGAGGGATATACATAATATCAAAGATGATTTGAAATGGACTCTAAGTGTTGAGTTTTAAATTTTTCCTTGGAATGTGACGATTATTAATATGAAGTTTAAAATTTGAAATGAGAAATCAAATTGGGTAAAATTGACTGGATTAAATTGAATTGAATTTAACTTAGGGAAACTAAAATAAGTTTAGAACAAATAACCTCAATTGGAAATTTCAAGATGAAATTAAGATTTAACGTGGGAAGTTAAATGGTTGATTTGACTTTGGGAGTATATGTGATCTCAAAAATGGGTTTGAGATCTGGAAATTGGAATTAGATGCATTGATGAATGTTTTAAATAACTTGGATATTTATTTATTTGGACATATCTTAATATCATCCTATTGTTATTAATAATCCATGAAACTATGAATTGGATTATATAAATGAATTAAGAAATGAATTAAGGTAATATATATATCCATTACTGAAATAAAATGGAAATAAGATTTGAACTAATGAAAAGGAAATCGCTTTGAACTAGAAGATTTAAATGTTAGAAATGAGCTTGCTGAAAATTTGATAAGTATTGGTTTCGAAGTTAAAACTGAGTAATAAATTGGATTCTGAAGATTATATCATTTTAAAAGTTCTGAACTCTTAATTGAATTTTGAAATAAGTTAAGTAAAGATAATTTAAATGGAATTTTGAAATTTGGACTCAGAATTAAACGGTTTAAAGATTCAAGTTGTTAATCAAAAGTAAAGGTTAATTTGATTTGAGGAGATTAGATTCAAGCTGGAAATGTGAATTGAAAGCTGTATAATTCGAGATGGTTTAAAGTTGAAATTTGAATTGAATTAACTGGGAACTGTGACTGATGTTGAATAAGTTTAAGTTCAAATTTGGAATCGATTTGAATTTGGGATAGAATTTGAAGTTGATTCAAATTAAATTTGAAATTGAATCAATTTAAATGGAAGTGGAAATTGGAAAATGATTGGAAATGGAGATTGGGAATTGAACAGTTTTGCTCTGAACCACTTTTTTCCAAATAAATTATTTTAATACAACTGTTTTTAAATCTATTTTTCCTGGCTATTTAATATAAAACTTTTTTTTCAAAACCCAAAACTATCTTTTACTACTTTTGGAAATATTTAAGTATTTTACAATAATTTTACAACTACTTTATAAACTAATTACTATATTATAACTATTTTGCAACTATCCTACTATTTTACAATTATTTAACTACTTTACAACTATTTTAAAATTACTTAGCAATTTTACTAATCTTTGCAACTAGTAACTATTTTACAACTACTCATCAATTTTAAAAAAATTCAAGCTATTTTCTTAATACGAGTAGGTTAAAGTGCAAACTATCTATAATTGAATACCAATTGAGGTAAGAATTAAAGTGTTAACACAAATGGAAATTGGGAGAAATTGTGGATGAGTGAATAGAATCAAAATGAAGGTGAATGGAAAAGAGAATTGATTTAGCTAATGATCAATGAAGATAAATATGTAGGATGTACGTATATTATTCTATTTGCATAGTGATTTGATCGAGATTCGAGCACAGAATTTCGAGATAGTATATCGATCCAAATTAGGATTTTTCACTCGATTTTCGACGGCAAACCCTGGATATGAATTTTTGGTTGATTTTTGGAATTCTTTATCATAGTTATGACAATTCAAGGAGAATGACGGTTCCTGATCAAGAAACCAGATTTGAGTCTGCATTAGGAGGTCTTGTGGACGATACTAGTTCGGAAGTGAAATTGCGTGACCGAGTGAGCAATTAGATTTGAAATTACGAACGGATGATATGTGTACATCGTACGTTCTTGAATGAAATTTATATTGAAATTTTGAAAGAAACAAGAAACGATTTTGTTTGAAAAGAAAAGCATGTTTTGACAAATATATATGAATAAAGGTGGAAGATTGGTATCTTTTTGAAATTCACTTTATGAAAAGTAAGTGATATGGTAAGTAACTTTATAAAAGAAAATCAAAATTTAATATTGAGTTGGCATAAGCAAAGTTATATATATTTATTATGATAAACTTCTTTTATGTTGAATCCAAAACCAGAAGAAGGGTTTTTGAAAATATTTGAAGTATAGAAAGAGTAAATCTATATAAGTGATCTAAAGATTTTTTTGCAAGTTGGAAGGGATAAGATATATATATATCTATATATATAAATGGTTTTATGAGAATGATTTTGATAAAGGTTTTTTGGAACTATGGATTTTGGAAAGGCTTATGATTTTTGGGAAAAATCAAATTTTGGAAAGTTGGAAAGCCAAGTTTGGAACAATCGATTTTGTGTAAAGGAGATTTATGTGGGGTGTGATTTGAAAGATACTATATGTGAATAGTATAAAATGTTTTGAGATTGGTTCTGGAAAAAAAGGCGCTCCCATTGGAAT
This sequence comes from Allium cepa, assembly GCA_030765085.1. NCBI lineage: Eukaryota > Viridiplantae > Streptophyta > Magnoliopsida > Asparagales > Amaryllidaceae > Allium > Allium cepa. Next base: position 691,873,254 of record CM060937.1, on the reverse strand, counting down.
GAACTTTATAGGAATCCATGGGCTGGTTCTGCCTTAAGCCCTAAAGGGGACGCTCTAAATTGAATCCTAGGAGAAAGTATTGACAAGATGAAGTTACTGAGGATTTTGTATTGTGGGTAGCAAAAGTCGAGGGCACTGATGCCTACAGAGACATTTGGGTTATGCTATGACGATATTGTAACTCGCTATGACTGCGATCTACTGTGGACCATAGCAGAATTCGCATGTGCCGTGAGAGTAAACAGTCTACATTTGATTTTGCCATGATGGCAATGTAACATCGGCAGACGGCGATCTATGGAGACATAGCAAATGTCGAGAGGCCATGAGAGCCTAAAGCTACATTGGGATTTGACTGATGTAGTCTTCGACCTATGTATGAGTGGTGAAGTTTCATTTAGCAACGAAAATCGAGGGCGCTGATGCCTACAGTTACATGGACTTTTGATGTGATAGCAGCGTAACCGGGATGTAACTGCGATCTGTGGCTGGTTTTATGTCGTAATCGAGGGGCGCAGAGTGCCTACAGTTATCTGTAGATTCAACGTAACCATCGGGTTAACTGCAACCATGGAGGGGGGTGATGTTTTCTAGAGCATTCTCACGGAAGATGTTTCCTCTATGTTCAAAATGTTTTCTATATTTTCAACAAATGTTTTTCCAAGTATTTTCACTGGGTATTGAAAACGGGTTTACCAAATACTTAAAGATTTTCTGCCCTACGCCTGATCAACGTATGACCTAATTTCTATAAGAACAAGGATGGACTCATTGAGACATCGAGTTATAAAAGTATTTTTATAAGGATATTTTGATAATATTATATAGATTTTAAGGTGTTTAAAAAAATTGAAATAAAAGGAGTTTATAATTAAAAATATTCAAAGGATAATTTAACTTATAATAGATTCTGGTTTCCTTTCTTTTGAGGACGAAAAGATTCAAAGGGGGAAGGATTGTGATAACCTAGATTTTGGGATATTTGTTAATTGATAATTAACTGCGTTAATTAATATAAATACTGATTTATAGATTAAACAAATAAATCTGATGATAAATATTTATATCTGGATAAATATTTATTTGATAATCTCCTAATACAATTACTTAAAATTGACAAATAATTCTTTGAAAGAAAAAATAATGTTGGTTTTTATATATATATAAAGATATAAGTAGATTCTAAATAGAAAAGTTATTATCTTCAAACAAAATAAAAACATGTTTGTTTAATTGTATATATATGTGTGTGTGTGTGTGTTTTTGTGTATGGGAGTGGATTTTAAATTGAATTTGAATTTAAAATTGAAACTCAAAAGATAGATCTCTTAAAATAATATTGGAATTTAAATATATTTTTTGTGATTTTATTTAGATTATAATTGGTTTTACATTATTTACTTTAAAGGATTTTATTAATATAAATAAGGGAAATGTATTTACTAAATAGAAAATTTAATACAAAAGTTTTATAAACCATTTTAAAATTGAATAAAACATGCATAATTACGAGTGTTAATTTTAAAATATTGTTAATAACATGTGTAAGTTAATAAACATTTGCAAATGACAAATGTTAACAAATTTACAAGTGTCGACAATTTATTTTATTTTTCTTTTATAATTTAGAAAAAACATAATTAAATCTATATATGCATCTATCTCTTCTCTTCATTTCTTTTTCTATCTTCTCATTTCCAAAACAAAGGAAACTTAATCACTGTAAACATTATACAAACTCAAAGAACAAACTTGTACCTTGTATACATTTTCAAAACCAGAGAATCAAAAAACAACAACAAGATCTCATCTTCAATCTACAACCTGTAGCAAGATCAACTCAACTAAGCAACTTCATTTCAGTCCTAATTAACAAGTTTTCAATCTTTTTTCAAGTCCAAAGATCAGATCCTTCAAGTCTAGATCAGTTAAAAAAGCTAGATCACACCATTCAAGTTTTTTGTCCAAAATTCAAAATTGCTTACAGTCTCTCTGTTTATTTTTATGGTGAGTAAACTATACATGCATAAATTACTTAAAGTGTCACGACTCGACTTTCTACTCCCAGAAAATCGCATCATGAATTAAGAAAGAAAGGGATAGAAGAAGAAAAGAAAGAGGAGAAAGAAGAAACAACACTAGAATCTCAACAGCGGAACGAATAAATTATATTAATAACATAAGTATTTACATAATATACAATACCAATCAGAGATACACAACATACACATCACATATACTAGACATTATAAACACCTGTCTAGTATTTACAACTCAATTCAATCACAACACAGAGATAACACAGCGGAAAACTATATCAAACGCAGAAGCCTCCTGCTCCATTGCTCCTCCATTATTTGTCAAAGCTAACCTGAATCCCTTGGTTACTCGTAAAAATTTGAGTACCCAAGAGTTTATGAAAAACAAAAATAAACTCCGGGTCAGACATGGGTCTGGTGTGAGTAACAGGTTAAGGTTGCTTAACTTTTAAAACCTTTGAAAAGAAAGGTATCACGTTAGACTTCCCACACATAAACATGGAAAAGTTTTTACCTTACGCTAACCAAAACATTTGATAGGAAATCCGATGATATTATAATAGTGTCTAAGGTTTTCAAGTAAATAAGAAATAGCCGAAATTGTTACATCTATTAAATTCCAGCTACTAGCCACAAAAGTGGGTAATACAATCAAAACCGCTGACACTTATTGGATTGTGGATTCCATACAATGGCAGGGCTACTGGGGTACCGCCGTCACAGTACGTGGCCTAGATCACTGTACCGAGGAGTACTCCCACCCCCCTGCAACACAAAGTTGGAGCCATTCCTTACTGAACAGTTCCGAACAAGACAACCCCGCAGTTGTTTGCAACCAACTGCCCACACAGCCGAATATAGAAGGACTTCTAGACAGGGATCAATCTCGCTCTCCAGTGGGAGCTACCCACGAAGCCTTGCTGCACCTCCCCTGTTTTAGCCATTCCCGGTTGATGAGGCTTGAGGCTACGATTACCTTTATAGGACATAACACATAGAATGCTCATCGTCCACGTGACGATATTCTGAAAGCGTTCGATCCATACAAGTTCGTTCCGGGTTCGAACGAAACCGAAGGCATTATCTTATTACATTCATTTTGGAATCACCCTCAGAGTTAACGACGTTAACCCTTGCACTCTAATCCACCATCTCAAATCTATAAGCACTATTCCGTCAACTCATTACGGAATCACCCATAGAGTTATACTGACGTATAGCCCTTACACCTCGAGTCTTCACTTGCTCCACTTGGATTAACGACCTAACGTTATTTGGAATCGATGTGGTTTTCGGATCCCAAATATGGAAACCCGATCCCGGTCTCATCGAAAACCAAAGCGTGTCTTTTAGGGCCAAGTTGTTTTAAAGGTTTAAAACAAATTCAATTCAATATTTTCTATGTACACACAGATAGATAATTCTCAACATCATAATAGATAATCAATATTATCATAACATCAGATAATCTACATTATCAACTCAAACAGATAAATCATACTATCAACTCAATGCAACCATAACATCCAAATCACACAACAACATTTATCTCATAACTGAGATCTCAACCATTTAGGGTAATAAATATCAATCATTATTCATAAGCAATGACTTATTAAATCACCATCCTATAATTAGTTTAAAATGAATTAAATTAATTACATCTTCCTTAATCAATTTAAAATAAATTAAATTAATTACTTATCCATATAAACCTTTCTTACATATTCGTTAATTAATTATAAATCAATCAATTAATTACCCTTAACAAGTTACCCTAATTAATCATCTTGATTAAATATTCTTTAATTACATTTAAGTAATAAATCTCTAATTAATTTCAAAAATTAATTAATCCAAACCAATCCCTTTAATTAACCTGTAATTACTTCATCAATTAATTAATCATAATTAATTACATTAATCCTTAATTAATTACATTAATTAATTCTTTATTGATTAATTGTTCTTAATTAATCAATCCTTAATTATATCATTAATTATATAAATTAATAATCTCAAATTATTTTAAATAACTCCATTAAATTAATTATCAAAACCTAAATTAATTACACTAAGTAATTAATTATTAATTACTTACTTAAGTAATTATTCAACATACTAATTACATATTAATTATACAAGTAATTAATTCCAAAACTCCTCCATTAAATTACATCCAGTAATTTATTTTTTCACTAAGTAATTTTCCATTTGTAATTACTTCTCAAATCAAATCAATGATTAATTTAAATTAATTAAACTTAATTAATTAACTTAATTAATCAAAATAAATTTAATTAATTACAATTAGTAAATAATTTCCTTAATTACTTTCATTAAGTAATTATACTTAAATAATTCTTAATTGATTGTCTTTAAAATAATTAATCCAATTAATCAAATAAATTAATTACATTAATTAATTATAAAATAATCCTATGTTAATGACCTTCATTAACCAATAACAAAACTCTAATTACTTTCTTAAAGTAATCAATTGAATTAATTAATATTAATTCTTAATTTATTTAAAGAAACTCATTAATTTATTTCTAATTATTTAATTAATCAAGTGATAATTAAAAACTTAATTAATTATTAATTACTTGATTAATAATTCAATTCATTAATTAAATTAAATCAAATCTTATTTAAATTGATTTCTAAATCAGACTTTAATCAGATTTAATTAACTTACTTAAATCTTTTAATTAATTAAATAAATCCTTAATTATTTATTTAATTAACCTAATTATTAATTAATTAACTTAATTAATAATAAAACTTAATTACCTTGATCAGATAATTAAGTTTTAAACAATAAAAATCATTATCTCATTAATGATTAAATTATCATTATTAAAGTCATTTAAAAACAAATTTTCTTTTAAATTTTATAAATTCCATTTAGATTAAAATTAAAATGAAATTAAATTTAAACAAGATTCAATTATTAAACACTTTTTATTTCATGTTAAAGAATTACTTAAGGTATTTCATAAATAGTTTAACCCATAATCAATTTAAATAAAATTTAAATTATACTTTAAATAATCAAGTGATTTTAAAACATTCAAATTAAAATCTTATTTTCAATTCAAACTAGGATTCAATCATGTTCAGATTCAGATTCAAAAATTCAAATTTAAAATCCTGTTTAGAATTTCATTTTCAGATTTATAAAACATATGTTATAAAATACTGAAATATTCAAATTTAATTATAACATTAGAATTTATAACTTGTTTTCTTTTGAAATCTTTCAGATTCAAATTCAAATTTGAATTCAGGATTTCAAATCCAGATTTTTAACTTAAATCTAAATTCTTGTTTTAAAAAAACTTATTTCCAAATTTTAACTACCTTATTAAAAATACTGTAACAAGTTCAGTTGTTAAACTTCCCATTTTATAAAATTTATTTATATTGAAAACAAAAATTCAAATTTATTTTGAATTCATAATTTTAAACTGGGTTTGAAACTTTCTTTACATCTGACTCTGTTACCTTTTTATGTTAGATTTAGCTTAAATTTTAAAACCTGCACAAAGTCAGGTTTAAATTTCTAAATATTTTATTTCTGCAAATTTTCTATTTGAAATCTGGAATTTCAAATATATTTGAATTCATGATTTTAAACTTACTCCAAATATAAGTTTAAACCTGCTTTGCTCTCTTTTTAGTTAAATTTTGTTTAAAAAAAAAATTACAACCTGAAACTGTCAGGTTTCAGAAAGATAGAACCTGGATCTAACATGCTGCGAGCCTGTACCTATTTTACTTCGAGACGTCTCATACTTAACTTCGGGAAAATACTGTAATGACTCGACTATTCACTCGAGTACCATACCTCACCCAAATTCCCAGAAACCAATCCCACATCCCAACCTGGAGACCACAGTACAAACCCAAACACTAGACCTGTCAATTGCATGTTCACCTCCCTCCGACCATCGTTAGGGCTACAACTCCGGCTAGTACCTCCTCTTAAACCCAGCAACAAATCCCCAGAGTTGCAAAACACTCGATCAATCCTAGTGGCTATATGATCGAATTCTTACTTTATTAAAAACTTAGGGCTACAGACAATTCCTCACTCCTATTGCTAATTCATGAATCAATTTACAGATTTGATAATTTTGATGATGAGCCTGATCCTATTACTATATACAGAAGCAATATCAAAACTTCATAACATTACAATCATCAGAACACTCTAAACCCCAATTTGCTCAACACCCATATGCACAGTCAAAACCCATTTTAAATTTATAATTTTACATTTAAAAATCATGAATTAAGCTAATGTTTTGATTTGTATATCTAAATTTCCCAATCATTAGTGTTTGAATTTTTAACAGTGGTTTTATCTCTAAACATGATTTACTGAGAAATTACAGTTTCTATATAAGTAAATCAAAATTTATAATTTAGTTCTTAGCTTGATCAAACAATATTTACTAAATCCTCAGCTTTAAACATTAATATCAAGAGGAATGATTTAAATTGAACCAGACTTGAAAACTTTAGAACAGAAATGTTCTACAGGTAAATCCTAATTTTCAGATAACTCTCATCACAATTTCACAAGAGTTTTATCAAATATTCCAATACAACTCATATTAAATCATGGTTCAATAGATCATATTTACCATAGAATTTTTAACAGTAAAAGTTACCCACTTTGAAAATTATGAGCAGAACATAATTCCTAAATTGAAGCTTCAATGCATTAGCTTCCTATCCAATGATTATATGCATGCAAACTTCACTATGCAGAAATTTCCAGAGAAGATTTGGTATCAATTTACCTTAATTAAATCCCTATGCTTCAATATGAACATGCATATTAATTCATTCCAGATATAATGACAAACAACCAGATTTTATTAAAGAAGTTTTAGAAGTTACTCACCTAATTTCCTGAGCAGAGCATCCATATTTATTGAGAAATTTGAACTTGAATTGCTTTGGACTGAAAAATTTATGTTTCTTCTAATTATCTACTTTTTGCATGCATGTTTTAAACTGCAGGTTGCTCAAATTTGCAGAGAAGCAATTGCAGGCCTTGATTTTGCAGGAATGAATAGCAATGATTTTCAGGAAAAATGCAAACTTGATTATGCAGTAATTCCAGGTAGAAGAGAAATGCAGTTTGAATGATCTCTTATTTGATTTTTTTTTTTTTGAAACTGAACTATAGGTGCTTGTATGACTTGGGAATGATTATGGGATGAAAAGAAATGCTGGTTTTTGTTATTGAGGGATTTCAGATTTTTTTTTTAAATGAAGTGTTTTCTTGATTCAATTAGCATTAAATTTTAAGAAGAGAATGAAGTGAAAAATGAAAAATGTTTTTAAAAGAACTGAAATAAAATTTAATAAAGAAAAGATTAAAATACAATGAAACTTGTCATAAGAGCTACTAACTTATTAACACATGTAGTTTAAATACTTAAAAAGTTAACACTTGTCTTTTTACTTAATTTAGTTATTTTTAAATGTTTATAAAGGGTCTTATTAAATTAAATTTTATGTTTATATGAATATATATGATTTACTTATTTTAAGAAAATGTAAATAAAACTATTTATAATTTAAAACTTACAAAGTATTTTAAAGAACCAATTAATTTGAATTTCAAAATAAAATTTCAAATCAATTGAGCTTTTGAAATCAAAGTTAAAATCTATTTATTCAATTTAAAATTGAAGACTCTAATTCCACTTTATATTTTTGAAAAAAAATAGAATATTTATTAATATGATTTAAAATAACAATTTACAATTTTATATGATTTATAAAGAAATTATAAATCACTTTTATATTTAAATGAATTTAATCATATGCTATCTTATATTTTAAACTTATATAAAATATACTTAATTCATATTTATCAAATAATATTTTAAAAAGAAATAAAACCAACTTTTATTTAAATTTAAAACAAAAATTAAGCTAAATCAAATTTTAAACAATTTAACATTTATTATAAATATTATCAAACCATAAAATTATTAATTTAAATAGATTTTTAAAATCTTAATATTAATTAAAACATAATTTTCCTAATTACTAGATATTTTATTAGAATTGAAAAAAAAACATCATTTATTTATTTTCATGTAAGTTAAATTCCAAACGAAGTTAAACTATAATATATATACAAATATATATATACACATTATAATTTAAACATTTATTTTAGCATTTAAAAAAAAATCACAAATTAAATATTATTTATCCCGATTATTAAACCAAAACAAATTTTATTAATCAATATTGTCAATATCAATTTAATTTTATATAAAGATTATTAAATTGATATTGTCTAAAATTCTGGGATATCACATTCCTTCCCCCTTAAAATAATTTTGTCCTCGAAATTTAAAACAAAGGTAATTTAATAACCCACTTTAGATTTTTTTTAAAACTAAGCATACATCAAACATATGCTAACAACCATAGCAATCGATTCATCCAATCAAACAAAATTAACTATCCAGACAAAATTCTGGACAGAGTTTCCTCGAGTTTCCCAAGTAAACACTGGGTTACTCGCTCTATAAAACCCAAACAATCAACACTACTAAGCTATAGAACTCTTACTCATCTATATCTATAACTAACAAGACATCAGACTATAGACAAGTCTGACTCAACAACCAAAATCTCTCAGAACAGCTGATTCCAAAACCAGAAATAGATATACATGTACTCCCTCAGAGATACGTGAAACACATCGAATTCCAGTTGTCTAAACTGGCAATTCAATCCAGATAATCAAATACTTATCCAAAACAGAACACAGAAGAAATCCAAAACTTCTCGGAGCTAGCTTACCCAATTCTTACCCAAAATTTATAGCTCCTAAAACTGGGAAAACTTATCCAAAATCAGATCTTCGACTGCTTATCTCTTACCTGATCAGCTCAATCCTTGCTGATGTCTCAAGAAATAAACTGGACCAAATCCAATCCACCAGAATGATCCTCCTCGATCAATCAAGATCAAGATCAACTCCTCTCATAACCATCAGAAGAAAACAAACTTCTCCTGTCCGGAAAAGAAAAGCAGATGCACTTCCAAACTGCTTCCGCTGCACGACTTTGATTTGGAGTAGAAAAGAATGCTGATGAAGAACACAAGCACAACTGGACAGCATAACCCAGAGAAAATTCAGAATTTCCTCAAATCCTGAGTTGCTTCAATAAACTCCATCTCAAGAAACCAACTTTCAACTAGTTGAACCACGGGTACCACTGAATCTCCAGATGAAGACAAACTCTGACCTTTCTGAAAATATTCAGAAAACTCTCCAACAATCTAAGAGAATACCCAATCATCGCAAGTCACTTTTGCGATCAACTCAATATAAGATCCAAAGAAAACTATTCTCTCTAAACCAATCTAAACAGCTTATGCTGGTCTTGCAATCCCATCGAAGAAATGAATTCTGCTCAACTGCTTCTGAACTCCATCTCCAGAAAACTGCTAAGCCAGAAAACTCTGCTGACACACCGAACACTCCGAGCTTCACCGCTGACACCAATGCCAAAGAATTCCCAATTCAAAGCTCTTCGAGAAACTCGGACTTTAAACCACACAAAAACACCCTGCTGAACTCAGCCACAACACCGAAGCATACCTGCCTCCTTAAACTTGTTCCAAAGAAATTATCGTAGGAAACATCCATAGTCACTGCATTTCATCACGCAGCTACTACTTCCCTGAGGTATCAAGATACCATCACTCGCTTCTGTTCAGCCAACAGATCAAAATTCTACTCATCCAACTTCAAAGATGAACCCCGAACCTTAACAGGTTACCTTCAGAGATCAATGAAGTCCTTATACCACTTCAAAACTCACTTGAGACGGTATTAGGTCTACAGTCTCGACAGATACACTTCAATCAAACATTCAAACTCCAGCCAATGGGTAGTTGTGTTACACACACCATTACCTCATTCTACCTTTATAACATACATTGGGAAACCCAAACAGGTAACCCAACAGATAGGTAGAAATAAATATGTAAATATATAAATATATATATATATATTAAAAATTACAAATACGCTCTCTCAAGATAGACACGACTCCAGAGCCTAGGTATTCACTCAACCTCGCTCTGATACCAACTGTCACGACCCGACTTTCTACTCCCAGAAAATCGCATCATGAATTAGGAAAGAAAGGGATAGAAGAAGAAAAGAAAGAAGAGAAATAAGAAACAACACTAGAATCTCAACAACGGAACGAATAAATTATATTAATAACATAAGTATTTACATAATATACAATACCAATCAGAGATAGACAACATACACATCACATATACTAGACGGTTATAAACACCTGTCTAGTATTTACAACTCAATTCAATCACAACACGGAGATAACACAGCGGAAAACTATATCTAATGCAGATGCCTCCTGCTCCATTGCTCCTCCATTATTCGTCAAAGCTAACCTGAATCCCTTGGCTACTCGTAAAAATTTGAGTGCCCAAGAGTTTATGAAAAACAAAAATAAACTCCGGGTCAGACATGGGTCTGGTGTGAGTAACATGTTAAGGTTGCTTAAATTTTAAAACCTTTGAAAAGAAAGGTATCACGTAAGACTTCCCACACATAAACATGGAAAAGTTTTTACCTTACGCTAACCAAAAAATTTGATAGGAAATCCGATGATATTATAATAGTGTCTAGGGTTTTCAAGTAAATAAGAAATAGCCGAAATTGTTACATCTATTAAATTCCAGCTACTAGCCACAAAAGTGGGTAATACAATCAAAACCGTTGGCACTTATTGGGTTGTGGATTCCATACAATGGCCGGGCTACTGGGGTACCGCCCGTCACAGTACGTGGCCTAGATCACCGTACCGAGGAGTACTCCCACTCCCCTGCAACACAAGGCCGGAACCATTCCTTACTGAACAGTTTCGAACAAGACAACTCTGCAGTTGTTTGCAACCAACTGCCCACATAGCCGAATATAAAGGGACTTCTAGACAGGGATCAATCTCGCTCTCCAGTGGGAGCTACACACGAAGCCTTGCTGCACCTCCCCTATTTTAGCCATTCCCGGTTGATGAGGCTTGAGGCTACGATTACCTTTATAGGACATAACACTTAGAATGCTCATCGTCCACCTGTCGATGTTCTGAAAGAATTCGATCCATACAAGTTCGTTCCGGGTTCGAACGAAACCGAAGGCATTATCTCGTTACATTCATTTTGGAATCACCCTCAGAGTTAAGGACGATAACCCTTGCACTCTAATCCACCATCTCGAATCTATAAGCACTATTCCGTCAACTCATTACGGAATCACCCACAGAGTTATATTGATGTATAGCCCTTACACGTCGAGTCTTCACTTGCTCCACTTGGATTAACGACCTAACGTTATTTGGAACCGATGTGGTTTTCGGATCCCAAATATGGAAACCCGATCCCGGTCTCATCGAAAACCAAAGCGTGTCTTTTAGGGCCAAGTTGTTTTAAAGGTTTAAAACAAATTCAATTCAATATTATCTATTTACACAAAGATAGATAATTCTCAACATCATAATAGATAATCAATATTATCATAACATCAGATAATCTACATTATCAACTCAAACAGATAAATCATATTATCAACTCAATGCAACCATAACATCCAAATCACACAACAACATTTATCTCATAACTGAGATCTCAACCATTCAGGGTAATAAATATCAATCATTATTCATAAGCAATGACTTATTAAATCACCATCCTATAATTAATTTGAAATGAATTAAATTAGTTACATCTTCCTTAATTAATTTAAAATAAATTAAATTAATTACTTATCCATATAAACCTTGCTTACATATTCCTTAATTAATTATAAATCAATTAATTAATTACCCTTAACAAGTTACCCTAATTAATCATCTTGATTAATTATTCTTTAATTACATTCAAGTAATAAATCTCTAATTAATTTCACAAATTAATTAATCCAAACCAATCCCTGTAATTAACCTGTAATTACTTCATCAATTAATTAATCATAATTAATTACATTAATCCTTAATTAATTACATTAATTAATTCTTTATTGATTAATTTTTCTTAATTAATCAATCCTTAATTATATCATTAATTATATAAATTAATAATCTCAAATTTTTTAAATAACTCCATTAAATTAATTATCAAAACCTAAATTAATTACACTAAGTAATTAATTATTAATTACTTACCTAAGTAATTATTCAACATAATAATTACATATTAATTACATAAGTATTTAATTCCAAAACTCCTCCATCAAATTACATCCATTTTTAATTACTTCTCAAATCAAATCAATGATTAATTTAAATTAATTAAACTTAATTAATTAACTTAATTAATCAAAATAAACTTAATTGATTACAATTAGTAAATAATTTCCTTAATTACTTTCATTAAGTAATTATACTTAAATAATTCTTAATTGATTGTCTTTAAATTAATTAATCCAATTAATCATTAAAATTAATTACATTAATTAATTATAAAATAATCCTATGTTAATGACCTTCACTAACCAATAACAAAACTCTAATTACTTTCTTAGAGTAATTAATTGAATTAATTAATATTAATTCTTAATTTATTTAAAGAAACTCATTAATTTATTTCTAATTATTTAATTTATCAAGTGATAGTTAAAAACTTAATTAATTATTAATTACTGATTAATAATTCAATTCATTAATTAAACTAAATCAAACCTTATTTAAATTAATTTCTAAATCATACTTTAATCATATTTAATTAACTTACTTAAATCTTTTAATTAATTAAATAAATCCTTAATTATTTATTTAATTAACCTAATTATTAATTAAATGAATTAATAATAAACTTAATTACCTTGATCAAATAATTTAGTTTTAAACAATAAAAATCATTAATCTCGTTAATGATTAAATTATCATTATTAAAGTCATTTAAAAACAAATTTGCTTTTAAATTTTATAAATTCCATTTATATTAAAATTAAAATGAAATTAAATTTAAACAAGATTCAATTATTAAACACTTTTTATTTCATGTTAAAGAATTACTTAAGGTATTTCATAAATAGTTTAACCCATAATCAATTTAAATAAAATTTAAATTATACTTTAAATATTCAAGTGATTTTAAAACATTCAAATTAAAATCTTATTTTCCTTTCAAACTAGGATTCAATCATGTTCAGATTCAGATTCAACAATTTAAATTTAAAATCTTGTTTTGAATTTCATTTTCAGATTTATAAAACATATGTTATAAAATACTGAAATATTCAAATTTAATTATAACATTAGAATTTATAACTTGTTTTCTTTTGAAATCTTTAAGATTCAAATTCAAATTTGAATTCAGGATTTCAAATCTAGATTTTTAACTTAAATCTAAATTCTTGTTTTAAAAATATTATTTCCAGATTTTAACTACCTTATTAAAAATACTGTAACAAGTTCAGTTGTTAAACTTCCCATTTTATAAAATTTATTTATATTGAAAACAAGAATTCAAATTTATTTTGAATTCATAATTTTAAACTGGGTTTGAAACTTTCTTTACATCTGGCTCTGTTTCCTTTTTATGTTAGATTTAGCTTAAATTTTAAAACCCGCACACTGTCAGGTTTAAATTTCTAAATATTTTATTTCTACAAATTTTCTATTTGAAATCTGGAATTTCAAATATATTTGAATTCATGATTTTAAACTTACTCCAAATATAAGTTTAAACCTGCTTTGCTCTCTTTTTAGTTAAATTTTGTTTAAAAAAAATACAACCTGAAACTATCAGGTTTCAGAAAGATAGAACCTAGAACTAACATGCTGCGAGCCTGTACCTATTTTACTTCGAGACGTCTCAAACTTAACATGGGGAAAATACTGTAATGACTCGAGTATTCACTCGAGTACCATACCTCACCCAAATTCCTAGAAACCAATCCTACATCCCAACCTTGAAACCACAGTACAAACCCAAACACTAGACCTGTCACTGGCATGTTCACCTCCCTCCGACCATCGTTAGGGCTACAACTCCGGCTAGTACCTCCTCTTAAACCCAGCAACAAATCCCCAGAGTTGCAAAACACTCGATCAATCTTAGTGGCAATATGATCGAATTCTTACTTTATTAAAAACTTAGGGCTATAGACAATTCCTCACTCCTATTGCTAATTCATGAATCAATTTACAGATTTGATAATTTTGATGATGAGCCTGATCCTATTACTATATACAGAAGCAATATCAAAACTTCAGAACATTACAATCATCAGAACACTCTAAACCCTAATTTTCTCAACACCCATATGCACAGCTAAAACCCATTTTAAATTATGATATTACATTTAAAAATCATGAATTAAACTAATGTTTTGATTTGTATAGCTGAATTGCGTAATCATCAGTGTTTGAATTTTTAACAGTGGCATGGTTTTATCTCTAAACATGATTTACTAAGAAATTACAGTTTCTATATAAGCAAATCAAAATTTATAATTTAGTTCTTAGCTTGATCAAACAATATTTACGAAATCCTCAGTTTTAAACATTAATATCAAGAGGAATGATTTAAATTGAACCAGACTTGAAAACTATAGAACAGAAATGTTCTACAGGTAAATCCTAATTTTCAGATAACTCTCATCACAATTTCACAAGAGTTTTATCAAATATTCCAATACAACTCATATTAAATCATGGTTCAATAGATCAGATTTACCATAGAATTTTTAACACTAAAAGTTACCCACTTTGAAAATTATGAGCAGAACATAATTCCTAAATTGAAGCTTCAATGCATTAGCTTCCTATCCAATGATTATATGCATGCAAACTTCACTATGCAGAAATTTCCAGAGAATTTTTGGTATCAATTTACCTTAATTAAATCCCTATGCTTCAATATGAACATGCATATCAATTCATTCCAAATATAATGACAAACAACCAGATTTTATTAAAGAAGTTTTAGAAGTTACTCACCTAATTTCCTGAGCAGAGCATCCATGTTTATTGAGAAATTTGAACTTGAATTGCTTTGGACTGAAAACTTTATGTTTCTTCTAATTATCTACTTCATGCATGCAGGTTTTAAACTACAGGTTGCTCAAATTTGCAGAGATGCAAGTGCAGGCCTTGATTTTGCAGGAATGAATAGCAATGACTTTCAGGAAAAATGCAAACTTGATTATGCAGTAATTCCAGGTAGAAGAGAAATGTAGTTTGAATGATCTCTTATTTGATTTTTTTTTTTTGAAACTGAACTATAGGTGGTTGTATGACTTGGGAATGATCATAGGATGAAAAGAAATGCAGGTTTTTGTTATTGAGGGATTTCAGATTTTTTTTTTAAACGAAGTGTTTTCTTGATTCAATTAGCATTAAATTTTAAGAAGAGAATGAAGTGAAAAATGAAAAAATGTTTTTAAAAGAATTGAAATAAAATTTAATAAAGAAAAGATTAAAATACAATGACACTTGCCATAAGAGCAACTAACTTATTAACACATGTAGTTTAAATACTTAAAAAGTTAACACTTGTCTTTTTACTTAGTTTAGTTATTTTTAAATGTTTATTAAGGGTCTTCTTAAATTAAATTTTATGCTTATATGAATATATATGATTTACTTATTTTAAGAAAATGTAAATAAAACTATTTATAATTTAAAACTTACAAAGTATTTTAAAGAACCAATTAATTTGAATTTCAAAATAAAATTTCAAATCAATTAAACATTTGAAATCAACGTTAAAATCTATTTATTCAATTTAAAATTGAAGACTCTAATTCCTCTTTATATTTTTAAAAAAAATCGAATATTTATTAATATGATTTAAAATAACAATTTACAATTTTATATGATTTATAAAGAAATTATAAATCACTTTTATATTTAAATGAATTTAATCATATGCTATCTTATATTTTAAACTTATATAAAATATACTTAATTCATATTTAATCAAATAATATTTTAAAAAGAAATAAAACCAACTTTTATTTAAATTTAAAACAAAAATTAAGCTAAGTCAAATTTTAAACAATTTAACATTTATTATAAATATTATCAAACCATAAAGTTATTAATTTAAATAGATTTTTAAAAACTTAATATTAATTAAAACATAATTATCCTAATTACTAGATATTTTATTAGAACTGAAAAACAAACTTCATTTATTTATTTTGATGTAAGTTAAATTCCAAACAAAGTTAAACTATAATATATATATAAATATATATATATAAACATTATAATTTAAACATTTATTTTAGCATTTAAAAAAAAACAATCACAAATTAAATATTATTTATCCCGATTATTAAACCAAAACATATTTTATTAATCAATATTGTCAATATCAATTTAATTTTATATAAAGATTATTAAATTGATATTGTCTAAAATTCCGGGATATCACATAAAGTTAAGTGTATTAGCGTTTGCATGATGATTTAATATGAATGCATGTATATTTTTATATGGATGTTTGAATGCATGTCTGGAACAATAGTGTTAGCTCTGTTCTACAGGTTTAAATTTGGTCAATATCGAATTGCTCTTCCCCTGATTCTCTTTAGGATTTGATTTATAAACATAATCTATTTGTTATGACAAGATCCAATTTTTTATATTAATTTTTAAGTTAAGTATGAAAATAATTAAAATTGGAAAGTAAATGACAGTAAAGCTTAATCAATCAAATGATTAGATCTCAAAGATTAAATGTTTCATGTATGTAACCTGATTTGTATTTGAAAAATCATGAATTTCAAAAATAAAATCAGGAATTTGAAGCTTGTAATTCGTGAGAGATCGAAGGATGAACGGAATTCGTGTTTGAGGTGATTTCTGGTGATCAGTGAAGTTTGAGTGGTCGCGATCACAGCTGGAGGTAGCTGAGGAGTTGACGAGGTCGAAAAAAATGGTATGTGAATTTTTAGTTCACCGTGGTGGTGGCTAATCGTCGATTTAGGATTTCAACACAGAATTGGTCGAGGTCGGAACTGAGGCTACTACGTCGTTGTCGTAGCATCGGAGGAGATCGGTCGTAGGGGAAAAGAGAGAGGGGACTCGGGCGTAGTTCCAGGCCTGACAACGTGAACTCCAGTGATCGCAACTAGGTGGCGCAAGGTGGTTTAGGTGATCTGGTTACGGTCTGTTGGGTTCGAATATGTTCGATTTTTTCTACTGGGTGGATCAGGATTCAGGGTGGTCGATCAGGTTGAGTTGGTGTTGTCGACTTGCGGATGGTCTTGGTGACGATCGGAGATGGTCGGGGCGGTTGTGCATGTGCACGCATGCATTTGAGTATATGGGTTGATGTTTTTATTTGGGGAAGGTAGGGACTACGTGGGTCTGGCTCGTGGAAATAGGTGGTTTGACTCAAAGTTGAGTCGATGCGAGAATTTCATGGGGTTGGCTCGAGAATTTTATGGGTTTGGCCCAGGTATTTATGAGTTGTTATGATCAAGTATTAAAAGCTTATCAAAATGTGTAAGTTTCAAAGAAAAATGTAAACCAAGTTCTTAAACAAAGTATCAGCAAGTTTTAAATGAGTTTTCCAAGTTTTAAAATGTTTTCAAATTATTTTTTTAAAGTAATAGTTATAATAGGTAAATTCCTATATGTCTTGAAGGGTGATTTAAATGTTGTAATTAAATAAAATGTTAATTATTTAATGTATTAAGGATGGTAAACTAATTAATGTAATCAGTTAAGGAAATAATTAATTAATTTAATTATTAAGATATTAATTAAGGCTTAATTAATATGTGAAATCAATTTAGAAGATTGATTTATTTATGTGATTTATTAAATGATAATTAGTTAATGTATGTAATTAAAGGATTAAATTGTTAAAGATTAATTAATCTACTTACTAATTAAAGGTTAATTAATGGAGGACGATTAACCCATGGAATATTTACTTAATGAAAGTAATTATGGATAATTAATCTAAATGGTTAATTAAAGAATTCATTAATTAAGGAAATTAATCATAGGCTTGGTTAATGAGTGTGATTAATTAAAAGATAATTGATCAAAGTTAGTGATTAATGGATAATTAATTAATGTGACTAATTAAAGGTCATTATAATCAATTATAGTTAATTAATTAATGAGAGTCGTAAGGTAAATTAGTGAGAATGGTTAAAGAAAATTTATTCGTAAAGGTAATTACTTAATGTAAGTCAAGAATAATTAATTGAGGATAATAAATTATGATGGATGATTAAGGGATAATTATTTAATTGGTTTGTAATTAATTAATGTTAAATATGCAAGATTTAAAAGTGAATGAAGTTATTAATTTAATTTATTTAAATTAATTACAAATGGTGTGACTAAATTAATCTTGCTTATAGATGATAAGATATATTGAATGTCTTGGATTATTTGATATCTCTGATATGTGATTTGTGATTCTTTGTGATATGAGATACCTTGGTTGAATTGTGATATTGTGCACTATCTATCTAGGTAAATTGTTGTGTGAATATGAAACCCTGAATATAAATTGTATTGTTTTAAACTTAAATGTTTGACTTAAAGAATAACATTGGTTTCGAAGAGATCGGGGTCGGGTATTAGTAAATACCCGAAACCACTTCGATTTGTAATCTATAATTAATTCTTTAGAGATTTGATATGTGAAAACAACAGGCTGGAATTGGGATAAATTATGTAACTTGGCCTTTTAATTGAGCAATAGTTCTTGAATATTGTTTGTTATAAGTGTTGGTTTAACATGTTAAGAACTCGCATTGGAGTACGAGTTACCCCGGGTTTCAAATATGTCTATGACTCTGAATTTTCAAGTTATTTGAGTTTACTCACGCTGATTTCCAGCCTGATTCGTGTGTTACTTTGATATAATGCTCGGGTCAGACCGAGTATTACAGATTTTCAGGTTAGGGCATTCTGGAGCTAAGGAGGCGAGATGGATGGCAGGAGCATATGGAGTATATCCCGCTATGTTATATTGTTTGTAGTTGGGACAAGTTAACGATAACTGTCCGGTTTATGTATAAATGGTTGTAACTCTGATGAATTGTATATAAAGTTACAATTACAGCTTTTCTTTGTAAATGCTATTATTTGATATTATAATTATCTGCTGCGATTGTGATATGCTGTTGCTTTCTATTTTTCTTCTTCCTTCTTCCTTCTTTCTTCTTTTCTTTAACAATCTAAAATTTCAGGCGTTCGATTTCTCAGCACTTCTGCACTGAATGTATTAATGTCGAATTCTCGAGGTCAAATTTTGGGTCGTTACACCGACGATAGTTGATCAAAAGTAAGAGGCCGCCAAATGAGTTTTAGGCGGAAGCAGTTGCATGTGTGATTTGTCTTTCTAACCAATCTCTAATAAAAAGTGTGTAGGGAAAAACATTACAAGAAGCATGAAGTGGAAGGAAGCCCGACATTTCCCATTTTAGAGTGTTCGGATGCATAGATTCACTTCCAAAAGGTCACAAAGCAATCGGTGTGAAGTAGATATGCAAAATAAAGAAGAACGCTAAAGGAGAAGTTGAAAGGTACGAGGCAAGATTGGTGGCAAAAGGCTACCGTCAATGAGCGGGCATTGACTATGATGAGGTATTCGCTCCTGTCGCTCGATTAGAAACTGTTAAACTAATTATTTCATCACGGCTCAAAAAAATTGGAAGTTACATCAAATGGATGTGAAATCTGCATTCCTTAATGGAGTTTTTGAAGAATAAGTTTGCATCGAGCAGTCATAAGGCTACAAAATCAAGGGAGAAGAAGATAAGGTATGGAAGCTCAAAAAAGCACTTATGAGTTGAAATAAGGCCTATGAGCTTGGAATGCTCAAATTGATAAGTATTTTCAAGAGAGAAACTTCATCAAGTGTTCATATGAGGATGCACTCTATATCAAAATCCAAAATGGTGATATATTAATTGTTTGCTTGTATGTAGATGACTTAATCTTCATTGGTAGCAATCCAAGTATGTTTAATGAGTTTAAGAAGGAAATGACAAAGGAGTTCTATATGACCGATATTGGGTTTATGTCTTACTATCATGACATTGAAGTAAAACAAAACGACAAAGGAATTCTAATCACTCAAGAAGCCTATGCTAAAGAAGTACTGAAGAAGTTCAAGATGGATGACACAAATCCGGTCTGCATGCCTATTGAATGTGGAATCAAGTTGTCAGAGCATGAGGAATGAGAAAAGGTGGATCCAACACTCTTTAAGAGCTCGATTGGAAGCTTGTGATACTTAACGTGCACAAGACCCACCATCCTATATGCGGTAGGAGTTGTCGGTCGATATATGCAGAACCAACAGCAACTCATTTGAAGGCAACAAAGAGGATTCTACATTCTATCAAAGGGATAACAAACTTTGGCCTGTACTACTCTATTTCTGATAATTACAAGCTTGTTGGATATAGAGATAGTGATTGTACTGGAGATATGGATGATCGAAAAAGCTTAAGCAGTTTCGTGTTCTACATGGGAGACAGGACTTCATATGAATGTCGAAAAAGCGGTTGATTGTCACACTTTCCACCTGCGAAGCAGAGTATATAGGTGCTAATTCATATGATTTCCATCCAATTTGGTTAGGAAAACTGTTAAAAGAGTTGAATTTGCCACAAGAGGAGAAACCAAGATTTTCATTGACCAAATTGTCAGCAATTGCTTTGGCCAAGAACCCAGTCTTCCATGATCGAAGTAAGCATACTGATACACGCTACCATTACGTTAGAGAATTTGTTGCCAAAAAGATGTACAACTAGAGTACATGTGGACAAATGATCAAGTAGCTAATAACTTCACCAAGCCTCTCAAGCACGAAGATTTTGTTAAGTTAAGGAGTGTTCTTGGAGTAGCAAAATCAAGTTTAAGGGGGTGCTAGAAATAAACTTAATTTTGCAATCTAGATTTTTCTAGAATCTAGAAAATATTTGAAACTGTATAAGTAAATATTTAGGAGATATTTGTGGAGAACCATTGGATTAAGATAATCTCCACCATTATTTGTGATGTGAACTCATATAAATAGAGCTAGATTCACTGGCTTTGGATGTAAGAAAAAAATATGAACCTTTGTAAAAAACTTTACCAATAAAGTTCTTCTCCTTATTATTAAAAAGTCCATTTTTTCCCTCTACATCCTCTTGTCCATCTTCATCTACAATCAAATCTATTTGGTATTGAAGACAACTTCCAACAATTTATTCTAGTTTCTGCAGTCAAACACATGTCGCCAAATACAAATAAGATAAGGAAACTGATTAGGCAAGTAAAATGACTGCAAAGGAGAGTATTGCTTGTTTCGAGGTTCTTGATCAGGAAGATTAGGATTTTCAAAGATGTTGCTTGGTTTTGCATAATCTATTTACTAAGTATAAGGTAGACGATGCAAGGTTTAAAAATGCTAGAAAGTTGGATTCTATGGGAAATGAGGAGGGCAATCAATTTGTTGCATGTAAGCGAGTTGCACTGCCAAGGCTTGAGATGTATAAGAATAAGAGTGCTTGGATTGTTCACTAGTGGATTTTGGTTGGTATAGTACGAAGATGGATAGCGTGATGAAACTGAAATTCGAATGCAGCTATGGTTATATGTGCTTGAGTTGAGGATGGAGAGTAACATTGATCAGAGCAATAATATTCATAGAGTTGATAAAGTTGCTAAAGGGGCACAAAATTATGGGTTTTCCTGGTTTGGATATTCTAATTTGATGGAAAATTGGAATGGCTTAAAAAATTGATTATGGTCTGAAAATGGTTGATAAAAACTAGAGAATTTGCAGTTTATGATGTCATCTTTATCTTTCTTGGCTTCTCTGTTTGAAATTTTTATTAAGCGGTACAGGGAATAGATTTCGAAGGAACAAACTTAGCTTTCTATTCAAAGTGGAAGAAACTTTGTTTTCTGGTTAAAGTTGAATTGATTTATTGCTTTGGTTTTCATGATATTTCATTTTATCTTTTGAGTCAGTTTTTTGGGGATTCCTTGTTATCATTTTCTCTCGCTTGTTAAATCTAATGGTATAGACAAAATTGGCTGTTATGTATAATTTGAGACCGAATCACTAGGTATCACTATACCTTCCTCGTAAGGCAGCTAATCAAAATGATTTTATGGAAATTTTTGCAAAAACTCTTCTGACTAAGAAAGAGAAAGAACTTTTTTTGTTGAAATCTCCATATTTTCATTGATTTGGCACACTGGAATAGAGAAAATTAGATCTAGGTATTCTTTTCTCGTATAAATTTGATTCGAAATGATAGAATAGTATTATTTAATTGAACGCCTAAAGTCATTTCTCCAATAATCTTAATCACGATTTAATACTTTTTTTGTTGTTGCATAGAACTATAATCTCATAATTAACTGCATTTTTCAGTTAAAACAATATAAACCAATCAAACCAAATTAATAGGAACGGTAGAATCGGTTTTGTTTGTTAACGTCGTATGTTTTTGTTATGTATTTTCAATTATTTTGTTTTTTTGATTATTGCCCACCTTTAATATTTTGTCCAACTTCAACTCGTTATTAAAAATGCAGCATTAATGAAAATTTATATTGTTAACCTAAAAAATGTTTTTTTCTGTCACTTTATGTAAATTTGTAGAATAAATGTAATTTTTTTTAATTTATAACATCATCACATTTTTCTATAAATATGGACCAAACTAACTGTTTTACAATGTTTTATGTTGGGAACCAGGCAAAATAACTCAAATACAAATCAATAAAACACTACAAGAGAATTAGGGATTTCCGATGGCTCGCAGCCATTGGGCGACCATTCGCGAGTTGTGCACAAATGCCGTCGGAAAATGGCCAATGAATTTTGTTCATTTCTAATGGTCTCCATGAAGAAATTGCTACGGCTACCGACGTCTCTTCTGTAAGCCGCCAGGAGTCGTCGGAAGCCGTCAAAAATCTAGGTATATTTTTTTCCCTATAGCCGAGCATCACTTCCATAACAATATATAACACAACTCATCAAAATCAGTATGTAAATCAAATATATAAGCTGAAATCGATATCAATATCGATGTTAATATAAAACTCAAACATCATCATATCAAATGCAAACATATTCAATCAATTAAAAACAAACCCTCCATCACCTATCTCACCCATTCGACTGCAATATTTACATCCAACATCAATATACAATATATACATCCAACATCCAACATCAAACCCCATAAATCAACTCCACAAATCAACCCTACAAATCAACTACAAAAATAAATGTCAAACACCACATGTCCACAAATCAACTCCACCATTACTCAATGTTTATGTACATTAGTTTCAAAACTGCAAATCGTACATCATGATTCATCATCGTCTCTGGATCCACCAAACGAAGGCACTGCTCTACGAGGCTCCACATACTCGGCCAAACGCTAGTTCATTTGCTTTATTTTCGCTATTCAAAGGCGATCATGCTTCTGTAGCTGCACAATATACTGTCGAAGCTCATTAATCTCTATGTTATCCTGATTCCTTTGGTAAGCCCTTTGTTATGCCCGAGCCTACAAAACAAGTCAAAATATTTTTAATTTATTACGTAACTTTTGTAAAAAAATAAGCAAATTATCGGGTGGCATATACTGTTTTGCAGCTTGTATATCTCTAAACCCGGCTTCTGTGATGTTATATTTTGAATTCAATGCAATGTATTCTACAATTACTGATAGTTGAGTACTGCTTATACAACCATCCCAAAAGGGTTTCTTAGCAACATCCAATAAATCATAATATTTTTGCTCTAATACTTGGTTCTTCTACGATATTAACATTATTACAATCAACTTCAATAGTAGGGAACACAGAACTCGCTACATCTTCAACCATATCTTCTATGAGATTCATGGGAATAATTTCATTATCCATTTCCTCCTCTAAATGTATGGGATTAGGTGCTATAAGTTCTCCATGACGATACTACACCAAATAATTCGAAATAAAACCATATTGGTGCGAATAAACTATTACCATATTCAGTATCAAATGCTATACTAATTTGCACCTACTACATGGACAATGAGTTTCTCCGTCGTTCCTGTTATTACCTAAAGCGAATTCAATAAAGACGTGTATACCATTTTGAAAATGTTCACTTATTGAGCCTCCAATTTCTTTTATTTGTTGACATATCCAGCTCGGATCGATAAAATAATTGATCATTTTCCTGCTTTAAAACATAAAAATGCATTAATCACTTACGTATTGACATTTTATTTTTCAATTAAATCATACATTTAAATTTTCACGACTAAAAAATATTATATTTAATTTTATACTTAAATGAATTTACACATTATATTATATGAACCTACAAGTTTTAGGTTATTGCTTTACAATTTGACGGTTGGTCACCCTACATCCCATTACAAACACAACAATAATTATATTTTACAAATCATTTCATTTTAAAACATTCAACAGAATTTCGACAATACTTCCCCTTTATTCGCTGTACCGTACACATATACATGTACATAAGAAACAAAAAGAAAGTATTGTCGAAATTTTACGAACCATTTAAAATGAAATGATTTGAAAAATATAATTACTTTATTGTGTTTGTAACTTCTCAAATACAGAGATAAATCTGACAAATATTGTATCGGATGAATATAAATGTCCATTCTATGACAAAAACGAATATCTATACAACTATTTTATACACTATTTGTCAAATGGGGCCAAAAACACTCTAAACGATTTACAAAAAGTAAAGTGTATTATAAAATAATTTTAACAATAATTATATGTATATTCTAAGAAACGCATACACTAAATCATTGTATTCATTATCTTGAAAACGCATACACTAAATTTTGAGCATCAACTCCAATTGATACTAGTAGCCCTAATGCGCGCATGCACTAATTAGTCAACGCATATATACCAATTAACGCACATATACGCTAAAAAAATTTCTCTCAACATTTCAGTGATAAATAATTATAATAATAATCTAATTAGCATTCAATAGGGTATACCAAATAATCAACGGGTATTATTCAACTATAATAACAAATTAACCCTAATTTAACAAATCAAAATTAGTTACGATATAGGAATAAAACTTGATTGGAGATTGATGAAGGGCCTAGGCTAGTCAAGTGTGGATAATGATGAAGTTGGAGATGCTCAGGGAGGCATGGGGTCTGGTTGATGATGGGGAGGAGGTGGTGGAGGTAGGGTTTATGATGATTTGGGGGAGATCGGAATAATGAAAGCAGCTCTCGACCAAAGACCTCTATACATGATAATTTTTGACGGCTAGCGATAGCCGTCGATGGTAACATTTCTTTGGTTTTTGTCGGCATGTGATGGCTATTATATTTTATTTACGAAAATGCCACGGAGATCGACAGTCGTCACTAGCAGTTGAAAATTGCCGTCGACGACCGTCGGAAGTGTCCGTCGTCATTTACTGTTGTTACTTATTAAAACATGTCAAACCAAACCAATTTTTCTGCTCGGTTGTTTTAGTTTTGAAAAATACTGGTTTAGTTTACTTCGATGTTTGTTTATTGAATGATTATTTCGATTTTATTAATTTTTATTAGTTTCACATTGAAATAAACATTTACATGTCCATAGTTAAGTAGTATTTCTAGATATTTTTTAATTTTTCCGATAGTCACTAAAATGAAATTATGAGAATATAATGCTAATAATATTTAGATTTAGTATCGAAATAAGAATTTCAAATTATTATTATGTAGTATTTTAAAATTATTTTTCTAATATAAAATCTATTTATTTCCTATAATATAGGAATTTCAAATCAAGCTGCGACGCCTCATCTCAAGACCCACATTAAAAAAGAGAATTACATAGTAATTCTGTCTGATAATGTAGAGAACAGGGCTGGTTAAGGGTGACCATGGAAAAGAATAAAGCCATCTAGAATGTTGGAAGATATACGTCGAGACTGGGATGCACTACCATAAGCCTTTGCCACATTCAGATTACTAGAATGAGCATCCTTCTTTTTCGAAATCATTTGGAAATAACTTTCAATCTAAATATTTTACAATATTTGAAATTAATTTAAAGCTATTAAAATTATACAATATCTATAATAAGAGAATTGTCGTAACTTAATAATAGCACTGAAAACGCAGACGAAAATGTAAAATAATACACTAAACACTTTTTCACACCAACTTGAAAATGCTATTTTAATTTTAAAACGATAAAATATAAACGCTGTAGAAAACAAATTAACAGCAACAAAATAATGCTGTATAAAATTATTTTGGACAGCGTTTTCTTTTAGCTGATAGAAATTGTACATCAACAACTGCATGTCATTAAACAACATTTATAACGACGTTGTTATATCATTTAATAGCGGTTTTCAAACGATGCCAAAAGGCTATTTTGTTGTAATGGTTTCACGTTTGATGATCGTATCATTGAATAACTTAAGTCAATTATTAATCTCGGCTACATTATCTAGCATTGATAGTACGTGATCACACGATGCGAAAGGGTAATAAATATTACAGTTTGCCTAATTATCCGCCACTTATAATGCCGGATAGGGCAATAATAAATTTGTTATCATTGATGTATTTTCCATTTTTTATACATTTTAAACAAACTATTCTTACTTTCCATAACTGCTTGATTCCTAAATATTTCATACAATGTTAGTCAAAAAATATATAATACCCAATAAGGGAAGAATTCAATGAATTCCACATATCCAATGTTTCAATCAAATAACCAAGATTCATATATCAATGATAAGTCTCCACCATACCAAAAATGTAATCAAAGTTAGTGACAAAATTCTCAACAAAGGTCTTAAGTTAGTTTGCATCAATAATCATAGAAAATGAGTTAAAGATAGAATGACTAAGCTGGTAGGGTTAGAGGCATGTCCTCGGGCCAATTCTCTAATTTATTGTAAATTA
This sequence comes from Allium cepa, assembly GCA_030765085.1. Classification (NCBI taxonomy): domain Eukaryota; kingdom Viridiplantae; phylum Streptophyta; class Magnoliopsida; order Asparagales; family Amaryllidaceae; genus Allium; species Allium cepa. Next base: position 691,846,215 of record CM060937.1, on the reverse strand, counting down.
TTAACGACGCAATAAAATCTCATATGAAATAAAAGATTTTTTTCTTTTGATCAAATTCGTTAACAAGAAAACTTATCAACATCCCCAAAGCTATGTGAATGGAAAATAAGTTTATATAAGATAAGGGTGTCAAAAAAGCCATTTCTTTTGAATCCTACCTTTTGACCTGATTGACCAAGTCAAAATAGTTTCGATGGTTTAATTAGGAATGCAAGTAAAGGAAGAAGCATTCAACTCGAAATCTCTCTTTCAAATGAGTCAAAGACAATTATTCATGTTGGCTTTCCATTCCTTTCGATTATGTCGAAAGGTTCACTTTATCATTTCGACCATGTCGGAAGGTATGGCTTCTTATTAAGGTTAAACAACGCTTCCGACTTCATTGGTCTCGTCACTTTAATTAAGGAACCCCTTCGAAAGGGTAGTAATTGTAGTGGAGGGTAAAACCCTTTCAAATGGATTCCTTTCTATGTATTTGCTTGCCAATTACAAACTGGAATCCATTCGGAACACCCCTTTGACAAGATCGAGCCATGTTTTATCATTTCAAAACAATTCCACTATGCAATTGCTAAAGCTTCATTCGGAATACTCTGCATAAGATCGGCCTGGATATTCCTAAGCTCTATAAACTCATCCATGTTGAAAAAACGTCATCGCCGCTCTTATTATCCAATGTTTGATATTGGTTACGATGATAATGTGTTTCGCATATGTATATCCAAGTCGATTTTAGCATATTGCATAAATAGAAAAAAGTTAAGAGAATAAGATAAAATCATGTGTAATGGATCATTAGTATACCTAATGATCATAATGATCTCCCGCATAATCGAAATCCTTAATGAATCCGCCTTATCCTCTTTACTATTAATTGAAAAAGAGTTATCATTGTCCGAGCTCTTTCCCCAATTTGATTTAGGGTTTATAAGGATTTTGTTGTAGCAAAGAAGTTAGAGTGAAAGAAATGAGCTTAAGATTTCCAATACCCGATATCCAAAACCGGACCCCTTCGGTCTTATTTATAAATGCAAGTCGACTCCTTTTCGCGCCTATTCTTCCGATATAGTCGAAAGGCCCCTTTTGTATGCCGCCTCATTCCTTTTGACTTGGTCGAAGGGACTTGCCTACCTTCGATGTCATTAAAAGGAATCTCCTTCGAGTCCTTAAACTCACCTTGCGCTTCCCTTCTCTTCATTTCAGACCTTTCGACCTTAACAAAAGGGGTTTTTATCAACCTTTTGCCTTTACTAGGTTTTTATTATCCCTTTTTCCTACTTTCTTCGAAACTGCTTTTGAGGTCGTCGAAAGGTCCGTAAATTTTCTTTTCTTTTCATGCTGCCTTGTTGTCATTAGATGTAAAGATGTTGTCATTAGATGTAAAGATGGAAGACTTCGACCCTATCGATAGGTTGTCTATAGGAGCTTCGAAGATTTTGATGTACTGATGACTCCGATGCAATGGATAACTTCCAAATGCGTGCCTATGAATTGATGCGGAACCTTCTCCTGATGTCATTGGCTTCTACCGCTTCAAAAGGTTTGGATATGCTTTCGTAAGAATTGTTATAAAGGTGAAACCTCTGGTTCCGAAAGGTTTAGCATGCATATGAGTGGTCGATGGTCATTGCCATCGAAATGTGGTTCCGAACCTTTCCTTGCTTTCTCTATATATGTGAATCCATCTGCATCCAAAGGTTGAAAGTGGCAGAAGGGTATACTACAGGAACGATTGCATTTAGCGACGACAATTTGCCATAAGTGATCGTCACAAGCCAACTCTAGCCATCGCTAAATGCCGAAGAAAAACAAGCCGACGCTAGCAAAATAGCAACGGCTATAGCAACGGCGTCATCGTCGTTATAATGATGGATTTCTCAGAAAATTGACAGTCACTTGCAATCGCTAGCCGTCGCAATGTTGGGACCAAAATATCGTCGCCAGTAGTCACCATGCGCCTCAAACCTGCAACCAATTGGTAGTCGCTAGCCGTCGCCAGCCATCGCTAACACGAAATGTCTTGTTTTTCCTAACACTGCTTTAAGCCTTCCAAACCATACAATAAACGTCATATCCCAATCTCGCTTCATTCCCAATACATATAAACTCAATATCGCTACCATTGACTTCACATGCAACGTATAATCTCGTATATATCACAAATAATCAAAAACATAACATAAATTTCAATATTTATGTAAACTTTCATCAATTAAAACCAATATTCCATCAACCAACAAAACGCATCTACACAAATACTAATGTTCATAAAATCTACAGTCATCACTGTACACAACTATCAATAAAAACCCTACTCCATCAACACAAGTCAATAATTACAAGCCAAAAAATTTTTGTACCTACTCATCATCATCATCTCCTGACCATCCTCACCAGGCATCCTCCCATGCAAATGCGGGATACGTCTTATCGAAATATTTCCATGCTTCTCCATCGGATGGACGTGTCAAAGTTCCCTCTGTCTTTCTTCTCAAACTCTGCCATCGCATATTACATGCCATGGCCAAAGATGCATAGAACCTTTGAAGTCTAGGGGTAATTGGTAAATAATGCATTTTCTTGTATGAAACTTTTGTTTCTTTCTTTTTTCTTGGTTTATATCTTTCATCGTTACATATGTTGCAGTTCCTAAGATTAGTATCATCTTTCCAATAAAACATGCAACCTTTTATACATGTATCTATCCTTTAGTAAGGCAGACCGAGAGCCGATATAAGTATTTTCACTTTATAATGACCGTCGCACATTATATTATTGGGTAGCATATGTCGTTTTGTAGCTTGTACAACTGCTGTAAATCCAGCTTTTGTAAAGTAGAATTTTGATTTCATAGTGATGTATTCGGTAGTTACTGATAATTCGGTTCCACTTTTACAACCATCCCATAGCGGTCTCTTAGTGGCATGCAATAAATCATAAATTTTTTTGCTCCAACATTCGGTTCTTCTTCAATTTTGACGTCATAACTATCAACTTAAATGGTAGGGAACATTGATTGTACTGTATCTTCCACTATACCTTCTATTGGATTAACGGTAAATTTTCTATCGACTTAGAGAATCACTGAAAATTTTTGAATAAAAATTACCGCAAGTGCACGGCGTACAATTTTAGTACATGGCGGGTATGGGTCGATCCAAAGGTAATTGTTTAAGATTTTAAAAATCAATTCAATCAAATTAGACCAAAGTGAGAGGAAATTGATAACTATAAAAATGAAGCTAAAACTAGATTTAATATGTAATTTAAAAATTATTAGACTAGAGAACAATTTAGAGGCAAATCCACTCTCATATTTTTGTAAATTAACAAACAGATAATTTATAACCTTTAGTTGTGAAATCAAATGAAATAATTGTTGCATTTATCATGAGTATAGTTTGTTTATGTTAACATTACTAGAAACCATCAAACTATAATACAACAATTATACCACTTATAAAATCTCATGAAAATGGAGCCAAAGCAAAAACTATTTTACGTATGATCTATTTACTATTGTAATTAGTAAGATAGATCATCAAATTTTGTTTTTATTTTCTTTTCAAAATCAAAAATCCATTAGCAAATGATGATGTAAATTATGTTTATGTTGAATAAGAATATCTCATTTGCATAAGAAATATAAGCTATTAAACCCACTTGTATAAACATACATCAAAATTCACTTTTATGAAGCACAAGCTAAAGAGATCATGAATCATAAAAAATGTTGAAATTACATAAAGTTAGAGAGCTATATTAAACTCTAAATTGAAGTGGTTTAGCTAATCATTTGTATTATCAAATCAACATTTATAAATTTCAACATTAGAAAGTAATAGAAATAGAAAACAAGCAAAGGAAGAAAAATGATATTAACTGCTAACTACTTGCATAAAAATTAGTGCTACAATACTGCATGAATGTAAATCTAAGCTCAAACATGAAATAAAGGAAAGCATATTGATAAACATCAACAAAAAGTAAAGAAAACGTAAGTAGAAATGAGAAGAGAAAGAGGCTAAGAAGCCATTTTTATTTCATGGAACATAGAGCTAATAACTTGCATTGTTTTTTTCTAACTAGTTTCAATGATTAGAAGATATTTACATGTACATAAGAAGGCTATTTATACATGCATAAAACCCTATTTCAATATTTAGGGAGCTTTCCATAATGCCCTTTGGGAAGTGTGATCACCAAGTAATCATTAGCCACTAATTAATCGCTCATTAACTACGCATGAAGCTTTAACCTCAACCTTTGTTGTCACTTAGCTTCTAATTGTAGATTTAGGCTAGTGGGTGTGATCCTCTATGATCTTGGACTTAAATTATTTCCTTTTTCTTTCCTTTGTATTCATTGGTGCATGCATATGTCTTCATGAATCCCTCTTCCATACGCATCAAAATTTCCTATAAAAATATCCAAGTAAAAATTCTCAGATTGACACATGCACAAAAATGACCATTTTACCCTTGAATAAAGAAGAATATATGATGATTTGAAAACAATTGAATTTTGGTTTTAAACATTTTAAAATGCCCAAATATGATATTTATTTAAATAAAAAGAGATAAAATATGGATGTCAATATATGCAAATTTACGTGCACATCAAATACCTCCACATTTATCTTTTTATTCATCCTCAAGTAAAGAAAAACTAAGATAAATTGTTTTCGTAGGGGGCACGATCGCATTGAGCGTATGCAACAAGCCGCTAATCCTTTGGGTGTCTCCAGTAAGACGAGTATTGTCTCATGAGGGTTGTCAGCGGATACTACTCAGAAAATCCAAATGCAAAGTGGAAATATTTACAAAATGTAAGATTTATTTACAAAGAGTTGAATGCGAGTTTTTAAAAATATTTACAAATGAAAGATTTACTTTTAAATCGACATAAATAAGTTAAATATAAATTTCAGTCATTATCTTGAAAATTTAAGTCATTTACTCATCAAAATTTTCAACAAAGATCAAGTTATCATAACAAATAGACAATAGTTTAACTCGTTGTTTCGGTTGATAACATGGTGTAATTATGAAATGGTTCCTTAGTTGATTATCAAAGTTTGTCAAAGTGATATTCTCATTTCTTTTCAATATAAAGTTAAATCAAATAAGTAAAAATAATGCTTAAATTTCAATTGCTCGCTCTCTCTTATTTGAAATTTTTATTGATATTAACAATATTTACATTTGCCTATTTGTAACGACCCTGAATTTCCGACCTAATTTAAATTTTAAAATCCATCGTTTAATATAAAAATTTTGAAATTTATAAACGATCTCAATTCACGTCCAAACTTTATTTATGACATACGTCTAGTTAGATATGAACATAGAAAAAGCTTCGTCGCATATTATTACATGAACTTCGTTCGCGTTTTACTGTATATCAGTCCATATAAAGCTGCGTAAAATTTATCTTTCAAATCCAAATATTTTTACACAGTTATGTTGTAAAAATTATTCTGATCAAGATTATGAAATTCGATATGTCAAAACTGTCAGCGCCTGTTCCGCTTAAATTGTTTTGCAAAACGTACAATTTTGCCGACGCAAATGCGAATTTTATAAAACCATCATATCACAATAATCTGAGTACCGTTGGAATCGTCTCGTCGCACTGATCATAACGGTATATTTACTTGTGCAGACGGAGTCCGTTGTAAAATTTGTCGCGTTAATTTAATCGTTCCGGACAGACCGGTTAAACTAATTTCAGCCCAAGTTTTAACCCGTTTACAGAAGATTTTGAAAATAAATTACAGCTATGTATTTAATGTGGTAGTTGGAAGCTGGGGTTGACCTTGGAAAGTGTTGTGACGTTTCATTATTTGAGGAATGGAATTTATGTATAAGAAAATTTAAAGGATAAAAGAAACGCCAATTACATTTTATTCATTCACTGTTTCCACTTTCAATTCGCAAGATTCAGGTAATGTCTCTCCTCCTCCTTCTTTTGCTCATCCCTTTTACTGTAAATAAAGAGAGAGAAAAGTAAAAAAAACGGGGGGGGGGGGGGGGGGGGAGGGAGGCGAAATACGAGAAAGCATGCATCTCTCCCATCTCCTTACCCCAGAACCATACACAGGACCTCTTTTTTTTTCTTTTTTCTTTTGGAAAATGCATGGCCGAAACTCTACCCAGCACCTCTCCAGAATCCTCTCCATCACCCTCCCTCCTCCATGCGCCGCTCATCTCCTCCTTGCGCCGCTCATCTCCTCAACCTCCACACGCTCCACCTTTCCGATCCTCGAGTGTGTGTATGGTATTAGCATGCGTGCGTGTATTTGAAAAAAAAAGGAAAAATGAAAAAGTGCGTGAGCGTATATGCGTTTTGTGTTGCAAAATGAAAAAGTGCGTGATGTTCATATGCGTTGTATATGTGTTTTGTGTTGCATGTGGGGGCGTTTTGTGAAGTGTGCGTAAATGTAGGTTGTGTGTGTGTTATGTGCGTGCGTTTTGTTTTTTTTTTTAAAAAGGAAAAGAACGCGTGCGTTAAAAGGTGGATTGATCTGTGCAAGAAAAGATGCATGCGTGAACAAGATTTGCAAGTAGTGATGAAGATTGATCTGTGCATGAAAAGGTGGTGGCAGTGCATGCATGTTTGGGGTGTTCTGGGTGTGCATTAGGAATGTGATATTTTTGTAGTAGATGCATGCGTGTATAGCATGCAAAAGGGTGGTAGGTGAAGGTGAATTGTTATCATGAAACTAGGCTGTGTTGTGCATGCGCGTGTATGGTGATATGTGTGAAAATGTATGCGAGCGTTTTGCTTTAAAAAAAAATTGAAGTGTGATTTGTAAGTAGCATTTGGGATGAAAAAAGAGTATTTATGTAAATATCCATTTTGGTTGCCAAAATGGTAACTGACTTTTCTTTTTCGTTGTGTGCAGATGCAACCGGTTGAGCTTTTTACAGCAGCATCAATCTTCAGCTTTTGTTCTTTTCTCCGTCGTCGGTAAGCGCATTTACATAAATTTATAAATTATATACAAATGTTCATTTTATTAATATCATTTTCTTTATCGATATTACAGTGTTCATTGTTCGTGTTGTACCGACTTCTATTCGTGCTTTTCTTGCTTCGTAAACAATTTCCTTATCCACGAAAGGTGAATTAATTTTCACGACTATATTCTTATGCTAGTTTGTATTGATGAATGATTGCATGTGATATGAATTGGATGTTAATTGTATTGTTAAGTGGTTAATAATTTGCAAGTTAAATTTGAAATAGGACAGTTAACAAATTAAATCGGATTATATACGTCGAACTTTGATTTGTTAAACTCGATCCCTTCATACGTTAAATTTGATTAGATAAACTTGACCCTTTTAATTGTTAATGGCACGTAGAAATTTGTTAAATACACTTTGTACAATTGAACGTATATCAGATTTAATTGTTGTAGTGTAAACTGAAATTAAAAACTGAACGACAAGTGAAAACCATAATGTAATAATCTTTAATCTAAATGAAATGATAGTGTAGATTCTAGAAATAATTATATTAATTTACATCAATAACAAATGTAAATTAATACAATTATTTCGGAATTATTTAATAAAATTGTTAAATTGTTGTAAATGGATGATATTGCTTGTTTATTTACTTTGAAACCTTCCCATCTATCACACTGCAAGTTCCCTTTGTATGTTTTGATTTTGAATTGAAATGGAATCGAGTTGAAATGATAAATACCCAAATAATTTTGACTTAGGATAGAAAATTAAATTAAAATCGATTGGTCAATGTTTTGATTTAAAATAAAATAAAGTTTTATTTGACTAATAACAAAGTTTTGAATAAATTTTGGAATTCAAACTCGAATGAATGTAAATGTGAATGTTTAGATTTGAAACAAATATGAACGTCGTAATTGACAAAATAATATTGTTTAAAATTTAATTATGCAATAATTAAATTTAGAATTAATTGATACTTAAATTTGAAGTTATTAATAATTAAGTTTGAAATTAGTAATAATTAATTTGGAATTATTAATAATCAAGTTTTGAAATAATTAATAATTAAGTTTTAAAGTTATTAATAATGAAGTTTGAAATTATTAACGACGAAGTTTTGAAATAATTAATAATTATATTTTTTAAAATTTATTAATAATTAGGTTTGGATTTATTAATGAATGAGTTTGAAATGTAATAATTAAGATTTGAAATTTGTGATAAATTGATGAGATGGAATTATTTAATAATTAAATTGAATTGAATATTATTTACTAAATGAAATGGGATTTTGAATAAGTGAACTAAATTTCTTTAATTGAGTTTTGAAATTTGTAACGAAGGAAATAAATAAATGAAATGAATTTCTTTAACAAGAAATAAAATGCGTTTATCGAAACAAATTAAAGACTTGAAATGTAAAGAATTGGATTCGATAAATTTAATTTAAATTAAATTTGTAAGCTTGATATAATAAGTTAAACTTAAGAAAGTAATATAAGGAACTGGAAATTTAATTGAAATTGTTTAATGGTAAATTAAATTAAAGAATATCGAATGAAATCGATAAATGAGTTTAACCAAATTCGAACGCTAAATTAAGTTAAAAAATTATGAAAAGAACTTATATATGGAATTAAATGAATATTTGAATTGTTCTAAACTGAACATTGAAATTGAATTATAGAAATTTGAATTTAAATTGTGAATTTATGAAATGTAAATTTTGGAACTTAATTTAGAATGACTAACGAAATGTTGATTTACGAATTATAATTGAAATTGAAATTGAATTGGTTTTGAAATATATTAAACGACCAATCGGTAAATTAATTACGAAGGTTATTAAAGGAACCGGAATTGGTTAGGGACATACTCACTGTCTAAACTGAAAACCACTTTAATAACTATATGCGGAGTGTGATCCAGAATGAAGTGGTTGGATTGACGTACGCGATGACTGAAGAAAGTGAACGATAATGGATAGCCTTGACACTTGTGTCAAATTGGAAATGACTAAAACAGAAGCCGTGCCGGGCCAAATGGGGTTAGCTACCTCGAGCGAACACACTTCTTCGTAAACTACTCATTTACTTTTGTGATTGATTGGTGCGCACCCTTGAATTTGGAGTGCTGTTTCGCGATGTTGCGATCGTTGCGGCGATGCGTTCTCACCAGTCCGGATCAGGCAAACGGTAGTTTCACTACCTTGGGTATTGCCTCATGTGCCTTGTCATACTTTATTCCCATACACGCGACCGCTACGATTTTGTTTTGTACTATACCTATGGAGTACTCCCTGATATCCCACTAATTTACGGTGGAGTTTACAGTGTTGTATAGTCTATAATGCTATATGAAATGTGTTAAGGGGGGACAATGGTAACGCCTTAACACTATTTTGATATTTTACTTTACTGATAGACATTATTTATGTATCATACATTACTATGTATAAATAATTTAAAGGATCCTTAAAGATGTTAGTCCATTCATCTTTGAGTTATTGTTATTTGAATTTGAATCATATTATCTGTATAAGAATATATGTCCTGGTTCGAGTGTTTGTTTGTGCATATGCTCGCATCAGACTGAGGATTGCTGTTGTTGTTCAACTTGGAGCTGAAGACCGTAGACTATCATTATCTTATCTTATCAGTATCGCTCTTTCTATTCAGACTATTTAGACATCTATGTTGTTCTATTTTATTTTATCTGAGACATTGTTGTATTTATGGGTAGCTTCATGAACTACTCTTATGACTATGTTGTATTTCCGCTGCACTATTCTGTGATGTTATATTTCTATGATTCTGTGATGATACTCATTTATATATATTCATATACTCCATTAATGATTCGTGTTTTGTATTATTTAAGTTGACAAGTATGGAATATCGTCAATTTAAATGGTACAAATATACGGGTTGTTACAGTTGGCATCAGAGCTTTGGTTCCCGATAACCTTAGCCTGTGGAGTTTAAGCTCATTAGAGATAGGGTAAACATACCTTAGAATGAGGAGAATCATTTCAGAATCCATATCCTTTGATTCCATTCTTCTTATTGAATTCATTCGATTTGAATTTCTTTAAGTTCCACAATTCTATCTTCGATTCTAAAATCACTTTTGGTGTTCCAGGATGGCTACCAGAAGAAATGTTAGAGGCAGGGGTAGGGGAAATGCTCCCGAACCATATGCTCCAGCTCCCGCTGTCAGATTCTCCACTCTTAGCAAGGAGTACACTCAGCTCAGCAGAGTCAAATTCGCTTGCTCCGAAAGTATCATCGAAGCACAGCAATGGCTAAAGAGTTTGGAGAGGATTTTTACTGGCTTAGAGATTACAGACACTTAGAAGCGTAAGTTGCCCGCTTGGCAGCTTCAGGATGCTGCACATGATTGGTGGGAGTCAGTCACTTCTCGTACTGATGAGTAAACCGTCACTTGGGCCCAGTTTAGGTAGTAATCTATCTAAAATTTCATCTAAATAAAATTTCTTTTATCTCGTAAAATTTTGACCCGTCTTCTTATCACTTGTAACTAGGGATTCCTATGGCTTAGTGGATGCCAGCTGCTGGGAAGGCCCAACTCTATCGGTCTTTTATGGATCTCAAGTAGGGTAACATGACCTTCACTGAGTACGAAAGGAAATTCAATGAACTATCTAGGTTCGGACCTAGCTTGATTGATACACCTCTGCTTAAGAATGAGAAGTTCATACATGGCGCACATCCTGAGTATTACGAACTCCTCACCGCTCATGTCCATGGACTTTCACTAAGTTGATGGATTTTGCTCTTCGATATGAGGGAAAGCCATAGGGAACTTCAGTCACTAAGGTTCCATCTACTCAGCCATCCTTAGTCAGATTGGGAAGAGAAAGCCAAAATTTGCGCAACAGAAGAAGAACTGGCAGAAAAAATCCGGGCTTGGCTATTCTCAGAAGAAGCCCATTGACATATCATCAATTACTTGCTTCAACTGCAACCAAAAGAGACATTATGATAGTAGCTGCCCATCTCCAAAGGGCGCAGCTATTCCGCCACCACCACAGATGACTAGGAGGGATGTGTATCATATCTGCTTACAACCTGGACACTTCAAGAAAGACTGCCCAACATAGAAGAGAGGTACAATATCAGGAGTCTTTGTTCTTTCCACACCTGCCCCGAAAGTTCCTACCCCGGAAGTTCCTGATAATCAAGGTACTTTGCAAAGTACTTTTATGTTACATACCTTGCCTGTTAGAGTTCTATTTGACACCAGAGCAACACACAGCTTCATATCTATTGATTTATGTAATAAACTTGGTTTGGAACAGCCTCTTGCTTCTATTTCCTTATGTGTATCTAACCCTATTGGAGGGCCTGCTAACCTCAAAAGGGTTCGCAAATATGTCACTCTTACGCATGGCACTCACCGCTTCACTTGGGATTTCTATGTCCTTGGATTCGAGGCATTTGATATTCTATTAGGCATTGATTGGCTGCAAAAGTTCGAAGCCGTTATCTCTTGCAAAGCTCGAACCGTCTCTCTTATTGACGACAAGAGCTTACCTTTAGTCATTAAAGGCAAATCACCTTAAGAATATGCTGGAAGTTTTATATTCTCTCTTGACACCCATCCAAATGAACTAAGCTCTACTCCAGTGGTCCAATTTTTTCTGATGTATTTGGAGAAGTCAATTCTCTACTACCTCCGCGGGAAATCGAATTCCGCATCGACCTTATTCCTGGTGCACGACCAGTAGTTCTTCGTCCAAGGAGAATGGCTCCTAAAGAAAAGGCAGTGTCGAATGTTCAAACTGAAGATCTATTTTCCGAAGGCTTGATTCGGCGCATTCATTCAGAATGGGGTGCTGCAGTTGTATTTGTCACCAAATCTGATGGCTCACTCAGAATGTGTGTGGACTATAGAGAGCTAAACAAGCTCACACACAAGAACAGGTATCTGATGCCCTACATCAACGACCTATTCGATCAGCTTCATGGAGCTAAAATCTTTTCTCAACTCGATTTGGCTACCGGATTTCACCAACTCAAAATCGCTGAGGATAGTATTCCTAAAATAGCATTCCACACAGAAAATGGATTCTATGAATGGCTAGTTATGTCGTTCGGTCTCACTAATGCTCCAGCTTATTTCGTCGATTTGATGAATAGAGTGTTCCGAGATGTTCTTAACAAGTTCGTTCTTGTTTTCAACGATGATATACTCGTCTTCTCCAAAGATGAGAAAGAACGTCACATTTGGCTTTTGTTCTTGAAACTCTTCGCAGACACTAGCTTAAAGCCAAGTTTTCGAAATGCCACTTTTGGCGAGATGAAGTGCGTTTTCTTGGCCATATTGTTTCGGAGAATGGGATTTTGGTCGATCCAGCAAAGATCGTCGTAATTAATATAAGTTCTATTCTTACTCGTCAATTCTATCTAAACAACTTATCTATATCTAAATTTGAATCCTTGGAATTTGCAGGATTGGGAGACTCCCTAAACTTCTACAGATATCTGCAGTTTCTTGGGTTTGGCCGGCTATTATCGCAGATTCATAGAAAACTTTGCTCGTATCGCTGCCCCACTTACCGCACTGACCAGAAAGAATGTGAAATTTATTTGGAGCGAAAAGTGCGAAGCAACTTTCAATGAGATGAAGCGAAGATTGACATCTGCCCTAGTTCTTACAGTTATTGATGGTAGCGAAGGATTGACCATCTATACAGATGCCTGCCGTGATGGTCTTGGAGCAGTCTTAATGCAGAAAGGGATAGTTATTGCATATGCGGGTCGTCAGTTAAAGATCCATGAAGCAAATTACGCAACTCATGATTTAGAGCTACTTGCGGTTGTATTTTCTCTTAAGCTATGGAGGCACTATCTATTGGGAATAAAATTCGAGCTATTCACTGACCATAAGTCATCGAGATATATTTTCTCACAAAAGGATTTGAATCAGAGACAAGTCCGATGGCTCGAATTTTTAGCTGCATATGATCTTGATAATAATTATACTCCCGGGAAAGCAAATGTCATAGTCGATGCTTTGAGCAGAAATCAAGCAATGGCTTGTTGTAATCTTGTTGAGGGAATGTTATTCCAGCTTTCCGTCTCCCCAGCTCTGATGGATCGTATTATAGCCAAACAATACAAAGACACTCTGCTTTATCGCATAAAAGAAATAGTTCTTGGCAGAGTTGGGAATGCTGACAATAAATTGGGTGCACGTGTTGATAGTAACGGAGTCTTGAGAATTGATAATCGCATTTGTGTTCCTAATGTTGATGGTCTTAGACAAGAAGTGCTGAGAGAAAACCACAACTCTTCGCTTTCATTTCATCCGGTGTTACTAATGTACTAGAATATGAAGAAGTTATATTGGTGGAGTGGGACGAAGCGCGATATTTCTACCTATGTTAGCAGATGCACAACTTGCCAGTAAATTAAAGCTGGCCACAGAAAGACAGCTGGTTTGCTCCAGCCACTAGAGATTCCAGGTTAGAAGTGGGAGTAGATTTCTATGGACTTTATTAATGGACTGCCAAGGACTAGAAAGGGCAACGAAAGCATATGGGTGATTGTCGATAGACTGACGAAATCCGCTCACTTTATTCCAGTCAAGTCTACTCGTACTGCTTCGAATTTGGCAGAGATATATATGAGAGAAGTTGTTAAACTTCATGGTGTACCATCCAGTATCATATGCGATCGAGATTCTATTTTCACCAGTAAATTCTGGAAAGCATTTCAGGATACTTTGGGCACCAACTAAATCTGAGCACTGCATATCATCCTCAGACAGATGGCCAAACTGAGAGGGTGAATCGGATTTTAAAAGACCTTCTTCGAGCTTGTATTATTGACTTTGGTGGATCCTGAGAAGACCATCTTCATTTGGTTGAATTCACTTATAATAATAGTTACCAGGTAAAGATATTGAATTTCAAATTTGAATAACTATAGTTTGAATTTGAATTAATCATCTTTAATAATCAGGCAAGCATTGGTATGGCACCGTTCGAAGCCTTATATGGACGGCCGTGCAAATCACCAGCTTGTTGGATCGAGTCGGGTGATCGATTAGTACTTGGTCCAGAAATAATTATGGAAGCTTCTGAAAAAGTCGATGAAATCAGGAAGAAGATAAAGACGACACAGGATAGACAGAAGAGCTACGCTGACAAAAGGAGAAGAGATCTTGAATTCAGTGTAGGAGACAAAGTATTTCCGAAAGTGTCGCCTTTGAAGAATATTGTTCGATTTGGAAGGAAAGGGAAGCTAGCTCCGAGATTTGTTGGTCCGTTTGAGATTACGGAAAAAGTCAAAATACTGGCATATAGAGTTGCATTACCAGAGAAGTTCGTCGGTGTGCACAATGTGTTTCACGTCTCTCACCTTCACAAAGTTGTGCACGATCCATCTATGACTATTCCTACTGCTCAGATGGAAGAGATATTTATTGAGCCTGATTTGACTATTGAGCGTAAGCCGCTTCGGATAGTTGATCGTGAGACAAAGCAACTTAGAAGGAAGTCGGTAAATCTTGTCAAAGTCCAATGGAGTGCAGATGAGCGAGATTGCACATGGAAAACTGAGGATAGTATTCGGGATTCAAACCCCGAATTACTAATTTCAGGTAAAATTCAAATTTCTCAAAATCTATCTTGACTTTTTTGCCTATTTCATTATTACATCACTCGTCTCGTTCCTTTTCGAGGACGAAAAATTTTGAGTGGGGGAGATTGTAACGACCCTGAATTTCCGACCAAATTTAAATTTTAAAATCCATCGTTTAATATAAAAATTTTGAAATTTATAAACGATCTCAATTCACGTCCAAACTTTATTTATGACATACGTCAAGTTAGATATGAACATAGAAAAGTTTCGTCGCATATTATTACAATAAACTTCGTTCGCGTTTTACTTTATATCAGTCCATATAAAGCTGCGTACATTTATCCTTCAAATCCAAATATTTTTACACAGTTATGTTGTAAAAATTATTCTGATCAAGATTATGAAATTTGTTTCGTCAAAAACTGTCATCGCCTGCTCCTTTTAAATTGTTTTGCAAAACGTACAATTTTAGCGACGTAAATGCAAATTTTATAAAACCATCATATCGCAATAATCTGTGTACCGTTGGAATCGCCTCATCGCACTGATCATAACGGTATATTTATTTGTGCAGTCGGAGTTCGTCGTAAAATTTTTCGCATTAATTTAATCGTTCCGGACGGACCGGTTAAACTAATTTCAGCCCAAGTTTTAACCCGTTTACAAAAGATTTTGAAAATAAATTTCAGCTATGTATTTAATGTGGTATTTGGAAGCTGGGGTTGACCTTGGAAAGTGTTATGACGTTTCGTTATTTGAGGAATGGAATTTATGTATACGAAAATTTAAAGGATAAAAGAAACGTCACTTATATTTTATCCATTCACTGTTTCCACTTTCAATTCACAAGCTTCAGGTAATGTCTCTCCTCCTCCTTCTTTTGCTCATTCCTTTTACTGTAAATAAAGAGAAAAAAGAAAGTAAAAAAAAGGGGGGGGCCGAAATATGAGAAAGCATGCATTTCTCCCCTCTCCTTACTTCATAACCATACACAGGCTCTCACCTCTTTTTTTTCTTTTTCTTTTTTTCTGGAAAATGCATGGCCGAAACTCTACCCAGCACCTCTCCAGAATCCTCTGCACTCACCCTCCCTCCTCCATGCGCCGCTCATCTCCTCCGCCTCCACACGCTCCACCTTTCCAAGCCTCGAGTGTGTGTATGGTATTAGCATGCATGCGTGTGTTTGAAAAAACAAAGGCAAAATGAAAAAGTGCGTGAGTGTATATGTGTTTTGTGTTGCAAAATGAAAACGTGCATGATGTTCATATGCGTTGTGTATGTGTTTTGTGTTGCGTGCGGGGTTTTTTTGTGAAATGTGCGCAAGTGTAGGTTGTGTGTGTGTTATGTGCGTGTGTTTTGTTTTTTTTTTAAAAAACAAAATGAAAAGAATGCGTGCGTTAAAAGGTGGATTGATCTGTGCATGAAAAGATGCATGCGTGAATAAGATTTGCAAGTAGTGATGAAGATTGATCTGTGCATGAAAAGGTGGAGGTAGTGCATGCATGTTTGGCGTGTTCTGGGTGTGCATTAGGAATGTAATATTTTGTAGTAGATGCATGCGTGAATAGTATGCAAAAGGGTGGTAGGTGAATGTGAATTGTTATCATGAAACTGGGCTGTGTTGTGCATGCGTGTGTATGGTGATATGTGTGAAAATGTGTGCGTGCGTTTTGCTTTAAAAAAAAAAAATTTTGAAGTGTGATTTGTAAGTAGCATTTGGGATGACAAAAGATTATTTATGTAAATATCCATTTTGGTTGCCAAAATGGTAACCGACTTTTCTTTTTCGTTGTGTGCAGAAGCAACCGGTTGAGCTTTTTGCAGTAGCGTCAATCTTCAGCTTTTGTTCTTTTCTCCGTCGTCGGTAAGCGTATTTATATAAATTTATAAATTATATACAAGCGTTCATTGTATTAATATCGTTTTCTTTATCGATATTACAGTGTTCGTTGTTCGTGTTGTACCGACTTCTATTCGTGCTTTTCTTGCTTCGCCGTCAATTTCCTTATCCACGAAAGATGAATTAATTTTCACGACTATATTCTTATGCTAGTTTGTATTGATGAATGATTGCTATGTTATATGAATTGGATGTTAATTGTATTGTTAAGTGGTAAATAATTTGCAAGTTAAATTTGAAATAGGATAGTTAACAAATTAAATCGGATTATATACGTCGAACTTTGATTTGTTAAACTTAATCCCTTCATATGTTAAATTTGATTAGATAAACTTGACCCTTTTAATTGTTAATTGACACATAGAAATTTGTTAAATACACTTTGAACCATTGAACGTATATCGGATTTAATTGTTGTAGTGTAAACTAAAATTGAAAACTGAATGACAAGTGAAAACCGTAATGTAATAATGTTTAATCTACATGAAATGATAGTGTAGATTCTAGAAATAATTATATTAATTTACTTCAATAACAAATGTAAATTAATACGATTATTTCGGGATTACTTAATAAAATTGTTAAATTATTGTGAATGGATGCTATTGCTTGTTTATTTACTTTGACACCATCCCAGCTATCACACTGCAAGTTCCCTTTGTATGTTTCGATTTTGAGTTGAAATGGAATCGGGTTGAAATGATAAATACCCAAATAACATTGACTTAGGATAGAAAATTAAATTAAAATCGATTGGTCAATGTTTTGATTTAAAATAAAATAAAGTTTTATTTGACTAATAACAAAGTTTTGAATAGATTTTGGAATTCAAAATCGAATGAATGTAAATGTGAACGTTTAGATTTGAAACAAATATGAACGTCGTAATTGACAAAAGAATATTGTTCAAAATTTAATTATGCAATAATAAAATTTAGAATTAATTGATACTTAAATTTGAAATTATTAATAATTAAGTTTGAAATTAGTAATAATTAATTTGGAATTATTAATAATCAAGTTTTGAAATAATTAATAATTAAGTTTTAAACTTATTAATAATAAAGTTTGAAATTATTGATGACGAAGTTCTGAAATGATTAATAATTAGTTTTCTTTAAAATTTATTAATAATTAGGTTTTGATTTATTAATGAATGAGTTTGAAATGTAATAATTAAGATCTGAAATTTTTGATAAATTGATGAGATGGAATTATTTAATAATTAAATTTAATTGAATATTCTTTACTAAATGAAATGGGATTTTGAATAAGTGAACTAAGTTTCTTTAATTGAGTTTTGAAATTTGTAACGAAGGAAATAAATAAATGAAATGAAGTTCTTTAACAAGAAATAAAATGCGTTTATTAAAACAAATGAAAGACTTGAAATATAAAGAATTGGATTCGACAAATTTAATTTAAATTAAATTTGTAAGCTTGATATAATAAGTTGAACATAAGAAAGTAATATACGGAATTGGAAATTTAATTGAAATTTTTTTTGGCAAGGAAAATTTAATTGAAATTGTATAATGGTAAATTAAATTAATGAATATCGAATGAAATCGATAAATGCGTTTAACCCAATTTGAACACTAAATTAAGTTAAATAATTATGGAATGAACTTATATACGGAATTAAATGAATATTTGAATTGTTTTAAACTGAACTTTGAAATTGAATTATAGAAATTTGAATTTAAATTGTGAATTTATGAAATGTAAATGTTGGAACTTAATTTAGAATGACTAACGAAATGTAGATTTACGAATTATAATTGAAATTGAAATTGAATTGGTTTTGAAATATATTAAACGACCAATCGGTAAATTAATTACGAAGGTTATTAAAGGAACAGGAATCGGTTAGGGACATACTCACTGTCTAAACCGAAAACCACTTTAATAAATATACGCGGAGTGTGATCCAGAATGAAGTGGTTGGATTGACGTACGCGATGACTGAAGAAAGTGAACGATAATGGATAGCCTTGACACTTGTGTCAAATTGGAAATGACTAAAACAGGAGCCGTGCCGGGCTAAATGGGGTTAGCAACCTCGAGCGAACACACTTCTTCGTAAACTACTCATTTACTTTTGTGATTGATTGGTGCACACCCTTGAATTTGGAGTGTTGTTTTGCGATGTTGCGATCGTTGCGGCGATGTGTTCTCACCCGTCCGGATCAGCCAAACGGTAGTTTCACTACCTTGGGTATTGCCTCATGTGCCTTGTCATACGTTATTTCCATATATGCGACCGTTACGATTTTGTTTTGTATTATACCTATGGAGTACTCCCTGATATCCCACTAGTTTACGGTGGAGTTTACAGTGCTGTATAGTTTATAATGCTATATGAAATGTGTTAAGAGGGGACAATGGTAACGCCTTAACACTATTTTGATATTTTACTTTACTGATAGACATTATCTATGTATCGTACATTAGTATGTATAAATAGTTTAACGGATCCTTAAAGATGTTAGTCCATTCATCTTTGAGTTATTGTTATTTGAATTTGAATCATATTATCTGTATAAGAATATATGTCCTGATTCGAGTGTTTGTTTGTGCATATGCTCGGATCAGACTGAGGATTGTTGTTGCTGTTCTACTTGGAGCTGAAGACCATAGACAATCATTATCTTTTCTTATCAGTATTGCTCTTTCTATTCAGACTATTTGGACATCTGTGTTGTTCTATTTTATTTTATCTGAGACATTGTTGTATTCATGGGTAGCTTCATGAACTACTCTTATGACTATGTTGTATTTCCGCTGCACTATTCTGTGATGTTATATTTTTGTGATTCTGTGATGATTCTCATTTATATATATATATATATATATATATATATATATATATATATTGTAACGACCCGTAAATTTTCGGTAATTAAAATAGCTAATTTAATAAGATTTCGTGATTTAGTGTTAGAAAAAATTTTGTGATTCGTTTGGTATAATAATAACTGAAAGGAATTGCAATAATAATTATCCAAGTAATGAAAAATAAATGCGACTTAGTAAATTCTTTTGCAATCGATAGTCGAATTGGGTGGTAAATGTTGAATTCATTTGGTATAAGAGAGTAGTTGATTGATGAGTAAAATCTATTTGAAATCAAATATTGAATATTGAACACGTAAAATTGTTTAAATTAAATATTTAAAACTTATTGAATAATTGAATAACTGTAAAATGAAAATAGTGTTCTAAATTTTGAAATGGTTTTAAAAGTTGAATCTTATAAGTTCAATTTCAATATTTCAAAAGATAATGAATTATTGGATAAGCGAAATTGTCTAAATTAAATATTTGGAATTTATTGGATAAATTAAATAACGGGTTTAATATGATTAAAAATGATTTGTAAAATTTTATTTTATCATATTGAAGTTATAGTGATGTTATAGAATTTTTAAAACTGAATTTAAAATTTATTTGTGAAAATTGAATATTTTAATATTTAATTTTCGACTGGAAAATAGCCAATTTTTGAACAGTCTCAGAATTGGACGAAACTAATTCCATTGGATCCGTAATAGTTAGTTATTATCGGATTTCAATTTTCGTAGCAATCGGAGTTGTCGTTTGACCGTGGCAGCTCGAAACGCGTTGAAATTGTTTTAATATTAATTTGGCGAGTTAAAATAGTCATTTTTCAAACGGTCTCGGATTTCGATGAAACTAGTTTCATTGGATCCGTAATGTGATATTATTGTAAGTTTTTAAATTTCAAGTCAAACGGATTTACCGTTTGTCCGGGGCAAGCCAAAACGCATAGAAAATCGTTTAATCGGTTTAATTTAAAATTGATTATTTATTGCCGTAACTCACACATACGATCGAATTAGCTTCCGAAACACGTTCCATTGCGTTCGGAACGTGGGGTAAACCTTAGGAACGCCTGCCGGCACGCTTCGTTTGGAGTTCGAAAATTTTCGGTGAATAGTGTTTTTGCAATTTTCTATAAAAGGACCCATCCTCTTTCATTTGCTCCAAACCCTAACTCTTTTTGACCAGCCGCCACTTTCATTTCAATGGCCTGAAAATTTCGAAACTTCCTCCTCATTTTCCTCTCAATCCATCAACAATTAGCAAAAACTCTCAACTACAAAGTTGTAGAGCACGATGAAAGCTTCAAATCCATACGGAGATGATCGAAAACGGAGCCACGGATCAACGGGAAATCGAGCAAGAAGGGGCTGCGTTTTTCACGCAATTCGAGGCAGAGGATGAGGCCGAGCTTGGAGCTATTTGGGGTGAAGGTGGAGTAAGGCGGTGGCTTCGAAGTGGTGTAACTTGATCGTCTTCAAGTTGCTCGGTTTGGTCGTGAAAAATCGATGAAGATGGCGGCTGATGGGTTTGTTTCTTGCGTTCAAACCTGGGCATTCAACGTGAAGAGGAAGAAGATGCAGTAATGGCTCAGATCTGAAGATGCAGAAATCGATGGTCAGGATGCAGTTGAGGGTTTGATATTTAAAATAAAAGCTGAAATTGTATATTTAAATTCGTATAAACTTCAAAAATACATATCTTTTTCATACGAGGTCGAAAACGCGCGAAACCAGTTGCGTTGGAATCGTATGGACGAGCTCTTCGCTATGGAACTGGATTGGAATCATTTGGAGCTAGAGAAAATTTTGGGTTAAATCGAACGTCGTTCGATTTGATTTAAATCGTAAAAATCAAGGTGAGTGTTTTATAACGCTCACACCGTACTAAATATCTTTATGCTAGTTAAATTTGACATTATGAAGTGTTATGATCTTATTTGTCGTTGTTTGATAAAAATTTAATTGTCATATAGCTTGTCTTTTGCATTAACCGTTGAAAATTAAATTGACAGTTAAATTGAAATTAAAATTGAATTGCGATTAAATTACCTGACATTGATAACTATGAAACTGCCATGAATTGTATTGTTTATTGGATGATGTATTTTGATGGATGCTATTGGTTGATAATTGAATGTTTGGATGTTTATTTGCTTATATAGATCCTGTTATGCATACATATGATACTGAAATTTAATTTAAGTAATATATACTCATCCCTGACATTTAATTGAAATAAATAATTACTTGGCCATAGGATAGAAAATTATATACGGACACCGAATTGGCTAAATTAATAATTTTTGGAATCGTCGATTTGAAATTTATTTAAATGTTTCGATTTAAAAGTGATAAATAGAAATCAATTTATAGAAATCGAATTTGTCGAAAATTTGAGTTGGAATGTTGAAATAAATTTTGGTTAAAAGAAATTGGTAAATAATTTAAGTTGTGACTTTAAAATTTAAAATTTGGATATGATTGAATTTCGAAAATCTATTTATTTTAAAGATTGAACATTATTTCGAGCTTTGAATATTACTAAGTAAAAGTGATATGAAAATGATATTTTGAAATCGAGTTTGGAATTGAATCATATTTGGAATTTGGATTTAAACTTGAATATTGTTGGAAATTTTGTTAAGTGTTATAAATTGATATTTTGAGAAATCAAGCTCCAAATCGATATAAATTGAAATTGAATTAATTAAAGGTGAATGTAGAATTGAATTGATTTGAAGTAAAAGTTGACATTGTTTTGAATTGAAATCGAAATTGAATCGGTAGAATGGAAATTGAAATTGATTTGAATTGGGAAGTTATAATTGAAATGGATTGATTTTGAAGCTGTTTTAATTTGTTTTCAAAACTACTCTGTTATATAAACCATTTTGAATACTTAAATTATTTTAATCTATTTTAAATCTACTTAACCCAATTTAAATTATTTTAAACTAATTTATCTATTTTAAATCCATTTTAAAGATTTTAAGTGTTTTTAACTATTTTAATCATTTAAAACTACTTTTAAACTACTTAAAACTATTTTTCTAAAATCCTAAGCTGGTCAATAAGGTGAAATGTTTATATTTAAATCTTTAATTTAAATATGAAATCTGATATTTTGAAAGATACGATGATATTTGAATGGATTTGATTTTTGAAGCGAATATGATATTTTGATATCAATTATGAATCGATTTGAAATATAAAGAGCCAAAGGTGTAATAATACGTAGTTATTAAAGAGACCGGGATCGGATATGGACATACTCTCTGTCGATACCGAAAACCACTTTAATAACTATTATACGCGGAGTGATGATCCAGAATGAAGTGGATGGTTTGGTGAACGCGTTGACTGAAGAAAGAGAACGATTTTTGGATGACCCCTGACATGACTAAAACAGGAGCCGCGCCGGGCCATTGAGGTTCGCCACCTCTAGCGGACACACTTTTTCGATACCATATCTATTACATTTGTGATGCGATTTGGGTGCACCCCTTGATTTCGGAGTGTTGTTTCGCGGTGTTGGGGTAGCTGCTGGCTATGCCCAACATCAGTCCGGATCACGCAACTACTAGTATCCTAGTTGGTATCGCCTCATGTACCTTGTCATACTGATTATCCTATTCGCGACCACTACGTTTTGATTTGTACCTTGAGTATATGGATTGCCCTCTGGTGACTTCCGGTTTTGGGGAAACTACGGTCTTGTATATGCTTTTGGGAATATAAATTGTGTTAAGGGGGATTATGGTAACGCCTTAACGCTATTTTGATACTTTATATTACTGATAGACATTATCTACTTAGCGTATATTACTACATAGTAGATAGTTTAACGGATCCTTGAGAGATGGAAAATCCCGTAACATTTCTTAAGTTATTGCACGCACGTTGACACTGGATATGAGATGTCAAACCCCGTAAACATCTCTGACGCCGTTACACTCATATTTATTTACGACTGACTTAACTTGCATGAGGATATTTAGTCCTGACTCGAGTGTTTTGTCTTTTCATTACGCTCGGGTCAGTCCTGAGTTTTCAGTTTAGGTTGAAGATCATTTCCTTGGAGGACGGAGACGAAGATTTGGTATATTATCTACTACTATTATATTCATTCCATTCCGCTGCATTGTTGTATGATATTTGTTGTGTATGTAACTCTGATAAATGTTGTATAATAATAATCAAATGTATTCATTTCAAATGTCTTCATTTAATTAACAGCTTCATGAACTGTTATTTTATTATTATACTTTAGCCTTCCGCTGTGAGATTCTGTGTTGTTTCATTTCCTTTATTTCCCTCCCTTTTCTTTTCTTAATTACCCCAATAACTATCTGCCCTTTTAATGGTTTGGAATCGACATGTGTATTTGATCGTCGGTTTAAACTGTCCAAAAAGGCGGGTCGTTACAGTTGGTATCAGAGCTTTGGTTTAGCGATAAACCTTGGCTCTAGTGGGGAATAACTCATTGAAATAGAGGTAAACTATATGAATGAGTTGAGTGTATATGAGAGAGCGTACTTGTTATTTGATATAAAATGGTTTTATATTGTGTTAATTTGTTCCGTTGAGTATTTATGAATTCTGGTCGATACTTGGGACGCCAAGGCGTCGATAGGAATTTCTAAACACTCGAATAGGACAAACCAACACAATATCATTTTGGAATATATTTTATATAAAAGAATTATTTGAATATTTATTCATTTTGATTGAATTGATTGTTAGGAGATGATAATATTAGATTATTATCGTTATTGTTTGATCAGTCAATATTTACAACAATTGATTAAATAACAATGGATTTAGGAAAATGAAATCTTGTAAACACAATTGATAATGAATATAAATGAATTTTAACTTGGATTTGGGAATTTAAATTCCGATGTTTGAAATTGACTTACAAGAATTTGAAAAATATAATATGAGTATTATATGATAGTATAATTGAGTTGAAATAGTTTTCGAAGGATTTTTTTTATGATAAATGTTATATTCCCTACTCTTGACGCTAGAAAATGATTTCGGTGATGAGTGCACGCATCATCGGCGTTTATTTTCGAGAGTCCGAGTGGGGGAGACCACTTAATAGCTTGTCTAAACCTTGTTTTAATTCAACTTTTATTTTATTTTGTATTCTCTATAGTATGATTTGATATATAAATTATATAAGTATATATTATTTCAAAACTTGATTTGAAATGAAACCGGGATTGGAATTCTTAAGTACTTTAACAATTAATGATTTTTTTTAAATGATTGAAATGAATTTAGACTTGAATCATTGAGGAACTTCTGAATTGTGAAATGAGAAATGAACCAAAGAGCTAAGTGAAAATATCAACTGAAGTAGAAATCCTTAGAATTAGGAAATTATGAACTTAAAATAAAATTGAAACTGTAAAACTCGCGTAGTATTAAATTTCATTCTATAGCATAGATATAACTTACCAAAATATTTAAGAAGTTCAAAAATGTTATATGAATTGTTAATTGGATAATATACAAGTATAGGTTTGAATAACGAAATATGCATTTAATTAATGGTTGCAAAAATAAATAAAATTGTTAGTAAATAATTGGAATTTAAATTAACATTTAAAGGTGATTCACAATTATGTTAATATAAAATGGAAATACTATATGTGAATGTAAATGTGAAATTAAATTATAGTGAAATTTAAGTAATGACTTAAGAACTAATTAATTGAAAATTCAACTTTAAATGAAAAGAAGTTGTATGTTGTTTAACTACATTCTATTTGCATAACTATAACTTACCAAATACTTAAAAGGTTTAAAATGCTAATAAGGATAAGTAGAGAAATAATATACCAGTGTGAGAGTGAATAATAAAATGTGAAGATCTATTGATAGTTGTAAATATAAAAGAAATTTAAGCTGTAAAATGAATAATATATATAAATGAATGAATAAAATTTAAAATTAATGAAATATAAAATTGGTAAATGGAAACTAATTAAATTTGAATATAACTAAATGTCAATAAACTTGGAAGTGTATGAAATAAAAAAAATTGACTTGGAAATGTATAATTGATTTCGTGTAGATTCTGGATGGTTGTTAATGTTTGATATGCATTGGTTGTTAGATGGATGAAAATTGATTAAGTAGAATTCATTAGTGTTAATGGAATTGAATAAACGGAATAAATAAAAAAAAATTAAATTCAAGTTTGAAGCAAAGTGAAATTAAATATAATTGAATTCAATTTAAATTGAAGCAAATTGACTTGAATTTAAAATGTGAATGAAACAAACTTGAATAAATCGGAAACAAATTGAATGTAAACCTATTGCATGGATGAATAAGAAAATAAATGACTTTGTGTTTATGATTGTTTTTTTAGAAAATTTGAAGTTTTGATGGTTTGCACTTTGAAATAATAAAAGCAAATTTTTGGGAAAATCCAAATTTGTCCAATATATGCTGAAACGAAAACAACCATAACTTTTAAATGGCTGAACGGAATTCGACGATCTTGGACTTTTCAAAAAGCTCAGAAACTATAGCACAATTTTTGTTTAGATAACTTGAGAAAATTCCTTCGTTTAATAGGTTAAAAACTTGAATGTTACTCGCTGTCCTGTGTAAAAATAAGTAAAATCAGTAGTATACACCCTTAGTATTTTCGCCATATCTTTTGACTGGTTTATCGGATTTTGATGATCTTGCTCTTTATGGAAAGCTAAGAACTTAAGGTAAAACTTTTGTTTTAAGTGTTTTGTGTTTTGATGTCATTTAGAAGGTCGAAAACGTGGGTGAACGTCGCTGACCTGCGCAAACACTGCCCAGGCTGAAGCGTATCCCCTAAGTAAAACGGCCATAACTTTTGAACGGATGATCCGAATTCGATGATTTTGGACATTCCGGAAAGCCTGAAATGAATGAAACAACTTTTGTTTAGGTTCTATTGTCAAATTTTACCGTTTAGGTGACCTAAAGCTAAGATTTGGTGCTGTCTAGAAATTGAAATCTCAGTTTTGAAGCTAAATATGTTATATATATGTTGTGTAGGCTAAGTATAGCGATCTATCTTTATATGCATGGTTCTAACTTAGTTATTGAGCATTTTAGTAGGTAGCAAAGGGGTTGCGCTTCGTTGTGGAGCTCGCTTCTACGCTAAACGCATAATGTAAGTAAAATGCTAATAAATGCTAAATAAAAGGTACGCTTACGGTTTTATATGATATTGGTGATATTTATATGTTGTTTCCCCACATATGGGATGCCTCATCATTGAGATGAGATGTATATTTGTGATATATATGCTATTATATTTTTTCCGATCGAGCCGTGCAAAGGAGACTCTGCCGAAATTTTCCGTAAATCCAAGTGTTAGAAATTTTTCAAGTTTTAAATTTTTATAACTTGTTTTGATAACTAACTTTTAAATTTAGAAAGCCGTTCGGAGTAACATTGTGGAAGCGTAGTTATGACTTTATAAATGGAATTTCATTGTTTTATAAGTTGGTAACTTTGATAAAATATATCTGATGTTGAATTCTATACTTAGTTTCTTTTACCTTCTTTTTCCTTTTCGGGGACGAAAAGTTTTGAGCGGGGGAGAGTGTAACGACCCGTAAATTTTCGATAATTAAAATAGCTAATTTAATAAGATTTCGTGATTTAGTGTTAGAAAAAATTTTGTGATTCATTTGGTATAATAATAACTGAAAGGAATTGCAATAATAATTATCCAAGTAATGAAAAATAAATGCGACTTAGTAAATTCTTTTGCAATCGATAGTCGAATTGGGTGGTAAATGTTGAATTCATTTGGTATAAGAGAGTAGTTGATTGATGAGTAAAATCTATTTGAAATCAAATATTGAATATTGAACACGTAAAATTGTTTAAATTAAATATTTAAAACTTATTGAATAATTGAATAACTGTAAAATGAAAATAGTGTTCTAAATTTTGAAATGGTTTTAAAAGTTGAATCTTATAAGTTCAATTTCAATATTTCAAAAGATAATGAATTATTGGATAAGCGAAATTGTCTAAATTAAATATTTGGAATTTATTGGATAAATTAAATAACGGGTTTAATATGATTAAAAATGATTTGTAAAATTTTATTTTATCATATTGAAGTTATAGTGATGTTATAGAATTTTTAAAACTGAATTTAAAATTTATTTGTGAAAATTGAATATTTTAATATTTAATTTTCGACTGGAAAATAGCCAATTTTTGAACAGTCTCAGAATTGGACGAAACTAATTCCATTGGATCCGTAATAGTTAGTTATTATCGGATTTCAATTTTCGTAGCAATCGGAGTTGTCGTTTGACCGTGGCAGCTCGAAACGCGTTGAAATTGTTTTAATATTAATTTGGCGAGTTAAAATAGTCATTTTTCAAACGGTCTCGGATTTCGATGAAACTAGTTTCATTGGATCCGTAATGTGATATTATTGTAAGTTTTTAAATTTCAAGTCAAACGGATTTACCGTTTGTCCGGGGCAAGCCAAAACGCATAGAAAATCGTTTAATCGGTTTAATTTAAAATTGATTATTTATTGCCGTAACTCACACATACGATCGAATTAGCTTCCGAAACACGTTCCATTGCGTTCGGAACGTGGGGTAAACCTTAGGAACGCCTGCCGGCACGCTTCGTTTGGAGTTCGAAAATTTTCGGTGAATAGTGTTTTTGCAATTTTCTATAAAAGGACCCATCCTCTTTCATTTGCTCCAAACCCTAACTCTTTTTGACCAGCCGCCACTTTCATTTCAATGGCCTGAAAATTTCGAAACTTCCTCCTCATTTTCCTCTCAATCCATCAACAATTAGCAAAAACTCTCAACTACAAAGTTGTAGAGCACGATGAAAGCTTCAAATCCATACGGAGATGATCGAAAACGGAGCCACGGATCAACGGGAAATCGAGCAAGAAGGGGCTGCGTTTTTCACGCAATTCGAGGCAGAGGATGAGGCCGAGCTTGGAGCTATTTGGGGTGAAGGTGGAGTAAGGCGGTGGCTTCGAAGTGGTGTAACTTGATCGTCTTCAAGTTGCTCGGTTTGGTCGTGAAAAATCGATGAAGATGGCGGCTGATGGGTTTGTTTCTTGCGTTCAAACCTGGGCATTCAACGTGAAGAGGAAGAAGATGCAGCAATGGCTCAGATCTGAAGATGCAGAAATCGATGGTCAGGATGCAGTTGAGGGTTTGATATTTAAAATAAAAGCTGAAATTGTATATTTAAATTCGTATAAACTTCAAAAATACATATCTTTTTCATACGAGGTCGAAAACGCGCGAAACCAGTTGCGTTGGAATCGTATGGACGAGCTCTTCGCTATGGAACTGGATTGGAATCATTTGGAGCTAGAGAAAATTTTGGGTTAAATCGAACGTCGTTCGATTTGATTTAAATCGTAAAAATCAAGGTGAGTGTTTTATAACGCTCACACCGTACTAAATATCTTTATGCTAGTTAAATTTGACATTATGAAGTGTTATGATCTTATTTGTCGTTGTTTGATAAAAATTTAATTGTCATATAGCTTGTCTTTTGCATTAACCGTTGAAAATTAAATTGACAGTTAAATTGAAATTAAAATTGAATTGCGATTAAATTACCTGACATTGATAACTATGAAACTGCCATGAATTGTATTGTTTATTGGATGATGTATTTTGATGGATGCTATTGGTTGATAATTGAATGTTTGGATGTTTATTTGCTTATATAGATCCTGTTATGCATACATATGATACTGAAATTTAATTTAAGTAATATATACTCATCCCTGACATTTAATTGAAATAAATAATTACTTGGCCATAGGATAGAAAATTATATACGGACACCGAATTGGCTAAATTAATAATTTTTGGAATCGTCGATTTGAAATTTATTTAAATGTTTCGATTTAAAAGTGATAAATAGAAATCAATTTATAGAAATCGAATTTGTCGAAAATTTGAGTTGGAATGTTGAAATAAATTTTGGTTAAAAGAAATTGGTAAATAATTTAAGTTGTGACTTTAAAATTTAAAATTTGGATATGATTGAATTTCGAAAATCTATTTATTTTAAAGATTGAAAATTATTTCGAGCTTTGAATATTACTAAGTAAAAGTGATATGAAAATGATATTTTGAAATCGAGTTTGGAATTGAATCATATTTAGAATTTGGATTTAAACTTGAATATTGTTGGAAATTTTGTTAAGTGTTATAAATTGATATTTTGAGAAATCAAGCTCCAAATCGATATAAATTGAAATTGAATTAATTAAAGGTGAATGTAGAATTGAATTGATTTGAAGTAAAAGTTGACATTGTTTTGAATTGAAATCGAAATTGAATCGGTAGAATGGAAATTGAAATTGATTTGAATTGGGAAGTTATAATTGAAATGGATTGATTTTGAAGCTGTTTTAATTTGTTTTCAAAACTACTCTGTTATATAAACCATTTTGAATACTTAAATTATTTTAATCTATTTTAAATCTACTTAACCCAATTTAAATTATTTTAAACTAATTTATCTATTTTAAATCCATTTTAAAGATTTTAAGTGTTTTTAACTATTTTAATCATTTAAAACTACTTTTAAACTACTTAAAACTATTTTTCTAAAATCCTAAGCTGGTCAATAAGGTGAAATGTTTATATTTAAATCTTTAATTTAAATATGAAATCTGATATTTTGAAAGATACGATGATATTTGAATGGATTTGATTTTTGAAGCGAATATGATATTTTGATATCAATTATGAATCGATTTGAAATATAAAGAGCCAAAGGTGTAATAATACGTAGTTATTAAAGAGACCGGGATCGGATATGGACATACTCTCTGTCGATACCGAAAACCACTTTAATAACTATTATACGCGGAGTGATGATCCAGAATGAAGTGGATGGTTTGGTGAACGCGTTGACTGAAGAAAGAGAACGATTTTTGGATGACCCCTGACATGACTAAAACAGGAGCCGCGCCGGGCCATTGAGGTTCGCCACCTCTAGCGGACACACTTCTTCGATACCATATCTATTACATTTGTGATGCGATTTGGGTGCACCCCTTGATTTCGGAGTGTTGTTTCGCGGTGTTGGGGTAGCTGCTGGCTATGCCCAACATCAGTCCGGATCACGCAACTACTAGTATCCTAGTTGGTATCGCCTCATGTACCTTGTCATACTGATTATCCTATTCGCGACCACTACGTTTTGATTTGTACCTTGAGTATATGGATTGCCCTCTGGTGACTTCCGGTTTTGGGGAAACTACGGTCTTGTATATGCTTTTGGGAATATAAATTGTGTTAAGGGGGATTATGGTAACGCCTTAACGCTATTTTGATACTTTATATTACTGATAGACATTATCTACTTAGCGTATATTACTACATAGTAGATAGTTTAACGGATCCTTGAGAGATGGAAAATCCCGTAACATTTCTTAAGTTATTGCACGCACGTTGACACTGGATATGAGATGTCAAACCCCGTAAACATATCTGACGCCGTTACACTCATATTTATTTACGACTGACTTAACTTGCATGAGGATATTTAGTCCTGACTCGAGTGTTTTGTCTTTTCATTACGCTCGGGTCAGTCCTGAGTTTTCAGTTTAGGTTGAAGATCATTTCCTTGGAGGACGGAGACGAAGATTTGGTATATTATCTACTACTATTATATTCATTCCATTCCGCTGCATTGTTGTATGATATTTGTTGTGTATGTAACTCTGATAAATGTTGTATAATAATAATCAAATGTATTCATTTCAAATGTCTTCATTTAATTAACAGCTTCATGAACTGTTATTTTATTATTATACTTTAGCCTTCCGCTGTGAGATTCTGTGTTGTTTCATTTCCTTTATTTCCCTCCCTTTTCTTTTCTTAATTACCCCAATAACTATCTGCCCTTTTAATGGTTTGGAATCGACATGTGTATTTGATCGTCAGTTTAAACTGTCCAAAAAGGCGGATCGTTACATATATATATATATATATATATATATATATATATATATATATATAGACACTCCATTAATGATTCGTGTTTTGTATTATTTAAGTTGACAAGTATGGAATATCATCAATTTAAATGGTACAAATATACGGGTTGTTACACTATCTCAGGTAAACTTTGGCGAGATATATTACGCGTGCCATGCGGACTGATGTGAGGAGAATACGGAGCATGGCGGGTGAATACACAACTGTGAACACATATCGACTATAGGTGTCATTAAAAAGAATTTTTATATATACATACACCTAACTCAGATAAACTCAGGCCAGATATACTGATCATGCACTGCCTTTCAAGCTTACGTGAGAAGGGTACAGAGCATGGAGAGTGAACATATGAGTGTGAACACATGACTCTAGGTGTTAAATATATATATATATATATATATATATATATATATATATATATTATATACACAAATGTTTTTTTCTGTTTTTTTTAGAAAGAGAGTTTTGCAAAATCATCTTAGCACCACTTAACTTAGAAGATAAAAATGTTATATCCTTTACTTTAAATTTACCGCTTTTTAACAAAGATCTTCAGTTAGAACATACTTCAGAATTAACACATATGAACCTTCCTATATACTAGTTAAACTATTATTATTTGTAATCAAACATCATTTTTATTTTTTTCGAGACAAATTTTTTTTCAAAATTTCAATTTATTAACCAAAACTTATACTTATCCCATAGCGTTTCTTCAAAAATAAATCAAAATGCTAAAGAAGAATTTATTTTTTGAGATTTAGAAATTTTGTGATTTTTATGGAGTTAAATGAAATTTAAAAAATGCCATGAAAAGTTAAAAAAATGAAAATGAGACTCCCTCCACACTTAACTTTTTAACTGTGTCCTCATGGTCAGTGCATGATATAATGAGTATAAAGAGGAAAAATATGTACATACTTACAAAATAGGGTTAACATTCTTACTAGACGTAGCTTGGCTCATGAAGGATCATGAACTCCTCTTGGTTAGTTGGCAATTCCAACAAAGGTTTCAAACGATGACCGTTGACTTTGAAAATCGATGTAACGACCCAGAATTTCTATCATTTGAAATTCATATATTTAATTGAATTTTAAATATTAACTAGTAAAATTTGTTAGTCGAATAATTTTTTTCAAATATCTGGATTTAATTGGATAATTAAATCGATAATTTAATATTTGAAGTTACAGAAATAATTGGAAATTGTGTTTAATGTGATTTAAAATTGATTTGTAAAGTTGTATTTAATCATATTGGAGTTAAAATGATGTTATCGAACTTTTAAAATTGAATTAAAAGTTAATTTGTGGAAATTGAATATTTTAATATTTAATTGACGAGTAAAAATACCCATTTTTCAAACAGTCTCGAATTTCGACGAAACCAGTTTCATCGGATCCTAATGTTATATTATTGTATGGTTTCAAATTTCATGTCAATCGGATTTACGGTTTGTCCGGGGCAAGCTAAAACGCACAGAAATCGGTTTAAGTGAATTTTAAATTTAATTAGTCGATTTGAAAACCTATCTTCCAAATACTTTCGAATTGGCCTCCGATTTATATTCCATTGCGTTTGGAATAGGGGTAAAACATTATAAACGCTATGCGGCACGCTTCGTTTGGAGTTTGGAAAAATTTCGGGTGAATAGTGTTTGAGAATTTTCTATAAAAGGACCTCAACACTCATTATTTGCACTCAGAAACCCTAATTAGGTCAGCCGCCACATACGAAAACAATGGCCGAAAATTTGCCAAACTTCTTTCCTTAATTCCTTCCAATCCACACATCTATTCGTAAAACTTCCTAAATGTAAAACGTAGAGGGCGACGAGATCTCTCCGATCAATGGTGATGATCGAAAATGACGCGACGGATCAACGACAAAAGGGGTTTGAACAACCGAGCTTCGTGCACCATTTTCGAGAAACATTGGCAGCCGAGTTTGACCATACTCATGGCAGAGATGGAGTTGGTGATGGGCATTCTAGTGGAGGTCCCCGATCAACTTCTAAGCGCGTGATGGTTGCTCGATAATTTGTTGAAAACGGCGGCTTCTATGGGTTCATATTCACGTGATTACCTGAGGAAGAAGGAAGAAAAGACGTTCGGCCTTGATGCAAGCAGATGGAAATGGACGGCCAGGATATGTGAGGGTTTAAAATTTTAAAAATAAATTGATTTAATTATTATATTAAAATTCATATAAATTTGAAACATAATAACTTGTTCATACGAGGTCGGAATTTGACGAAACGAATTGCTTCGTGTTTGTATTGACGAGCACTACGTAATGGAGCTGGATTGGAGCTAGTGAAAATTTTGGGTAAAATTAAACGCGCATTTAATTTTATTTGGAATAAAACGCTGAAACTGTATTAGAAAGCAAGGTAAGAACTTCTCACTCAATCGAATTTGTTTCGATTTAAATTTTAAATAGTTAAATTTAGAATTGCTTGATTGTGTGATTGAATGATAAATTATTATCTATTGTATTGAAATAGACGCTATACACTGTATATTAAGCGGATGTTATTTATTAAACACATATACCGCGATGTTTCACCTTGAAGTGGAATTGGTATTATATATGTACGTGGAGTTGATTTTCCCGCATTATATAGCGAATGAGACCCTATTGCACCGCATAATAGTGGATAATATTTTATAAAACCCATGTACCGCGATATTCCGTCTTGAAACGGGATTCGTATTGTGCTAACATCTGTGGATGCAGGGAAACGGGTTGGAGGGATCCAGCTGGATTCCTCAACAGTATTGATTTATTTACAGGTATTTGCGATATAT
This sequence comes from Allium cepa, assembly GCA_030765085.1. Lineage (NCBI taxonomy): Eukaryota > Viridiplantae > Streptophyta > Magnoliopsida > Asparagales > Amaryllidaceae > Allium > Allium cepa. Next base: position 691,812,034 of record CM060937.1, on the reverse strand, counting down.
TCTGTTATCATATTGATATATGATGTTTGGATGCCATGGTTGATGTATTGGTGTTGTTGTAGCATTGGGCCTATTTTTGGAGTTTTAAAAATGCTAAAGTAAAGATTTTGAATTTAAAAGGATTTTCAAGTGATTTTTGAAAGTATACATTTCATTGAATTTTGAAATTGGTTCATTTTAATTAAATAAACGTTACAATTTTTACGTTATAAAAATTGTGATTTTTGTGAAATATAAACGAAATGTGATTTTTGAAATAAGTAGTTGATTAATTTGTAAAATGGTTTAAATTGGAATTTTTGAATTATTATAAACAATTTATATAAAAGATTTATAAAATCGATATTTATAAATTTAAAATATTGGAATTATAAAACGAGTTTTTATAAGTGTTAGAATGAAGTACAAATGGATTTCATAAGTGAATGAAATTTATAGATTTATAAATTATGAAGTTATAAAATGAATAGATTTTGTAAAATAAAAGATTTATAAGAAATTAACTTACAAATTGGATTTTGGCATTTAAATGAGATATAAATAGAATTTGTTAATTAAGGGATTTTATAAGTTGAAGTTTTTATAAAATTAATATAGACGTGAATTTATAAACATTGTTTTATAAATCCAAAATCAATTGAATTTGACTAGTAAATATGAAAGCTTATTAAAGGAGATATATCCTCGGTTTTGGACAGTGGATAATCCTTTAATTAAATATGTAGAAGTGTTGAATTTGGTAAACAATTTATATTCACGATTTTGGACACTGAATTATATATTAAAGAAATGTTTTAGGAAGTGATCTTTTAAATAGAATTAAAAATGATTTGAAGTTGTTTTAAAATATATTAAGTATCGAAACCATATATTTCAACATTCATTGTTGAAATAGACGTTTTCGAGAAATAAGGAAATGGTGGACTATAACACTGTTGTTATAGTAAATGATTTTCGAAAGGAAATGTTTTATATAGTATTGGGATTTATATATCTATCTTAATTTCGAATCCCTATAGTAGTTATTTTGAGTTGTCGTAACGATGTTTTATGCAACATTCGTTTTGACTCAAATAAATGTGCTTAAGAGAATGTTTTCCTTAAATAATAAATTATATACTTAATTGTAATTGAAGTATATTTAATATTTTCCAAATGTTGAAAATAAAAAGATTTGTGAATTACTTATTATTAAATAAGTACGGAAATGTTTTCCAATATGAAGTGAAATGTTTTGAGATTTTATCTTTTAAAGATAAATCGAAAGTGAATATTTGAAATCGATTTGAGAATCGTATTTTAATAGATATTTTGGAAATCTGAATTCACCATGGAATCTATAAAGGAATGGGAAAATTGTTTTAAAAATAAACATTGATTTATTTTTGAAGTGTGGAAATAAATTACGGATTTGGAACGTAAATTTAAAGTAAATCGGTAAGGATTTGTTTAATTGGTTTAAATGAACCATTTTGAAATGAAAATGAATAAAAATTTGGAAGTGTTTCCACGTAAGGAAAATGATTTGAAATTTTGTTTTCAAAACATAGAAAGGTGAAAAGTGATTTGAAATTTGTTTTCAAATGGTTGAAGTGCGGAAAATTATATATCTTGTAAAGATATTTTTGGAGAATAAATAATTTGGGAAATTATTTGGAATCTGGTGATGTTGTGCATATCAATTGATAGTTAAATAACCGACTATAAATATTTACCTTTAGATGGGTATTTGTTGTGATTGCTTGAATTTGAATGCTACACTTATTTTAGAAATAAGCGCTCGTTATTCGGTTTAGCCGGGAGAGGACCTTTGGGTCATAAATCCCATTCCGAATAGCGATATGTCGTAATGGATAGCATTTGAAGACCGGTGTTGAAAACATGATATTTTCGAAAACGGAAAGATTAACGTCGAATGACTTTGCACGGCTGATCTCCAATATAGAGATTTTATCACCCTTTGTGATGGGAATTCCAGACGTGATTAGTGAATATCCGGATTTGCAAGGGCTTCTTTGGAAGTGCCTTCAGTTCCGTTCGAACTTAGAACAGACTTGTATGGATGTGTGCCCGACATTACACTTTGAGATGTAAAGCTGGTTTCTATCAAATATATTTCTGTTGGTGGCGGAGAATTTATTCTCTTATCTTAACACCCTTCTCTGAGACGTACGAGCTCATAGGTTATGTAGTTGATGGTTACTAGTGATATATTCCCAATTTGGTAACGTGGCATGCTGAGTGTTGCTGATCATTTATTGATCAAAGCGTGGCTTTTATGAAAAGCATAGCTTTGTGGACGAGACTTCATCGAGCCTCACACCCCGGAAATGGTCAAAACAGAAAGAATGCAGCAAGGTTATTTGGGGATTATGCCCCCATAGGGTATGTACATTTCCTTCTGGATAGAAGTGGTATTATGGTATGGAGCCCTGATACTTAACCTATGTGGTTGCTGCAAATTTATTTCATTGTTGTTGTTGGTGAATCCCGATATTTAGGTCGGTTACGACCGGGGGATGGCATACAAGTGTCAGTAGTTACCTAGTTGGAGGTAACCCGGCCTTGTGTTGGCAGAGATCCGGTTAGGTTCTTGGGGCGTCTTTTCAGAGGCGTACCCATGTGGCAATGGGAAGTTCCTTGGCCTGACCAATTGTTGGAAATCCAAAGAAACAATACGAGTCCTGTACGGTTTTAGTTGTAGAACCTGCCATCTAATATGGTAGCTATAGTAGGCATACTATAATGGTACCTATGCCGACTAAGATTAATATTGTACTTTCGAAATGTTTTCCTGCACTTTGCACAAATAATAATAATTATCAAATGATTCTGCGTAGTAAGCATCTTTGACTATGATATGGAGAAATCTCCTCCAATTCTGCGTTTGCATTGTGTGTGTGGCAGGAGGCCTTATGGTAGTTACGTTTTCTAAAAGCATTGCGGATCTATTTTAAAATATTTCTTTGTTTGTTTTTAAATATAAACTGTTTTTAAGTTCTCACACCAGTCCCATGACTGATTTGGAGTTTATTGTTCCCTTTCTAAACTTTGGGTGCCCACCAATTTCCACACGGGCAGTCTAGAGTCAGGTTATCAGGTCATTCTGGAATTCAAGAGATGCAGTGGAGATCTGGAGGCAAGCTGGATGGCGTAGCGTATATAGTATTTCTTTTCCGCTGTTTGTTATTGTAAACTCTGATAATGTAATGTAATGTAATGTAATGTAATAACAGATATGATTCTTTGTTTTAAAGATTATTCATTGATATATTATATGTTGTTCCGCTGCGAATTGTGAGATTCTGATATTGTTTCTGTTGCTTCTTTTTTTCTTTCTTTCTTCTTCTACCTCTTCTTCTTTAACCCTAACAATTCGGTTTTCCGGCCTTCAATTGCTCGACAGTTGATACAGTGGACGTATTATTGTCAACTTTCATGCGTCGAAGAATCCCGATCGTTACAATCGATCCATCCCTAAGGGTTTCTATTTCTATGGCACAATGTGGAAAAACAATTCGAACCACAAATGATCCGGTCCATCTCGATTTAAGTTTCCCGAGGAATAAATGAAATCTTGCCTCACATAAAAGAACTTTTTAGTTAGGAGAAAACGTTTTCCTTAGAATTGACTTGTCATAAAAAAAACTTTTGTTCCTTTTTTGTAAATTTTCTCGTTTTCATATGCATCATTCCTAAATTCTTCTAGTTCATTGAGTCGTAGTTTTTGATTTTTGCCAGCATTGTCAAGATCAAAGTTCTAGCTCATTATTTCCCACAACGCTTTATGTTCGATTTCGACGGGTAAATGGCAAGCTTTTCCTTAAACTAAACGAAAGGGGGACATCTCAAGGTTAGTTTTAAATGTAGTATGGTAAGTCCAAAGTACGTCAGTCAATTTCTAAGAACAATCTTTTTGTTTTTTGTTAACAGATTTTTCTCCAAGATTTTTTTATTTGTCGATTTGAAACCTCAACTTAGCCATAAGTTTGAGGATGAAAAGGAGTGGATAACTTGTGTGTTATCGAGTATTTTTTTTCATTAATGTTTTGAAAGAACGGTTGCAAAAATGAGTCTCTTTATCAATGATTATTGTGTAGGTGTGTCAATCCTCCAAAAGTTGTTTTCTTTGAGAAATTTCACAACAATTCTATGGTCGTTGGTTTTGCAAGGAATGGCTTCGACCCATTTTGAGACGTAATCGACAACGAGAAGGATATACAAGTTACTAAAATAATTAGGAAAAGATTCCATAAAGTCGATACCCTAAACATCAGAGATTTAGATCATCAGCATAGGGTTTATAGGCATCATATCCCGTCAAGAAATTCATCCAACTGTTTGACATCGATCGTAAGTATTACAAAATTTAAATGAATCTTTGAAAAGAGAAGGCCAATATAAACCACACTGAAGCACATTTTCCGTAGTTTTTTAAGGAATGAAATTTCCACCACACGCTTGATCATGGCAAAACGAAAGAACAGTCCTAATCTCATTATCCATTATGCAACGTCGGATGATTTGGTTGGGACAATATTTGAACAAGTATGGATTGTCCCAATAGAAATATTTCACTTGAGACATGAATTTGCATTTTCCTATTTGAACCGAGATGAGGGAGTTTCTTTAATGACTATGCAGTTCACTATATTAGCGTACCATGGATTGATAGAAATTGAAAGGAGTTGTCCATCGAGGAAGTTTCATTGATTGGCAAAGAAGGTGGTGCATTCGAAGGATGAGACAAGTGTTCGGCTATGATATTATCGGATCCATTTTTTTCTTTAATTGTAAGGTCAATTCTTGAAGTAAAAGGATCCAACGAATCAAACGACATTTAGCATCCTTCTTAACGAAGAGAAATCAAAGCAGAATGGACCGTATACACAATAATGTGTGAACCTTTCAAGTAAGGTCGAAACTTTTCGAGCGCAAAAACGACAGATAGAAGCTCTTTTTCGGCTGTTGTGTAGTTAAGTTGAGCGTCATTCAGTGTCATACCTGCATAGTAAATGACATGAAGGATTTTGTTGATGCGTAGTCCTAAGATAGCACCAACGCAAAGTTAGAAGATTCAAACATCATTTCAAATGGGAGATCCTAATTGGTTGTGCAAATGATTGGAGCAGAAATGAGTTCATTTTTGAGACGTTCGAAAGAAGAGATACAATCTGCATTAAAATCGAAAGGAACGTCTTTTAAAAGAAGTGTTGTCAAAGGACGAGCGATTTTGCTAAAGCATTTCACAAAGCATCGGTAAAAGCTAGCGTGTCCTAGAAATGATCGAATTTCCTTAACAGATTTGGAAATGGGTAGGTTTGCAATTACATCAATTTTCGCTTTATCTACCTCAATGCCTTTATTTGTGATGATATGTCTAAGGACTATGCCTTGTTTAACCATAAAGTCGCATTTTTCCCAATTCAAAGTCAAATATTTTTCTTTACATCGATTTAGAACCGACTCGAGATGATGTAAACATTGGAAAAAAGAATCGCCAAAGATAGAGAAATTGTCCATAAAAACTTCTAGAAAGCGTTCAATCGTTTGAATTGTTCTTGACAATGGCTAGCTTAGACTTTTTCGGTACAACGTGAATTGGGCTAACCCTTGAACTATTGGAGCGTAGGTAAATAATTCTGTTGTCAAGAAGTTTAAGAATTTTATCACGCAACGCATATTTCACTTTTGGATTAAGCCTTTGTTGAGCGTCACGAATAGGCTTAGCATCGTCGATTAAATGAATGCGAAGTTAAACAAGAGCGGGACTAATTCCCTTTATATCGAAGATCGACCATCCCATCGCTTCATTATTTTTCGAAAGAATAGAGAGTAAGGAGGTTTCTTGATCAAAAGGGAGAGTTGTGGAAATTATGACGAGCAGTGCTTCGTTATTACCTAAGTATGTGTACTTAAGGTGATTGGGAAGTGGTTAGAGGTCCAACTTCGGGAGGTTTTCGATCAAAGAACTGGGTTGAGATTCAGACTCAACTGGAAGCGATTCAAAAGGAAGAGTGTATTCAATCTCATTGGGAATTTCGTGAAACAATTTTTCATACTCAGCCTCATGTGCATCATTAAGGTCAAATGTCTCGTTTTCAAAGTTTTCTTGAATGGCACAGACTTCCAACGTTTGGTTGCAAGGTTCATTTGATTGGCTTTCAAGATTGAAAATGTTGAGATCCAAAGTCATGTTTCCAAAAGATATTTTCATTGAACCGTTATGACAATTGATTAAGGCATGTGACGTGGCTAAAATTGGTCGGGCAAAAATCAATGGAATTTGACTCGCGGGATTTGTCATGGGTTGTGTTTCAAGAACGATAAAATCAATGAGGAATATGAATTGCCCTACTCGAATGAGCACGTCCTCTATTTCTCCCACGGGCTTCTTAATCGAGTGATCGACAAATTGAAGCATGACTTTTGTGGGTTTGATCTCACCTAACACTCATTGTTCATACACAGAGTATGGAATCAAGTTGACACTCATGCCTAAGTCTATCAAACATTTGTTAATCGTCTTGTCTCCAATTGTACACGAAATCATAAGGCAACCAGGATCTTTGTAATTTACGGGCATGGATTGGGACAAGACTTCACTTAAACTGGTGGCTAAGAATACTTTTTGGGCACTTGAGGAATTTCGCGCATGTGGGAACTTGCGGAAAGATGTCAAGAAGGGGGATGTTTACTTTCGCTTGTTTAAAATTTCCAATATCTTTTCCATTTGGTTCGAGTGTTTCTTTGGTCGAAGACGATGTGGAAATGGAAAACGATACTAGCTAGGTGGGTCTACTCGAGTAGAAGAAGAAGAATTTTGATTGACATTCAATTCAACGTTTGGATCCACGCTATATTTCGATTCACTTGTTGTTTTAGAAGTGTCAAGAGAGGTTTTCGGTAAATCGTTTGGATTACCGAATTGATTATCATTTTGCTTACCAGAATGTAAAGTTGTGATAGCATTCAATTGGGTGACATTGCTATCTTGAACAACATGGCTAAATTTGAACTTACATCTTGATTTCTGGGATTTGGAAGGGGCTGGCTTGGGAATGTTCCTCATTTGCGTTCACTTACAGACGTGGCTAATTGACTCATTTGCATGTCGAGTTTTTCAATTGATTGGTTTGTGTTTTGCATATATGAAGTCAATAAATTTTGCAAATTGCTGTCTGATTGAAGACTTTGAGTAGTTTCTTTAGCCAACATTTCAAGAGTTTTATCAAGAGAAGTTAAAGGTTTATCGTCTTGGGGAGGAGGAGTAGCATTTGGTTGAAAATTTGATTGTTGCAGTTGATTATGAGATGGACCCATAAAGTTTGGCTGAAAATTGTTTGGCTGAAAGGGAGGATTCAAAGCATTATTCGGGAATGCTTGAAAATTGGGACTAATCATATTTGTGTTGGGATTATTTTGGTTCCATGCAAAATTTGGACGATTTCTTCAACCTTTGGCTTTATAGAAAGCATTGATTTGTTTGACAGAATTGGTACACTAATTGGCTATATGATTATGATTGTTGCATTTATTACACATCAACTGGGAAGCTTAGTTCATTTGATTCGATGAGAAAACGTTATTGAATTTTTTAATCATTGCGTTGATCTAAGCTTCCAAAGAAAAAGAAAATCCTATCGAGTGTTCACTCGTTCGTGAGTAAATTGATTTTTCGCTCGAATGTTACCATTGGGATGATTTTTCAACGAGGTTTTCAAGAAATTGCCAAGCATCGTCGTGATGTTGGGCAAGAAAGTTGCCTTGGCACATTGATTCGAGCATGGTTCATGAGCTGTTTTCGAGCATATCGTATAAGATTTGGCAAATCGCCCATTACTCAAAGTTATAGCGTGGACATTTTATCAAAAGCTCTTTGATTCTTTTAAAATATTTCCCGAATGGTTTTCCCTTCAATTGATGAAAAATTACAACTTCGGTTGGGTATCTGCTCGTTTTTTCCAAGTGGTAGAACTTTTTTAAGAAAGCTTTTACGAATTCTTCTCATGCTTTAATCGAGTTTGATGGCAAGCTGTACAACCATTTTTCAGCTTAACCCGTAAGAGAAAATGGGATTAATCGAAGTTTGATTCCATCATCAGAAAATTGTTAGAGTTTAATGATTATGCAAACTAGTTCGAATTTAGTCAAGAAGATGTATGGGTCGTCGTGCTCGAAATTGCCAAATTTTGAAAGCGTGGCAATGTGGTTCGAGTGGATTTCAAAATGGTTACCCATAGGGGTGGGTAACAAGTTTTTTTCTTCTTTTTAAAAGACAAAAGGAAATAAAAATTTACAAGGAAAAGGAAAGAAAACTTTTTTCAAAAGAAATTGATTTCTTTTTTGTTGAGAAAAGGGAAAAAAATTACAAAAAGGAAAACAATTTTTTAATTAATTAATTATATATATATATATACACACAAAAGAATTAAAGCAAAGAAAAATCAAAACAAATGAAACCGAAAGAAACAAAACTTAAAAATTCTTACTAGTTACCCCAAATCGAAAGAGAAACCGTTTTTTTTAGTGTAATAAGGATTGACAAAAGAGGAAAGAAGAAAAAAAATTAATTAAAAGAAAACTAAAATAAAACAATATAAACAAACAATATGAATGTGGTAATCAGCCTACGAGTCAAGACCGGCCCAAACAATTCCACAACCACTTCAAATTTTTTTATTTTTATAAGCGAATCAAAGCTGCCTCCTTCTTTCTCTTTTTTTTTCAAATGAAACAGATGAATCGACTGCAAAAAGGAAATTCGTAACAACACACTCAATTTCACAATTCAAAAGGAAATTTTGGCGATTTTGGGATACTCGAGTGTTTGGGATTTAGTCCAGGAAGGAAGGCGTTTGATTTTGTGGAATGGTAGCAGGTCGATATGTTGTCGTGATTTGATTTGTGGGTTGAAAGAGAGATTGTGGTGGAAGGATTTGTTGGTTGCGAGGTGGACTTCGGAGTTCGCAGTTTTGGGATGTGTAGAGATACTCGGTCTCGAGGATGTGGTGATGAAGGCAAGGATGCGAGGCTGTAGATTGGTTAAGAAAGTTGGAATAGTAGGAGATGTAATGCAATCAGTTGATAGCGGATGTTGCGGTGGGTTGAAGTACGATGAAGTGCAGAGTTGATTGGGATGAAGTTTGTCAAGGCAGGAAGTGGTTTTATGATTAAGTTATCTGCAGTTGTGTTTCATGCTAAATGGTACGCAAAGAGGTAAATGATATGTAAGCAGTTTTTTTTGTTGTTTCTGGGTTGCAGCAGTTTTGAAGTCGAAATGCAAGTGAATTTGTTCGTTGATGAAGTTGGACTGGAATTTGTATGAGGTTGCAGTTGTATTTGAAGTGTTGTATTGAAGTGGATAGACAGTGTTATGAGGCAGCAGTTAGCAACGGGAAGTTGTTGTTATGGTTGAGTCTGGAATGAACAGTGGGATGACAATTGATCAGAAGCAGTGCATAGACAAAATCAAAATGAACAGAAGAACAGAAACACTGAGGCGCTGTAAAACAATGTGAGGAGAAGATGGAAACGTAAATCAATGTAAATTGAAATGTTAACTAAATGAAGAAATTTTTTTTGGAATGATATTTTGTTTTTTTATAGAAACTTGAAAAGCAAATGCTAATTGAAAACAAAAAATGCACAAAAACAAAAAAGAAACACACACACATATATACTTAAGAAAAAAAATTAACCATGTACATAAATCAACGTAAAGTAATCTGAAGAATAGAAAATCAAAATCAAAGCAAATTCCCTGTCAATGGCGCCAAAAACTTGTTTAACGGTAAATTTTATATCGAGTTAGAAAACCACCAAAAAATTTTGAAATAAAATTGTCGCGGGCGCACGGTCTACAATTTTAGTACGTGGCGAGTACGGGTCGATCCATATGGAATTGTTTTAGATTTTAAAAATTAATTCAATCCAATTAGACCAAAATGAGAGGAAATTGTTAACTACAAAAATGAGCTAAAAGTAGAATTAAAATGTGATTTAAAAACTATTAGACTAGAAAGCAATTTAGAGGCAAATCCACTCTCATATTTTTATAAATCAGCCAACAAATGATTTGTGATATCTAGTTATGAAATAAGGTGAAATAACTGTTGCATTTATTATAAGTATGGTTTGTTTATGTTATTAATTAACATAGCCCAAACCAACAAACTATAATACAGCGATTATATCATTCATAAAATCTCATAAAAATGAAGCAAAAGCAAAAGTTATTTTAAGTATGATATATTTACTATTGTAATTAGTAAGATAAATCATCTAATTTTGTTTTTACTTTCTTTTCAAAATCAAAAATCCATTAGCAAATGGTGATGTAAATTGTGTTTATGTTGAATAAAAATATCTCATTGGCATAAGCAATATAAGCTATCAAACCCACTTGTATAAATTTATATCAAAATTCACTTTCATGAAGAACAAGCTAAAGGGATCACAAATCATAAAAAAATTTGAAATTAAATAAAGTTAGAGAGTTTCATTATCTCTAAATATAAGGGGTTTAACTATTCATTTGTGTTATCAAATCAACACTTGTAAATTCCAACATTAGAAAATAAAAGAAAAAGAAAATAAGTATAGGAAGAAAATGAGATTAGCCACTAACTACTTGCATAAAAATTAAAGCTACATTACTTGCATGAATATAAATCTAAGCTATAAATATGAAATAAAAGAAAGCATGGAGATAAAAATCAACATAAAGTAAAGAAAACACAAGTAGAAAAGAAAAGAGAAAGATTTAGTAATCTATTTTTATTTCATGGAACATATAGCATACAACATGCATTGTTTTTCCTAACTAATTTCAAAGAACAGAAGACATTTACATGTACATAAGAGGGTTATTTATAAATACATAAAATCATAATTTAATATATAGGATGCTTCCCGAAATGCTCTTTAGGAAAGTGGTCACCAAGTAACCATTAGCCAACTAATTAATATTTCATTAAATGTGCATGAAGTTTTAACCTCCACTTTGTTGGTCATTACCTTCTAATTATAGATTTAGGCAAGTGGGTGTGGTCCCCCATGATCTTGGACTTGAATTATTTCCTACTTCTTTCCTTTGTATTCATTTACGCATGTATATATCTTTATGAATCGCTCTTCTATGTGCATTAAATTTTCCTATAAAAATCATAAAAAATGTCCAAGTAAAAAATATCAAATTGACACATGCACAAAAATGACCATTTTACCCCTAATTGAAGATGAATATATGATGATTTGAAAACAATTGAATTTTGGTTTTAAACATGTTAAAATGCCCAAATATGATATTTATTTAAATGAAAAGAGATAAAATATGCATGCAAATATATGCACATTTACGTGTATATTAACCTCTAAGGCAACTGGACCAACTGTAGATGCAACATGTTCTCCATGATGATCCCATATATTATAATTTAGTAAAAATCCAGATTTATACAAATGTACTTTAACCGTATCTGGTTTTCAATGTTTCAAATGTTGACACTTACTATAAGGGCAACAAAGTTCTTCATTATTTCGATTATTAGGTGTTGTGAATCTAATAAATTCGTGCACACCATGTAGAAATGTTCTTTTACCAAACATTTTATTCCTGTTCTGACTTCGTAAATCCATGTATGGTCGATAAAATAATCGAACATTATTATTAATATAAAAAATGGTTAGTAATTTTACAGCACTTCACTTGTATTCTATGCACAACCCCCCGTCCAAGTGATATAGTGTTGTTGTTTTATTTTTTTAAAATAAAGTAAAACCTTTTGGAACTACAGCCTTCACACACTACACATCTGTCTAATTTCAACAGCAATCGGTCCATTTTTCTTCTATGCGTAACTTTGCATCCAAGGGGAGTATTTTTGTTGTTGTATTTTCTAAAATAAATTAAAACTTTTTGGGACTAAAGGCGTTAATTTATGGTTGTTGTATTTTTTATAATAATACTTAATGCTTATTTTCAAATAAATATTATATTCATTTGAATTTTGTTAGATAATCGACTTTAGTACAATATTTGTTCCTATATATAAATTTCATAGCCTTTTAGAAAATCAATTTGAGTACATTATTTGTTGTTGTTATATTCATTTTTTAACTTATTGAAAAATCAACTACAACAGCCTATTTTTTTTCGTTTCTTAAGTTTAAAGAAAATGAATTTGAGTAAAGTATTTGTTCTTGTCATATTCATTTCTTAACTATTTAGAAAGTCAATTTGAGTACAATATATATTTGTTGTTTTCATATTTATTTATTGAATTTTTTTTACAAAATCGATTTCACTAGAACATTTGTTTTGTTGTATTCGTTGCATAACTTTTTACAAAATCGATTTTAATACAATATTCGCTGTTGTTATCTTCATTTCTTAAACTTTTTACAAAATTGATTTAAGTCTAATTTTTTTTAATGTTTTGTTTCCTAAATTATACGCTTTATAACGCATGTTCAAACTCTTTTACCTAATAAAATTTAAATTTACAGATTTTGTAAGCTAAAATTAGAAGTTAGCACTAATAATAACAAAGTAAAAATAAATTAATTTTATACACTAATTAATGGTACACTAATTTTCAGTAAACTATAATATCTTCAAATTATAATAAACATTGTTTTCCACTATAATAAATGTAACAACCCTGAATTTTGAACAATTTAAATTGAAAATATTTAATTAATTTTAAATATTTGAATGATGGTTTGACTTAAATTTCAAATTATCAGAATGAATTTGGCGATTAAATTTTAGAATTTAATCTATTGAAAGTTGAATAAAAATTTGAATTTGACTTTGGAGTTTGAAATTGAATATTAAATTTGTATTTAAAATTCGAACTAATGACTTAGAAAAATAATTTGGATTTAAGAATTATTATTTATGTAAATTAATAAATTGATGGTTAGTTTTAATAACATTTTTCTTTAACTTAAATAAAATGGAATAAATTTTATCAATACAAAATACAAGTATAAAATCTAATTGTAAAACATGTTAATATGAATTGATGTTTGATAGTTGAACTTCAAAACGTTTATATATCTATGAAGCTTACTAAAGAAAATATCTACAAAACAAATTATAATATGATATTGTTTTCACCAGTACCCTAAAATCACGCCTTTACATACTCCTAAAACTACGCCTAAAATCACGAAGAAAATCGTGTAAGGCATGTCTCGTTCTATTTTAAGTACCCCGATACCCCTTCCTTCATCACTTCAAAATCAAAATGAAAAAAAAAAATTAATGGCGGCTTCGTCCTTCGATCCAAATTAGGGCTTGCTCGATTCCTCCTTTCCAAGCTAAGGTTTGATTGAATTCGAAGGCGCCGGCTTGCTCGTTCGATTCTTGAGTGCCACGGCTGCTTCAATGTCAAAGGTGAGTGAACTTTTTCACTCACATCTCCTTCAACTCGCACTTCGACGGTTTAATTTCATTCGATTATGCTTTGAAGTTGATGATTACTTTGGCCACTTGATTTCGTTTTGATGCTGGTGATTGATCTTTGACCTTGTTTGCTTATTTTGTTTTGTGGCCTTCGATTTCGACTTGGTTTCATGATGTTGTTTTGTTTGACTTTGGCCATACAGTTCACTGTCACTGGCAACAGTTGTTCGTTTTCACCTGACACTCTCGGTGTAGATTCGCGACTGGGTTACTGTTCTTGGTCATCATGGCCTCGAATTGATTTTTTTCTTCTAATATTGGTTTCGTTTGTGATTTTTGGTATTACCATCTTTAACATCACTGATCTTTAGCATTGCTTTGATTTTGTGAAACCTGCTACTTGATTACTTTAAAAATGCAATTTTATCACTCTGGCCATTTTTGCTCATCCCTGATAGCATTTTCCACCTTGTTCTAGTGCACTTTTATGCATTACATCTGGACTTGTTCGTCTAGTCTTTGAGGATGCACTTTTGTTCAGTGATTATATAGGTTCGTTGATATAAATTATGTTGTATTGCACTATATCACCACAGATGCAAGTAAATTATGTTCATACCTGTAGCATGGTCGTTAATCCATGTGTTTTATCAACCACTTGAAGTTCTCTTGCATCACCTGGGAAACTGCAGTTTCACTACTGCCTCTTCATAAAAGTCTGCTTGCATTCTGTTGTACTTTGTTCTTTCAGGCATGTTCATTTGCACTATACCTGCCTAGTGCATTCCACACTTGCATGACCTTATTACATGTACAATGTCTAATTGTGCAAATCTTGAGAAGTCTGTGCATACTTATTCATCATATTGTCCACTGTATTGGGTTCAAACATGGTGAATTCATTGTATATTTTAAGTTAGTCTACATTTGGCAGTTGCATTTCTTTTTGCTCGAGCATAATGCTTTTTGAAGCCTGAACCTGTAATCGAGTTTCCAGTCTGCATATATGTTGTTTCATATACGTTGGTCTCTCAAGACAGCTGCATTTGAATTGGCGGAATGTGTGCTGAAGCATCTTAATGTATACTTGCATTTCTCTGATTTTCATTCGTGTAATGCTCAACTATTTTGGTTATTACAAATTAACTTTTAAATTATAATTTGTTTCACTTTATTAGATATGGTTAACAATGAATGTTTTGGTTTGATTTTTTTTTTGAAAACCAGCCTTAGGTGTATTGTTAAAGCTAAAAATTTATCTTATTTTTCACATCTGGAGTATGCACATGTAATTATATTTGCTGGCTACATGTGTTGCATCTGTGTTTATATGTGAACCTTGATATATTGTTCGGATTTGTTACCGTGACTCTTGATTTGGGCACTGACTTAGGATTGCCAAATTTCCTTACTCATTTTGAAACTGAATCACAATCTGTCTACAACCTGACACTTCTACTATGCTGGAGCCTTTTGCTTATATGTCACTGCGCTATTTGTAAATTCCTTGGACCTTAACTAGCACCTGACTACTTTGTTTATGCATTGTTAACTGCCCTGTTGTTATGTCCATGAGCATTTGCTCAAGTCTAGTTATTTGCATTGTTTTGGGTATGACTGCCTTTGTGCACTTGTTGTTGAACTATAGGTTGCCTTCAACTTTGAATACTTGTGGTAGTTGCAGCTTCTTTTGTTGCAATTGTACCCTTGTTATTTTGTATTGCACTGAGTCAATTCTCATGTGCACTGATGCATTTATTTTTGTTGCACTGTGATTGATCATCATGGCTGTGACTTGGTCTTTGATTTCTTTGCATTGCTGTTAGCTCTGGGTTTCCTTGACCACTCTTGTTTGAATATTTTGTTTTGATTTGGCCTGACAGTGACATGTGTAGTTGTAGTGTTTCAGTTCTTAACTTGTGTTGTTCAGTTGAGTTCGGCACTTACGTTGTCGTTGCTCGACAGTCTAGTTCTGTGGCCATTTGCTTGTTTCAACTGCAGATTCTATGTGCAGTTGTTTCTTGCTTTACTTTGATATTTGCATTTTCCCCCTGTTTGGTATTTGTTTCTATACATTGAGTTGAATCCAGCTAAAATGCTCGGGTTTGACCTTGTGCTCGTTTGTGAACTTCCATTGAGCTTTTGGGTACATCATCACTATAGTGGCAGGGCAGTGCACGCAAGCGTGGACTGCAGCCACACGGCATGTTTTTTTATTGATATCCTATTTTGTTTTGATTTATGATCTTTTGCATATTCCATATACGGTAGTGGCGAGGCAGTTCACGCAAGCGTGAACTGCAGCCACACAGAATTAACGTTTTAAATGTGGCGAGGCCGTACACGCGTGCGTGTACTGCAGCCAATCGGTTTTTGAAATTTTAAAGTAACTTTTCAATTGTTTGAATTGATTTGGTTATAATTTGATGATTTTGTCGTTATTTTCCGTTTAGGAAATTTTGATGTTTTTCTAAATTATCTTCATTTATAATTCCTTCATCTATCTTCGTTGATAATTTGAATCTACTGATTTATTGTCTAACACTGTTAAGTGTTATATTTACCGTTATCTGATTTCTTGTTAAAAAAGCGGATAGGTGAATTTACTTTTGACTGTCGTCTAATTGTTATTATTATTGCCTCTATGCACTAATAACTGAGTTTGAATTAGACTGACCCGTGTATTATTTTCTTTTGAATGTAATACTCGGGTCAGACCCAGTATTTTACTGCTTGAAGATTTTCAGGCAGCGAAGTTAGAGAAAGTTGGGGAAAACGCTTACTTTAGCTTTTCCGGGATTTATTTTTGTACTTAAACAAATATTCCGCTGTATAAATTTAATTCATTGTATAAACTCTGATATATGTACAAAAATTCATTTATGTGAAATAAAATTATTCTGTGTTTCTGTGGCTGGTTCTGTTTAAACTCTATAAACTGAATAACAATCCGTCATTCTGAACGTTTCAAGTTGGTTTAATTACCGACTAAGGGCGGTCAGAAGGGCGGGTCGTTACAAAAGTGGTATCAGAGCTTTGGTTTATATAAAGCTCAGTTTATGATGTTTAATATGAATAGTTACTAGAATCATTTTAAAGAAAATGTTTTTCAAATCTAATGAAGTATAAAAAAAATTGTTGTTTTTTTTGAAAATGAAAGGTATTTTGAAAATTCAAATTTTTTGGAAATTCCCCTCTCTAAATTTAGGTTTACGATAGTTTCTCTTCGATAAGGTCTCCTTGGATTTGAGTTCCGATCATTCGAAACCCATTATCGAATTGCTGAGATTTATGAAGAATAAAGTATAAGTTAGGTGAATTAATGAATTATTTAAATCAAATATTTTGAATATCTCCAAAATGATAATTGTGAAATAAAATGACATGTCAATTTAGTATAGCCAAGAGGATCATTAGACTATAACTTGGGAATTTGATTTTTGAATTCTTTTGAAAATTGATTTCAAACGTTTGAAATAAAATCCGAAGCTGAATCTCAAGTTTGGTTGAATAATAATCCTATATATTAGGATAATGTAAATTTGCAAATTGTCTTGGGAAAATGATTGAATAATCCAACCTTTGCTAATAATGATTGTAAATTTTAATAGGAAACTTCAAAAATATCTTTTTAATTAAAATGGCGAAAACCAAAGCACAAAAAGCAACACGCCGTGAACAAAGAGAAATTGCCCGTAGAGAAGCAGTAGTGGCATGTGCGGAAATCGAAAGGAAAATAAATGAAAGGCAAGCACCTGGTCCCTATGATCATGTTATCTGTTATCGATGTCATAAAAAGGGACATTATGCCGTTACGTGCCGAGAGAAGAGAAAGAAAAGGGATGTGGATGTCCGGTTCGCTCGTCCTGAGATTGTGTGTTTTAAATGTCAGGGGAAAGGGCATTTTCTAAGTCATTGCCCTAAAGTGAAAAGGAAGAAGCGCGTACTCGATTTACCCATCGACAGATTTACAATCTGCTACCATTGTCGCCAGACTGGACATATAGCCAGAAACTGCACCGAAAGACAACATGGAAAGCAAGCTATAGCCCGACCAGCTAGAGCGAAAAGTGTAATGGTGACAGATAAGGATGGAAACATCTCATATTTTTGCAGGAACTGTAGGAATTGGGGGCATGTTGATTTTGAATGTGTCAATCCTCCTTTAATACAACTTGAAATAGTGTAAACCGAGGAGGGAAGTTGTCAAAGAAGCGTACTACCAGACAGGAATTCGATAGTCCTCAATAATTCTGAATCTTAAACCAATCAATATATTTTGTAATACTATCTTTTGTAATCCAAAATCTTCTATGTACGTATTTTAAAAGTATTAAGCCATGGATAGTTGTACGGAACGAAGTATTTTAATAAAATAGTGCCTTGGGAAGGAAATTTATTTGTTGACTTAACTGTATGAATCAAACTAGTTTTGATGTAAAGCTTATATTTCAAGTGTAAACTAATGCCTAAAATAGTTAATGTGGAGATATAAATCTAATGAAACCAGGTCGATGAATGGCTTACTAAGGAATTAGTTGATTAATTTGGAAATAGAAAGCAAATGCAAAATTCAAATGGAATTTAGATTTAAAATTTGGAGTAGTCAACATGATAATCCATAATAGGTTTAATAGATTCAGTGATGAATTTGAATTTGAACATCAGAGAATTAGGTTAAGTGAAAAACTTAATATTGAAAAGTTTGAAATCGGTTTAAAACCAATATTCTGAAAAGTATGCAGGAGTTCAAACTATGAAAGAAGCCCAATTGTGAAATTTGGTAAACGATGTATATCCACGATTTTGGACAGTGGATAATCTTTTGATAAAAGTGTGGAAATACTGAATTGGGTAAATAAAGTGTATTCACGATTTTGGACAGTGAATATATTATTGAACAAACGGGTATGATTTGGAAAAGTGAAATTTAAAAGAATGAAGTTAATTGTTTTAAAAGATGTTTTAAAAATGTATTAACTATCGAATACATAGATTTCAACATTCATTGTTGAAATAGACGTTTTCGAGAAATAAGGAAATGGTGGACTATAACGCTGTTGTTATAGTAAATGGTTTCCAAAAGGAAATGTTTTATATAGTATTGGGATTTATATACCTATCTTAAATTCGAATCCCTATACTAGTGATTTTGAGTTGTCGTAACAATGTTTTACGTAACATTCGTTTTGACTCAAATAAATGTGTTTAAAGAATGCTTTCCTTAAAGAATGGAATATATACTTGATTATGATTTAAGTATATTGAATATTTTTCAAATGTTGAAAATAAATGGATTTGTGAATTACTTATTATTAAATAAGTATGGAAATGTTTTCCAATATGAAATGGAAGGTTTGAAATTCTATCTTTTAAAGATAAATTGAAAAGTAAATATTTGAAATTTGTTTCAAATGGTTAAGTGTGGAAAATTATATATATCTTGTAAAGATGTTTTTGGAAAATTTGAACAATTAGTTCAACTTGAATTTTTTTCAAAAAAAGATTGAATTTTGAGTTAAATTTAGTTTAACTTCGACACCAAAAACAATATAAGTTGAGCTTTGAATTTTGGATAGTCGATTGGGATTGTATGTCTAACATTGTGAATTGATGACATAGCAATTGATCTCTATTAAATATATATTTGTTTGGTGGGCGGAGAATTTATTCTTTTAGCTATATACACCCTTCTCTGAGACGTACGAGCTTAGAGATTATATATCGGTAGACATCAATTATGTGTTGAAAATTGACGATGTAACGTAAAATCCAAATCGAATGTGAAGTCGACAATGAATTGGATTATGAATATGAATTGGGTTTGAGATAACCTTAAATTTTCAAATCGATTTAGAGGGAAATTTTAAATTGGTAATGAGATGGAAAATTTAGAAATCCTCTATTTGTTATGGGTATGGGATATTGTGGTTTTCGGAACTTATATATGTGAATGTAATAATTCAAAAACCATCAGTTTGGAAAGTCATTATTATGAAAATCCTATGTAAGTTTACATAGGTATGATATGTACGAAATGTGAAATGATCTACTATATGTATATGACATTATGTTTTCTAAACTGAGGATATGGACAAGTACCTTCCATTTAAAATTTGTGAAGGTGTTGGAACTCGGTGTGAGTGTCCATTTGAAATTCGTAGCTACGTAGAATTTCTATAAGTTGGAATGTCCATTTGGATTAGAATCCCTCATGATGGATCATCGTGATGGGATCATGTGAATTGATGATGATGTATGCTAGCGTAATTCGTGGGGCGTGATGCCTACAGTTACAAGCGATTCCACTGGGATGTGGCGCAACTGCCGCGTAAACTGCGATCTAGAGGCCAAAGCGTAATTTGAGAGGCGAGATGCCTACAGTCACAAGAGATTCTACTGGGATAGTAGAGTAACCACCGTGTGAACCGCGATCAATGGCAACAACCATGGCGAAATTCAAGAGATGTGAAATCTACAGATTATAAGCGTTTCTACTGGGATAGTAGCGTAACCGCCGGGTAAAACTGTGATCCATGGGAGAACGTGCTTTCCATATCCTTTTTTAAAGAATTTTTAAAGGTATTTTCACTGGGAGTTGAAGCAAGTATATTTAGTACTTGGAGATTTTTTTAGTCCTGCGCCTGGCCAGCGTATGCCTAATGTCTATGAGAACGACGATAGACTTGTTAAACTTCGAGTTAGCAAGTATTTTCAAAACTTTAGATAGCAAATCAATAGTCTGAAATTAAAATTACATAATTCTAACCTAATTGAATTAAAAAAGAAGATCTTTAAAATATCTTGAAAGTCCACAGCTTTGAAAAAAAAAATATGATATGCAAATCTTTAGCATGAAGAATTTCAAGTTTAAATTTGAGTTTTGAAAGTCGAAAAAAAATTTAGGTAAAAGACTTTTTCGTCTTGATTGTAGGAAATAATGAACAAAGCTAGGGAGATAAAATAAATAGAATGAATCCTATATTTATTTATTTTAATAAGATTCGAACTTGGTAAAAATTGTGTAGGGTATAAATATCGGTGAGATTTTAACAATCGTTTTTCCTAACTTATAATTTCGGGACGAAAATCTTTTAAGGGGGGAAGATTGTAACAACCTTGAATTTTGAACAATTTAAATTGAAAATATTTAATTAATTTTAAATATTTGAATGATGGTTTGACTTAAATTTCAAATTATCAGAATGAATTTGGCGATTAAATTTTAGAATTTAATCTATTGAAAATTGAATAAAAATTTGAATTTGACTTTGGAGTTTGAAATTGAATATTAAAATTGTATTTAAATTTCGAACTAATGACTTAGAAAAATAATTTGGATTTAAGAATTATTATTTATGTAAATTAATAAATTGATGGTTAGTTTTAATAACATTTTTCTTTAACTTAAATAAAATGGAATAAATTTTATCAATACAAAATACAAGTATAAAATCTAATTGTAAAACATGTTAATATAAATTGATGTTTGATAGTTGAACTTCAAAACGTTTATATATCTATGAAGCTTACTAAAGAAAATATCTACAAAACAAATTATAATATGATATTCTTTTCACCAGCACCCTAAAATCACGCCGTTACGTACTCCTACAACTACGCCTGAAATCACGAAGAAAATCGTGTAAGGCATGTCTCATTCTATTTTAAGTACCCCGATACCCCGTCCTTCATCACTTCAAAATCAAAACGAAAAATAAATTTAATGGCGGCTTCGTCCTTCGATCCAAATTAGGGCTTGCTCGATTCCTCCTTTCCAAGCTAAGGTTTGATTGAATTCGATGGCGCCGGCTTGCTCGTTCGATTCTTGAGTGCCACGGCTGCTTCGATGTCAAAGGTGAGTGAACTTTTTCACTCACATCTCCTTCAACTCGAACTTCGACAGTTTAATTTCGTTCGATTATGTTTTGAAGTTGATGATTACTTTGGCCACTTGATTTCGTTTTGATGATGGTGATTGAGCTTTGACCTCGTTTGCTTATTTTGTTTTGTGGCCTTCGATTTCGACTTGGTTTCATGATGTTTTTTGTTTGACTTTGGCCATACAGTTCACTGTCACTGGCAACAGTTGTTCGTTTTCACCTGACACTCTCGGTGTAGATACGCAACTGGGTTACTGTTCTTGGTCATCATGGCCTCGAATTGATTTTTTTTCTTCTGATATTGGTTTCGTTTGTGATTTTTGGTATAACCATCTTTAATATCACTGATCTTTGGCATTGCTTTGATTTTGTGAAACCTTCTACTTGATTACTTTAAAAATGCAATTTTATCACTCTGGCCATTTTTGCTCATCCCTGATAGCATTTTCCACCTTGTTCTGGTGCACTTTTATGCATTACATCTGGTCTTGTTCATCTAGTCTTTGAGGATGCACTTTTGTTCAGTGATTATATAGGTTCGTTGATATAAATTATGTTGTATTGCACTATATCACCACAGATGCAAGTAAATTATGTTCATACCTGTAGCATGGTCGTTAATCCATGTGTTTTATCAACCACTTGAAGTTCTCTTGCATCACCTGGGAAACTGCAGTTTCACTACTGCCTCTTCATAAAAGTCTGCTTGCATTCTATTGTACTTTGTTCTTTCAGGCATGTTCATTTGCACTATACCTGCCTAGTGCATTCCACACTTGCATGACCTTATTACATGTACAATGTCTAATTGTGCAAATCTTGAGAAGTCTATGCATACTTATTCATCATATTTTCCACTGTATTGGGTTCGAACATGGCGAATTCATTGTATATTTTAAGTTAGTCTACATTTGGTACTTGCATTTCTTTTTGCTCGAGCCTAATACTTTTTGAAGCCTGAACCTGTAATCGAGTTTCCAGTCTGCATATATGTTGTTTCATATACGTTAGTCTCTCAAGAGAGCTGCATTTGAATTGCCTAAATGTGTGCTGAAGCATCTAAATGTATACTTGCATTTCTCTGATTTTCATTCGTGTAATGCTCAACTATTTTAGTTATTACAAATTAAATTTAAATTATAATTTGTTTCACTTTATTAGATATGGTTAACAATGAATGTTTTGGTTTGAATTTTTTTTTTTTGAAAACCAGCCTTAGGTGTATTGTTAAAGCTAAAAATTTATCTTATTTTTCACATCTGGAGTATGCACATGTAATTATATTTGCTGGCTACATGTGTTGCATCTGTGTTTATATGTGAACCTTGATATATTGTTCAGATTTGTTACCGTGACTCTTGATTTGGGCACTGACTTAGGATTGCCAAATTTCCTTACTCATTTTGAAACTGAATCACAATCTGTCTACAACCTGACACTTCTACTATGCTAGAGCCTTTTGCTTATATGTCACTGCGCTATGTGTAAATTCCTTGGACCTTAACTAGCACCTAACTACTTTGTTTATGCATTGTTGACTGCCCTGTTGTTATGTCCATGAGCATTTGCTCAAGTCTGGTTATTTGCATTGTTTTGGGTATGACTGCCTTTGTGCACTTGTTGTTGAACTGCAGGTTGCCTTCAACTTTGAGTACTTTTGGTAGTTGCACCTTCTTTTGTTGCAATTGTACCCTTGTTTTTTTGAATTGCACTGAGTCAATTCTCATGTGAACTGATGCATTTATTTTTGTTGCACTGTGATTGATCATCATGGCTATGACTTGGTCTTTGATTTCTTTGCATTGCTGTTAGCTCTGGGTTTCCTTGACCACTCTGGTTTGAATATTTTGTTTTGATTTGGCCTGACAGTGACATGTGTAGTTGTAGTGTTTCAGTTCTTAACTTGTGTTGTTCAGTTGAGTTCGGCACTTACGTTGTCGTTGCTCGACTGTCTAGTTCCGTGGCCATTTGCTTGTTTCAACTGTAGATTCTATGTGCGGTTGTTTCTTGATTTACTTTGATATTTGCAGTTTTCCCTTGTTTGGTATTTGTTTCTATACATTGAGTTGAATCCAGCTAAAATGCTCGGGTTTGACCTTGTGCTCGTTTGTGAACTTCCATTGAGCTTTTGGGTACATCATCACTATAGTGGCAGGGCAGTGCACGCGAGCGTGGACTGCAGCCACACAGCATGTTTTTTTTATTGATATCCTATTTTGTTTTGATTTATGATCTTTTGCATATTCCATATACGGTAGTGGCGAGGCAGTGCACGCAAGCGTGAACTGCAGCCACACAGAATTAACGTTTTAAATGTGGCGAGGCCGTACACGCGTGCGTGTACTGCAGCCAATCGGTTTTTGAAATTTTAAAGTAACTTTTCAATTGTTTGAATTGATTTGGTTATAATTTGATGATTTTGTTGTTATTTGCTGTTTAGGAAATTTTGATGTTTTTCTAAATTATCTTCATTTATAATTCCTTCATCTATCTTCGTTGATAATTTGAATCTGCTGATTTATTGTCTAACACTGTTAAGTGTTATATTTACCGTTATCTGATTTCTTGTTAAAGGATTGGATAGGTGAATTTATTTTTGACTATCGTCTAATTGTTATTATTATTGCCTCTATGCACTAATAACTGAGTTTGAATTAGACTGACCCGTGTATTATTTTCTTTTGAATGTAATACTCGGGTCAGACCCAGTATTTTACAACTTGAAGATTTTCAGGCAGCGAAGTTAGAGAGAGTTAGGGAAAACGCTTACTTTAGCTTTTCGGGGATTTATTTTTGTACTTAAACAAATATTCCGCTGTATAAATTTAATTCATTGTATAAACTCTGTTATATGTACAAAAATTCATTTATGTGAAATAAAATTATTTTGTGTTTCTGTGGCTGGTTCTGTTTAAACTCTATAAACTGAATAACAATCCGTCATTTTGAACGTTTCAAGTTGGTTTAATTACCGACTAAGGGCGGTCAGAAGGGAGGGTCGTTACAATAAATATCGTTTTTCACTATAATAAACATTTGCGTAAACTTATCAATAAACATATTAATAAATGAATATTAATTTTTGACTTCTAAATTAACCCTAAGTTTTATTTACAAATTAAACAATCAATCCACTTACTAACATCTTCAAATCAACTAACGCACTGTTATCATCAATTAATACACAATAATCATCAATTTCAAATAAATAGTCACCTACTTTTTTAAATTAGCGTTTTAATTTTATCTCCAAATCAACTAATAAATTATACCATCATTTAATAACAACTAATCTAAAATATTCATACCAAAATTGCTAATTTTGCATAAATCTGTTTAAGATAATAAACGTCAAAAAATGAAGCCAAATTGAAGGAGGAAGGAGTGCGCAGCACGTAGAGGACCTCGGCATCGGCTAGATGCGGCTGGTGGCGGTTGGAATCAGTTGGGGAATAAGAGAATTAGGAGAGATGTGACGCCCCACTTATATACCCACGCTAGCCAAGAACACTACGGAGTAATGCTGTCAACTAGCACGGAAAATAAGGCTGTGGAGGAGCGACCATCCATGTAATTTCTTTGTGCGAGCACCGATAAGTCAGATAGTATAGCATGTATTTATTTAAGGAGGACATCCGACATACCGATACAAACTCAAAGCTACTACACAGTGGATATATATAATCTTCGGAAACAAATATAGAAATAAACATAACACAAATCAGTCACAAACATCCATATCACAAAGGCGGAAAAAGATATGAATATATAACACATGAAAGTGTACATCAGAGTAGTGGTCTGAAAGATCCACAATAACACAAAAGAATAGCAACATGTGCTATACAAAAGAATACATCCATGAGTCGATATCTCAAATATATACAACAAAAACTACAAATCTAAGTAGTTAGCCAAAAGTCAGAGTAATAGATCCCTGGAGAGAAGTCAAGCAGAAGCACCTGTAACATCTCGGTCTGACCCGAGTACTATTTCATAAGAAAATAATAAACGGATCAGTCTAGCTATAAATATCAGATGACATGATATAGAATAAGAGATATGGCATAAACGTATAATAACCATAATGGCATACTATTATAAGTTTGTAAAGGATAATCAACAAGAGATTAATTAATATCACAAGAATCTTTTCAAAGATCCAAATCCACAAAAAGGTAATGACACACGAATTCACCAATGACCAAAAGTTGATAAAACTTATCAATGAAAATCATGAAAATTGGTGAAGCACAAATTCCAGAAATTAACGCACGAAATCCAGAAATCACAAAAAGGGGGAGGCCTATCACAAGAACGGGAGCATGAAAGCTCACCAACACGTGTATCACACAAACGAGACGCTATCTCATGGTAGCTAACCATTAATTTTGAGCCGAGGCTCCACACGAACGGCCCGAAGGCCATGGGGTGCTACCCCACATATGTGAGTCAAAACATCACACAAACGGGGTTTAGTCTCCCTCATAGACAAAGAGACATCGCACAAATGCTAGTCTAAATCACAAAAATGATCGTCATTGATCATAAAGAAGTGTCAATTACATTAAGCTAGTAAATATATGAGTTTAGCTTCATGTTCCATAGCCACTTGCTTAACTTAAATATTTACGAACAAACTGTATATCTTCACTAGAAAATTGTCACAAGAGGTTCAATCAAACAAGTCCAAGAATTAACCGACGAAATAAACGCAAGCGTTTCATACCACTTGTTTTACTAAGCCGTTTAATTAGATTTCTCATCCGAGTGAGTTAAAGGCTTGTATATACTAATAGATTGGAAAACGACTTAGGAACAGATCTTTGTAATGAAATATTGTTGAAATCGTTTTGATGAAAGAGTTTTGATACTTACTACTAGTATTGAAACATTTATATTTTTAAAGTGACAAATCACCAAAATTGATTGCAGAAACAATCAATCACAAAAATTCACATTCAAAGACGTGAATAAAATCCAAAGAAATCGATTCAAATCCATCAAAGTGGGAATATGATACAGCGCATTACAAGAATAGCTTTAAATTGCGAACTGGGAGTGAGTCGCGACCTAACAAAGTAGCGCTCCAGGAGTCACGACCTAGAACCAACGTGTTACGGCCTAAAACCCACGAGTTACGACCTAACTCTACTGTGCCACAACCTAAAGGAACTAATAGCAGTGGCATGCGGCCTACCGAGTTAACGGCTTAAGGAAGTGAGCAAGCTAGCCGAGCGACCTAAGGGATGGCGCGACCTAGCATGCAAAGGTGACTCAACCAGGCCGAGCGACCTAATGGCGTGACCCAAATTGTGGTAAGCAATCAACGGGTGTGAGTTATATAGGCCGAGCGACCGATGGCTGCGGCCTAACATGGCCGACCTAACGAGGTAGCGACTTAACTATTAAACAAGGCCGAACAACGACCTAAATATTTGAGTGACCCAAGGGTTGTCGCGACTTAATGATGCCGAACGACCTAAGTCCTGCACGACCTAAGGAGTGCAACGAGCTAAAGGGTGCGAGCGACCTAGCATAGCCGAGCGACCTAACTCATGGCCGACCTAAAAGCGGCAGAACGTCCTATGGGCGAACGTGCTATATGCAGGCCGAGGTTTTTCCCATGGCAGTGCGACCTAGGCCCAGAATTTGGCAAAAACACTAAAAATTGGAGTTTTTGGCCAATCCAATCCAAACCAAAAGCAAGTGTACATGCTAAAGTGATAGGGATTCTTTCCCAACAATCCAAGATAGTTATAGACAAGAATGTGAGATAAAAATCTCACCTTTTCACAATTTAAATGAAAAATCAAGCTTGAAAGCAAAAGAAGAAGCAATCCCACTTCAATCTCAACACAAGAAGCTTGAATCAACAGCTTCTCTCTAGATTTGGAATTGGATGATGGATTTGCAAGAGAACTTAAGCTTGGAATTTTAATTTCCCATTCCACTCACCATTTTTGATGAAGCTTTAGTGTTAGGAAATTTATGAAGGAATGAAGAGAAGAGGGAGTGGAGGTTGGGTCTAATAGGCTAAGTCCAAACTAAAGTCCAAAGCGAAAAAGTAGTGAAATTTCACCAACTCCAAACATATCAAAGTTTATACCTAAAGAGATTGCAAACGTCATTTCGAACTCAATGGAAGTGGTTTCGAGCCCTAATTTGACCGTATTCAAAAAGTAGCTTTTCGGACCAAAATCCGACCAACGATAAAATATTTAAATATAAAATCGATAAATATGCAGGTTGCTACAAGAGAAATTGAAAATGTTTTGTTGAAGCGGTCTATATTCAGGTAGGCGACGGCTAGCGACGACAGCGTTTTTTAGCCATCGCCATGATCGGCTGCAATTCGAAGCTGTTCTAACGATGACAGTCCTATTTTCCTTTTCCATTCACCTCGAAAGGTTCACACTGTTTATTATTTGTAAGGGCGCTTGGTGCCTCCTACTCCTTCGAAAGCCTTCTTAATGCCTTCACAACGTTCTTTTGTGACATTTGTCGAAACTCTTGCATTTAACATTTTCATTAACTTTCTTTCATACTTTTGGTCTTAAGTGAATTTTAAGGCTAAAAATATTATTGTTATAGCGAGTACTTTTAATCATTTATTTAGTTTAAGCATAGTTAGTGAAAAATTCAAAAATGGTACATTTTGTAATGGCAGCTACAATGTTTTTTAATAATGAAAATTTTATCACAATAAAAATAAACGTATTGTTTTAATTATTCCAAGTCAAGATATATTAAGATTAGATATCATACATCCATTGGCACTAGAGTAAATAACGCTCTCCAAATGTTGAGCTATGTGCTACTAATAGTTGTTGGGGAACCAATGAATTACCTACAGATAGTTATTAGATAACTATGAAATGACCCACTCGATAGTTTCTAATGGTTAATATAACTAATTAAGGTCAAACAAAGAATATTAAAGTAACAATTGTACATAATTTTTTCGAACTTAGAATACTGTTAAACTTCATTGTGGACACGCCACTTTAATCATAGTTAAAGCATGGCATGACGCCCTTTGAACGACTACAGTTTGATCTGAGTTAAAGCATTAGAAGAGAAACACTTTTCAATAGGGAAATTCATCTCCTTAATTAGTTATATATGGTTACTAGCACGGTCAACCGCAATCAACTCTGAGTCAAAGTTTTTGACCAGAGCAGTTTGGTTACTAGTAACTGTTATTATTGAAGCAATGTCTTTTTTTCTGGATACAGGTTAAATATGGATGATATTGAAATTTTGATCAAAATCAAATTTCATAAGTTCTAGTGTGATATAATTTTGACGAAAATAATTCGTGTAAATAATCGTTACCACTGGAGTTGGATTTTACCTAAATTATGTAAGCGAAAAATTCGGATAGACTATCACACCACTAGCTAAGGTGACGTATAAACTTTAATATTCGTGTTGTTCAATTTTAATTGCCGACTGAATTTATGCCTACGAGTCGTGCAACCATAATGTTGAATTCTCCGTAATACTACACAATTTAATTAAATTATAATTGTTACAAATTAATTAACATTTGTGAAAAATTAATTAGTCGTAAAATTTAATTTTATGCATTTGAATCAATATTTAATGACGTGTGTATATAGTCTATTAATTTTGCTTTTTACGCCCTTTTAATTATTCAATTGGAATAGCAAAATGTTATAATAATATTTCCATCGCCTTCAGGTCATAATAGGAAATTCACTATACAACAATTCGTTCTCTTTTTTAATCTTAGAATCTTTTAATATAATTAATTATATATTTTTATATTATACAGTTTTATAGTTTTTTAATCGATTCATCTGAATTACCAATACAAATTTAAAAAGTTAATCAATATGTTAATAGAATGCAATATATTTTTTTTACCATCCACAGCTATTATTTTTAGGAGTGTGTGTGTATAATATATCATAATTTGAACTAGGGATATTGGTAGAAAAATATCGCTAAATGTTGAGTGAACATAAAAACCAAGTGGTAAATGCTTATTAATTTCAGGAAGAATCTTTTGATTATGAATTTTACAAATTTTCCAACAAGATATTTGAATTAGAACCTTCTGATAGTTAATTATTTCCACCGTTAAACAATTAGTTTTTGCAAATAAGCAAATGCATATTATTATAATCATCTCAAAACACTGTATAGATTGTTTATCAAAATATTTCTTGGCTTTTGGTTCGAATACGTGGGACACAGCAAACTTAACAAGGCAATAACGTTGGAGAGACATTTGTTTAACTGTAATTCCATATCTTCTGAATATGTACTTTGTACCACTTTTCACATCATTTTTATCCATTTTAGTTTTCTCTTTGACATATACATCAATAGTTCTTCTCATAGTGATGAAATTACCTATTCATGCACCTGTTACAAATATTTCTATATACAGAATGAAACCGGAAGTGACGTTTTGCATTTCATTCTATCTATCCTTTCGGTATTGAACTTTCACGTTAAATTATGCTTTATCCGATAATTAAATGTAATTTTTTTCAAAATTTAATGCAGGAAATGATAAATTCATCATTATATTTCTATATTGGGGTTTTCCTGACCCATCTGTCTATGAATAATACATATATATACACCAAGTTTCACTGATAGTAGTATGTATTGTTAAACCAATATATTTGCTATTACATACATGAACCTTTTATGTATGGCAGGCATGGCACATCAAGAACAATCTAGTGAAATGCACCGCTCTTATCATTGTTTGCGTAAAAAATGGCCGCAAACACCCAAAGTCGTATGAGTTGGTTGATTTTATGTTGTATTTAGTGATTTGGGTGATTTATGCAAATATATAAAAAGCAGGGACTAAACTGTAAAAGACACACAGATTTATAGTGGTTCGGCCAGAACGTGCCTACGTCCACTTTATATGTTATTCTCCTTTTTGCTTTAGATTAGAAGTACAAAGCTTTGATTACAAGTATCTAAAGTTGTTTGAGAGTTCCTTCCAGGCTTGAGCTCTCAAACTTCTCTCCATTGTTGTACCCCTGCCCCTCTATTTATAGAGTGAGGCTGGGGGCAGGGGTCTTGGATGTTTATAGCTGCTGGTGGGCTCGGGCTGAAGCAATCTGATCTGGTAGCGTTCTGATTCGGCGAGGCTTCATTCGGCATGGAGCTTGGAGAAGTTGGAGCTTGGTCCGGTTGTGGATGGTTCGGTGATGGACGAAGTGACTTGGTTCGGTGGTATGTGGTTCGGTGGAGCATGGAAGTGGAGCTTGGTTCGGCTATGCATGGTTCGGCACGGAGGTGGAGAGGTCCGGTTCGGCTGTGATATGGGGTGAAGGTTGGATTTGGATCGGTACTACCGAATGGATTGGGAAAGCCGAATGAACTCTTGTACTGGGAACGCCGGATGAACTTATGTGCTCTGAGTGCCGAGTGAGGCCTTGCTTCTTATTGCCGAATGGGCTATGCCGAATGGAACTTTTATATTTGATCCTTGAGCGAAACCCCTGACTTATGTACGCTTGCTGGCTTCTTCCTGTTCCGGTCGTGGTGGAAACGCACACAACATTGATATTCCAGTTTTGTCCAAAAAATGGGATAACACTTTGCCCCCCAAAATATGCCTTGCGGTAGGAAGGCGTGTTTTGTAATGCCATGCGCTGGATGTTCGTATCCTGTTGACAACCTGTAAAGAGCTTGATATTTTATATGGCCCCAAATGACGACCGTTCGGGATCGAGCTATTTGGGATGAAGCGCGGCTGTTCATGGTCAAGCGCCTAACTTCAAATGACGATCGTTCGTGATCAAGTCATTTGAGGTGAAGTGCGACCGTGCGCGGTCAAGCGCATAAATCCGTGCGTCGATCGTTCGGGATCGAGTCATCTGCAGTGAAATGTGACCGTTCAAGGTCAAGCGCTTTACTTCAAATGACGACCGTTCGGGATCGAGTCATTCGAGGTAAAGTGCGACAGTGCGCGGTCGAGTGGGGACCGTTCAAGGTCAAGCGCTTAACTTCAAATGACGATCGTTCGTGATCGAGTCATTCGAGGTAAAGTGCGACAGTGCGCGGTCAAGTGGTGGTCCTCAAATGATGACCGTACGCGATCAAGCCATTTGAGGTAAGGTGTAACAGTCAGTGATCAGGTGGCGGACCTCAAATGACGACCGTTCGCGATCGATCCATTTGAGGTAAGGTGAGTTGTGCCGTTCGAGGCGAGTTGCGCCGTTCGAGGCGAGTTTGTGACCGTTCGCGGTCGGGTGCCGTTCGAGGCGAGTTGTGACTGTTCGAAGTCGGGTGCCGTTCGAGGCGAATTGTGACTGTTCGAAGTCGGGTGCCTTTCGAGGCGATTTGTGACTGTTCGAAGTCGAGTGCCGTTCGAGGCGAATGAGTGTGTCCGGGGGGGACTTAATATTATCAGTGTTGGAGTCATTGTTTGGGGGAATTTTTCGAATCAAAGACTTCGGCAGTTCGTTGCCATGCAATAGGTGCTCGTGGACCGTTCGCGATCCAACGGGCATACAAGTAAATAATTTTTTCATAGAATTGTAAATGTTAAAGCAATAGTACCTTACATCAGAAATGTCCAAACAGGAAGAATTCAAATGTTCAAATCGAAACAAAAGCAAAGCAAGGATGTCAAAGTGTAAGTTCCCACTCCGAAGCAGTCAATGATCATTCAGAGCATGCCTGAAGATCGTTCGCGATCTCGTACATGTGTAAATGATTTAATTGCGTTAGTGGAAGCTTACGACCTGTTCATCGTTATTTTAATCAAGCAATCAAGGGATAATCAAATGGTGCTCCGATCTAGGGTCACCTCTAGCCGAGGTAGACGGTGGTCGCTCTGGCTCCACTGCTGGAGTTCGCCTCCTCACATACTAAAGGAGCATACCGTTCCTGATATGCCTTTCCACCTCGTCCTTCAAATGCCTACAATCATTAATGTTATGACCATTCAATTCATGAAATACACAAAACTTATCTGATTTTCTTTCGTCAGAGGTTGGATCCCTTCGCATTGGTCTACGGTACGGAACCTGCCCCTTGGTATCCTGATAAATCCGTTCCAAACTCTCATTCAGCTCTGAATAGGTGGTGAATTGTGGCTCTCTTCGTAGCCACTTTGTCCTGTCATCATTATCCTCAGCCTTTCTTTTTCCTTTGCTAATCTCCGCACCCTTTCCAGGTGGGTTTCCGCTCTTGATTGCGTAAACGTCATCTTCTTCCTCTCTTTCTACACTAGCATCTTCCAAACGCAGAAATTTTTCAGCCTCATGATAGAACTCTCCCAGATTCATAGGCGGGTCCTTGGTTAATGAATTCTTGAACTCTGTATTACCAGCTATTCCAGATACAGCCGCCATCATAACCATAGATGGATCTGGTCGATCCACTGATGCTGCCGCCGCATTAAATCGCGTTAGAAAGCTCCTCAAAGTCTCTCCAGTTTTCTGTTTCAAGGTTGCCAAAGTCATCACATTCTTGGGTCTCGCAATATGAACCCTGAATTGCCTCATGAATCTCTCAGTTAAATCTGCCCATGTTCCTATGGAGCCGCTCTCCAGTTGCCTAAACCATAACGCTGCAATGTCCGTCAAATACAGTGGAAAGCACCGGGCCATAACCTCCTCTGATGCCCCCAGCACTTCCATATGTCTCATATACTTCGTTAGATGGACCGTGGGGTCCGTTTTCCCGTTGTACATGTCCAATGATGGTAGCTTGAATTCTGGTGGGTTCCTAGCCATCCTAATCGCAGAAGAAAAAGGACTCTTGTTTACATCTTCCAAGTCTCTGTTTACTAAACCGCCTCTCATAGCTCTTCTAACCATCTCTGCTAATCTGTCATTGTCTCCAAGCTGTAGTTCTCGTTCACTGTCTTCGACCTGCCCCCCAAGTCCGCGGGAGTTTTCATGTGTATGCCTCCCTGGCTGAACGTTCATTCCTCTATTGCTACCAGGTGGTTCGGATGCCCCCATCTCGCTTCCCGGGGTCGGACCAACATGCTCTGCGTGTGTGCCCCCTAGCTCTGGTGCTGCGCCAGATGGTCCTGCCCCGTTCTGAACCCCAGTTGCTCCTTGGATTCGTGCTCCAATTTGCCCAATTTGTTGAAGTAATTTCTGGATCATCTCTTCTTGTCTTCTCATCATGGCCTCCATCTCATCCCTAGTGATGAAGATCGACGCTTGATTCCCTCCTGAGGAAGCCTCTTGACTTCGTTGGTGTTCACTTCTCTCTGGCCTTTGCCTTCTACTTGTTTGTCTCGTCATAACTCTTAGATCTGAACTCTTAGATTTTCAAATTCAACTTCTATCCGATGTAGCGGGAGCTGGTTCCTCTCAGTGAAAGCACCAAAATGTTTGCGTAAAAAATGGCCGCAAACACCCAAAGTCGTATGAGTTGGTTGATTTTATGTTGTATTTAGTGATTTGGGTGATTTATACAAATATATAAAAAGCAGGGACTAAACTGTAACAGACACACAGATTTATAGTGGTTCGGCCAGAACGTGCCTACGTCCACTTTATATGTTATTCTCCTTTTTGCTTTAGATTACAAGTACAAAACTTTGATTACAAATATCTAAAGTTGTTTGAGAGTTCCTTTCAGGCTTGAGCTCTCAAACTTCTCTCCATTGTTGTACCCCTGCCCCTCTATTTATAGAGTGAGGCTGGGGGCAGAGATCTTGGATGTTTATAGCTGTTGGTGGGCATGGGCTGAAGCAATCTGATCTGGTAGCGTTCTGGTTCGGCGAGGCTTCATTCGGCATGGAGCTTGGAGAAGTTGGAGCTTGGTCCGGTTGTGGATGGTTCGGTGATGGACGAAGTGACTTGGTTCGGTGGTATGTGGTTCGGTGGAGCATGGAAGTGGAGCTTGGTTCGGCTATGCATGGTTCGGCACGGAGGTGGAGAGGTCCGGTTCGGCTGTGATATGGGGGGAAGGTTGGATTTGGATCGGTACTACCGAATGGATTGGGAAAGCCGAATGAACTCTTGTACTGGGAACGCCGGATGAACTTATGTGCTCTAAGTGCCGGGTGAGGCCTTGCTTCTTATGGCCGAATGGGCTATGCCGAATGGAACTTTTATATTTGATCCTTGAGCGAAACCCCTGACTTATGTACGCTTGCTGGCTTCTTCCTGTTCCGGTCGTGGTGGAAACGCACACAACATTGATATTTCAGTTTTGTCCAAAAAATGGGATAACAATCATGAAGGTGACCATGAAGGCAAACTAACCCATTGCAATAACAGTGAGGAGTTCCTAAAACGTAGAATTCAGAGTCACACAAATCTTCTCGACCGCATAAGAAAAAGCAACCTCATGATTCAAAACCATCAGACCGTCCATCCCAGAAAGCACACACAACAAGAAACTGACATGATCATTAGTAGAAAGAAATTCTTGCAAGCGCAAGATGCGATACTCGAACAAATGCTGAAAGTGATGGAATGTTGCAACGCCCAAGGCTTCGTGCACGGCATCGTAACAGAAAATGGCAAGACAGTCTCCGCCGCTTCCGATAACCTATGTGGGTGGTGGAAGGAGAAGGCGAGGTAATGGCGATCATCATAGTAATAATGATTATAGAGTTTATAAAGCTGCTGAAGTGGTACAAGATTATGATTTTTCTGGGTTTGGATATTCTGATATGATGGGAAATTTGAATGGCTTGGAAGATTGGTTTGGATCCAGAAGCTGTTGATCAATTATCAGAGAATCTGCACTTTCTGTTGGCATCTTCATCTTTCTTGGTTTGTTACTTTGGTTTTCCTGGCATTTAATTCTCTTTCGATTATGTTTTCCTGGGAGTTTCTTATTGTTGTTGGCCTTGGATTATAAAACCTCATGATTTTTATGTATAATTACTTTTCGTGGCTGTTATGTATAATTTTGATTTCAAACGATAGAGAAGTATAATTTAATTGAACGATTGAAGTTGTTTCTCCAATAATCCAAATCAAGAATTAATCCCTTTTCTGCCATTTTAGCAAGCCCTTCAAGGTGTAGAACCTGTGATTCAAAATTAATTACATTTATTGGTACAAATAAATTAATTGAACCAATTATCCAATCAAACCAAATCAACTTTTTTTTCTTCCATTTTTTCTTTAGTTTCGAAAGTAATGGTGATCATCAGAGTAATAATGATTATAGAGTTGATAAAGCTGCTGAATCGGTACAAGATTATAGTTTTTCTGGGTTTGGATATTCCGATATGATGAGAAATTTGAATGGCTTGGATGATTGCTTTGGGTCCGGTAGCGGTTGATCAATGCTCAGAAAATCTGCGGTTTCTGGTGGCGTCTTTATCTTTTTTGGCTTCTCTGTTTGAAATTTTTATTCATCAGTGCTAGGAATCAATTTCAAAGGAACAAACTTTTGTTCGTGTATTTTCTGTTTC
Source organism: Allium cepa (assembly GCA_030765085.1). NCBI lineage: Eukaryota > Viridiplantae > Streptophyta > Magnoliopsida > Asparagales > Amaryllidaceae > Allium > Allium cepa. The sequence continues at coordinate 691,776,336 of CM060937.1, read as the reverse complement.
TGGTGGGAACATTTTCCATTCAAAAGTGAAAGAAACTTTGTTTCCTATTTCTAATTCATTTATGGCTTTGGTTTTCGTAGCATTTCATTTTATCTTTTAATTCAGATTTACTGGGAGTTCCTTATTATCTTTTGCTTTCGATTATAAAATCTTATGGTTTAAACAAAATCGGCTGTTATGTATAAATTTTATTTGAAATAACAGAACAGTATAGTTTAATTGAACGATTGAAGCCATTTCTTCAATTATCCAAATCATGAATTAACGCTCCTTTTTTTTTGGGGTCGTTTTAGCAAAGAGGACTTTTAAGCCCTCCGGCATTAGCAGAACCACGGCTGCATTTAGTGGTTCGTGGAAAATAAACCAATTAAATGGGATGGATCGATTGAATCGGTTTTGTTGGTTATTTTCGTGGGTTTCTTTTTTGTAATATCAATTATTATGTTTTATGATCGGTTTGCCTTCGATATTTTGTACCAAACTTCAACTAGATACAAAAAACTTAATATTAATAAAAAGTTATATTATTATCTTAAAAAGGTTTTTTTCTTTTTCCAATTTATGTTAATGTTGGTGGAAGAAAGATAATTTGTTTCTAAATTTATAACATCATCACATCCTTATATAAATAAGAAACATACTAATTGTTTTATTAATGTATTGCGTTAGGAACCAAACAACAAAACTCATTCAAATACAAACCAATTAAACGAACAGACCAAATCAATTTTCTCGGTTCATTTATTTTCAATTTGAAAAATACCGGTTTGATTTACTTCGGCTTTTGTTTATTGAATGATTATTGTAATTTTAATATTTTTATTAGTTTCACATTGAAACAACTGTTCACTCACCCATAGTTAAATAGCATTTCTAAATTTGTCTGGTTTAACTGATAGTCACTAAAAAGAAATTACAAGAATATAATGTTAACAATGCTCAAATTTAGTATCAAAATAAGAAAAATGTACAATTATGTTACACCTGTGCGGTTAAAACCTTAGCTACATATAGAATTTTGCCAACAAAATAAGAATAATTTTATTGGACAAAAATGCCTTACCAACCTAGTATGTTTTTGGAGGTCCACTAAACATAATAAATTTTGGGTAATTAAAGTATATTTTTCTTTAATTAAATCATGCTTAAATGTATAAATATAAACATATTGTCGATAAATATGAGAAAATACATGGTAAACATAGTTTAATGTATTATATTATTCTTGAAATATGATGGATATTTTTTGATAATTTTTAACAAGATACACATTAGATATGTCTTAAAAGGTTTTTCAAGTTATACATTTCATCCAAGCGCACATAATATTTTGAAGTGTATATGGGTAGCTTTCCAACTCTTGAATTTTATGTAAGAATGCTTTCTTCGTCGGTGTTATGAATAAATTTGAATGTAAATTTTTTTTTTGTTATATAAATTAAGTTGATCCCACTTCTCTAGTCGAACTAGCACTATATTTTCTCATTTAATTCAGTTTTCAAAGTCAATAGTTGTTGAGACTAGTTTTGCTTTTGGGGAATTTTTTCAAAGGACAAATAGTTTAAAATTTTTATTCAAAAAGACACGCACAAACAGTTTTCTTTCAAAGGACAGACCCAAAGCCCATTTGCGCGTTAAAACATTTCTCAATTTCCTTCGTTCGTCTTTCTGTTCAATTTTCAAATCCACACCCTTCTTCACGACACAAAATAGAAATTAAGGAAAAAGGGCAAACGAAACCACAACAAAATCGCAACTTCCATCTCAATCGCATATGTCGGGCAATAAAAAACAAGCACGGTTTGAGCACGAATCTGATACCTTATCCCTTGAATCTGATATTCGACAAAAACCGAATACCCTAGCGCCTCATTCTGATTATTAGCTCGAATATGAAAACAAGGAACCTCAATCTGAGAATCGTGCCAAAATTGAATACCTACCACGTGAATTTGATACCCTAGCAGCTGTATTTCATAATCTTCTTGAAGCAAATATCCTAACTGCAGTAGAGACGCAATAATAATCTTCAAAGTTAGCACCATTAAAAAGACCAATGGAAGAAGATATAGAGCAAGAAAGGGAAAGAAGAACAAAAAGAAAACACGAAGAAAACTGAACAGAAGAAAAGGTATTTATTTTATTTTATTGTTTGTTTTTATTTATTTTTAATCTTTTTATCTGTCCTTTGATCAAGTTGTTACTACGGATGGTTTTGAGTGCAACCCATAATTTATTTTACTCCTCCATCTGTTAAACAACTTGGATCAGTGTTTTTACATTGTTGTAATGTTAATATATGGAAGTGATATGTACTCTTTTTCCTTGTAAGGTACCCGATTAGGTTAGGGGGGTTGCAAGGTTTTGATGAGGCATATCATGGAAATATATGCTCTTTCTTGTTAATAAAGTACCTGTTTCAAAAAAAAAAAAAAAAAAAAAAAAAAAAAAAAAAAAAAAAAAAACAGAAGAAAAGGTAAATGATAATGTGAAATGACGCATAATAAAATACTTCTGGATTAATTATGATACTATTGAACTTATCTTACAGAAAAATTAAGAAATCATGCAGGAAAAACAGCTGGTGACAAATCAACTGCACAACAACTTCAAAAAGGAGAATTAAGATCGAAGATAAAAAATGAGAAAATAATTCAGCAGCAACTTCAACAGGCAACTAATACCATTAAGTTATGAAACCGATACTATTAAATCATTAGATGTTTTTTAATAGTGTTAATATGTTTAATAGGAAACGGCTCAATCAAATATAGGAAAAGAAATAGCAGTTGAGGATCTAAAGATGAACAAGCCAACATGGTAAAATTACAGGTCATGTCACTTATAAAGATTTTCAGGTTCAAAAAATGATACCTATAGTTTATTTGGTAGAAGACAAAGCTTAATTGGTTAAAAATTAAATTTCATTGCCATTTGTTACAACACTGATACTAATATATTGAAAATTTGATACCAAACATATGTTAGAATTAACGTGATACTTTGTATTTAGAAAAATTAATTTCAGCATACACATAACAACTGATACCAACATCTTGCAATAGTGATACCTATTGTCTAGTTATGTGTAGCTGATTTATTTTAGTTTACAAATTATTTCACCATGTTTTTCTAGGAAAATTGATACTAAATTCTTACGAAATGGTACCCGCTGTATAATATGTTTTAGTTAATATGTCAATGTAGTAATTTTTCATTAAGATGATACCTATATTTCACAAAATGATACCCACTGTATAACAAACCGATACCTATATTTCATAAAATGAACATATTGTTTGTTTAGTTGAAGACAAAACTTTTTAATTTAAAATAATTTTTCAATAGTTTATAACAAAACCGGTATAGTTATATTCACAAAATGATACCCACTATCATTGGTGGAATTTACTACTCCATAATTGAAATTAGTTCTATCACGAATATAAAGTTGACACTAATGTAACGAAAACCTGATACCTACTATCTGTTTTTATGGACATCATATCTTAAAATTAATATACTGTTTGTTTGAACCAAACTGATACATACACCTTATAAACATTATACTAACTTTATCTTTCTTTGAACTTTATACTTTTAATTATACAAATTAATTTCATTGTAATTTGTAACAAAGATAACACAAATATAATCTAAAAATTATACATGCAATATGTTTCTTTTGAAGTTATTATGTAGCAATTTTACAAGTATTTCAACCATAATTTTTAAAAAATTGATACCTACGTTTCGCAAAAATGATACCAAATTTCGGTTAGATAAAAATATCATGTTTTATCTCATGTTTATGGAAACTGATACCATTATATCATGTTATATATTCTTTTGTTTCAATGATATTTGTTTCACTAACAACTTAATGCCACATTTTCATGAAATATGATGATGATGATTTTGTCAATCCATGTTGCAAAAGCATGCATGCGACATCGAAACAATCAAACAAACAGATAGCAAAATCTAAACATGTCAAGGCAGAAACTACTGATAGATGTGGCTTACAAGCTATCTTCAAGATATTAAAACTGGTAAAAAAATGGATTGACCAAAAACAATTTGACATCTTAAAGAAGACACCATTTTACAACTTCTTCAAAGTCATCTATGAGTAAAAATAACAATAAAAGAGTGCAAAAAGCATCAACACAACTTGGATGCTTTATACAACTGCTACTGTATGGAAAATGGTTCCTTCGTTTTAGGAGAAAACAAAATGAAGGTCACTGCCAGGGATATAAGATTGCTGGTTGGTTTGCCATCAAAAGGAATAAACATAGAACAAACAAAAAAATTGACGAGCAAAACCATTCCATGAGACTACAAAGAATTCGCAACTAGAAACTTTGGCACATGTACTAACAACAAGAAATGTTGTGCAAAGAAGAATAAAACAAGAAATATCAAAAAGGAAAAAAGAAAATGAAGAAGATCAGCCTTTGTTGATAATAATGCAAATATTATTGACATTTTTCTTCCCAACAACCAACAAAAACTGAGATGGGGAATTCTACCCTATTTGATTGATAGTGAAACAATGCAGATTGTCTCATGGCTAGAAATAATAGAGAATTTTTTTAGTAAATTTGTCAAAAAGTTTATCTCCAAGCCAAGAAACATGTCTAGATGCTCCATGCTTCCATTGGTAAGATTTGTTATGAAATATTATTAATTGAAAAAAAAAATTTATATTCAACATTCTTATATAATTATATCTTTAAATGTTTATAGTATTGCATCTATGAGAATATGAACCTCATCTTACCTAGAGGGCAAAGTATTGAAGATTTACCCAGATTTGCGCGATGGGATGTAAGTTAAAATTAAATCTTACTTACACTAGTCAATATCAGTTTACATTTTATGTTGTCTCTGTTTGTAGAATCAGTTTCAACACTTAGAATAATTTTTTATCTCTGCATAGTATCTCATATGCCTCTTTGTAGTATCGCTTTAGCTTCTGATTAGTATCAGTTTCAATGTGTAGCTTTAAATTTTTTTTCTTTCTATAGTATCAATTTTTCCTCAGCATAGTACATCTTGTTATTTTGCACAGTATCAGTTATAGTATACAATAATACTTGGTATCATTTTTAACACTACACACAATCAATTAGTAAGTGTATATGTATCAATTTCATTACTATTATATTTTCTTCTATTAAACTAATTACTTATTAATGTCAGTTATAACTTATAAGTTACAACATACTATAATAAAACATTTGCATTTAAATTTTAAAAAAATAACAATTCCAATTAGACAGGTAAAAGAAATATTCATGATTCTTCCACATGAACACATGATATTCCAAACAGCATCAACAAAAGGTGAATCAAGCGACAAAAGAAAAGAAAACCAACAGAAAAAAAAATTGAAGAAGCTGAACAGAGTACTCGATCTTTTAAAGATTTTGTAAGCCTTGATGTTTTGCAAATGCACATTAAAGATTTGGAAGAAGAAGGTAAAAAAATAGAGAAGCAATTAGACAAAGAAAAGAAGCCGATGGTACAGGTAGAAAAAGAAAATTTGGAATTAAAAGAATAACTGAAAGAACTCAAATCATGATTTGAAGAAAATGAAAAGAAAAACTAAAAAGTTGAACTACAAATTGAAGAAAAAACATTCAAAGCTGAAAATATTTAAGAAGAAATCCATAGTGTCAATAAGAACCTACAAAGTGTCAAACAAAAATAGCAGAAATGGACAGGTACATGATTTTTTATTACTGAAAATAACACTGTTTGATTCTAATTCATGCTTGCTTATATAATTCTTAGTATAACTTAAAATAAACTGATACCAAAATGTATTAAAAAATGATACCTATATTTCATTTCTTATAACTTGATGGTATGTAAATTGAACTATTTAGTAGAAAACTGATACCAAAGTAATGCAGAATTTATATGTAGTACTTGTTTGATTAGAACTCATGGTTGGCTATTTTACAAACAATTTTCACTATTAAATAAATCAAAACTGATACCTATATGTATGAAAAACTGATACTTACTTTCTTTTTGAAAAACTGATATCAATGCAAAAATGACACCCATAAACTGCCACTCTTAACATATTGATACTAATAATATTATATTAGTTCACCAATAGCTAAAACCTATAGCTTCTTATTGTTAATACTGATTCTCAACTGAAAAAAATGTAGAAGAAGTTGAAGACACAACTGCTGACACTAGTACAGAACAAGTCCACCAAACAACTGAAAAAGAATGTACGTGCATGGAGACTGAAACAGCAACTCAAATGCATGAAAATGCACTCCAACCAAATGAAGATAAAGCTATGTACACAAAAGAAAAGAGTGCAGACATGTTGAACAAAGCAAATGAAACAGTGTTGCAAACAAATAAAGATAAAACTACGCAAAAAGAAATAAAAGAGGCACAACAATTGGAAGAAGTGCTAGTAAAGAGAGAAAAGTTGCACGATACAGTGATGCAGTACTAGACCTAACACCTCCATCTTTCAATCTCAATATCACACAACAGTTGCAAGAGGGAATAACAGAAACAGACAAAGAAAAAAAACCAGCAAAACCTCCTGGTTGGAAAAGGAAACAAAAAGTTCATAAGTCATCTTCTTATGTGAAAAGAATAAAAACAAGAGAAGGGAAAAAAAGCCATGGCTTTGAATATGGTCAGAGAATGGAAAAAACTGCGAAAAAACAAAAATCTGAAGAAAATAAAAATGATGACAACCTGAAAAAAAATGAAAATGATGAAAAAGAAAGTCCAAAAGAGTCGATCCCAATGCCAATTCAAGTAACAGAACCAACACTTTCAAATTTAGGACTAGGACACTGCAGCAAAACCTTGGCATACTTGAATATAGAACAACAAAATACAATCAAAACTTCCTTTGCTATGACATCATCAAAAGAGTAAGTTTACAAACACATATACTAATTTTGTTGCTTAAAAATAACATTGTATAATTGATATGTGCCTTACTTTCTTAAAACAGAGATGTAGCATGGACAGATAAAGACACAATTAGAGGAGGATGTATAATAACAAAAAAGTACTACAACAACTTCTTGAAGAAAATGCCACACATGGATCAGTACACACTTTTTTTTTGCTTAATAATACTGATGCCAATAAAAATAATTACAAAAATTAATGTCCAATAGCTATTTCCAATGCTATTTGTACCAAAACTGATACCTATTTATAACCAAAAATGATACCTAATTACTATTTGTTAAAGTGGTGGTCTATTAGTTGAATTATGTTTTAACCGTCATGTATGAAAAAAAAATACCAAAATAGTGTAAAACAAATTCCTAGTAGCAGTTGATATAAATTCATACTTTTGTTTTCTAGTAGCAATTGATTTAAGCAAAAATGATACCAAGTCAATGCAAAAATGATACCCGAAAGCTATTTCATCATATTTCATGCTTAATTATCCTTGTAATTTACAATATATATTGCCGCTATTTAAACAAAAGATATTAATTATTGTTGAATATTGCTTCACTAATAACAAAAACTTACATTTTCTTGTTGTTAATATAGATAATTGACTAATATTAATGTAAATGTGGGCTGAAAGAGCACAAGTATGCATTCACAATAATAATGATGGTACATAATATGCAATAATACCATAAATTCTATATAGATATTGAATTCTAACTTATTTTTTTATTTAACAACAATCTATAGTTTTCAATATACATGGAATTATAAAATCTTTAGTGCGGCCTTTCTTTGAACAAATTATGGATGATGAATACACAGATGTTATATATTTTCCATTGCATTGTGAATACCATTAGGCACTATTAACTTCGACATACTCAACAATGCAATGAAGTCATCTAGATTCTAGACGTCCTAGAAGGAATTCTAATAAAGAAACAACCTTAGTCTAAAGCAGACAATGATATTGGTATGACATATTTTTGTTATGAAACAAAATTATTGAACTAAACAAATCGAAAATTAGCTAACTTTGTATTGTTTTGTCTTCAATAGAGAAATAAAATTGACGAAATACAGAAAGAACTTTGGAAAAAACATACAGGATGAGGAGGTGAAGGCAAATGAAATGCATCAGATACAAAGTAATCCTCAAGTGTCGTCAAAAGCCATCGAATATTTTGACATGTAATTCTCAAGTGTCGTCAAAAGCCGTTAAAAATCTGGGTATAATTTTTTACCCTATGGCCGAGCATCACTTCCGTGACAATACATAATAAAACTCGTCGAAATCAATATATAAATCAGATATATAAGCTAAAATAGATATCAATATTGATGTCAATATAAAACTCGAACATCATCATATCAAATACAAAAATATTCAATCAATTCAAAACAAACCTTCCATCATCAGTCTCACGCATCCGACTACAATATCTATATCCAATATCAATGTACAATATATACATCTAAAATCCTACATCAAACCTCACAAATCAACTCCACAAATCAACCCTACAAATCAATCACATAAATCAATGTCAAACACCATATGTCCATAAATCAATTCCATCATTACTCAATGCTTTTATACACCGGTTTAAAAAAAACAGCAAATCATACATCATGATTCATCATCGACTCCGGTGCTACCAGATGAAGGGACTGCTCCATGAGGCTTCACATACTCGGCCAAACGTTGGTTAAGTTGCTCCACTTGCGCTACTCGAAGGCGGTCATGCTTCTGCAACTGCAAAAACTGCCATCGAAGCTCACTAATCTCTGTGTTGTCCTGAGTCCTTTGGTAAGCCCTTTGTTATGCCTGAGCCCACAAAACAAGTTGAAATATGTTTAAGTTATTACCTAACTTTTATAAAAATTAAGCTAATAATCGGGTGGCATATGCCATTTTGGGCTTGTATATCTTAAACCCAGCTTCTATGAAGTTATATTTTGAATTCGTCGCAATATATTGTACAGATACTGATAGTTGAGTACTGCTTATACAATTATCCCAAATAGATTTCTTAGTAGCATCCAATAGATCATAAATTTTTTTGCTCCAATACTTGGTTCTTCTTCGACATTAACATTATGACAATCAACTTCAATAGTAGAGAACACTGAACGTGCTCCATCTTCAACCATATCTTCTATGAGATTCATGGGAAAAATCTCATTATCCATCTCCTCCTCTAAATGAATGGGATTAGGTGCTATAAGTTCTCCATGATGATACCACACTAAATAATTCTGCATGAAACCATATTGGTGCAAATAAATTTTTACCATATCTGGTATCAAATGCTTTAATAATTCACACCTACTACATGGACAACGAGTTTTTTCGTCATTCCCATTTTGCTTAAAGCGAATTTAATAAAGTGATGTACACCATTTTGAAAATGTACACTTATTGAGCCTTTAATTTCTTTTCTTTGTTGACACATTTAGCTCCGATCGATAAAATAATTAATCATTTTTCCTACTTTAAAACATAAAAACACATTAATCATTTATATATTGACATTTTATTTTTCAATTAAATCATACATTTAATTTTCGCAAATTTAAAATATTATTATATTTAATTTTATTCTCAAATGGGTTTACACATAATATTATATGAATATAATCTACAATTTTTAGGTTGTTGTTTTACAATTTGATGGTTGGTCATCCTACTTTCCGTTACAGACACATTATTAATTATATTTTGCAAATCATTTCATTTTAAACAATTCAATAGAATTTCGCAGTACTTTTCTTTTTGTTCCATGTATCATACACATATACGTGTACACAGGGAACAAAAAGAAAGTGCTGTCGAAATTTTGTGAACTATTTAAAATGAAATGATTTGCAAAATATAATTAGTTTATTGTGTTTGTAACTTTTCAAATACAGAGACAAATCTGACAAATATTGTATCAGACGAATCTAAATATCCGTTCTATGATAAAAATGAATATCCATACAACAATTTTATACAATATTTGTCAAACGGGGCCAAAAATATTCTAAAGGATTTACAAAAAGTAAAGCGTATTATAAAATAATTTTCACAATAATTTATATACATTCTAAGAAATGCGTACACTAAATCATCGTTTTCATCATCTTATGAATGAATACACCAAATTCTGAGCATCAACTCTAATTAAAACAGTGTAGCCCTCATGCGCATATGCACTAATTAATCAATGCATATACACTAATTAATGCACATATTACTAACAAAAATTTCTCTCTCAACATTTCAATGACAAACAATTATAATAATAATAATCTAATTAGCATTCAATAGGGTACCAAACAATCAATGCGTATTATGCAACTATTATAACAAATTAACCCTAATTTAACAAATAAAAATTAATTAGGATTTAGTAACAAAACCTAATTGGAGATTGATGACGGGCCTAGGCTTGTCAATAGTGAAGGATGATGAAGTTGGATATGCTCTGGGAGGGCGGAGGCTGGTGACGACGGGGAGGAGGTGGTGGAGGAAGATTTTTTGATGATTTGGGGGAGATTGGAATAACGAAAGCAGCTCTCGGCCAAAGACCTGTATACACGATAATTTTCGACGGCTAGCGATGGCCGTCGATAGCAACATTTCTTAGGTTTTTGACAGCATGCGACGACTATTATATATTATTTTTGAAAATGCCGTAGAGATCGACAGTCGTCACTAGCTGTCGAAAATTGCCGTCGATGGTCGTCGAAAGTATCCATCGCTATTTACTATTGTTAATTATTAAAACAAGTCAAACCAAACCAATTTTTCCGCTCAGTTTTTTTAGTTTTGAAAAATATTGGTTTAGTTTACTTCGGTTTTTTCTATTGAATGATTATTTCGATTTTTTTAATTTTTATTAGTTTCACATCGAAACAAACATTTACTCATCCATAGTTAAGAAGTATTTCTATATATTTTTTAATTTTTTCGATAGTCACTAAAATGAAATTATGAGAATATAATGTTAATAATATTCAGATTAGTATCGAATAAAGAATTTCAAACTATTATTATATAGTATTTTAAAATTATTTTTCTAATATAAAATCTATTTATTTCCTATAATATAGGAATTTCAAATCAAGCTATGACGCCCCACCCAAGACCCACATTAAAGAAGAGAATTGCATAGTAATTCTGTCTGCTAATGCGGAGAATAGGGCTGGTTAAGGGTGACCATGGAAAAGAATAAAGCCCTCTAAAATGGTGGAAGATATACTTCGAGATTGGGATGCACTACCATAAGCCTTTGCCACATTCAACTTACTAGAACGAGCATCCTTCTTTTTCGAAATCATTTGGAAAATAACTTTCAATATAAATATTTTACAATATTTAAAATTAATTTAAAACTATTAAAATTATACATTATCTATAATAAGAGAATTTTCATAACTTACTATCAGCACTTGAAAACGCCAATGAAAATGTAAAATAATACCCTAAACACTTTTTCATGCCAACTTGAAAAAGCTATTTTAATTTTGAAATAGTAAAATATAAACGCTGTAGAAAACAAATTAACAGCAACAAAATAATGCTGTATAAAATTATTTTTGACAGCGTTTTCTTTTAGCTGTTAGAAATCGTATATCAACGACCGCGTGTCGTTAGACAGCATTTATGACAATATTGTTATATCATTTAACAACGGTTTCCAAACGATGTCAAAAGGCTATTTTGTTGTAATGGTTTCACGTTTAATGATCATATGAGTGAATGACTTAAGTGACATTATTAATCTCGGCTACATTATCTAACACACGAGATCACACGATGCGAATGGGTAATAAATATTACAGTTGCCTAATTATCCGCCACTTATAATGCCGGATAGGACAATAATAAATTTGTTACCATTGATGTATTTTCCATTTTTTGTACATTTTTAACAAACCATTCTTCTTTATTCTTACGTTCCATAACTACTTGATTCCTAAATATTTCATACAAATTTAGTCAAAAAATATATTATACCCAATAAGGAAAGAATTCAATGAATTCGACATATCCAATGTTTTAATCAAATAACCAAAATTCATATATCAATGATAAGTCTCCACCATACCAAAAAAAGTAATCAAAGTCAGTAACAAAATTCTCAACAAAGTCTCAAGTTAGTTTGCATCAATAATCACAGAAAATGAGTTAAGGATAGAATGATTAAGTTGGTAGAGTAAAAGGCATGTCCTCGGGCCAATTCTTTAATTTATTGTAAATTATTAACTTCGCAATAAAATCTTGTATGAAATAAAAGATTTTTCTTTCGATTAATGTAAAGGCCCGCAAATCCGTACCCCTTTGAACTAACAAAATTCCACAACAGTTCTGTCCAAAGTGGCACAAAAGTACGAGTCTTCGGGTTAAAAGAAGAAAGAGGTAAAAGAAGAAGAAATAAAAACAACATCAGAGTCTCATAATCGCAGCGGAGCAAAATATAATATATAATAACAGCTTTTAAGTACAACGAAATATGTACTGTATACATATACATACATTCCATCATCACAGTACATCAAACATCCAAACAGAGACAACCTAATACATATCCATACACAGCGGAAATAATAGTCAAGTACGGAAGTACGCTCTGTCATCTGCTCGTCTCCTGAACTCCTTAGCTTTTAACCTGATCCTGTTTAACCCGGTCTGACCCGAGCATCATATAAAACAACACCCGAGTCAGTCTGGAAAACCAGTGTGAGAAAGCACACTCAATTGGATTATTATATTTTTAAAAATCCTTTGAAAAACAAAAGCATCTCGTAAGACCACGCCACAAATAAACATGTCGGGTTTTTACCTTACGATAGCCAAAACATTTTTATTAAATTCGTCTGATATTATAATAGTGTCTATAGAAAGTAAAATAGAATCTAGCTGAAATGCTTGCATATCACGTTTCAGCAATAATTGGGCACAATCAAAATCGTACAGGCGCTTATTGGAGATTGGATTCCATATAATGGCAGGGCTACAGGGGTACTGCCCGTCACAGTTCTGGTCTAGATCAGAGTACCGAGGAGCCACCCTAACTCCCCTGCAACACAAGACCGGAACCATCCCTTACTGGACAGTCCCAAGCAAGATCACCCCGTGGTTGGCACTACCAACCACCCACTAAGCCGAAATAAAAATTGACATCTAGACAGGGGAAACCTTACTTTTCAGTGGGGGCTACCCACGAAGCCTTGTCGCACCTCCACTGTTTTGGCCATTCCCGATTGATGAGGCTTGAGGCTACGCGTTACCTTTCAAGAACGAGTCCCACTTAGAATGCTCATCCTCCCCCTGACGATGTTCTGAAAGCATTCGTCCATACAAGTTTCCCTGGGTCTGGACAAACCGAATCACCGTCTTCAACTCTTCACGGTCTTCATTCGTAATCGTTCAAACCGAATCGAAGTGGTTTTCGGATAATTAAATCCGATCCCGGACTCTTAGAAATGATCAGCGCATTGTCCAATATTGATAGTCGGTGATTTAACTATCAAAAAATCATTCACATGCAATAATCAAGTCTTACATAATTTTCCTCAATTTATTTATCCCAAAATATCTACTTAAGATATTATCTTTATATTTCATTGCCTTGAAATTAGATTCCATTTACTCTATTTCTCGTGGAACCATTTAAGTCTTTGCCAATCACTTATAATATTTTCCCACTTCAATAGTTCTCAAAACTTGAAAAATATTTCTTTATCTCCTATTCCTTTCCTCAAAAACCAATTACAATTTCATTTGCAAATTTCCCAAACTTATTTCTCATGAATCCCATAGATTCTAGAATTCTCTAGTTGATCTCCGTTTATATTTCCAAAGCCATTTAACTTATTAAAATTCAGGTTTCACTCCTATTCTTCTTGTGAATTTTATCTCACCTATAATTTCACTTACCTTATACTTGGGATTTATTCAAATTCTCAAAACCCTTTATAAAATCCCTAAAAATCTCATTCAAATTAATTACACTTGCTTTACTTCTCAAGAGGATTTATAATTGGATTTTCAAAACATTTTTGAAAACATCTTAACTTATAAAAATAAGGATAATAGATTTATTTCAAGTTATGGTTTAATGTAAATTAAGTATAAATATTTAAAATCATATCTAGTTATTAACATATTTACAAAGCTGATTTAGAAAATAGAATTTATTTTAATAAATACTAAGCATTAAAATAACTTTTCCGAAATATTCTAAATCTTGATAATAGCTCTTTACGAATCATATAGTATAATAATTTTTAAAAAATATTCCTTTTAAAATCATATATATACTTTTCGAAAATCCAATATTCATCCATAAATTCCTCTTGACCATATTCTCATTTCTTTCATTCGGAAATATTCTACTATTTCCTTTCAAAACAAATTTTCATAACTCAAATTAAATCCTCACCATGAATTATCTCTTACATATCCACTAATACTTTCTATATCATTTATAAACTCCGTTTATAAATTTTATAACTCCTCTGAGTTTCCATTTATTTATAAAACACAATTTTTTTCAAAAATCCTATCTTTGTAATTTAATTCCTCAATAAAATCCCATATTTGTTCTTTAACAAAATTTCGTTTCTTAATAAGGTTCCTTTTATTTTATTTCTTAATAAAGTTCCTTTTACTTTATTTCTCAATAAAGTCTTGCTTTACTTCAAAATCATTCATCGATTACAATATTTCTTAGAGTCTTTGTATATAATTTAAATTTCCCAAACTCAACTTTAACTAAATTTTTTTTATAACCCTACTACGGACAGTAGAGCTAGGGGATACAGCTGTCCGCCACACTGAACCCCATTTTTAGCCAGCCCAGCCAAGAGCATTAATCCTCTACCTCGTTTCGGCAAATTTTGAGGATAGACTGCTCAAGGCCTTAAGGGAAACAAATCTCAGTAAGTATAACCAAAGTAATAAATATTCTTTTTATTTTTACTTTATTCTCAATAGAAGTAAATCCAAATCCTAAATCAATATTCTTTTAATTTAAGTTTCATTTTAACTTCCTTCAATTATATTATTTAGGGTATTTAAAAATTACCAAATTCCAATTTCCATGTTATTTAACGCTTAATAATTCAATTCGCATAATTTCATATCAATTCATCCATCCCATCGTATGACAACATATATATATAATAAATAAATATCTTTGAGGAATCCAGTTGGAACCCTCCAACCTGTTTTCCCTGCATCCACAGATGTTAGCACAATAACATATCAATTCCACTTCAAAGTGGGATTATCACGGTATATGGGTTTATAAATCATTCAGTGAATAAACTATTCTAAATCAACCAAACACATCCAATGATTTAAATTTAACATTTAAATTTAATCTATGGCATCCAAATGAGTGAGAAAATCTCACCTCTGCTTTAAGTTGCAATCCCTTCCAATCTTGACCCAATTCCCCGACTTTTGATCTTATGTGAACAATTACATGATGTTATTAATATTTGAACAGATAGAACAATTAATTTCCGTTTAAATAAATTTATTCTTTAGCTCTAATAATTTAATTTTAACCAATGATTTATTTCAACAAATAATTAAATTTTAAACTAATTCTCCTTTATAAAACTCTTTTAGTGACTAAAATAATTAAATAAGCTAATTAAACAAATTAATCACCTAAGTAAATTATTTTTAAATGAACTAGCAATATTTAAAATGTAGAGGTATATATTTATTTTAATTTTCTTTTTTGTAATTTCTTATACCAAAATGACTTATATTTATTCAAAAATCAAATCTTTATATTTTTATGGTACGAAAAATTAATTTATCACCCTAACGTATAATTTAAATTTACAACAGAAAATATTTTAACTTCACTGTAGACATTTCCTTCTTTGTATATACATATTTTTAAATTAAACTAAAATAAATTTTTAAGATCTAAAACTGTTTAACAGTAAAAATTTTTTAGAATCAAAACTCTAACTTACTGGAAATTTAAATTTAATCCTCAAATTTAAAACTTAAATTAACTAACTAAATGTAAAACAATTTATATAATTCTACCTCACTGCTCAGGCCGAGACCACTGCAATAACTACGCCCAAATCGAAATCGACCCAACAACCACGGCCATCACTGAGATGCCTCACCAACCACAGCCTCAATGCGACCATCCGCCTCTATCGCTGACGCCCCCCTTCGCGCGACCCATCCTTAAACACAAACGCAAGCTACAGCCGCCAACACACGCTGCCACCAGAAATCGAGCCAAGCCATCCAACGACGCGCCTTGAGACGCGACCGCCCCTCCCTTTCTTGCAGCTCGAACTCAATTTAGGGTATTTTTTTAAATATGCCGTTGAATCAGTTATAGGGAAGAAAAGGGGAAATGAAGGGGGTTTCGGAAATAAAAAAATGAGGAAGTGTTTGGTTTCGCGACTATAATGAAGGGAAGGCAGCCATTAAAATTATTGTCTCGACTGATTGAAAAAAAAGAAGCGAGAAACATCGCATTACTAAAGGAAGAAGAAAGCGTATGGGAGAATACGAAGAACAGTATTCTGATGGGACGAAAGTGTGTTGAGGAAGCTTGATTAATTTATTTTAAACTTAAATTTAAATCTTCTCGAATTACGCAATTCAAAATCCTGACCTCCTACCAACACGTGCCGCTAGGCGTCTATAATGTTATACACCTATTCCGAACTCAATGGAAAAGGTTTCGAGCGCAAATCCGATCATATGGAGAAGATAGCTTTTTGGATCGACTATTAAAATTAATTCAATTAATTATTTTCTAGGCGTTTATATCTCGTACGATCACACGATAGCTCTAAACGCTACGAAATTTGAAATCCGATAATAATTCAATATTACGGATCCAACGGTACTGGTTTCGTCGAAATCCAAGATTGTGCCTTGGATGGCTATTTTTAAACGTCAATTTAAACGATGTAATTTTAAAATCGAACAAACCACTGTTAAATTCAAATTTTAACTCATCCATTATTTTCAGTATTATTAATATAAATTCTGTAAGCCTTTAAAATATTTTAAACAAGCTTAATACCACAGATTTATCATTTCACCCGATGTTCAATTACTATTTTAATAATTAATTAATTCAACAGGTCGTTATATTTAAATTCTGAATCCTTTCTATCATATAAAACCAAACTGTTCATATTAAAATCAAATTAAAGTTCAAGTTAAATATTTAAATCCAATTTAAATATTGTAAATTAGCCGTCAAAAAATCCGAGTCATTACATTCCTCCCCCCTTAAAAGAATTTCGTCCCCGAAATTACTAGTTTGGAAGAATGGTCCACTACCGTTACTATTTCTCCACAACCAACAATTCAACATCCTACCAACTATCTTTTGAATAAAAGAAGCGTTACCCTTCTTATTAACTTTCCAAACTTTTCCCTAGTTTCAAACTATACTATTTGTTTAACCATTCAAGTTTCAATTTAAAACCAAAATTTGAATTATCAAAATTTTCTCAAAATTTTTCGAACTCCCTAAATTCCCAAAAAAAATTTCCCAGCGTCTCCTTTGCGCGGCTAACTCGGTACAACTACAAAATGGCCCTACGGCCTTCCAAAACCCCAAAAGAAAACAGAAAGCCAAGTGGCTCAATCAAAATCCCAATCAATTTTCATATAGAAATTTAAATACATACCTTTTTGTCGAGCATTTCAAGTTTATCTTCTGAAATCAAAATCAATTCTCTTTTCCTTTATATTACCTACAAATCTTACACAGCAATATGTCCAATCACAATATTCAAAAACATTTTATCGACTTTCTTACAAATATCAATATCTATTCATTCAAATATTATTTTAGATTATATTTGAAATATCAATTCCCAATTGAGAATGCATCATTCCTTACTTAAGTTAGTATAAGCATTTTATGTGTTTCTTATATTTATTTTCATCTTACTACTTTAGTTTGTACCTATTCTTATTCAAATTGATTCTTCCATTTCCATATTAATTCAATTTATCTTTAACTCTGAATATTTAAATTCTATTTTTCATTTATAACAAATTCATGTCATTATTTTAAATTAGTTTCATTCACTAATTTATTTCAATTTTCAATTTGAAAACATTTGTCGTTAACAAAATTTTCAAAAGTTTCAAAAAAATTCTAACTCCCAAAATTTTCGAAAATTTTTGGTAGAGTCCCCTTTGTACGGAGGAGCTTTTGCAGTTTGACAAAAGATATTTCCTAGTTTGTATTGCGTAGGCGTACCTTATTTAGCATTTTAAGCACGCGGCATATTTATTTAAGCATTTGCGTATCCAAAATCTTGCTAAACGGTCTTCCGGTACCTGTACTTACTCAGTTTAAACACATAAGTAACATATTTATGAAATTTATAACATTTCATTTATTTAAACAACTACAACAATCAATAACATAAGCAATGCATTATAAATACTTCCATAAACCAATTTATATAGTTTCCAAACTACTTCCGTTGTTTTCAACCGATTCACATACTATTTGCATTCAACTTAAGCGATTAACAACTCATTTTCTTATCTTTAATTCATAATTATGTCCAAACAATTCATTTCAAAGTTAATTGATTTCAAAATCAATCCATGCTACTTCTATCAGTTAATAATCACAAGTTTATTTTTTTATAAGCAAAATACACAACCAGTTTCCATGAGCAATTAATAAAGTCTCAATATTAACCCAATAGCTTTACTCGATTTCTATATTATCCTATCCAACACGGAATGATTTTTAACATTATTTTCTTACATTCTATTCATTTTTAACCTAACCTACACATATTCATTGCATTTGATTCACAAATCAAATTTTTATTTACTTTACTATTCCATAGAATTTTTATTTAATTCCGTTTACGTCGAACGATTAATTTAAGCAATTCGACGATATTTATTCAAACAAACAATTCCTTTAGTTTCATAACCATTTTAAAATTGATTTCAACTCAATTATTTCTAAATTTATTCCATTTTATTTACATACTATATATTTTCATTTTATTCCATCATTGGTTCCAGACAAACCATTTTATTAAGCTCAATATTCCATGCTTATAAATTAATAATCATTACCCAAATTAAATCCACCCAAGTGTAATTTAATGGGCTTTCACCCTTACTCAAAGCCAAACTTCTATTATTATTAACTTAAGTGAATTTACTTACTTCAATCTCATACTTAAGTTCATCTTAATTTTAATTTGATTCTCATCTAATCAAATTCCATTAAATTCAATTAGCCATCATCATAATCCATTTAAATTCCAAATCCCATTCCCAATTCATCTGAATTTATTTTATTAATAACAAAGTCATGTTTAACTTATTTGTACTCGAACTGGATTTTATTTGCAAATGCAAACCATCTTTATTTCAATCCAATTCCATAACATTTCCACTTATATTTAATTCACCACCAATCCCAGTTGAATTTTATTTGTAACTCGAGTTCATTCCCAACTCCATTATTATCTCATAATCCAACTTCTATTTAACCAATTTAAATCTCATTAACATATTCCATTAACCAATTTATTCCAAATTAGTTCATTCCCACTTCCAATTTCATATTGGGTTTTTTATCTTTAAAATCGTCTTATTATTTTACCTGAGTTCAATTTCATTTTATAATTCAAATTTGGATTTTTATTTCATTCTCCAATTACAAAACAATTTTATCTTGGCTTACTATTTAACTTCTCCATTTATTTTATTTTTTTATAAGTCACACAATTATATTTCCTCACGTTTCTACCCATTTTAAGCTTGAATATATTCATATTTCTTTTTAACTCGAGATTTGAACACTTATTTACTGCTAAAAGTATTCTTAAATGATAGGTTGTCAACTCTTTATAAGCCATCGGAATACAATTATTCCTATTCAATTTTATTTCTACTTACTTTCATTTTTTTTCTATTTGGGTTGGGATTTCACTCCTTTAGATTTATAAGTCACAGGCTTATTTATATTCACATTTCCATCCATTAACAATCAATCCTATTCATCTTCTACTTTTAAACTTGGAATTATATATTTTTACTTAGTCAAGTATGTGTGTGTGTGTATATATATATATATATATATATATATATATATATATTTTGTTTCAATGCTTGTTAACCTTATGGGCTATTTTAAATTCATTCACCCCAAACAATTTCTTATTCAACTTGCTTTTACTTGTTAAAGTAAGAATTTTAATTTCACTCAATATATCTACAACTCAACTGAATTTTATTTCAATTTAATTTGTTTAACTTAATTTCAGTTGGATTTAATTAAATAAGAACTTAATTTCATTTAATATCATCCACATCTCAATTCATTTCATTTCAATCTTAAATTTAAATCCAATTATAAGCTTAAGTTAATCTCAACCAAATTTAATTTCTATTAAAATTTTCCAATCTAGTTCATTTACACTCTAAATTTGATTTACTTCACCAATTTATTTATAGTATTATTATTATTTTCCGTCATTAGTTAAATTTGAAAAGTAAATTTTTTAACTTAATCCAAGTTAAATCCTTACTTTTGACTTCATTTTAATTTTAACTCAAAAATTCAATCTCATATTTTCCTTGGTTATATAAGCCATTTTAAATCTTTATAATCTTATTTGTCTATCATACTATCATCCAAACACTTTAATTATATGTAATAATTTACAGAAAATTATTTCTTTTTATATCAAAATATATTTTGGGTAAAATTATTTCATTTACCCGCTTTCGAAAATGATATTGTGTCGAATTGTTCTATTCAAGTGTTTAGAAACCCATTCGGCCCAGTTGTGCAGACTGCGCAGATGAAGGTTCATATGCCACTCAATAAATCAATCAACACAATATAAAATCATTTTATATTCACTAACAAATACGCTCTCATATCTATTAATACACTCAGACTCATTCTAGAGTACTAATGACTCTATCTCTAATGAGTAATTCCCACCAGAGCTAAGGTTCTCGCTTAACCTTTCAGCTTTGATACCAAGTGTAAAGGCCCGCAAATCCGTACCTCTTTGAACTAACAAAATTCCACAATAGTTCTGTCCAAAATGGAACAACAGTACGAGTCTTCAAGTTAAAAGAAGAAAGAGGTAGAAGAAGAAGAAATAAAAACAACATCAGAGTCTCACAATCGCAGCGGAACAAAATATAATATATAATAACAGCTTTTAAGTACAAAGAAATCTGTACTGTATACACATACATACATACCATCATCAGAGTACATCAAACATCCATACAGAGACAACTTAATACATATCCATACACAACGGAAATAATAGTCAAATACGGAAGTACGCTCTGTCATCAGCTCGTCTCCTGAACTCCTTAGCTTTTAACCTGATCCTGTTTAACTCGATCTGAACCGAGTATCATATAAAACAACATCCGAGTCAGTCTGGAAAACCAGCGTAAGAAATCACACTCAATTGGATTATTATACTTTTAAAAATCCTTTGAAAAACAAAAGCATCTCGTAAGACCACGCCACAAATAAAATGTCGGGTTTTTACCTTACGATAGCCAAAACATTTTTATTAAATTCGCCTGATATTATAATAGTGTCTATAGAAATTAAAATAGAATCTAGCTGAAATGCTTGCATCTCACGTTTCAGCAATAGTTGGGCATAATCAAAACCATACAGGCGCTTATTAAAGATTGGATTCCATACAATGGCAGGGCTACCGGGATACCGCCTGTCACAGTACCTAGTCTAGATCAGAGTACCGAGGAGCCACCCTAAATCCCCTGCAACACAAGACCGAAACCATCCCTTACTAGACAGTCCCAAGCAAGATCACCTCGTGGTTGGCGCGACCAACCACCCACTAATCCGAAATAAAAAGGGACATCTAGACAGGGGAAACCTTACTCTCCAGTTGGGGTTACCCACGAAGCCTTGCTGCACCTCCCCTGTTGTAGCCATTCCCGGTTGATGAGGCTTGAGGCTAAGCGTTACCTTTCAAGAACGAGTCCCACTTAGAATGCTCATCGTCCCTCTGACGATGTTCTGAAAGCATTTGTCCATACAAGTTGCCCTGGGTCTGGACAAACCAAATCACCGTCTTCAACTCTTCATGGTCTTCATTCGTAATCGTTCAAACCGGATCGAAGTGGTTTTCGGATAATTAAATCCGATCCCGGACTCTTCGAAACGATCAGCGCATTGTCCAATATTGATAGTCAGTGATTTAACTATCAAATAATCATTCACATGCAATAATCAAGTCTTAAATAATTTTCCTCAATTTATTTATCCCAAAATATCTACTTAAGATATTATCTTCATATTTCAATGCCTTGAAATTAGATTCCATTTACTCTATTTCTCGTGGAACCATTTAAGTCTTTGCCAATCACTTATAATATTTTACCACTTCAATAGTTCTCAAAACTTGGAAAATATTTCATTATCTCCTATTCCTTTCCTCAAAAACCAATTACAATTTCATTTGCAAATTTCCCAAACTTATTTCTCATGAATCCCATAGATTCCAGAATTCTCTAGTTGATTTCCATTTATATTTCCAAAGCCATTTAGTTTATTAAAATTCAGGTTTCACTCCTGTTCTTCTTGTGAATTTTCCCTCGCCTCTAATTTCACTTACCTTATACTTGGGATTTATTCAAATTCTCAAAACCCTTTATAAAATCCCTAAAAATCTTATTCAAATTAATTACACTTGCTTTACTTCTCAAGAGGATTTGTAATTGGATTTTCAAAACATTTTTGAAAACATCTTGACTTCTAAAAATAAGGATAATAGATTTATTTCAAGTTATGGTTTAATGTAAATTAAGTATAAATATTTAAAATCATATCCAATTATTAACATATTTACAAAGCTGATTTAGAAAACTAGAATTTATTTTAATAAATACTAAGCATTAAAATAACTTTTTCGAAATATTCTAAATCTTGATAATAGCTCTTTAAAAATCATATAGTATAGTAATTTTTAAAAAATATTCCTTTTAAAATCATACATATTTTTAGAAAATCCAATATTTATCCATAAATTCCTCCTGACCATCATTTCGTTCATTCAGAAATATTCTACTATTTCCTTTCAAAACAAATTTTCATAACGCAAACTAAATCCTCGCCATGATTTATCTCTTACATAACCACTGATACTTTCTATATCATTTATAAACTCCGTTTATAAATTTTATAACTCCTACGAGTTTCCATTTATTTATAAAACACAATTTTTTTCAAAAATCCTATCTTTATAATTTAATTCCTCAATAAAATCCCATATTTGTTCTTTAACAAAATTTTATTTCTTAATAAGGTTCCTTTTATTTTATTTCTTAATAATGTTCCTTTTACTTTATTTCTTAATAAAGTTTTGCTTTACTTCAAATTCATTCATCGATTACAATATTTCTTAGAGTCTTTGTATATAATTTAAATTTTCCAAACTCAACTTTAACTAATTTTAAGTATAACCAAAGTAATAAATATTCATTTTATTTTACTTTATTCTCAATAGAAGTAAATCCAAATCCTAAATAAATATTATTTTAATTTAAGTTTCATTTTAACTTCCTTCAATTATATTATTTAGGGTATTTAAAATTACCAAATTCCAATTTCCATGTTATTTAACGCTTAATAATTCAATTCGCATACTATTTCATATCAATTCATCCATCCTTTCATATGACAACATATATATAATAAATAAATATCTTTGAGGAATCCAGTTGGATCCCTCAAACCTGTTTTTCCTACATCCACAGATGTTAGCACAATAACATATCAATTCTGCTTCAGTGGGATTATCACGATATATGGGTTTATAATATCATTCAGTGAATAAACTATTCTAAATCAACCAAACACATCCAATGATTTAAATTTAACATTTAAATTTAATATATGGCATCCAAATGAGTGAAAAAATCTCACGTCTGCTTTAAGTTGCAATCCCTTCCAATCTTGACCCAATTCCCCGACTTTTGACCTTATATAAATGATGCAGCGCAATCTACCAACTCACGACCTAGTAAAGGTTGCTCAAGGGCCTTAGGTCGCGAACGACCTAGTAGTGTTCAATTGATTCACAACCTAGCCCATTCAATGAATTTGAGTTGGGAAAAATGACCTAACGAGCTAACAAATGGAGCCGCGTTGCCCTTATCTCACTCAAATGCTTTAGGTCGCTCGGGTTTCTTAGGTCGCGAACGACCTAGTGAGGCAGCGCGGCATGGTTCACCGAAGATAGATCGTGAACGTCCTTGCGAGTTAAGACCAGTTCCTTAAGCCGCAGAAGTTAGGTCGCGCGCAGTTGTTTCCTTAAACCGTTGAAGCCTAAGTCGCTCCCAATGTTGGGTGGCTTTCTGGCTAACTCGTGCTGTGTTGTAAATATGGAGTCTTTAGGTCATGTGTGTTGTATTCATAGGTCGTTATTATTGTAACTTGTATTTGTTAACTCGATTGTATATAAGTCATAGGTTGTGTGTTGTGTTTGTAAGTGTTGAGTCGTGTGTTGATAGGTCGTTAACGACCTTGGTTAGGTCGTAGGTCGCGTAAGACTTATGTCAGGTCGGTGGACTGTGCTGTTGTGTTGAGTTGTACCCTATAAATATAGGTGTTGGGTCATTTGTAAACTTGGTTGATTTTGAATAAAACTTTGTTTGAGTGCTTTGTGCCTCTTTGAAATTGGAAGTTGAGTGTGAGCTCCTTTCTCCAATTTCGGTTATTCGAGTGCGCTCGAATCAACGGATTTGAAGCCGATTCATGGAATCTCGTGCGCGAGATCAACGTCGAAGAATCGTAGATCTTTTAACACGGTATCATGCGCGATCAATGTGTTGGGGATAGCTAGAATTCGATATCTTTTGGAGATCAACGAATTTAGGCATTCGGTATCTTTCAATCCATCGATTTATATTGCTTCATCTATTCGTTCTTCGATTAGTTTGACACGAAATCCGCATTTCGTCGTCATCGTTATAATCCGCTGCATCAGTTTTGGTATCGGAGCCAGGTTAGCCAATCATAGCTAAGCCGAGTCCTTGGAGCCAAAGAGAAGAGTTTGAAGAGTCAAGGCCGAGCTAAATCAAGCAAGGTCGAGCTAAGTGAAGTGTTGTTCAAAGCCGAGCCGAACTTGTTTAAGTTTGTGGGAGATTTGTTCAAGTTGAAGCCGTGTATCACTTGTGCAGATCAAGGCCGAAAGTCAGTTTGGTATCATTTCAGCTGAAGAAATTAAAGCCGAGTTTGTTGAAGATTGTTGTTAGAGATCATGCCGCCGAGAAGAGCTAATCGTCATCAAAATGTTGAAATGTTGTATAGAAGAGAAGAAGCTGAGCAAATGGAACAACGCACCAATGAAGAGTTTGATGAAGGTATTGGGAAGTTAGAGAAATTGACGAATGATTTGAATCAAAGTCAAAGGAGAAGGTCGCCAATCTCGAACCATGGAGGAAACAGAGTTTTGCCGTCGGTTACGGAAGCGAGGAGGGTGTCACCACAATCTTATCGAGAAAGAAGAGAATCATCAGTTTCATTGAGACGAGAACATCACGAGTATAGAAATGAAGAGCGAAGAACTCCACGGGAGTATGAGCATGAGCCATATCGTGATGAAGAAAGACATAGTAGAAGAGATATGTATGATCGAAGAGAAGTTGATGGTGGAGATCAATATAGACGTACACTTGATGTTGATGAAGATTGTGATAGAGCTAGTATTCATTATCGAGATCGAGACCAAGTTCGAAATTCATATCAGGATATAGAAGAAGATCGTAAATGGGAGTCGGGAATGAAGACATAAATTCCAGAATTCAAGGGTGGAATGATTGCGGAAGAATTTCTTGATTGGTTATCTAATGTTGAGAAAATTTTTGAATTTAAGGAAGTTCCTGAGCATCGCAGAGTTAAGTTAGTTGCTACTCGTTTGAGATAGAGAGCTATGGCATGGTGGCAGCAAACTAAACTTACAAGGGAGAGAATGTGGAAGTCAAAGATTGAATCATGGGAGAAGATGAAGAAATTGATGAAGGCTACTTTCTTCCTTATAATTATCAGTCTCTTATGTATCAGTGATTGCAGAACTTGAGACAGGGAACAAAGTCTGTGAATGATTATATGGATGAATTTTATCAACCGATTGCCAGGAATGATATCATGGAGACAGAGGAACAGTAGACTGCTAGGTTTGTTGGAGGGTTGAGAATGCAGATCCAGGATATGGTGAATCCAGGATATGGTGAATATGTTTGACCCGAGATCTATTGCAGATGCACATCAGAAAGCACTTGCTTGGGAGAAACAAGGGAGAAGAGGAGGTGGTGTGTTTACAAATTACAACAATCAAGTGAAAGGGGATAGTAGCAATGCGAATGTTTCCAAGGCTATTGCGAAACCAGTTGTCAATGAAGTTGCTAAGACCAAGGTCAATAGTGGCATCAAATTCTTTAATCGTCAGGAGTTTGGTCACATGAGCAATGAATGTCCGAAGCCAAAGAAGCGAGCGATGGCTGCTGAGGTTGAGGATGAGGATACAGAAGTAGAATGTTCCAATTCACCACAAGCCGAGGAGGAAGAATTATTGTCGGGAGACGAGGGATGTAATTTGATGATGAGGAGAGCTTGTTTGACATCAAAGTAAGAGGTTGAGTCAAGTTGGTTGAGGAGTAACATCTTTCAATCAACATGTACTATCTTGGGAAGGGTTTGCAAGTTTGTTATTGAAGCGGGAAGTTGTGACAATATCATCTCTACAGAAGCTGTGAAGAAGTTAGAGCTAAAGACGGAGAAGCATCCTAAACCGTACAAATTAGCATGGTTGAGGAAAGGTGGGGAGGTGAAGGTTAATCGAAGAGCTTGTGTAAAATTTTCAATTGGGAAGAAATATAAAGATGAAATTTGGTGTGATGCTGTGGATATGGATGTATGTCATCTGTTGTTGGGAAGACTGTGGCAGTATGATAGAGCTGTGCAACATGATGGTCGTACCAACAGCTACAGTTTCATGTTCGAAGGCACTAAAATCACTTTGGTTCCTAAGAAACGACAACAAGAAGAAAGCAAGTTGGAGGAGATTGAAGAGCTGAAAACTTTGCTATCTTTGAAGGAGTTTGTTAAGGAAGTGGAAGATGAGCCTGAAGTGTTTTTGTTGATCGGACGTGAAAGTAGTGAGGAGATTGAAGTTCCAGAGGGAGTAAAGCTAGTATTGGAAGAATTCAGAAACGTGTTTCCTGAAGAGTTGCCAAATGAGTTACCACCGTTGAGAGATATTCAGCATCAGATTGATCTTGTGCCAGAGTCGGTATTACGTCACAGGCCACATTATAGGATGGGTCCTAAGGAGCATGAGGAACTGAGAAGGCAGGTGGAGGAGTTGTTAGAACAAGGGTGTGTTCAGGAGAGCTTGAGTCCTTGTGCAGTGCCAGCCTTATTGGTACCGAAGAAGGATGGTTTGTGGAGGATGTGTACGGACAGTCAGGCTCTAAACAAGATCACTGTGAGATACAGGTTTCCTATGCCGAGGTTCGATGATTTGATTGATCAATTGAGTGGAGCTGTTGTGTTCTCAAAGATTGAATTGAAGAGTGGATACCATCAGATTCGTATTAGACCGGGTGATGAGCGGAAGACTGCTTTTAAAACTGGGGAAGTTCTATACGAATGGCTGGTTATGCCGTTTGGCTTGTCAAACGCTCCTAGTACTTTTATGAGAGCGATGAACCAAATTTTCAGACCATTTATTGGGAAGTTCGTAGTAGTTTACTTTGACAATATTTTGATCTATAGTGGGAGTATGGAAGAGCATATCCAGCATTTGCGAGAAGTGCTGTTTATTTTACGACAGGAGCAGTTCTATGCAGCAACGAAGAAGTGCGTGTTCATGACGCACAGTGTTTTGTTTCTGGGATATGTTCTGTCAAAGGAGGGTATTCAAGTGGATGAAAGCAAAGTGGAAGCTATCAGGAGTTGGCCACAACCCAAGACGATTACTGAAGTGAGGAGCTTTCATGGGTTGGTAACTTTTTATCGAAGATTTATTCCACATTTCAGTAGCGTGATGGCACCAGTTACCGATTGTATGAAGGGGAAGCAATTTTCATGGACAGAGGAAGCAGGATTTGCTTTTGAGCGAATCAAGGAACTTTTGACGACAGCACCAATTCTAGTTTTGTCGGATTTTCAGTTGTTGTTTGAGTTACATACTGATGCATCGAAGGTTGGGATTGGAGGGGTGTTGAGTCAGAAGGGACGTCCTATTGCTTATTTCAGTGAGAATCTTTTGGGAGCAAAGATGATATATAATACATATGATATCGAATTTTATGCTATTGTACAAGCCGTGAAACATTGGAGACATTATTTGTTGCATAAGGAGTTTGTTTTGTATACGGACCATGAAGCATTGTAGCATTTGCAAGGGCAGGACAAGATTGCATCTAGGCATGCATCGTGGATTGCATACTTGCAAGAATTTACATTTGTTGTAAAACATAAGTCGGGAGTTACGTACCGTGTGGCAGATGCATTGAGTAGGAGAAATCATTTATTAACTACGATGAAGGTTGAAGTGACGAGGTTTGACATACTTCCAGAATTGTTTGTTGAAGATCCTTACTTTGCAAAGTTTGTAGACAAAGTCAATAGAGGGAGGACGGATGAGTTTGTGTTAGTGGATGGTTTTCTTTTCAAAGGAAATCAATTATGTATTCCAGATTGTAGTTTGCGAATGAAGATTGTGAGGGAGTTACATGAAGAAGGTCATGTGGGAAGAGATCGTACTTTGTAGTTGATTTCTCAATCATACTTTTGGCCTTCCATGAGAAAAGAAGTTGAAAGATTTGTGGAGAGATGTCACATATATCAAGTTTCCAAGGGAACAGCTATGAATGTGGGATTATATATGCCATTACCCGTGCCTACTAAACCGTGGGTTGATATTAGCATGGATTTTGTTTTGGGTTTGCCTAGAACTCAAAGAGGAAATGATTCTATATTTGTTGTGGTGGTTAGATTTTCAAAAATGGCACATTTCATAGCTTGTAAGAAGACAGATGATGCCGTCCGTGTTGCTCAGTTATTCTTTAAAGAAATTTATCGATTTTATGGGTTGCCTGAGACCATTGTTTCTGACAGGGACACTCGATTCTTAGGTCATTTTTGGATGAGTTTGTGGAAGATGGTTGGAACGAAGTTGAATTTTAGTAGCGCCTATCATCCGCAAACAGATAGGCAAACAGAAGTGGTGAATAGATCACTGGGAAAATTGCTGAGATGTCTTGTGAAAGATAATTTGAAGAGCTGGGATATGAAGTTGTGTCAAGCAGAGTCTGCACATAATCACGATGTTAATCAGAGTACTGGTTTCAGTCTGTTTCAAGTTGTTTATTCAGCAATTTCAAAGGGTCAGTTGGATTTGGCGACAGTGCCAATTCAGAAAGGAGTTGTTAAACAAGCTGGTGACTTCTTGAATGAGTTACAGGAATGCCACAGAAATGTTCATGGATGATTGCTTGCATCAAATGAGAAGTATAAACAAATGGTGGATAAGAAGCGAAGAAGTGTGAACTTCAGAGAAGGTGATTTGGTTTACGCCGTTTTGACGAAAGATCGTTTTCCAGTTGGAACATATAACAAGCTAGCCGCTAGAAGGATTGGTCATTTAGAGATCGTGAAGAAAATCAATGAGAATGCGCATCAGTTGAAAATGTCGGATAATGTTCATACTTCTGATGTTTTCAATGTCGAATACTTGGTTCCGTTTCATGGGAATGAGCCTGTCAAGGAAGAGGTAAGTGCAAATTCGAGGTCGAATTCTTGTCAACCGGGGAAGGATGATGCAGCGCAATCTACCAACTCACGACCTAGTGAAGGTCGCTCAAGGGCCTTAGGTCGCGCACGACCTAGTAGCATTCAATTGATTCACGACCTAGCACAATCAATGGATTTGAGTCGGGAAAAACGACCTAACGAGCTAACAAATGGAGTCGCATTGCCCTTATCTCGCTCAAATGCTTTAGGTCGCTCGGGTTTCTTAGGTCGCGAATGAGCTAGTGAGGCAGCGCGGCATGGTTCACCGAAGATAGGTCGTGAACGACCTAGCGAGTTAAGACCAGTTCCTTAAGCCGTAGAAGTTAGGTCGCGCGCAGTTGTTTCCTTAAACCGCTGAAGCCTAAGTCGCTCCCAATGTTGGGTCGCTTTCTGGCTAACTCGTGTTGTGTTGTAAATATGGAGTCTTTAGGTCGTGTGTGTTGTATTCATAGGTCGTTATTATTGTAACTTGTATTTGTTAACTCGATTGTATATAAGTCGTAGGTTGTGTGTTGTGTTTGTAAGTGTTGAGTCGCGTGTTGATAGGTCGTTAACGACCTTGGTTAGGTCGTAGGTCGCGTAACGACTTATGTCAGGTCGGTGGAATATGCTATTGTGTTGAGTTGTACCCTATAAATTTGGGTGTTGGGTCATTTGTAAACTTGGTTGATTTTGAATAAAACTTTGTTTGAGTGCTTTGTGCCTCTTTGAAATTGGAAGTTGAGTGTGAGCTCCTTTCTCCATTTTCGGTTATTCGAGTGCGTTCGAATCAACGGACTTGAAGCCGATTCATGGAGTCTCGTGCGCGAGATCAATGTCGAAGAATCGTAGATCTTTTAACACGGTATCGTGCGCGATCAACGTGTTGGGGATAGCTAGAATTCGATATCTTTTGGAGATCAACGAATTTGGGCATTCGGTATCTTTCAATCCATCGATTTATATTGCTTCATCTAATCGTTCTTCGATTAGTTTGACACAAAATCCACATTTCGTCGTCATCGTTATAATCCGCTGCGTCAATAAACAATTACATGATTTTATTAATATTTGAACAGATTGAAGAATTAATTTCCATTTAAATAAATTTATTCTTTAGCTCTAATAATTTAATTTTAACCAACGATTTATTTCAACAAATAATTAAATTTTAAACGAATTCTCCTTTATAAAAATCTTTTAGTGACTAAAATAATTAAATAAGCTAACTAATCACTAAAGTAAATTATTTTTAAACGACTAGCAATATTTAAAATGTAGAGGTATATATTTATTTTAATTTTCTTCTTTGTAATTTCTTATACCAAAATGACTTATATTTATTTATATATTTTTATGCTAACGAAAAATAAATTTATCTCCCTAACGTATAATTTAAATTTACAACAGTTGTAGACATTTCCTTCTTTGTATATACATATTTTTAAATTAAACTAAAATAAATTTTTAAGATCTAAAACTGTTTAATAGTAATTTTTTTTTAGAATCAAATCTCTAACTTAATGGAAATTTAAATTTAATCTTCAAATTTAAAACTTTAGTTAACTAACCAAATGTAAAACAATTTACATAATTCTACCTAACTACTCAGGCCGAGACCACTGCAATAACTACGCCCAACTCGAAATTGACCCAACAACCACGGCCATCACTGAGACGCCGCACCACCCACAGCCTCAATGCAACCATCCGCCTCCATCGCCGACGCCACCTCCTTCGCGCGACCCATCCTTAAACACAAACGCAAGCTACAGCCGCCAACACACGCCACCGCCACAAATCGAGCCAAGCCATCCAGCGACGCGCCTTGAGACGCGACCGCCCCCTCCCTTTCGTACAGCTCGAACTCAATTTAGGGTTTTTTTTAAAATATGTCGTTGAATCGGTTATAAGGAAGAAAAGGGGAAATGAAGGGGGTTTCGGAAATTAAAAAAATGAGGAAGGGTTTGGTTTCGCGACTACAATGAAGGGAAGGCAGCCATTAAAATTATTGTCTCGATTGATTGAAAAAAAGAAACGAGAAACATCGCATTATTAAAGAAAGAAGAAAGCGTATGGGTGAAGACGAATTACAGTATTCTAATGGGACAAAAGTGTGTTGAGGAAGCTTGATTAATTTATTTTAAACTTTAAATTTTAAATCTTCTCGAATTACGCAATTCAAAATCCCGACCTCCTATCAACACGTGCCGCTCGGCGTCTATAATGTTATACACCTATTCCGAACTCAATGGAAAAGGTTTCGAGTGCAAATTCGATCGTATGGAGAAGATAGCTTTTTGGATCTACTATTAAAATTAATTCATTTAATTATTTTCTAGGCATTTATATCTCGTACGATCACACGATAGCTCTGAACGCTACAAATTTTGAAATCCGATAATAATTTAATATTACGGATCCAACGGAACTGGTTTCGTTGAAATCCGAGACTGTGCCTTGGATGGCTATTTTTAAACGTCAATTTAAACGATGTACTTTTAAAATCGAACAAATCACTGTTAAATTCAAATTTTAACTAATCTATTATTTTCAGTATTATTAATATAAATTCTGTAAGCCTTTAAAATATTTTAAACAAGCTTACTACCCTAGATTTAACATTTTACCCGATGTTCAATTACTATTTTAATAGTTAATTAATTCAGCAGATCGTTATATTTAAATTCTGAATCCTTTCTATCATATAAAAACAAACTATTCATATTAAAATCAAATTAAAGTTCAAATTAAATATTTAAATCGAATTTAAATATTGCAAATTAGCCATCAAAAAATCTGGGTCGTTACAATTAAATTCTTTAACAGGAAAACTTATCAACATCCCCAAAGCTATGTGAATGGCAAATAAGTTCATACAAGATAAGGGTGTCAAAAAAGTTGTTTCTTTCGAAACCTACCTTTTGACCTGGTTGACCAAGTAAAAATAGTTTGGGTGGTCTAATTAGGAATGCAGGTAAAGGAAGAAGCATTCAACTTGAAATCTCTCTTTCAAATGAATCGAAGAAAATTATTCATGTTTTCTTTCCAATCCTTTCGATTATGTCGAAAGGTTCACTTTATCATTTCGACCATGTTGGAAGGAATGGCTTCTTATTAAGGTTAAACGATTGCTTTCGAGTTCAATGGCCTCATCACTTTAATTAAGGAAACCCTTTGAAAGGGTAGAATTGTAGTGGAGGGTAGAACCCATTCGAAAGGATTCCTTTTTATACATTTGCTTGCCAATTACAATCTGGAATCCATTCGGAACACCCCTTTCGACAAGATCGAGCCGTATTCTATCATTTAAAACAAGTCCAATATGCAATTGCTAAAGCTTCACTCAGTTACTCTGTATAAGATCGGCCTGGATATTCCTATGCTCTATGTTGAAACATCATCATCACCGCACTTATTTTCCTTTGTTTGATATTAGTTATGATGATAATGTGTTTCGCATATGTATATCCAAGTCAATTTTAAAATATTGCATAAATAGAAAGAAGTTAGAAGAATAAGATAGAATCATGTGTAATGGATCAATAGTATACCTAATGATCATAATGTCTCCCGCATAATCGAAATCCTTAATGAATCTGCCTTCTCCTCTTTATTATTAATTTAAAACGAGTTACAATTGTGGTAGCTCTTTTTCGAAATTGATTTAGGGTTTACGAGGATTCTGTTGTAGCAAAGAAGTTAGAGTAAAAGAAATGGGCTTAAGATTCCCAAAATCCGGTACCCAAAACCGGGCCCCTTCGGTCTTTTATAGATGCAGGTCGACTCCTTTCCGTGCCTATTCTTCGGACATAGTCGAGAGGCCCCTTTTATATGACGCCTCATTCCTTTTGACTTGGTCGAAGGGATTTGCCTACCTTCGATGTCATCAAATGGAATCTCCTTCGAGTCCTTAAACTCACCTTGCACTTCCCTTCTCTTCATTTCAGACCTTTCGACCTTAACAAAAGGGTTTTTTTATCAACCTTTCGCCTTTACTGAGTCTTTAGTATCCCTTTTTCCTACTTTCTTCGAAGCTGCTTTTGAGGTCGTCGAAAGGTCCTCAAATTTGCTTTTCTTTTCATGCTGCCTTGTTATCATTAGATGTAAAGATGGGAGACTTCGACCCTATCGATTGGTTGTCTATAGTGTCTTCGAAGATGTTGATGTATCATTGACTCTGATGCAATGGGTAGCTTCCAAATGCATGCCTATGAATTGATGCAGAACCTTCTCCTGATGTCATTGGCTTCAACAGCTTCAAAAGGCTTGGGTATGCTTTCGAAAGAATTGTTATAAAGCCGAAAAATTTGGTTCCGAAAGGTTTAGCATGCTTATGCATGGTTGATGTTCGTTGCCTTCGAAAGGTGGTTCCGAACCTATCCTTGCTTTCTCTGTGTATGTCGATCCATCTCCATCGAAAGGTTGAAAGTGGCAGAAGGTTATACTACAGGAATGTTAACATTTAGCAATGACAATTAGCCATCAGCGGCCGTCACAAACAAACTCTAGCCATGGCTAAATGCCAAAGAAAAATAAGCTAATGCTAGCAAAATAGCGATGGCTATAGCAACGGTGTCATCGCCGTTATAGCGATGGATTTCTGAGAAAATTGGCTGTCACTTTCCATGTCCAGCCATCGTAATGTTGGAACCAAAATGTCGTCGCCAGCCGTCACCATTCACCTCAAACCTGTAACCAATTGGCCGTCGCTAGCCGTCGTCAGCCATCACTAACACGAAATGTCCAGTTTTTCCTAACACTGCTTTAAGCCTTCCGGACCACACAATAAACGTCATATCCCAATGTCGCTTCATTCCCAATACATATAACTCAATATCACTATCATTAACTTCACATGAAACGTATAATCTCGTACATATCACAAATAATCAAAAACATAACGGAAATTTCAATATTTACGTAAACTTTCATCTATTAAAACCAATATTCTATCAACCAAACAACCACATCTACACAAATACTAATGTTCATAAAATCTACAATCATCACTATACACAACCATCAATAAAAAACCAACTCCGTCAACATAATTCAATAATTAAAAGCCAAAAAAATTCTGTACCTACTCATCATCATCATTTCCCGACGCATCCTCGCCAGGCATCCTCCCGTGCAAATGCGGGACATGTCTTATCGAAATATTTCCATGCTTTTCCATTGGATGGATATGTCAAAGTTCCCTCTTTCTTTCTTCTCATACTGTTCCATCGCATATGACATGCCATGGCAAAAGATGCATAGAACCTTTGAAGTTTAGGGGTAATTGGTAAATAACGCATTTTCTTGTAAGAAACTTCTGTTTCTTTCTTTTTTCTTGGTTTGAATCTTTCCTCGTTACATATATTGCAATTCCTAAGATTAATGTCATCTTTCCAATACAATATGCAACATTTTATACATGTATCTATCGTTTGGTAAGGCAGCCTGAAAGCCGATATAAGTGTTTTTACTTTATAATGATCGTCACACATTAGATTATTGGGTGGCATATGACATTTTGCAGCTTGTACAACTGCTATAAACCCAGCTTCTGCAAAGTAGAATTTTGATTTCATAGTGATGTATTCGGTAGTTACTGATAATTTGGTTCCACTTTTACAACCATCCCACAGCGGTCTCTTAGTGGCATCCAATGAATCATAAAAAAATTTTGCTTAAACATTCTTTCTTCTTCAATATTGACGTCTTCAATATCAACTTGAATGATAGGGAACATTGATCTTACTGTATTTTCCACCATACCTTCTATTGGATTAACGGAAAATTTTCTATTGAGTTAGAAAATCAGCCAAAAAATTTGAACAAAAATTACCGCAAGTGCACGGCGTACAATTTTAGTACATGGCAAGTACGGGTCGATCCATAGGGAATTGTTTTAGATTTTAAAAATCAATTGAATCAATTTAGACCAAAGTGAGAGGAAATTGTTAACTACAAAAATGAAGCTAAAACTAGAATCAAAATGTGATTTAAAAATTATTACATTAGAGAACAATTTAAAGGCAAATCCACTCTTATAAATTACATAAAGTTAGAGAGCTTCATTACCCCTAAATTGAAGGGGTTTAGCTACTCATTTATATTATGAAATCAACACTTATAAATTCCAACATTAGAAAGCAACAGAAATAGAAAATAAGCAAAGGAAAAAAATGAAATTAACTACTAACTGCTTGCATAAAAATCAGTGCTTCAATACTTGCATGAATTTAAATCTAAGCTATAAACATGAAATAAAGGAAAGCATAGTGATAAACGTCAACATAAAGTAAAAAAAAACACAAGTAGAAAAGTGAAGAGAAAAATGTTAGGAAGCCATTTTTATTTCATGGAACATAGAACTTACAACTTGCATTGTTTTTTCCTAACTAATTTCAATGAGTAGAAGATATTTACATGTATATAAGAGGGCTATTTATACATGCATAAAACCCTAATTCAATATTTAGGGAGCTTTCCATAATGCCAAGCGTGGCCACCAAGTAGCCATTAGCCACTAATTAATCCCTCATTAACTGTGCACGAAGCTTTAACATCCACTTTTTGTTTAATTAGCTTCTAATTGTAGATTTAGGCAAGTGGGTGGGGTCCTCCATGATATTGGGCTTAAATTATTTCCTTCTTCTTTCCTTTGTATTCATTTATGCATGCATATATCTTCATGAATCCTTCTTCCATATGCATCAAAATTACCTATAAAAATAACAAAAATATCTAAGTAAAAATTCTTAGATTGACACATGCACAAAAATGATCATTTTGCCTTTGAATGAAGAAGAGTATATGATGATTTGAAAACAATTGAATTTTTGTTTTAAACATGTTAAAGTCCTCAAATATGATATTTAATTAAATCTAAGATAAATCTGTTTTCGTAGGGAGCACGATTGCATTGAGCGTATGCAACAAGCTGCTAAACATTTGGATGTCCCTAGTATGACGAATGTTGTCTCATGAGGGTTTTCAGCGGATACTACCCACAAAATCCAAATGCAAAGTGGAAATATTTACAAATTGCAAGATTTATTTACAAAGAGATGAATGTGATCTTTTGAAAATATTTACAAAAGAAAGATTTACTTTTAAATCGATATAAATAAGTTAAATATAAGTTTCGGCCATTATCTTGAAAATTTAAGTCATTTACTCATCAAAATTTTCAACAAAAATCAAGTTATCATAACAAATAGACAATAGTTTAACTCGCTGTTTCGGCTGATAACACGGTGTAATTACGAAACGGATCCTTAGTTGATTATCGAAGTTTGTAAAAGTGATATTCTAGTTTCTTTTCAATAAAAAGTTAAATCACACAAGTAAAATTAATGCTTAGATTTCAATTACTCACTCTATCTTATTTGAAAATTTTATTGATATTAACAATATTTACATTTGCCTATCTCAGGTAAACTTAGGCCAGATATATTTCCCGTGCACTGCCATGCGGACTGATATGAGGAGAATATAGAGCGTGGTGAGTGAACACACAACTATGAACAATTATCGACTATAGGCGTTATTAAAAATAATTTTTATATATGCATACACCTAACTCATATAAACTCATGCCAGATATACTGATCATGCACTGCCTTTCGGGCTTACGTGAGAAGGGTACAGAGCATGGCGAGTAAACACATGAGTGTGAACACATGAATCTAGGTGTATATATATACAAAAAAAAAATTTCTATTTTTTTAGAAAGAGAGAGTTTTGCAAAATCATCTTAGCACCATTTAACTTAGAAGATAAAAATGTTATATCCTTTACTTTAAATTGACCACTTTTTTAAACAAAGATCTTCAGTTAGAACATACTTCAAAATTAACACATATGAACCTTCCTATATACTAGTTAAACCATTGTTATTTGTAATCAAACTTCATTTTTATTTTTGTTAAGACAAATAAATTTTCAAAATTTTAATTTATTAACCAAAACTTGTACTTATCCCATAGTGTTTCTTCAAAAATAAGTCAAAATGCTAAAGAAGAAAATGTTTTTGAGATTTAGAAATTTTGTGATTTATTTTTAGTTAAATGAAAATTCAAAAATGCCATGAAAAATAAAAAAATGAAAATGAGAATCCCCCACATTTTATTTTTTAACTGTGTCCCCATAGTTAGTGCACGATATGATGAGTATAAAGGGGAAAAATATGTACTTATTTACAAAAGAGGATTAACATTCTTACTAGACGTAGCTTTGCTCATGAAGGATCATGAGCTTCTCCTCTTGGTCAGTTGGCAATTTAAAGAAAGGTTTCAAACGATGACCGTTGACTTTGAAAATCAGTCCATCCCCAAGGTTTCTATTTCTATGACACCATGTGGAAAAACAGTTCGAACCATAAATGATCCGGTCCATCTCGATTTAAGTTTCCCAAGGAATAAATGAAATCTTGAGTCATATAAAAGAACTTTTAAGTTATGAGAAAGCGTTTTCCTTAGGATTGACTTGTCATGAAAAACTTTTGTTCTTTCTTTCTAAATTTTCTCATTTTCATATGCATCATTCCTAAATTATTCTAGTTCATTGGGTTGTAGTTTTCGATTTTTGCCAACTTTCTTAAGATCAAAGATTAAGTTCATTATTGCACACAACGCTTTATGTTCGACTTTAATGGGTAAATGGAAAGCTTTACTGTAAACTAAATGAAATGGGGACATCCCAAGGTTTGTTTTAAAAGTGGTACGGTAAGCCCAAAGTATGTCGGTTAATTTCTAAGACCAATCTTTTCGATTTTTGTTAACAGTTTTTCTCCAAGATTTGATTTATTTGTTGATTTGAAACCACAACTTGGCCACAAGTCTGAGGATATTAAGGAGTGGATAACTTGTGGCTTATCGAGTATTTTTTCATTAATGTTTCGAAAGAACGATTGCAAAAATTGGTTCATTTATCATTGATTATTGTGCAGGTGTGTCGAACCTCCAAACGATGTTTTCTTTGAGAAATTTCACAACAATTCTATGGTCATTGGTTTTGCAAGGAATGGCTTCAATCTATTTCGAGACATAACCGACAACGAGAAGGATAGACAACTTTCCAAAATAATTGGAAAAATGTCCCATAAAGTCGATACCCCAAATATCATAGATTTCGATCATCGGAATGGCGTTTATAGGCATCATATCTCGTCGAGAAATTCATCCAACCGTTTGACATCGATCGCATGCTTTACAAAATTCAAGCGAGTCTTTGAAAAGAGAATGCCAATACAAACTACACTGAAGCACGTTTTCCATAGTTTTTTAAGGAACAAAATTTCCACCACACGCTTGATCGTAGAAAAACGAAAGAACACTCCTAATCTCACTATCCGGTATGCAACGTCGGATGATTTGGTTGGGATAATATTTGAACAATTATGGATCGTCCCAATAGAAATATTTCACTTGGGACATGAATTTTCATTTTCCTGTTTGGACCAAGATGAGGGAGCTTCTTTAGTGACTATGCAGTTCACTATATTAGCGTACCATGGATCGATAGAAATTGAAAGAAGTTGTTCATCGGGGAAGTTTTCATTGATTGGCAAAGAAGATAGTGCATTCGAAAGACGAGACAAGTGTTCGGCTATGATATTATCGGATCCATTTTTTTCTTTGATTGTAAGGTCGAATGCTTGAAGTAAAAGGATCCAACGAATCAAATGGGATTTTGCATCCTTCTTAGCGAAGAGATATCGAAGCGCAGAATGGTCCATATACATAATAATGTGTGAACCTATCAAGTAAGGTCGAAAATTTTCGAGCGCAATAACAACAGCTGGAAGCTCTTTTTCGGTCATTGTGTAGTTAAGTTGAGCGTCATTTAGAGTCATACCTGCGTAGTAAATGACATGAAGGATTTTGTAGACGCGTAGTCCTAAGACGGCACCAACCACAAAGTTAAAAGCATCAAACATTTTTTAAAATGGAAGATCTCAATTGGTTGTGCAAATGATTAGAGCATAAATGAGTTCATTTTTGAGATGTTCGAAAGAAGAGATACAATCATCATTAAAATCAAAAGAAACGTCTTTTAAAGGAAGTGTTGTCAAAGGACGAGCGATTTTGCCAAAGCCTTTCACAAAGCATTGGTAAAAGCCAGCGTGTCCTAGAAATGATTGAATATCCTTAATAGATTTGGGAATGGGTAGGTTTGCAATTATATCAATTTTCGCTTTATCTACCTCAATGCCTTTATTTGAGATGATATGTCTAAGGACTACGCCTTATTTGACCATAAAGTGGCATTTTTCCCAATTCAAAGCCAAATATTTTTCTTTACATCGATTTAGAATCGACTCGAGATGATGTAGATATTAGGAAAAAGAATCACCAAAGATAGAGAAATAGTCCATAAAAACTTCTAGAAAGCGTTCAATCGTTTGAACTGTTCTTGACAACGGTTAGCCCAGACTTTTTCGGTACAACATGAATTGGGCTAACCTTTGAACTATTAGAGCTTGGGTAAATAATTCCGTTGTCGAGAAGTTTAAGAATTTCATCACGCACCGCATCTTTCACTTTTGGATTAAGCCTTCGTTGAGCATCACGAACAGGCATGGCATCGTTGATTAAATGAATGCGATGTTGAACAACAGCGGGACTAATTCTTGTTATATCGAAGATCGACCATCCCATCGCTTTGTTATTTTTCAAAAGAATAGAGTGTAAGGAGGTTCCTTGATCAAAAGGGAGAGTAGTGGAAATTAGGACGAGCAGTGTTTCGTTATTACCTAAGTACGCATACTTAAGGTGATTGTGAAGTGGTTTGAGGTCCAACTTCAGGAGGTTTTATCAAAGATTTAGGTTGAGATTCAGACTCAACCGGAAGCGATTCAAAAGGAAGAGTATTCAATCTCATTGGGAATTTCGTGAAATAATTTTTCACACTCAGCCTCATGTTCATCAATAAGGTCAAATGTCTCGTTTTCAAAGTTTTCTTGAATAGCACAAACTTCCAATGTTTGGTTGCGAGGTTCATTTGATTGGATTTCAAGATTGAAAATGTTGAGATCCAAAGTCATGTTTCCAAAAGAGATTTTCATCGAACCGTTACGACAATTGATTAAGGCATTTGACGTGACTAAGAATGGTCGGCCTAAAATCAATAGAACTTGACTCGCAGGATTTGTCACGGGTTTTTCTTCAAGAACAATAAAGTCAACGGGGAATATGAATTGCCCAACTCGAATGAGCACGTCCTCTATTTATCCCATGGGCATCTTAATCCAGCGATCGGCAAATTCAAGCATGACTTTTGTGGATTTGATCTCACCTAAGCCTCATTTTTCGTACACAGAGTATGGAATCAACTTGACACTCGTGCCTAAGTCTATCAAACATTTGTTAATTTTCTTGTCTCCAATTGTACACGAAATCATAAGGCAACCAAGATCTTTGCATTTTACGGGCATGGATTGGGACAAAACTTCACTCAAACTGGCGGCTAAGAAGACTTTTTTAAGCACTTGAGTGCGTCAATTTTTGGTGCGCAAGTCCTTAAAGAATTTCGCCTAAGTGGGAACTTGCCGAACGATGTCAAGAAGCGGGATGTTCACTTTCACTTGTTTATACATCTTTTCCATTTGGTCCGAGTGTTTCTTTGGTCGAAGACAATGTGGAAATGGAACACGATACTTGGTAGGTGGTCTACTTGAGCAGAAGAAGAATAATTTTGATTGGCATTTAATTCAACGTTTCGGTCCATGTTTATTCCGATTCATTTGTTGTTTTAGAAGTATCGAGAGGGGTTTTCGGTAAATCATTTGGATTACCGAATGGATTATCGATTTGTTTACAGAATGTAAAGTTGTGATAGCATTCAATTGGGTGACATTGCCATCTTGAACAACATGGCTAGATTTGAATTTACATTTTGATTTCTGGGATTTGGAAGGGGATGGCTTGGGAATGTTCCTCGTTTGCGTTCACTTACAGACGTGGCTAATTGACTCATTTGCATTTCGAGTTTTTCATTTCGATTGTGTTTTGCATATATGAAGTCAATAGATTTTGCAAATTGCTGTTTGATTAAAGACTTTGAGTAGTTGATTTAGCCAACATTTCAAGAGTTTTATCAAGCGAAGTTAAAGGTTTATCTTCTTAGGGAGGATGAGTAGCATTTGGTTGAAAATTTGATTGTTGCAGTTGATTATGAGA
Source organism: Allium cepa (assembly GCA_030765085.1). Taxonomy (NCBI): domain Eukaryota; kingdom Viridiplantae; phylum Streptophyta; class Magnoliopsida; order Asparagales; family Amaryllidaceae; genus Allium; species Allium cepa. The sequence continues at coordinate 691,734,362 of CM060937.1, read as the reverse complement.
TGGACCCGTAAAGTTTGGTTGAAAATTGTTGGGCTGAAAGGGAGGATTCAAAGCATTACTCGGGAATGCTTAAAAATTAGGACTAATCGTATTCGTATTGGGATATTTTGGTTCCATGCAAAATTCGAATAATTTCTTCATCCAGTATTATACGTTGGAGAAAATGCATCGTTTTTGGCTTTATTGAAAGCATTGATTTGCTCGACAGAATTGAGACACTAATTGGCTATATGATTAGGATTGTTGCATTATTACACATCGACTGGGAAGCTTGGTTCATTTGATTCGATGAGAAAACGTTATTGAATTTTTTAATCATTCCGTCGATCTAAGCTTCCAAAGCAAAAATACATCCTATCGAATGTGCACTTGTTCGTGAGTAAATTGATTTTTGTTCGAACGTTACCATTGGGATAATTATTCAATGAGGTTTTCAAGAAATTGCCAAGCATCGTCGTGATGTTGAGCAAGAAAGTTGCCTTGGCACATTGATTCGAGCATGGTTCGTGATCTATTTTTGAGCCCATCATATAAGATTTGGCAAATCGTCCATTTTTTGAAGTTACAGCGTGGACATTTTATCAAAAGCTCTTTAAATCTTTTAAAATATTGCCCGAATGGTTTTCCCTTGAATTGATGAAAATTTACAATTTCGTTTCGGAATCTACTCGTTTTTTCCAAGTGGTAGAATTTTTATTAGAATGCTTTTATGAATTCTTCCCATGTTTTAATCGAGTTCGATGGTAAGCTGTATAACTGTTTTTCATCTTAATCCATAAGAGCAAATAGGATTAATCGAAGTTTGATTCCGTCATCAGAACGCTGTTGGAGTTTAATGGTTGTGTAAACATGTTCGAATTTAGTCAAGAAGATGTATGGGTCATCGTGCTTGAAATCGCCAAATTTTGGAAGCGTGGCAATATGGTTCGAGTGCGTTTCAAAATGGTTAGCCATAGGGGCGGGTAACATGATGCGAGATGGAATAGAAACTCTATTAGGAAAGATACTATCCATGAGGGTTCAAGGGGCGTTCTCGTTCGCCGTTTCGGGAGGATCGTCTGTTCAAGTTAAATGATTAAAAGTTGCGTCACGAGTCCAACGATTTGTTGTTATGTCATGAGTCCAATTACTCATGCATAAGTGAAAGTCGGGAAGAGAAAAACGTAGAAACGAGTTTAGAGAATGAAAGGATTTGAAAAACGAAGTGAAAAATTGTTTTTGTTTTTGTTTTTTTGTAAAAGGAAGAAAACTATTTACCAAGTGAAATTTATTTTCAAAAGAAAAGTTTGAAATTATTTTTGGCTTTTCAAACTTTTATATGTTTTTTTTGTGAATTTTCAAACTTTCAAATATTTACCAAAGAATTTTTCAAATAAATGAAAATTTGATTTTTTTTTTTTTTTCGTTTTTTCGTTTTTGAATTTTCATTTTTTTAAAAGATTTTATATTTTTTTTTGGATTTTTTTTTGATTGAAATTTTTCAAAGGAATGGATTTAAAAAGATTTTTAGACAAAAAAGGTTAATTCAAATTTACAATTTTTTGAATTATGGCTTTTTTTGTTTTTTATTTTCTTAAATATGCCCAAACTATGCAACTAATGAATGCAAATGACTTAATTATAGTTTTCTGTCCTTAGTAGCTCCTAACCTAAAGTTGTATAATGACACTTTGTCTTAAATCAACAAAAATATTCTCAGCCAAGTAACGGACAGGAATTATCGGTGCACCACAAATCACCGTAGCAATGTAGCCGAAGGTTTAAGTACCTTTAGAGGAACATACATTATAATATTTACGAATGACTGTAATATCTAGAAATGGTTATTACTCTGCCGTAGCATCGACATCAAGAAAAAAAAAATTTCAAGGAAAACAATTGTGAAGATACAATTAAGCCCCTTGGTAAGCTTGCAAACACCCTTAAGTCAGATGTCTGACCTTTGTTGTTAGTCAAATTCTACAATGAATGTGTTTGTGGGCTAAGAAAAGGGTAATGAAATCCCTTACCTTATGTGAATTGGGGTATTGCCCTTAGAAGATAAAGCAAGATGAGATGAATGCAAAAAAACTAAACGTGAATTTATAACGCAACTAAAGTGAATTTTGTTTTTGGTTTGAATTTTTTAATTTTTTTAATATATAAACGGAAATGCAAGCAACCAACAATGCAATTAATAATAAAACTAAAGATGAAAGCATGAGAGTAGAGCGTGCAGAATTATTCGCAATTTATTTATTATTTTTTTTTTTAAGAAAGCAACAATTATTATTTTTTTGCAAGAAAATCCTTTCTTCCTTGCAATTTTCTGCTTTGCCAACCTGAAAATAAAACAAGATATATACACAAGTTTTTTTCTTCTTTTTAAAAGAGAAAAGGAAATAAAAATTTACAAAGAAAAGGAAAGAAAACTTTTCGAAAGAAAAGGATTTCTTTTTTAATGAGAAAAGGGAAAAAGCATTTTACAGAAAGGAAAACATTTTTTTAATTATATATATATATATATATATATATATATATATATGCATGTATGTATGTATGTATAAAAGAATTAAAACAAAGAAAATTAAAACAAATGAAATCGAAAGAAACAAAACTTAAAAATTCTTATTAGTTACACCAAGTCGAAAGAGAAACCATTTTTTTTCTTTTCTATTTTTTTAGTATAATAAGGATTGACGAAAGAGGAAAGAAGAAAAAAATTAATTAAAAGAAACTAATACAAAACAATATAAACAAACAATTTGAATGTGGTAATCGACCTACGAGTCAAGACCGGCCCAAACAATTCCACGACCACTTCAATTTTTTATTTATTTTTATATAAGCGAATCAAAACTGCCTCCTCATTTCTCTTTTTTTATAAATGAAACAGATGAATCGACCGCAAAAATGAAATTTAAAACAACACACTCAAATTCAAAATTCAAAAGGAAATTGTGGCGATTTTGGGTTACTCGAGTGTTTGGGTTTTCGGTCGAAGGAGGAAGGTGTTCGATTTTGTGGAATGGTAGCGGGTCGATGTGCTATCGCGATTTGATTTTTGGGTTAAAGGAGAGGTTGCGGTGGCGGGATTTGTGGGTTGCGTGGTGGACTTCGGAAGTCGCTATTTTAGGGTGCGCAGAGATACTCGGTCCCGAGGATGTGGTGATGAATGCGAGGTTGCGAGGCCGCAGATTGGTTAAGAAAGTGGGAATAGTAGGAGATGTGATGCAATCAGTTGACAATGGATGTTGCGGTGGGTTGAAGCAGGATGAAGTGCAGAGTTGATTGGGATGAAGTTTGTCATGGCAGGAAGTGGTTTTGTGATGAAGTTATCTGCAGTTGTGTTTCAAGCTAAATGGTACGCAAAGAGGTAAATGATATGCAAGCAGTTTTTTTTTTTTTTTTTTTTTTTTGTTTCTGGTTTGCAGCAATTTTGAAGTCGAAATGCAAGTGAATGGGGTGGAGAAGTATGGAACTGTAGGGTGGCTTGTTGGACGTACTACTAATGCGGTATATAAATTGAAATTGTCATTTTGTTTATAAATTATCAAAGAATTTAATGAGAATTAATTACTTGAATTTATTCATATAGTATAGATTTATAGTGTTTGGTTAATTTAAATACATAGATTTGAATGTAAAATAATAAAAGAAAATTGATGAAAACTTTGTAAATGATGTAGAAATTATAAAATCTCGGTATATATGAATAAAAATCATGGAAAAATTAACTTAATATTTTGGATAACTATGAAATGATAATTTATTTTTATTAAAAAAAACGAAGAGAATTAATGAGTAGGGGTGAAAATTTTATAATTATTGTGATGATTTGTGATCTTTAAACTTCAGTCGTTTAACTAATAATTTATTAAAATAAATAATTATACATTAAAGTTGTTCGTATTGTTTTTTATGTGATCCATATTTATACTGTTTTGTTGCAATGAGCGTGATATTTTATTGGCATGGTTATCTATATTATTTATTAGACAAATTAATAAATAATGGTTAGTTTTTTAAATAATTTATAATGAAATTATTTAATTAATTCAAGTATATGGATTTAAATGTAAATTGTATATGAAAATTGAGGACTTTGAAAATATTTGTAGAAAGCAAAAATTATAGATTTTTGAATGTAAAACAATAGTATAAAATTAATAAAATCTTATAAACAATTCAAAACTAATGCATTGTATTAGGTCTTTAAAATAAAATTTAAATAAATATCTAAAGAAAATTAAGGAGAGGTGAGGCAAATGCTGGAATTAATGTGAGAGATAGAATTTCTTCTGCTTTACCATTATTTAATAGATTCAACCAAATTAGACCAAAGTGAGAGAAAATTGTTAGTTGCAAAAATGAAGCTAAAAGCAGAATTAAAGTGTGATTTAAAAACTATTAGACTAGAGAACAATTTAGAGGCAAATCCACTCTTATATTAATGTAAATCAACAAACAAATAATTTATGGTCTCTAGTTTTGAAATCAAGTGAAATAATTGTTGCATTTATCATAAGTATAGTTTGTTTATGTTACTAATTAACATAACTCAAGCCGCCAAGCTATAATACAATGATTATACCACTTATAAAATCTCATGAAAATGAAGCCAAAGCAAAAGCTATTTTAAGTATGATTTATTTAATATTGTAATTAGTAAGATAAAATATCAAATTTTGTTTTTACTTTCTTTTCAAAACCAAAATCCACTAACAAATGATGATGTAAATTGTATTTATGTTGAATAAGAATAGCTCATTTGCATAAGCAATATAAGCTGTCAAACCCACTTGTATAAATTTACATCTAAATTCACCATGAAGCACAAGCTAAAGAGATCATAAATCATAAAAAAATGTTGAAATTACATGAAGTTAGAGAGCTTCATTACCCCTAAATTGAAGGGGTTTAGCTACTTATTTGTGTTATCAAATCAACACCAATAAATTCCAACATTAGACAGCAAAAGAAATAGAAAATAAGCGAAGGAAGAAAATGAGATTAGTTACTAACTACTTGTATAAAAATTAGAGCTACACTACTTGCATGAATGTAAAGCTAAGCTATAAATATGCAATAAAAGAAAGCATAGAGATACATATCAATATAAAGTAAAGAAAATACAAGTAGAAAAGAAAAGAGAAAGAGACTAGGAAGCCATTTTTATTTCATGAAACATAGAGCTAACAACTTCCATTGTTTTTTCATAACTAATTTCAAAGAGTAGATGACATTTACATGCACATAAGAGGGTTATTTATACATGCATAAAACACTAACTCAACATTTAGAGAGCTTCGCAAAATGCCCTTTAGGAAGTATGACCACCAAACAACCATTAGCCACTAATTAATCTCTCATTAAATGTGCACTAAGCTTCAAGCTCCACTTAGTTGTCCATTAGCTTCTAATTGCAGATTTAGGCAAGTGGGTGGGGTCCTCCATTATCTTGGACTTGAATTATTTTCTTCTTCTTTCCTTTGAATTCATTTGTGCATGCATACATCTTCATGAATCCTTCTTCCATATGCATCAAATTTTCCTATAAAAATTATAAAATATGTGCGCCCCACATCTATACCCACGCTGGCCAAGGACACTACGATGTAATGCTGTCAACTAGCGTGGAGAATAAGGCTGTTGAGGAGCGACCATCCGTGTAATTGCTTTGTGCGAGTACCGATATGCCAGATAAAAATATAACCTGCATTTCAAGAGGGAATCCGACATACCAATGCAAACTCAAAGCTACTACACATTGGCTATAATATCTTCGAAAACAAATATAGAAATATCATAATACAAATCAGTCACAGAAGTTCATATCTCAAAGGCGGAAACAGATATGAACATTACACATGAAAGTATATATCAGAGTGGTGGTCAAACAAGATCCACAATATCACAAAAGAATAGTTACAAGTGCCACACCAAAGAATAAGTATACATCAATGAGTCTATATCTCAAATGTATACAGCCAAAAACTACTAATCTAAGTAGTTAGCCAAAAGTCAGGATAATAATCCCATATAAGAAGTCAAGCAGAAGCACCTGTAACATCTCGGTCTGACCTGAGTATTATTTAATAAGAAAATAATAAACGGATCAATCTAGCTATAAATATCAGATAAAATGATATAGAATAAGAGATATGACAAAAAACGTGATATAACCATAAAGCCATACTATGATAAGTATGTAATTGAAAATCAACCAGAGATTAATCAATATCACAAGAATCTTCTCAAAGATCAAAAGAATGTCATACCCTTTAGTTTTATTCACCAAGTCACAAATATCGACATCATATCGATGCCAATCATAAAAGCTGATGGATCACAAATTCTAGAAATCATCAATAGAAATTCAAAAAATCACAAAAAGGGGGAGGCCTATCACAAAACGGGAGCATGAAAACTCACCAACACGTGTATCACAAACGGGACGCTATCCCACGGTCGCTAACCATAAAGCCGGTTCAACGACGTAGTACAATATCGATACGCCCGAGAAACCTGAAACTCGAATAATTCAGAACAATGACGTAGTACAACAGTATGCCAGATGATCCTGATGAGTTGGTACAACAACATAGTACAAAGGTACGTCCGATGGACCGAACTCCATAAAAGAACATAGGTCGCCAGCCTACAAAAATTGAGTCGAAACTCCAAATAATACATAGGTCGTTAGCCTATAATAGAAATGAGACGAAACTCAATAAAACGAGGTACCCTCCCCTACGTGGACAAAGAAACATAGCATATCGCTAGCCTAAATCACAAAATGATCATCATCGATCATCAAGAAGTGTCAATTACGCTAAGCTAGTGAATATACGAGCTTAGCTTCATGTCCCATAACCACTAGCTTAACTTAAATATCTACGAATAAATTGTAGATATCCACTAGAAAATTGTCACAAGAGATTCAATCGAACAAGTCTAAGAATTAACCGACGAAGTAAACGAAAGCGTTTCATACCACTTGTTTTGCTAAGTCGTTTAATTAGATTTCTCATACGAGTGAGGTAAAGGTTTGTATATACTAGTAGATTAGAAAATGGTTTAAGAAACGAGCTTTGTAATAAAATACTGTTGAAATCATTTTGATAAAAGAGTTTTGATATTTACTACTAGTATTGAAACCTTTATATTTTAAAGTGACAAATCACAAAAATGATCGTAGAAACAATCAATCACCAAAATTCACATTCGAAGACGTGAATTGAATCCAAAGAAATCGATACCGAATCCATCAAAGTGGATGTTCGAAAAATCCCGAAGAAAATGTCATCAAAGACGATATAAGTGATAAAAACAAAAGGGAATCAACATAAATCGATTAAATTTGGAAAATCAAGCTAAATAGGCAAAATAGAGCCTAGACAGCAGATTCGGACATCTGAAATCAAGGATTCAGACGCCTGAATCTGGAAAAATAAATGTTTTCCAGGACACAATTCAGACGTCTGAAATAGGTATTTTTTAGCCTGTTTCCTTTCTGGTTGCTCACGAGCAAATTCAAACGTCTGGAATTTATATTCAGACATCGAATACTAGGGAATAAAAATTCCCAGTATAATATTCAGACGTCTGAATATCTTGTTTCAGACGTCTGAAACTATGATTCGGGGCATTCCCTGAACCTAGACCAAAAATGGTCAAACGATATCGGAAGCGATCGGACGAGCAACGACGACTAAGGATTTATGCCAAGTGACAACCCAACCTTAACAGCTCTTCGATATGCCTCAAATATCAATGTCCAAATATCCATAATAGGATTTTCGTAGATTTTGATTTCAAAACACCAAAAATTGGAATATACACCAAATCAATCCAAACCAAAATTAATTGCACAAGAATAAGTGTTAGGAATTCATATCTAACAATTGAAGATAATTATAGACTAAGATGTGAGATAAAAATCTCACCTTTAAACCAAAAACAATGAAGAACAAGCTACAGAGCAATGGCAAGAACAATCACTCTTCAATTCCAACCTAAAGAGCTTGAATCAAGTTTAAAAGAGAAACATTACCTAAATTAGGTTTAGCAATTTCTGAAATTGGTAAGAGAATGAGTTGGAGAAGAAGAGGAGGAGGCTTACCAAAGCTTCTTCTATAAATTTGGAGCTAGAACTTGATTTGCAAATGGAAACTAGGGCTTGGATATTTAATTTCCCATTCCTCTCTCCATTGTTGCTAAATGCTGAGTATTAGGAAATAGAAATGAAGTAATGAAGAGAAGAGGGGTGAAGCTTGGGTCTAATGGGCTGAAACAAAACCAAATCCCTAGGTGAAAAAGTAGCAAAATTCCACTAACTCCAAACATATCAAAGTTTATACTCAAAAGGGTCGCAAATGTCATTTTGAACTCAATGGAGGCGGTCTCGAGTCCTAATTCGACTGTTTGCAAAAAGTAGCCTTTCGGACACTAATCCGACTAACGATGAATTATTTTAAATAAAATATTTAAATATTCAATCGTAAAATATGCGGGTTATTACACACTCCCCTCCTTAAAGAAATTGCGTCCTCGAAATATTCAAGAAGAAAATATAAAGTAACAACCATAAAAGCATATTCGATCACAAAAGAAATTTGAAAATAAAAAGTTCACCTTAAAGAGTACGAGAAAGTAAGTCCGGATGTGTTCGCTTGATGAATTCTCTGGATTTCCAAGAACAATCTTTAGGATTTGAGGACCATTGAACTTTCATAAGATGAAAATCTTTATTTCGAAGGCATTTACTATCCGAAGCGATAATACGAATAGGATGTTACTCATAAGTTAAATTAGGTGAAACTTCAATTTCTTCCACAACACCGGGCTCAAGAATAGAATCGGAATCTCGAAGGCATTTCCGTAATTGAGAAATGTGAAACACATCATGAATAGCAGCAAATTGAGCCGGTAATAAGAGGCGATAAGCCACGAAACCAATACGTTCGTTGATGGAAATGGACCAACATATCGAGGTGCTAACTTTCCCGATCGACTGAAACGTACAACACCCTTCATAGGTGAAACACGAATAAACACAAGATCTCCCACAGAAAATTCTAATTTTCGTCTTCGGTTATCGGCATAGGATTTTTGTTTACTTTGGGCTTCTTTCATCCTATGACGAATGAGATCAATCTTTTCTGTGGAATCACGAATAAAATCTGGACCTAAAACCAGCTTCTCACCGGCCTTAAGCCAACAAGAAGGAGAATGGCATGGCCTTCCATAGAGTGCCACAAAAGGTGCCATTCCAATACTAGATTGGAAGCTATTATTATAGGAAAACTCAACGAGAGCAATATGATCTTCCCAACTTCCACCAAAATCAAGAACACAAGCACGAAGAAGATCTTCAAGAGTTTGATTCACACGCGCGGTTTTTCCATCAGACTGAGGATGATAAGCGGTGCTAAAATTAAGCTTCGTTCCCAAAGCTTTTTGAAGACTCTTCTAAAATCCACTAGTAAACAATGGATCACGATCACTAACAATAGAAGTAGGAACTCCATGTATTTAACAATCTCTTTAATAAAGAGTTTGGCCAAAAGTGGAACGGTCCGGTTAGACCGAACGGGAATAAGATGGGCGGATTTAGTAAGTCTATCAACTATCACCCATAAGCTATCATGACCCGAACGAGAGCGGGGAAGGCCGTCAATAAAAACCATGGAAATTTGATCCCACTTCCAAATTGGAATTTCTAAAGGTTGCAATAACCCAGCGGTCCTTTGATGCTCGGCCTTGACAAGTTGGCATGTCATGCAACACTTAACAAAGTTAGCAATATCAGATTTTATTCCCTTCCAATAATAAAGTCTCTTCATATCCGCATACATTTTACTACTACCGGGATGAATGGTAAATTTAGAACGATGAGAATCTTCAAAAATGTCTTTACGAAGATCACTAATATTTGGCACGATAAGTCTACCAAATTTTCGAATGCCGCCATGAGAATCAGTATCAAAGTCTTTCATACATTCAATATCAATTTTATCCCTACAATTTTGGCCAAGAAGAGCCAATTCGGGATCTAACCTTTGGGCTTCAAGAATGCGGTCTAAGAGAGAAGGATGAGCCTCAAGGCTACATATATCCAAAGATGAACATAAATCGGACTCACGATCTTGAATCTCACAAGTGGATAAAATTGCGAGATCATTCCATTCGGATATCATCATAGAAACAACCGCTTGTTGCTTACGACTAAGTGCATCGGCAACGCGATTTCCCTTTCCGGGAGTATAAAGAATATCAAGATCATAAGATGCAAGAAATTCGAGCCAACGCCGTTGACGCAAATTAAGTTCTTTTTGAGAAAATAAATATTTCAAAGATTTATGATCGGTGCAAAGAATAAATTTTTCTCCCAAAAGATAATGACGCCAAATTTTAAGGGCAAAAACAATAGCCGCGAGCTCTAAATCATGAGTGGCATATCTGGCCTCGGCTCGCTTCAATTGCCTTGAAGCATAAGCAATAACACGTTCTTTTCTCATAAGAACAACACCTAAACCAATGCGACTAGCATCAGTATAAACAATAAAATCTTGATTCCCCTTGGGAATAACAAGAATATGAGCATCGGAAAGGAGTTATTTGAATTTCTGAAAAGAAGCTTCACATTTGTCCGACCAAATGTATTTAACTCTCTTCTTTGTCAAACTAGTAAGAGGCACGGAAATTTTGGAAAAGTCTTTTATGAAACGATGGTAATAACCTACCAATCCAAGAAAACTATGGATCCCCGTCGCACTCTCCGGTCTCTTCCAATTTTGAATTGCTTCAATCTTTGAAGGATCCACGGAAATTCCGGATTCGAAATTATATGACCAAGAAACTTCACACGAGATTGCCAAAAGTGGCATTTAGAAGATTTTGCTTTCAATTGATTGCTTCTAAGAGTTTTCAACACAATCTGAAGATGCTTTTCATGCTCCTCCTCGGTTTTAAAATACAGAAGAATATCATCAATAAAGATGAGAACAAATTGATCGATGAAGTCTTTGAAAACTCTATTCATAAGGTCAACGAAACAAGCCGGAGCGTTCGTTAAGCCAAATCGCATAACACGCCACTCATAAGATCCATAACAAGTACGGAACGATGTCAAAGGAATGCTATCCTCTGCAATACGAAGCGGATGAAAACCGGTTGCTAAGTCTAATTGTGAAAAGACTCTAGCACCACTAAGTTGGTCGAATAGATCATAATCCAAGGTAAAGGATACTTATTTTTGATAGTAAGATCATTATGCTTGCGGTAGTCAATGCAAAATCTAAGTGTACCATCAGATTTCTTCACAAAAATAGCAGAAGCTCCCCAAGGAGAGGAACTAGAGCAAATAAATTGCTTCGTCTCCAATTTGGATAATTGTTTACGCATCTCCTCACTTTCTTTATTGGACATACGATAAGGAGGACGAGTAATAGGTAAAGCTCCAGGAATTAGATTAATTATGAATTCAATTGCTCGCTTAGGTGGTAATCTTAAAACGGGCTCAAATATGTTGGAAAATTCACGAACAACGTGAATAAGAGAAATGACATCTTCCTCATCATCATTATCGTCATCATGAGGATTTAAAAAATATAAAGATGCAACCAAGTTGGAATCCGAATTTTTAAGATCAACAGAAATCTGCTTAATAGATTGAGGATGTCGAAGACGAATAGTCCGCTCAGGACATAGGATTTTAGCTTCATAGCGGTTAAGCCAATCCATTTCCAAAATCATTCCAAAGCCTAAATAACGCATGACATGCAAATTGACACGGAAAGAAAAATCACACAAAATAATCTCGACATATTTACAAAGTAAACTAATTGTTGCGGATCCACCAACCAGATTCGCAATTCTCAAAGTAGTCATTAAAGCAACAACACTTAAAGAAAAGTATCAACAAGTTCTTTTGATATAAAAGAATGGGACGCACCCGTATCAAAATGAACTCGAATAGGTTGATCACGAAATAAAATAATGCCATCAAGGATAGAATGAGAAATACCTTGACCACGAGAAGTGTTGCTATGGGCTTGTGCAACATTTAACTTTCCCTCCTTCTTGCCTTGAAGTTTGGGACATGAAGAAAAAAGATGACCCGAACCTTTGCAATAACGACAAAAGAGAGGTTTCAGACATCTATTGGCATAATGGTCTTTAGAACCACAATTGTAGAATTGCCTACTACTAGGGGCAGAAGTCTTTGCCACCTTAGTTGCTTGCTTCCCTTTCTTATTAGGATAAGGACCTTTGAATTTAACAGGCTTTTTCTTATTGTTGTTGAATTTTGGTTTGGCACCCACAACTTCAACATCACTTTCTTTATCAGCCTCTTCAGGTCGAAGAGCGATATCAACGAGTTGATCAAAAGAAACTTCTAACTTTAGACGTAATGGCTTTTTGAGATTTTTGTTCAAGCCATAGGAAAATCTTTGGTTCTTCTTCAATGGGGTGTTTATATATTTGACTCCATATTTAGAAAGTGACTCGAATGATGCGACATAGTCTGCCATGGAGGATTCACCTTGAACAAGAATTATGAAACGACGAGCCAATGTCAACTTCTCAGCTTTTGGCACAAATTTCAATTCGAATCGTTCCTGTAATTTCACCCAAGTAAGATCCGCTTCAATAATTTCAGAAAAAAGAAGCTCATACCAATCTAATGCTCTTTCTTGGAGCATACTTGAAGCCACTTGGACACGGTGAAGATCAATTAGATTCATGCGAGTAAAGATGCAATCACATGTTTTGAGCCAAGCTTGGACTTGAATGACGCTTTCGGAACCCATAAATGGCTTCCCACCCAAGTTGGTATAGTCACTACACAAACGTGCAAATTCGGACTTAGGATGAGTAGGCTCTGGATTGGGTCCGGCAGCTTGAGCATTCTTCATGAAATCTAAAAGCTGCTGAGCAGACATAAATACTCCATCTTGGGGAGTAGCACTAGATTGACCAACGCTGGGATGGCCAGGTCTAACCATTTCTCTTCTTTAAGAAAGAAAGGAAGAAGAAGAAAAAGGCTATTCACAAAATGAATACCAAACAATAATGATTGTTAAAACAAGGAATCATAAAAGAAAATAGGATAGAACGGTTCAAAGACCCGAATAAAATCATAAGGCACGACTCCTAAGATGGACTTAGGACGACGATCCTTGTTAAATTATTCTACATTGTTCAGAAGTTTGGCTCAGATACCAAGCTTTGACGCCCCACCTCTATACCCATGCTAGCCAAGGACACTACGGTGTAATGCCGTCAACTAGCGCGGAGAATAAGGCTGTTGAGGAGCGACCATCCGTGTAATTGCTTTGTGCGAGTACCGATATGCCACATAAAAATATAACCTGCATTTGAAGAGGGAATGCGACATACCAATGAAAACTCAAAGCTACTACACAGTGTCTATAATATCTTCGGAAACAAATATAGAGATATCATAACACAAATCAGTCACAAAAGTTCAAATCTCAACGGCGGAAACAGATATGAATATTACACATGAAAGTGTATATCAGAGTGGTGGTCAAACAAGATCCACAATATCACAAAAGAATAGTTACAAGTGCCACACAAAAGAATAAGTATACATCAATGAGTCTATATCTCAAATGTATACAACCAAAAACTACTAACCTAAGTAGTTAGCCAAAAGTCAGTATAATAATCCCAGATGAGAAGTCAAGCAGAAGCACCTGTAACATCTCGGTCTGACCCGAGTATTATTGAATAAGAAAATAATAAACGGATCAGTCTAGCTATAAATATCAGATAAAATCATATAGAATAAGAGATACGACAAAAAACACGATATAACCGTAAAGCCATACTATGATAAGTATGTAATTGAAAATCAACTAGAGATTAATCAATATCACAAGAATCTTCTCAAAGATCAAAAGAATGTCATACCCTTTAGTTTTATTCACCAAGTCCCAAATATCGACATCATATCGATGCCAATCATAAAAGCCGGTGGATCACAAATTTTAGAAATCATCAATAGAAATCCAGAAATCACAAAAAGGGGGTGGCCAATCACAAAATGGGAGCATGAAAGCTCAACAACACGTGTATCAAAAACGGGATGCTATCCCATGGTCGCTAACCATAGAGCCGGTTCAACGACGTAGTACAATATCGGTACGCCCGAGGAACCTGACTCGAATAATTCGAAACAACGACGTAGTACAACGGTACGCCCGATGATCCTGATGAGTTGGTACAACAACGTAGTACAAAGGTACGTCCGATGGACCGAACTCCATTAAAGAAATGAGATGAAACTCAATAAAACGAGGTACCGTCCCCTACATGGACAAAGAAACATAGCATATCACTAGTCTAAATCACAAAATGATCATCATCGATCATCAAGAAGTGTCAATCACACTAAGCTAGTAAATATATGAGCTTAGTTTCATGTCCCATAACCCCTAGTTTAACTTAAATATTTATGAACAAATTGTAGATCTCCACTAGAAAATTGTCACAAGAGATTCAATCGAACAAGTCTAAGAATTAACCGACGAAGTAAACGCAAGCGTTTCATACCACTTGTTTTACTAAGTCGTTTAATTAGATTTATCATACGAGCGAGGTAAAGGTTTGTATATACTAGTAGATTGGAAAATGGTTTAAGAAACGAGCTTTGTAATAAAATAGTGTTAAAATCATTTTGATAAAAGATTTTTGATATTTACTACTAGTATTGAAACCTTTATATTTTTAAAGTGACAAATCAGAAAAATGATTGTAGATACAATCAATCACCAAAATTCACATTCGAGGACGTGAATTGAATCCAAAGAAATCGATACCGAATCCATCAAGGTGGATGTTCCAAAAATCCCGAAGAAAATATCATCAAAGTCGATATAAGTGATAACAACAAAAGGGAATCAAAAAAAATCGATTAAATTTGGAAACTCTGGCTAAATTGGCAAAATAGAGCCTAGAAAGCAGATTCAGACGTCTGAAATCAAGTATTCAGACGTCTGAATCTGGAAAAACAATTTTTTTCCAGAACACAATTCAGACGTCTGAACTCTTTATTTCAGACGTCTGAAATAGGCATTTTTAGCCTATTTCCTTTCTGGTTGCTCACGAGCAAATTCAGTCGTCTGGAATTTATATTCAGACGTCTGAATATTGGGTAATAAAAATTCCCAGTATAATATTCAGACGTCTGAATATCTTGTTTTAGACATCTGAAACTGTGGTTCAGGGCATTCCCTGAACCTAGGCCAAAAATGGTCAAACGATATCGGAAGCGATCGGACGAGCAACGACGACTAAGAATTTATGCCAAGTGACAACCCAGCCTTAATGACTCTTCGATACGCCTCAAATATCAATGTCCAAATATCCATAATAGGATTTTCCATAGATTTTGATTTCAAAACACCAAAAATTGGAATATGCACCAAATCAATCCAAACTAAAATCGATTGCACAAGAATAAGTGTTAGGAATTCATACCTAATAATCGAAGATAATTATAGACTAAGATGTGAGATAAAAATCCCACCTTTAAACCAAAAACTATGAAGAAGAAGCTATAGAGCAATGGCAAGAACAATCACTCTTCAATTCCAACCTAAAGAGCTTGAATCTAAGCTTAAAACAGAAACATTTCCTAAATTAGGTTTAGGAATTTCTGAATTGGTAAGAGAATGAGTTGGAGAAGAAGAAGAGGAGGCATACCAAAGCTTCATCTATAAATTTGGAGCTAGAACTTGATTTGCAAATTGAAACTAGGGCTTGGAGTTTTAATTTCCCATTCCTCTCTCCATTGTTGCTAAAGCTTGAGTATTAGGAAATGGAAATGAAGTAATGAAGAGAAGAGGGGTGAAGCTAGGGTCTAATGGGCAGAAACAAAACCAAAGCCCTAAGTGAAAAAGTAGAAAAATTCCACTAACTCCAAACATATCAAAGTTTATACTCAAAACGGTCGCAAACGTCATTTTAAACTCCATGGGGACGGTTTCGAGTCCTAATTCGACTATTTGCAAAATTAGCCTTTCGGACACTAGTCCGACCAGCGATGAATTATTTTAAATAAAATATTTAAATATTCAGTCGTAAAATATGCGGGTTGTTACAAAATATGCCCAAGTAAAAATTATAAAATTGACATATGCACAAAAATAACAATTTTGCCCCTGAATGAAGATGAATATATGATGATTTGAAAACAATTGAATTTTAATTTTTAATGTGTTAAAATGCCCAAATGTGATATTTATTTAAATAAAAAGAGATAAAATATGGAAGTAAATATATGCACATTTACGTGCATATCCACATATAATGCAACTAGATCAGCTGTAGATGCAATATGTTCTCCATGGCAATCCCATACATTATAATTTAGCACAAATCCAGATTTATACGAATGTACTTTAACTTTATCTGGTTTCCAGTGCCTCAAATGTTGACACTTGCTATAAGGACAACAAAGATCTTTGTTATTTCAATTATTAGGTATTGTGAATCTAATAAACTCATGTACACTATTGTACACTACAAGGAAAACAACAATTTTCGATGGCTGAAAACCGTCGGCGGCCGTCGGAAAAAACCGTCGGAAAATAAGGCGTCGGGGAGCAGTGTGTGATGACCCAGCGTTTTTAACAATTTAGAATGGGATAATTAATTGATTTTAAACATTTAAAAGCTAATTTTAACTTGAATTCAAATAATATCATTATTTAGCAATTGAGTTATTGGATTTAATGGACTGGAATTGGGTAAATTGTTGATTCTTCAGTTTTAAGCCTGTTAAAAATAATTTGAAGGATTATATAATTTATACTGATCATACTAAAGATAATAGAATGGTTAAAATTTAATTTAATGGAAATTTGTTCAGTTTTGCAAATATATCGTTTAAATTGAATTTAAAAATAGCCTTCCGAGGCACAGTCTCGGAATTCGACGAAATCGGTTTCATTGGATCCATAATAGTTAGTTACTATCGGATTTCAATTTTCGTAGCAATCGGAGTTGTCATTTGACCCTGGCAGCTCGAAACGCTTAGAAATTATTTTAATCGATTTAATTGAAATTGATCGTTTACTTCCGTAACTTGCGCATACGATCAAATTAGCTTCCGTATCACGTTCCATTGTGTTCGGAATACGGGTAAAGCCTTGTAAACGCCTGGCGGCATGTCTGATTAGGAGTTTGAAATTTCACGGTATGCAACACGAGATATTTTTAATATTTAATTATATAAATCAATTAAAAATCTAAATTTAATCACCTTAACCACGTGATTAAGGCCTAGCTTATTCCCGAAGCCACTTTCCCTTTATAATAGGAAGTATTACTCTCTTTCGTTTTTCTGGAGATTAAATCGGAACTGAAAAGTTTTAAACTAAAAAAAAAATGGTCGATGCTAGAAGAAATCGAAATCAAACCGAGTTTCAAAAAAAAAGAGAGAAGCTAGATTTCCATTTGTTCGAGCTTGGGAAATTCCTGTTTGTCGTGCATGCTTGGGAAGACTCGCGGCGTGTCATCTCGAGCTCGAGCTCAAGGAGCTTTGTCGACGTCACGAAGGAGAGGCGACGCACTAGTGGCTCGAGCAGCGAGCGGCGAGGGCAGAGGAGGCGATCTCGAGGTGGGGTAGGTTGGCGCTCGCGTGCGATGGCTTCAGGGCAGAGCGATCGAAGATAGGGTTTGCTTGCGTGGCGGTCAAGGTCGTGGCCAAGATGGAGGTGTTCTGAGTTTAAGGTATATGAAGATCCATTCTTAATATTGTTGTTGTAGGCTTTCAAGTTAGAAATTAAAAGTGTATATATATATATATATCAGTTTTTGATTTTTTCAGCGAATATATATGCAAAATTTTCAATTTAAATAGGGAAAAATATATATTTACACTCACACATTTTTCTTAACATACTAGTCTAATTTAATAATAATAATAATAATATGGCTTGATGATTAATTTATTCAATTAACCTATTTAAGTTATTATAGTCACTAAAAGATTTTTAAAAATAGGGAATTATTAGTTTAAATTAAATAATTAGTTTAAAATTAAATAATTAGTTCTAGTTAAATTTATTAAACGGAAATTAATTGTTCGATTAGTTCAAATATTAATTAGCGCCGTATGCATAATGTTTATACAAGGTCAAGGAAATGATGAAAATCGGGTCGAGATCAAAGTGGATTATGAATTAAAGCAAGGTGAGTAAATCTCACTCTGTTGAATTATTATTATTATTATTATTTGGATTTAGATGGTTGAATTTAAATTAATGGATGAATGATTGAATTGTTGGATGTGTATTGATGAGCTGGTGATTTTAGTTTGGATGTTCTTGAGTTAATTGTGGTTTGACCTGGAGTATTTGGGTTTTAAAAATTTATTTTAAAACTTAAGTCATAAATACGAAAATGTTTTCATTGTTAATAAGGGCCTAATGATTTGTGATTCATCAAATTATAGAGGTAATTAAAATGTATGATTGATTAATTCAATTAATTAATGATGCGGGTTAATTAATTGAGTAACTAAGAGTGGAATTAATTAATTAATGGTAAGTTAATTAACTAAGAAATTGGAATAATCGATGGATGGTTCAATAAGTAATTACTTAATGAAATTGATAAAATATAATTACTTTGTGAAATTAATCAAGAGATTAATTCAGATGATTAATTAAGAAATAATTAATTTATTAAATGAGGTAAATATAAAGGGAGATAATTACAGGTTGAGATTGGTCGAGAAGGATTAATATTGGGGATTGAATTAAAGTAATTAATATTTGATGGGGATAAATTAAAATAAAATTGGAAATCATTAATTTATATAATTATTGGTGTAATTGAAGATTGATTGATTAAAATTAAATAAATCAATAATAAGTGACTTATGAAAAATTAATTAATATAAGTATTTAGGGATTAATGGAATTGATTATATTTAATTAATTTGTGTAGTAATTAAAGACTGCTTATTGGCTTTGGTTAAGAAGAATTAATAGCGTTAAATTAATTAAAGTTAATTACTTGAATGTAATTGAAGGATAATTAATCCAGGGTGGCTATTTAAGATGGAAAATGAAGGGATGATTGACTAATTGAATTGAAATTAGTTAATGTTAAATGAAGAAATCAAAGTGGTTGAGGATGGTAATTTCAATCAGGATTAATGAAATTAAACCTGTATGTGATTAAGTTTGCTTATGAATGATTGAATGGTATTGAATGCTTGGAATAAGTTGATACCTCTGATATGAAATGTTGTGTATTTCATTTGAATATCTTGGGTTAGGATCACATGAGACTCGAAGAGACCGGGTTCGGGTGTTACGAAATACCCGAAACCACTTCGAATTTTTATAAATTGATTTGTGAATCAATAGGCTGGAATGAAATGATTTAAGTGAATTATTTTATCTAAGTTGGTACTTAGAAATTGATATATGAAATCTGTAGGTTGGAATGAAATGGTTAAAGGGATTGGTCTATTTTAAATCTAAATCTTGGTATTTAGAAAACTTTTTGTGAGACAAGTGATGCCTTGAATAAATTATGGCCTTGTGAATTTACCTGAGTTACCCGGGTTTTATATAAGTTGTATGTTTGTATTTCATGTTAGTTGGGTTTATTCACGCTGGTTTCCAGCCTGACCCGGGTGTTATTTTGGTGTAATGCTCGGGTCAGACCGGGTATTACAGATTTTCAGGTAGGTACGTTCCGGAGCTCAGGAGGCGAGCTGGATGGCAATAGCGTATAGAGTATTACCGCTGTATATATTATTGTTAATCTGAGACATGATAATTATATACATTCTGTGACTGTATATATGTGAAACTCTGATGTATATTAAATGTAATTGATAGATATAGTATTCTTTTGTAAACTGTTATTATTTACTATTATATTTTTATCCGCTGCGAATGTGAGATGTTGGTGCTTCTGTTCTTCTTCTATCTCTTTCTTCTTTTTCATAACTATCTGGAATTTTCGGGCTCGAAAATTTCGGGTCGTTACATTTGGTATCAGAGCTGAAAGGTTAAGCGAGAACCTTAGCGCTGGTGGGGATTACTCATTATATAGAGTTTGTAGAACTCTAGAATGAGTTGAGTATATATATATATATATATATATATATATATATATATATATATATATATATATATATATATATATATATATATATATGAGCGCGTACTTGTTATTTGTTTATAAAGATTTTAAATGGTTTTATATAAAAGTATATTTTGATATATAAAGCAATAGTTCATTCTAATAAATATTAAGGTGATTGGGTGTTAAATTATTGGAATTAAGTTAAGAAGTAATATAAAATACGACCAAATTGAAACTTATAACCCAAGTTGAAGAATAAACTTATATAATAAATTGGAATTTGAAATATAGATTGTAAATGAAATTTATAAGATAAAATAAACTTTATAAACAAATGAGATTATAATTTGAAATCAAATTCCAGAGTAATGTTTAAATATGAATTGGATGGATTGGGAATTTGGAATTTTTTGGAAAATTTAAAATTCCTTTGGATTTGAAAGTGATTTCCAAAGGTTTTGGAGAAATAATGGCATTATTTCAAAAATATTTTGTGTTGAATTTGAAATCAGGGAGATTTGAAATCAAAAATATTTGGAAGTGTTTTTAGAGAGATAAAAGCATTGAATTCTTTCGGTCACTGGAAAATAACTTCGGTGATGACTGCAGCATCATCGATGTTCATTTTCGAGTTTCTGGAAGAGAAATTGCTACCAAATTGTTTTAATATAAATAGTTTTAAATCTATTTTCTTATCTATTTACTATACAACTTTCTTTTTAAAACCTAAACTATTTTATACTGGTTTGCCACTACTTTTGGAACTCTTTAACTATTTTACAATTGTTTTATAAACAAATTACTAATTTTCAACCAAGTTACGAATTAATTTCTATGTTACAACTATTTCGCAATTATTTAAGATTTCTATAACTATTTAACTATTTTCCAACTCTTTTACAATTAGTCAATCATTCTACAACTATTTTGCAAACTATTGATTATTTTTCAACTACTTATCCATTTTCAAAATTTTCAAGCTATTTCCTAAATATAAACTGGTCGGAGTTCAAACTGTTATTGATTAAATACCCAACTGGGATAAGAATTGAGGTAATAATCCAAATGAGGATTAAGGCAAATGTGAATAAGTGAATGGAAATTTAAGTGAATGTGAATAGAAAGAAAATTGATATTGGAAAGAGTAATCAAATGTGAATATTTGATTTTGGGTAAACAAAGTTATATCTTTGTTATATATTCTTCCCTTGTTGAATCTATAGCCAGAAGGGAATGGTTTTTGAAAATGTTTGAAGTATAAAAGGAATTTTATATAAGTTTGAAAAGATCCAAAGTTTTAAAAATTTATATATAAAGGATCTTATGAGGATTTTGGAAAAGGTTTTGGGAACCTTAGGATTTGGAAAGGCTTTTGATTTTTGGTAAAATCAATATTGGAATTTGGAAGGCCTAGTTTAAGAATTATCGATTTTGGGATAATCGATTTTGTGTAAAGGAGCTTTGTATGAGATCATACTAGGTGTATGATTTGAAAGATACTATATATGTATAGTATAAAGTGTTTTGATGATGGCTCTGGGGGAAAAGGCGCTCCCTTGAAATGGACTTCTCAGGAGTGCCACCGGGTGGTGCTGCCTTGAGCCCCAAGGGGGTTCTAAAGTTGATCCTGTGAGGAGTCCGGACAAAACTAGTTCCTGAGGATTATGAATTGAGTATAACATAGCGAAAGTCGTGTGTGCCGCTGAGAGCCAACAGTCTGCGTTTGATTTTATATCGGTAGACTGCGAACTATGGTATAACATAGCGAAAGTCGTGTGTGCCGCTGAGAGCCAACAGTCTGCGTTTGAGTTTATCTCGGTAGACTGCGACCTATGTAGGAGTGGAGAAGTTTCATTTCGACAGCGAAAATCAGAGGCCGCTGAGAGCCTGCAGTTACATGGACTTTTGCCGCGATGGCAACGTAACCCTGGATGTAACTGTGATCTGTTGTGTGGGTTCCATGGCGTAATCGTGAGGTCGCGGAGAGCCTGCAGTTACATGGACTTTTGCTGTGACTGCAACGTAACCTTGGTATGTAACTGTGACCATGGATGAGGGTGATGATTTCCAGAGCATTCTCACAAAGATATTTCCTCTATTTTCAAAAACTGTTTTCGATATTTTCAATAAAATTATCTTCCAAGTATTTTCACTGGGTGTTGAAGACGGGTTTACCAAGTGCATATAGAATTTCAGTCCTACGCCTGATCAACGTATAACTGAATTTCTATGAGAACAAGGATGGACTGGTTGAGACATCGAGTTATAAGAAATATTTTTATAAAAAGCTATTTTAATTGTATTATCTAAATTTAAAGGCTTTTCTAAATTTTAAAATAAAGTGGGAATCCAAACTGGAATTATAAGATAAAATTGGACTCGGGAAAAAAATTTAAATGATGCGATTCTTTGTAATAAAATCGAATCTTGATATAAAGTTGGAAGTATGCTAATTGGCTAAATAATTGTTTGATCGAGAATGTTAATAAAAGTTAACTTGGGTAAATAAAAAGGATGGTAAGTTGATAATGGAGTTTGGAAATGAATTCGAATTTTAAATAGAATTTGACTTGGGTTTGATAATGGATTAGATAAGAAGAGATGAAGTGAGAATGGCTTTGTATTAATGAAATAATTTCGAAAATGAATAAATTTAAAGTGAGGTGAATTAAAATAAAATAGAGTGGGATCGAAGTAAAGATGGGATGAATTGCAAATAAAATTCAAGTATGATTTGAATAATATTTAATGGAATTTGCAAGTAGATTGGATATAAAAGAAGTGATGCCATATGAAATGGAAGTGAATAATAATAGAAATGGATTGAGTTGCAATCAAAACCCAAGTGAATAGAAATAAATTGAGAATGGTTTTGTATAAATAAAATGAATTTGGAATTGAAATAAGTAGATGAATTCAAAAATCGAAAATGGGTTAATTGGATTAAGTAAGTAAATTAAATTTGGCTAATTGAGTTAAATAATAAATGGATGAAATGTGATTGAATAAAAACTAAATCAGAGATGTTATTGGAATTGGATTATCAGACTGAACTTAAGTTCGGTGGCATATTAATTTGAAGTATATATGAGTTAAGTATGTGCTTGGATATTGTTTTGATAAATTGAGAGGGTGAATTTAAAATTAAAATTAGAATGAATGGGCTAACTGAATTTAATGGAATTTGATTAAATGAGAATCAAATAGAAGTAAACTTAAGTTTGATGTTGGAATAAATTAAAGTAAATTCACTTAAGTTTAAAAATTTATGGAAGCTTGGCTTCAAATAAGAGTGAAAGCCCATTAAATAAAAGCTTGGATTGAATTAGTTCGGAAATGGCTAGTAGTATACAAGAATGGAATGTGTAGAGCTAAATGAATGAATTGAAATTAACTTAAAGTAGTGATAAATTAAATAAATACTCTATTAAGCGAATATTGACGAATTGGTGTAGAATGAATCATCGTATGGCGTAAATAAAGGTAATTAAATTTCTGTGAATTGATGGAGATTAAATAAATTGGTTTAGAATTAAGTGAATTGAATTTGGGCTTGTTTGGATTAAAAATCAATTGCATGTAGAAAATTGAGTGCAAATCATTGAAACTGAAAGAAATGGCTTATGAATTGATAGAAAACAATTGAATTAGCTTTGAAATTGTAGAAATCACTTATAGGAAGCGTTTTGGTGCTTGTTGCTTATGATATACATGTGTTTAGCTATTGAATATAAGTAATATGCTAATAGATTTTCTATTTATGGCACTTACGTATTTATATTGAGTAAGTACAGGTACAGGGAAGCCGTTTGACTAGATTTGGGGTATGCTAATTGCTAAAATAAATAAGCAGCTTGCTTAAAATGCTAAATAAGGTATGCCTATGCAATTAAAATAGGAAATATGAACTGTTTTTGCTTTTTCCGACCGTGTGGGTCGATGTATACATATTTATATATATTGTCAAATTGCAAAAGCTCCTCCGTACAAGGGAGATTCTGCCAAAAATTTTCGAAAATTTTGGGAGTTAGAAAAAGTTTTGGGTATTTTGGTTAACGACAAAACAATTTCAAATTGGAAACTTAAAGTAAACTAGTAAATGAAACTAATAGGAATCATTTTAAATGAAAGATAAAGCTTAATATTAGAAATCGAAAAAATAAATTGAATCCATATGAAACGGTGAAAACTAAATTGAATTGAAATAGATATAAGACTTATGTAAGAGAATGTATAAAATGATTTTAGAATATTGTGATTGGATATTAGTGCTAAGCAGGATATGCAGGTATTATAAAAGGGAAAAGGAAATTGGATTTAATTCCAAATGACAAATGTGAATTGCCCGACAAAAGGTATGTATTTAAATATCTGTATGGAATTGGATTGGGTTTTTGATGTAACCACTTGGCTTTTATTTTCTTTTGAAATTTGGGAGCCCGTAGAGGCCTTTTGTAGTTGTACCGAGCTAGCCGCGCAAAGGAGACGCTGGCAAAATTTCTCGGAAATTTAAGGAGTTAGAAAAATTTTGAGAAAATTTTGATAAGTTCAAAAATTTGGTTTTAAATTGAAATTTAAATGATTGAGCAAAATGGGTATTGCTTGAAAACCATAGAAGGTTTTGGGAAGGTTGGTTGAAGTAATAGTGGGTCTTAATAAAAGAATATGTCGGGGCAAGTTGATATAACTGTTGGTTTTGGGAGAAAAGGCAAACGGGAATGGGACATTCTTCCTAACTAGTAATTTCGGGGATGAAATTCTTTTAAGGGGGAAGGAATGTGATGACCCAGCGTTTTTAACAATTTAGAATGGGATAATTAACTGATTTTAAACATTTAAAAGCTAATTTTAACTTGAATTCAAATAATATCATTATTTAGCAATTGAGTTATTGGATTTAATGGACTGGAATTGGGTAAATTGTTGAATCTTCAGTTTTAAGCCTGTTAAAAATAATTTGAAGGCTTATATAAATTATACTGATGATACTAAAGATAATAGAATGGTTAAAATTTAATTTAATGGAAATTTGTTCAGTTTTGCAAATATATCGTTTAAATTGAATTTAAAAATAGCCTTCCGAGGCACAGTCTCGGAATTCGACGAATTCAGTTTCATTGGATCCGTAATAGTTAGTTACTATCGGATTTCAATTTTCGTAGCAATCGGAGTTGTCATTTGACCTTGGCAGCTCGAAACGCTTAGAAATTATTTTAATCGATTTAATTGAAATTGATCGTTTACTTCCGTAACTTGCGCATACGATCAAATTAGCTTCCGTATCACGTTCCATTGTGTTCGGAATACGGGTAAAGCCTTGTAAACGACTGGCGGCATGTCTGATTAGGAGTTTGAAATTTCACGGTATGCAACACGAGATATTTTTAATATTTAATTATATAAATCAATTAAAAATCTAAATTTAATCACCTTAACCACGTGATTAAGGCCTAGCTTATTCCCGAAGCCACTTTCCCTTTATAATAGGAAGTATTACTCTCTTTCGTTTTTCTGGAGCTTAAATCAGAACTGAAAAGTTTTAAACTAAAAAAAAAAAATGGCCGATGCCAGAAGAAAGCGAAATCAAACCGAGTTTCAAAAAAAAAAAGAGAGAGGCTAGATTTCCATTTGTTCGAGCTTGGGAAATTCGAGTTTGTCTTGCACGCTTGGGAAGACTCGCGGCGTGTCATCTCGAGCTCGAGCTCAAGGAGCTTTGTCGACGTCGCGAAGGAGAGGCGACGCACTAGTGGCTCGAGCAGCGAGCAGCGAGGGCAGAGGAGGCGATCTCGAGGTGGGGTAGGTTGGCGCTCGCGTGCGATGGCTTCAGGGCAGAGCGATCGAAGATAGGGTTTGCTTGCGTGGCGGTCAAGGTCGTGGCCAAGATGGAGGTGTTTTGAGTTTAAGGTATATGCAGATCCATTCTTAATATTGTTGTTGTAGGCTTTCAAGTTAGAAATTAAAAGTATATATATATATATATATATATATATATATATATATATATATATATCAGTTTTTGATTTTTTCAGTGAATATATATGCAAAATTTTCAATTTAAATAGGGAAAAATATATATTTACACTCACACATTTTTCTTAACATACTAGTCTAATTTAATAATAATAATAATAATATGGCTTGATGATTAATTTATTCAGTTAACTTATTTAAGTTATTATAGTCACTAAAAGATTTTTAAAAATAGGGAATTATTAGTTTAAATTAAATAATTATTTTAAAATTAAATAATTAGTTCTAGTTAAATTTATTAAACGGAAATTAATTGTTCGATTAGTTCAAATATTAATTAGCGTCGTATGCATAATGTTTATACAAGGTCAAGGAAATGATGAAAATCGGGTCGAGATCAAAGTGGATTACGAATTAAAGCAAGGTGAGTAAATCTCACTCTGTTGAATTATTATTATTTGGATTTAGATGGTTGAATTTAAATAAATGGATGAATGATTGAATTGTTGGATGTGTATTGATGAGCTGGTGATTTTAGTTTGGATGTTCTTGAGTTAATTGTGGTTTGACCGGGAGTATTTGGGTTTTAAAAATTTATTTTAAAACTTAAGTCATAAATACGAAAATGTTTTCATTGTTAATAAGGGCCTAATGATTTGTGATTCATCAAATTATAGAGGTAATTAAAATGTATGATTGATTAATTCAATTAATTAATGATGCGGGTTGATTAATTGAGTAACTAAGAGTGGAATTAATTAATTAAAGGTAAGTTAATTAACTAAGAAATTGGAATAATCGATGGATGGTTTAGTAAGTAATTACTTAATGAAATTGATAAAATATAATTACTTTGTGAAATTAATCAAGAGATTAATTCAGATGATTAATTAAGAAATAATTAATTTATTAAATGAGGTAAATATAAAGGGAGATAATTACAAGTTGAGATTGGTCGAGAAGGATTAATATTGGGGATTGAATTAAAGTAATTAATATTTGATGGGGATAAATTAAAATAAAATTGGAAATCATTAATTTGTATAATTATTGGTGTAATTGAAGATTGATTGATTAAGATTAAATAAATCAATAATAAGTGACTTATGAGAAATTAATTAATATAAGTATTTAAGGATTAATGGAATTGATTATATTTAATTAATTTGTGTAGTAATTAAAGACTTCTTATTGGCTTTGGTTAAGAAGAATTAATAGCGTTAAATTAATTAAAGTTAATTACTTGAATGTAATTGAAGGATAATTAATCCAGGGTGGTTATTTAAGATGGAAAATGAAGGGATGATTGACTAATTGAATTGAAATTAATTAATGTTAAATGAAGAAATCTAAGTGGTTGAGGATGGTAATTTCAATCAGGATTAATGAAATTAAACCTGTATGTGATTAAGTTTGCTTATGAATGATTGAATGGTATTGAATGCTTGGAATAAGTTGATACCTCTGATATGAAATGTTGTGTATTTCATTTGAATATCTTGGGTTAGGATCACATGAGACTCGAAGAGACCGGGTTCGGGTGTTACGAAATACCCGAAACCACTTCGAATTTTTATAAATTGATTTGTGAATCAATAGGCTGGAATGAAATGATTTAAGTGAATTATTTGGTCTAAGTTGGTACTTAGAAATTGATATATGAAATCTGTAGGTTGGAATGAAATGGTTAAAGGGATTGGTCTATTTTAAATCTAAATCTTGGTATTTAGAAAACTTTTTGTGAGACAAGTGATACCTTGAATAAATTATGGCCTTGCGAATTTACCTGAGTTACCCGGGTTTTATATAAGTTGTATGTTTGTATTTCATGTTAGTTGGGTTTACTCACGCTAGTTTCCAGCCTGACCCGGGTGTTACTTTGGTGTAATGCTCGGGTCAGACCGGGTATTACAGATTTTCAGGTAGGTACGTTCTGGAGCTCAAGAGGCGAGCTGGATGGTAATAGCGTATAGAGTATTACCGTTGTATATATTATTGTTAATCTGAGACATGATAATTATATACATTCTGTGACTGTATATATGTGAAACTTTGATGTATATTAAATGTAATTGACAGATATAGTATTCTTTTGTAAACTGTTATTATTTACTATTATATTTTTATCCGCTGCGAATGTGAGATGTTGGTGCTTCTGTTCTTCTTCTATCTCTTTCTTCTTTTTCATAACTATCTGGAATTTTCGGGCTCGAAAATTTCGGGTCGTTACACAGTGTTTCCGACGGCTTCCGACAGAGGGCGCCGGATCTTTTTCTGACGGTTTCCGATGGCCTTCGACGGTTTCCGATAGATTCCGACAATTGTTGGAAGCCGTCGAAAACCGTCGAAAAAAATGACGTACAGGCTGTCGGAAGCCGTCGGAAAATGCCTACCTGGAAGCTGTTGGAAGCCATCGAAAATCTACTGTATTTTTTTATTCCTGCTGCAATATAGCCTTCCATTCAAATTTCCCATCCAAACACTATTACACCAATACTGTACAATCCAGTATAGAATATTCCAACCAAATATCAAAACCCAAATTACACAAAATTCATCAAACACACAAATACATCAAATTACACCAAAATAAAATACGTAATATACATAACCATTCCAACATTCCAACCAAAATAAAATACGCTCTCCCCCATCCACCTTTGCTTCTTACCAGATTTCTTAATTTCAGATATCAAGTCCCTATAGTTCTTGCGCATATTCTTCATCCAGTATCCTCGTGCCAGCAGCATATCGTCCGTCTGGATGTCAATCACAGCCTGTGTTTCATGATAAAAAGCAAAAAAAAGATTACACTGTAAACGATAAACAGTAAAAAAATGACAAAAACGAATTCAAAATGGAAAACAGAAAAATTTACATACTAGGACATCCATCCATATACACTGTATGATGTGAGGAGGGATGTTCTTTCGCCAAACATTTTATTCCAGTTTTGACTTCATACATCCATGTATGGACGATAAAGTAATCGAACATTGTTCCTAATTTAAAAAAATAGGTTAGTAATTTTGACAGCACTTCACTTCACGTCATTTCACTTTTATTCTATGCACAATCTCTCGTCCAAGTGATATATTGTTGTTTTTTTATTTTTTAAAATAAAGTAAAACTTTTTAGAACTAAAGGCTTCATACACCACACATCTGTCTAATTTCGACAACACTCGGTTCACTTCTCTACTACGCATAACTGTGCATCCAAGGGGAGTATTTTTGTTGTAGTATTCTCTAAAATAAATTAAAACTTTTTGGTACTAAAGGCTTTAATTTGTGGTTGTTGCATATTTTCAAATAAATATTATGTTCATTTGAAATTTTTTTGATAATCGATTTTAGTACAATATTTGTTCTTGTATATAAATTTCATAGCTTTTTAGAAAATCGATTTGAGTACATTATTTGTTGTTGTTATATTCATTTTTTAACTTATTGAAAAATTGATTTCAGCAGCATTTTTTTTCCATTTCTTATGTTTAAAGAAAATCAATTTGAGTAAAGTAGTTGTTCTTGTCATATTCATTTCTTAACTTTTTAGAAAATCATTTTGAGTACAATATTTTTTGTTTTCAAATTTATTTATTGATTTTTTTACGAAATCGATTTCAATAGAATATTTGTTGTTGTTGTATTCGTTACTTAACTTTTTACAAAATCGATTTTAATAGAATATTCGCTATCGTTATCTTCATTTCTTAAACTTTTTACAAAATTGATTTAAGTCTTTTTTTAATGTTTTATTTCCTAAGTTATATTCTTTATAATGTATTTTCAAACTCTTTTAATTATTCAAGTAGAATCGGAGAATGTTATAATAATATTTCCATCGCCTTAAGGTCATAATAGGAAATTCATTATACAACAATTCGTTCTCTTATTAATTTTATTCTTAGAATCTTTTAATATAATTAATTATATATTATTATATTACACAGGTTTATTGTTTTTTTATCAATTCATCTGAGTTACCCATACAAATTTAAAAAGTTAATCAATATGCTAATAGAATGCAATATTTTTTTAATCATTCACAGCTATTATTTTTAGGAGTGTGTGTATAATATATCATAATTTGAACTAGGGATATTGGTAGAAAAATATCACTAAATGTTGAGTAAACATAAAAACCAAGTGGTAAATGCTTATTAATTTCAAGAAGAAACTTTTGATTATGAATTTTACATATTTTCCAACAAGATATTTGAATTTGAACCTTGTGATAGTTAATTATTTCCACCGTTAAACAATTAGTTTTTGCAAAAAACCAAATGCATATTATTATAATTTCTCAAAACATTGTATAGATTGTTTCTCAAAATACTTCTTGGCTTTTAGTTCGAATACGTGGGACACAGCAACTTAACAAGGCAATAACTTGGGAGAGACGCTTGTTTAACTTTATTTCCATATCTTCTGAATATGTACTTTGTACCACTTTTCACATCATTTTTATCCATTTTAGTTTTCTCTTTGACATATACATCAATAGTTCTTCTCATAATGATGAAATTACTTATTCATGCACCTGTTACATAAATACTTCTTTATACAGAATGAAACCGGAAGTGACTTTTTGCATTTCATTCTATCTAACCTTTCGGTATTAAACTTTCACGTTAAATTATGCTTTATCCGATAATTAAATGCAATTTTTTTTCGAAAGCTAACGCAGGAAATGATAAATTATATTTCTATATTGGGGTTTTTGTGACCCATCTGTCTTTGAATAATACACACACACATACTCACTGATAGTAGTACGTATTGTTAAACCAATATATTTGCTATTGCATACATGAACCTTTTACGTATGGCAGGCATGGCACATCAAGAACAATCTAGTGAAATGCACCGCTCTTTTCATGAAGGCGATCGTGAAGGCGAACAAACCCATTGCAATTACACTAAGGAGTTCCTAAAACATAGAATCTAGAGTGACACAAATCTTCTCAACAGCATCAAAAAAGCAACCTTATGGTTCAAAACCATCAAACCGTCCATCCCAACAAGCACACACAATAAGAAACTGACATGATCATGCGTAGGAAGAAATTATTGCAAGCTCAAGATAAGATACTCGAACAAATGCTGAAAGTGATGGAATGTTGCAAAGCCTAAGGCTTCGTGTACGGCATCGTAACAGAATATGGCAAGACAGCCTCCGCCGCTTCCGATAACTTACGTGGGTGGTGGAAGGAGAAGGCGAGGTTTGATTTGGATGGTCCGCTGTCTATAGAGAAGTACAACTCTGTAAACATGTGTTATCGGAGCGAGAAGAAGGCCGACATTAACATCCGCGAAAGACTAATGGAGATTCAGGACACAACGCTAGGGTCCCTGCTTTCAGCTCTTATGCCGCACTGTGGCCCACCCCAAAGGAAGTTTCCTCTGGAGATGAGGGTGCCCCCTCCATGGTGGCCCACCACGACCGAGCAATGGTGGTGTGAGCTTAGGTTCGTAAATGATGATAATGGCCCTCCACCATATAGAAAGCCTCATGACTTGAAGAAGGTGTGGAAAGTTCGTGTTCTTGTTTCTGTACTTAAACACATGTTGCCAGATACAGATAAGATAAGGCAATTGATTAGTCAATCGAAAAGCCTTTAGAGCAAACTGACTGCAAATGAGAGTATTACTTGGTTCGATGTTCTTGATCAGGTTGATCGGGACTTTCAAAGATGCTGCATGGATTTTCCTAATCTGTTTACTAAGTGTAAAAATGCTAGGAAGTTGGATTCTGTAGGAAATGAGGAAGGCAATCAATTTGTTGCATGCAAAACGACTTGCACTGGCAGGGCATGAGTTGAATAAGAATAAGAGTGCTCAGGATAATCAGTCTAGTCAGACGCAGCGGAAATAAAAAATGAAGCAAAACGATAAAACGATACTAAGATAAATGCCTAAATCCGTTGATATCTCGAGATACCGGATTCTAGCTATCTTCCACACGTTGATCGCGCACGATTCCGCGTTAGAATATCTACGATTCTTCGACGTTGATCTCGCGCACGAGATTACATGAATCGGCTTCAAATTCATTGATTCGAGCGCACTCGAATATCCAAATATGGAAAAAGAAGGAGATCACACTCTACTTCAAAAAAAGTGGCAAAAAACACACAAACCATTGTATTCAAAAATCAACCCCTTTTACAATGACATCACGTCCCTATTTATAGGAATTTTACAACACACATGCGACTCAACCAGTGACTCACGACCTACGACTTACAGTACAACACTACATGACTTAACACATTACACGACTTAACATACGCGGCTTAACAATACAATACATATTACCACATCATGCGACATAACAGTACAATGACATAACGACATAACGATATACAACATAACGACATAAGAAGATCAGCGACATAAGCATCAGCGACCTAAGCAACATAGTGACATAAGAACAACGCGGCTTCAGGAATGGCCCAGCGACTTAAGGAAGGAGGCGACTTAAAGAAGTAGGCAACTTAAGAGAATGACTTAAGAGAAGCGCATAAGAACATAGCGACCTAACTGAGCGACTTAAGAAACGCGGCCTTGTTTTCCTGAGCCGTTAGCTTCATAGGTCGGTAGGTCATTGAGCGACTTAAGAAAAACACCTCGCTTATCTTGATGCGTTGATGGCTGGGGCGGCCTTAGGTCGTTGAGCGACTTATGCACGCGACTTAAGGAAATGAGCGACTTATGTTGGAGAGAGTTAACCTGATGTGCTGTATCATCCTCCCCTGCTTGAAAAGAATTCGACCCCGAATTCACACTTTCCTCTTCTTTGACATGCTTATTCCCGTGATATGGAATCAAGTATTTGACGTTGAAAACGTCAGCAGTATGGATATGATCCGGCAATCTCAGCTGATAAGCATTCTCATTAATCTTCTTTACGATCTCCAAAGGACCAATCTTTCTAGCAGCTAGCTTGTTGTAAGCACCAATAGGAAATCGATTCTTAGTCAATACCGCATATACAAAATCTCCTTCTTTGAATTCAACATGTCGTCGTTTGATATCTACGGATTGCTTATTTTTCTCATTCACCTTAAACAACCGTTCCTGCACAACCTTGTGGCATTCTTACAACTCATTCACAAAATCACTAGCTTGTTTGATCACTCCTTTCTGCTGTGGTACTGTAGATAAATCTAATGGTCCCTTCGGAATTGTTGAATAAACAAGCTGGAATGGATTGAAACCAGTGCTACGATTAGCTGCATGGTTGTGTGCAAATTCAGCTTGACACGGCTTGGAATCCCAACTCTTTAATTGTCATTCACAAGGCATCTCAATAGATTACCTAGGGATCTATTCACAACTTCTGTCTATCCATCCGCCTGTGGATGATAAGCACTACTAAATTTCAGCTTTGTCCCGACCATTCTTCATAGACTCATCCAAAAATGATTCAGAAAATGAGTGTCTCTATCTGATACAATAGATTCAGGCAATCTATGAGGAAGATAGATCTCTCTGAAGTATAACCATGCAACATTAATTGCATCTGCCGTCTTCTTGCATGCGATAACATGTACCATTTTTGAAAATCGATCAACCACTACATAGATAGAATCATTGCTACTTTGCGTCCTCGGCAAACCCAATAAAAGTCCATACTAACATCCACCCATGGTTTAGTAGGTATAGGTAACGACATATATAATCCTGCATTTGTTGTGGTCTCCTTTGAAACTTGACAAATATGGCACCTCTGAACGAATTTTCCAACCTCCTTCCTCATTGACAGCCAGAAATAAGACTTTGAGATCAACTGCAACGTACGGTCACGACCCACATGTCCTTCTTCATGTAATTCCTTGACAATTTTCATTTGTAAACTGCAATCTGGAATACACAACTGATTTCCTTTGAACAGAAAACCATCAACCAGCATATATCCATCCATGCTTCCCTGCTTGACTTCATCTAAGATCTTGGAAAAATAAGAATCTGATGTGAGCAAATCTGTAAGTAAATCAAAACCCATCACCTCTACTCTCATGGTTGTTAGTAAAGTATTCCTCCGACTCAATGCATCTGCGACACGATTAGTTACTCCAGACTTATGTTTGACGACGAATGTAAATTGCTGCAAATAAGCTATCCACGATGCATGCCTAGCTGCAATTTTATTCTGCCCTTGTAAATCCTTCAATGCTTCATGATCCGTATACAAAACAAATTCTTTGTGGAACAAGTAATGTCTCCAATGCTTCACAGCCTGCACAATAGCATAAAACTCCACATCATAAGCATTGTATCTCATCTTTGCTCCAGAAAGTTTTTCACTGAAATAGCAATTAGGCAACCCTTCTGACTCAACACTCGTCCAATTCCAACTTTAGAAGCATCTGTATGTAACTCAAATAGCAACTGAAAATCTGGCAACACTAGAATCGGTGCTGAGGTTAAAAGTTCCTTGATTTGTTCAAAAGCAAATCCTGCCTCTTCCGTCCATGAAAATTTCTTTCCTTTCATACAATCAGTAACAGGAGCCATCACATTACTAAAGTGCAGTATAAATCTTCGATAAAATGAAGCTAACCCATGAAAACTTCTGACTTCTGTTATAGTTTTGGGCTGTGGCCAATTTCTGATTGCGGCTACTTTACTTTGGTCCACTTGTGTCCCTTCCTCAGACACGACATAACCCAGAAATAAAACACTTGGCGTCATGAATACGCATTTCTTCGTCGCTGCATAGAACTTTTCTT
The DNA here is from genome assembly GCA_030765085.1 of Allium cepa. NCBI lineage: Eukaryota > Viridiplantae > Streptophyta > Magnoliopsida > Asparagales > Amaryllidaceae > Allium > Allium cepa. The sequence goes on along the minus strand of CM060937.1, from coordinate 691,699,531 downwards.
GACGAAGAATAGCTAACACCTTTCGCAAGTGTTAAATGTGCTCTTCTGTGCTAGCACTATATATCAAGATATCATCAAAGTAAACAACAACAAACTTCCCAATATAAGGTCTGAAAATATGATTCATCATCCTCATAAATGTACTTGGTGCATTAGATAGACCAAACAGCATAACCAGCCATTCATATAATCCATCTCGAGTCTTGAATGATGTCTTCCATTCATCACCTACTCTTATACGAATCTGATGATAACCACTCTTAAGATCGATCTTTGAAAAGATTACAGACCCGATAAGTTGATCCAATAGATCATTAAGTCTTGGCATAGGAAATCTGTATCTGATAGTAATTTTGTTGAGTGCCCTGCTATCCGTACACATCCTCCACGAACCATCTTTCTTTGGTACCAATAGAGCTGGTACAGCAAAAGGACCGAGACTTTCTCGAACACGCCCTTGCTCAAGCAACTCCTCAACCTGTCTCCTCAACTCTTCGTGCTCCTTTGGACTCATCCGATAATGTGGCCTATGCAGTAAAACAGCACCTGGCACTAGATCAATTTGATGTTGTATGTCCCTCAGCGGCGGTAATTCCTTGGGTAATTCTGTAGGGAAAACATCTTCAAACTCATCCAACACCGGTCTAACTACCGCAGGAATTTCAAGAGCTTCGCTTGTTTCATACCTAATCAACATAAACATTTCATCACTATCCTTCACTTCTTCAACAAATTCCCTCGTCGATAATAGGCTAATTGATTCCACTTTCTTCTCTACCTTGCTTTCACTTTGTTCTCGCTTCTTAGGAACTAAAGTAATTTGAGTACCCTTCGAACATGAAACTGTAACTGTTGGTGCGACCATTATGTTGTACATCTCTATCATATTGCCACGGTCTTCCCAATAGGACATGACACACATCCATGTCGACAACATCACACCATATATCATCTTTGTACTTCTTCCCAATAGAAAATGTAACAAATGCTCATCTTCCCACTGTCACTTCTCCACCTTTCTTCAGCCATGCCAGTTTATAAGATCTAGGATATTTTTCAATCTTCAACCCTAACTTCATGACGGCTTCCTCAGAAATAATGTTATCACAGCTTCCCGCATCAATAAGAAATCGACAAACCTTTCCCAAGATAGTACATGTAGACTGAAAAATATTGCTTCTTAGCCAACTAGAATCATTCTCATGCTTTGGCACTAAACAAGACCTCCTCATCATCAAGTTACATCCTTCATCTCCTGACACCACTTCATCTTCATCAAACTTCGAAGGTTGGGAATAATCAATCTCAGCTTCCACATCCTCATTCTCACATTCCTCTGGAACTAATGCACTTCTTTGGCTTCGTACATTCATTGCTTTTTTGGCCAAACCCCTGACAATTATAGAACTTGATACTATTATTGACCTTTGCTTTAGCGGCTTCATTGACAATTGGTTTACTGACTGCCTTGGAAACATTAACACTGCTACTAGCACCCTTATTCTGGTTGTTGGAACTCGTAAACACACCAACTCCTCGTCTCCCTTTCTTCTCCCAAGCTAGAGCTCTCTGATGTGCTTCAGAAACAGACATTGGATTAAACATATTCACCATTTCTTGGATTTGCATTCGTAACCCTCCAATATATCTAGTTGTTAGCTGTTCTTCTCTTTCCATAATATCATTCCTTGCAATCAACTGATAGAATTCATCTGCATAATCATTCACTGTCTTCGTCCCTTGTCTCAAATTCTGCAAACGTTGATACATGAGAGATTGATAATTGTACGGCAAGAAAGTTGTTTTCATCATCTTTCTCATCTTCTCCCAAGTGACAACCTTTGATTTTCCCATTCTCTCTCGAGTTAGTTTAGTTTGTTTCCACCGAGCCATAGCTCTTCCCCTTAATCTTGTAGCAGCTAACTGAACTCTGCGATTCTCAGGTACTTCTTTGAATTCCAAAATTTCTTCAACATTAGACAACCAATCAAGCAATTCTTCTACTTGCATACCACCTTTGAATTCTGGAATTTCCATCCTCATACCTGATTCCCATTTACGATCATTTTCTGAATCAAGATATTGATTTTGCACTTGGCCTCGATTTCGCTAATGCATACTACCTCTATCACCATCCTCCTCAAAATCATATGTACACCGGTATCGATCCCGTCCATCTACATCTCTTCGACCATACATGTCCCTTCAAATCTGCCTTTTAACATCACGATAAGGTTCATTGTCAAACTCACGTGGGGTTCTTCTTTCTTCATTTCGATACTCATGGCAGTCTCGCCTCATTGAAACTGATGATTCTCTCCTCTCCCGATAAGACTGGGGTGACACTCTTCCTTCTTCCAAAACCGATGGGGAAACTCGGTTTCCACTCTGATTCGAAACTGGTGACGTTCTCCTTTGACTTTGATTCATGTCTTTCATTAATTTCTCTAATTTCTCAATACCCTCATTGAACTTTTCATTGATACGCTGCTCCATCTGCTTAGCTTCTTGTCTTCTATATACATCTTCAACATTATGATAGCGGTTAGCATGTCTCGGAGGCATGTTCATTCACAATCTCTTTTCTGATCTTACTTGGCTTTAACTCGGCTTTGAATTAGAGTTAACTCGGCTCTGAACTCTGCACTAGCTCGGCTCGGCTTTGAATTTAATTCTGAACTCGCCTTGATCTTACTTAGCTTTGAACTAGGATTCGAACTAGGCTCTGATATGGCTCGGATCTGATATGACTCTGATACCCAACTGATGCAGCGGAAATAACAAATGAAGCAAAATGATAAAACGATACTAAGATAAGTTCCCAAATCCGTTGATCTCTCGAGATACCGGATTCTAGCTATCTTTAACACGTTGATCGCGCACGATTCCGCGTTAGAAGATCTATGGTTCTTCGACATTGATCTCGCGCACGAGATTCCATGAATCGGCTTCAAATTCGTTGATTCGAGTGCACTCGAATATCCGAATATGGAAGAAGAAGGAGATCACACTCAACTTCAACAAAAGGGGCAAAAACACACAAACAATTTTATTCAAAAATCAACACCTTTTACAATGACATCACGTCCCTATTTATTGGAATTTCACAACACACATGCGACTCAACCATTGACTCACGACCTATGACTCACAATACAACACTACACAACTTGACACATTACACGACTTAACATACGCGACTTAACAATACAATACATATTACCACATCATGCGACATAACAGTACAACGACATAACGACATAACGATATATAACATAACGACATAAGAAGATCAACAACATTAGCATCAGCGACCTAAGCGACATAGTGACATATGAACAACACAGCTTCATGAACGGACCAGCGACTTAAGGAAGCAGGCGACTTAAAGAAGCAGGCGACTTAAGAGAATGACTTAAGGGAAGCGGCATAAGAACATAGCGACCTAACTAAGCGACTTAAGAAACGCGGCCTTGTTTTCCTGAGCCGTTAGCTTTATAGGTCGGTAGGTCGTTTAGCGACTTAAGAAACACACCTCGCTTATCTTGATGCATTGATGGTTGGGGCGGCCTTAGATCGTTGAGCGACTTAAGCGACTTAACTCGCTTATCTTGATGCGTTGATGGCTGGGGCTGCCTTACGTCGTAGAGTGACTTATGCACGGACTTAAGGAAATGAGCGACTTATGTTGGAGCGAGTTAACCTGATGTGCTGAATCATAGTCGTTGCCCACACATAGATTTTGTTCGATATAATACAAATATAGATAGCACGATGAAACTGAATTATAATGCAGATGCGGTTATAGAATTCTGTTATGTGCCTGAGTTGAGTATCGAGAGTAATGGCGATCATCAGAGTAATAATTATTATAGAGTTGACAAAGCTGCTGAAGTGGTACAAGATTATGGTTTTTCTGGGTTTGGATATTCTGATATGATTTAAAATTTGAATGGCTTGGAAGATTGGTTTTGGGTCCGAAAGCTGTTGACCAATTATCAGAGAATCTGCACTTTCTGTTGGCATCTTCATCTTTCTTGGTTTATTACTTTGGTTTTCGTGGCATTTAATTCTCTTTGGATTATGTTTTCCTGGGAGTTTCTTATTGTTGTTGGCCTTGGATTATAAAAGCTGATGATTTTTATATATAATTTTTTTTTGTGGCTGTTATGTATTATTTTGATTTCAAACGATAATTTAATTGAAAAACTGAAGTCGTTTCTCCAATAATCCAAATCAAGAATTAATGCCTTTTCTGCCATTTTAGCAAGCACTTCAAGGTATAGAACCTGCGGTTCAAAATTAATTACATTTATTGGTACAAACAAATTAATTGAACAAGTTAAACCAATCATACCAAATCAATTTTTTTTCATTTTTCTTTGATTTTGAGAAATATCCGACAAACCAGCTCCGTTTTTGTTTATTGAATAATTATTTCGATTGCGATATTGTTTAGTGGTTTCACATCAAAACAACCATTTACTCACCCATTGTTAAATAGTATTTCTAGATTTGTTCTCTTTTACAAACAGAGAAAGGAAATTATGAGAATATTATTCAAATTTACTACTTTTTCAAAATAAGAAGAATATATTATTATGGTTCACGTATATGTTTAAAACCTTAGCTACATTTTCATATAGAAATTTTCCTACAAAATAAGAATATGTTGTATAAGAAAAAAATTGTCCTACCAACGGAGAAAATATTTTCTACGTAGAGGTCCTACTAAACTAAATATTGGCTGACCGAAGTCTACTTTTTTCTTTAATTAAATTATGTGTAAATGTATAAATATGAACATATTGTTTATAAATAAGAAAAATAATATGGTAAAACATAACTGAATGTATTATATAATTCTTGAAATGTGATGGTTATTCTTTTTGTTAATGTCAATGAGATACAAACTAGGTATGCCTTAAAAGGTTTTTCAATTATAAATTTAATGCAAGTGCACATTTTATTTTGAAGCGTGTATGGGTATCTTTGTCAACCTTGGGTTTTATGTTTGAAAGTTATTTTCGGTGGTGTTAGGAACAAATTTGAATGCAAAAAATTTATGTCCGATTTTTAAATTAAGTGGATTTCTCGCTTTAGTCAAATTGGCACTATATGTTCTCATTTAATTCAGTTTTCAACGTTAATAATTGATGATATTGGTTTTGGTTTTTATTAATCAGAATTATGGATCAACACATTAGATAATATCAGCGGTTTGTATAAATGATTTTTTAATTCTTGGAAGGCTTCCTAACAGTCTTATCCCCATTCAAAGTTCTTTTATCTCTTAATCACATTGAAGAATGGGATACATTTGTCGGTTGCCTTGGAGGTGAACTTGCTCAAAGCTGCAACTCTACCATTCAAACTCATTACATCTTTACTTGTTTTGGGTACAACTATGCCTTTGATGTCTTGGATCTAGTCGGGGTGGGATTCAACCCCTTGTGCACTAACAGTGTAACCTAAAAGCTTTTCGGAATATACCCGAAAGAAAAATTCTAAGGATTTAGCTACATTTAATTTCTTCGTAATATTTCAAACATTTCTTCAAGATCTTTAAGATGACTCCTAACTTCATGGGACATTATTAACATACCATCAACGTAAACCTCCTATTTTGACCAATTTGCTCCTTGAACATTCTGTTGACCAATCTTTGATAACTAGCACTTGCATTTTTAAGTCTAAAAGGCATTGCTTTATAAAAGAAAGTTCTCTGGTCGGTAATGAAGCTTGTATGCTTTTCATTTGTCTTGAACATAGGGATTTGATTGCATCTTGAATAAGCATCCATGAGAGATAATAGCTTGTGTCCAATAGATGCATCAATTAGCTGGTCTATTCTTGGTAGTGGGTAACAATCTTTTGGGAATGCTTTGTTAAGATCTGTGTAATCGATACAGGTTCTCCACTTGCCATTCGACTTTTTCACCAATATAGTGTTTGATAGCCATTTTGAATAAAAAACTTCTCGAATGAATCTATTTTCAAGTAGCTTTTTAAACTCTTCCTATAAAACATCAGACTAAACTTTGTCAAATTGCCTCTTCTATTGTCGGACGGGGGCTACGTTTGGATTAATATTTAGTGTGTGGCACATCATTGATGGGTCAATTACGACCATGTCTAAATGGGTCCATGTAAATACGTCCTTGCCAGCTTTAAGGAATTGAATCAATTCTATTTTAATGTTGTTATCTAAATCTTTCTTCACTTTGACTATTTTTGTTGAACCGTTGGATCTATACATACCTCTTCAAGATCAACTGTGGATTTTATCCTCTCCATTTCTCCTCGGCATTCCAATTCTATGATGATCATGCCTTCTTCTACAGGGTCAGCATTGGTCCTCTTCATCTTCCATCCAGATGAAATACACCTTTCAAATACAGGTTTATTCGTTTTATTTTATCTTATTTTTGCTACGAATGTTGGACGTAAAAATACATCATCCAAAGGTTGAAAAATATTAAAAGAGGCACAATAAGAAGACTACTCCCTTTTGTGTTAATCAATATTGCAAACTACATTTCGCGATAACTAAATTATTCTTCCCAAGTAGTTTCATAGCCTCTTTTAGTCAAGAATTTTACCATTGGGTATTTTTGTGAAACAAAAACATCCACCTCATCTAGCAAAGGACGGCCAAAGAATGCATTGTTGTATGAAGATTGATCGAGGTTCACGAAGAGAGTCTTAAATGTTCTGTAGCATGGTAGCTATTTTTCTTAGCAGCCTTACTTGCCCGACAGGTTTCAACCCCTAATTATTAAACTCAAAGATGTTTTCAAACCAGGTTCCATAGAACGCCAGTCTGATCGTAGGGATGCTTGAAAATGATGTTAAGCGCACTTCTAGTATCTACCAAAATCTTAGATACTATGGAAAGTCTGATTTGAGCTGTGATTATAAGGGGTCATTTTGAGGATGATGGATTCATTTCTTTAGCTTATGTGGAAGGACAATAAGATTTGGCATCTGTGTATTAAGTCAAGGATTCTAAAGCAGGGGCTCTTTATGTTTAAAGCGCAATCCTTTCCTAGCTTCTTTGATATATTTTTCCCTAGCTCCTTTACTATTTCCTACTACATGTGGTCCTCCATGAATTACATCAATTCTTTTCAATTGTGGGCTTAAACTTGATGAATCTTCATCATCTAAGAAATTCGTAGCGTGTCTAGGGTATTTTTAGGGTCCATTATTAGTTCGTGGTGCTCTCTACTTATCATGGGCAAACTCCATCAAATGTCATTCACGAATTAGCATTTGAATAATCCTATGTAGTACTCCACATTTATCCATTTTATGGCCATTTTCCTTATGATAAGCGCAATACTATCCCCTTTTTTCTGCTTCGGGAATTTCTTGGCCTTGAATGAAGTTGGGAAATTAATCCTTTCTTTGGTTGTGGCAAAGATGTAACACAAAGGTTTATTCAAAGCAACTGAATTAGTGTTAGATTCTTCCCATCTCAACATTTTGTGTCTTCGATTGAATCCAAATCTTCCTCTATCCTTCTTAATGTTGGCTTTTCTTTTTTTGCATAATATAATTCATCTAGTAGAATGAATTTATAAGCATGAAAGTAAAAGTCTTGAAAACTTTTACGTCCATGGATGAAGAGCTCCTTCCAAAATGGCGTGTTTTCTATCTATCTCGAATGTACTACAATTGACTTTTCCATGTCATTCATGTCATTGGCCTTCAATGCCTCTATGTCGAACCATTTTAGATAATCTCCTAATGACTCCCCTTGCCTTTGCTTGATGTTTGCCAAAATGATGTAGTCGATTACCAGATCTTTGGATATGTAGAAATGGGCAGAGAATTTATAGAAAAATTGCTTCCATGAATAGATAATTTTCTCGGTACTATTTTGCAGTAGCTCCTTGAAGTGTTACTAGAAACAATCTACATTGCGCTGCCCAAGAAGCATTATAAAGGTCCATTTGGCTATCAAAAGCCATTAGGTTGTCATTAGGATCAGTAATACCATGGTATTTCGTAGTTGCGACCTTAACATGGGACAAAATTGTTGTTGACGTGATTTCGTCAATGAATGGAGCTACTTGACCATTGTCATTTGCTTGCTCGTCTAAAGTTATTTTTCCAACAAATCTTTAACATCTTTCCCTACCACATCCTTCAAATAAGCTTTAGCATTATGATTGCGTTTTCGATTTGGATTAATTCCTTTGAAATTGAGCTTCCAGATTGCTCTAAACATTTATCTTGCATTCTACCCTAATGATCGGCTTTAGTTACATGACATTTCTTCTTCATTAATGGTGTTAAGTCAATTCTGCTCTTTCTCTCGATTGTGTGAGCCTTCATATTCCTCCTTGGGCAGACTACTTCACCCCCTTTTGTTGGTCTAGAAATTTTAGATGATTTTTGAGTAAGGGCTGCTTCCAAGAGTTCTTGCATTTGTAGCAGTTGTTGTTCCAAATGTTTTACTTTTGGTGCATTATCATCGGGTTGTGCCGGAGTTGATGGTTGTCCTAGAACAAAGTCTTCTATGTTGAAGAATGGAGCAATATTTTTCTCCATAAGTGCTATGTATACTGCTTCCTCATCCAATCGACTAAGTCATTTTGATTTCATTTTCCTATAAAAAAATCAAAATTTCCATAGTTAGTCTATAAGGAAAGAACTAGGTCGAAGGTTCGAGCCTTCCTTTTAGCGCCAAAAATGTTAACAAGAAACCTTGTTAACATCCAAGATATACTTAATTGAAAGTGAATCAAGAAGGAGATCCCTTTCGAAGGGATCAAAATTAGGTTAAGAATCCACTTTTAATGGACTCTTTCGAAAGTTTTAATGATTCTTTCATAGTTTAGACTCCTTCGAAGGAAAGGATATGTTCCAAAGTTTTCAGACACCTTTCGAAGAAGTCCTTCAAATTGTTTGATTCAAGGACTTCAAAGAGAATCACTTTAATGGTCCAATTCCCTTCGAAAGGATTTTGCACCAAATGTACATCCGTTCGGATGGATACGAAACCCAATGTGTATATATTGAAAAAAAAGTTGATTCAAGGTGATATAGAGCATAATTTTGGATAAATAACATAAGTCATATAAACTCGATGATATTGAAGTATCATCACCATTTTGTTTTAGTGCGATTTGGGCTTTCGACATGATGATAATATGCTTCAAAATCAAGATATACAAATACTCTCTATTGCATTGCATATGCCAATAAAGGGTTAAGAAGATAAGTGTGTATTATGTGCAATTGGTCATAGGACAAGCTAATGGCCGAAATGATCATTCTCATATTCAAAATCAATATCAGATCCATGCATCCTCTCTTTTTATTTCTCATAAACGGATTGCAAGTTATGGAAGTTTGTCCCTAATTAGATTTAGGGTCACAAGAATTTTATTTAGCAAAGAAATGTGAAGAATGAAAATTTGGTCTCTAACTTGGACCCCTGGGGTCGTACTCATAGATGTGGTTGGACCCTTCCACATTCATTCTTTCGAAGCTGTCGAAAGGTAACTTTTCCAACCTTTCGCCTTCATCCTTTTGACTTTATCCTTTCACATTCATGGTATCAAAGTTGTGGGTAGGTATTTGGGCCTTATTATGCTTGAATTTTCCCTCTTGTTACTATAGAAAGCGTGTTAACAATGGATATTGATCTAATGCTCTTCAATATTGCTTTCGAGTACTTTTGGAGACTTTCAACACCAGCGAAAGGTAGCTACTCAACCATGGTACTACATTATGTTGTTAGAGTTTTATCAGAAGCACTTATGACTTATTCGAAACCATCAAAACCTTTTCATTGTTGTTAAAATCATTGCTAACATGATGTATTGCTTCTTGAATGAGTGAAGAATGGTGGTTGGATGGTTTCAAAAGGATTTAAATGGTGATGGAAGGATCATTGCGAAATGTAAATTATAATGAAGGAGGCTTCTTTGTAGACGATGCTTGGGGAAGGTGGCTTTAGAAAGTGTCCCCATGAATAACGTGGAAACTCATCCTCTTATGTTTGTTGATGCAATACTGGTCAGGTGTGAAACCTCCCTAATATTTGCCGAAGGGTTCAACCGATTTGAAAGGCTAATCTTTTCTTTCAAAAGGTTTGTTTTGGTATAATCTTCTCTGATCATTTCGTAGGATCTGATAAATGAGTAGAAGCTTGTTATTATTACTTCGAAATGAATTTTAAATACATTCAATACCCTTTTATGTATGTGGAACCAACTATTTTGAAAGGATCGACCTAAGTGGAAGGTCAGCCTTTTCCCTTTTTGACTGGTTCGGAAGCCTATACTCCATTTAATGCTTGTAGAAGCATAAGGCGCTTGTGGCAACATTCTAACCTCTTCAAAAGCTACTCTAATGACTTTGAAGTCCCACTTTATTGAATTATGGAAAAACCCTCCTTTTCAATTTTATGGAGCTTCTACAATGCTTTCTTAGCCATTATTTCGTACCTTCATTCTTAAGTGAGCATTATGGTTAACAGCTTCTAACCCAAGCTAGCAAAAAATTTCAAGCCATCATCATATCAAAATGCACATATCATTAACGCAACTTGAAAATTTTAAATTTTTGATTTATTTTTTAAAGTAAAACATTTACGGTTTTCTACAACACAAAATTCTGTTCATGTACTAACTGTGAGTGATAGAAATAAAAATACGATCGTGCACGAAAATATGACACGATCACACTCAAAAATAAAATACACAGATTATTTTATTCTATGGAATTTCAAAATACCATCGTTTTCCATAAAATACATCAAATTATAATTTAAATATTTGTCAAATTAAAAATTATGGAGAAATCCTAGGAATTGAAATAAAAACATGTCTTTAAAAATCAAGTCATTTTATTGACAATTGATATTTATTCAAATAATTTATTACTGTAAATAAATTTACAAAATGGTTCACTATTATTATTTATTAATTAATATGAGTTTGTTAACAAGAAAATTTCTCAACAATCCCAAAGCTATGTGAAAGCAAATAAGTTCATATAGAATAAGGCTGGCAAAAAGATTGGTTCCTTTAAAACCCACCTTTTGACCAAATTGATTTAGTCAAAATAGTTTCGGAAGTTGACTTACAAATGTAAGAAAGGGAAGGAGCATCTAACTCGAAAACCTTCTTTTATATAAGTTGAAGACAACTATTAACTTTGAATTTTCATCTGTTTAGATCATGTTGAAAGTTTCATTATAGCCCTTTCTGTTAGAAATGCGGATTACGGATCTTAAGGCTAGGATAAACACTAGAGGGGGGTGAATAGTGTTTTAAGGAATTACTAAATCTTTTTGAGTTTATGTTAATCTGAACACAAATGTATGCAATATTCAAACACAGATATGATCATAGAAACAAAAACAGGTGTAGAAATAAAGTAAAAGCAGTAAAAGAAAAAACACAATACTAGTTCGAAGTTACCCTACATCCAGTCCTGCACATAAGTACGGATTTCCTTTTAAAAGCATTTGTGTAATTACACCCTCGATTTCAAGGCTACGAAGTACACCCTCCAGATTCACAATCCTCTAGGTAGAGATACTTGATTTCAAGGGCAACAAGTTCACCCAATTGATTTCCTAGGCTACAATCACACCTTTTCTAACTTGATCGATTTCCAAGGCCACAATCACACCTTTTCTAACTTGATTGATTTTCAAGGCCCCAATCACATCTTTTCTCACAAAAATAATTACAAAAAAGTCTATAACTCTGAATAGCACTGAGAATCTTGTTGAAATAGTGATAGAGAATCAAACCAGAAATGATCTAGTTCGATTCAATGTTGATTTCGGCAGAGTAATGGTAAGAATACGTATAAAGAAATGTGGAAGAAGAAGAGGAGTGAAAACCAGAAAAATATTTATTGAAATTGGTTGAAAACAGCCCCTACTTATAGAAGAACAATAGCCATGTCCATTCGTGAAGGGATATGACGAATAGACATTTCTTTTGAAATTCAAATTTTTTGAAATCAACTCACACTATGTCGACATGGGTAACTTGGGTATGTCGAAATCCCAAAAGAAATTTGGTGTTTTGTTTTTCTTTGAAAATAACTTTTATCTTATATTAAAACTATTTTATACCTTTTTAAATATACTTAACTATAAATAAATATAGAGAATAATATTTTGGTATATATGAAATTTTACTATAATTTTATATTTAAACCTAAGTATAAATATTAAAAGTTAAATATATTATTATTAAAAGATAGTTTAAAGCTAAGGATAATTTGATTTGAAGATAAAGATTATTTTGAGGCTAAAAATATTTAAAATCAGGATAGATATTTTTTGTTCTTTTAAAAGGAAGGTTTTGAAAACATTTTGAAAACAAGATATAATTTTGTAAAATCATTTTAAATAAAAGGTTAGCGGATACAAAACGATGTTCCACTAGACTTTTCGTAGGTTTCATCCTACTTAGGGTTCCATCCCTTTAACAAGCTCGAAGTGGATTCCATTCCACGAATAAATTGGATTTTAAGATGCTAGTGCTTTACTAGGAGTTTTAAAAAAAATCCTAATTAAATTACTTATTCTAGAAATCTTGAACTCTTGATATTCATGATAATCATGAGTCTTCAGTCTCAATATCTTGAATCTCTATACTGTACAGTCTTCATTCTTGGTACCTGCATGCTTAAATCCTGCATATACATACATATCTAAACTATAATGTTAGTATTTATATTTTATAATCTTATTCTAAGGTTGTTGTCATTAAAACTATCATCTCAAGGACCAACACTTTCGACTACGTCGGAAGGTATGACTAAACTACTGAAGTGACATAACTGCTTTCAACCTCGTCGATTTCGTTTCATCCTTGGAGGAAATCCTTTGAAAGGATTGTCGATGTAGTTGAGTGTAGGTTCCTTTCAAATGGAGTCCTCATTAGATGACTACTTGCTAATTGTAGACAAGATTTCCTTCGGGACCACCCTTTCGACTAGGTCGAAAAGGTTTATATCCTTTCAAAATAGATCCGATTTGCAGTTGCCTAAGCTTTAATTAATATACTTGACATAAGATCGTTTTGGACGTTCTTAAGTTCTATGAATCAAAACATGATCATCATCCTTTTTTGCCATTATATAATATTTATCATGATGATGATACGTTTCGACATGTATGTTTCCAAAGTCAATCCTATTGATTTGCATAGATAAAAGGAAGTTAAGAGAATAAGATAACATCATGTGCGATTGATCATTAGACTAGCCAATGATCGAAATAACCTTCCTTATAATAAAAATACTTAATGAATATGTGAATCTCCCCATTATCGTTTATCCAAAATGAGTTACAATTTTAAGAGCTTTTCCATAAATCGATTTAGGGTTTATAAAAATTTTATGGTAGCAATGAAGTAAAAATGAAAGAAAAGAGTTTAGGATTCTCCAAATCTGGTCCCCGTTTCTTATTTATAGATGCAGGTCGGCTCCCTTTCTTGCAAATGCTTCCGACCTAGTCGATAAATCCTTTTATCTTCCACCTCTTTCCTTTTGATGTGGTTGAAAGGCCTCGCCTTCCTTTAATGCAGTCGAAATGCTACTTCATCGAATCATCTAACTCATTCTTGCACTTACCTCTTCTTTTTCAGACCTTTTGAACAATTCGATAGGGTCTTTTACCAACCTTTCGCCTTTGTTAAGTCTTTAGTATTCCTTTTTCCTGCTTTCCCCTACATTGCTTTCGACATCATCGAAAGGGCCACAAATGCGCTTTTCTCTTCATGCTGCCTTATTGTCATTATAAGTAAAGAAAGGAGCTTTCGACTCTAACAATATGTTGTTTACTAAGGCTTCAAAGATGTTGAAGTATCAATGATTTTGATGCGATGGTAGCTTCCGTACATGCTTGGGGGCTGATGCGGAACCTCCTCCTGATGTTATTGCTTCGACCGGTTCGAAAAGGTTTTTTTGAGTAATTTTGAATGAAGGCAAAACCTTTGGTTTTGAATGGAATGGCATGCATATGAATGGGTATTATTCATTACCTTCGAAATGGGTTTTGAGCCCAGTCCTGCTTTTACTACATACATGAATCCATTTGCATCGAAGGGTTGAAAGTGGCGGAAGGGTGACCCTGCTTTTCTTTTTCACCTGTCTCAGAAGCTTTTACACTATTTATTACTTATGAGGGTGCCCGGTGCCTGTGACTCCTTCGAAAGCCTTCTTAATGTCTTCACATCCTTTCATAACCTTTGTCAAAACTCATACCTATTAATTCAATAGAGCCTGGCATCTTCATTTACCTTCTTCCATACCTTTGTTCTTAAGTGGATTTTTCGGCCAACATTTTGACCCCTTGTATGAAAGAAGCTTTTGTTCTTTAGGAAAAAATTTTCAAAATGTCCTAATACTTTTTTTTCCTGCAAAATTCAAAGTAAGTGACATTTTCTATTGTCAACTCATTATCTTACACACACACACACACACACACATATGCCTTATAATAAGCCAACACAACAGTGCCTCTAAATTTGAATGTTTAGTTGATCATAATCCTTATTCAATAAATGACGATATGCTTTCTATGGTTGATAATTATCCATGCACATAATAATTGTTGTCTATGAACTTCTTTGAAACAGTCGATGTCTTGAAATAGGAGGTCATGAACTACTATCTGGAAATGAGTCTTTGCAACCTACAGTTCTTAATAAGTATTTAGAAATTCTTCCTAGAAATAAGAATAATCTCAAACTATGAATTCAAATATTGTGAAAATTGTCTAGTGTTGAACATTGATAACCTTGATTTTAGTATTAAGAAGACCAGTTCGAAGTATCTAGTTGATGACTTAAATGTCTATTTTAGTTTCAATATTATTGTTCTAAAATCAAGATTCAGGAACTCATAGACAGGATCCGAAATTGATGATAAAAGACCTAAAATTTAAACTCAAGCATTAGAAAGATATAATTTCTAAGCCTAGATTAGGGCATCATTGAATTAAATTTTATAAGTCAATGTTAAGATGTTAAGAACCTAGGTTTGAATTTTAATAAGTGAGATTCATAAATAGTCCTGAAAATACGATTCTCCAACACAAATTTAGGTATTAGTGGTGAATAATCAAACATTCATAATAATTGTCTTCATGATAAAAATCCCAGGCCTGGATTAGGGCATGTGTTGAATGATCAAAAATCCACAACAACTATCTTCATAATGGGAATCTCCAGCCTAGATTAAGGCATATTTGGATAACTAGAAATCCATGGTAATTATCTTTATAATAGAATTCTCAAGCCTTGATTAGGGCATCAATAATTAAGTTGGATGATAGCCTCGAGACCATGATTTGGGTATGAGGAAGATCATAAATTATAAGAGAAGATCGAAACCTTTATTCCTATATTTAACGTCGATAAGTGAGAGTCTCATAACCTAGATTTAGGTACTAATGAGCGGAGTCTTGTTCTACTCCTTAATTTTTACTTTCTTTATTACGTGTAAATCTATTAGGCCTCTTATGTAGTTGTAATCTGATTAGCAGCTTTTTGTGCTTGGATGTATTAGTTCATTATTCGATATGCCATTTGTTCGGCTTTGACATCTTAGTCCATTGTTTGATAAATCGCTTCTTGAGTTTGGATATCTTAATCCATTGTTCGATGAGCTGCTTCTCGGGCTTGGTGTTTGATGAGCTGCTTCTGGGGCTTGGTGTTTGATGAGCTGCTTCTGGGGCTTGGTGTTTGATAAGCTTCTTCTCGGGTTTGGTGTTTGATGAGCTTATTCTCAGGCTTGGATATCTTAGTCTATTTTTGTTTGATGCTTTTGGTTAGCTCAATTTTAGAAACTAGAACCAAGGAATCTCCCAACCTCCCTACAAGAGGCGCCTTGATCTGACCAGAGGCAAGACCAAAAGCTTGTTTATGCTTTAACGTAGACATAACGTGGCTCGGATAAAGGTTTACACTCATGTCTGTAGGAGGTTCCTGGACTTAGCCATAGTGTGGCATGGACAGTGGCTTGTCGATGCTTTAACCTGGTCATAGCATGGCGCGGATAAAGGCTTACACTCCTCCTTTTAGGAGTTTCCTTAACCTGACCAGAGATGCAGCCAAGGGCTTGTTAATGATTTAACCTAGCTGTAGTGTGGCATAGATAAAGGTTTACACTCCTCCCTCCAGTAGGCGCCTTGACCTAACCAGAGGCACGACCAAGGTCTTGTCGATGCTTTAACCTAGATATACATGGCACAGATAAAGGCTTACACTACTCCCTCCAGAAGGTGTTATGCCCTGGCCATCTCGGCACCGACAGAGGATTTGACCATTAAAAGTAGTGTCCAAATGCAAGGAGAATTCTGCTCCTAGCCATGTTTATTCATTCATCTTGGGAAAATATGGTCTCAAATGTTCAGCGTTCCATGTTCTAGGAACCATATTGTCGTTTGGTCAGCATAACTTCTGTGCCCTTGGTGGGATTACTTTGTAAATGATTACGGGTCCTTCCCAATTTGGTCCCAGGGGTCCATCCGAGGAATTTCTTTGATTTTCCATTACTCTTCGGAGTACCAGATCTCCTTCTTGAAATGATCGTATTCTTACTTTTGAGTTGTAGTGCTTTGAAATCCTTCTATGATATTTCGTTGTTCTTATTGTCACTTCATCTCTCTACTCATCTATCAAATGTAGTGATTCTCTTTTCAGTTTTTGGTTTAAATAGAATGCATATGCGATTCTTTTGTGTGATGGCAACATTGCCTCACACCCATATGTCAATGAGTGAGGAGTATGACCCATTGCCATTTTGGTTAATGTTCAATAAGCCCATAAGACAAGTGGTAGCTCTTCAACCCTTGTTTCTTTTAGATTTGTTCAGCCACTTTTTCAAAATTATCTTTATGGTTTTATTTGTAGCCTCAACTGCTCCATTTGATTTTGGATGCGCAATGGGGGAAAATATTATAATGATTCCATTCTTATGACAAAGCCAAAAGAATTCTTCACTCTCAAATTGTCTTCCATTGTCATAAATAATCTTCTGGGGGATTCTGAATCCGATTATAATATTTTTGATGAAAAATTTGTGTACTTTTCCTTAAGTAATCTTAAGAAGAGGTTACGCCTCAATCTATTTAGTGAAATAATCTATGGCGACTACAATGTACTTTGCTCCCCCTTTTGAAATTGGCAATGGGTCGATTAAATCTATTCCCCATACGTCGAAGGGCCATGGACTTGAAATTGGAGTTAATTGATCGGGGGTAATCTTGGAATTTTGAGTACTTTTGGCATTTCTCGCATCATCTCACATATTCAGTAGCTTGGCTTACCATACAAGGCTAATAAAAAACTTGTCTCATTATCTTTTTTTCCTATTTCGTCCCGTTTAATTGTTCCTTGCAACATCTCTCATGTGCTTCTATCAAATATTTTACTCCATCTTCCAGACTTACGCATCTTAAGTAGGAAGTGCATATCCTTTCTTGTAAAGTATTTCATCCACTAATGTGAAATTTGAAGCTTGTCTTCTAGTTTTTCTTGCTTCACCCTTGTCAGATGGCAGTATTCTTTCAGCAAGATATTCAATGATGTGTAACATCCAAGTGTTATCGTACATGTCATTTGCTCTTGATTGATCAACCCCCTCATTTGATATTTCTTTACCAATTTCTCTTCCTCTTTCTCTTGTAAAATAGCTTGAGATCTTTTCAGAACTAACAGTTCCTTTTCTTTTTTGGATTTTCCCCTTTAATAATTGGAGCCTCTTGATACCCTACTGGAACAATCCATGTTTCAAGGGCTCCCTTTGAGCTTACAAATTTCGCTAATGAGTCAGCCTGTGAGATTTCCGACCATGGAACTTAGCGTATAGAAAAATCTTCAAACAAAGCAAGCATTTTCAGTATCTTCTTCACATATAAAGGTAGCTTGGATCCATTGTCAGACATATCTACTTCACTGGATTTACCATTAGCTTGGAATCACTAAAGGTTTCAATCCGTCATATTTGAGCTATAATTCTAAACTTAGCCCCACTATTAATGATTCATATTCAGCCACATTGTTTGTTGCGGGAAAATCTAATTTCATGGCGTAATGTAAGCAGTGTCCATCTGGTGTTATTATCACGTATCCTACACCGACCCTTTGTTCATTTGATGCACCATCGACGAACAACTGCCATATTCGCTTCTTTTCCTTTTCCTTTTCCTTTCTTGGTTGCTTTTTAATGAAGTTAGTGCATTCGTTAATGGAATCTGCCGATGCTTTCCCTTTGATTATGGCTCACAGCTGAAATTCTATATCATATTGGTTGAGCTCGATTCCCCGTTTTGCTAGCCTTCCTGAAGTTTCCAACTTGCTGAAAATTTTCTTTAAGGGGAAATTGGTCGAAACCCTGATAGGATGTGCTGGAAAATATGCTCTAATTTTTCATGGTGTAAGGATCAAGCAATAAGCTAGCTATTATGTCATTGGGTATCGAACTTCTGCATCCTTCAATGTTCTTCTTACATAATACACAGGAGGTTGAGCTCCACTTCCATTTCTAATCAATACCGACCTGATCCTATGCTCTGAAACTACCATGTATAAGTATAAGATCTCTCCATCCTTGAGACTGGTGGCTTTTCCAAATGGATTTGCAACTCCTGAAAAGCTTTTCTACAATCTTCCCCCATTCAAAGTTTTTCTTTTTCTTAATTACGCCCAAGAAGGGAATACATTTATCAATGGCTTAGAAATGAACTTTCTTAGGGCGACTACCCTTCCATTTAAACTGATTACCTCTTTACTAGTTTTGGGTTCAGTCATGTCCTAAATATATTAAATTTGGTCAGGACTGGCTTCGATCCCATGGGCACTCGCAATATAGCCTAAAACTTCCTCGAATGGCCTCCAAAGGAGCATTTCTGTAGGTTCAATTTCATTTGATATTTCCACGGTATTCTAAACATCTCTTCTAAATCCTCAAGATGATTGTTACCCTCACAAAATTTTACTAGTATGTCATCCAATAAACCAATATATTTCGGGAAATTTGCTCTTTAAACATTCTATTAACTAGCCTCTGATAAGCAGGCCCTGCATTCTTTAGCCCATAAAACACTGCTTTGTAGAAGCACATTCCCTATTCAATAATGAAGCTAGTTTTCTCTTATCTAGCTTGAACATAGGTATTTGATTGTATCCTAAATATGCATTCATGAGAGATAATAACTTATGCCCACTGGTTGACTCAACCAATTGATCAATTCGTAGAAGAGGGAAATAGTCTTTTGGACATGCTTTATTCAAGTCTGTATAGTCAATGCATGTCCTCCATTTTCCATTTGATCTCTTTACCAACACTGGATTTGCTAACTATTATGTGTAATATATTTATCGAATAAATCCATTCTCATGGAATCTCTTAACTTCTTCTTTCAAATCATCAGATTGTACCCTATCTATCTGTCTCTTTTTCTGTCAAATGGCGTTTGCTTATGGATTGATGTTAAATGCATGACACATTAACGTCGAATCAATATCCACCATATCAGAATGTGACCAAGCAAATACATCCCTACTGACCTTAGGAATTGGAATAGATCTTTATTCAAGTCAGTATCCAATTCTTTTCCTACTTTGACCACCTTAGTAGTATCATTCGAATTTACGCGTGCCTCCTCAAGGTCCTCTATAGGTATTATCCTTTCTGTTTCCCCTTGGTAATCGAATCCAGTGAGGGCTTTTTTTAGTGGAATTAGCATCGTCTCTTTTCCTTTTACCTCTAGGAGGAATGTACCTTTCACACATGCTCTTGTTAGACTTATTAATTTTAATTTCTGGTTCGAATATTGGATGTAAGAATCCATCATCCGAAGGATGAAAAACAATGAAAGAATCAAAGTAAGCAAAATACTCCATTTTATATTGATCGACTGTGGCGAAATACATCTCTCGAGAGTTAAACTTCTCTTCTCAGACTGTGCCCCATTCCCTCTTTGTCAAAAACTTCACCATCAAGTACTTTGGGGAGACAATTGCATCTATTCATCGAGTGCATACCATCCAAAGATGGTGTTGTAATAAAAGGGTTGATTGTTAATTAAAAGGAGAGTCTTAAAAGTTCTGCAAAGCGAGGGCATTCCCATTTGTAGCAGTAGTTTCATGTGTCCAATTGGAGTTGATTCCTTGTTGTTGAGTCCAAAAATTGGTTCCACGCTGGGCTCAAGCTTGTCTTCAGGGATGTTCATTTGGTCGTATGCATGATTAAGGATAACAATGACTACACTGCCTGTACCTACGAGAATTTTGGATACGATGGACAACCAGATTTGAGATGTGATCTTAATAGATCATTGTGTGGGTAGAGAATTCCTTTCTTCAACTCTTAGGGGCGATGAAAAGATTTGGCATTTGAATATTGAGCCGTGGATTCTTCATCGGGGGCTCTTCTTGGACAGAGAAGACACACTCTTTGCCTCCTTGGTATACCTGTTTCATGCCCCTTTATTGTTTCCTACCAAATGCGGCCCACCGAGAATTACGTCAGTCCTGTTTAGTGGCAGGCTTAAGCTTAGAGGGTCATCATCCTCCAACATATTTACAACATTGCTCAAGAGATTTTGTGGTCCAACATCTGTTCGTTGAGCCTTCTATTTATCCTGAATTAACTCCTTTAAATGACCCTTGTAGATTAATTTTTGGTTAATTTTAGCTAAAACCCTGCATTCATCTGTCTTGTGAGCGTTTGAGTTGTGATATGTAGAGTAGTCTTCTCCTTTTATCCGCTTTGGGTGGTTCTTAGCCTTGAAAGATGTTGGGAAGTTGACTCTTTCCTTCGCTACAGCATAAACGTAAGACAATGGCTTGTTCAAGGCAATTTCATTAGCAATTAGTTCTTCTTATTTCATTCCTTTATGCTCTCGATCTAGATCAAATCTCCCCAATTCCTTCTTTGGAATCGCTTTTTTTTTGGCATGACACAGCTTATCCATTCAAATGACTTTTTCATCTTGAAAGTGGAAATCTTGTAGATCTTTACACCCTTTAACAAAGAGTTGCTTCCGTAATGGGGTGTTTTCTATTAAGCCAGAATGTACCAGGATAATCTTGTCATGGTCACTCATGTCCTTTACATTCTGTCCTTCAGTGTTAAATCTCTCAAGCTAATCTCTAAAGATTACCCTTTCCTTTGCTTTATGTTGGTCGAAACCGTGTAATCAATGGTGGAATCTTTACAAATGCAAAACCGAGCAAAGAATTCATAGGAAAATTGCTTCCATGAATAAAGGCCTTCTCATGGTATTATGTATACTATTTGGTCGCTTCCCCTTGAAGAGTTATGGGAAATAATATGCATCTAGCAGCTCCTGATGCATTATGTAAATCCATCTAATTATCGAAGGCCATCAAATGATCATCTGGATCTGTGATTCCATGATACATGATTGTTGGAATCTTCACATAAGATGCGATGATTGTTGTCATAGTCTTATCTGTGGAGTGTGGCACTCGCTCGTTATCATTGACATTTTTGTCCATGGTCCTCTTCCTCTTTGCATTAATTAAATCTTTAATTTCTTTCTCCGTTACATCCTTTAGATAAGCTTCAGCATCATGATAGTCTTTCTTGTTTGGATGGTATTCTTTTGATATAGAACCACTAGATTGTTCAAGCGATTTATCAAGCACCCTTTCTTTATGATCAGCTTTACTTTGGCGATTGGGGATGCTCCTTCTTCTTTGAAGATGTTAGATCTTGCTTTTGTTTTGTTTGAATGAGCTTTCAAGTTCCTTCTTGGTGAGAACACCTCATCCCTCTGTGTCGGTCTCATTGTTTTTGGGGACTTTTGAGATAAAGTCATTTTGAGATGTTCCTGTAGTTACTGCTCTAAGTGCTTGATTTTTGCAGTGATTTCATCCTGTTGAACTGATGCTGAAGGTTTCCCTTGAATAACTCCATCCAATTTAAAGGTTGGGGTTGCGTTCTCTTCGATGGTTATAGTGTGGGTGAGCTCTTCATTCATTCAACTGAGACTCTTAGATTTCATTTTCCTTTATGAAGTCGCACAATCCATAAGTAGTCTGTAAGATTGAAATCAGGATGGAGGACCAAGCCCTCCTTTTAGCGCCAAAAATGTTAATAAGAAAACTTGTCAACATCACCAAAGCTTTGTGAAAGGAAAATAAGTTCATATAAAATAAGGTTTCAAAAAGATTGCTTTTTTCGAAACCCACCTTTCGACCAAATTGATGTAGTCAAAACAGTTTCATCAGTTGAGTTAGAAATTCAGGCAAGGGAACAAGCATCTTACTTGAAACACTTCTTTTATATAAGTTGAAGACAACTATTCACTTTGAATTTTCAACCCTTTAGATCATGTCGAAAGGTTCATTATAGCCCATTCAACCATGTCGGAAGGTATGCCTGACCTATTAAAGTGAAATAGCTGCTTTCGACCTCGTTGGTTTCCTTTCCTCCCAGGAGTAATCCCTTCGAAAGGATTGTGATGCAGTTAAGTGTAGGTTCCTTTCAAATGGACTCCTCATCATATGACTGCTAGCTAATTGGAGGCAAGATTTCCTTCGGGATACCCCTTTCGACCAGGTTGAAAGGGATTATATCCTTTTGAAACAAATCATTTTTGCAGTAGCCTAGGATTCAGTCAATATACTTGAATTAAGATTGTCTTGGATGTTCATAATTTCTATGGACTTATCAATGTCAAAACATCATCATCATCCTTGTTTCCCATTATATTATATTTATCATGATGACGATATGTTTTGACATGTTTGCTTTCCAAGTCGATCTTATTGATTTGCATCGACAAAATGAATATAAGAGAATAAGATAGCATCATCTGTTATTGATTATTAGTCTAACTAACAAACAAAATGATCTTCCTCATAATCGAAATCCTAAATGAATCCGTGAATCATTCCATTATCATTAATCCAAATGAGCAACAATTTTAAGAGCTTTTCCTCAAACCAATTTAGGGTTCACCAAGATTTTGTGGTAGAAAAGAAGTAGAAATGAAAGAAATGAGTTTAGGGTTTTCCAAATCCATTCCCTAAAATTGGACCTCTTGGGTCTTATTTATAGTGCAAGCCAGCCCCTTTCCATGGAAATGCTTCCGACCTAGTCGAATGGTCCTTTTATCTTCCACCTTTTTCCGTTCGATGCGGTCGAAGGGCCTCATCTTCCTTCAATACAATCAAAAGGCTTCTCCTTCAAATCCTCTAACTCATCCTTGTGCTTCTCTTCTTCTTATTTCCGACATTTGACCTTGTTGACAAGGTTTTTTTACCAACCTTTAGCTTTTGTTAAGTCTTAAGTATTTTTTTCCTACTTTCCCCTAAATTATTTTTGACATCATCAAAAGGGCTACTAATGCACTTTCCTCTTCATGTTGTTTTACTTTTATTAAAAGTAAAGAAAGGAGATTTCAACTCTGTCGATAAGCTGTGTAACAACCCGGGATTTGCATTACCGAAAAAAATAAATTTAGGATTATATTTAAATGGAGCAAATGGATTTTTGGGATAAGGATAATTTATTTAAAAATATGGACATTTTAAATAAATGGGTTTTTAAAAATGAGGTGAAGTATTATTTTGGAACAATTAAAAGTTAATGGGAAATTTAAGAAGGGGATTTGGTTAAGTATGGGTTTTCATGGCTATGTTAACACTTAAAAAAAATTTATACATGTTTAGAGCCACTCTCCCTTAAGGGGTCCATTAGCCTAACCCAAACCCACTTACCATTCTATAAATAATCTCAAACTCTTAACCCTCATTCATTCCAACCCTAATCAAAAAAAATTCATAAAACCCTAAACCTAAAAACGGCCTCCATGCTTAAGAAAGCTCCATCCTCTCTTATATTGGCTTAAGCTAGTTAAAGTAAGGGAAGTTAATGCAAAAGCCCTCTTGTATTCTATTTCTAACTCTCTTTAATTTCTGTAAATCATGTTGTAACTCTTGGTTTTATGTGTTTTGGTATTTTTCTAGCTCCTTGATCATCATCTCTTAGGTTTGGTTAGTGCCATATAGGTGTTTGTTCTTTTGCTTGAGAGGAATACTAGGTAAACCCTCTCCTAATCTATGTATAAGCATCTCTTAATTCTGTAATTAGCCTAGTAACACTTGATTTGTTGTGTTGCATAAATATCAAAGCTTGTTGATTATCATTCCTTCCATTTGGACATTGCACACAAGTTGCTTGCTATATTGGTTGTGAGGTAATGCTAGCTATATCCTCATCATTTTCATGCTATGGCTAGATATATATCTATGGTATGATTTGATAATTGTTAATGATCATTACTATATCATTTGAGCAAGAAAAATTGAATTAATTAGCTCATTTCTTTATGTTTTGCAAAATTCTAAAACTGATTTTTGCTGCAACTCTGACCATGAATATCTCTTTCAATATCTGATGAAAACATGCCAAATCACTTCCTAGTGATAGTTAGTATTTCCATCTATAACCCCTCCAAATTTCGTAGCATTCGGTGATCATTTGAATGGTGAAATCCGGGCTCAAAAACGGACCTGAATGCAGTTTTTACTGCTGGTTTTCGAGCATTTGCAGCTGGTGTGTATACTTTACTCCCTGTTTTCAGTTTTGAAACTGAAACTTTGTGACACCGCCACGGTCACACCCGTGGTCGGAATCCAATGTTTTTGGACTCGTTGGAAAACTAGAATTCGAACTCCATTTCTAGAAAGTTTGATTAGTATCCGAGTTCATTTGACTCTTCGAAATTGCTATCGAAGAGGGACCCGGATCTCATCCTGAAATAGTGTATTCACTGTTTCCGGGTC
Organism: Allium cepa; assembly: GCA_030765085.1. NCBI lineage: Eukaryota > Viridiplantae > Streptophyta > Magnoliopsida > Asparagales > Amaryllidaceae > Allium > Allium cepa. The sequence goes on along the minus strand of CM060937.1, from coordinate 691,674,719 downwards.
CGACTTTGGAGCATCATCGCGACTTCGTTTCAAGTCGGAATCGAGTAATTCTTTTTACGTTCTGAAGTAGGAATGTCGGACTACGTTCCTACCAATTATCATGCTATTTGGATTCGGTTTGCTGGTCCGAATAATTTTAAGAATTTGGCTTCGCGTCAGTTTTGGACTATTTTCCAGCACTTGGAATATTCTCAGTGAAAGCATTTTTCCCTGTTTTCAGTTTTGAAACTGAAACTTTGTGACACCGCTACGGTCACATCCGTGGTCAGAATCCAACGTTTTTGGACTCGTTGGAAAACTGGAGTTTCAAACTCCATCTATAGAAAGTTTGATTAGTATCCTAGTTCGTTTGACTCTTCGAAATTGCTGTCGAAGAAGGACCCGGATCTCAGCCTGAAACAGTGTATTCACTATTTCCGGGTGCGAATTTGGAGCGTCGCTGCGACTTCATTTGAAGTCGGAATCGAGTACTTCTTTTTGTGTTCTGAAGTAGGAATGTCGGACTACGTTCCTACCAATTTTCAAGCCATTCGGATTCCGTTTGCTGGTCCGAATAATTTTCTGAATTTGGGTTCGCGTCAGTTTTTGACTATATTCCAACACTTAAGAACATTTTAAGTGATTTTCTGGTTTTGTCGATTTCTTTAAGATTTGTCTCTGGATTTCGTATAGGGCCTTATAAAATGGTTTTAAAAGGATTTTTCACTCCGAAATGGCTTTCGAAATTATTATATAATATTATTTTAATTGTTAAATTAATTACTCCATAATAGGAGAGTTTTCAAGGGCCATTTTAAAGTGATTTCAAACCAATTATAAATTCGTTTTCCGTAATTATTTTCTATAACAAAATCCCACACTCATATTTTAGCACTTCGAGCGATGTGGAAAGGTGCTTAAAAGATTGGGAAAAACTCCGGCCTATGAAACCGTGTGTATTTCCTTTTCGGTTAATCCCCGACCTATTCGATTGATCGTTTTGGCATTTCGGCCTAGTTTGCCGATGACATGAGGTGAACTTTGTGCTGCTTTCAGTGTGGAAGCTTACGATTGGTTAGTAAACCGTTTAGTGCGAACGTGGGGTATGGGACTCACGTTAACACTTTACGGGTTCCTTGCTAAAAGTTCGTGACACATTCCTTTTATTGTCTTTGGGATAGTGTCTTCGGACTGTCTCCCTTAGAGGTATCGTTTTGGAATCTCTACTTAGAAGGCCGTTATACATCTCTACATAGATGTATCGTTGTTGGCATCTCTACTTAGATCTCCATTATACATCTCTACATAGATGTATCGTTGTTGGCATCTCTACTTAGATGGCCTGTTATACATCTCTACTTAGATGTATTGTCTTTGACATCTCTACTTAGATGTTCTTGTTTTGGCATTTGTGCTTACGTTATGCCGATGATATGAGGCTTGTTATACATCTCTACTTAGATGTTTGTTTCTTCTCTATGTGAGAGATTTTGGTCTTTACTACCGTGATATATGTTTCTCTTTTGGAGATTATTATGTTATATGTTGCCTCATTATCTTATCATGATTATTGTTCAGTTTATCTAACTGATTTGTTTAGCTAGCCTGACCCGAGTATTTTATGCTCGGGTCAGGCCGAGTTGTTTCAGGTTAGGTCGCTTTGGACTTAGCTTGCTTCAGTGCTTCCGCTTTGGATATATCCGCTATACTACAGATAGCTTTACTTGTTATCCATCCTTTATGATACTCTGATATTATGACTATCTTGTGTATTCATTTGACTCACGAATGTGTGAGTAGTGGCTTTGTACCCACTTTTATATCTGGATCTGTACTTGATGTTGTATTGTGCTGAGACTATTTGCTTATTATCTGATGCTGTTCTGTGATGATGTTCATTCTGCTATTATGTTTTTTTATGATAGATTTTAGCCATTGTAGTTTTTTTCTTTAAGTATTTATTGAATATGTCGAACCACATGCGAAAAAAATAAATATAGATTCCATTTTTCGACGTGTTCAGTAAATAGTTAAAGTAAGATTACACATGGTTGCTTCCATTATACTCTATTGTCCGCATTAGCAGACTGTATTATCCATATAATACTCTTTGTTAATGAGGCTCTCGGAGTGGGGCGTTACAAGCTGTTTACTAAGGCTCCAAAGATGTTGAAGTATCAATGGTTTCGATGTGATTGGTAGCTTTCGAATACATGCTTATAGACTGATGTGCAACTCCCTCTTGATTTTATTGACTTCGACTGGTTCAAAAGGCTTGGCTATGCTTTCAAAAGGTTTGTTTTGAGTAATTTGAATGAAGGCGAAACTTTGGGTTTTGAAAGGTTTGGTACGCATATGAAGGTTATTAATCACTGCCTTCGAAAGGGGTTCTAATCCATTCTTGCTTTTTCTACATTCATGAATACATTTGCATCGAAAGGTTGAAATTGGCGGAAGGGTGACCCCGCTTTTCTTTTTCATCTATCTCGAAAGCTTTTAAACTATTTATTACTTATGAGGGTGCCTAGTACCTATAACTCCATCGAAAGCCTTTGTATTGCCTCCGAACGTCCTTCCGTGACCTTCGTTGAAAGTCATACCTATAATTTCAATAGAGCCTGACATCTTCATTAACCTTCTTTCATTCCTTTGTTCTTAAGTGGATTTTATGGCTAATAGAGTTAAATAAGGTTGTTAAATCTATTTAATTAATATTAAACTTACAATTAAAATATCTAAATAATCACTATATTTGAATATAAGTTATTAAACTTTAAAACCCAATTATTGAAATATTTACAATAAAATATTCAAAATAACAACGATAAAATTCCAAGATGTTACAATCAATAGTACATAGATTGCTCGACTAGAGAGTACTGTTCAACTACAAAGTGGACACATCACTTTGAATATAGTTAGAGCGTGGCATGACGTCCTTTGAACAACTATGTATATAGTTGGGTCTGAGTTAAAGAATTAGAATTGAAACACTGTTAAAAAGAGAATTTGTCTCCTTGGATTTATATGGTTACTAGCACGGTCAATTTTAATCAACTTAAAGTCAAAGTTTTTGGTCAGAGGAGATTGTTTAATAATAATAATTGTTATTATTGAACCAAGGACTTTTGTTTGGATTACACAAGTTGAATGTGGATGATATTGGAACTTTGACTAAAACTAAATTCCATAAGTCCTAGTGTGATATAGTTTCGATGAAGATAATTGTTGTAAATAGTCATCGCTACTAAAGATCGCTTCAAGTAGTAAAGTTGGATTTTACCTAACTTATGCATGTGATAAATTCAGTCAAACTGTTACACCACTAGCTAAGGTGACATTTGAACGTAAATATTTGAGCTATTCAATTTTATTCGCCAATTGAATTCACGTTTACGAGTTGTAGTATAAAAAAGGGGATTTTCAACCCTCGAAATTTGACAGTAATATGTCTAATGTATTGCATGCCGAGCGTCCAAGTGCTAGAAAAACCATTTTTTTGGGGAAAAAGAAAATTAGGACAGTCTTTTATAGTGGAAAGTTTTGAATATAATATAAGATTCTAACCTAGATTCAGCTTGGGCATTTACAAACCTCTGTTCTTATAATTGCTTAAAAGCAAAAAAATACATCGGAAAATACAATGCATTCATACGTTGATGGAGATCTCCAGCTCACCTCTGGAAACACCTACCGTTCTCGGCTAAACCTGAAACTACTCGGATCTGACCCAAATGTTAAAAATACCTGGATCTAGTATTATAAACCAGTGTAAGTCATGATTTACAAATATATATATGATGGTGCAATAGGTGTACTTTATTATCGAACAAAATCATTTTCGAAAAGAAGAGTATCTCATAAGACAACGTGCACATAAATACGGACAGAGTTTTGCCTTGTGAACAAAAATATTCAATACTTAAACCATTATTGTTATTTCTAGTGACATAACTTTGAAAAAAATTTCCACGCAAATATGTATAAATATAGAAGAAATTGTTACCATTATTAAATTACAGCATGGGGGGGGCTAAATGTGTGCAAGGCAATGCAGCTCTTTTGGGAATACAACCAAAACCGCAAAACTCATATTGGAATTTGATTTCCAACAGGATACTTTTCCTTTCTTTGCAGATTTTCCATGTACAGCAATCATAGTACCCATTGGCTTTTCGTAGAGGGACTCATACACCATTGTACAACTTATATAGCCACACTACTATATACTTGGTGGATTTTCATGCAGGGGCTCATCCACCATTATGCCATAAAATATCGAGCACCTAGACAATACTAGCCTCTTGGCAATAGATGTCCTGTTCTTTCCATATCTTGAATAACTGATAGATCAACATATATGTCCCACCGACTGCATAATTATCCACGTTCTTATAGGGATGTAAGGCTTGAGAGGCTATGCTAATGCTTTCCGCAAAGCTATGCTTTTCTTTTCACAAATCCACATTTTGCCTTTCTCATAACAGGTTCCAATTTGAATGCCAGATTTCTATTTCTCACAACACACTAATTATTTTCACAAATGTACAGTCTCTTAGCTCGTATGTCTTAAAGAAGGGTACTAAATATAAAAGAGTTACCTCCTACAACACCAAAAAGATGTACGTTTGTAGAGATCAATGTATGTGGTTTTAGAAATGCAATGTCAGACAGTCATCCATACAAGTTCTCCAGAATAGGACAAACCAAAGGTAGTGTCCTATTACATCATGTCGGGAATCATCCCTACGATTAGTAGCTTGTAGTCTTGCATCGAAGATTTCCATAACATAACATTACTATCGCTATATATATATATATACATATATTTGTGTGTGTGTGTGTCTATATATATATATGTGTGTGTGTGTGTATATATATATATATATATATATATATATGAAATCGTGGGGCTAGTGGCAAGCATCCCTTTATCACGAAGATTATCATCTTTAAAATCATCATCATGAACATGTCTTCGCTTTCGAATATGCGTTGGTTTGGAGTGGGTTTCAGATAGGAATCACCCAAATTCGACTTCAATTCTCTGAACCAATCATCTATAAAAAGATGTCAAGCGTATAGGTGAGTATCAAACATCATCCAATTAATTAATCTTTCCGTTCATTCAATTATCATTTAGAGATATATTATTTTCAACTATTCCATTTGTCTTCTCAGGAATATAAGGCATCATTAAGCCACATTTATCAAATTCTCTAGCTAATTACAACCTTTTAATCTTGGAAAAATTTCCAAATCGTTTTACCTTTTACGGAGGAAAACATTTCCAAGTTATTTATTTAAATCCTAACAAAGATTTCATATTTTCAAATCATAACTCTTAATTAAGTTGAAACAATGTTATCTTAAGATATTGATTAAAAACTAGGTAATATTGAGTAAAAATGAATATATAGAAATTATATCAATTTTACTCATTATTAATTTCTGTATTCAAACTTTACTATCCATCGAATAATAATGAAATAAACTTTTAAATTCACATGGATAGTGTGGATTCCCTCCTTAGAATTTAATATCTATTATAAGAAGATTATTTCTATACTATCCGAGTTGTATGTAATTAAATTTGTAAATTTGAATCTTTTATACTTGTCTTGTTTTCGACATTTCGACCTTACCTATTCCTCATCCAGGAAAGATGCCAGGTGAGCCAAAGCGCTGGTTGCTCCTAAACATCTCCTTAGTTTAAGAACCTCACATCCGAATATCACAAATAGAAAAATCTAGTCTATCATCTGCTTTTTGAGCCAAGATTAAATAACTTAATTATAACAGCTTTTCTTTAAGTCATTTATTTAATCTCTATAAAATAAGTTATAAAACCATGACATTATCTTTAAAATACTTAATTATTTATATAAAAACACTTAAAAAAGATTTGGGAAGAATACTTAAGTTTAATTCCATATTTCAAAAGCTAATAAAGATGCTGCAAAAAGTGATGGGAATAGTGTAATAAAAGCTTATTTGATCAAAATGACTTTCCGATCATTTAGAATTCATTTCTTTAACTTAATTATCCTTTAAAAAAAATTAAAATATTTATTGAGTCCATTCTATATTTTTAAAGAATTAAAAATATCCACTTTAAAGAATTTATGTCTTTGATTTCCGAACTGTCAAAGCGCGACTATTTTGGAAACTAGTTTTGCTCATTTTTCAAAATTTATCAAATGAAGTATTGATCTTTCTCTTTTGTTTGAAAACAATTGATATAAGAGTTTGAAAGATTCTTATTCCAAAGAATTCCAACTATTCTATAAATAGATTTAAACTTTACGGCACAAAATCGCGAATTGCCGTTGTATGGTGCATCTATTTTAACTCATATTTCATATCTTTTCAAAACTTTTCCTAATTGATTTTTACACAGTTAAATCTAAACTTGGGTATTCATGACTTATATCCACTGCACCAAACTTTTTCCATAGCTTTCTAAAATAGAACTAGCGGAAATCCTGTAGTGCTTCCTTCTCTTTTTCTTCATCTAGAGCTCCACAACTTGCTTGCTTCTTCCTAAAGGGCTCGTCCTTCGCCTAGAAGGGTGGATGCTCTTTGCTTTGATGGGGATGGAGTGAGATAGTGCACTATAGGAGGGTGGAGGAGGTAATTAGCTAGTGTTTTGACATGATTCGACCTTGCATATATGTGTATATAATTTTAGTTCCTTTTGGAGTTATTTTGGCTTAACTTTATTATGACTTAGGAAGCTATTAAAATTGCTTGGAATGGAGGAGACGAAGAAGTAGAAAGCGAGAGGAAATGAGAGGGTATGGAGGTGTATTTATAAGGAAAAAACATCGAAAATATCTTCCATCACATCTCCTACACCATGTGCCAATCCACTCCCCTCCCTTTCGATCATTTTTCACGTTGATCTCCCCTCCATATGCCTCCATCACTTCACTTTTCTTCCATGTCACGTGCATTGACTTTTGTATGCGTAAAGGTGAAGTATAAGAGAAATATCATGTTTTTTTCTCTTGTATACATGTATATATGTATGTTTATTTGTATGTATATATGCATGTAAGACATGCTTAAGTATGCACACATGTTTACATATTTATCTTATAAGGTTGCAACGAATTATAACAAATTCAGTTCGTTAATTCGTTACAAATTTCGATTCTGATCTCTAATCATGTTATTACTTCTTAGTTAACATACATATATTTGCAAAAAAATTGACAACTAATTTCTCATCTTTATTAATTAACTAAGGTTATTTCATTTGAATTATAAACCATAAAAACCCATATTAAATAATTTTATACCAAAAGTGTTATTATATCGATAAAGCGATATCAATTTTCCTGATGATTTCAAATCAAATATATATAAATATAAATTATTTATTATCAGCATTAAATGAATTATTATCATTTTAAAATAATTATTTGAATAATTATAATAATTATTAAATAATAATCAAATCTCAGTTTAAATTCGTAAATTAATTATTAAATGCAATAACGTCATTGATGATGTCATAAATACATTTTATTTCTCAAAATAAAATAAATAATTTTGTTTCATATTATTATTTGAATATATAAAAAAAGTGTTTGTATCTAGCTCCATGCTTGATTTCCTACAATCATTGAGCAATTTATTGATGAAACAATTTTTGGTGATTTTATCAATATTTTTCGATAGTATATTTTTTTTTAAACATCAATTCAAGATAAGGTTACCCTTATTATTTATTATTCACAACATCAAAATCTATTATAAAATGTTATATTTGAATGTTTTAAAAATAATATAATTTATGAAAGTGAACAATTTACAGGTCGTTACATACTTCCCCATTAAAAGAATTTCATCCCTGAAATTACATCTAAACAAAAATCTTGTGATACTTACCCAAAATATTATTTTATAAACTCAATTCCATATGACATAGGCCGATCATCCTTATGTAATATTTGACTCGATCTTCTATTCAATCCACAACTATTATTTCCGAACTAACATTAATCCCTAGATCCTCTAGTTTGGACTTTGATCAGGAACATTTGTTTTCATCAAATATCTGCCAACTACAATAAAAACGTTAAGTACCCAATCATAAATTCTCATCAACGTTCGCAGTCAAGAATCAAGTGATAATCCTTCCTCGGACTGGTGTAAACACCTAAAAGTTCCATACTTGAATCTTAGATCAAAATTTTTGTGACGAAATGATCAATGTACCACATACATATTTATTAACTGTTAGAAACATTATATAATTATTTTAATGAGGACAACTATATGCCATATACACACACACTATACTCATAATATCAGGATCAACTTCAAGAAGACAAAACGCAAGGCAAAAAGCAAGAAGAATCACCTACATAATGAAGAATTCATAATTATGGAGCTTCAAGATCAAAAGTGTATATATGGTCTTAGATTGAATTGTAAAATCTCCTTGATAGTTCATATGCACACGCAAACACATAATCAAACACTAATATAAAAATATTATTGAAGTGTCAATTCAACAATATTATAGGCAAACTGAACATACATAGTTTAGGTGATCGAAAATGGTTTCAGTCGACTGAGCTCAGTCGACTGAACCTATTTTCAGTTGACTGAAAGTGTATATTTTTTTCAAAATTCAAATTTTTGCCGCGAACTTTTCAATATTCATACTCAGTAGACTGACATAATCTATCAGTAGACTGAGATACCGTAACAGTCATTTTTCCTAAAAGTCATCTTTAAGAGTTGCAACCATTTTGAATAGTTTTTCTTAATTTTAAAAGGATTTTTACAAACAATGACAACTCTTGATTAACTCGCTTTAGTATTAATAAACAGTACATCATCTCATACTTAGTTTTCTAACTAACTACTTCAATTTATATAGTGTCTATTCTCTTTTGTTATTCTAAGAAATTCTGTACTTTCAATGCCCTTACTTCATTTGCTAATGTTCCAACAATCACCGTGCCCTCCCTTTTAAATACCAAGGGGATTATATGAACCATTGGACTATCAAGTTAAAATCGATGTTGGACGAACAAAAGATTGTCAAGCAAGAATTTTTGTCAATGGAAAGATTAAATTTGAAAGGTGCTCAGATCGATTAAGTTGTAAACCTATTCCTCTGGGTCAAGCGGGGGCGTCCATAGTGAAATTCCTAAGTGGCGCTTAGGGACTGGATGTAGGAGAGGTTCATTCAAAATCATAACACCATTTTGAATACTATGGCCAATATGAGCTATAACTCATTTCAGGAAGTATAGTCAACTATATGTCCACCATTTTTTACGGGTCCTAATTATATTTAATGGGCAACACATATGAATGCTTTTACGGAATCAGGCAGACTTGACAATTGGCTATCTACTCAATCTCGGTATGTAGCTCCTACTATTGAAATTAGTACATGGAAAAATGCTTAGAAAACTGTTGCTTCAAACAATGCCAAAGCTCTGAATGTTTTGTATTATGCATTAGATAAGAAGAATTTTCTAGAATTATGATGTGAAAAACAGATTATGACATATGACACATGATTCAAGTTACACATGAAGGAACCACTAAAGTAAAACAAACTGAGATAAGTTTGCTAACAAATCAATCTCAACCATTTAAAATGAAATCAAATGAAAGCATTATAGAAATGCGTTCGAGATTCCAAACTATACAACATGATGTCATGGAATTAGGTGTTTCATTTACTGATTTTGATTTAGTTACGCATATCATAAATCCATTAATTGATGAATGGGAAAGAAAAGTATTAGCAATAGAAGATGCGAATGACCTTTCTACACTCAAAGTAGAAGAGATAATCGGAAATTTGAAGTCAGATGAAGCAAATTTGCAAGCTAGAAAAGTTCTACCCTAAGAAATACAAACTATTTCTTTTCTTGTAAATTATGATGAGGATTCAGACTTGGATGAAGAGGATGAAGTGTTCCTAGCCAAAAATTACAATAAGTTCAGAAAATTCAACAAGATGTTGCAAAAAAAAGAAAAGAAGCAACTCTGATTATCCTTCTTCATTTATATGCTATAAGTGTAATTGATTTGGTCACCAAAAAAAAGGATTTTCCAAGATTAAACAAAGATAAGAAAAGCTTCAACAAAAACAACAAATATGATAAAGTCTCGAAAAGGAAGCATACGTTTCAAGTGACATGGGTTGATTCTTCAAGTAACAATGACAGCGACAGTAATAGTGATAGTAATGAAGAACAAGCCAATGTTTGTTTCATGGCAACTAAATATGAGGTACTTTTAGATTTATCATTTAATGATGTCATAGAAATAACAATGGAACTTGATAATAAATAAAAAATCTTAAAAAAAATCATATAGAATGCTCAGGAAAAATTACTAGACTAGAACTAGAAATCGAAATGCTAAATAATGAAAAAATTGTATTAGAAGAAGAAATTCAAAAATTACAAAATCATCTGAAGAATCTCAAAAGATGGAATCATTAGAAATGGAAATTGCAACACTATCAAATGGTAACATAAAACTAAGAAAAACTGTCAGCGGTTTGGAAAATAAGGTAAAAGTGTTAAACGAAGATAAAAAATCATTAGAAAAGAAAGTAAAAGATCTTTCTACAAAATATTTCTAAATTTAATAGAGGTAACGAGAATCTATCTCAATTAATTAATACTTCAAAACCTTCTAGTAATAAAATTGGTTTAGGATTTGTCAAATCAAAGAAATCAAAAGTTCAACATAAATATGCTACACTTTATTATAAATTTTCGAAACCAGTGAACAACAAATCAAATTATAAAAAGACTATCTAATTATGGATTCCAAAAACAAATCATAACATGATTAGACAAAAACATATAAATAGATTCTTGAATGATGTTCATTATAATAAAAACATTAGATTCAAAGGTTCTACCAAACCCTCTTGGGTATGGTTACCTTCATTTTGACCCCAAGACACTAACAAAGGAAATGGGTAGCATTAAATTACTTTTTATCTCTGTAGGTACCCGGACACAAACATGAGAAATGGATTCTCGATAGTGGATGCTCCAAGCATATTATTGGAAATGCTGATATGCTAATAAATATCTTTTATTAAGATGGCGGAATGGTGACTTTTTGAGATAGTTCTAAAGGCTATGTTGTTGCATAAGGAGATGTGACTTCTGCCGGTATATTTAACTCTCCTCTTATTTCAAACGTTTATTTAGTTAAAAACTTAAAACATAATCTACTTAGTATTAGTCAGTTATAAGATAAATTATTCTCTATAACTTTTGAAACTGGAAAATGCAACATCTTTGATAAAAATAAAAATTTAATTTTCTAGGAATAAGAAGACATAACATTTATATTTTAAATATGAAAATTAGAAATGATCAAAATGTTTTCTTATAAGCATATATCTCTAATCCATAGATTTGGCATAAAAGGTTTTCTTATGTTAATTTTAAGAACATACATAAATTAGCTAAAAGTAATTTAATCCATGGTTTACTAGAATAAATTTTAAAGTCAATAATCTATGTGATGCATGTCCAAAAGGGAAAGTTAAAAAATCCTATTATAAATCTAAACAAGAAATTTTCACAAAACAACCTTTAGAACTTTTGCATTTAGATTTATTTGGACCAATGAAAATTAGATTAATTAATCATAATAAATACTTTTTTGTTATAGTTGATGATTTTTCACGATATACATCGACGTTCTTTTTAAGGCATAAAAGTAATGCTTTTGGAACATTCGGAATATTTTCAAAATGCATTCAAAACCAAAATGATTTAAAAATCAGAACTATTAGAAGTGATCTTGGTGGTGACTTTGAAAATGAATCTTTTCAAAAATTCTATAATGAAAAAGGGATAAGTCATAAATTTTTGTTTCCTAGAACACCATAACAAAATGGTGTTGTAGAAAGAAAAAATAGAACTCTGGAAAAATGTGCAAGAACTCTTCTTTATAGTAGCACTTACCTCAAAAATTTTGGGCAGAAACTGTAGCTAATGTATGCTATGTACTAAATCATGTCTCTCTAAGACCATTAACCAAAAATGCTCCTTACGAACTTCTTTTTGAAAGAAAATCGAAAGTGCCATAAATATTTGGATCCCAATGCTTTATTTTAAATACTAGTGATCCTTTAGGAAAATCTAATTTGAAAGCCGATGAAGGAATTTTCGTAGGTTACTCAGATCAAAGTATGGCATATAGAATTTTTGATAAAAAAATCTAACAAAATTGAAGAAACATTACATTTATCATTTCATGAAAATTTTAACAATACTAAAGGAGATGATGAAAACTTAAATCAATTAAATATTCAAAATGAATAGATAGAATCTATAAATCTTGATAACAATGAATTAAAATCACCTCCTAGAATTTTGAAAGATCATCCAATGGATAATATTATAGGAGACATCAATAAAAAGGTGTCAATGCGCAATGAATTAAATCAAATGAAATTTGGCTTTTACTTAAAACATTAAAAAAAAATGATAAAGAAGCATCTACATATGATTATTGGATAATAGCAATGCAGGAAGGACTAATTCAATTAAACGTAATGATGTTTGTGAACTTATCCCTAGATCCAATGATCAATCTGTTATTGGAAATAAATGAACTTTCAAAAATAAAATGGATGAAAATGATGATGTAGTTCAAAATAAAGCAGGACTTGTAGCTCAGGGATATTCTCAGGAAGAAGGAATTGATTATAAAGAGACCATCTCCCTTGTAGCATGCCTTGAAGCTATAAGAATTCTTTTTGCATTTTCTTGACATTGTAACCTCATATTATATCAAATGAATGTTCAAAGTGTTTTTCAAAGGGATACTGTTAACCAAATGTATGGTCAACTCCTAAAGATATTCCAGCTAGCATGATTAGTTAGATTTGAATGAAGGTTTTGATATCTTTAATAAATGCCTTTGTAATTTGCTTGTATATATCTTTTGAATTGGAATTTTCGACGTTATCGAAAGGTTTAGGCATGTGGATATAAACCTTTCGGCTTTATTGAGTTAGTGTGAGAATCTCTTTGAAAGTCTTCTTTCTTGTTTAGATTGAATTTCCTTAAATTTGTCCTTGGTAGGTTGAATTTTATCCTACCAAAAGGTTAGGATGATTGCCTTCTTTAGGTTAAGGTACGTTATCAAACTCCTTTATGGATATGCAAGGGCTTTCGACTTTGTCGAAAGGTTTGACCTCTTGTTCAAAGTAAATTTCAACCTAGTCGAAAGGTATGTGAATGCCTACCTTCGGATCGAACCTTATGTTTCCAGACTTTGATCTTGTCAAAATGTTAAGCCGCTTTGTTTGTAGCTTCGAAAGGTATAGTATTATTAACGTGCAAAGAACTATCAACCCAGTCGAAAGGTTTAGATCAAAGAAGCAATGGTTTAGGAAGGTTTCAACGAATATTGATCAAGATGAATTGTCAGTTATTATTGGCAAGAACCTTCTGATGGGGTTTAACCTGAAAATATGAGTTATTCCAATAAAGGATTAAGAAAACAGTAAGGTAATTAAAAAACCAAGTACTTCCCTTTATCCCTTAGTAAAAGCTTCATTTTATTAAATTTCTCCAAATCAAACTCAATTAAGGTTAAAATACTTTGATTATGAAATTACAGGATTAGAGTTCGAGCGATCAAATCCATAAAACTGGACCCCTTGGGTCTATTTATAAATGCAGACAGCCCTTCTTTTGAATTCATGCTCTCGACTGGGTCGGAAGGTCACCCTTTTAGATGCTTCCTTAATCCCTTCGTCTTCATCGAAAGGTTTGATCTTATTTTTCTGCTATTGTAAACCTTCTGCCTTTGTCAAAAGGTTTGTTAGTCTTATGCCTCGATGATCCTCCCGCCTTTCTCGAAAGGGTTTATTTTCTTTGTACTATTTATTATAAACCTTTCGACCTTGTTGGAAGGTTGTTCTTCTCTTGTTTATTATGAACCTTTCGACGTTGTTGGAAGGTTGTTCTTCTCTTGTTTACTGTGAATCTTTCAACAATGTTGGAAGGTTATTCTTCTCTTTTTTACTGTGAATCTTTCGACATTGTTGAAAGGTTGTTCTTCTATTGTTTATTATAAACCTTTCGACGTTGTCGGAAGGTTGCGCTTCTTCAATTATGTCGAAAGGTTTTCTTTCATCCTTTATTGACTTGTAAGTGATGTTTTCTTTGTAAACCTTTCATCATTATCGAAAGTTACCTTAGATGTACTTACTCCGGTTCAATTATTATGCTTTCGAAACAGTCATTTAAGTGCTTGATCATATTTGCTTTGACTTCTTCATTCCCTTCGAAATGTATGAACACTCTGAACGCTGAGAGATAAAGCCTTTTGACTCCTTCGAAAGGTCAGGGACTGCTATACACTATAGACTGCATCCTTTCGACTCTTTTGAAAGGTTTATACTGAACTCCTTTTCTTTAATTTAGTTGAGAGACCTTTCATCCTAGAAGAAAGGTTGATTTTTAGTGTCATATTTGCCCATGTCCCCCCATTTGAGAGATGCTTTTTATTTTCCAAATCATCTTTATCTATAGCTACAAAAATTTCCCACCTCTTGACCTTCTCGGGCTAATCAGGAATGTCTATTTAACCTTTATTTAGCGGCTGAGAATTCGGGTGACTTTTCTTATATAATAGGCTTCTTCTCTTTCTTCTTCTTTTACCTAAAATCAAAATTTTTGCGCATGAGTAAAAGAGTTCTCCAAAATTTCTCGGATCTCATTTCAAAACGATGAGGTAATCTCTTGAATTTGATTCTTAAATTTTAGTCTAAACTTCACCGTTATCGGTTTTCACTTGAATTTCCAATTTTTATATCCAAAATCTATATTCCATTTCAAGTTGATTTTTCTGAAAAATTTTCCTCTCAAATCCAATTTTAAATTTATAAAGCCCATTTTTGTATCTGAATTTTTTTAGGTTAATGGTGTCGAATAAGTGAATTCCTTTATCGAGTTTGGCTTTTAATCCAAAATCCCTAAATTTTTCCTTTTGTTTTCAATCCTGGATTTTTGATTTGACAATTTCTATTCTTCTTTAAAAAGAATTAGTATGATTCCGGACAAAACCAATTTTGTTAATGGAATTGTTTTACTTGTTCTTTAAGAAGATTTTGAAAACTATATTTATTATCGGGTTTGGGTCTAGTTAAGCCAATACGATAAATTGGAACCTAATCTTGTCAAATTCGATTACACAAAGTGACTTGCTTACCCCTATGAAAGAGATTAAGGCAGCAACAATGAATTTTCCCTCTTTGCACCTTTCGATGGGATCGAAAGGTATTGTGATGCTGATTTTATCTTTGTTGTCGAAAAGTTAGATAATTAAATGATCTAGTCTTTCGATAACAAGCTCTCAACACGGTTGAGGAGTTTCAAACCTTTCGACTACTAGCTTTCGACAAGGTTAGAACTCTTCAACCTTATGACTGCTTCAACCCATCTTTGTCGAAACTTTTAAAGTACACATAGATCAAACCTGAAACCTTTCAACTTCGATGGGTAGAACACATTTTATTAATATTTATCGAACCTTTTGACAATATCAATAATATAAACACTTTTAACTTAAGAATATGAAGCTTTAGTTATAAACTTTTTGACTTTGTGGAAAGTATTTTTTTGTTATAAATCTTTTGACTTTTCAAAAGCTTTTGTTATAAAGCTTTCGACGTTATCGAAAGTTGATGAATCGATTAACTTTTTATCTTTTCCTTTGACTTCGTCGATAGCCTAAGGAATTCATGTTATTAAATAATTACTCCTTAGGCCCTCAATAGTGTCAAAGTATGATAGCTTGGGCTGATGCTATCTTCTTTCCAACATTATCAAAAGCTTGGGTACTAACCTTTCGACTTTGTCGAAAGTTTTAATTATTGACCTTTCAACATTGTCGAAAGCTTAAACTACTTAGCATTTTCATCATTTTAAGATTTCATGTATGTTTTTATGCTTAAGCTATTTAAGTAAACTTTCTATTTTTATGAATTCATAAATAATTAAGAGCTGTAATTAAAATATTTTCACTTGTCAAAATAGTGAGTTCTCCTAAAGTTGAAGCTATTGCCAAGCATATTTCTATCGTATCTCAAGATGATGTCAATGCTATTCTTAAATACTTTGACATTATTGGGATCGAAGCCATCCCTCCACAACCAACTAATACTATTGATAACCCTCCAGAAGGGAATTTTACTTATACGACTATCTAAATCTGGCATAGTGGATTTCTTCCTTTCCCCGAGTTCCTACTTTCCTATCTATCTCATGTTGGAGTTGCTCCGATACAATTATCTTTGAATATTTACACTTACCTCTTGTCCTTGGAAATGTTGGCATTAGAGTCTGGGCTTCCTACGCTTAATGTTGAAGTTCTGAACCCCTAACCAAGTTGGCAAGGTCAGGTAGCCTCGATAAGCAGTTTTTCATAGTGAATGTGTACGCGGAGCTTACTTCATGTGGCATTAACAAGCTCAAGGATTGGGAGAACCTCTTAAGATGTTTTCCTTTCCGTATAAGTCTGTTTCAACGCCATCTTCATTTTTTTCATGTTTTCCATGAACCAATCTCTGATCTTTTTCAAGTGAACCTCTTAAGACTTTTAGCAACATAAACCAAAGAATCGTCAATTCTTTAACTGTCGCTCGAGCACAACTTAGGAGTAAGGTAACGCTCCTAACTCTTTCGAATCTAAGGAAACATTCTTTGTTTCCAACTGGCCAAAGGATTCTTGGAACTTCACCAGTCATTATGCATAATTCTCAAAGAAATCGCTTCTTCTCCTCAGGCGATGCTGAAAATTTTACTTCACTATCGCTCATTTGTTTTGATATTTCAGATATACTATTAGCTTATTATTCCCTTCTTTTTGTCTATTGGATTCTTGCATAGCTTTGATTGATTTTATATCTATTTGAATTAGCTTTAGCTCCCTCCAAGGCCATGGTGTCAAGTGGTGCTGCTCCTCCCTCATCATCTTCGGATGTTTAATTTGACTTGAAGGCTTTTGCTTGTTCCAAGAGATCTTCAAAAACAAAACCGACAATGCATCCTGAGAATGCTTCTCCAGCTAAAGTGGCAAAGGTCACTGATGTAGAGGAGGCAGTAGAGCGCATATATCTTGAGAAAGCTTCAAAATGCATAATGTTGAAGCTCCAAAAGACATAATGGAGCCAACTCTACATACACATGCTCCTCTTTCGGATATTACTATTTCAGACTCTCCCTCTACATGAGCACAGATGCAACTTGATCTTTTTGAAACTCCTTCTAAGTCTTATATCCTTCCGGAGTTGTCTTCTTTTGCTACCTCGCCGACTAATTTTGATGAACTCGTCAAGCTTATTCTTCTTTCAGAATCTTTTACTTCTTCCTCTCTGCCATCATTTAGCCTTACTTGGCAGAAAATCACCGCTCTCTCATGGAGAAACAACCCTTGGCAAGCTCTTGTCCAATTAATCCTATCATCATTGGGTCTTTCTAATTGCTAACTTGCATTTCTTCTCTTGTTGTCTATTACTAGAGCCTGGATTTCTCTTAACGAACATGTCTCCAGGCTCTCCTCTAGATCCTCTAATCTACAGGAGGAGAATGTTGAATTGAAAAGATAGCTAGCTTTTGATGGCTACCCAAAATACCACTTCCTCTGAATAGGAGAGAATCAAGGCTTCCCTTGCTAGGGCCGAGAGTGATCAAGATGCGGAGAGGTGAGCCCATCAACTTACCACTGATGGGAAACTCACAATGGAGCTTACCCTAAAAGACTCACAAGATGAAAAAGCTCGTTTGATATCTAAACTTACTCTTTTAAAAGATAAATTCAAAAGATCCAGAGCTTAACCTAAGCTAGTTGTTCAAAACCTTTCTGACTTCCAAAAACATGCCTCTGATTTTTTCGACACCACCTTAGGGCCTATGATGCTGAATCATTACGAAGATGCCCTTATGCTTGCGTATGCTGACAATCGCGACTTTAGTTTTCCTTCACTTGACCTAATTCTAGCCAAAAGAGTTATGGAAAAAATTAATCAAGTTAGGAAGGGTACCGGGGCCGATGGTAAAGGAGTTTGTTAAGGTAAAATAAGCTCTCTCTTTAGATATTCCCTCTTTTGACATTAAATCTGATCCTGAAGAAGAGGACGATAAGGATATAGATCTTAAGGAGAAGGAAAATGATGACGAACTCAATTAGGACAGTGACTCTGATGATTATAATGACAATAATCCCTTTGGGGCTGAGGCCATGGTGGACATAAGGAGGCCCCTTCTGTTGCTTCAGGAATAGATAGTAGGGATCATGATAAAGCTACCGTACTAGGGTAATCCCCCACAAAAGATATGCTACCATCGTCCCCTTGTTCAAATTCTCCTCCAGAGGGAAAACTGCTACCACACTTTCTCAAGATTCACAAGAGAAGGAAAAAAGCTTCTTAGGCTTCCATTCCAGTTTCACAAGTATGGAATTCCCTGTTTATATGTCTTATACTTTGAAGATAATAATTAGCGACAAATCATTTATCTTAGATAAAGAAGAAGTTAAATCATCCCTATAGAACAAAATTTAAGAGAAAATAGGTAGAAATTAACAAGTTATATAGTGAGTTAGACAAATTAATAAAGGAACACAACGCCCTATCTTAGAAATATCAAAGTCTAGATAGGAGCACTTGAGTTCTAGTATCTTTTAAATATCAAAGGGTGGCTCCTTCATTAGAGAAAGCACATCACCGGTATGAGGCCCTCTTAAAAGAAAATAGAGAATCAATAATCCATTTTGGATGATGATTGAAGAGAGAGACATTTTAGTCAATTTTTTGTATAAAGTGTATTGTAGACATTCTATCATAGATTTCTCGTACTTGGGTGAATTCAGTGGGAGTTTACTTAAACATTTTCATAATGTACTTAGATGAATTCAGTGCTGACCCGCATCCTGAAGCTTGCAGGAATTTACCATAGGTCAAATCGATTCCTCAAGATCTCTCGGTTGAAAACCTTAAGTATTATAAGGATAAATTTGTTTTTGAATTCTTTTCTAAGTCTATTTTGTATGAACTAGATGAATGACTATAAATAAGTAACAAGTAATTGATTTATGAATACATGTTTTTTTATGCTTTCTATGCTTAGCTTATTTTTTACTATCCTTTCAGAATACCTGTTCTTTTGATCGGGATGTCCCAAGAGACCACTTAATTCAGTATGTTTACTTAAAGAATTTACTTTAAAAGTGAACCAATTTTAAGGACTTCGAAGCTAGCAAGATATTTCTTTCTTCGGGATTTGCAAAAATTATACTTGGAATACCCCCATCTCTGCTTCTACTTCCTCGATGAAGAAAAGGAATTATTCTTAGAAGAAATCAGAACATTCTATTTCAATTTAATTTGTGGTAATGATAGTCCACCTTCCAGAAAATGAGATTATAGAAATTGTTTTACTGGTTATAACTCCTGAGGAATCACTTTACCTTTTGACTAAACACTCATGCTTTCAACAAATACCCTAGGCAAAGTTAGGAACGTTATCTTTTAACTTTAAATGTAATTATTGTTATATCCCTTGATTTGCTTCTATTTTGAGTTGTAATCCATTACTACAGTAATAAAGATTTTTCTTTATCTCAATTCTTGTTTTTATTAATTTCCTTTCTTTAAACAGGAGCTACGGTCATTTACAACTTCTCTTGCTCAAAGCTTAATATCCTAAGTTAACATAGTCAAAGAGAGAAGTTAACGTAGTCAGAGAGAGGTTATTAAAAGAGAGTGGAATCATTGTGATTTAGGATGAAGTATTATTGGAACATTTTGGTGGTAATGTTTGAGCCGTAAAATGTTCCAAAAGAAACCTTATCCTAAAAACCATAGCTAATAATTATAAGGATCGCATTGACTATCTTGAGGCCGAGATTAAGAAAAAAGATGAAGCGATTATTATGCTTAAACGATAAGTGAAGTCAAATCCTATAATCAACATAGATGAAAAGATGTCTGAACTTATCCAACGGATAAGCGATCTAGAGCTAAATTTGAGAGATGGTCAAGCTCAACGTGCCTCTTTAGAGATTCTCGTATGAGAAAAGTCTTAGAATATTGACCTTCCGGTTTCTCAAGCAATACCTTTAATTTTCAACATTGCTAGGTCAAAACTTCTTGCTGCTCAGAAATTTCCAACCATGTTTAACCCTCCACTAGGTTTGTGATGTCCTGGAATTTCAAACCAAATTAAAATAAGATAATCTCCATTTTAAGTTAACTAAAATTGGTAAAATTGTTATTTTAAAAAATAAATAATAATTGTGTTGTATACATATAGATTTTAATAGAATTTTTATATAAACAAATAGAATTTGGATTTGTTAAAAAATATATCGATCAATTGGATTTTTAAATTTAATTTGAAATTTAATTTGAATTTGGATATTTAAATTCAAATTCAAAAAAAATAGTTATTTATAGCTTAAATCATGCCTGTTTTTAAAATGTATTTTTATGATTTTATTCGGAGCATAAAATTTTGAAATTCAAATTATAGGTTTTAAATTGTTTTGGATTTTAAAATATTAAGCTTTTATTTATAGATATAATTGGTTTATTTATTTTAAAGTTATCTACATAAATAAGTACATATTAACTAATTTATTTAAGCATAAGTTTATACTAACTTATATTAACATTTAACCAAGTACTAATTAACTTAAGAGACATGTGTTAAGTGATAAGTGTATTCACATTGACAAATGTTGATATTAGGACAAGTGTCATTTAATTTAGTTTTTTTTCTTTTCTTTTATTTTTAAAAAAAAAATCATTTCAGCTTATTTAAAACATTTCCTTCTTTCCTTCCATTTCTTTTACTATTTTTCCAAATCTAAAGCTAATTTCATCTGAAAATATGAAAGCCAAGTAAAATCTAAAATCAAACCAAGATCAGTAATTCAAGTTTAAAACCTGTAAACAAATCCTCATTTCAAAATGCAAAGCAAACCAGTTTTCAAATGCTAGAATCTGATCAAAATCTGTAACCAAGATGCAAGTTTTAAGTGAAATCTAGAAGTTGTCTTCTACAAGCAACTGCATTTTTCAAATTATAAGCCAGATTCTTTGTACATCAACAAGTGAGTAAACAAATCTTCCTTAGTTGCTTGATTTTGAGTTGTGATAATGAAAGTTTTAAAACTGTTTAAATCTCTGAATGCATGCAGTGAACCTGATTTTAAATTAGTGACAATGTTTTGCATGGTGGATTTAAATAACTTTACACAGATATATATGAATATATTCTTGTGCATGTCAGTATTTTCAATACTATGCTCAGTCCTTAAACTACAGAGTGCAAAATAATTCAAGATCAATTGTTTTTCTCTAATCAGATTTATGTATGGATGCTTAATCATAAATTGTTAAGAAATAACAAGATTGTTAACTAAAAAAAATAAAGTAATTCCTGAAAGTTCTAGTTCAAAACTCAAAATGCAGTTCGAAAACAAACTTGGAAGCTGGGATCAAAGCTTCAGAAAGCAAATCCAGATCAGTAAGCATGTGAAAAAAAATCAAAACAAGCTTTCTCTATTTTCAATGCAGGTGAGTAAATAAACCCCTAAAGTTTAAATTAAGTTTAAATCCTAATCTAAAGTGATAAAACAAGAAGTATGATTATGAGAAAATGTTCGTATGAACGGATTTATGCCTGCATGTCTGTTTTGGTTTGCATCTCAGTATGTTCAGTATTGTTGTTCTGTTTATAGTCTTTTAACTTGATCAAAAAAAATCACCATGTTCTTCCTTCCCGATCTTCTTTAGGCTACAATTTGTAAACAAATTTGTTTGTTAACAAGGTATCAATTTAAAAAAAAACATATTCAAGTGGAATCTGGAGTTAGTTTTCACAGAAAGAAAAAACAGCAGTAGGACTTAATATATAGCTAAATTCGAAAAAAAATTATTGTTTCAGGATCATATTCAGATCAGTTATCAAACTATAGGATTTTTAAAAATAAAATCTTGATTATTTATATTGTAAATCACGAGAAATCATGAGATGAACGAACTATGGGTTTCAAAGGATTTCTGGCGAACGGTGAAGTTATGGACGGTCGGGGTCGTGGTTGAAGAAGGCTGGGAGGTCAGCGAAATAGGCAAAATGGTTAGTGGTTTATTTGGCCACTGTGGCATCGGCGAATCGAAGAATTAGGGCTTAAGGTGGATTCTTGGTCAAGGTCAAAAGTGTGAAGAGGGCGTCGCCGTCGATGCTTCGGAAGGGATTGGTTGAGGGGGAAAAGAAGCCTGGGTCGTGGACGAGGCCGTGGCCGAAAGGGTGGCACCTCTGGTGATCTGTCATCTGGACGAAGTAGAGTTTGGTCGGAGCGTTTTGTGCCGATGGGTTCGATTATATCAAATTAAAATTTCGTGACCAATTGAGTGATCCAGGTGGTCAGATGGCTTGAGGAGTTCGAGGATGATTTGCCAACGGTGGTTGTTGACGTCGGAGTCGTGTCGATGAACGGTGCAGGTGCACGAGTGGCTCGATGCACCATTGTTTGGATTGATGGGACAATGATTTTTCTTTAGGTTTGACTCGGAGGGAAAAGAATATTAGCTCGGGTTTTGCTTCGGGTTGTTCGCGAGGTTTGTTAATCTTGTAACAGTTTAATTTTCTTTTTTTAAAACCATTTTTTTTAACAAGAAGAAATAAGAGAGGGATTTGACTTGGGTCTTAGGGTGAGATTCTCTAGCTCGCCTCGGGTAAAATATCGGGATATTCTCAAGTTTTTAAGTTCAGTAAAAATCAATTTTAAAACCAAACTTCTAAAAAAAATTTTAATAATGATATTGTTTAAATATTAGTTAATTAAGGTTGTTGTTTCAATTTAACTTAAGCAGGTTGATTCTTAAGTTAAATTTAAAAATTAGTTAATAGTGTAGTTAAGAAATAGTTAAGAAATAAAATATTTTACCTTTAATTAGATTTAAAGATCTTAAGTTGGATTATAGATTAATGATAATTAAATCCCAGGTTTATTAAATAAGATTTAAAGTGATAATTAAGAAGTTAATTAAGATAAATGACTTATCTTTTAATTAATTAAGGTTTTGATGTTTAAGATTTATCAAGTTAATGAGAGAAATTAAAGAGTAATTAATCAGTTTCATCTATTAATAATTAAAGATTGATTATCTGTTAATTAAGGATGGGTTAACAGTTAATTTAAGGATTAATATAATTAATTAAGGGTTTAATAAATTAAGCTAAGTAATTACAAAATGGTTAATTACTATTTATGATTGATTAAGGCTGATCAATGGAAGAATTAATTAAGGATCATTAATGTGATTAATTAATGTAATTAATGAAAGTAATTAAATATAAATTGCTGTAAATGGTTAAAGAATTTATTAATTTGTGTAATTAATTAAATGATAATCACTTTATGTAATTAAAGATAACTAATCAAGGATGGTTAATTGAAATGGAAAATTAAAGGAGGATTAACTAATTTATTGGTAATTAATTAATGTTAAGCAAGCAAGATTAAGGGTGATTGAAGTACTTAATTTAATTTGTTTAAATTAATTAGAAATGGTATGACTAATTTATCTTGCTTATGAATGATTGAATAATATTGCATGCCTTAGATTGGTTGATATCTCCGATATGTGAATTGTGATGCTATGTGATATGATATGTTGGGTTTTAACTGAGATAATATGGTTATCTATAAATGATGAATTAATACGCATTGGTGACACCCGGTATTTGAAGTTTGAATTGTGTTTCATTTGAATAATTTGGGATAAGATGGAATTGAATTCGAAGAGACCGGAGTCGGGTATTAGTAAATACCCAAAACCACTTCGATTCTATATAGATTTTGTTAACCCTCAATTTTCTACGACTCAAGAACTGCACGACTCAAACAGATTACGCGACTTAACGAGTCAAGGATTGGTCGACTTAAAGGAGTCAACGACTTAAGGAAGTGGACGATCTACGACTCAAGGTATAGACGACCTAACGGTTTAACGAGTTGAAGGACTTGGTGACTTACGACATAGAGAAGTCTGCGACTTAACGGTTTAAAAGAGAAGGGATGCTTTACGACCTAAAACATCCACGACTTAAGGTTTCTACGACTTAAGGGAGTATACAGTCTACGACTTAAGGAAGTCCACGGCTCAAGGACAGGATGACTTAACGATTCAAGAGATGGCACGACTTAAGAAGGAAATGAGTTAACGACTTAAAGCTATCCGCGGCTTAAGACCTAGCATGTGTCGTGGGCGACTTAGCGAATGAAGCGCTGCTCCTTACTTAACACGGTGGCCTCTTAACTCGTACACGATTCAGGACTTGGGTTATTATCTGAAATAAACAAGCTTACCAATTAAGCCACGACTCACGACCTCACTTGAGTTGTCCACGACCTAAAGCTACTAAGTAAAAGTCCGATGCCGCGATGTTGACTCGTGGGCGACTTAGGACTTATACAAGTGAACCTTTGTGAGACCATGGGGGCTAAGCCATATAAGTCGGCCACGACCTACCATAAGTCGATCACGAATTACGACCCAAGGGGGAAATTTCCCTATAAATACCAACCTACCTCAAGCATGAAGGGGATTTTGGGACAATCTCTTCAAGCGCCGATACTCTGCCAGTTTCTAAACAAACTTTATACTTGAAGTTTCGAAGAACACTACAAGCTACTGTGAAAGACATTCACACATCCAACATGGATTCCAAAACTTTCATCTACATCGAAGCTTAGGCTACTTGCTCAAAGTGTTTTGTAACTAAAGAGATTTGTACTTGAAGAGCTTTGTATCGTTTTGTAACAAGATCAGTAATAAAGATACTTAAAGTGGACGTAGGCTACTTCTTAAGCCGAACCACTATAAAATCGCTGTTTCTTGCTGTATTTTCTGTTATTTTAACTGATATTCTGTTCCCGAACCGTCGGGTGGTGCTTTCATATTCACACTTCACACACCGAGGTGTTAGCAATCGATTTTAAGCGTTAACATTTTTGGTGCTTTCATTGAGAGTTGAACTCAGGATACTTCCATCATTGCTCCGAAGTAGTTCGTGGAAAGGATTTCTTTTAAAACCTGAAGTTTTTTGGAAATAATGGCTCCTGGGAGAAAACGAAGTTCTGTAAGATCCGACAATGTTCAAGAGAATACTGCTACCTCTCCTCCTTCAAGTCAAGCAGCTCCAACTGTTGGAGTTGCGCGAGCAGAATTGGACGCCGTAGTTTTCGGGTTGAATCAACAACTGAATGCCCAGAATGCACAGTTGGAGGCTCAGAATGCTCAGAACGCCCTGATCTTAAGTAAGTTGAATGATCTACTTGGGGCAAACCATCAATCGGTTAATAATGATGGAAACCCTACTGTGGGAGTTCAGGATGTTGAAGGGAACATTTCTCAAAGAGCCGCAGACCCTGTGGAAAGGACACCTCCCCAAGCTGGAGGATTAGGGCCGCAGCCAACCCTCCGTGAACGGTTGTCAAGACAGAATTCAAAGAGAGTGGTTGATGTTTGCCCTCCAGAGCCTCTAAATGATGAAGAATATTTTTCCGGCATGGTTCTTCAGATCATGAAGGAAAATATGCGAAGAGATGAAGATGAGAAAGAGTGGGGTTTTGCTCCAAGCAAAACTCCATTTACTGAAAAGATCTTGAAGGCAGAGTTCCCAAGGAAATTCATTCCCCCTACTATTCCGGCTTACAAGGGGACGAGTGATCCTAACGAGTTTCTGTATAAGTACGACTGGCATATGACGGGTGCCAAAGCGTCTGATGAAATCAATTGTCGATATTTCCCGGTATATCTGGAAGGTGTGGCTCTATTGTGGTTTACAAAGCTGTCGGTCAGGTCCATTGATCAGTTCTCCGATTTGACCAGGAAATTCAAGGAGCAATTTCGATTGTATGCTTCAAAAGCAAAGGATATAATGTCGCTGTCAAGTCTAGAGCAAAGTCCAGGAGAATCCATCAGATCATTTCTGAATCGTTTTAACATGACATTGGTGAGGTAGATAATGCTGAGCCATGCATGGTCCTAACATACTTGATGATGGCGATTGACAAATCGAGTGAATTTGGAAAATGGATGAAAATGAAAGAACCAAACTCACTTGACAAATTCTACAAGAAAGCGGATGAATTCATGCGCTTGGAGAGCCTCCAAACACTGGCTAAGGTGGTATCAGCAGAAGCTGGGAACAATGATGCTCCTTCGAATAAGAAGAACCTAACACTCAGAAAAGGGGAAATGATGGTGGAAAGAAACAGGAAGATGCTAAGAAAGGCCGTGCTTTCAATTTCACACCCTTGACTGATACCCCTGAGAACATCTTCTTTGCGACCAAGGATGATGTCAATTATCCGACACCACCTAAAATGAGAGTTGGGAGTAAGATGGAAAAAAGTGGAAGGTTCTGCAGGTTCCACAACCAACCCGGCCATGACACCAACGAATGCCGTCAGTTGAAAGAGGTAATTGGACAACTCTTGAAGGAAAAGAAACTCCAGCAGTATGTGAAAAGGAATAGAAATGCCCCAGCCTCGTCGACTCAAGGACGACAAGTTCCCGCTCACCGTCCTGGCTCAAGTGAGAAGGCCGTAGAACATGAATCGGAAAGACCTGTCATCGATATAATAATTGGAGGGCCTCACCCAGCAGGCAAAAGCTGGGGCGAGATGGAAAGGTATGCCCGGTCCTTGAGGCATGTACGGGCTGAAGAAAATGTTTTTGTTTTAGAAATGATGCGCCTTTAAAGCAACAAAAGACTTCCACAGATGATATTGTATTCAGTGCCAGAGATTCTTTGGGTATCGAGGCTCCTACCATAGATCCTTTGGTCATATCCGCTGGTATTGGGCCGGCTACTGTTAGAAGAGTTCTAGTTGATTGTGGAGCTTCATGCAACATTCTCTTCAAGAAGACCTTTGATCAAATGAAAATTCCAATGGCTGACGTTCAAGCTTCATCACTTAAGATTGCTAGGTTTGCTGGAGAACCCAAACAGCCGATTGGGACCATAGATTTGTTTGTGGAACTTGGAAAAGGGAAGAGGAAGGTGGCTCGAAAGCAAACCTTTATAATTTTTGAAGAATTCTCTGCGTACAATGCCTTTTAGGCCGACCAACTCTTGCTGCATTCAAAGCTGTTCTTGCCCCATGGTGTCTGACTATAAAATTCCCCACAAATAATGGAGTTGGTGTGATTAAAGGAGACCAAGATGCGGGGCGAGAATGTTATCTTACGGAGTTGCGTGAATCAAGGAAAAGAGAAATGGGAAAAGGTGCGGTAGCTCCAGTCCGCATTAAAGAACCAGCCTTGTAGCAATTACAGGGTGGACCCTGCACTGGTGAATATAGTGGCGCACGAAGAGAGATGGATCCAAGGAAAGCCGGTGCAGGGGAAAATAGGGTAGTACCGGTAGAAGTGACAGTGCTGATACCCGTTGACCCAAAGGACCTGAACAAAGTGCTGAATGTGGGTTCACAACTCAAAACAACAGTTCAGAATGTTCTGGTTTCTTTTTTGAAGGCAAATTTGGATGTATTCAATTGGACTCATGCTGACATGTGTGGAATATCCCCAGAGATTGCAGTACACACTCTGAACATTGATCCAAAGTTTACACCCGTGAAACAGAAAAGAAGAACCCAGGGTCCTGAGAGGACGGTAGCGTTAAAAGAAGAAGTGGATCGGCTCATGGAGAACGGATTCATTGGAGAATCTACTTATCCAAATTGGGTATCAAATCTAGTGCTGGTTAAAAAAGCTAAAGGAAAATAGAGAGTATGCATTGAATTTTCAGATCTGAACAAAGCCTGCCGCAAAGACTATTTCCCGCTGCCCATGATCGATCAGTTGGTGGATGGGACGGCAGGGCAAGAATTGTTATCTTTTATGGATGCATACTCTGGATATAACCAGATTATGATTCATAAGCCAAATCAAGAGGACACAAGCTTCATTACAGATGTTAGACTCTACTGCTACAAGGTCATGCCTTTTGGACTCAAGAATGCAGGGGCAACTTACCAAAGGCTTGTTAATGCCATGTTTAAACCGCAGATTGGCAAGACAATGGAAGTTTATGTTGATGATATGCTGGTGAAGTCTAAGAAAGCAGTGGACCACATGGATCACTTGGCAGAGATGTTCGCAGTACTCCGAAAGTATAGAATGAAGCTTAATCCCTTGAAATGTTCATTTCGAGTGGAGTCCGGAAAGTTTTTGGGTTTTATTGTGAGCGCTTGGGGCATTGAAGCTAATCCTGCACAGATTACTGCCCTGAGAGAGGTCAAAGCTCCTAGAACAAGGAAGGAGTTGCAAAGTCTCAATGGAAAGGTTGCTGCCTTGATTCGGTTCATTTCAAAAGCTACTGACAAATGCATTCCATTCTTTGATGCTCTCAAGAAGGAAGAAAAAACTTTGAGTGGACTCCTGAATATCAGAAAGCATTTGATGAGTTGGTTCGTCATATGGAAGTGCCTCCGATACTTTCAAAGCCTGACAATGGTGAAGATCTCTTCATATATTTGGCAATTTCATCTCATGCTCTCAGTGCAGTGTTGGTAAGGGAAGACGCAAGAATTCAACGCCCAGTCTATTATATCAGCAAAAGATTCACTGGGGCAGAGATGAACTATTCAAGGTTGGAAAAGCTCGCCTATTGTTTGTTGATTGCATCAAGAAAATTGAGGCCGTATTTCCAAGCTCATCCCATCAAAGTCCTCACTGATCAACCTCTAAAGCAAGTCCTATTCCGTCCTGAGACTTCAGGCCATCTTTTGAAATGGAATATTGAACTCAGCCAATATGACATCACTTATCATCCCCAGAAAGCAAGCAATGGACAAGCTTTAGCAGATTTCATCGCAGAATGTACAGATAAAGGTGATAGTGCGGAAGAAGCCACTGATAACGTCCCAATCCAATGGAAATTGTATGTCGATGGCGCAAGGAATGATTACTGTTCCGGAGCAGGGGTTGTCCTTGAAACCCCAGAAGGGAGATCGCTATGTTATGCACTGAGACTAGAATTTCCTTCAACAAATAATGAGGCAGAATATGAAGCTCTCATCGCTGGTTTAAGGATCGCTAAAGAACTAAACATCAAGGCATTGCAGATCTTCAGTGATTCTCAACTTATTGTCTGCCAAGTCAAGAAGGAGTTTCAAACTAAACGAGGGAACCTACCCATTTATCAAAAGCCTGGGAGCTTCTTCAAGATTTTGACCGTTATTCAATAAACCATATACCCTGAGAAGAGAACATGAAGGCAGATTCTCTCGCAAAGTATTCAAGTACCGGTGAAGCTCAACTATTGGGATTAGTTCCCGTCAAAGTCTTGTCATCTCCAAGCACAGATGAAATGGATGTTGATTGGATTATGGATGTATCCCAAGAGCAAGAATCATGGATGACTCCGATATTTGATTATTTGCTCAATGGTTCTTTGCCAGAAAGTTCAAAAGAACGACAGAGCTGATAAGGAAAGCCTCCAGATATATAGTTCAAGATGGTTGTTTGTACAGACGAGGATTTTCAATGCCATTACTCCGATGCGTGACAAAGGAAGAAGCCAAGACAATTCTGACTGAAGTACACGGAGGGGAATGTGGGGATCATACAGGTGGCCAAACTTTAGCAAAGAAAATCCTTCGTTATGGATACTTTTGGCCAGAAATCAATCAAGATGCTGCTGACTATTCCCGAAAGTGTGATAAATGCCAAAGATTTGCTAGAATTCCTAGAGCACCTTCAACTGAGCTAACACAAATGGTCAGTCCATGGCCATTTGCCATTTGGTGAATAGATCTCATTGGGCCTTTGCCAACTGCCAAATCGGGGATGAAATATGCTATCGTTGCTGTTGATTATTTCACTAAATGGGCTGAAGCCGAACCATTGGCTACTATTACCTCTAAGAAAATGATTTGTTTTGTGACTAAAAATATCATTTGCAGGTATGGTGTGCCTCAGAAGATAATCACAGACAATGGTACCCAGTTTGAAAGTGAGGAGTTCCAAGATTTCTGCAAACGATTCAAGATCCAAAAATCTTCTCAGCAGTGGTTCATCCGCAGGCAAACGGGCAAGTGGAAGTAGTAAACAAAATCATCAAATCAATCATCAAAAAGCAGCTGGAAAAAGCAAAAGGTGGTTGGGTTGATAAGTTACCGCTTGCACTATGGGCATACAGAACTACCCACAAAACTGCGACTGGGCATACTCCATTTTCATTGGTATACGGATCAAAAGCGATGATTCCAATGAAAACTGAAGTCCCCTCACACAGAAGGATCCATTTTGATCAAGATGAGAATGAAAAACTGCAACTGGAAGCGCTTGACCTCCTTGATGAAAGAAGAGAAGAGGCTAGGTTTAGAATTGCAGCTCATCAGCAAAAGATAGCCAGGCAATTCAATTCCAAAGTCCGTCAGCGCAGCTTTGAAGTTGGGGACCTAGTCCTGAAGAGAATTATGACAGCCATAGGTGTGTTTGGGCCAAACTGGGAGGGGCCATATGTCATAGGCACGAAATTTTTTGATGGCACATTCAAACTCACAACTGTCGAATGAGAACCAATTCCAAGAGCTTGGAACAGCAATCATTTGTGTCCAAATTTTACTTAAAAGCTTTGCTGAAATGTTGTAAAAGAATTACGAATATATGATTCTTGTATTGAAAGCAATTGTAAAGCAAGTGAATAATGAAAAGCTATAAAGTGGATGTAGGCCTAGCTTTTGGCCGAACCACTATAAATCTTGTGTTCTCTACTACTATAAACTGCTTTGTTTTATTTCGACATATAAAATACGTTAATTGTGTTACTAAAATGTCGATTTAATAATGCAGGCCATAAAAACAAAGCTTACCCATCGCAAGACTAAGCGATCTCCGACATCACCCAGTAAGCAAACGCTAAACCATTCAAAATTTCCATACTCAAATCCTACGAAAGAAGTGCTTCGAACAAAAGTTAGCGATGTGGATGGAAGTGGACTATTTCTAACCAACTGCAAATGTTTGTACAAACGAGCATCCAGTTAAATAGCCTGTGTCTACCACCACCAACTCGCTTAACTATGAAGTATATTTCTTTGGATCAGGAAACTTGTTGGCAACTAAAAAGGGATGATATTTGGAAAAGATAACGGGGATCGCCGACATGAATAGATGGCAAAGAGACATGGGCAAGCAAGCACCAAACAGCAAAAGACCTCTTCGGAGGCACAAGCCCTCTTCAGAGGCACAACTCTTCGGAGGATAAAGACCTCGAACGGGCCTCGTCGGAAAAAGAGAGTTCTTTCTCGATATAAAGTTGTGGACTCATCGGTGATACACTCCCGTGAATCCATCCAACTAAGAGAAAGAAACTCCAAACTTTCAGGCAAAAGCCCCACTTAGAGGCACACGTTTCACTGAGATTGAAATAAAACTTCCAAGTGTTGAAACGTGAAAAGCCCTCTTCGGATGCCCATTTCACCACAGTTGAAATGCTAAAAGACCTCGAGCGGGCCTCGCCAGAAAAAGAGAGTTCTTTCTTGACATAAAGTTGCGGACTGATCGGTGATACACTCCCGTGAATCCATCCAACTAAGAGAAAGAAACTCCAAACTTCCAGGAAAAAGCCCTACTCAGAGGCACACATTTCACCGTGATCTGAAATAAAACTTCACACGAGTAGAAATGTGAAAAGCCCTCTTCGGAGGCCCGCTACCCAGCGAACAGGGAAAAAATAAAAGCCTCTCCCAAGAGGCAGAAACAAAAAGACCTCTTCCCAGAGGCACAATCAAACAAAAGACCTCTTCCCAGAGGCACAATCAAACAAAAGACCTCTTCCCAGAGGCACAATCAAACAAAAAGACCTCTTCGGAGGCACACGTTTCACCGAGATCGAAATAAAACTTCCGAGTGTTGAAATGTGGAAAGCCCTCTTCGGAGGCACAACTCTTCGGAGACACACGTTTCACCGATATTGAAATAAAACTTCCAAGTGTTGAAACGTGAAAAAGTCCTCCTCAGAGGTACAACTTTTCAAAGAAGCATTTCATCAGAAATGCAAAACAAAGATCAAAAAGCCCTCCACCGAGGCGCAATATAAAAAAAAGAAGCCCTCTTTAAAGGCACATTTTAGCTTTCAAAGGAAGATTGGTTCATCTATTCTTGAAAATACTCTTCCTCAAAAAAGTTAAAGTGCCCTTCGAAGGCCCGCTCAACCACATAAGAGAATTCGCTTTGTAAAAATGCATATATGCAAAAGAAAAAGTGATATCTCCAAAGGGTTGAGCATGAAAACTCATATGAAACGAGCTGTACTCTATTTTGAGCAGAATAATATTCCTCCAAGTACGGAATAATTATTCTCCAGAAAATAAGAGTACAAGTACCCTCAAAGTTGAAAATATTGCAACGAGCTTGCGGTATAGGGGCAACATGGTATAGCTACATTGGTAAGAATTACACTCGAATCACATACCACAAGCTCACTGCAATATCATATAAAGGAACTTGTACAAAAACGAATAGTAAATGCATTCTCAAATACAGACAGAAGTTTGTACAAACAAAAAGAATCATTTTATTCAATACTGTCAAAATTTTGTACAGGTACAGGTTTCAAAATAAAAAGAAAAAGAAAAGCGAAGGGCGGTACCCACACAATCTCCGGTCAGTACATGCAAAAAGCAAAAAGTAAAAATAAAGGGAAGCAAGGCCCTTTACTTCTTCTTGCCACCACCTTTAGAGCCTTCATCTGACCTAATAGGCAGCTTTTCAAGACGGCTTGGGAGAGTCGGGGATGGAGGAGAGAGGGTTACTACCGGATCAACCTTCGCTTCCTCTTCAGAAAAAAGAATGTTTTTCCTTTTCTTCTTGGAAGTGGTACGCTTCCTCCTCCTCCTTGAAGAAGACTCACTTCCCGGGGTAACAAGAGCAGCCAGTTTTACGTCATCAGAAATAGTACACTCCGGGGATTTGTCGCCTCCTTCAAGTCCTTTGTCCTTCTGCTCTTGCGAAGCGATTGGATCATCCAAGCCTTGAAGGGCTCCTATTAATTCTTCCTGTGATCTCGGTTGGGATATAGGAGTGATTTGAAGGAATGGAGGAGGTACAACTGGAGGAGGAGAAGTCTGCGTGGCGCACTTGGCGTTTTTGCTACAGAAGAAGAAAAGCCAAAAATATTAGTATCCCCGTGAAGAAAGGAGATAGCGGCTCATTGAGATTTAAGAAATAATCAAAAAGTTCGTCAAACTCATGAGGAGCAAACAAACAGTCCACTTGGGCAAGATTAACAGTAGAGTTACCTGAAGAAGTCGGCTTCCTAATGTCAACCTCATAAGCCTGTGCTTCGGCGCTCTCTTCGCCTTCATCTCCACCCTGTGTGCTTGTGATCTCAGTTATAACATTGGTAGGGAAATGAGAATGAGAACAGGAGCCTGTAATGTCAACATCGGACGAAACCGAAGGAGGGACGGGAGCAGCTAATGGTGCTTCTTTCACAAAGTGCTGGTCCCCTACTTCAGCTCGTGCTTTAGCAAGATGCTCTTTTCCCCGGGCTAGGGCAGCTCTGGCGTCATCATCTAGAAAGTGTTCTGCAAGAGATGCTTCAGCATAACCGACACCTGTACCTCCAAGCATATCAAGAATTGACTCCCAAACCTCGGCCAGGGTAATCTCATACTTCGGTCCTAAGAATGAAAGGCTCCCACGCCCCATAATGCTATGCACATAGAAGTCAAATAAAGTGGAGTTGACATTGGCTTTAGTCGCCTCGTGCGACTCTTCGGCAGCCTGCCTTCCAGCGATAGCTTCATCACGTTCCTTCTCGGTCTTTGATAATTGGGCCTTTAGCCTCATAATCTCCAAATCCTAGGAGTTGACCATCTCTCGTAACTCTGCAACGTCAGCACGATACCTTCCCGTTGTTTTCTGCTCAGCCTCAAGTTGTGCATCGGCATGTCGCTGAGCAACATGAGCATCGTGAACTTGCTTTTGAAGTACTTCTTCTTTTTGAGTATATGAGGTAGAAGAAGCAGCAAGCTCTTGTTTAAGTTTCTCAACTTCTGCTTCAAGCTTCTCGTTGTAATCAGCAATGTTCCTCATCTCAGTATCATGCTGGCTTAAAGTTTTTTGCCACTCGGCCTTATCATTTTCCATGGTTAGCATGGCCTCTATATTCACGCGGTTGACCCTTTGAAGCTCATCAACAAGCTTTTGCCACCCTGACATCCGCTCGATATCAAGTCTAACAACATTAAGATTTTGCAACATTGCTTGTTTGTCAATAGGGACCAAGTCAAGATCGAACCGCACTCCCTTTAGGCACCAGTGCGGGAACCGGCTTTGTAGAGTAGTCGGGCCTGGTCCAATTTGGAATTTAGGCCTGTTGACTATTGTCCGAATGTCTTTCTTCCCGAGAGCAGGAGAGCCGGAAGGGATGTTAAGTGAGACGGGGGCAGCGGCCTTTTTAGGAGTTGTAGATGCACGCTTTTCACAGTGCCTGGCACGCTTGCTTGGGTCCTCAACTATATGACTTTTTCCCCGATCATCTTGCGACTTTCTTTTGTGAGAGTCGTCACCTCTCTGGGAAGAATCATGGTGCGCCTCCCTTTCTCTCCTCTCATAACGCTCTTCTTGAACCCTCCTCTCCTGATCATTTCGAGCGGCTCTCTCTTCATCAGTTTCTCTGTAAACGGGAAGGTAGCGCTATAGTCATATTGACTATGCCTCCCGTAGCGCTAAAAGTCGTCATAATAAGAGCCGCTGCATCCCATCGGAGAATTTGAAGTAAAAGAAAAAGACAAGTCTTAAAAATCTTCAGAGAAAAGAAGTTATGTACGAATAATTGCTGAAAATCCTATGTGTGTGTGGTGTGCAAACTACACGCGTCAGGCTACAAACCACTCTTCGGCACAGGGGTGGTAGTGAGTTGAGTGGCAGGCGTCAAAATTTGCTGAAAAGTGGATGTCGCCTCGACAACAGGAGAAGCATCTTTAGGAACATCATCTTTAAAAAGTTCCTGTGAAGTTATGATCAGGTCGTTTAGCCCCTCAAAAGTATCATCACCGCCAAGTTCGACTGGAGATTCTTTTTCGGCTTCCAGACCAGCCGCATCTTTAGAGCAACGAAGAGTTTCTTCCTCTTCAATAACTGGAGCAAGTGCCGATTTGCCAGATGGACCCGCAACATCGGTAAGCGTGGGGTACTTCACCAGTGAAGTTTCAGTAGAGGGCTCCTTCGGTATAAGCTTTTCGGCAGGGGTTGAGACATCTGGTGCCTCCGCTGGAGAATTAGGGACTTCATGAGGCTGAGTGTAGTGAGAAGGGTGAAGAAGTCCGAACTGGTGAAGGAATTCGTCGTTGAACAAAAATTTCATGTCCCGCTTTTCAACCGGTACAGCCACGAGCCTCTCCAGAGTTGGCTTGTGGCTGGGATCTCTAGAAGGAGGGGGGAGCGCTGAAATAAAAAAAAACCAAAGTTAACACTTGGCAATTCGGACTTCGCAAAACTCAGAGAATAGAAGAAGTAAAGGTAGATGATCTTACATCCTTCCCTCCACACAGTATAAAACCCCGGGGTGCAGCGGACAAAGAAGAACTGAGTTAAGAACCCATGAGCAGTGTCGGGAAGGCCAACAATTAATTTGCGATTTCGGGCGCTTCTCATGACAGTGATAGAAGGGTGATCCTTAGTCCTGGAAAAGGAGCATAGGAAGCAAATCTCGTCGAAGCTTGGAAGTCGACCGAATGTTCTCCTAAATAGCACACACAGCCCCATCAGAATGGCGTAGCCATTAGGGTGTAGCTGGAATGGGGAGATGGCTAATCGACGAAGAAGATTCTGGAGAAAGTTGTTGAAAGGGGGAATGGCCCCGCTCAGGCACATTTGTCGGTTAACCGCTACGAAGCCAGGAGACACCACATCAGCAGTGGCAGTTTTCTCAGGAAGAATGGCATTTGCTTCAGCAATGCCAAACTGAGTGCATAACTGACGAAAAACTTTGTATGATAAAGAGGTAGAGGCTCTCTCTAGAGGATTAACTAGGGGAGTCGGAATAAGAGTGGCTTCTCCAGTCTGGACTGTTATCTCTTCTTGTTGAGAAGTCATTCTACACAAGCAACTGGATATTCAAATGTGAAGGTGCACGTTTCCTAAAAGTGTGAAGTGTTGTGCAGAACCAATAAAAATAACAAGTAAATATAACTGGAATTAAACTAGTCGACAATTGATCGATTACCAAATTTCAGGACTTGTTAATTTAAAGTTCAGGTATAGTATTCGTGCAAACTGGGCAGTTTCAGTTGACTATTTCAATGTTGCTTTAATACTTTACTTGAATTTGATGATTTAAAAGCACTTCGTTCACACAATCTATTTAAGGTGATTATATGTTGTTAACTAGTCTGCCATTTGATGTGGGCAGTCAGTGGCAGTATATTCGTCCTAATTTTTTGTAAATGTTGTATTGAACAGATTGTAAACTTGCAAGTCAAAATGATCTGTGAAAAAATGCAACAGAGTTTAACAGTTCAAAGTTCAAGCAACATTTCAAAGTTCAGGCAAAACTTAAGTGTTAACTCGCCAACGACTCAAGTGCTGACTCGTCGACGGCTTGAGAAAATTTTCCTACAGTTTAAGTTAAGTCGTTGGTTCTCTGGCTAACTCATTTATGACCTAAGGATCATGAGACGAGTTAAGTCAGGCCGTTTCAATCTCGAGTCGTTGATGCCCTAAGTCGGCTGTGCTCCAAAGTCATAAGTCGTGGAAGATGGGAGAGACTTCAATTCAAAGCAACGAAAAATCCTCAAGGCCTAACTCGGCCACGACTCAAAGCTTAAGTCGTAGAGTATGTTAAGTCAGTTCACAGTTAAGTCGCCAAGATTGCTGGATCTAGTAAAATTGCCAAGTCGTATCCAAAGCAATATTTCACTCCTAACCCGCTAACCTTCTTACTCCTAACCCGTTAACCCAGTAACCTCACAATCATCAACCTTAGTTCTATCACACCGCTAGATCGCCCCAAGTCATGAACCATCACAAGTCAGATCAAACCGCCCTAAGTCCATCAATGTCCAATATAACAATATTCGCAAGGCTCAAGGGGGTAAGCCGGAAACGCAGATCGACGGTGATTGGCGATTGGATAAAAGGCGAAATCGCGTACGCTATGTGATGCTGGAGATGATCGGAGATGAATCGAGTTGAAATCGCCTTTGTAAAGCTTGGAGGAGTGTTAATGGCAGATGCGGCTTAAAGATTAGGTAATGAGAAAAAAAGGAGTAAGAGGAACGACACAGGCCCTTTATATCTCGGAGCGGTGGAACTTGAACCGGCACGTGCGAGTTAAGATAAGTCGAAGCACACGACCTACGACTTAGGCGTGTACTTCGAGGGGCAAATGTTAACCCTCAATTTTCTACGACTCAAGAATTGCAAGACTCAAACAGATTACGCAACTTAACGAGTCAAGGATTGGTCGACTTAAAGGAGTCAAAGACTTAAGGAAGTGGACGATCTACGACTCAAGGTATGGACGACCTAACGGTTTAACGAGTTGAAGGACTTGGTGACTTACGACATAGAGAAGTCTGCGACTTAACGGTTTAAAAGAGAAGGGATGCTTTATGAACTAAAACATCCACGACTTGTGGTTTCTACGACTTAAGGGAGTATACAGTCTACGACTTAAGGAAGTCCACGGCTCAAGGTCAGGATGACTTAACGATTCAAGAGATGGCACGACTTAAGAAGGCAATGAGTTAACAACTTAAAGCTATCCGCGACTTACGACCTAGCATGTGTCGTGGGCGACTTAGCGAATGAAGCGCTGATCCTTACTTAACACGGCGGCCTCTTAACTCGTACACGATTCAGGACTTGGGTTATTATCTGAAATAAACAAGCTTACCAGTTAAGCCACGACTCACGACCTAGCTTGAGTCATCCACGACCTAAAGCTACTAAGTAAAAGTCCGATGCCGCGATGTTGACTCGTGGGCGACTTAGGACTTATACAAGTGAACCTTTGTGAGACCATGGGGGCTAAGCCACATAAGTCGACCACGACCTACCATAAGTCGATCACGACTTACGACCCAAGGGGGAAATTTCCCTATAAATACCAACCTACCTCAAGCATGAAGGGGACTTTGGGACAATCTCTTCAAGCGCCGATACACTGCCAGTTTCTAAACCAACTTTATACTTGAAGTTTCGAAGAACACTGCAAGCTACTGTGAAAGACTTTCACACATCCAACATGGATTCGAAAACTTTAATCTACATCGAAGCTTAGGCTACTTGCTCGAAGTGTTTTGTAACTAAAGATATTTGTACTTGAAGAGCTTTGTATCGTTTTGTAACAAGATCAGTAATAAAGATACTTAAAGTGGACGTAGGCTACTCCTTAACCGAACCACTATAAATCGTTGTTTCTTGCTGTATTTTCTGTTATTTTAACTAATATTCTGTTCCCGAACCGTCGGGTGGTGCTTTCATATTCACACTTCACACACCGAGGTGTTATCGTTCGATTTTAAGCGTTAACAGATTTGATATGTGAAATCAATAGGCTGATATGGAATGATTTAAGTGAATTGGACCATTTAATCTAAGTTTTGGCACTTAGAAACTAATGTGTGAAATAGATGATGTCTATAACAACTTGTGAAGTTGAAATTGATATAAGTTACCCCGGGTTTTATATAAGATTGTATGCTTTGTATTCCATGTTAGATGGGTTTGCTCATGCTGGTTTCCAGCCTGACCCGGGTGTTACTTTGATGAAATGCTCGGGTCAGACCGAGTATTACATATTTTCAGGTAAGGACGTTCTGGAGTTCAGGAGGCGAGTTGAATGGTAGGGACGTATGGAGTGTTTTCTCCCATGTATATTATTGCTGAATATTTGGAACATGTTTTTAAATAGTCCTGTGTTGTGTAATAGTTGTAACTCTGATGTATAAATGTATAAGTGTATTGATACAGTTCTTCCCTGTAAAACTGTTATTTATGTGATATTATATTTTGATCCGCTGCGAATGTGAGATTTATGTGACTTTTTTTCTGTTTCATCTTCTTTCACTTTTCTTCTTTTCCTAACTATCTGGAATTTTCGAGATCGAAATTTCCGGGTCGTTACATTTGGTATAAGAGCAGAAGGTTAAGCGAGAACCTTGGCTCTGGTGGGATACTCATTAAGGATAGGGTCAACGGTAACCTAGAATGAGTTGAGTATATTTATCTATGAGAGCATACTTGTTATTATCTTATATAAAGATTTTAAATGATTTTATATAAAAATATATTTTGATATATAAATCAATATTTCTTTCTGATAAATGTTAAGGGAATTGGTTGATAAATTATTGAATTAAATTAAGAAGTAATATAAATACAATCAAACTGAAATTAAATAAAGATAAGTTTGAAATGGATTCAAAATAAAATTGAAATCTTAAATTGGAGAAGTGTTTCAGAATAATATGATAATGAATGGCTTTAGATATGATAATCTTGATTATTATCCTAAATGATAGTTGTGTGTTTAATAATAAGATGTGTATTAATGAGTAAGCAAAATGAAATATTCTAAAGAAATAAACATTTATGTAAAGTATGAATTATAAATTGAAATTGAAAATACCTAAATTGTGGAATTTTAAATCTTGGACCATAAATTTGAAAGGTTGTTTCAAAGTGCTAAAAGAATAGATAAGTATTATTTGAGTAAAAGAGACTTGTAGTAAACAATGAGTTGTTTGAAGATTGGACTTGAACTTAAAACCAAAGTTGGTTTAAAATTTTAAAACATGGCTGGGAGGGCCAAGAAATAAATATGTATATATATATATATATATATATATATATATGGATATACAAGATATCAAGGATAATTTGAAATAAACTCAAAATGTTGAGTTTTAGATTTGGACTGAGATGTGAAAACCCAAAGTGATAAATTTTTGAACTTATATATGGGAAAGAAGTTTAAAATTTGAAATGGAAATTCAAATTGGATAAGGTTGACTGGATTAAGTGAATTGAGTTCAACTTGGGAAAAAGTTAAATAAGTTGGAATAATTACCTGATTTGGAAATTTAAAGATGAAATTAAGATTTAACTTGGGAAGTTAAATGGTTGATTGGAATTGAGAGTTTGAGTGATCTGAAATTGGGTTTGAGATCCGAAAATTGGAAATGGATGGATGTTTTAAAATAATTGGATAATATTACCCTATTAATATTAATAATCTTTAAACTGTGAATTGGATTTATTTAAAGAAATGAGGTGTGGTAATATATCCATTATTAAGGAAAAATGGAATTTGGATTCAGAATTAAGTGGTATAAAGATATAAGTTGATTTGATTTAAACGATTGAATCAATATATAAAAATTCAACTTGAATTTATATAATTCGGGATGGTTTGAATTTGAAATTTGAATTTAAATTTTATTTGAGTTAATCAAAATTATGATTGAAGATGGATAAGTTTAAAAATTCAAATGGAAAATTTGAATTGGATTGATTTGAAATGAAATTGAAGTTGAATAAGTTCGGATTCAAATAGGAATTGGGATTAATTCAAATAGGAATTGATATGAATTGAAATTGGTTCAATTTGAAATTTATTTGAATTAATTAAAATTGTGATTAAAGTTGAATGAATAAATTCAAATGGAATTTGATTTGAATTTAGAAAAGAAATTGAGGATTAATTCAACTTGAATTTGGGGCTAAGTTAATTTCAATGGAAGTTGAAGTTATTTAATTTGGAATTGAGTTAATTTAAAAAGGTAGAAATTTAAATTGAATTGATTGGAAATGGAGGTTGAGAATTGAATAGTTTGATTCTGGACTATTTTCAAAATAAATTGTTTTAGTACAAATCTATTTTTCCAAACTATTTACTATACAACTTTTCTTTTTAAACCTAAAACTATCTTATACTTGTTTTACAATTATTTTTGAAACTATTTAACTATGTTTTAACTATTTTACAAATTAGTTACTGTTTTACAACTATTTTGCAATTATTTAAAATTTCTGAAACTATTTAACTATTTTCTAACTATTTTACAATTAGTTAACTATTTTACAACTATTTTACAAACTATTAATTGTTTTTCAACTACTTATCTATTTTAAACCTGAGTTCAAACCGTTATTGGTTAAAAACCCAACTGAGATAAGAATTGAAGGAATAATCCAAATGGGGATTAAAGAAAATGTGAGTAAGTGGATAGAATCTAAAGGAAATGTGAATAGAAAGAGAAATTGATTTGGCTAATAACCAATAAAGATAAATACATAGGGTGTACGTATGTTATTCTGTTTGCATAATGATTTGATCCAGATTCGAGCACAGAATTTCGAGATAGTATGTCGATTCGAGTTGGGATTTTTCACTTGATTTTCAACGGCGAACCTGGATATGGATTGTTGATTAGTTCTGGATATTCTCTATCATAGTTATGACTATTCAAGGAGAATGACAGTTTCTGATCAAGAAACCAGATCTGTGTCCGCACTAGGAAGTCGGGTGGACGATACTAGTTCGGAAGTGAAATTATGTGGTCGAGTAAGAGATCGGATTGGTATAGCGTAAGGATGGTTTGTGTACATCGTACGGATTTGAATGAAAATGATATTGAAAAGAGTAATCAAATTTGAATATTTGATTTTGAGTAAACAAAGTTAAATATCTTTGTTTTATAAAATGAAACTCCTCTTGATGAATGTATTGCCAGAAGAAAGGACTTTGAAGGTGTTTTGAAGTATAAAAGAAGTTTTATACAAGTTTGAGATGATCCAAAGTTTTAAAAATTATATATATCTGTGTATATATATATATATAAGATCTTATGAGTATTTTAGAAAAGGTTTTGAGAACCTTTGGATTTGGAAAGGCTTTTGATTTTTGGGTAAAATCAATATGAGAATTTGGAAAGCCTAGTTTGAGAATTATCGATTTTGGAATAATCGATTTTGTGTAAAGGATCTTTGTATGAGATCATACTAGGTGTATGATTTGAAGATATTATATGTGTATCGTATAAAATGTTTTGATGAGGGCTCTGGGGAAAAAGGCACTCCCTTGAAATGAACTTCTCAGGAGTGCCACGGGGTGGTGCTGCCTTGAGCCCTAATTGGGGGGGGGGGGGGGGGTTCTAAAGTTGATCCTGTGAGTAGTCCGGACAAAACTAGTTCCTGGGAATTATGAGTAGAGTATAACATAGTGAAAGTCGTGTGGGCCGCTGAGAGCCAACAGTTTGCGTTTGATTACATATCGGTAGACTACGACCTATGTGGGAGTGGAGAAGTTTCATTTCGACAGCGAAAATCAGAGGCCGCAGAGAGCCTGCAGTTACATGGACTTTTGGTGTGATGGCAACATAACTCGGAATGTAACTGCGATCAGTCATGGGTTCCATGGCATAATCGATAGGCCTCTGAATTTTGTTGCGATGGCAACGTAACCCTGGAATGTAACAGCGACCATGGATGGAGGTGATGATTTCCAAAGCATTCTCACCAAAT
Organism: Allium cepa; assembly: GCA_030765085.1. Lineage (NCBI taxonomy): Eukaryota > Viridiplantae > Streptophyta > Magnoliopsida > Asparagales > Amaryllidaceae > Allium > Allium cepa. Next base: position 691,632,148 of record CM060937.1, on the reverse strand, counting down.
ATATATCCACTATTTTCAAAACTGTTTTCTATATTCCCAATAAAATCATTTTCCAAGTATTTTCACCAGGTGTTGAAAATGGGTCTGCTAAGTACTTATAGATTTTCAGTCCTACGCCTGATCAACGTATGACCGAATTTCTGTGAGAACGAGGACGAACTTATTGAAACATCGAGTTATAAAAAGTATTTTTATAAAAACTATTTTATAATATTATGTAAATTTTTAAGGTGTTTTAAAAATGATCAAAAAATAATTTTTCTGATAAATAATATTTTAATAAAAATTCTGGTTTCTTCCTTTTCGAGGACGAGAAGATTCTAAGGAGGGAGGAAAGTGAAATCCCAGAATTTCAAACCAAATTTAAATAAGATAATCTCCATTTTAAATTAACTAAAATTGGTAAAATTGTAATTTTAAAACAGTAAATAATAATTGTGTTGTATACATATAGATTTTAATAGAATTTTTAAATAAACAAATGGAATTTGGATTTGTTTTAAAAAAAATATCCAACTGGATTTTTAAATTGAATTTGAAATTTAATTTGAATTTGGATATTTAAATCGAAATTCAAAAAAAATAATTATTTATAGCTTAAATCATGCTTTGTTTTTAAAAATGTAGTTTTATGATTTTATTTGGAGCATAAAATTTTGAAATTCAAAGTATAGGTTTTAAATTGTTTTGGATTTTAAAATATTAATCTTTTATTATAAGTATAATTGGTTTTTTTATTTTAAAGTTATCTTCTTTTCTTTTATTTTAAAAAAAAAAATCATTTCAGCTTATTTAAAACATTGCCTTCTTTCCTTCCATTTCTTTTTCTATTTTTCCAAATATAAAGCTAAGTTCATTTGAAAATATAAAAGCCAAGTACAAATCTGAAATCAAACCAAGATCAGTAATTCAAGTTTAAAACCTATAAACAAATCCTCATTTCAATATGCAAAGCAAATCAGCTTTCAAATGCCAGAATCTCAACAAAGTCTGTAACCAAGATGCAAGTTTTAAGTGAAATCTGGAAGCTGTCTTCTACAAGCTACTGCATTTTTCAAATTATAAGCCTGATTCTCTATACATCAACAAATGAGTAAACAAATCTTCTTTAGTTGCTTGATTTTGAGTTGTGATAATGAAAGTTTTAAAACTTTTTGAATCTATGAACGCATGCAGCGAACCTGATTTTAAATTAGTGACAATGTTTTGCATGGTTGATTTAAATAATTTTATACAAAGATATACGAATATATTCTTGGGCATGTTAGTATCTTCAATACCATGCTCGGTCCTTAAAATACAGAGTGGAAAATAATTCAAGGTCAATTGTCTCTCTCTGATCAGATTTATGTATGGATGTTTAATCATAAATTGTTAAGAAATAACAAGATTGTTAACTAAAAAAATAAAGTAATTCCTAAAAGCTCTAGTTCAAAACTCAAAATGCAGTTCGAAAACAAACTTGGAAGCTGGGATCAAAGCTTCTGAAAGCAAATTCAGATCAGTAAGCATGCAAAAAAAAATAAAACAAGCTTTCTCTGTTTTCAATGCAAGTGAGTAAATAAACCCCTAAAGTTTAAATTAAGTTTAAATCCTGATCTCAAGTGATAAAACATGAAGTATGATTATGAGAAAATGTTTGTATGAATGGATTTATGCCTGCATGTCTGTTTGGTTTGCATGTCAGTATGTTCAGTATTGTTGATCTGTTTATAGTCTTTTAACTTGATCGAAAAATAATCATCATGTTCTTCCTTCCTGATCTTCTTTAGGCTATAATTCGTAAACAAGTTTGTTTGTTAACAAGGTATCAATTTAAAAAAAAAAACATATTCAAGTGGAATTTGGGCTTAATTTTCACAGAAAGAAAGAACAACAGTAGGACCTAATATATAGCCAAATTCGAAAAAAAATTATTGTTTCAGGATCATATTCAAATCAGTTATCAAACTATAGGATTTTTAAAAATAAAATCTTGATTATTTTTATTGTAAATCACGAGAAATCATGAGATGAACGAACTATGGGTTTCAAACGATTTCTGGCGAACGGTGAAGTTTTGGACGGTCGTGGTCGTGGTCGAAGAAGGCTGGGAGGTCAGCGAAATAGGCAAAATGGTTAGTGGTTTATGTGGCCACTGTGGCATTGGCGAATCAAATAATTAGGCTTAGGGTGGATTCTTGGTCGAGGTCAGAAGTGTGAAGAGGGCGTCGTCGTCGAAGCTTCGGAAGGGATCGGTTGAGGGGAAAAAGAAGCCTGGGTTGTGGACGAGGCCGTGGCCGAAAGGGTGGCGCCTCTAGTGATCTGTGTCATCTGGACGAAGTAGTGTTTGGTCGGAGTATTTTGTGCCGATTTGTTCGATTATATCAAATTAAAATTTCGTGACCAATTGAGTGATCCGGGTGGTCAGATGGCTTAAAGAGTTCGTGGATGATTTGCCGACGGTGGCTGTTGACGCCGGAGTCGTATCGATGAACAATGCTGGTGCACGAGTGGCTCGGTGCACCATTGTTTGGATTGATGGGACAATGATTTTTCTTTGGGTTTGACTCGGAGGGAAAAGAAGATTAGCTCGGGTTTTGCTTCGGGTTGTTCGCGAGGTTTGTTAATCTTGTAACAGTTTAAATTTTTTTAATACCAGTTTTTTTTAACAAGAAGAAATAAGAAAGGGATTTGACTTAGGTCTTAGGGTGAGATTCTCTAGCTCGCCTCGGGTAAAATGTGGGGTTATTCTCAAGTTTTTAAGTTCAGCAAAAATCAAGTTTAAAACCTAACTTCTCAAAAAAAAAAATTAATTATGATGTTGTTTAAATATTAGTTAATTAAGGTTGTTGTTTTAATTTAACTTAAGCAGGTTGATTCTTAAGTTAAATTTAAAACTTAGTTAATAGTGCAGTTATGAAATAGTTAAGAAATAAAACATTTTACCTTTAATTAGATTTAAAGATCTTAAGTTGGATTATAGATTAATGATAATTAAATCCCAGATTTATTAAATAAGATTTTAAAGTGATAATTAAGAAGTTAATTAAGATAAATGACTTATCTTTTAGTTAATTAAGGTTTTGATGTTTAAGATTTATCAAGTTAATTAGAGAAATTAAAGATTGATTATCTGTTAATTAAGGATGTGTTAACAGTTAATGTAAGGATTAATATAATTAATTAAGGGGTTAATTAATTATGGTAAGTAATTACAGAATGGTTAATTTCTATTAATGATTGATTAAGGCTGATCAATGGAAGTAATTAATTAAGGATCATTAATGTGATTAATTAATGTAATTAAAGAAAGTAATTGAATATAAATTGCTGTAAATGGTTAAAGAATTTACTAATTTGTGTAATTAATTAAAGGATAATCACTTTATGTAATTAAAGATAATTAATCAAGGATGGTTAATTTAAATGGAAAATGAAAGGAGGATTAACTAATTTATTTGTAATTAACTAATGTTAAGTAAGCAATATTACTTAATTTAATTTGTTTAAATTAATTAGAAATGGTATGACTAATTTATCTTACTTATGAATGATTGAATAATATTGCATGCCTTAGATTGGTTGATATCTCAGATATGTGATTTGTGATGTTGTGTGATATGATATGTTGAGTTTTAAATGAGATAATGTGGTTATCTATCAATGATGAATTAATATGCATAGGTGACACCTGGTATTTGAAGTTTGAATTGTGTTTCATTTGAATAATTTGGGATAAAATGGAATTGAATTCGAAGAGACTAGATTGTGTATTAGTAAATACCCGAAACCACTTCGATTCTATATAGATTTGATATGTGAAATCAATAGGCTGATATGAAATGATTTAAGCGAGTTGGACCATTTAATCTAAGTTCTGGCACTTAGAAATTAATGTGTGAAAAAGATGATGTCTATAACAACTTGTGAAGTTGAAATTGATACAAGTTAACTCGGGTTTTATATAAGATTGTATGCTTTGTATTCCATGTTAGATGGGTTTACTCACGCTGGTTTCCAGCCTGAGTGTTACTTTGATGTAATGCTCGGGTCAGACAGAGTATTACATATTTTCAGGTAAGGATGTTCTGGAGTTCAGGAGGCGAGCTGAATGGCAGGGACGTATGGAGTGTTTTCACTCATGTATATTATTGCTGAATATTTAGGACATGTTTTTAAATAGTCCTGTGCTGTGTAATAGTTGTAACTCTGATGTATAAATGTATAAGTGTGTTGATACAGTTCTTCTCTGTAAAACTGTTATTTATGTGATATTACATTTTGATCCGCTGCGAATGTGAGATTTCTGTGACTTGTTTTCTGTTTCATCTCCTTTCTCTTTTCTTCTTTTCCTAACTCTCTGGAATTTTTGGGATCGAAATTTCCAGGTCGTTACAAGGTTTAGATGATAATGTAGTTGGAAACTAGTGGTGGAGGGTGCAGTTTTGAAATTGCCAAATATTTTGATGAGCAGTAGAAGATAAAGTATTCTCAGACTATCAATGATTACGCCACCAAGAATCAAAAGCTTGAGCGTGATATACATTTCCTCCAAAAGCATGTTGCAAAGTTAGAAAGGAAAAATAAGACCCTTAAGCCTGCAAACAGGGCCTATAATCGTGCTTTGAAAACCAATATCGAGGCAATTGATGATGATAATACAGTTAGAAGAAAGGAGAAAAAGCTTAAAGAAGTTCTCCACACAGCAACCATGTAGTTAATCCTTTGGTGGTGGAGACTCTTAGTTAAGCATCTCAAGATTTGTAATTTGTTTATGTATTTGCGCCATGTAAATATATCTTATACATGATTTTTTTTGCTTGTTAATAATTACATAGGTCATGTAAATTGTAGAAATTCTGTAAATATCACCTATTTTTTGATCCTTTTCTATAGTGTAACTTTCAATGTACCTTTGAATTGCTCATTCGGCAACTTTTGTGATTTTAAACCTTTTGTCATTTTGACTTTTGGTGGAAACATATCCGAAACAATACTTTTAATTGTTAGCTTGGAATTGACATATTTATATATATGTATCATTTGCCCAAATTAGCAAATCATCTTGCCAATTGTATAAAAGGTAATTTATTCAAAATGTTAAGATCTCATCTTTAACCATGATGAGAAATGATCATGGATTTAACTCCTGCTTGCTTGGAATGCATAAGACTTGTTGGTAGTAAATTCCGCGTTATCATATGGTATTGAATGTTAAAATATAACTTTCATTAAATGAAGAACTGATTCAGGGTTGAAGTAATAACTTTCTTACCCATTATTTTGACATAGTTAGAAGCCCGATTTCCCAATTCGAGGAGTCTTAATAGTGTTATTTTTGATAATATTTTTTGGCCTAGATCTGAGCACTTAAGACGAATAGAAGTCCAAAAATCATGTCCCTAGAATAGGGCTTAATTAAATAGAAGTCTTCTTATCCATATTCAGGTATAATATAATAGCGATTGCTAATGACTCAGAACCAAGATTCGGATATTCAAACGGCGAGAATTTTATATTGAAGACCCAAAACTCATGTTCAAGCATTAGTAGTGAACTTTTGAAATGAGTATCATGGAACTCGGATTCAAGTATTCAATTTTTAAATTCACATTTGTGAGAACCTTAAAGCCTATAATACCCTTTCTAGTAATGAATAATAAGAGGTTAAAAATCCATATCTTCTAATATGGTATTAAGAATGGAAGTCCAAAAGACTATTTTCGATAGTAAGTATCAGAAGACCAGAAAACTATTCTCGTAATAAGTATTATAAGACCAGAGAATCAATCTGGTAATAAGTAATAGAAAACTAAAATACTATTTCTAATAATAAGTAATAGAAGACCAGAATACCATTTCTGGCAATAATTAATAAAAGACCAGAAAACCAATTTGGTAATAAGTAATAAGAGACAAAAATACCATTTCAGGTAATAAGTAATAGAAGACAAGAAAACCAATCTAGTAGATGTTCATGAGAAGAAGTTAGTGAATTTATTCTAATTCTTTTGTTGAATGTGCCATCTTCAAGCTTTAATGATATTTTGCATGCTTTTTCATTCTCAGGCTCGAGTTTCCTTATTCATTTGTTTTGGCCTATTTCAGTTAGGGACTTTTTCAACTAATTCTTGTAATTATTTATACAGTTGCCATTTTAGGTGGTGTTGATTATTGGCAGTGGCCCATTTCTGGTGGGGACTTTTTTAGTCTGTTGGACATTTCATCCGGGTTTTCGGTGCACTCAACTAGATTATTATCAAGTAGGGCCCGAGGACTTACCCGACCTCCCACTAATATGCCAATTAACTTGTCCATAGCATGACGTGAATAAGGGCTTGTTCCGTACTTTGGTCAGGCCATCAGGAATAAGGGATCACCTGTCCTCCCTCCAAGTGGCACCTTATCCTGGCCAAGCGTGGCATGGATAAGGGCTTGTGCTGCTTTAACATGGCCATTTCTGACTTTGGCACGGCAAAAGTCTTACGCCCTCCCTCTAAGAGGTGCCTTGACTCGGCCATCTTGGCACAACCAAGGGCTTTCTACCATTATTGCTAGCCTACCATTTGGGTGGTTCAAGTTTATGGAGAATTTTACTCTTCACCTTGTAGACTTCTCTTATTTTGAGAATAATTTTTTTTTCATAGCTTGTTCAACCTTTACAGACTGTTTATGTTTTCCTTGTCTCAGAAAGTGTAGGATCATCTTATCAAGAACCTTGAACTGATTTGTATCATGTCCATTTATTAAATGAAAGTTGCAATATAATCCCTTAAATTTCCTTCCAAATCTAGGCTTCTTTTTAAAAAGGCCAATAATTCAGTTCTTCTTTTGTTCAGATATAGATGTCTTCGACCGAGGTATAAGATTACATTCTTTAAGACGTCTTTAATCTTAGGTCGTCATTAACTGGCAACTAATTCTTTTGTTGCTTGGTTTAAGTACCTCTTCTTGAGAAGTAGGTTTACTTTTCATTGTTCATTGATCCTCTTTCAAGGGCCCTTAATCTTAGGGTTTCAGTCGGAAATTTCTTGTAATCTTTATACATCCACTTGGTAATTCGTTTGCGATCCCCAATTCTTCGGTTGTGGATTTTTCTATGCGTTCATGGTTTTCCCTTAAATGGTGAGCCTCATTTGTAACGTTACTTCATTTATATGCAAATTTTTTGTAATCTTTTATCATTTCCTTTTCAAAGATAGTCCCATGGGAGTATGATTGAATGGTTCATCTCATTTGTAGAAATTGGTTCTCTTCCTTCGAACTATCCTTTTCGAGGGAAAATATTGGGGCTGATCCCAAACGGGTTTATACTCCATTTTAAAGGGTCACAGGGTATAATCCATCTTTCCCTCATAATTACCTGTAAAGCTTGAAGTTGAAGGGTTTTCTCTTCAAGTAACCGTAGGTCATAATTCCCTTGATAATTAGACTTTACTTCTAGAGGTTCCATAGAACCTTGAACTGACTTTTCATTCCAAAAACTTTCTCATATTTCGAACATTGAATCCATTCCTTATACTTTAAATGAAATCAAATGAATTATGAGTCTTTTATCCAAAATAGATCCTTTCTTATTCGAAAAGAGGAGTTGATAAGCCTTATGAAATTTAACCAGGTAAATGTGTAGGTGGGGTATTCAATAAGGTTATAGGTTTGGGCCCTGTTTCTAGCGCCGAAATGTTAGCCAAATTTATGGTCAATGCACTAAAGATATTGCAGCTAGTGTGATTAGTCAGATTTGAATGAAAGGTTTAATACCTTTAAGAATTTCCTTTTAATTTGCTTGTATATATCTTTCAAATCAGACCTTTTGACATTATCGAAAGGTTTAGGTGCGTGGATATAAACCTTTAAGATTGATTGAGTTATTGTGAGAGTCTCTTTGAAAGTCTTCTTTCTTGTTTAGATTGAATTTCCTTATCGAAAGGTTAGGACGATTGCCTTCTTTAGGTTAAGGTACGATACCAAACACCTTTGTGGACATACAGAGGCTTTTGACTTTGTCGAAAGGTTTGATCTCCTATACAAAGTAAGTTTCAACCTATTCGAAAGGTATTTGAATGTCCACCTTCTGATCGAACCTTACGTTTCAAGATTTTGATCTCGTCGAAACGTTAAGCCTCTTTATTTGTAGCTTCGGAAGGTACAGGTACTATTAATGTGTAAAGAACTTTCAACCTAATGAAAGGTTTAGATCAAAGAACCAATGGTTTCAAAAGGTTTCAGCGAATGTTGATCCAAATGAGTTGTCGGCTCTTATCGGCAAGAACCTTCCAAAGGGGTTTGACCTAAAAATATGAGTTAATCAAATAAAGGTTTAGGAAAATAGTAACGTTATTAACAAAACCAAGTACTTTCCTTTATCTCTTAGTAAAAGCTTCATTTTATTAAATTTCCCCAAATCGAACTCAATTATGTTTATAACACTTTGATTAAGAAATTACAAGATTAGAGTTCAAGCGATCGGATCCCCAAAGCAGGAACCCTTGGGTCTTATTTATAGATGCTGGTCGTACTTATTTCGACTTCAAGCTCTCGACTGAGTCAAAAGGTTTCCCTTTTATATGCTGACTTAATCCTTTCATCCTCATCGAAAGGTTTGCTCTCTTGTTTCTGCTATTATGAACCTTCTGCCTTTGTTGGAAGGTTTGTTACTCTTATGCCTCCATGATCCTTCGCCATTATCGAAGGATTTGTCTTCTTTTTTTGTTTATTGTAAACCTTTCGACCTTAATGGAAGGTTGCTCTTCTCTTATTTACTGGGAACCTTTTGACGTTGTCGGAAGGTTGTTCTTCTTTACAGTGAACCTTTTAACGTTGTCGGAAGGTTTCTCTTCTTCAATGATGTAGAAAGGTTGTCTTTCATCCTTTGTTGACTTATGAGTGATGCTTCCCTTGTAAGACTTTCATCGTTGTCGAAAGATACCCTGGATGTATTTCAACCGGTTTGAAAGGCTTATTATGCTTTCGAAAAGGTCATTAAGTACTTGCTAACACTTGATTTGACTTCTTCATCCTCTTTATAAGGTAAAACCACTTTGAATGTTGTAAGATAAAACCTTTTGACTCCTTCGAAAGGTCTAGGACTGTTATACACTGTTGATTGCATCACTTTGACGCTTTCGAAAGGTTTGAACTGAAATCCTTTTCTTTAATCTTTGTTGAGAGACATTTTGCCTTAAACGGAAGGTTGATTTTTAGTGTAACATATATATTAAAGAAAATGTTTGTGTTGATCAACCACCATTGTTTGTTTATGATGAATTCCAAATCACGTATTTAAATTACGAAAGGCACTTTATGGTCTTAAACAAGCTCCTCGAGCTTGGTATGGAAAAATAAAATCATATCTTTTAGAATCTGGTTTTCAAATTGGCAAAGTTTATTCTACTCTATTTATAAAAACAAATGAAATAATATTTTAGTAGTGCAAATATATTTAGATGATATTATTTTTGGATTAACTGATAAAAAATTATGTGATGAATTTTCAAAAATTATGAAAAATGAATTTGAAATGTCACATATGAGAGAATTAAATTACTTTTTAGGATTACCAGTTAAACAATTAATAAACGAAACTTTTATCTATCAGGAAAAATATTGTAAAGATTTGATTAAACATTCTGGAATGGAAAATGCTATTAGTAAAAATACTTCTATGAGTACTAGTACTCACATAGACAATGATGAAAATGGTAAAGACGCCGAAGAAAAATTATATAAAAGTATGATATGATTGTTATTATATTTAACATCCAGTAGACCCGACATTTAATGAGTGTTTGCTTATGTGCCGTTTTCAAGATAAACCCAAAGAAACACTCTTACGAGCAGCTAAAAGAATTTTACGGTATCTATCAAATACCCAAGATTAGGAGCTATTTTATCCAAAAATCTATCCATCCGATCCTGTATTATATAGTGATGCCGACTTCGGTGGTTGTAGATCAAATAACAAAGTGGAACTTGTCACTTTATCAGTTAATCTTTGGTATCATGGTTTAGTAAAAAAAACAAAATTGTTTTTCATTATCAACATGTGAAGTAGAATATATATATCTATAGCACTTTCTTGCGCTCAGGTTTTATATATGCAACAAACTTTACATGATTATGGAATATGTCTAGACAAATCTTTGATTTTTTGTGATAACATTAGTGCAATTAATTTATCAAAAACACCATTAGTCACTCGAGAATTAAAAACATTGATATCAGACATCATTTAATGCATGAAAATGTTGAAAAAGAAAAATTTTATTTAGAATTTGTTACTTCAAACAAACAATTTGTAGATATATTTACTAAATCCCTTTCTAAAACTACTTTATTAAACCTTTGTCTTAACCTCCGAATATGCTTACTTAATGACTTAGATATTTAAAGTATATGTCTTTTAATGTCATATTAAATCGATATCAGAAAATATGTACCATTGGACATCAATTGATATCTAAAATTTGTAAGGAATACAGTGATTTACTAAAATTAATAAAAGAAAGAAAATAAACAAGAAACTAAAGTACCTATAATTAGTAAAGTCTAACATATATATATATATATATATATATATGTATGTATGTATATATATTACCTGCCTATAAAAAAACTTAAAAAGCTAGAGATAAGTTAAAAACTATCATTCAAACAATGTGGGACAACTATGGTTCCGCCCATTCATCTCTTGACTTTAGCACCCCTTCTTCAAACAGTTAATATCCATCACCAACCGTCTCAATGACTCAATCCACAAAATCACCAACTATTCAAATTACTCCTCCTCCTGGTCACCATAGATTTTCACCTAGATATAAGAAGATAAGATGAGTTTTGGAGCTAGACACTCAAACTAAAATCGATGAAATCCATCATTGCCAGCAAGAGATGTTGAGTATCCAAAATGAGATGTACTATGAACAAAGGTGTTAAGGTGCACATCTGAATTTGTTGGAATGATGCATACTTGCTATCTGCAGCCATTCATCTACCAAAAATAGCCTTCGTCAACGTAGTCCTTGTGTTGCCGAGTGTCTAACTATTATCAATAGCTCTCTACCAAAAAAATTCCAAGGAAGTTGGACCATCTACATTAGACTAGAACAACCCTCCAATTAAATATAACACATGGTCACCACTTCGACCTTTAGTTGACGGTACCAAGGAGGAACCGAACTCTTGGAATTGCTTTTAGGATAACAAGTTTGTTGAGTCAAAATTTAATCAATAAGTTATGACAATATTTTGTTATATATTTATAATAAATGAATGACAACCTATGTACATCAAGAATTGGGCGTAAATAATAAAATATATAATATAAGTTTGTTTTGGACATACTTATACTCCATATTTAAAAAAAATAAACAATAATACAAACTTACACAGGTTCAGTCGACTGAACCAAAATGCCAGTAGACTGAACCTTTACAAAAATATGCTCAACTGTTTGCCTCGAAAAGACACAGTTTCAATCAATTGGGTATCTACCTCAGTAGATTTAACTTGTATGAATTTTTCCACCTGCTCTCCACCTCTAAAAGAAGTATCTTTAGTCGACTTATTATGTGTCCCATTCGACTGAAATTTGAAAGTCTGTCAACATAACTACTTCTTTTCATCATACTCATTCACCATTTCACTTTGCCACTTCAAAAACCCAAACTTCAAACCAATTTTTAATGGCTCAAAGAAAAAAAATCCAGCAACTTGTCCCAAATAAAGCAAAGGCAAAGCTCCGGCCTCCGCTTCCACTAATCTAGCACATCCTAAAATTGCCTCAAATGCACAAATCTTGGAATTGCTAAATGGAAGTGCTGAAAATCTTCGAATCTTCAATGAATTAAGTGACAAAAGCATCTTTCAAGAGATTTTCTAGAAGATAGAAGATTTCGTTGCGTTTGGCATAGAGGATTTAGCTTGAAAATAGGAATTCCTCTCCTTAATTGATGAGAGGATGAAATAGGTAAAAAAAATTACCCATTTTTGGTTAAATTTTTCTATTCTAATCTCTGTGGTGATTTTTACACACCTCCAAATCAAACCGAGAAGGAATTTTATGGAGTATGGTATTAGGAGTTGATATTGTACTATGTTATCAATATCTAGAAGCAATTTTGGAATATACTAGACAGGAAATTTCTTTGGAAAATGTTTACCATCACGATTTGGCACACAGTTCAATAAGCTAAACTACAATTAAAATACCATTTTACAACACTGATTTTGCAATTGTTCACCAAAGTGTTGTAAAAAATGTAGATTTTTCCCAACGTTTGTTAAGGAAAAAGTTGTAATAGATTTTTTTAAACAACATTTTATGTACAAATGTTGTAAAACAAAAACTATTTACAACGCTTGTTTAAACTCTCGTAAAAAACAACTTTTATCAATGACTTTCTTACATTGTATTACGATTGCTTTTTCATAACATATACATTGAAACATGCGAGTAAAAAAATTTTTTTTAAACATTGTAAGTTTGTCATATTAAATAATATTTATCAAATGTTATAAAATCGATAAAAAAACAACAAAAAACAGTCGTAAACTCTATTTATTTTTTATTTACAAAATCTGCATAATGTTATCACAATTCATATTTAGGATAATGTTTATTTTACAATATTGCCAACATTATATTCAACAACATATGGTTGATGTTGTTAATTCTCCAATTTCATCAATATTCTAGTACATTGTCATAAGCATGCTTTATAACTTTTATATGGCATTGTTAAAGGTCTAAATAAGGCAACAAACTATGAATATAATGTTTAAAAAATCATGTAATGACTTCAACTTGATCTTGTAATTTCATGTTGCAAAGAAAAAAGTTTTGGTAAAGTCGTAAAATATTTTGCATTTGATGTTTGTTTAGTATCGTAAAGTACATGACATTTAATGAAGTTAATTGATATTATAAAATATTTTTAGTAAGGACGTTTTATTACTAAATTGTATAGTTCACTATGCATTTTGTGTTTTAAAACTGTTTAACTCTCAATTTTTCAACAAGGACATACTGAATATTATAGTTTTAGTGGGCTAGTGCTGACCTCTTCAATCCATATCAAGGTACCATTATTCAGAAGTTGAAGGATGTTACATTAAATTATAATTGAGCTTACTAGAATATATTATAGCGTGAGCATTACATTAAACTATACTCTAAAATTTTTGTCATATATTTATATGAAATAGTAACTTTTCATTTACCTATTGCAGTTGACGAACATCAAATGTCTAACTTTGATAAATTTGAATCAGACATTTAAAACAATAATCTGAGTTGAGCATCATCAAATACCATATAAACAACAACGAATTAACTAGTCTTAAAAGAAAAAGAATACATCATTCAATTTTGATGGGAGGAGGAAAAATACACAAGGATCTTATGGTAATCTAAAGGGTCCTACAATAGTAATACATGCGAAAGTACATGAATTCATGGCTACTTTGACACACCTATAAAGAAAATCCACTTTTCAACTCATTCTACCGAGGACGAAATTTCGAAGTTTGACTAAAGCAGCAACGTTGAGAGGAAAACCTGGAATTATCCACGAGAATCGAGCTGATCCAAATGATGATAACATTATTGATTTATCTGTTGTTTCCTTACTAACCGACCCTGGCAGTGAAGTAGCAAATCACATTAAAGCATTACTATAAAGTATTCTTGAATTTTCCTTTCCTTTTCCCATTAAAATAAGATGATTATGAACCATAGTCGCTAGTGCAACCCGAGCATACTCTTCTAGTCTGAAGCAACCAACGTAGTACTAAAGATTAGGATTGTCAGATTTTATAAACAAGTTAGTTAATGTGGCAGTAGTGTAACTGATTACAAATATGGTTAATTGTCAATAGAATAATATCACAAGGACTTAGCACTTGACTAAAATATGCGAAAACAAAGATTAACTAGTAGATTAATACCATTTATGGTTACATTGCCTTTAGAAAATAATACCGTATATGGTTACGTTTCCTTTACAATTGGGTTTGGTTAGATCATGCTTGCTTCCAGTCTTCTTAGAATAAGTCCAACCTGATAAATGAGAAGGGGTATGGTCAGAAACTGCAATTGTGAAGCTGATAAATAATAACAACGAAGTATTATACTTATCGATGTAAATGCTAAAATAGCATTGTAATATTGTTTTAGAATCTTCATATAATCTTCTAAGTTCTATATATACCAATATTGGCCAGTAAGGCGTCATTATCTTTGTTAACTCCATTAAAAAGAAAGGAGAAATGAAAAAATGGAGCTGATGTCGCAAGAACGAAATAGTCAGAACATGCAATGATGAGTCATCTCCGCTTGAACAAAATTTTCCGCTTAGTTCAGGCATATCATATGATTGTAAAATATGCCTCCTTGAAGCATTTGTGTACATTAGGAGTTGCAACTGAAGAAATTTGTAAGATTAATAATTACACGGAACTTGCAAACAACTGATAGACATAACATTTACTTGGCACTATAGATTAGGACTTATAAGATGTCTAAACGGAGCCACAAAAATTAATAGGTTGTGTAAAGGAGGGTATAACAATGTAAGAAGAACAGCAGTAACTTAACACAAAGCTCTGAATGAAAAAATACCACAAAAAGCATTTCCATCACAAAACCAATTTGGTTATGTATTAGGTGACTTGTCATTAGTAATGGTAGACCGACTTGAGATGTTGTGCTGCTAGTGATCCTATGTAGGCGAGCTCTCCAGCATGATTGTCCATTGCAAGTACTATTGGCCTGAGCATGGAGATGACTGAAAGCGGTAAATAGGTAAAACTTGAGCAACTTGATGTTGAGATGTGGAGCAATTGGAGCAGCATCAGGGTAGAAACAGTAGTAATGCTCAGGGGTGTGAGGGAGAGCTGACTGAATCCAGATACTATCATTTTCTGAATCCAGATATTGATTTTGCACCTGGCCACAATTTCGATAATGAATACTACCTCCATCACCATCTTCCTCAAAATCAAATGTGTTTCGATATCGATCCTGACTATCTACGTCCCTACGTTCACGCATGTCCCTTCTACCTTGTCTTTCAGCATCACGATATGGTTCATTCTCAAACCCACGTTGAGTTCTTCCCTCTTCATTTCGATACCCATGGTGGTCTCGCCTCATTGAAACTGATGATTCTCTCCTATCTCGATAAGACCGGGGTGACATCCTCCTTTCTTCCGAAACCGATGGTGAAACCCTGTTTCCACTCTGGTTCGAAACTGGTGACGTTCTCCCTTGATTTTGATTCATGTCATTCATCAATTTCTCCAATTTTTCAATACCCTCATTGAACTTTTCATTGATACGCTGCTCCATTTGCTCAGCTTCTTGTCTTTTATACAAATCCTTAACATGATGATACCGATTAGCACGTCTCAGAGGCATGATCATTAAACAATCTCGTTTCCGTCTCTGATTTAGCTCTGATACCAATTGACGCAGCTTAGACTTAGGCTCGATCAGTTTAGATACTAAACTATCGCAACCTATCCAGGATCTTCCTCACGAAAGATGATTTCGTGTCAAATAAACCAATAGAACGATAAATGCTCAATTCCATTGATCGCGATGATGCCAGAATCTAGCTATCTCCAACCCGTTGATCTCGCAAGATACCGTGTTGAAAGATCTACAATTCGATCGTTGATCACTCGAAAGTGATACCGAGAATTGGCTTCAACTTCGTTGATTCACGCACGAATAACCCGAAGATGGAAAGAAGAAGGAGATCACACTCAACTTCCATAGTGGTGGCCAAAGCTCACACATAAATTTATTTCAAAAAATCAACCCGCCTTACAATGACATCACGCCCCTATTTATAGGAATTTACAACACATATGCGACTCAACAACATACGACTTGCGACTTACGAGTTACACGACTTGACACACGCGACATAAGAAAATACAACACGAGTTACAACATCACACGACCTAACAACACACGAGATAAGAAAATTACAACAATATACGACTTAACGATACAACCCACACATGCGATATAACATCAGCGACTTAACAACATAAAACAAGTTACAACACTATGCGACATATCAGGATGGCACAGCTTCAGGAGCGACTTAGCAACATAAGGAATCAGCGACTTAAAAAGAATGCGACTTAAGAAATGCGGCTTCAGGGAACGACTTAAGAAGAAACATAGCTTCATGCGTCATAAGAAACCATGCGACCTAAGCGACATAGCAACATAAGAGAAAGCACGGCTTCAGGAATGGCTCAAGCGACTTAAGGATGGTTGGGGCGACTTAAGGTCGTTGATCGAATTAAGCGACATAACTCGCTTATCATGATGCGCTGATGGTTGGGACGGCTTAAGGTTGCTGAGCGACTTATGTGGTTGCGACTTAAGGAAATGCGACTCATAGCAGGCCGGGCGACTCATAGCAGGCGACTTATCATGGTGCGCTGCATCAATAGGTGTTGAAAGAGTTCGCATTCAAAAAATACGCAAGGTTGAGGAATCCAAAAACCCATTCAAGGATTAGTCATGAAGGAGAAGACAGTTCATCTGTAGAGCTAATTACCTAAAATCATGAAAAAATTAACTTCTTTTCATATTTGTGATGGTTTTTACGTATGTTTACTTCAGATTCTAGTGTAAACATGTGACGTAGCGGAAATACCAAAAATGGATGAAACTGTGAAAAGTTGAATCGATGGATTGAAAATACCCAAGTGCCCAAACCTGTTGATCTCAAGAGATACCGGATTCTAGCTATCTCCAACACGTTGATCGCGTACGATACCGTGTTAAAAGATCTACGATTCTTCTAAGTTGATCTTGCACACGAGATTCCGTGAATCGGCTTCAAAATCGTTGATTCGAGCGCACTCGAATAACCGAAGATGGAGAAAGGAGTTAACACTCAACTTCCAATTTTAAAAGAGGCACAAAGCACTCAAAATTTTATTCAAAATCAACTAACTTTTACAAACGACCATCACCCCTCTATTTATAGAGATTTACAACACAACACAAACGACCTAACATTCACGACTTAACAACAGTTACATCATCACAATTTACAACAGGAATGACTTACGACCTACGACCTAAGCTCACACGAGTTATAACATTCGACTTAAGAAAATACCAACAACGACTTAAAGAAATAACACAAGAAAACAGCGACTTAAGAAAGTTCGTGACTTAAGTAATTCTGGAGCTCGTTTGCGACAATCTTCAGTAGCTTCGCGACTTAAGGATCTTCGACCTAGGGGTTTCGATGAATTTGCTCGCGACCTATGGAAGAACGACCTAAGGAATTCGCGACCTAAGGAATTCGCTACATAGGAAGCTCGCGACCCACTGTAGCTTTGCGACCTACTGGGGTTTCGCGACTTAGATCTTTGTGACATCAGAATTTTGGAAGTTCGCGACCTATGATGCAGGAGAACTGGAGTGACTCGCGACCAACGGAAATCGCGACATAGGCTGCTGGAGCGATTTCGTTCGCGACCTAAGGTTGAGAGGTTTTGAATTAAGGTAAGTCATTTATCTTTATCTCGCGCTGCATCATCCTCCCTTGGTTGAAAAGAATTCGTCCCTGAATTCACACGATTTTCTTCTTCGACAAGCCCCTCCCATAGTACGGAATTAAGTGTTTGACATTAAACACATCAGAAGTATGATTTCCGACAACCTTAACTGATACGCATTATCATTGATCTTCTTCAAGATTTCTACTGGACCAATCTTTCAAGCTTTTAATTTTTTGTAAGTTCCAACAGGGAAATGATCTTTTATCAATACTGTGTAAACAAAATCACCCACTTTGAAGTCCACACTCCTTCGCTTCTTATCTGCTAGTTGCTTTTACTTTCTCATTTGATTTAAGCAATCGTTCATGAACAATCCCGTGACACTCCTGTTACTCATTCATGAAATCACAAGCTCATTTAGCAACCCCTTTATGAAGTGGCCTTGTCGACAAATCCAACAGTCTCTTCGGAATTGCTGAATATACCACTTGAAATGGACTGAATCCAGTACTTCGATTAACGGCACGATTATGTGCGATTTCTGCCTGACACAATTTCACATCCCAGCTCTTCAAATTATCCTTCATAAGACAACTCAACAAGTTTCCTAAAGACCTGTTCACCACTTTCATTTGCCCATCCGTTTGTGGATGATAGGCGCTACTAAAATTCAGCTTAGTCCCAACCATCTTCCACAGACTCAACCAAAAATGACTTAGAAATCGAGTATCCCAGTCAGAAACAATGGTCTCAGGTAGGCCGTGTAGTCGATAAACTTCTTTAAAGAACAATTGAGCAACACGGACTACATCGGCGGTCTTTTTACAAGCTATGAAATGTGCCATCTTCGAAAATCTATCCACCACAACATATATAGAATCATTTCCTCGTAGAGTTCTTGGCAAACCAAAAACAAAATCCATGCTAACATCAACCCATGGTCTAGCAGGCACGGGCAATGGCATATACAATCCTGCATTCGTAGCTTTCCCTTTGGAAACTTGACATATGTGACATCTCTGCACAAATCTTTCAACTTCTTTCCTCATGGAAGGCCAAAAATATGATTGAGAAATCAACTGCAAGGTACGATCTCTTCCCACGTGTCCTTCTTCATGCAATTCTTTCACAATCTTCATTCGCAAACTGCACTCTGGTATACACAACCGAATTCCTTTAAAAAGAAAACCATCTACCAATACATACTCATCCGTCTTCCTTTTCTCGACTTCTTCTACAATCTTCGCAAAGTAAGGATCCTCAACAAACAATTATGGAAATACTTCAAACCCCGTCACTTCAAATCTCATCGTAATCAACAAATGATTTCTTCTACTCAATGCATCTGCCACCCGATTTGTAACTCCCGACTTATGCTTTACAACAAACGTAAATTGTTGCAAGTATGCAATCCATGACGCATGCCTGGCTGCAATCTTATCCTGTCCCTGCAAATGTTTCAAAGCTTCATGGTCTGTATACAAAACAAATTCTTTGTGGAACAAATAATGTCTCCAATACTTCACAGCTTGCACAATAGCATAAAACTCCACATCATAAGTATTGTATCCCATCTTTGCTCCAAAATGCTTCTCACTGAAATAAGCAATTGGACGTCCCCTCTGACTCAACACTCTTCCATTTGCACCTTTAGATGCATCTTTATGTAACTCAAATAACACTGAAAATCTGGCAATACTAGAATTGGTGTTGTCTTTAAAAGTTCCTTGATCTGTTCAAAAGCAGATCCAGCTCTTTCGTCCATGAAAACTGCTTTTCCTTCATACAATCAGTAACAAGTGCCATCACGCTACTGAAATGTGGAATAAACCTTCGGTAG
The DNA here is from genome assembly GCA_030765085.1 of Allium cepa. Taxonomy (NCBI): domain Eukaryota; kingdom Viridiplantae; phylum Streptophyta; class Magnoliopsida; order Asparagales; family Amaryllidaceae; genus Allium; species Allium cepa. The sequence goes on along the minus strand of CM060937.1, from coordinate 691,612,788 downwards.
AATAATGCTAAACTATGAAAACTTCTAACTTCTGTTATCGTCCTGGGTTGTGGCCATTCCTTGATTGCTTCAACTTTATCCTGATCCACCTGTATTCCTCCTTCAGATACAACATATCGCAGAAATAAAACACTTCGAGTCATGAACATGCACTTCTTTGTTGCCGCGTAAAATTGCTCCTGACGAAGTATCATCAACACTTCCCGCAAGTGTTATAGGTGTTCTTTTGTGCTTCCACTGTATATCAATATATCATCAAAATATACCACTACGAACTTTCCAATAAATGGTCAAAAGATCTGATTCATCACTCGCATAAAAGTACTTGGTGCATTCGAAAGACCAAATGGCATGACCAGCCATTCATACAACCCTTCCCGCGTCTTGAATGCTGTCTTCCATTCATCCCCTAGTCGAATTCGAATCTGATGATACCTAATCTTCAGATCAATCTTTGAAAAAATAGCAGCTCCATTCAACTGGTCTAACAAGTCATCCAATCTTGGCATCGGAAATCTATACCTCACTGTAATCATGTTTAGTGCTCGACAATCTGTACACATTCTCCAAGTTCCTTCCTTCTTCGGCACTAACAATGCTGGTACTGCACAAGGACTTAAACTTTCTTGTACGCGCCCTTGTTCCGGCAACGCTTCCACCTGTCTTCTCAACTCTTCGTGCGCCCTTGGACTCATTCTATAGTGTGGTCTATGTGGTAACATAGCTCCTGGAACAAGATCAATCTGATGTTGTATGTCTCTCAATGGTGGAAATTCTTTGGGCAACTCTTCAGGAAATATATCTTCAAACTCCTTCAACACTGGCTTAACTTCTTCAGGAATTTCAACCGCGTCACTACTTTCACGTCCAATTAACAGAAATACTTCAGGCTCATCATCCACTTCCTTGACAAATTCCTTCAAAGATAACAGAGTCTTTAGTCCTTCAATCTCCTCCAACTTGCTTTCACTTTGTTGTCGCTGTTTAGGAACCAAAGTGATTGTAGTGCCATTGAACATGAAACTGTAGCAGTTAGTCCTTCCATCGTGTTGCACGACTCTATCGTATTGCCACGGTCTTCCCAACAACAAATGACATACATCCATATCTATCACGTCACACCAAATTTCATCTTTATACTTCTTTCCGATGGAAAAAATTACACAAGCTCTTCGACTAACTTTCACTTCCCCACCTTTCCTCAACCAAGCTAACTTGTAGGGTTTGGGATGTTTCTTCGTCTTTAACGCTAACTTCTTTACAGCTTCTGTAGAGATGATATTATCACAACTTCCTGCATCGATAACAAATTTACAAACTCTTTCAAAATAGTGCACGTTGACTGGAAAATATTACTCCTCAACCAGCTAGTCTCCTCTTCCTGCTTTAGCGTCAAGCAAGATCTCCTCATCATTAAAGAATATCCTTCGTCTCCCGCCAATAATTCTTCTTCCTCCTCAACATGTGGTGAATTGGAACATTCTATTTATGCATCCTCATCCTCAACCTCAGCAACCATCACTCGCTTCTTAGGCTTCAGGCATTCATTGCTCTTATGACCAAACTCCTGACAGTTATAACACTTGAAATTGTTGTTGACCTTGGTCTTAGCAAATTTATTGACAGTCGGTTTACTAACAGCCTTAGAAACATTAGTATTGCTACTAGCCCCTTTCATCTGATTGTTATAATTTGTAAACACACCACCTCCTCTTCTACCTTGCCTCTCTCAAGCTAGAGCTTTCTGGTGTGCTTCAGCAACAGATCTTGGATCAAACATATTCACCATATCCTGAATTTGCATTCTCAATCCTCCAACAAATCTAGCTGTCAACTATTCCTCCGTCTCCATGATATCGTTTCTAGCAATCAGTTTATAGAACTCATCTGCATAATCATTTACCGACTTTGTCCCTTGTTTCAAATTCTATAAGCGCTGATACATAAGAGACCGATAATTACAAGGCAAGAAAGTGGCATTCATCAACTTCTTCATCTTTTCCTATGAAACAATCTTCGACTTTCCCATCCTTTCCCGTGTGAGTTTAGTTTTTTGCCACCATGCCATAGCTCTTCCCCTCAATCGTGTAGCAACCACTTAACTCTACGATGCTCGGGCATTTCCTTGAAGTCAAAAATTTCTTCAACATTTGATAACCAATTTAGAAACTCTTCCACTATCATTCCCTCTTTGAATTCTGGAATCTCTGTTTTCATCCCCGACTCCCATCGACGATCATCTTCGAACTCCCTATTTCGACTTCGTCCTTGGCCATGGTTTCGACAAGATCTACTATTACCATCACTGGATTCCTCCAAATCTGACGTATGTCGATGCCGATACTGACAATCAACATTTCTGCTACCACGCACGTCTCTTTCTCCCGAAACTGATAGTTCTCTTCTTTCCCGATCCGATAGTGGTGACATTCTTCTCCTCTAGGAATTTGACGGCGAAATTCTATGACCACTTTGATTTGAACCTGGCGATGCTCTTTGTCGAGTTTGATTTATCTCCATCATGAGCCTTTCCAATCTACCAATTCCCTCATCAAACTTCTCATTGAATTTATCACTAATTCGTTACTCCATTTGTTCAGCATCTTTTCTTCGATACATATCTGCAACTTCTGATGACGATTAGCTCTTCTTGGAGGCATTGTCGAATCTTGAACAAATCCAAACACACACTTCAACTATCACAACTTTCAATGAGGAAAATCTATGCCCAAACTCCTATACTTCTGAATTGGCTCCGAACAGGCTCGGCTTAGCTATAATTGGCTAAGTCTAGCTTCGATACCAAGTGACGTAGAGGAAATACCAAAAATGGATGAAACGGTGAAAAGTTGAATCGATGGATTGAAAATACCCAAGTGCCCAAATCCGTGGATCTCAAGAGATACCGGATTCAAGCTATCTCCAACACATTGATCGCGCACGATACCGTGTTAAAAGATCTGCGATTCTTCTACGTTGATCTCACGCACGAGATTCCGTGAATCGGCTTCAAAATCGTTGATTCGAGCGCACTCGAATAACCGAAGATGGAGAAAGGAGTTAACACTCAACTTTCAATTTTAAAAGAGGCACAAAACACTCAAAATTTTATTCAGAATCAACTAACTTCTACAAATGACCATCACCCCTCTATTTATAGAGATTTACAACACAACACAAACGACCTAACATTCACGACTTAACAACAGTTACATCATCACAATTTACAACAGGAACGACTTACGACCTAAGATCACACGAGTTATAACATTCGACTTAAGAAAATACCAATAGCGACTTAAAGAAATAACACAAGAAAACAGCGACTTAAGAAAAATCGTGACTTAAGTAATTCTGGAGCTCGTTTGCGACATAAGAATCTTCAGTAGCTTCGCGACTTAAGGATCTTCGACTTAGGGGTTTTGATGAATCTGCTCGCGACCTATGGAGGGACGACCTAAGGAATTCGCGACCTAAGGAATTCGCCACATAGGAAGCTCGCGGCCCACTGTAGCTTTGCGACCTACTGGGGTTTCGCGACTTAGACCTTCTCGGCATCAGAATTTTAGAAGTTCGCGACCTACGATGCAGGAGAACTGGAGCGACTCGCGACCAACGGAAATCGCGACATAGGCTGCTGGAGCGATTTCGTTCGCGACTTAAGGTGGAACGGTTTCGACATAAGGTAAGTCGTTTACCTTTATCTCGCGCTGCATCAACATGGCACTGCAAAAGAATAAAATTTATGAGTGACAAATTTAATATAATTATATCCATGTTTGAAATGAAGTAAACTAAAGTGTTCAACTATTATTATTGAAATATCAATCAATATGCACATATCTATCTGTGTAGGTGCATGCCTACTGACATTACGTGTACCAATCTACTAATATTATGTCTCATCATCACCCTTCTTTTTCTCTCTTCCCATCAGCCAGTTCATTAATGGATGTATTTAATTCTCTACGTTCATATATGGTTAAGATGAATTTTCCTCGGTTTCCTGTTGAATCTTTCTTAGTTTTAATTTTAACTGTAAAGTGTAAAATGTGAAGGATATATGGGAAAAACATACTAGTTTCTAATTGAACTAATGCTATATGACTGCATGATACTTAACAATTGCACAAGAAGAGAAACCAATACATTTGTGATGCAGCACGAGCTACAGAGTCACAAGGTTTAGGTCGGCCACGACCTAAAGGCTTAGGTCGACCACGACCTAACAGGTCAGAAGAAGAGGGGCTGCGATCTAACATTACCATTTTAGGTCATCTACAAGTTGACGAAATGGCTATAGGTCGGCCACGACCTAACAGAACAAGAGCTAAGGAATTGCGACCTAACTCCTATGATGATGCAGTGGAAACTAAAGCCTTAGGTCGCAAGCAACCTAACGTGATGATAAGTCGTGTGCGACCTAACAGGTTCCAGGATGACGAGATAAAAGGCGAAGAAGCGGATTATGCAAGAACAGGAAAGCCAACGACCTATGATAAATCGCAAGGCCTTAGGTCGCGAAGCCTTAGATCGCTCACTTTAGGTCGCTCCGATCTATCGAGTGAAGAATGTTTCGAGTTACGACCTATGTTAGGTCGCTAATGTGGATGCCGCTTTATTTTAGGTCGGTCGACCTTATGCACTGAAAAGATAGGTCGCTGCATGGTGATTTCCTTAGGTCGCTCATACGACCTACCGATCTATGTTAGGTCGCTGATGGGTTTTGCCGCAATAAGTTTGGTCGCGTGAGTTGTGTGTTTAGGTCGCGTGTATTTGTGTTGTAATAAGTTGTTTGTACTATTGTTTCTTAAGTCGTTTTCGACCTATGATAGGTCGTAAGTCGAGTCGTGTATGTTGTATTCGTGTCTGGGTCGTGTATTGGTGTTAGGTCGCGTACGACCTAGTGTGAGAAGTTAGGTCGTGAACGACCTATGGTAGGTCGGTGGTGTTGTAAGGTGTTGTGTGGTGTGATGTAGCCTATAAATAGGCAAGTTGGGGGTCATTTGTAAGGTTGTTGATATTGGAATAAAATTCTCTTTTGTTAGCTTTGTGCTTTCATATAAATTGGTAGTTGAGTGTGATCTCCTATCTCCTCTTTCGGTTAATCGAGTGCGCTCGATTCAACGATCGTAGAAGCCGATTCACGGTATCTAGTGCGCTAGATCAACGTGCGAAGAATCGTAGATCTTCTTTCTCGGCATCATGCGCGATCAACGAGACGAAGATAGCTAGAATCCGGTATCTTTGGATCAACGGATTTGGGCCTTGCAGTATTCTCAACTCACCGATTGCTACATTCCATCAATTGAAGTTTGTTTCGAATTATCCGCTGCGCCAGTTTTGGTATCGGAGCCATACTTAGCCAATCATAGCTAAGTTGATTCTTGGAGCCAAGTATTGAAGTTTGAAGTTGTGTTCGTTGTGTTCATCTTGAAGTTGCAACAAGTTTGGAGTATTTGATCTATAGCATTTTGAATCAAGTGTTGGAGAGTGTTTGAATTTGTGAGGAGATTTTTGCGCGCCAAGTATAGAAGAGTGTAAGCCGTGCCTTGTGTTTGAATTGAAGCCGACTTAACCTTGAGCCGAGCCAAGTTAAGTCGTGAAGATCAAGCCGTGAATTGTTGAGGCCGATCTAAGTGTAGCCGAGTCAAGGAGTTAAGCCGTAGAGAGCAAGCCGAGACAAGTGTTGAGGCCGTGATTTGTTCACTTGTGCTGAAGCTTGTGTTTTTCTTGTGTAGGAGTTTGAAGTGTTGTGAAGAGTTTTCAACCATGCCACCAAGGAGAGCTCACCGCCATCAAAATATTGAAGCACTATATCGAAGAGAAGAGGCCGATCAAATGGAACAACGTATGCACGAGAAGATTGATGAAGGCATTGGTAGGTTGGAGAAGCTTATGATTGATATGAATCAAAGCAGAAGAAGAAATTCACCCGAGTCCATTCGTGGAGGAAGTAGAGTTTCACATCATTCAGCTCGGGAGAGAAGAGAGAGTCAGGATCAACGGAGTGTTGATAATCAAAGTAGGAGGAATGATGATGGTCGTGATCGAAGAGATATGGGTAGTAGGAGTGGTGGTAGAGATGTTGGAGGGCGTGAAAGACAACGATATGCATCAGACTTTGATGAGGAGTTTGACGGTGATAGGGGAAGTGTTCATTTCAGAGACCGAGATCAGGGACAACGTCAGTATCGGGTTATTGATGATGATCGACGTTGGGAATCGGGTATGAAGATGGAGATTCCGGAGTTTAAAGGAGGGATGGTAGCTGAAGAATTTCTTGATTGGGTGTCAAATGTTGAAGAGATCTTTGATTTCAAGGAGGTTCCTGAGCATAGGAGAGTAAAGTTGGTTGCTACTAGGTTGAGGGGGAGAGCTTTGGCGTGGTGGCAGCAAACTAAACTTACCAGGGAGAGAATGGGGAAGTCAAAGATAGAGTCTTGGGAGAAGATGAAGAAATTGCTGAGATCTACATTCTTACCATACAACTATCAATCACTTATGTACCAGAGGTTGCAGAATCTGAGGCAAGGGACGAAGTCTGTTAGTGATTATGCTGATGAGTTTTACCAACTTATTGCCAGAAATGATGTCATGGAAACGGAAGAACAACTAACTGCTAGATTCATTGGGGGGTTGAGAATGCAGATCCAGGATATGGTTAATATGTTTGATCCTAGATCAGTTGCAGAGGCACATGAGAAAGCATTAGCTTGGGAGAAACAAGGAAGACGTGGAGGTGGTGTGTTTACTAATTCCAATAATCAAGCGAGGGGTGTTGGTGGAAGTTCTAATGTTCCTAAACCTGTTACAAAGCCAGTGGTAAAGGAGGCTGAGAAGGCGAAGGTTAGCAGTGGTTTCAAATGTTATAATTGTCAAGAGTTGGGTCATAAAAGCAATGAATGTCCGAAGCCGAAGAAGAGAGCAATGGTTGCTGAGATTGAGGATGATGGTGAGGAGGCAGAATGTTCAAAGGCACCTTATGTTGAGGAGGAAGAAGAATTGTCTGGAGATGAAGGTTGCAATCTTATGATGAGGAGGTCATGTCTTACACCAAAGCAAGAGGAGGATTGTAGTTGGTTGAGAAGCAATATTTTTCAGTCGACATGCACTATTCTGGGAAAAGTTTGCAAGTTCATTATTGATGCTGGAAGTTGCGATAATATTATTTCTACAGAGGCTGTGAGGAAATTGGAGTTGAAAACCGAGAAGCATCCTAAACCATACAAGTTAGCTTGGTTAAGGAAGGGTGGTGAAGTGAAAGTTGGGAGAAGAGCTTGCATGAAATTTTCTATTGGGAAGAAATATAAAGATGAAATCTGGTGCGATGTAGTGGACATGGATGTGTGTCATCTGTTGTTGGGCAGGCCATGGCAGTTTGATCGAGCAGTACAACACGATGGTCGGGCCAATAGCTATAGTTTCATGTTCGAAGGTACTAAAATCACTTTGGTTCCCAAGAAGCAACAACAGAAGGAGAGCAAGCTGGAGGAGATTGAGGAATTGAAAACTCTGTTGACTTTGAAGGAGTTTGTTAAGGAGGTTGAAGAAGAACCTGAAATATTTTTGTTGATTGGGAGAGAGAGTAATGAAGAAGTTGAAATTCCAGAAGAAGCAAAGCCAATTTTGAAAGAATTTGAAGATGTCTTTCCAGAGGAGTTGCCTAAGGAGTTACCGCCACTTAGAGACATTCAACATCAGATTGATCTTGTTCCGGGAGCAGTGCTACCACATCGACCACATTACCAAATGAGTCCGAAGGAACATGAGGAGTTACGAAGGCAGGTGGAAGAGTTGTTGGAACAGGGACGTGTTCAGGAAAGCTTGAGTCCTTGTGCAGTGCCAGCATTGTTGGTGCCAAAGAAGGATGGAACATGGAGAATGTGCACAGATAGTAGAGCTTTGAACAAGATTACTGTTCGTTATAGATTTCCTATGCCAAGGTTGGATGACTTGCTGGATCAGTTGAGTGGGGAAACTATATTTTCGAAGATTGACTTGAAGAGTGGTTATCATCAAATTCGGATTAGACCTGGAGACGAATGGAAGACAGCTTTCAAGACAAGAGAGGGGTTATACGAATGGTTGGTTATGCCATTTGGTTTGTCGAATGCACCTAGTACATTCATGCGGGTGATGAATCAAATCTTTAGACCATTCATTGGGAAGTTCGTCGTGGTTTATTTCGATGATATTCTGATATATAGCAGGGGTATGGAAGAGCATGTTCTACATTTGAGGGAAGTGTTGATTATTCTCCGTGAAGAACAATTTTATGCTGCTACGAAGAAATGTGTGTTTATGACAAAAAGTGTCTTATTCCTGGGTTATGTTGTTTCAGGAGAAGGTATTCAAGTTGATCAGAGTAAAGTAGAGGCAGTCAGGAATTGGCCACAGCCAAAGACAATTACGGAAGTGAGAAGTTTTCATGGGCTAGCATCATTCTACCGAAGATTCATTCCACACTTCAGTAGCGTGATGGCTCCAGTTACTGATTGCATGAAGGGTAAACAGTTTTCGTGGACAGAAGAAGCCGGGATTACTTTTGAACGAATCAAAGAACTGTTGACGACAGCGCCAATTCTTGTTTTACCTGATTTTCAGTTGTTGTTTGAGCTACACACTGATGCATCAAAGGTTGGGATTGGAGGAGTGTTGAGTCAGCAGGGGAGACCTATTGCATATTTCAGTGAAAAGTTGTCAGGGGCAAAGATGAGATATAGTACATATGACGTGGAATTTTATGCTGTTGTACAAGCTGTTAAGCATTGGAGACACTATCTATTTCAGAAAGAATTTGTTCTGTACACTGATCATGAGGCATTGAAGCATTTACAGGGGCAGGATAAAATTTCAGCGAGACATGCATCGTGGATTGCTTATTTGCAACAATTTACTTTTGTTGTTAAACACAAATCTGGGGTGACGAACCGTGTGGCTGATGCTTTAAGTAGGAGGAGTCATTTGTTGACAACATTGAAGGTTGAAGTGACGGGGTTCGAATTACTGCCAGAGATGATTGAGGAAGATCCTTATTTTGTGAAATGTGTAGAGAAAGCCAAGGAAGGAAATACCGATGAATTTGTGATGGTTGACGGATTCTTGTTCAAGGGGAATCAATTATGTATTCCAGATTGTAGTTTGAGATTGAAAATTATCAAGGAGTTGATCGAGGAAGGACATGTTGGCCGTGATCGTACTTTGCAAATGATTTCACAGTCTTACTTTTGGCCGTCGCTGAGGAAAGAGGTTGAAAGATTCGTAGAGAGATGCCATATTTGCCAGGTGTCAAAGGGAACAGCGACGAATGCAGGGTTGTATATGCCGTTGCCTGTACCATCTAAGCCATGGGTTGATATTAGCATGGATTTCGTTTTGGGTTTGCCTAGAACTCAACGGGGAAATGATTCTATATTTGTTGTGGTGGACAGATTTTCTAAAGTGTCACATTTTATTGCTTGCAAGAAGACGACGGATGCTATTCGTGTTGCTCAGTTATTTTTCAAGGAGATCTATCGACTTCATGGATTACCAGAGTCTATTGTGTCGGATAGAGATACTCGTTTTCTGAGTCACTTTTGGTTAAGTTTGTGGAAAATGGTGGGAACAAAGCTGAAATTCAGTAGTGCTTATCATCCGCAAACTGATGGACAGACAGAAGTTGTAAACAGGTCGTTGGGAAATTTGTTGCGATGTCTTGTACAGGATAATTTGAGAAGTTGGGATATGAAATTATGCCAAGCAGAATTTGCTCATAATCATGCCATGAATCGTAGTACGAGATTCAGTCCATTTCAGATTGTTTATTCAAATTTACCCAGGGGACCGTTGGACTTAGCGGTGGTACCACAATCGAAAGAGACAGTTAAACGAGCTGCTGATTTTGTTGAAGGGTTGACGGAATGCCACAGGATCGTTCAGGAACGATTGGAAAAGTCGAATGAGAAGTATAAGAAGCTGCAGATTTGAAGCGACGAAATGTTGAATTTAATGAAGGCGATTTGGTGTATGCTGTGTTAACAAAGGATCGTTTTCCAGTGGGCACTTATAATAAGTTGAAAGCCAGAAAAATTGGACGTGTAGAAGTTGTGAAATGGATCAACGAAAATGCCTACAGGTTAAAGCTACCGGAGGATGTGTATACTTCTGATGTGTTCAACGTAAAACATTTAATTCCGTATCATGGAAACGAATGTGTTGTGGAAGAAGATGGTGAAAATTCGAGGTCGAATTTCTGTCAACCAGGGGAGGATGATGCAGCACGAGCTACAGAGTCACAAGGTTTAGGTCGGCCACGACCTAAAGGCTTAGGTCGACCACGACCTAACAGGTCAGAAGAAGAGGGGCTGCGATCTAACATTACCATTTTAGGTCATCTACAAGTTGACGAAATGGCTATAGGTCGGCCACGACCTAACAGAACAAGAGCTAAGGAATTGCGACCTAACTCCTATGATGATGCAGTGGAAACTAAAGCCTTAGGTCGCGAGCAACCTAACGTGATGATAAGTCATATGCAACCTAACAGGTTCCAGGATGACGTGATAAAAGGCGAAGAAGCGGATTATGCAAGAACAGGAAAGCCAACGACCTATGATAAATCGCAAGGCCTTAGGTCGCGAAGCCTTAGATCGCTCACTTTAGGTCGCTCCGATCTATCGAGTGAAGAATGTTTCGAGTTACGACCTATGTTAGGTCGCTAATGTGGATGCCGCTTTATTTTAGGTCGCTCGACCTTATGCACTGAAAAGATAGGTCGCTGCATGGTGATTTCCTTAGGTCGCTCATACGACCTACCGATCTATGTTAGGTCGCTGATGGGTTTTGCCGCAATAAGTTTGGTCGCGTGAGTTGTGTGTTTAGGTCGCGTGTATTTGTGTTGTAATAAGTTGTTTGTACTATTGTTTCTTAAGTCGTTTTCGACCTATGATAGGTCGTAAGTCGAGTCGTGTATGTTGTATTCGTGTCTGGGTCGTGTATTGGTGTTAGGTCGCGTACGACCTAGTGTGGGAAGTTAGGTCGTGAACGACCTATGGTAGGTCGGTGTGGTTGTAAGGTGTTGTGTGGTGTGATGTAGCCTATAAATAGGCGAGTTGGGGGTCATTTGTAAGGTTGTTGATATTGGAATAAAATTCTCTTTTGTTAGCTTTGTGCTTTCATATAAATTGGTAGTTGAGTGTGATCTCCTATCTCCTCTTTCGGTTAATCGAGTGCGCTCGATTCAACGATCGTAGAAGCCGATTCACGGTATCTAGTGCGCTAGATCAACGTGCGAAGAATCGTAGATCTTCTTTCTCGGCATCGTGCGCGATCAACGAGACGAAGATAGCTAGAATCCGGTATCTTTGGATCAACGGATTTGGGCCTTGCAGTATTCTCAACTCACCGATTGCTACATTCCATCAATTGAAGTTTGTTTCGAATTATCCGCTGCGCCAATTTGGTTTACCCTTAGCTGCAAAATTAAACTATAAAAAATAGCTGTGGAATTGTGAGCATTAACAAGTGCAAATGTCATATCATATACTTCATCGCTAACTTTATATTAAAAATGTTATTTTTTATGTATGTAAATAAAAAGGCACCGTGGTCATATTACAATAACTGAAACCTAAATTTATGCAAATAGGCATTCCACTTGCTTATATATTCTTACTTTATTTTCCAGTTTGTTACTAGCAATTTAGTCATGTGTGATGTTACTGGTACAGTCATCAACATTTGGGTACAAGCACCGATTAACCATAATATCTTTCTATTAGTTAAATTCTAGCTAATAAATACAGAAGTACAACTATATATGTTGAAGAGCCAACTTATATATTACTATATATTATTCATAAAAGAAATTATAAAGCAAACCAAGTCTTATATATTGAAACCTGAACAAACACATGCATATAATTCGACATCTAATTTACTTACTGCTCAAAAAAGAAAATCAAAACCTTGTTTATTCTATTTCACCTTTATTGTATTCTCGTAAATAAATGTTAATATTTCCATATTGAAGTTTACGAACAGAAAAGAGAGATCCATTTAACTGGTGAAAAGTGCTAGTCTCTCTTTAGCAGTAAAAGTCACTAATTAAATATCCAAAATGCAGGCCCATGCAAAAGAAGCTCCAATGCTTGAGAACAATTCAAAGCTGCAGAGTACTGAATCTAAAATGCATGACCACAAAGCAAACATGGCCGTTTTGGGAAAAGCAGTAGCTACTGCACTATCATCTGCTGAATCGCAGCACCCAAGAATAATCTATCAGCTTTTGCTTGCACTGATATGAAATACTCTTAACTTATTTTCTATCAGGAAAATTTTCCAATAATAATTTTTACTATATACTATGAAAATTCGGAAATTATAATTTTTACTGTTGGAAGTATCATTGTTTTTATGCTTTGAAGGAGGAAGCCGAGAAATCATTCACTTCAAACTTGTTTCTATACTCGACGATGTTGAGGCGGAGATAATAAACATTCATCTACCTTTTTTGATAAGTCAAAATGATGAGGTACAAACCTTAAACCGGAGGCCGGTCCATCGTCACTTACCCACGGCTCAATCCCCTCCGACCCAACCCTCCCACCGACTCACGACCCATCGCAACTCTCCACCGATCCATGACTCATTCCCAACCCGCGACTCACGATTCATTCCCAACCCACCGACTTACGACTTAACCCCACCGAGTCAACACCAGTACCATCGACCTATCCTCTAACGAGATAAAACTACGTCGCGACTCAAAATTAGGTCGCGCGCGACCTATTCCACTTTCCAAATTCACGAGTTTCACCCCACCTCCTTATGTCGCGAACGACCTAATTCCATTTCACAGTAAGTCGACCTAAATCCTAAATCGCGTGCCAAATTCCTCCCATAAGTCGTTGCCGAAAGTTCTGAGTCGCGAACGACTTATCTTTAAGTCGCGAAGCTTGTTACCGAGTTATCCATAAGTCGCGGCCATTTTTTTTTACTGAAGCTTCATTGAGTCGTAACCGAGTTAGTATGAGTCGTAACCTAGTTCTATTAAGTCGTAGGCAGTTACTTTAAGTCGCTGATTGTATTGTTCTTTTCTTTAAGTCGTGTACCCATTGTGTTGTAAATTTTTAAGTCGAGTAATGAGTTGTAAGCCTATAAATAGGTGAGTCGTGTCATTTGTAAAGGTTGTTGACTTTTGAATAAAATTCCTTTTGATTGCTTTGTGCTTTCTTCTAATTGATAGTCGAGTGTGATCTCCTATCTCCACCTACGTCATTCGAGTGCGCTCGAATTTTCGTTTGTGAAGCCGATTCACGGAATCTTGTGCGCAAGATCAACGTCGAAGAATCGTAGATCTCTTTTCGGTATCTTCGGATCAACGAGTCAGAGATAGCTAGAATTCGGTATCTTTGTGATCAACGAATTTGGGCATTTCAGTATCTTCAATCCACCGATTGCTAATTCCATCGACATATCAAGTTTTTTTTAATCTGCTGCGTCAGTTTTGGTATCAGAGCTTGTTTTAGCCAATCATAGCTAAATCGGGTCTTGGAGCCAAGTGTTTGAATTTAAAGTGTGAGCCGAGAGTTGAAGCGTCAATTTTGGTATCATTTGTTGAAGTTAGGTCGTGTATACTTGTGAGAAGTAGCCGAGCCTTGTGAAGTTGTTTTTGAAGTTTGAAGCCGAGCTAAGGAGACGTGACTTGTTTGATTTTGTGTTGAAGTTTTGATTTGTTGAAGTTTGGAGATTTGTTGAATTATTTGTGAAGTTCAATCATGCCACCGAGACGAGCTCAACGTCATCGCAATATTAATGCTTTGTATGGAAGAGAAGAGGCCGATGAAATGGAGCAACGAATCAACGAGAGCTTCACTGAGAAGTTGAATGAAGGAATTGGTCACTTAGAGAGAATGATGCTTGAAATGAATCAAAGTAGAAGAAGAAGATTTTAACCTGAATCGAGCCATGGGAGAAGTAGAGCTTCGATACATTCAGATCGGGATAGAAGAGAAGATCATAGGAGTATTGACAATCGTGATAGGAATGTTGATCGAAGGTAGTAGAGATGTTAGAGGTCGTGATCGACATCGATATACTTCAGATTTTGATGAGGAGTTTGATGGTGATAGGGAAGTGTTCATTATCGAGATAGAGAGCAAACACGACGTCAGAATCGAGATGTAGATGATGATCGTCGATGGGAATCAGGAATGAAGATGGAAATTCCAGAGTTCAAGGGTGGAATGGTTGCTCAAGATTTTTTAGATTGGTTATCTAATGTTGAGGAGATCTTTGATTTCAATGAGGTTCCTATAGATCGTCGAGTGAAGTTGGTTGCTACTAGATTGAGGGGAAGAGCTTTGGCGTGGTGGCAGCAAACTAAACTTACGAGAGAACGGATGGGGAAGTCAAAGATTGTTGAGTGGGATAAGATGAAGAAGTTGATGAGAGCTACATTTTTACCTTACAACTATCAATCACTTATGTACCAGAGGTTGCAGAACTTGCGACAAGGAACGAAGACTGTTAATGATTATGTTGACGAGTTTTATCAACTGATTGCTCGAAATGACATTATGGAGAAAGAGGAACAGTTGACTGCTAGGTTTGTTGGAGGGTTGCGAATGTAGATCCAGGATATAATTAATATGTTTGATCCGAGATCTGTGGCAGAGGCACATCAGAAAGCGTTGGCTTGGGAAAAGCAGGGAAGGCGTGGAGGTGGTGTGTTTACTAATTCTAATAATCAAATGAAGGGTGTTAGCGGAAGTTCTAATGTTTCTAAACCTGTCGGTAAACCCGTAGTAAAGGAGAGTGAGAAGGCGAGGGTTAACAATGGTTTCAAATGCTACAATTGCCAGGAGATGGGTCATAAAAGCAATGAGTGTCCAAAACCGAAGAAACGAGCTATGATAGCTGAAGTTGAAAGTGAGGATGCTGTTGAGGGTGAAGATAGTCGGTTGAGGAGAATGAACAGGATATTGCATCGGGAGACGAAGGGTGTAATCTAATGATGAGGAGGTCTTGTTTAACACCAAAGCAAGAAGATGAAGCTAGTTGGTTGAGGAGTAACATCTTTCAGTCGATATGCACTATATTGGGAAAAGTTTGTAAATTTGTGATTGATGCAGGAAGTTGTGACAATATTATTTCTACAGAAGCGGTGAGAAAATTGAAATTGAAAACGGAAAAACATCCAAATCCTTATAAGGTAGCATGGCTGAGAAAAGGAGGAAAGGTGAAGGTGGATAGGCGAGTTCGAGTTCCATTTTCTATTGGAAAGAAATATAAAGACGAAATCTGGTGTGATGTAGTTGTCATTTGCTTTTGGGTAGACCGTGGCAGTATGATCGAGCGGTGCAGCATGACGGTCGAACCAATAGTTACAGTTTTATGTTTGAAGGCGTTAAGATTATTTTAGTTCCAAAGAAGAGACAACAGGGAGAGAGCAAATCTGAGGAGATTGAGGAGCTGAAAACTCTCTTGACTTTCAAGGAATTTGTTGAAGAAGTAAAGGAGAGTCCAGAAGTATTTTTGTTGATTGGACTTGAATCTACTGAATCCGTTGAAGTTCCAGAAGAAGTAAAGCCGATATTAGAAGAATTCCGTGATGTGTTTCCTGAAGAGCTACCAAAGGAATTGCCACCGTTGAGAGACATACAACATCAAATTGATCTAGTGCCAGGTGCTATTTTACCGCATAGGCCACATTATCGGATGAGTCCGAAGGAACATGAAGAATTGAGGAGGCAGGTGGAAGAGTTGTTAGAACAAGGGCGTGTTCAGGAGAGTTTGAGTCCATGTGCCGTGCCAGCCTTATTGGTACCGAAGAAGGATGGAACGTAGAGGATGTGTACGGACAGTCGGGCTCTAAACAAGATCACTGTGAGATACAGATTCCCTATGCCGAGGTTTGATGATTTGATTGATCAGTTAAGTGGAGCTGTTGTGTTTTCTAAGATTGACCTGAAAAGTGGATACCATCAAATTCGTATTCGACCGAGCGATGAATGGAAGACTGCGTTCAAAACCAGGGAAGGTTTATACGAATGGTTGGTTATGCCATTTGGCTTGTCAAACGCTCCTAGTACTTTTATAAGAGTGATGAACCAGATTTTTAGACCATTTGTTGGGAAGTTCGTGGTTGTTTACTTTGATGATATTTTGATTTATAGTGGAAGTATGGAAGAGCACATCCAACATTTGCGAGAAGTATTGTTAATTCTACGACAAGAGCAGTTTCATGCAGCGACAAAGAAGTGTGTGTTTATGACGGACAGTGTTTTGTTTATGGGGTATGTTCTGTCGAAGGAAGGTATTCAAGTGGACAAGAATAAAGTAGAAGCTGTCAGAAGTTGGCCACAACCGAAGAAAATTACTGAAGTGCGAAGTTTTCATGGATTGGTATCTTTTTATCGAAGATTCATTCCTCACTTTAGCAGTGTGATGGCACCAGTTACTGATTGCATGAAGGGTAAACAGTTTTCGTGGCCAGAGGAAGCCGGGAAAGCTTTTGAGAAGATCAAGGAACTGTTAACAATAGCACCTATTCTTGTTTTACCTGATTTTCAATTGTTGTTTGAATTGAATAATGATGCGTCAAAAGTTGGTATTGGAGGAGTGTTGAGTCAGAGGGGACGTCCTATTGCATACTTTAGTGAGAAGTTGTCAGGAGCAAAAATGAGATACAGTACATATGACGTTGAATTCTATGCTGTTGTGCAAGCTGTTAAGCATTGGAGACACTACCTATTTCAGAAGGAATTTGTTCTTTACACTGATCATGAGGCGTTGAAACATCTACAAGGGCAGGACAAGATTTCAGCGAGACATGCTTCGTGGATAGCATATCTACAACAATTTACTTTCGTTGTGAAACACAAATCAGGGGTAACAAATCGTGTAGCGGATGCTTTGAGCAAGAGGAATCACTTGTTGACAACGCTGAAGGTTGAAGTGACAGGATTCGAATTATTGCCAGAGTTATTTGAGGAGGATCCTTACTTTGCAAAGTTTGTTGAGAAAGTTAAGGATGGGGATACTGATGAATTTGTATTGGTTGATGGATTCTTGTTCAAGGGGAATCGATTATGCATCCCAGACTGTAGCTTGAGAATGAAGATTGTTAAAGAATTACATGAAGAAGGCCATGTGGGTAGAGATCGTACGTTGCAGTTAATTTCTCAATCTTATTTTTGGCCGTCAATGAGGAAAGAGGTAGAAAGATTTGTGGGAAGATGTCATACCTGTCAGGTTTCGAAGGGAATGGCTACGAATGTAGGGTTATATATGCCGTTATCTGTGCCTACCTGACCATGGGTTGATATCAGCATGGATTTCGTTTTAGGTTTGCCTAGAACTCAAAGGGGGAATGATTCCATATTTGTTGTGGTGGACAGGTTTTCGAAGATGGCACATTTTATTGCTTGTAAGAAGACGGCAGATGTTGTTCGTGTTGCTCAGTTGTTCTTTAAAGAAATCTATCGTTTACATGGGTTGCCGGAGTCTATTGTTTCAGACAGGGATACCAGATTTTTAAGTCATTTTTGGCTTAGTTTGTGGAAGATGGTGGGAACGAAGCTGAATTTTAGTAGTGCTTATCATCCGCAAACAGATGGGCAAACAGAGGTGGTGAATAGATCGTTGGGAAATTTGTTACGATGTCTTGTGAAAGACAATTTGAAGAGTTGGGATTTGAAATTGTGTCAAGCTGAGTTCGCACACAATCACGCAGTCAATCGAAGTACTGGTTTCAGTCCATTTCAGATTGTATATTCAAGCTTACCAAAGGGACCACTGGATTTGACAACAGTGCCACAACCAAAGGTGATAGTTAAGCGGGTTGCTGATTTTGTTGATGGGTTGACGGAATGCCATAGAATCGTTTAGGAACGATTGGGAAAGACAAATGAGAAGTATAAACAAATGGCAGATAAGAAACAAAGAAGCGTAGTCTTCAAAGAAGGTGATTTTGTTTACGTGGTTTTGACGAAAGATCGTTTTCCAGTTGGAACTTACAACAAGTTGAAAGCACGAAAAATTGGTCCAGTAGAAATCTTGTAGAGGATCAATGATAATGCGTATCGATTAAGATTGCCGGAAAATATTCATACGTCTGATGTTTTCAATATCAAACACTTAGTTCCGTATTATG
This sequence comes from Allium cepa, assembly GCA_030765085.1. Taxonomy (NCBI): domain Eukaryota; kingdom Viridiplantae; phylum Streptophyta; class Magnoliopsida; order Asparagales; family Amaryllidaceae; genus Allium; species Allium cepa. The sequence goes on along the minus strand of CM060937.1, from coordinate 691,594,646 downwards.
GGGAGGAACTTGATGAAGTTGACGAGAGTGTGAATTCAAGGACGAATTCCGTCCAACAAGGGGAGGATGATGAAGTACAAACCTTAAACCGGAGGCCGGTCCATCGTCACTTAGCCACGGCTCATTCCCCTCCGACCCAACCCTCCCACCGACTCACGACCCATCGCAACTCTCCACCGATCCACGACTCATTCCCAACCCGCGAATCACGATTCATTCCCAACCCACCGACTTACAACTTAACCCCACCGAGTCAACTCCAGTACCATCGACCTATCCTCTGCCGAGATAAAACTACGTCGCGACTCAAAATTAGGTCGCGCGTGACCTATTCCACTTTCCCAATTCACGAGTTTCACCCCACCTCCTTATGTCGCGAATGACCTAATTCCATTTCACAGTAAGTCGACCTAAATCCTAAATCGCATGCCAAATTCCTCCCATAAGTCGTTGCCGAGAGTTCTGAGTCGCGAACAACTTATCTTTAAGTCGCGAAGCTTGTTACCGAGTTATCCATAAGTCGCGGCCATTTTTTTTTACTGAAGCTTCATTGAGTCGTAACCAAGTTAGTATGAGTCGTAACCTAGTTCTATTAAGTCGTAGGCAGTTACTCTAAGTTGCTGATTGTATTGTTCTTTTCTTTAAGTCGTGTACCCATTGTGTTGTAAATTTTTAAGTCGAGTAATGAGTTGTAAGCCTATAAATAGGCGAGTCGTGTCATTTGTAAAGGTTGTTGACTTTTGAATAAAATTCCTTTTGATTGCTTTGTGCTTTCTTCTAATTGATAGTCGAGTGTGATCTCCTATCTCCACCTACGTCATTCGAGTGCGCTCGAATTTTCGTTTGTGAAGCCGATTCACGGAATCTTGTGCGCAAGATCAACGTCGAAGAATCGTAGATCTCTTTCCCGGTATCTTCGGATCAACGAGTCAGAGATAGCTAGAATTCGGTATCTTTGTGATCAACGAATTTGGGCATTTCAGTATCTTCAATCCATCGATTGCTAATTCCATCGACATATCAAGTTTTTGTTAATCCGCTGCGTCACAAAATTAGTATTTTTTATTTATTTTTTATTTCATTCGGTTATCTTGTGCAGATGAACTTTGAAATATTCCAGAAGTACGCCTTGAATGCCACTCTTTTATCAGTTACAGTAAGTTTTCTTTTTTTAAAGTCGAATAAGTATTAGTTTGCACATTAAATTACAACTTGTTAAATTTTAGACATGTAAAAGTATAGGAAAGCAACAAAAAGATAACAACACTGATACTCTTTTAGTTAGTAGTGTGAGTTTTATATGATTTCTTGTTTAGCCTAATCCAACACTCACACGGTAGTGCCTAGGTTGATTTTCATGAGATGCTCAATATCCGTTAAAAAAAGGTTATGTGCTTACATAGGCATTTTTTGTATCAGTATAGGCTTAGACTTTTCAATGCCCGGCTTAGCTACTATGGTTAATTTTTCTCTTTTGTAAGGAACTCTTAAGCTTCATAATGCAGATTCAAAACATATGTAATCCAAACGGATGGCTGTGACTATAGACTGGAAGGGAAAGTGGTTCACCCACAGAAGCAAACTGCGCTAAATCAGAGGGACCAAGCACACACAGAAAAGTTGGACATGCATAAATGAGCGGACGCAATGTGGTTCCTATATGGGCAGGCTGCAGTAAAGGATAGAGAAGAATATGTGACCTCTCCCACTTAAAAGATGAAAACTAGAGCGGCTGAGTGAGGCGAGACTCGTGAGAACTGGCGAGGGAGGTAAAATGAAGCAAGAGACTAGCGAAGTTTCAGGTTGGCGATAAGCATGCTTGTATTGAACTGATGTGGACGTATCTAGAGATGCATATGCTGGTCTTGAGAACTAATGAGTAAACAACGCTGGTCACATGAAATTGAGAAAGGTGATGCAGCATTCGGACTAACAACTCTAAAGTGAGGGCTGAAGCACCGCACAGAGACTGATCATGCTGGTACAGTCTTGTAATTAAGACAACAGTATTGAATAGTTGTAATAAATTTTATTCGATAATAGAGATGTGTCATTGTCATAACTATATAAACACTATTAGCATGTAGTCTTATAAACATTGTACATGCAACAACCAATCAGACATCAAAGACCTTTGAAGAATCACTGAAATCAATTATCATCATCATACAAGAAGGTGGCCGACTCAGGATGAACCGTGACCGACTTACATGTCACGAGTCAGCAAGCAGTGGCATAGATGAAATGGCATTGAGCTTATTCCTCGTATGCTTAGGTCGCCAGTGACTTATGATAGGTCGTTGGAAACCCTGAGTCGGTCTGCCCCATAAACCACTAACTAGTTAAACCACTCTGATCTTCTAAGGCATTAACTCGTTGAGTCGTATTATATGTGCCGTGAACTTCGTTGAGTCGGTAACTCAATGAGTCGGCCTGTATCATGAACCGCCAACCTCCATGAGTCGTTCCATCCCTCTAAGTTGCCTTGAGCCTTAGCTCGTCAGCCAATTGAGTCGCTACCAGTTGAGTCGCTGAGGCAATTCCTTTGATGAGTCGGTAATGCATTGAGTCGGTTTGTCTTGTAAGCCGTTAACCCCCTTGAGTCGTAACCCTTTAAGTCGCTTTGAGCTTTAGGTCATTAACTTAGTGAGTCGGTGACTTGATGAGTCGTGAGGCTTCCTGAGTCGTAGATCCTTCCTGAGCCGTTAAACAACTTAAGTCGTAGCTCACCCCAGGCCTTAACTCGTTGATTCCTTTAACTCGTGGGCCTCTTAACTTGTAGGCTGGAACGGGGTTAACATTTGCCCCTCGAAGTGCACGCTTAAGTCGTAAGTCGTGTGCTTCAACTTATCATAACTCGGGCGAGCCGATTCGAGTTCCAGCTCTTCCAGGTATAAAGCGCTTGACTCGTTCCTCCTATCTCCCACTTCTTATCAAAGATCTTCTAAACCGCATCCGCCATTAACGCACCTCCAAGTTCTCATAGGCGATTCCAACTCGATTCTCCTCTGATTATCATTGACACCACATTACGTAAGCAATCTTGCTTCCCTTCTGATTATCGATCATCGTTAACCTGTGCGCTCCATCCCTACCTTCATTTTACTCCCTTGAGTCTTGCAAGTTCGGTCATTCTAACCGTCAATGGATGTAGGGTTGTTTGATCTGATGATTCTCGTCTTGAGGTGATTTAGTGGCGTGATAGGACCGGGGTTGTTTATTGAGAGTTTTATTGGGTTAATGGGTTAAAAGTTGGAAGATTTATCGGGTTAGGAGTGAAATGGTTTATGGGTTAGAAGTTGGAAGATTAACGGGTTAGGAGTTGGGTGATTAGTTGGTCAGATAGAATCGAATACTGCTTTAGGTATGACTCGGCTATTTTTGTATGATCCAGCGACCTTTGCGATTTAACCATGATACGACTCAACATGCTCCACGACCTAAGCCTTGAGTCATGGCCGAGATAAAACCCTTGAGTCGTGGCCGAGATAAGACTTGGAGATTTTCTTATTACTTTGAACCAGAGCTTCTCTCTTTTCCTACGACCTACGACTTAGGGCACTGCCGACTCAAAATTTTTGAGCCGTTGACGAGTTAGGACTTGCATGAATTCTGCTCGAACTTTGAACCATTGCATAAACTTTGAACTGTCGAATTTTATTGCATTCATTCACAGGTTATTTTGACTTGCAGGTTAACAATCTGTTCAATACAACATTCACAGAAAATTGGGACGAATATACAGTCATCGACCGCCCATATCAAATGACAGATTAGTTAATAACATATAATTAACTTAAAAAAATCGTGTGAACGAAGTGTTATCGATTTCAAGTAGAATATTAAAGCAACACTGACACAGTCAATCGAAACTGACCAGCCTGCACTAATATTATGCTTGAATTTTAAATTAACAAGTTCTGAAATTACCTTAGTCGATCAATCGTCAACCAGTTTAATTCCAGTTATATTTACTTGTTATTTTCATTAGTTCTGAACAACACTTCACACTTTTAGGAAACGTGCACCTTCGCATTTGAACACCCAGTTGCTTGTGTAGAATGACATCTCAACAAGAAGAACCGATGGGCCAGGCTGAAGATGTCTTCCCAGTAGCCAACTTGTTGGATAACCCTCCGGAGAGAACTCCCACAACTCTGAATCAGTGGGTGTTTAACCAATTGCTCATCCAGTTTGGCATTGCCGAGGCTGATGCCTTACTGTCGGGGCCAAATGATACTGCAGATAGGCCCCCTTCTGGCTTTATTGCTGTCAACCGCCAAATGTGCTTGAGCGGTGCCATACCACCTTTCAATGACTTTCTTCAGCAGTTCCTGCTTCGACTATCTATCTCTCCATTCCAATTGCACCCCAATGGTCATGCCATTCTGATGGGGTTATGTGTGCTATTTAGTAGAGTTCTGGGCCGATTACCGAGCTTTGAGGAAATCTGCTACTTCTGCTCGTTCACAAAAATTAAAGATCATCCCTCTATCGTAGTTATAAGGAGTGCTCGAAACCGCAAGCTCATCACCGATCTTCCTGAAAGCGTTCATGGATTTCTAAATCAGTACTTCTTTGTCCGCTGTCCTCCAGGGTTTTATGCCATCTGGAGAGTAGGAAGTAAGATTTTCCTGCTTTTATTTCTCCATTCTTGGGCTTTTCGAAATCTGGGTTGCTAAACGCTAACTTGGCTTTTTTTTTTCTGTTTTAGCACTTCCTCCTCCCTCTAGAGATCCATGCTACAAACAAATTTTTGAGAGACTGAACGCCGTGGCGGTAGAAGAGAGGAGTATAAAGTTTTTGTTAAATGATGGATTTTTACATCAATATGGGCTTCTTCAATCTTCTCACTTCAATCAGACTCGTGAAGTCCCAACTGAAATTCCTGATTCTCCGACGGAAACTCCTGATGCCCCGGTCTCTATTAAAGAGCACATGCAGGGAGGAACCTCTATAGAAACTTCACTAGTAAAGTGTTCAATTCCGAAGGATATCGCGGGGCCGTCTGACAAGTCTGTAGTTGCCCCAGTTATTGAAGAGGAAGAACCTCGACGATCTTCCGAAAAATCTACTAACGAAGGGGTTAAGAAAGCAAGTCCCAAAAAACATGATGGTGATGATGTTTTCGAGGGGTTGAGCGATTTAATTGTGACTTCTCAAGAACTTTTCAAAGATGATGTTTCCAAAACTATCTCTTCTGTAATTGAGGCGACATCTTCTCTACAACAAATGTCAACTCCTCCTACTCAAGTTATCACTACCTCTATTCCACAGAGTGGTCTGTAACTTGATGCGTGTAGTTTAGACGTTACACAACACTTAGGATTTTTCATCACTTCTACGCACTTATCTTCTTGTACTTTAAAGATTTCTAAAGCTTATTATTTTTATTCTAGATTCTCCGATGGGGCGCAGCGGCTCATACTATGACGATTTCCAGCGCTACGGGAGGCGTAGCCAGTATGATTATAGGCGTTACCTCCCTTCTTACAGAGAATCCGATGAAGAGAGGGCCATCAGGAAAGCAGACGAGAGACGAGCATATGACGAACGTCACCGAAGAGAACAAGAAAGACATGACCCTCCCCACAGAGACGATGAAACCCAAAAAAGAAAGACTCACGATGAGAGAGGTAAAGGACACATGGAAGATTCTTCTAGCAAGCGGGCTAAACTTACTGAAGAAACAATGCCGACAGTTTCTCAAAACGTTCCTGCTCAATCTCCTGCCCCTGTTCGTTCCGACATTCAAACAATCATCAACCGGCCCGCATACCAAGTTGGGCAAGGTCCTCCCACTCTTCAAAGTCGATTCCCTCAGTGGTGCCTGAGAGGGGTTCGATTTGATCTCGACTTGGTTCCTCTCGACAAATCGGCCATGCTGCGAAATCTTGATTCTGTCAGGATCGATATTGAAAGAATGTCGAACTGGCAAAAACTTATCGACGAGCTTCAGAGGGTTAACGGAGCCAATCTCGAGGCCATGCTCACAATGGAGAACGATAAGGCTGAGTGGCAGAAGTCTCTCGAACAGCATGACGCCGAAATGAGAAGTATTGCTTCCTATAATGAAAAGCTGGAAGCGGAAGTAGAAAAGCTTAAGGAAGAATTAGCTACTTCATCTACTTTCCATTCTCAAAAGGAGAGCATGCTTCAGCAAAAAGTACGAGATGCGCATGCCAGTCAAAGGGCAGTCGAAGATAAGCTTACACACCAGGAGAAGGCCATAGAAGAATATCGCGCTGAAACTTTACAGCTGTGAGAACAGGCCGGCTCTCAAAGCTTGGAGATAGAGATGCTAAAAGCTCGACTTGCTATGGCCGAAAAGGAGCGTGACGAGGCTGTTGCTGGTAAACTCGCGGCCGAAGAGGCCCATCAAGCAACCAAAGCTGACATTAGCTCCACATTATTTGATTTCTATCTGCATAGCATTTTGGGGCGTGGCAGCCTTGCCTTTCTAGGCCCTAAATACGAAATTACATTAGCTGAAGTCTGGGAGGCAGCACTCGATATGCTAGGTGGTAAAGGTGCTAGCTACGCTAAGACAGCTCTTGAAGAGCATTATCTCGATGATGATGCCCGCGCCGCTCTTGCCAAGGGAAAAGAGCAACTCGCCCAGGTACGGGCCGGAATGGCGGAAGGGGAACGTTCTTAGAAAGAAATACCACCTACCACTTCTGAACGTCCTTTAGTTTCTTTCGAAGTGGACATTACAGGTTCTAGTGCTCATTCGCTGCTTCCTATAAGAACCGGGGTAATCACCCCTACTGATGATGAGGCTTTGGAGGATATCGGGGCTCAGAATTATGAGATTGAGCTAATGAAGCAAACATCTTCAGGTAATTTTGATATTGGTCTGATTCAGGTGGATCGCTTGCTTACTCCTCAAAAGTTTGATGAGCTTCTCGATTACTTTTTGAATCTCGACGAACCCATATCTCCCTTCTTTCGGGGAGATACTAATATTTTTAATTTCTCTTCTTCTGCAGTTGAAACACCAAGTGCTGTGCAGACTTCACTTCCTCCGGTTATCCCTCCTCCGTCTCTTCAGGTGACTCCTCCTTCTGCTTCACAACCCGGGTCACAAGAGGAACAGATTGAGGCTCTTCACGGCTTGGATGACCCTATCGCTTCGCAAGAGCAGAAGGACGAGGGGCTTGAAGGAGGCGAGATCTCTCTGGAGCGGACTCCCTCTGATGACGTAGTTTTGTCCGCTCTTGTTACTCCAGGGAGTGAGTCTTCTTTGAAGAGAAGAAAGAAGCACGGAACATCGAAGAGGAGGGGGAAGAAAATCATCACTACTGAAGAGGAACCGGAAGTTGCACCGGTTGCACCTCCCTCTCCTTCTTCCCTTATGCCTATAGGTAGACCTGAAAAACTAATCATTCGGCCAGGCAAAGGGTCCAAAGGTGGCAAGAAGAAGTGAAGAGTCGGACTTCGGGCTTTTTGACTCCTTTTTTGTGTAATGGTCGGATGTTGTGCAGGCACCGGCCCCTGCTTTTTTTTTTATTTTGAAACCTGTATCTGCAATTGAATAAAATGATCCTTTATTCGTACAGACTCTTGTTTGAATTTGAGAATGCATTTATTATTCATTTTTGCACAAGTTTATTTATATGATATTGCGGTGAGCTTGTGGTATGTTGTTTGAGCATACTTTACCGTTGTAGCTATACCATTTTTATGTAACTATACCGTGTTGCCCCCATACCATAAGCTTGCTGCAATATTTTATACTTTGAGGGGACTTGCACTCTTATTTTCTGAAGAATAATTACTTCATTCTTGAAGAAATTTTTCGTAGAGTACAACTTCCTTCACAAAAGTTTTTACGCTTTGTCCTTTGAAGAAATCACTTTTTCCTTTTGCTTAAGTACGCATTTTGCCAAGTGAATTCTTCTATGTGGTAAAGCAGGCCTCTGAACCTCTTTTTTTTTGAGGAAGGTTATCTTCCTTTGAAAGTTAAAGTATACCCTTGATGAGGATATATATATTTTTTTTTTTTTGAAATAGAAATTTGTACTTCTGAGGAGGGATTTTTCACGTTTCAACACTTGGAAGTTTTATTTCAATCTTGGTGAAACGTGTACCTCCAAAGAATTGTGCCTTCGAAGAAAGCCTTTTCACGTTTCAACACTTGGAAGTTTTATTTCAATCTCGGTGAAACGTGGGCTTCCGAAGAAGTCTTTCTTTTTGATTGTGTCCCCGGGAGGGGGTTGTACCTCTGAGGAGGGATTTTCCACGTTTCAACTCTTGGAAGTTTTATTTCAATCTTGGCGAAACGTGTACCTCCAAAGAGTTGTGCCTTTGCAAAAAAGCATTTTCACGTTTCAACACTTGGAAGTTTTATTTCAATCTCGGCGAAACGTGGGCTTCTAGAAAGGTCTTTATTTTGTTTTGCATTTCAACTTTGGTGAAGTGAAATTCCGAAGAGCGGTCGTAACACTTCAACTCCTGGTGAAATGGGCCTCCGAAGAGGGCTTTTATTTTGTTTACATTTCAACTCTGGTGAAGTGAAATTCCAAAGAGCGGTTGTTACACTTCAACTCCTGGTGAAATGGGCCTCCGAAGAGGGCTTTTATTTTGTTTACATTTCAACTCTGGTGAAGTGAAATTCCGAAGAGCGGTTGTTACACTTCAACTCCTGGTGAAATGGGCCTCCGAAGAGGGCTTTTATTTTGTTTACATTTCAGCTCTGGTGAAGTGAAATTCCGAAGAGCAGTTGTTACACTTCAACTCCTGGTGAAATGTGCCTCAGAGAGGGTTTTCATCGCCTGGAAGTTACTCTCTCATGGTTGGAGGGTCATGACTCCTCCAATCTTTTTTGTTGAGTAGAGAACTTACTTTTTTGTGGCGTATGACCCATTAGAGGTCTTTATTCTCCGAATAGTTGTGCCTCCGAAGAGGATTTGTTCTGCCGGTGATGGCTTTGGTTGTTCCCTTGTCCACTTGCTTATGCCTTTTCAGTGATCCCTTTTTTTTTACAAGTGACTTGTTTAATCCAAGGAAATGTACTTCATTGTCAGGCAAGTTCGTGAGAACGAGCATCAGCTTCTTAATTGGATGTTTGTTTGCTCAAATGATCTCAATTTATTAGCAAAGGCTCGTTTCTGTCGAAATCATAGGCCGTTCAATTGAAGTACTTCCTATCTAGGATTTGAATTTGGAGCTTTTGTGACTTGAAATTTGGCGAGAATCACTTGACCTTATTATGTGCAAGTTTCACTTCCATTGTCTGCAAAAATTTAAATCGACATTTCAGCAATACATTCTATGTACTTTTTACATCGAAAATAAAGCAAACATGTAATAATAATAAGGAACACAAGATTTATAGTGGTTCGGCCAGGAAATTGGGCCTACATCCACTTTATATTCTTTCATTATTTACTTGCATCAGTTTTACAATTGCCTTCAATCACAAGAATCATACATTCATAATTCTTTTTACAACATTTCAACAAAATTTTCAAGTAAAGTATGGACGCAAATGGTTGCTGTTCCATGCCCTTGGAATTTGATCTCCTTCAACAGTGGTGAGTTTGAATGTGTCGTCAAGAAGCTTCTGACTTATGACATATGGTCCTTCCCAATTTGGCCCAAACACACCTGTCGCTGTCATAATTCTCTTCAGGACTAGGTCTCCAATCTCAAAGCTGCGTTGGCGAACTTTGGAATTGAAATGTCTGGCTATCCTTTGCTGATGAGCTGCAATTCTGAGATTAGCCTCATCTCTTTTTTCATCAAGGAGATCTAGTGCTTCAAGCTGTAGCTTTTCGTTTTCTGCTTGATTGAAATGGATTCTTCTGTGTGAAGGAACCTCTATTTCTACCGGAATCATTGCCTCTGACCCGTATGCCAATGAAAACGGGGTGTGCCCAGTCGCAGTTTTGTGAGTGGTTCTGTATGCCCATAGTGCCAGTGGTAGCTTATCAACCCAACCACCTTTTGCTCTTTCAAGTTGCTTCTTGATGGTTGACTTAATAATTTTGTTCACGGCTTCCACTTGCCCGTTTGCCTGCGGATGAGCCACTGCTGAAAAGCTTTTTCGGATTTTGAATTGCTTGCAAAAATCTTGGAATTCTTCACTTTCAAACTGAGTACCGTTGTCTGTAATTATTTTTTGAGGCACACTGTATCTGCAAATGATGTTTTTAGTCACAAAACTTATCATCTTCTTTGAGGTGATAGTAGCCAGTGGTTCAGCTTCTGCCCACTTAGTAAAATAATCTACAGCAACAATGGCATATTTAATTCCAGATTTGGCAGTTGGTAACGGTCCTACAAGGTCTATTCCCCATATTGCAAACGGCCATGGACTGACCATCTGTGTGAGTTCAGTGGAAGGAGCTCTAGGAATTTTGGCGAATCTTTGACATCTGTCACATTTTCGGGAATACTCTGCTGCATCTCGATTAATTTCTGGCCAAAAATATCCGTATTGGAGAATTTTCTTTGCTAATGTTTGGCCACCTGAATGATCACCACATTCTCCTCCGTGTACCTCCGCTAGGATTGCTTTGGACTCTTCCCTGGATACACATCGAAGTAATGGCATTGAGAATCCTCGTCTGTACAATCGGCCATCCTGGATTATATATCGAGAGGCTTTCCTCAGTAGCTTTTGTCGTTCTTTTGAGTTCCCTGGTAAAGATCCATTGAGCAGATATTCTGTTATCGGAGTCATCTATGATTCTTGCTCTTGAGACATGCTCATGGTCCAATCAATATCCATCTTATCAATGCTAGGAGTCGACAGGACCTCCACTGGAGTTAATCCCAGAAATTGGGCTTCGCCTGTGCTAGAATACTTCGCGAGAGAATCCGCTTTCATGTTTTCTTCTCGAGGAATGTGACTTATCATGTAATGATCGAAATCACCCAGGAGCTCCCAAGCCTTTGACAAGTAGGCAAGCAGATTCCCCCCTTTCGCTTGGAATTCCTTTTTGACTTGGCATACAATAAGCTGAGAATTGCTGAATATCTGTAACGCTCGGATGTTTAATTCTTTGGAAATCCTTAAGCCAGCGATAAGGGCTTCGTATTCTGCTTCATTGTTTGTTGAAGGAAATTCCAATCTTAGTGCATAGCATAATGATCGGCCTTTAGGGGTCTCAAGTACAACTCCGGCTCCAGAACAGTAGTCGTTTCTCGCACCGTCGACATATAACTTCCATTGGATTGGGAAATCGTCGACTGTTTCCTCCTCACTGTTACCCTTATCTGTGAATTCTGCAATGAAATCTGTTAAAGCTTGTCCATTGATTGCTTTTCGGGGATGATAAGTGATGTCATACTGACTGAGTTCAATATTCCACTTTAGAAGACGACCCGAAGTCTCAGGGCGAAACAGGACTTGCTTCAAAGGTTGATCAGTGAGGACTCTGATAGGATGAGCTTGAAAATATTGCCTCAACTTCCTAGATGCAATTAGTAGGCAATAGGCGAGTTTTTCCAACTTAGAGTAATTCATCTCTGCCCCAGTGAGTCTTTTGCTGATATAGTAAACTGGATGTTGAATCCTTTTGTCTTCTCGTATCAGCGCTGCACTTAAAGCATGAGATGATACTGCCAAGTATATAAGAAGATCCTCGCTGTGGCCAGGCCTAGAAAGTATTGGAGGCGTTTCCATATGGCGAATCAATTCATCGAAGGCTTTTTGACATTCGGGAGTCCAATCGAAGTTTTTCTTTCCTTTCTTTAGGGCGTCAAAGAATGGGATGCATTTATCTGTGGCTTTGGAAATGAACCGACTCAAGGCGGTGACTTTTCCATTGAGACTTTGCAATTCCTTCTTTGTTCTAGGAGCTTTGACTTCTTTCAATGCAGTAATTTGAGCTGGACTGGCCTCAATGCCCCTAGCGCTCACGATGAAGCCTAAAAACTTGCCGGATTCCACTACAAATGAACATTTTAAAGGATTGAGCTTCATTCTGTATTTCCGAAGGACTGCGAACATGTCTGCTAAGTGTTCTATGTGATCCACTGCTTTCTTAGACTTTACTAACATGTCATCGACGTAGACTTCCATAGTCTTGCCCAGTTGCGGTTTGAACATAGCATTAACGAGTCTTTGGTATGTTGCCCCTGCATTCTTCAACCCGAAGGGCATTACTCTGTAGCAGTAAAGACCAGGGTCGGTGATAAAGCTCGTATCCTCCTGATCCGGCTCATGCATCATGATCTGGTTATATCCGGAGTAAGCATCCATAAAAGATAACAATTCGTGTCCCGCTGTTCCGTCTACCAATTGATCGATTCTGGGTAATGGGAAGCAGTCTTTGGGGCAGGCCTTATTTAGATCTGAAAAATCGATGCATACTCTCCATTTTCCGTTGGCTTTCTTAACCAGCACTGGATTTGAAACCCAATTCGGATAGGTGGATTCTTTGATAAAATTATTCTCCATGAGCCGATCAACTTCTTCTTTTAATGCCGCCGACCTTTCTAGACCTTGAGTTCTCCTTTTCTGTTTCACAGGTGTAAATTTTGGATCAATATTTAGAGCATGCACTGCAACTTCTGGGGATATTCCGCACATATCGGCATGAGTCCAAGCAAAAACATCCAGATTTTCCTTTAAAAAAGATATCAAGATACTCTGAATTGACACATTAAGTTGTGATCCCACATTCAACACCTTGTTTGGGTACTTTGGGTCAACAGGTATTGGTATTGTCGTTTCCACTGGTACCACTCTATTTTCCTCTGCACTGACTTTTCTAGGGTCCATCTCTTTCCTTGCTCCGCTATGCTCGCCAGTGCAGGGTCCGCCCTGTAATTTCTACAAGGCTGGTTCTTTGATGCGGACTGGGGCTGCCGCATTCTTTCCCATTTCTCTTTTTCTGGTTTCTCGTAGCTCTGTCAGATAACACTCTCGCCCAGCATTTTGATCCCCTTTTATAACTCCTACTCCATTGTCTGTAGGGAATTTAATGGTGAGGCACCACGGGGCAAGAACGGCTTTGAACGCTGCCAGAGTTGGACGACCAAGGAAAGCATTGTAAGCAGAAATTTCGTCGACAATCACAAAAGTTTGCTTGCGGACCATTTTTCTTTCTCCTTCTCCAAGTTCCACAAACAAATCAATGGTTCCTACCGGCTGTTTTGGCTCCCCAGTGAAGCCAGCGATTTTATGCGATGAAGCTTGCACATCAGCCATAGGGATCTTCATTTGGTCGAATGTTTTCTTGAAGAGGATATTGCAGGATGCGCCACAATCAATGAGAACTCTTCTGACAATAGCTGGCCCGATACCAGCCGAGATGACTAAGGGATCCAAGGTAGGAGCTTCAATACCTGTGGAATCCCTAGCTTTGAATACAATATCATCATCAAGAGTTCTTTGTTGCTTCAAGGGCGTAGCACTTTCCAAAACGAATACATCTTCCTCGGTCGGTACATACTTTAAAGCTCGGGTATACCTTTCCATCTCACCCCAGCTTCTGCCCGCTGGGTGAGGTCCTCCTGTAATGACATTGATAATGGGCCTTCCAGATTCATGCCCTGAAGCCTTCTCAATCGTCCTAGGCTGATGAGTAGGAGCCTGTTGCCCCTGACTAGATGAAGCAGGATTGTTGCTATTCTTTTTCACAAATTGCTGCAGTTTGTTTTCCCTTAGCAACTCTTCAATCAGATTTTTCAACTATCGGCATTCGTCGGTTTCGTGACCGGGTTGATTATGGAAGCGGCAGAACTTCCCACTCTGTATAGCCTTTTTCCCGATCCTTCAAAAATTGCCACCTTTGGACCCTTTGCCTGGCCGAATGATTAGTTTTTAAGGTCTACCTATAGGCATAAGAGAAGAAGGAGAGGGAGGTGCAACCGGTGCAACTTCTGGTTCCTCTTCAGTAGTGATGATTTTATTCCCCCTCCTCTTCGATGTTCCGTGCTTCTTTCTTCTCTTCGAAGAAGACTCACTCCCTGGAGTAACAAGAGCGGACAAAACTACGTCATCAGAGGGAGTCCTCTCCGGAGAGATCTCGCCTCCTTCAATCCCCTCGTCCTTCTGCTCTTGCGAAGTGATAGGGTCATCCAAGCCGTGAAGAGCCTCAATCTGTTCCTCTTGTGACCCGGGTTGTGAAGCAGAAGGAGGAGTCACCTGAAGAGACGGAGGAGGGATAACCGGAGGAAGTGAAGTCTGCACAGCACTGGGTGTTTCAACTGCAGAAGAAGAGAAATTAAAAATATTAGTATCTCCCCGAAAGAAGGGAGATATGGGTTCGTCGAGATTCAAAAAGTAATCGAGAAGCTCATCAAACTTTTGAGGAGTAAGCAAGCGATCCACCTGAATCGGACCAATATCAAAATTACCTGAAGATGTTTGCTTCGTTAGCTCAATCTTATAATTCTGAGCCCCGATATCCTCCAAAGCCTCATCATCAGTAGGGGTGATTACCCCGGTTCTTATAGGAGGCAGCGAATGAGCACTAGAACCTGTAATGTCCACTTCGAAAGAAACTAAAGGACGTTCAGAAGTGGTAGGTGGTATTTCTTTCTCAGAACGTTCCCCTTCCGCCATTCCGGCCCGTACCTGGGCGAGTTGCTCTTTTCCCTTGGCAAGAGCGGCGCGGGCAGCATCATCGAGATAATGCTCTTCAAGAGCTGTCTCAGCGTAGCCAGCACCTTTACCACCTAGCATATCGAGTGCTGCCTCCCAGACTTCAGCTAATGTAATTTCGTATTTAGGGCCTAGAAAGGCAAGGCTGCCACGCCCCAAAATGCTATGCAGATAGAAATCAAATAATGTGGAGCTAATGTCAGCTTTGGTTGCTTGATGGGCCTCTTCGGCCGCGAGTTTACCAGCAACAGCCTCGTCACGCTCCTTTTCGGCCATAGCAAGTCGAGCTTTTAGCATCTCTATCTCCAAGCTTTGAGAGCCGGCCTGTTCTCGCAGCTGTAAAGTTTCAGCGCGATATTCTTCTATGACCTTCTCCTGGTGTGTAAGCTTATCTTCGACTGCCCTTTGACTGGCATGCGCATCTCGTACTTGTTGCTGAAGCATGCTCTCCTTTTGAGAATGGAAAGTAGATGAAGTAGCTAATTCTTCCTTAAGCTTTTCTACTTCCACTTCCAGCTTTTCATTATAGGAAGCAATACTTCTCATTTCGGCGTCATGTTGTTCGTGAGTCTTCTGCCACTCAGCCTTATCGTTCTCCATTGTGAGCATGGCCTCGAGATTGGTTCGGTTAACCCTCTGAAGCTCGTCGACAAGTTTTTGCCAGTTCGACATTCTTTCAATATCGGTCCTGACAGAATCAAGATTTCGCAGCATGGCCGATTTGTCGAGAGGAACCAAGTCGAGATCAAATCGAACCCCTCTCAGGCACCACTGAGGGAATCGACTTTGAAGAGTGGGAGGACCTTGCCCAACTTGGTATGCGGGCCGGTTGATGATTGTTTGAATGTCGGAACGAACAGGGGCAGGAGATTGAGCAGGAACGTTTTGAGAAACTATCGGCATTGTTTCTTCAGTAAGTTTAGCCCGCTTGCTAGAAGAATCTTCCATGTGTCCTTTACCTCTCTCATCGTGAGTCTTTCTTTTTTGGGTTTCATCGTCTCTGTGGGGAGGGTCATGTCTTTCTTGTTTTCTTCGGTGACGTTCGTCATATGCTCGTCTCTCGTCTGCTTTCCTGATGGCCCTCTCTTCATCGGATTCTCTGTAAGAAGGGAGGTAACTCCTATAATCATACTGGCTACGCCTCCCGTAGCGCTGGAAATCGTCATAGTATGAGCCGCTGCGCCCCATCGGAGAATCTGGAATAAAAATAATAAGCTTTAGAAATCTTTAAAGTACAAGAAGATAAGTGCGTAGAAGTGATGAAAAATCCTAAGTGTTGTGTAACGTGTAAACTACACGCATCAAGTTACAGACCACTCTGTGGAATAGAGGTAGTGATAACTTGAGTAGGAGGAGTTGACATTTGTTGTAGAGAAGATGTCGCCTCAATTACAGAAGAGATAGTTTTGGAAACATCATCTTTGAAAAGTTCTTGAGAAGTCACAATTAAATCGCTCAACCCCTCGAAAACATCATCACCATCATGTTTTTTGGGACTTGCTTTCTTAACCCCTTCGTCAGTAGATTTTTCGAAAGATCGTGGAGGTTCTTCCTCTTCAATAATTGGGGCAAGTACAGACTTGTCAGACGGCCCCGCGACATCCTTCGGAATTGAACACTTTACTAGTGAAGTTTCTATAGAGGTTCCTCCCTGCATGTGCTCTTTAATAGAGACCGGGGCATCAGGAGTTTCCGTCGGAGAATCAGGAATTTCAGTTGGGACTTCACGAGGCTGAGTGAAGCGAGAAGAATGAAGAAGCCCATATTGATGTAAAAATCCATCATTTAACAAAAACTTTATACTCCTCTCTTCTGCCGCCACGGCGTTCAGTCTCTCAAAAATTTGTTTATAGCATGGATCTCTAGAGGGAGGAGGAAGTGCTAAAACAGAAAAAAAAGAAGCCAAGTTAGCGTTTAGCAACCCAGATTTCGAAAAGCCCAAGAATGGAGAAATAAAAGTAGGAAAATCTTACTTCCTACTCTCCAGATGGCATAAAACCCTGGAGGACAGCGGACAAAGAAGTACTGATTTAGAAATCCATGAACGCTTTCAGGAAGATCGGTGATGATCTTGCGGTTTCGAGCACTCCTTATAACTACGATAGAGGGATGATCTTTAATTTTTGTGAATGAGCAGAAGTAGCAGATTTCCTCAAAGCTCGGTAATCGGCCCAGAACTCTACTAAATAGCACACATAACCCCATCAGAATGGCATGACCATTGGGGTGCAATTGGAATGGAGAGATAGATAGTCAAAGCAGAAACTGCTGAAGAAAGTCATTGAAAGGTGGTATGGCACCGCTCAAGCACATTTGGCGGTTGACAGCAATAAAGCCAGAAGGGGGCCTATCTGCAGTATCATTTGGCCCCGACAGTAAGGCATCAGCCTCGGCAATGCCAAACTGGATGAGCAATTGGTTAAACACCCGCTGATTCAGAGTTGTGGGAGTTCTCTCCGGAGGGTTATCCAACAAGTTGGCTACTGGGAAGACATCTTCAGCCTGGCCCATCGGTTCTTCTTGTTGAGATGTCATTCTACACAAGCAACTGGGTGTTCAAATGCGAAGGTGCACGTTTCCTAAAAGTGTGAAGTGTTGTGCAGAACTAATAAAAATAACAAGTAAATATAACTGGAATTAAACTGGTTGACGATTGATCGACTAAGGTAATTTCAGAACTTGTTAATTTAAAATTCAAGCATAATATTAGTGCAGGCTAGTCAGTTTCGATTGACTGTGTCAGTGTTGCTTTAATATTCTACTTGAAATCGATAGCACTTCGTTCACACGATTTTTTTAAGTTAATTATCTGTTATTAACTAATCTGTCATTTGATATGGGCGGTCGATGACAGTATATTCGTCCCAATTTTCTGTGAATGTTGTATTGAACAGATTGTTAACCTGCAAGTCAAAATAACCTGTGAATGAATGCAATAAAATTCGACAGTTCAAAGTTTATGCAATGGTTCAAAGTTCGAGCAGAATTCATGCAAGTCCTAACTCGTCAACGGCTCAAAAATTTTGAGTCGGCAGTGCCCTAAGTCGTAGGTCGTAGGAAAAGAGAGAAGCTCTGGTTCAAAGTAATAAGAAAATCTCCAAGTCTTATCTCGGCCACGACTCAAGGGTTTTATCTCGGCCACGACTCAAGGCTTAGGTCATGGAGCATGTTGAGTCGTATCATGGTTAAATCGCAAAGGTCGCTGGATCATACAAAAATAGCCGAGTCATACCTAAAGCAGTATTTGATTCTATCTGACCAACTAATCACCCAACTCCTAACCCGTTAATCTTCCAACTTCTAACCCATAAACCATTTCACTCCTAACCCGATAAATCTTCCAACTTTTAACCCATTAACCCAATAAAACTCTCAATAAACAACCCCGGTCCTATCACGCCACTAAATCACCTCAAGACGAGAATCATCAGATCAAACAACCCTACATCCATTGACGGTTAGAATGACCGAACTTGCAAGACTCAAGGGAGTAAAATGAAGGTAGGGATGGAGCGCACAGGTTAACGATGATCGATAATCAGAAGGGAAGCAAGATTGCTTACGTAATGTGGTGTCAAAGATAATCAGAGGAGAATCGAGTTGGAATCGCCTGTGAGAACTTGGAGGTGCGTTAATGGCGGATGCGGTTTAGAAGATCTTTGATAAGAAGTGGGAGATAGGAGGAACGAGTCAAGCGCTTTATACCTGGAAGAGCTGGAACTCGAATCGGCTCGCCCGAGTTATGATAAGTCGAAGCACACGACTTACGACTTAAGAGTGTGCTTCGAGGGGAAAATATTAACCCCGTTCCAGCCTACAAGTTAAGAGGCCCACGAGTTAAAGGAATCAACGAGTTAAGGCCTGGGGTGAGCTACGACTTAAGGTGTTTAACGGCTCAGGAAGGATCTACGACTCAGGAAGCCTCACGACTCATCAAGTCACCGACTCACTAAGTTAATGACCTAAAGCTCAAAGCGACTTAAAGGGTTACGACTCAAGGGGGTTAACGGCTTACAAGACAAACCGACTCAATGCATTACCGACTCATCAAAGGAATTGCCTCAGCGACTCAACTGGTAGCGACTCAATTGGCTGACGAGCTAAGGCTCAAGGCAACTTAGAGGGATGGAACGACTCATGGAGGTTGGCGGTTCATGATACAGGCCGACTCATTGAGTTACCGACTCAACGAAGTTCACGACACATACAATACGACTCAACGAGTTAATGCCTTAGAAGAGCAGAGTGGTTTAACTAGTTAGTGGTTTATGGGGCAGACCGGCTCAGGGTTTCCAACGACCTATCATAAGTCGCTGGCGACCTAAGCATACGAGGAATAAGCTCAATGCCATTTCATCTATGCCACTGCTTGCTGACTCGTGACATGTAAGTCGGTCACGGTTCATCCTGAGTCGGCCACGACTCATGACTTAACAATTCCAGCCCAGAAATTTGCCTATAAATACATGGCCACCTACAACATTCAAGGGACTTTTTGGCTCATTCATTTCAAGCGCCGTTACTCTGCTGCATTCTGAACTACTTCAACACCTTCAAGGAACTTCACGAAGAAATCAAATATGTCAAACATGTGTTCAAAGATTTGGATCGACGTTGAAGTTTAGGCTACTTGTTCTAAGTCACTTGAAACTCAAAGTGTGTTGTAATCAAAGTTGTAACTGCATTGACTTATAATCAAATCATCAATAAAGATATTCAAAGTGGACGTAGGCTATCTCTAAAGCCGAACCACTATAAAATTGCTGTTGTTTACTGTTTTCTACTACTATCTGCTTATAATCTATTCCCGAGCTATCGGGTGGTGCTTTCACGATCTAATTTCATACACCGGGGTGTTAGCGTTCAAATTTTAGCGTTAACAGGGTCTGAGTGTGTGTGTGTATGTACAGGTAATATGCACGTGCACAGCTGAATAGTAGAAAAGAGCAATACAGTCACATTATGTATAGATTTATATCACTAATACACACCCTCAAACCAAAGTCTCTCTTCATCTGATTTCTTCTTTCTCCTTTCCTTCTGCAGCTTCCACATTCAGTTCTCCTCTCAATCTAAAAAGCGAGTTGATGATAAGGGTTTAGTTAATATGTGTGCTCTTTGATATAATGCAGGAATGTGATTTATGCAGATGTCTCCTTTTGCTACTTGCTCTCTCACGGAGTATAAGTCTAGCTCAATGTGCTTTGTTCTCGAGTGAAGAATTGGATTGGCAGCTAATAGAACAGTACTGGAGTTGTCACACCATACAATTGAAGATCCAGTTGTACGCTCAAGCACTTCTGAAAGAAGTGACTTAATCCATATTATCTCTGAAACTACAGCAGCTACACTACGATATTCTGCTTCAATGGAAGATCTTGATACCGTAGTCTGCTTCTTCGAACACCAAGATACAATATTCTTCCCAAGGTACACACATTAGCCACTGACTGATCTACGGTCATCTCTATCTGCTGCCTAATCAACATCTGCAAAGGCACTGATCTTCAGCGTTTCAGTGGGATAAAGCTTTAGTCCATAATGTACTGTTCCAGCTAGATATCTGAGCACTCGTTTCACAGTTTTCCAATGTTCACTCCTTGGGCTTTGCGTGCATTGACAAATTTTATTTACACTAAAAGAAATTTCAAGTCTTGTGATGGTTGTGTATTGCAAAGCACCCACTATACTCCTACAATGGTGAGGATCATCTATAGGGTCTCCAGATTCTTTAGTTAGTTGCTGATTTGTAGCCATAGGTGTAGTTGAGGCCTTTGCTTTGTCCATACCTGCTCTTCTAAGTACATTTTGAATATAATTCATTTGACTCAAGTGAAATCCACCATCTTCTATTCTCTTTACTTCAATTCCAAGAAAGAAGTTCAGATCTCCAAGCTCTTTCAACTTAAATTGCTCATTTAAATAGCATGTAAGTTGATTTATCTCAGATAGGCTACTTCCCATTACTATAAAATCATCCATATATACTAAAACATACATGACACTACTGTTGCTTCCCTTGATGAACAAAGAGCTATCAGATTTTGTAAGACTGAACCCTAGCTTCATCAATTTGCCCTTAAGCTTTCCAAACCAAACACGAGGTGCCTGCTTCAATCTACATATTGCCTTATTCAATTTACATACTAACTGAGGTCTGCTGATGTCTTCAAACCCCTTGGGTTGTTACATATATACCTCTTCTTCTAGCTCTCCATTCAAAAAATCATTATGAACATCTAACTGTTTAACTGGCCACTTGTTGCATAGTGCAATGGTAAGCATGATTCTGATTGTGGTAGGCTTTATCACAGGTGAAAAAAGTCTCTCTAAAGTCGAATCCAGGTAGTTGTGTATATCCCTTAGCTACGAGTCTAGCTTTATGCTTGGCTAAGTTCCATTAGCATTATATTTCAGTTGTTTCTCGGTAAATCCACCAATTTCCATGTATTATTGTTCACCAAAGCTTTATACTCCTCTTCCATTGTCATTCTCCACTTAGCATGCTTCACTGCTTGAATATAATCTGTTGGTTCTACTGTCACACCTTGAATTGTATACACCTTTGCTTTGAAAATACCACTTTTCCCTTTGGTCATCATATGATGACCTTGTTGTTGCACTATTTCTCTTGCTGTTGCTTCTCTTGAAGCCTCACTGGTGCTGCTATTTGAGATTTGATCCATTGCAGGTAAATGATGCATATCAGTTGTATCTCTGCCATCTTCCTCTTCAAGGCTCTGAGTGTGAAGCCTGCTATCATCTGTGTTGTTTACTGGTGAAGTGATTGATTCTAGTTCACTCTGAATATCTCCCTCTTCTTCTCTTGTTATTGATGCCTAAGGCTGTTCCTCTCGGAGTATACGTAATGGTATGGGCAACATTGATCTCTGAGCATTTGTTACTTTTCTTGTGCACTTTATTTTATTTTCAGCAAATGGAAAAAAAATTTCATTAAACATAACGTCTCTTGACATGATTATTTTCCTTTCTTGAGTCAAACATTTATGCCCCTTCTGTCTTGTCCCATAGCCAAGAAAAGTGCATGGACTTGATCTGAAATCAAGCTTGTGTGGGTTGTAAGGTCGCAGCAGTGGAAAGCATAAGCAACCAAATGCTTTTAACCTTTGGTAATCAGGTTTTACGCCATATAGAACCTCATGTGGACAACTGTCTTTTAGAACTTTTGTAGGAAGATAGTTAATCAAGTATACATCAGTGGAGAAGGCCTCTGGCCAAAATTGCAATGGTAGAGGCCCTTGAGCTAAAAGAGTTAATCCCATCTCTATTATATGTCTATGCTTCCTCTCCACAATTCCATTCTGCTGAGAGGTGTGTGGACAAGTGTGTCTATGAAGTACTCCTTTTTCATTGAAGAAATGTTTAAGTGGTTTGAATTCAGTTCCTCCATCCGTCTGAAATACTTTGACCTTCCTGTCAAACTGTCTCTCTACTTGTGTGACAAATTGCTTCATAGCCTCGATAGCTTCAGATTTTAGTTTTAGAAAGTAGACCCAAGTATATCTTGTGTATGCATCTACAAATGCTATGTAATATTTATACCCATAATCAGAACTTATGGATGCTGGACCCCATAAGTCACATTCAACTAGTTCAAGTGGATGAGTATAGTTTGTTTGAGACTGACTAAAAGGCAGTCTATGACTCTTGCCTAGTTGACATTGAGTGCACAAGTGTGTTCTAACATGAATTAAATGCGATAACTTTTCTTTATTCAGTATGACTTTCATTACACTTGTGTTTGGATGCCCAAGCTTCTTATGCCATACATCATATTCATTATCTATACTAGCAGATACAGTATTACAACATACCATATTTTGAGATTTATCATCAACTCTCTTCTCAGTTTTAAGATTGAGTTTGTAGAGACCATTGTGCAGTTCCCCTTGCAATGTATATTCCAGTCAAGCTGTCCTTGGTTAGACATGTATTTGAATGGAATTCAAAGAACACATGATTGTCACTTGCAAATTGAGAAACATAATCAAGTTCTTCTTGATTTGTGGAACTCTTAATAGATTACGTAACAGCAGATTTTTGTTTCTATTGGTAGAAATGAGGTGTGCATTACCAATATGTGAGATGTTAAGTGGTGTACCATTTCCCATATGAATAGAGCTTTTACCTCTATAAGCAGCTCCTCCTAGATTCAGGTTATGTAGATTGTTAGTAACATGGTGAGTAGCTCCTAAATCTGGGAACCAGGATTCACTTTGAAAATCACCATCCTTGGCTAACAAGATCTAATTCTCACCTTGAGATGCTTGATTCCTTGAAGCCACCCTTGTATCTCCCTGAACCTGACTCAGATTAACATTATAAAACTGAGATCTGTTCGTACCTTGATTTAGAGAGACTTGTTGATTACCGTTGTAATTTGATTCAAATCTAAAGTAGCATCTAACAGCTGTGTGGCCAATCTTCCCACGTATTTGGCATTTAGGTTGATTGTTGAAGGACCTTCCTCTTCCCCTGCCTCTGTTGCACACTCTGCCTCTTTCATATGTATAAGTTTCTCTACTGCCTTGAGTTCCTTGATAGCTACCTGATGATGGTTCAGATCTAAGATTAGTATTCGCACCTTTGTTTTTTGCATTAGTGATAAGATTGATTGAGAACTCTGATGTAGCACTATTCTTCTTCTCCAATCTTCCTTCGTGTGCCAGTAGGATGGAACTAGCATATTGTACTAAGGGTGTTGTCTCTTTTGATGTTATTACTGCAATGATTGCTTCAAATTCATCACCCAATCCATTAAGTATATTGAGTACATGCTCAGTTTCATTTACTTTGTGTCCTGATGATTCTAAAAGATCACACAAGTTTTTGATCTTGCTTAGGTATTCACGGATATTCGTGTTTTTCCTTTCTAGTCAATTGCCTCTTGTAACTCATGATTCGAGCGGCTGCTTGTGAGCTGAAGTTCTAATGGATAGCATTCCATACTTCCAGAGATGTTTTGCATCCAATTACTGATGATAGAAGATTGGGACTAATTGAGGATAAGATCCAAGAGCGGAGTAGACTGTCGTGCCAGGAATAGATCAGAAATTCTGTATTTTCCGTTAGTTGTCCTTCTTGATTTGTGATGAATTGTGATGGTATCGTAGTTGCTGGATCTATAAACTTATGTAGTCCGTATCCTCTGATTGCCATCTCGAGTTGAAATTCCCATAGGAGGAAATTATCATCATCTAGGGTTACAGTGATCGATTGAGTTTGTGGATTGATAATTGATTTTAGTAATTCTTCAAAGGTCTTTGATGTCTGATTGGCTGTTGCGTGTACAGTGTTAGTCGGACCTTCTCTTGATTATGTATCATCATCTTGCGCCATTGATTTGATTTGAATGAATTAAGATTTGAATCTAGGAAGAGACGATAGCAATTGAATTGAAAGTTTGAAATTAGAGTGATGATAAAATAGATCTCAGATCTGGATCTGATGTGCCATTTGGCAATGGCTCTGATACCATGAAAATGTAAGATACAGATCAAAATGAAGATAACGAGGATTCAATTATCATCATCATACAAGCAGGGATATATATGTGTGTGTGTGTGTGTGTGTGTGTGTATGTATATATATATATATACACACACACACAGGTAATATGCACATGCACATCTGAATAGTAGAAAAGAACAATACAGTCACATTATGTATAGACTTATATCACTAGTATGTGGACATTAGATTACGTATACAAGTATACCATTGTTAAGGATAAAGATTACAAT
This sequence comes from Allium cepa, assembly GCA_030765085.1. Taxonomy (NCBI): domain Eukaryota; kingdom Viridiplantae; phylum Streptophyta; class Magnoliopsida; order Asparagales; family Amaryllidaceae; genus Allium; species Allium cepa. The sequence goes on along the minus strand of CM060937.1, from coordinate 691,570,319 downwards.
GTTTTTGAAATGTTATAGAAAATGTTTATGCTACCTTTTTGAAGTACTATTAGAATTATTTTTACAATAGTTCTGAATAGTTGGCAAAAGAATATCTATGATGTTTAAACATGGTTTAATTAACAAGTACACGTTTGGAAAGTGTTATATTAAGATATGTAATAATGTTTTAAAAGCGTTGTATAAAAATTGAGTATGAGATATTATGAATGTTGCATATTTTATTTTAATAAAGTTTTAGTGTTGTTTTAAAATTATATTTACAACTTGTAAATTGTGTTGAAAAAGCATAATACGTTGTTTTATAATGATGTATTACCATGTTTAGAGAGTGTTGTATAAAATTTGAGCACAACTTATTATGAATGTTGCATATGCTATTTTTATAACATTTCAATACCGTTTAAGAATGTTATTTGCAACGTGTACACAACATCAACAAAGTACAATACAATGTTTTGTTAATGAGGTAAAAGAAATTTCATCAATATTTATAATACATCATAGAACTATATTTTACAACACTTAGAAATTATAGTGCAACGTATTTCTAGCTGATATAATGGATTGTTCCATGGTACCGAAACGTTGCAAACATACTATTTATGACATCCTAAACCGCACTAAATATATGTTGTGAAAGATTTATATTTTGCGCAATCATGGATATGACAACAAATTGAATAATGTTGTCAATGTGTTTTAACAATATTAATTCACCATTGTAAAAGATGTTTTTGCTTGCAGTGCTACCAATTTCATATTCCAAACACGGAGAATACATTAGTGAATTTACGCCCCCAGGCTCGAATAATTAACAAAATGCTCCTTCGCACTATTTTTCCTTGCATTGGGAGTTATGAAAAGATGTACAAATACAACTATAAAGCTCTTTATGCCATTTATTTTAACACTCTTCTAAATTACGCAAAAATTATTGGTGATGAAATTAAAAGCTTTAACTCCCGTTCTTGAAAAACAGTGTTGTTTGGTTCCTGCCTCACAAATTTTTTTATCCACTTCGGTATTAATGTGGACATTCTATAAGATTACATCGCATCGAAGGTTCTGGATCAAAAGCCAATCTCCCTTATGAAATTACCTACTACAATGGAAACACTTCCCTTCTATAATGTTTATTTGTCGACTTTGGTGAAAAATACTTTGGATCAATATTCTTCACAGCCACACCAAGCTCAAACCATTGAAGCACAAACAATGTGTCAATCGAGCAATGAAGTATTCGAAGAGGTTAATTGGTCCTCGGACAGCGAAACAGAAGTTTCCTGAGTTCAACCTTACCGCACAATGAATGCGACATCAGCCATTCGATGAAATGAATAAATTATTTTCAAGCAACGAAAAAAATGAAAAAATGAAAAAAATCTTATGGGACCTTGCTTGAAAAAATTTGGAATTTTTTTTAATACTACTCAAGCCCATCTTCCTCCAAGTCGAAACCTTATGTTTATCATATTCACTTGTGCTTTTTTGGTATCATCATTTATAAAAAACTTTCATTTGTGGAACTTCATATGTTGTTAAGTTTATGATATTGTGGAACTTTGATTGTTGTTTATGTGGGTATGTACTTAAGTTTGTGATTTTAAGAAACTTTGTGTGTGTGGCAAATACAATTTTATGTTATGTAAGCTTTTTAGCAATTTATATCCTGTGCAAACTTCTACTTGTTATTTTTTTCTTCATTGTGTTTTGTTTCTTTTTTTTGATGCCAATAGGGGAGAATCATATTGATAGTACTAAGACTAATATTTTTGTTTTGAACTTTGATAGTTGTCATCACCAAAAATGGGGTGATTGTTAGAACATTAGATCTCTGTTTTGATGATGACAACTATATGTTGTATACATATACTATATTCATAATATCAAGATCTCATTCAAGAAGACAAAACATAAGGTAAAAAGCAAGAAGAATCATCTACAAAACGAAGAAGTCATAACTATGCAGCTTTAAGATCAAATGTAAATATGTGGTCTTAGATTTAATTGTAATATCTCCTTAATAGTTCATAGACACACAATCAAACATGAATATCAAAATATTATTGACGTGTGAATTCAACAATATCATAAGATTTTAGGCAAACTGAACTTACATGGTTCGGTCGGTAGAAAATGGTTTCAATCGACTGAGCTTAATTGACTGAGCCTATTTTCAGTCGACTGAAACTGTGTAAATTATTTTTTTAATTTCAAATTTTTACCATGAACTTTTCAGCATTCATACTCAAAAGAATGACGTAATTCATAACTAGGCTGAAATGTTGTGACATTCAACTTTATGAAATCATTTTCAAGAGTTGCAACCATTTTGAAAGTTTTTCTTAATTCTGAAAGGATTTTTACAAACAATGACAACATTTGATTACCTCTCTTCAGTATTTATAAATAGCACATAATCTCCTACTTAGTTTTCTAATTAACTAATCTAGTTTATATAGTTTCTATTATCTTGTGCTATTCTAAGCAATTCTATACTTTCAGCTCCATTACTTCATTTGCTACGGTTCCAATAATCACTATGCACTCACTTGAATCATCAAGGAGATTATAGTAACTATAGTACTATCAAGTCAAAATCAGTGTTGGACAAACACAAGATTATCAAGCAAGAATTTTTATCAATGGAAAGATTAAATCTAAGAGATGCTCAGATCAGTTAAGTTGTAAACCTATTCCTCCGGGTCAAGCAAGGGTGTCGATAGTGAAATTCCTAAAAGGTGCTTAGGGACTAGACATAGAAGAGGTGCTTCGAACCAATATAACTTTTGGTGTGTACATTTACTTACTTCTTTAGTATTTCTTAAGTATGAATTAATATATATATATATATATATATATATATATATATTTGTTTTATTGGCCATACACGATCTACTAGTCTTTTCATTAACCTTTCAAAATATTTTTGTGATAACGTTTCATAAAACTTAAATTTGATTCAAACATTTTATAAACTTGTTTCTTTATAACATGTCTTTAAACTTTTTATTTACAAATATCTTATTAAATTGATCTGATAGAACAAAAGCACAGTGAGGATAATCCAAAACGAGATTCATTAATTAACATCTTATTTATACACCCACTTCTAACCTTAGCCTTTATCATAGACTTAAAGAATAATCTAGAGATTACAAAATCATATAGATACTAAGATTGCTATACACACTATTCTTGGACAATTTCTGAGTTAGTCGGTGCTTTATCCTTAGCACTTAAGTTAATCGATCCTAGCATTTTCTTTGGACAATACATTTGGAAATGTCTCCATTCATTACATGAACTCAAAACCATGTACTCCTATTAATTAAAGTAGCGACCATAGGGGGTTTCGTTTTGAGGGTACCTCACTTAGGCTTCTTTTCTCCTTTTTTTAACGAACACTCCTTGACTATATGTCTTAATTCTTTGCAGTGATAGGAACTCTTTTCCTTCTCTAATGGAATTATTGGTTTCTTCTTTGTTCTTGGCACTTATGTAGAAAATGTCTAGGTCTTTACAGTTAAAGCATCATATATCATCCCAAACAGGTTTTTCATTCTTCCATTTTTTTATTTTCCTATCCTTACACGTAACTACATAATGCCCTTCTTTTAAACACCTAAAGCAATAGATGCTAGTATAAGCTCCTTGTCTTAATTTTTCTTATACTTCTCTTGCTCCATGTGCTCTTCATGCTTGCTTTGGACTCATCCAATACTCATTGCTTGGAATAAAAACTTTGATCTTCCCCCGAAGTGATATAGAAAAATATTATTAGAAGTTTTATACCATATGTTTCTTGGCTTGAAAATCTTTTTACCCAAATAACTTGATGCAGCTCAGGGGATAAGTCGTACACGGCTTAAGGAGGAAGACTTGGGTCGTTCTCGAGTTAAGGGAGCTTCGGTTTTAGGTCTTAAGTCGTTCACGAGTCAAGCAGGGGAGGAAGGCCTAAGGTCGTGGGAGGAAGCTTCGGGTTTAGGTCGTTCAGAGGGTTTTAGGTCGGCAACGACCTAAGAAAGAAGACCTGGGTCGGCAACGACCTAAGAAAATACGGCTGAAGGAAGAGGCAACACTTGACGCTGCTGATTTGAGTCGCTCCATAGGTGAGTCGTAATTTGCTAAGTCGTAAGTCGCTACGTATACGTCTTGTGTTGAGTCGCTTGTGATAAGTCGTAAGTCGACATGTAATTAAGTCGGTCATGTGTGTGTGTGGAGATGTAATCTGTTGAGTCGTTGTTGTATAAGTCGCATACGACTTAAGTGTGTTGTGAGTCGTGGGTCGTGCGTCTTTAAGTCGTTTGTTGATGTTGAGTTGTAACTCGTTGAGCCGCTGTTATGATAAGTCGTTGCCGACTTAGTAAGTCGTAAGTCGTATACGACTTAAGGGTCAGGGAGTGAAATTACTATAAATAGCGAGTGTGTTGTAACTTTCAGGGGGGTAGATTGTTGAATAACATTTCATTTTGATTGCTGTGTGCTTTCATCTAAATTGGTAGTTGAGTGTGATCTCCTATCTCCACTTTCGGTTAATCGAGTGCGCTCGATTCAACGATTGTTGAAGCCAATTCACGGTATCAAGTGCGCTTGATCAACGTTTGAAGAATTGTAGATCTTCTTTCACGGTATCGTGCGCGATCAACGTGTCGAAGATAGCTAGAATTCGGTATCTTTGTGATCAACGAATTTGGGCATTTCAGTATCTTCAATCCACCGTTTGCTACTTTCATCGATCTATATCGTTTTGTTATTATCCGCTGCACCAGTTTTGGTATCAGAGCCAGACTTAGCCAATCATAGCTAAGCCGAGTCTTGGAGCCAAGGAGTTTGAAGTTGGTGTTCATCGTGTCTTGAAGTGGCAACAGGTTAGAAGCTTTCGATCCATTTCATTTTGGATCAAAGTTGGAAAGGTGTTGAGGCCGAGCCAAGTCGAGTTGGAGCCGTGCTTGTTGGACTTGTGTTGAAGATTTTTGAAATATTTGTTGAAGTGTTGTGAAGTTCAATCATGCCGCCAAGGAGAGCTAATCGTCATCAAAATGTTGAATATTGAGAAGAAGCTGAGCAAATGGAACAACGCATTAATGAGAAATTTGATGAAGGCATTGGAAAGTTAGAAAAGTTGATGAATGATTTGAATCAAAATCAAAGGAGGAGATCACCAATCTCGAACCATGGAGGAAACAGAGTTTCACCATTGGTTACGGAAGCGAGAAGGGTATCACCACAATATTTTAGAGAGGGAAGAGAAATATCAATTTCATCGAGAAGAGATCACCATGAATATAGACATGAAGAGAGAAGAACTCCACGTGAGTTTGAAGAAGAGCCATATCGAGATGAAGAGAGATATAGTAGAAGAGACATGCGTGATCGAATGGATGTTGATGGTCGAGATCGATATAGACATACATTTGATTTTAATGAAGAGGGTGATAGAGCTAGCATTCATTATCGAGATCGAGACCAGGTTCGAAACTCGTATCGGGATGTTGAGGATGACCAACGATGAGAGTCGGGTATGAAGATGGAAATTCCAGAATTCAAGGGTGGAATGGTTGCAGAGGAATTCTTGGATTGGTTGTCTAATGTTGTAGAGATCTTTGATTTCAAAGAGTTTCAGGAGAATCGTCGAGTGAAGTTGGTTGCTACTAGATTGAGAGGTAGAGCTTTAACATTGTGTCAGCAAACTAAACTTACAAAGGAGAGAATGGGAAAATCAAAGATTGAATCATGGGAGAAGATGAAGAAAATGATGAAAGCTACATTCTTACCTTTCAATTATCAATCACTTATGTACCAGAGGTTGCAGAATCTGAGGCAAGGGACGAAGACTTTTAATGATTATGCTGACGAATTCTATCAACTGATTGCAAGGAATGATATTGTGGAGACGGAGGAACAATTGACAGCTAGATTTGTTGGAGGGTTGCGAATGCAGATCCAGGATATGGTTAATATGTTTGATCCAAGGTCTGTTGCAGAGGCACATCAGAAAGCGTTGGCTTGGGAGAAGCAGGGAAGACGAGGTGGTGGTGTGTTTACTAACTCCAACAATCAAGTGAAGGGTATTCGTGGGAGGTCCAATGTTCCTAAAACTGTCAATAAACCAGTTGTGAATGAAGTTGCGAAGGCGAAGGTCAACAACAGTTTCAAGTTTTACAATTGCCAGGAAGTGGGTCACAAGAGTAATGAATGTCCGAAGCCGAAGAAACGAAATATGATTGCTGAAGTTGAAGATGAGGATGTTGGTGAAGGCTATTCTAGTCCAGTTGAGGAGGATGAACAGGATATTGCGTCAGGAGATGAAGGATGTAATCTGATGATGAGGAGATCTTGTTTGATACCGAAGCAAGAAGAAGAATCTAGTTGGTTGAGGAGTAACATCTTTCAGTCAACGTGCACTATTCTGGGAAGGTGTGCAAATTTGTGATTGATGCGGGAAGTTGTGACAATATTATTTCTACCGAAGCTGTGAGAAAGTTGAAGCTGAAAACGGAGAAGCATCCAAATCCTTACAAGTTAGCATGGTTGAGAAAAGGAGGAGAAGTGAAGGTGGACAGGAGAGTTCGAGTTCCATTTTCTATTGGGAAGAAATATAAAGATGAGATCTGGTGTGATGTGGTTGAGATGGATGTTTGTCACTTACTTTTGGAAAGACCATGGCAGTATGATCTAGCAGTACAGCATGACGGTCGGACCAATAGCTACAGTTTTATGTTTGAAGGTGTTAAAATCATTTTGGTTCCAAAGAAGAGACAACAAGAAGAAAGCAAGTCAGAAGAGATTGAGGAGCTGAAAACTTTGTTGACTTTGAAGGAATTTATTGAAGAAGTAGAGGAGAGTCCAGAGGTATTTTTGTTGATTGGACATGAAGCCACTGAATCTGTAAAAATTCCAAAGGAAGTGAAGAAGGTATTGGAAGAATTCAATGATGTGTTTCCTGAGGAGTTACCAACGGAGTTACCACCGTTGAGGGATATTCAGCATCAGATTGATCTTGTGCCAGGGGCAGTATTACCACACAGGCCACATTACCGAATGAGTCAAAAGGAACATGAGGAGTTGCGAAGGCAGGTGGAGGAGTTGTTAGAACAGGGGCGTGTTCAGGAGAGCTTGAGTCCTTGTGCAGTGCCGGCTTTGTTGGTGCCAAAGAAGGATGGTTCATGGAGAATGTGTACAGACAGCAGAGCTCTGAACAAGATCACTGTGAGATACAGGTTTCCTATGCCGAGGTTTGATGATTTGATTGATCAGCTGAATGGGGCTGTTGTGTTTTTGAAGATTGACTTGAAGAGTGGATACCATCAGATTCGTATTAGACCGGGTGATGAATGGAAGACTGCTTTCAAAACCAGGGAAGGTTTATACGAATGGTTGGTTATGCCGTTCGGTTTATCGAATGCACCGAGTACTTTTATGAGAGTGATGAACCAGATTTTCAGACCATACATTAGGAAGTTCGTGGTAGTTTACTTTGATGATATTTTGATCTACAGTGGGAGTATGGAAAAGCATGTCCAGCATTTGCGTGAAGTACTGTTGATTCTACGTCAAGAGCAGTTCTATGCAGCAGCAAAGAAGTGCGTGTTTATGACAGACAGTGTTTTATTTCTGGGATATGTTCTCACGAAAGAAGGAATTCAAGTGGATGAAAGTAAAGTAGAAGCTGTCAGGAGTTGGCCACAACCGAAGACAATTACTGAAGTACGAAGTTTTCATGGATTGGTATCTTTCTATCGAAGATTCATTCCACATTTTAGTAGTGTGATGACACCTATAACCGATTGCATGAAGGGAAAGAAGTTTGAGTGGTCAGAGGAAGCAGGGGTTGCTTTTGATAAAATCAAGACACTATTGACGACAGCACCAATTCTAGTTTTACCGGATTTTCAGTCGTTGTTTGAATTACATACTGATGCATCGAAGGTTGGAGTTGGCGGAGTTTTGAGTCAGAAAGGAAGACCAGTTGCTTATTTCAGTGAGAAGTTATCTGGAGCTAAGTTGAGGTATAGCACTTATGATGTTGAGTTTTACGCAATTGTTCAAGCCGTGAAGCACTGGAGACATTATCTGTTTCAGAAGGAGTTTGTTCTCTATACGGATCATGATGCTTTGAAGCATTTGCAAGGGCAGGATAAAATTTCAGCTAGGAACGCTTCATGGGTCTCGTATTTACAACAGTTTAATTTTGTTGTTAAACACAAATCAGGGGTGACGAATCGTGTGGCTGATGCATTAAGCAGGAGGAATCATTCGTTGACGACAATGAAAGTTGAAGTGATAGGATTTGAACTATTGCCACATTTGCTTGAAGAAGATCTTTAATTTACGAAATTTGTTGAGAAAGTCAAGGACGAGAGTACTGTTGAATTTGTGTTGATAGATGGATTCTTATTCAAAGGGAATCAATTATGTGTACCAGATTGCAGTTTGAGAATGAAAATTGTGAAAGAGTTGCACGAAGAAGGCCATGTGGGTAGGGATCGTACTTTGCAGTTAATTTCTAAGTCTTATTATTGGCCGTCAATGAGAAGGGAAGTTGAAAGGTTTGTGCATAGATGTCTTGTTTGTCAGGTTTCGAAAGGGACAGCTACAAATGCGGGATTGTATATGCCATTACCTGTTCCTACAAAACCATGGGTAGACATTAGCATGGATTTCGTGTTGGGATTGCCGGGAACTCAAAGGGGGAATGACTATATATATGTTGTGGTGGATCGTTTCTCGAAGATGGTACATTTTATTGCGTGTAAGAAGACGGAGGATGTTGTTCATGTCGCTCAGTTATTTTTCAAGGAGATCTATCGACTTCATGGATTGCCAGAATCTATTGTGCCGGATAGGGATACTCGTTTCCTGAGTCACTTTTGGTTAAGTTTGTGGAAGATGGTGGGAACGAAGTTGAACTTTAGCAGCGCTTATCATCCGAAAACAGATGGACAGACAGAAGTTGTTAATAGATCATTGGGAAATTTGTTACAATGTCTTGTGAAAGATAATCTGAGAAGTTGGGACATGAAGTTATGCCAAGCAGAGTTTGCACATAATCATGTGGTTAATAGAAGCACAGGTTACAGTCCATTTCAGATTGTATATTCAGGTTTGCCAAGGGGACCGTTGGATTTAGCAATAATGCCACAACCGAAGGGGACGGTTAAACGAGCTGTAGACTTTGTTGATGAGTTGACTGAATGTCATAAAATCGTTCAGGAGCGATTGGAGAAAGCAAATGAGAAGTATAAGCGAACTGCAGATTTGAAGCGACGAAGTGTTGAATTTAATGAAGATGATTTGGTTTACGCTGTGTTAACCAAGGATCGTTTTCCAGTAGGCGCTTATAACAAGTTGAAAGCTAGAAAAATTGGCCCTTTAGAAATTGTGAAACAGATTAATGAAAATGCTTATAAGTTAAAGCTGCCGTAGGATGTGTACACTTCTGACGTGTTCAATGTTAAGCATCTTGTACCATATTATGGAGATGAACAATCTGATGTGGAAGAATTTACAAATTCGAGGACGAATTTTTCTCAACCAGGGGAGGATGATGCAGCTCAGGGGATAAGTCGTACACGGCTTAAGGAGGAAGACTTGGGTCGTTCTCGAGTTAAGGAAGCTTCGGTTTTAGGTCTTAAGTCGTTCACGAGTCAAGCAAGGGAGGAAGGCCTAAGGTCGTGGGAGGAAGCTTCGGGTTTAGGTCGTTCAGAGGGTTTTAGGTCAGCAATGACCTAAGAAAGAAGACCTAGGTCGCCAACGACCTAAGAAAATACGGCTGAAGGAAGAGGCAACACTTGACGCTGCTGATTTGAGTCGCTCCATAGGTGAGTCATAATTCGCTAAGTCGTAAGTCTCTACGTATACGTCTTGTGTTGAGTCGCTTGTGATAAGTCGTAAGTCGACATGTAATTAAGTCGGTCATGTGTGTGTATGGAGATGTAATCTATTGAGTCGTTGTTGTATAAGTCGCATACGACTTAAGTGTGTTGTGAGTTGTGGGTCGTGCGTCTTTAAGTCGTTTGTTGATGTTGAGTTGTAACTCGTTGAGCCGCTGTTATGATAAGTCGTTGCCGACTTAGTAAGTCGTAAGTCGTATACGACTTAAGGGTCAGGGAGTGAAACTACTATAAGTAGCGAGTGTGTTGTAACTTTCAGGGGGGGTTGATTGTTGAATAACATTTCGTTTTGATTGCTGTGTGCTTTCATCTAAATTAGTAGTTGAGTGTGATCTCCTATCTCCACTTTCGGTTAATCGAGTGCGCTCGATTCAACGATTGTTGAAGCCAATTCACGGTACAAGTGCGCTTGATCAACGTTTGAAGAATTGTAGATCTTCTTTCATGGTATTGTGCGCGATCACCGTGTCGAAGATAGCTAGAATTCAGCGTCTTTGTGATCAACGAATTTGGGCATTTCAGTATCTTCAATCCACCGTTTGCTACTTTCATCGATCTATATCGTTTTGTTATTATCCGCTGCGCCATAACTTGATTCAAACTTTTTCGAATTCAAATTGTCTTAATCCTCCAATGATAAGAAGATTAAGTTACTAAGTTATGATACCATTCACCCAAGCCAACATTTGATCAATACTTAGAAGATTATTACAATCATCACCAACAGATTAAAATCATATTCATTTATCTTTTCAAAGGGAACACACCTTATAAATTTCCAAATCACCCAAATATTTCTATTCTTCTTGTACGTAAAGTATAATTCATTTAAATATAGTTTGTTGGTTTACATTATTTAAGTATTTAGGAATCCCTGTTGATTACATGTAGCTCTTCATAAAAAATTCATAAGCCACTCAACAGATTAATCATCACAAAGCATTTTTGTATTCAATAACAAATACATGCTCATATATATAATATTCTCAAATATAGTCAAGGGCGTTACTAACCCTGTCTCTAATAAGCCACTCAATGTAATATCCTTACTAACCCTATCTATAATGGGTTTTACCTAACCCATGCCTAGGTGTACACTCAACCTAAGATCTGATACCAAATTTGATGAATAGGTTTTTTGACCCTGGAAAATCAACACTTATACATCCACTATATTGTGTGTTGAGCATCCAAGTGCCTGAAAAGCGATTGTTAGAGGAAAAGGATAATAAAGGTTGAATAGAATCTCACATGAATGGAATAATCATATATTATTAACCAAAAATCATTTATATGAAAAAATTTGAATATAATATCACAGTCTAACTTAGATCCGGGCTGGGTAGTTATAAATCTATGTCCTTATAACTGCTGAAAAATAATAATAAAATATCGAAAAATAGAATACGTCCATACGTTGATGAAAATCTTCAGCTCTCCTTTGGAAATCCCTACTGTTTTCATCTAAACCTGAAACTACTTGAATCTAACTCCGGTATTAAAAATACCAAGATCGGGTTGATAAACCAGCATGAGTCATGATTTATAAATATATACGATGGTGCCATAGATCGACCTTATTATCAACAAAACCCTTTCTGAAAAAGAAGAGTATCTTATAAGACCACGCTGCACATAAACACAGATGGAATCTTACCTTGTGATAACCAAAATATTCAACACTTAAATCTTTTGATATTTTTTCCAACGACATTACTTTGAAAATCCTTTCCAAGTAAATATATATAAATACTGCGGAAATTATTACCTTTGTTAAATTGCACCAATGGTTAGCTAAATGTTTGCAAGGCATTATAGTTATATTAGGAAAACAACCAAAATCGTAAGCTCTTATTGGAATTGGATTATCAACATTATAGGGAACTAGTGGTCTTTTCCTTCCTTTGTCGATTTTCCTCACATAGCAATTATAGTGCCCGTTGGCTTATCGTACAGGACTCATACACAACTATACATCTCATAGTGGTACATTACTACTACAGTACTACTTATCTGGTGGCTTTTCACACAAGGTCTCATACACCACTACACCATAAAATATAGAGGGTCCGACATTACTGGACTCTAGCCAATATGTGCTCTTTTCTTTCCATGTTCGCAATAAATCATAGCCCGAAATGTGTGTCTTGAAGACCACATAATTACTCGTATAATTAATGGGATTTGAGGCTTGAGAGGCTACGGCCTTGCTTTCCACAAAGCTAAGCTTTCTTATAATAGATTCCACTTTGAATGTCGCATTGCTATTTCTAACAACACAAAATTGATTTTTGCAAATTTACAACCTCTAAGCTCATAAGTCTCAGAGAACGGTATTAATTATAAGAGATATACATCTTACACCACTAAATAGATGTACATTTTTAGAGATCAATGTACGTGGTTTCAAAAATGCAATGTTAGACACTCATCCATACAAGTTGTCCAGGAATAGGACAAATCGAAAGTATTCTCCTATTACATCCTATCAGAAATCATTCCCAGGATTAGTAACCAGTAGTCCTTGAATCAAAATTTTCATAATATAGCACAACTGCTAAGATATATATGATACGAAATCACGGGGATAGTCGCAAGTAGCCATTTATTATTAAGATCTTCATCTTCAAAATCATTGTCTTCAACAAGTCTTCACTTTCGAACGTATACATTGGTTCGAAATGGGTTTTGGATAGGAATCACCAAATCCAATTACAGCTTCACCAAACCAATCATTGATAAAAATATGTTAAGTATATAGGTGATTATCAATATCATTCAATTAATTAATTTTTCCATTCATTCAATTATCTTTCACAATCTACTAAATGAAATTTTGACTTTTCTATTTTTTATGAAAACTGTCATTATAACTGTTCGAAAAATTCTTATTCCAAATAATTATGACTTTGATTCCATTCTAGAAGTGGATTTAAACTTTTACCATACGAAATAGAGAACCGTCGTTACGCGATACATTTCTTTTGAATCCCATTCCATATCTTGTCAAAACTTTTCTAAATTTGTTTTAAATAATTAAATCTAAACTCCATACTCACCATTTATATACACTCCACTAACCATTTCCGGTAGCTGTCTAAAATCAAACCGAAGGAAATCCCATAGCGCTTCCTTTTCTTTTTCTTTATTTCTGAGCTCCCGAACCGCTCCTTTTCTTCATAAAGGGCTCGACCTTGGCCTAGAAGGGTTGGTGCTCTCATCTTTGATGTGGATGGAATGTGCCCATGAGCTATAGGAGGGTAGAGGAGGTGATTCGACCTTATACATATGTACATGAATTTTTATTTTATTTTGAGATATTTTGGCATAATTTTTCCATTACTTAGAAAGCCATTAAAATTTCTTGCAATAGAGAAGAAGGATAAGTAGAAAATGTGAGGAAATGAGAGGGTCTGGAGGTGTATTTATAAGAAAATACTTGGAAAATATCTTCCATCGCATCTCATGCACCATGTGCCAACCCACTCCCCTCCTTTCCCATCATTTTTCACATTGAACTCCCCTCCCCCACGTGTGCCCAATTCTCTTTCATGCCATGTGCATTGACTTTTGTATGTTTAAGGGTGAAGTAAAAGAGACATATCATGATATTTGCTTCATTTGTGTATATATATGTACTTGTTTATTTCTATGTTTATGTACATATATGAAGTGCATAAGCATGCATATATGTGCGCACATTTATCTTATAAGGTTGCAACGGCTTAAAACATCTTTTATTCGTTAAATCATTACGAATTCTGATTCCGATCTCTAATCATATTTTTTCTTCTTAAACATACATATATTTGTAACAAAAATTTGAAAACTTATTTCTCATCATTATTAACTAATTAGAACAATCTCGTTTTAATTATAAAACCATAAAAATCTATATTAAATAATTGTTTACAAAAAGTACTATGATATCGATAAAGCGATATAAGTTTTGCTTATGATTTCGAATCAAATATATATCTTTATGAAACTATTATAAAGATTATTGTCACTATTAAAATTAACTATTATCGTTTTGAATCAATTATTTGAATAATTGTAATAATGATTAAATCATTAAATCTAATTTTAAATTCATAAACTAATTATCAAATATGATGACATCATTGATGATATCATAAACACATTCTATTTTTAGAAATAGATAAATAATTTTATTTTACATTTTTGTTCAAATTTATAAATAAGTATATGTAATGTGCCATTTCTTACGGTTATAAGTTTATTGATAAAATGGTTTTCGGTTGTTTTATCGATATTTTTCCATAGTATATATTTTTTGTAAACATCTATTCAATATAAGATCACCATTATTATTTATTATTCACGAAATAAAAATCTAGATAAAAAATCTTATATTTGTATATTATAAAAATAATATAATTCATGAAAGCGATTAACTTATGGTTCATTACATGAAGAGCTGCAATGTTGAGTTCTCCAAAATACTGCAGAATTTAATTAAAACAACTGTTGTAAATTAATTAATATTTATGGATTATTAATTAATTAAAAAAATTATTCTATTTAAATCAAATTTAATGTGGGCTTGTGTATAATGTAATAATTTTCCTTTTCATGCCCTTTTTAATTATTTAATTAGAATCTCAAAATGTTGCAATAATACTTCCATTGTTTTAAGGTCATAATAGGAAATTCACTATAGTAAATAAGTTCTCTTATTATTTTTATTCTTTAATTTTTTTTAATATAATTAATTATGCATTTGTATATCATGCAATTTCATAGAATTTAATCAATTAACATGAAAAAAATTTAAATTACTGATGCAAATTCAAAAAGTTAATCAATATGTTGATAAAATGCAACACTTTATGTATAATATAATAATAATAATAAGAAGAAGAAGAAGAACAACAACAACAATAACAATTAAAATAGGGATGTTCATAGAATTTTTTTATTAAATGTTCGGTTAACAAAAAACATGTGGTAAATGCTTATGATAAACTTTTGATTATGAATTTAAGAATTTTTACAAATTTTCCAACAAGATATTTGAATTAGAACTTTCTGATATTTAATTGTTTCCATCGTTAAATAATTATTTTTTGCTAAGAAGCAAATTTATATTATTATAATAATCTCAGAATACTTTATAGAAATTTGTATCTCAAATTAATTCTTGGCTTTTGGTTTGAATTACGTGGGATGCAGCAAACTTAACAAGGTAGTAACTTTGAGGGGACACTTGTTTAACTATGTTTTGATATCTTCTCAATATGTACTTTGTACCACTTTTCACATCATTTTTATGCATTTTAGTTTTCTCTTTGACATATGTATCAATAGTTCTTCTCATAGTGATGAAATTACTTGTTCATGCATTTGTTACGTATACAAAATGAAACCAAAAGTGATGTTTTGCATTCCATTCTGTCTTTCCTTTCGGTATTGAACTCTCACGTTAAATTATGCTTTATCTAATAATTAAATGCATTCTTTTCAAAAGTTAATGTAGGAAATGATAAATTCATCAATATATTTCTATATTGGGTTTTTCGTGATCCATTTGTCTATGAATAATACATATATATTCCCAGGCTCCATTGATAGTAGTATGTATTGTTAAACTAATATATTTGTCTTTACATACATGAACCGTTAATGTAAGGTAGGCATGGCATATCAAGAACAATCTAGTGAAATGCATCGCTCGTTTCATGAAGGTGACCATGAATGCGAACTAACCCATTGCAATTATAGTGAGGAGTTCCTAAAACATATAATCCAGAGTAACACAAATCTTTTCAACCGCATAAGAAAAAGCAACTTCATGATTCAAAACCATCAGACTGTCCATCTCAACAAGCATACACAACAAGAAACTGACATAATCATACGCAGAAAGATATTCTTGCAAGCACAAGATTCGATACTCGAACAAATGCTGAAATTGATGGAATCTTACAATGCCCAAGGCTTCGTGTACGGCATCGTAACAGCAAAAGTCAAAACAGTCTCTGCTACTTCCGATAACCTACGTGCGTGACAGAAGGAGAATGCGAGGTTTGATTTAGATGGTTCGTTAGCTATAGAGAAGTAAAATTTCATAAACATGTGAAATCTTAGTGAGAAGAATGTTGACATAAACATCTGTGTAAAACTATAAGAGATTCAGGACACAATGGTAGGGTCCATGCTTTCAGCTCTTATGCCGGCACTGTGACCTACCCCAAAGGAAGTTTCCTTTGAATATGGAGGCACACCATCAATGGTGGCCCACCACGATCGAACAATGATGGTCTGACCTTGGGATCCCTAATGATGATAACAAGCCTCTGCCATATAAAAAGACTCATGGCTTAAAGAATGTGTGGAAAGTTGTGTTGGAAATAGACTTAATTTTGCAATCGTGATTTTTCTAGAATATGGAATATATTTGAAATTGTATAAGAGAATATTTAGGAGATATTTATGGAGAACCGTTAGGTTGAGATATCCTCCACCATTTATTTGCGATGTGAAGTCATATAAATAGAGGTGGATAAACTCATTTTGGATGTAAGAAAAAAATATGAACTTTTGTAATAAAGTTTAGAAATAAAGTTCTTCTCCTTATTATTAAAAAATCCATGTTTTCCCTCTCCGACCTCATATTTATCTTCTTATACAATCAAATCTATTTGTTATTGAAGAAAAATTTCAACAATGTGGCAGTAGAGCTTGAAGATCCTCCGAAAAGATGGCGAATAGCAGCGTTTCATTACAAGTCCCAATGCTCAGTAAGACAAATTATAACAATTGGAATTTAAGGATGATGTCTCTCCTTGGAGCACACAACATATAGGAGATAGTAGAGGAAGGCTATACCGAATAAGAGAATGAAGATAGTCTAACTTAAACCCAAAGGAATAGTTCGAGAGACTCAAGGATGAGAGGCAAGGAGGCTCTTTGTCTAATCTATCAAATATTGGATCACGATACTTTTGTGAAGATTTCAGCATCAAAGTCGGCCAAAGTTGTATGGAAAAAGCATGGAATATCTTACAAAGGAGCGGATCAAATCAAAAAGGTACGTCTTTAAACTTTAAGAGGAGAGTTTGAAACTTTGCATATGAAAGAAGGTGAACTTGTCTCTGATTACTTCTCAAGAGTTTTAATGGTTGTTAGTAACATAAAAAGAGACGATGATAAGTTAAATAATGTAAGAATTATGGTGAAGATTCTTAGTTCATTAGATCCAAAGTTCAAACATATTATCACCATCATCGAAGTGACAAAAAATTGGAGATCATGGCAATAAAGGAACTTCTCGGTTCATTGCAAACTTATGAAAAAGAAAAAGAAGAAGGTAAAGTTTGTGGAGCAAGTACCCAAGACACAAATTCATTCAAAATGGTAGAAAACAATCATAGCCAATAAAGAAAAAGTTGTGGTCAAGAATGAGGAAGAGGTCATGGGTTTGGACACGAATAAGTTTAGAGACCCAATAATGACAACAATAATGACAACAACAATCAAAAATGATAAATTCCAGCAAGAGGCCATGGAAGAGGAAATTCAAAGTCAAGGCTTGACAAGTCACGCATCAAATGCTACAATTGTGAAAATTTTGGGCATTATGCTTTTGATTGTAGAGCTCCAAACAACAATAAAATTGAAGAAAATGCCAATTACATTGAAGAAAGAAGTCAAGAAGATGACACTTTACTGCTGGTTTACAAGGAAAATAAAAGTGGTGAGGACAATCAATGGTACGTAGATAGTGGTGCAAGCAACCATATGTGCGAAGAAGAAAAATATTTATGGAACTTGAATCGATGAAGGGAAACATGGCATTTGGTAATGAATCCATAGTAGAGGTGAAAGGTAAAGGAAAAGTTCTTATTTGATTGAAGAATAGAGATCACCAATTCATTTCCAATGTTTACTATGTACCAAACATGAAGGGTAACATCTTGCACCCTGGGCAACTCTTAAAGATAGGTTATGATATTAAATTAAAAGATAAAAACCTTTCTATAAGGGGCAGTGCAAGTAACTACATTGGTAAGGTGCCTATGAAAAAAAAGAATGTTCGTTCTCAACATTCAAAATGATGTTGCACAATGCCTTAATATTCGGTACAAAGATACTTCTTGGCTTTGGCATCCTTCGATTTAGGCATCTCAATTTTAAAGGGAGTTGCTCCCCAAGAAGAATATCATAAAAGGACTGCCTAGCATCAGCCATCCCGATCAGGTGTGCAAAGGATGTCTAATTGGAAAGCAATTTAAAACAAGCTTTCCAAAGGAGACACACTCGAGAGCTAAAAAACAATTGGAACTCATATATATAGATGTGTGTGGTCCGATAAAGCCATGTTCACTTGGTAAGAGTACATATATCCTACATTTCATTGATGATTTTTCAAGAAAAACATTGGTTTAATTTTTAAAGGAGAAATTAAAGGTGTTTGAGAACTTTAAGAAGTTCATAGCCTATGTTGAAAAGGAAAGTGGACTTGCGATAAAAGCCATAAGACCTGACCATGGAGGAGAGTTCACATCAAAGGAATTCCAAAAGTATTGTGAAGATAATGGAATCCGACTGTGATAACCCGGATTTTGGGATATCTGTTAATTGATAAATAACTGGGTTAATTAACAGAAATACTGATTTAGAGATTGAACAAACAAATCTGATAATAAATATTTATATCTGGATAAATATTTATTTGATAATATCCTAATATAATTACTTAAAATTGACAAATTATTCTTTGAAAAAAAATAATGATGGTTTATATATGTAGATTTAAGTAGATTTTAAATAGAAAAATTATTATTTTCAAACAAATTAAAAATATGTTTGCTTAGTTGTATATACATGTGTGTGTGTGTGTGCGAGTGGATTTTAAATTGAATTTAAATTTTAAACTCAAACGATGGATCTCTTAAAATAAAATTAGATTTAAAATATGATTTTATTTAGAATATAATTGGTTTTATATTATTTTCTTTAAAGGATTTTATTAATATAAAATAAGAGAAATGTATTTACTAAATATAAAATTTAATATAAATGTTTTATAAACCATTTTAAAATTAATTAAAACGTGCATAATTACAAGTGTTAATTTATAAAATCTTGTTAATAAGAAGTGTAAGTTAACAAACATTTGCAAGTGAAAAATGTTGACAAATTCAACGAGTGCCACAAATTTATTTTATTTTTATTTTATATTTTTTAAAAAATCATAATTAAATCTATATATCCATCTATCACTTCTCTTCATTTCTTTTTCTGTCTTCTCATTTCAAAACAAACGAAACCTAAGTCCTGTAAACATTATACAAACTCAAAGAACAAACCTGTCGCCTTTATACATTTTCTAAACCAGAGAATCAAAAACAACAACAAGATCTCATCTTCAATCTACAACCTATAGCAAGATCAACTCAACTAAGCAACTTCATTTCTATCCCAGTTAACAAGTTTTCAAGCATTTTTCAAGTTCAAAGATCGGATCCTTCAAGTCCAGATCAGTTTAAAAAACAAGATCACAACATTCAACTTGTTTGTCCAGAATTCAAAACTGCTTCCAATCTCTCTGTTTATTTTTCTAGTGAGTAACTATACATGCAGAAATTGCTTAAAGTTAAGTGTGATTAGTGTTTGCATGATGATTTAAATATGAATGCATGTATATTTTTATGTGGATGTTTGAATGCATGTTTGGAACAATAGTGTTTGCTCTGTTCTATAGGTTTAAATTTGTTCAATATAAATTTCTCTTCCCCTGATTCTCTTTTGGATTTGATTTATAGACCTAATTTGTTTATTATGAGAAGATCTAATTTTTTATAATAATTTTTGAGTTAAGTATGAAAGTAGTTTAAACTGGACGGTAAATTATAGTAAAGCTTAATCATATTAAAAGATTCGACCTCAAAGATTAAATGTTTCATTTATATAATCTGATTTGTATTTCAAATTCATGAATTTTAAAAATAAAATTAAGAATTTTAAACTTGTAATTAGTGAGGGATCGGCAAATGAACGTAATTCATGTCTGAGGTAATTTCTGGTGATTAGTGAAGTTTGAGTGGTCGTGATCACGACTAGAGGCCGCTGAGGAGTTGACGAGCTCGGTAAAAATGGTAGGCGAATTTTAAGTTCGCTATGGCGGCAGCTAATCGTCGATTTAAGGTATTAGCACAGAATTGGCCAAGATCGCAATTGAGGCTGCTGCGTCGCCGTCATAGCATCGGGGGAGACCGGGCGTGGGGGAAAAGAGAGAGGGGACTCGAGTGTATTTTCCAGGCCTGACGATGTGAACTCCAGTGATCAGAATTAGGTGGCGCAAGGTGGTTTAGGTGATCTGGTTACAGCCTGATGGGTTCGAATATGTTCGATTTTGTTCTACAGGGTGGATCGGGATTTGGGGTGGTCGATCAGGTCGAGTTAGTCGTTGTCGACTTATGGAGGGTCTTGGTGACGATTGGAGATGATCATGGCGGTCGTGCACGTGCACGCGTGCATTTGGGTATCTAGGTTGATGTTTTGATTTGGGGAATGTGGGGACTTTTCGAGTCTGGCTCGTGGAAATAGGTGGTTTGACTCGAAGTTGAGTCGATGCGATAATTTCACGGGGTTAGCTCGAGAATTTTATGGGTTTGGCCCAGGTATTTGTGAGTTGTTATGATCAAGTATTAAAAGCTTATCAAAATGTGTAAGTTTCAAAGAAAAATGTAAACCAAGTTCTTAAACATAGTATTAGCAAGTTTGAAATGAGTTTTCAAAGTTTTAAAATGTTTTCAAATTATTTGTTTAAAGTAATTATTATAATAGGTAAATTCCTATATGTTTTGAAGGGTGATTTAAATGTTGTAATTAAATAAAGTGTTAATTATTTAATGTATTAAGCAGGGTTAACTAATTAATGTAATAAGTTAAGGGAATAATTAATTAATCTAATTATTAAGATATTAATTAAGGCTTAATTAATATGTGAAATCAATTTACAAGATTGATTTATTTATGTGATTTATTAAATGATAATTATTTAATATAAGTAATTAAAGGATTAAATTGTTAAAGATTAATTAATCTACTTAGTAATTAAAGGTTAATTAATGGAGGACAATTAACAAATGGAATACTTACTTAATGAAAGTAATTATGGATAACTAATCTAAATGGATAATTAAAGGATTGATTAATTAAGGAAATTAATCATAGGCTTGGTTAATGAGTGTGATTAATTAAAAGATAATTAATCAAAGTAAGTGATTATAGAATAATTAATTAATGTAATTAATTAAAGGTCGTTATAATCAATTATAGTTAATTAATTAATGAGAGTAGTAAGTAAACTAATGGAATAATTACTTAATGAAAGAAAGTAATTATGGATAATTAATCTAAATGGATAATTAAACGATTGATTGATTAAGGAAAATAATTATAGGGTTGGTTAATGAGTGTGATTACTTAAAAGATAATTAATCAAAGTAAGTTATTATAGAATAATTAATTAATGTAATTAATTAAAAGTCGTTATAATTAATTATACTTAATTAATTAATGAGAGTAGTCAGGTAAATTAATGAGAATAGTTAAAGAAAATTAATTTATAAAGGCTAATTACTTAATGTAAGTAAAGAATAATTAATTGAGGATAATAAATTATGATGGATGATTAAGGGATAATTAATTAATTGGTTTGTAATTAATTAATGTTAAGTAAGCAAGATTTAAAAGTGAATGAAGTAATTAATTTAATTTATTTAAATTAATTAGAAATGGTGTGACTAAATTAATCTTGTTATAAATTATTAAGATATATTGAATGACTTAGATTATTTGATATCTCTGATATGTGATTTGTGATGCTTTGTGATATGAGATAACCTGGTTGAATTGTGATATTGTGGGCTTTCTATCTGGGTAAATTGTTGTGTGAATATGAAACCCTGAATATAAATTGTATTGTTTTAAACTTAAACGTTTGACTTAAAGAATAACATTGGTTTCGAAGAGACCGGGACCGGTTAAATTGCACCAATGGTTAGCTAAATGTTGCAAGGCATTATAGTTATATTAGGAAAACAACTAAAATCGTAAGCTCTTATTGGAATTGGATTATCAACATTATAGGGGACTAGTGGTCTTTTCCTTCCTTTGTCGATTTTCCTCATACAGCAATCATAGTGCCCGTTGGCTTTTCGTACAGGACTCGTACACCACTATACATCTCGTAGTGGTACATTACTGCTACACTACTACTTATCTGGTGGATTTTCACACAAGGACTCATACACCACTATACCATAAAATATAGAGGGTCCGACACTACTGGACTCTAGCCAATATATGCTCTTTTCTTTCCATGTTCGCAATAAATGATAGCCCGAAATGTATGTATTGAAGACCACATAATTACTCGTATAATTATTGGGATTTGAGGCTTGAGAGGCTACGGTCATACCTTCCACAGAGCCACACTTTAGCTTTCTCATAATAGATTCCACTTTGAATGTCGCATTCCTATTTCTAACAACACAAAATTGATTTTCGCAAATTTACAACCTCTGAGCTCGTAAGTCTCAGAGAACGATATTAATTATAAGAAATTTACATCTTACACCACTAAATAGATGTACATTTTTAGAGATCAATGTAGTGGTTTCAAAAATGCAATGTCAGACACTCATTCATACAAGTTGTCCACGAATAGGACAAATCGAAAGTATTCTCCTATTACATCCTATCAGGAATCATTCCCAGGATTAGTAACCAATAGTCCTTGAATCAAAATTTTCATAATACAGCACAACTGCTAAGATATATATGATACGAAATCATGGGGATAGTGGCAAGTAGCCATTTATTATGAAGATCTTCATCTTTAAAATTATTGTCTTCAACACATCTTCACTTTCGAATGTATACATTGGTTCGAAGTGGGTTTAGGATAGGAATCACCCAAATCCAATTACAGCTTTACCAAACCAATCATTGATAAAAAGATGTTAAGTATATAGGTGACTATCAATATCATTCAATTGATTAATCTTTCCATTCATTTAATTATCTTTCAAAATCTACTAAATGACATTTTGACTTTTTTATTTTGTTTGAAACTGTCATTATAACTGTTCGAAAAATTCTTATTCCAAATAATTCGGACTCTGATTCCATTCTAGAAGTGGTTTTAAACTTTTACCATAAGAAATAGCGAACTTCCGTTACGCGATACATTTATTTTGAATCCCATTCCATATCCTGTCAAAAATTTTCCAAATTGGTTTTAAATAATTAAATCTAAACTACATACTCACCATTTATATACACTCCACCAACCATTTCCGGTAGCTAACTAAAATCAAACCGGAGGAAATCCCGTAGCACTTCCTTTTCTTTTTCTTCATTTTTGAGCTCCCAAACCGCTCCTTTTCTTCCTAAAGGGCTCGGCCTTGGCCTAGAAGGGTTGATGCTCTCATCTTTGATGTGGATGGAATATGCCCATGAGCTATAGGAGGGTAGAGGAGGTGATTCGACCTTATACATATGTATATGTATTTTTATTTTATTTTGAGATATTTTGGAATAATTTTTCCATTACTTAGAAAGCCATTAAAATTGCTTGCAATAGAGAAGAAGGATAAGTAGAAAATATGAGGAAATGAGAGGGTCTGGAGGTGGACTTATATGAAAATACTTGGAAAATATCTTCCACCGCATCTCATACACCATGTGCCAATCCACTCCACTCCTTTCCCATCATTTTTCACATTGAACTCCCCTCCCCCACGTGTGCCCAATTCTCTTCCATGCCATGTGCATTGACTTTTGTATGTTTAAGGGTGAAGTAAAAGAGACATATCATGATATTTGCTTCATTTGTGTATATATATGAACGTTGTTTATTTCTATGTTTATGTACATATATGAAATGCATAAGCATGCACATATATGTGCACATTTATCTTATTAGGTTGCAACGGCTTCAAACATCTTCTATTCGTTAAATCATTATGAATTCTAATTTCGATCTCTAATCATATTTTTTCTTTTTAAATGTACATATATTTGTAACAAAAATTTGAAAACTGATTTCTCATCATTATTAACTAATTAAAACAATCTTGTTTTGATTATAAAACTATAAAAGTCTATATTAAATTGTAACGACCCAGAATTTTGAACAATTTAAATTGGAAATATTTAATTACTTTTAAATATTTGAATGATGGTTTGACTTGAATTTCAAATTATCAGAATGAATTTGGCAATTAAATTATAAAATTTAATCTATTGAAAGTTGAATAAAAAATTTGAATCTTCAATTTTAAGTTGATTAAAAATATTTCAAAGGCTTGTAAAATTTATATTGATAATACTGAAGATAATAGAAGCTTCAGAATTTAATTTAGAAGTGATTGGATCAGTTTTGAAATTTTATCGTTTGAATCGATATTAAAAAAATAGCTGTCCGAGGCACAGTCTCGGAATTCGACGAAACCAGTTCCATTGGATGTGGAATATTTTATTATTATCGGATTTCAAATGTCGTATTGATCGGAGTTGTTATGTGAGCATACGACATATAAACGCGTCGAAATTAAAACCAATTCAGTTTAAACTTAAACTTTTAAATATTGTCAACGTCAGCCATTATCGTTCCATTAATCACGCCTAATATCACGCAAAAAAAAAATCGTGCGAGCATGCCTTGATCAATTTTAAATAACCACCGTCCTCTCCCTCTCCAGTATTCAAATTCGAAGAAAATAAAAATAAAACAATGGCCGCAATTTAGTTCAAAAATGGAAATTCGTTCAAAATTTATTCCTCCTCAAAACCAAAGCCGATAAAAAAAGGGGAACATTGGAAATTTGAAGGCGATCGAGTCGCCTTCACGCAAGTCCATTCTCCCTTTGGCCTCGCGAAATCAAATTCAAATTTAATGGTGGTCGACTTGATGTCGAAAACTAGGGAAAGCTCGCGTGAAGCAGTGGGTGGTTTCATCGTGTGCATTAGTGGTGGGCCGCGAGCAGGTGGTGGCGATTTTGATTCGACAAAGGGAAACTTGGGAGATCGCATCTCGAAGAATCACGATAGGAGTTTGGGCGTTCACGCGCTCGCTCTGGAATTCAATCTGGAGGCAGATTCGAGCAAGGCACGGGAGGTTGTGGGAGGACGAACCACGTGATCTGGGAGGCACTGTACTAACTAGAACACTAGATGGAAGCTCAGTAGAGCCAGAGCTCGATAAAACGTGGAGAACGCCCTCGACAGAGTTCTGGAAAAAGGCGAGTAGGCGAGGAGTGGGGTCCGAGCATCTCTAGGAGGCGACAATGGTAGTTGGCAACCGGGTGGGTCGTTTGGGTTGATGCTGCTCTTTGGTTTTATTAAGCTAATTCTATTTTATATTCCTCGAATAATGAAATTTTTCTATAAATAAATAGAATAGCAGTAAGATGTAATTTAAAAAAAAAAGATTAGATTTTTACAAAAATATATATAGAGGTTATTCCGGTATGAATAGCTTCAAAGAAGAAAGAAAAGAATATTTTAATCTACTAGTTTAATTTTAAAATAAATGAATTCGAAGATAAAACTATTTTAAATTCTGTATTTAACTATTTTAGTTACTAAAAGATATTTTAAAAAAAAGGTAATTTAATTTAATTAAATAAATTTGTAAGAGAAAAATTGTTTAATATAATAATTTGGCTAATTTAATTTATCTAATAGGAAATTAATTATTAGATTAGTTCAAATTAAAAGTGTTAATCAATTTAATCCATTAAAAAGAAATTGATTGTTCGATAATTTCGAAAATTAATAAATTTTTCAAATTGTTTATACAAGGTCTATAAATCAAGAAAACCACTCTCGAATAGAAATGGATTGCAAATTAAAAGCAAAGGTGAGATCTTCTCACTCAAATTGAAAATTTGGATTGCAGTTATCGATTGTTGTTTGGTTGTGGTATTAGATATAGTTGGATATATCTATATATATATATATACACATATATATATATATTGGCATATGTATATATTGGAGTTGATTGATTTCCCGCATTATATAGCGGATGAGACCCTATTGCGCCGCCTATTAAGCGGATAATATTTTATAAATCCCATATACCGCGATATTCCGTCTTGAAACGGAATTGGTATTGTGCTAACATCTTTGGATGCAGGGAAACAGGTTGGAGGGATCCAACTGGATTCCTCAACCGTATTTATTTATTTACAAATATTATGGTATTTATTGTTTATCATATGATGATATATGATGTTTGAATGTTGTGATTGATTGTTTGGTATGTTGCATCACTGGACCTATTTTAAAGTTTTAAAAGTGTTAAGATAATGATTTCCAATAAAAGGATTTTTAATTGATTTTTGAAAGTATATGTTTCATTAAAATTTTGAATTTGATTTATTTTAAATAAATAAACGTTATAATTTTTATTGTTATAAAAATTATTATTTTTGGAGTTATATACTTAAGTATGATTTTGGAGTTATATAAACTTTAAATAACGGTTTGTAAATTATTAAAAGGATTGGTTTATTTAAATTGGGATTTTTGAATTACTATAAACAATTTGTATAAAAGACGTATAAAATTGATATTTTAAAATTAAAAATATTGGAATTATAAAATGAGTTTTCATAAGTGTTAAAGTGAAGTATAAATGGATTCATAAGTGAATGAAAATTTATAGATTTATGAATTGTGAAGTTATAAAAAGAATAGATGTTGTAAGACAAAAGATATTAAGGAATTAAATTATAAATCGGATTTTTTGCATTTAAATTGAAATCTTTTATGAAGCAAAAATGGTTTATAGTTGAGATTTATAAAATATATATTTTATAAATCGAGATAATAGAATTTTAAAAGGAGTTCTATTAATGTTGAAAATAGGGTTATAAAGGAAATCTTATAAGTAATAAGATTTATAATTTGTGAAGTTTTAAAAGAACGATTTTGTAAATAAATGGATTATAAGCATTTAACTTATAATATGGACTTTTGGCATATAATTGAGTTATATAAATTAAGTTGGATTAATAAAGGAGATTTATAAATCGAAGCTTACAAATAGAAATGGAATTTATAGACATTGTTTATAAATTCGAAATCAATGGAATTTGATAAATTGAAAGTTAAAATTGGTTAAGGAAGTATATTCACGATTTTGGGTCGTGAATATATTATCAAATAAAATGGATATGCTAGGGAAAATGAATATTATAAAATGAAGTTAATCGTTCAACGATGTGTTTTAAAATGTATTATAAACCGAATACATAGATTTCAGCATTCATTGTTGAAATAGACGTTTTCGAGAAATAGAAGGAAATGGTAGACTATAACACTGTTGTTATAGTAAATGGTTTCCGAAAGGAAATGTTTTGTATAGTATTGGGATTTATATATCTATTTAAACTTTGAATCCCTATACTAGTGATTTTGGGTTGTCGTAACGATGTTTTACGCAACATTCGTTTTGACTCAAATTTATGTGTTAAGAAAATGATTTCTTAAGGAATGAAATATATACTTAATTTCGACTTAAGTATATTGAATATTTTCCAAGTGTTGAAAATGAATAGATTTGTGAATTACTTATTATTAAATAAGTATGGAAATATTTTTCCAATGTGAAATGAACGTTTTAGAATTTATCCTTGTAAAGATAAATTGAAAGTGAATATTTGAAATCTATTGAAAATCGTATATCATAGATATTTTGGGATTATAAATTCACTATGGAATTTATAAAAGAAGGGGAATTTGTTTAAAAATAAACGTTGATTTATTTTTAAAGTATGGGAATAAATTTACGGATTTGGAACGTAAATATAAAGTAAATCAGTAAGGAATTATTTAATTGGTTTAAATGAACTTTTTTGAAATGAAAGTATTTCCGAGTAAGGAAAATGATTGAAATTTGTTTTCAGAAGTGATAAAGGATTGAAAATGTAATGACCCGGAATTTTGGGCAACAACAATTTAATAGTGTATGTAAATAATTTAACTAGTTTGATAATTTTTCTTTATGGTTTTAAATTTAAACCGATAAATTTATTCTTTTTAAAGTTTAATAAATATTTGAACTGATAATTGTGATAAATATCTTTCTGACAATTTAAAATAGATAAGATTTATTTTTCAAAGCTAATGCAATTTTATTCTGTTTATAATATACACATTTGATATATATTGTGAATAGAAGAGCTTTTGTTTTAAATTAAGATTGAAGTTTCAAATTGTAATATATATGTATGTATATGTTATAATTTGAGTTGTTTTGAAATTCAATTTTAATCTATTGGTAATTTAATATGAATGAATTGTAATTCAAAGCTTTGCTTTAAAACTTAATATTTTTCCAAAAGCTAATTTAAGTTTGATTCATTTATTTGCAAAATATAAGATAATTATTTATTTTAAATATGATAGTTAAACAAAGTTTTATTTTGTTTTCTTTAAAATGCTTAAATTAAAATGATTATAGATAAATATATATATATATATATATATATATATAAAGTTATAAATAAACTTTCTTTTTAAATATCTCTTGAATTAGAATTGTTAGTAAAACATAAAATATATATAAAATAAAAGTTTATAAAGATTTCACAATTGTATATTTATTTAAAATTCAAAATCTTATTATCATAAAAACATTTCATATGCATATATATAACTTTAAATGATTTAATTAAAAGAAACGAACACTTGTAAATTCAAGATGAAACACTTTATTTAGAAATGCATGCAAATGACATTTGTTCAATTTATGAACAAGTGGCAATTTATTCATTTTAATTTTTACTAAACATTTTTAAGAAGAAAATTAGTTTTCTTTCTCATTTCTTTTGCTTCCTTCTTTCAAAATTAATGGCAACCTGAAACTTGAATCTAAAAGCAAAATTAAAACCTGCATTTTCAAAATGGAAATCAACCTGCAACTACAACCTGTAACTTAAAAAGAGGAGTTTAACATCAGTTCAACATTTTAATCATCAATCTGAAAGCATGAAGTAAAGTTTTCAACAGCAAACCAAAGCACAATTTTCAGATTTAAGATTCAACCTGGAAGAAGAAATTCGCAAAAAAAATTGCTCTGCTCTGCATATTATAAAAGGTGAGTAAATACTTTTTTTTATAAAAACAGTTGATCTTATTTTACTGCCTTGCATGTGTTGTTATTGACTTGTATTAAAATTTTATAGCTTAAATTTATATGGATTAGTACCTGTATGTTGTGAAAGTTTGTTGTTTGCATGCAGGTGAGTTTACTGTAAATGATTTGTTAAAAGAAAATTTTAACACCTCTGTTATTTCAAAGCAAAATTTCTGAGTAAACTTCAAATTTGAATACAGTAAGGTGATGCTGAGTTAATATCTTCAAATATAGAAGTTAGATTCAAAATGAGTTAAGTGTTAAAGATAAATTTGCATATGAAACAGTTAAGAAAACTGCAGGAAGTAGGATATGCAGTAAAATCAAATAATTATATCAAGTAAATCATGATCGAATTTTGATGAATAAAATTTATATCCTAAATCTATAATGCATGATATGAATTTTAAAACAGAAATCAGAATTTCTAACTTACAGTTGAAAATGAATTTTGGATTTTTCTAAATTTGGGGGTTTTGTCAAATTCATGCGACTGAGTGATTTATAGGCTTTGAAATTTGAATCGAAGCTCTGTTAATTGATACTTAACACTAGAAAAATACTGATCGAATTTATTATGTAACACAGATTTTAGAAACTTGATTTGTAGGGTTTGGGTACTGTTTTTTTTTTAGTTTAGGAAATTCGATTTTGTGGAGCGTGGAGATGATCGAGTTGGGGTTGGCTTAGGGTGGAGACGTGTTTGGGTGGTGTGAGTTCATGGCCGGAGTGGGGAGGCGTAAGGTGGTCGGTGCCGTGGGTGATGGATTTGTTTTCCTAGCGACTGCAGTTGAATTTTGGGTTCGAACAGCTCAATTCCGTTTGAGCTCGAATCGATGGGTTCTGGGTTTGTTTTCGTTATCGCGAGAGGTTGAGTGATCATCTCCGATGGTCGCGACGACCAAAGATTGCCGAAGGACGATGGACACGTGCACCGTGTCTTTCGTGCACAATTTGGGGAAGACGAGTTGAAGAACTCGAAGCGGCTATCGTGTTGGCATCGGGGTCGACTCGGGGTAGTTGAGGATGGGTTTGCTTCGAGTCTTGCTCGGGGTTTTGGTGGTTTCCTCCCGGGTTTGACCCGATTTTCTTTTCTGGAGTTTATTTAAACAGTTTTTATATAAAATAAAATTACTTACAAATTTTAAGGCTTGTTCTTTGAAGTAATTATTAATCAAACTCCTAAAGTATTAATTGAATTTAATTTGGGTTTAAATTGTTACGATGAATTCTTTTGGAAAAAGGATTTACTTAATTAAGTCTGAATTTTAGTTTAAAAAGAGTGTTTGAATTTAATTATTAAATCAAAAGTTTTAAAGTAAATTGAAAAAGTAATGTTTTAAAAACAAGATTACAAATTATATTGAAAAGGGTAGATCAAATTAGATAATTAAAATGTTTTAAAATCTCAGTTTAATTTCTAAATGTTTTCTTTTCAGATAAAGTTTAATTTATAATATTGTAAACCAAATAGATTATTTTGAGTTATTAAAATTTGATTAAATTCAAATAATCTATTTATGGAAATAAGTAAGGTTAGATTATTTGGATATAAATTTAAGAATACTTAATAATTTGATATTATGAAAAAAATTAAGAATAATGTTTTCTTAATTAAGGATTTTTAAATCTAGGAATTAATTAATTAATTGTTTAGTTAAATTTTAATAATTAGTTAATTATTTAATTTAATTTTAAATAATCACTTAATTATGGATTAATTAAGTGTAATTACTTAATAAAGTAATTAATGGTTAATTGTGAATGTAATTAAGGAAGTTAATTACTTATGGAAGTAATTAATGATAATTACTCATGGAGTAATTAGTTGAAGTGATTATTGGTTAATCACTTAATGATATTTATTAAAGAATTAATTAATATAATTGTTCTAAAGATAATTAATTATGAAGTAATTAATTAAAGAATTAACAATTATTTAATGATGAGATCAATTATTTGTTAAATAATTAATTAAGAGATTAATTAAGATTTATTAATGAAGTAATTAGAAGATAATTACTTATGTAAGTAATTAAAGGTTAATTACTTAATTTATTTTAGTTAATTTATTAATATAATTAATTAATTATTGAATGTGATTAATTTAGGATTAATTACCAAGGGTAATTAATTAAAAATGTAATTAATTAAATAAGGATTAATTGTTAATTTAAATTGGTTAATAATTACTTAATGAAGTAATTAAGGATTAATTAATTGAATTAATTAATCAAGCATTAAAATAATTAATTTAGAAGTTAATTAATTAAAATAAGTAATTACAAATTGTTAGTTACTAATTAGGATTAATTATAAATTAGTTAGTTAATTAATTAAAGTAATTTTTAATTAATAAGAATCATTAATTAATATAATTAATGATATTAATCAAGGTTGATTAATAAAAGTAATTAATTTAAGTGTAATTAATTAATTGTAATTAATTAAGGTTTAATGTAATTAATTAAGGTTTAATGTAATTAATTACGATTGATTAATAATGAAGTAAATGTACGATCATTAATTATTGTAATTAATGATAGTAATTAAAGGGTTAATTACTGAATATGGATAGGATAATTACTTGAATGTAATTAAAAGATAATTAATCAAGGAAGATTAATTAAAGAAGATCATTAGAGATGATTAATTTATTTATTTGGAATAATAAATGAAAAGGATTTAGGTAATCCAGATGATTAAGAGTTAATCAATTCTGTTTTGATATGGATGATGAATATTAGATGATTGATTGATATTGGATGTTGAATGATATTGGGTGATTGGTTGATATTGGATGTTGATTGATATTGGTTGATACTGGATATCTCTGTTATGTAATATGCTGCTTTGTGAAGATGAATATTGTTATGAATTATCTATTGTAATAATATGATTCATCTATCTGTTTATTTCATCCTGAATATAAGTTTAAATTGTTTAAACCCTTAAGTACAACTTGGACATTAAAATGGCGTTTGGTTTCGGTGAGACCGGGATCGGATTTCCGTATTTGGATATCCGAAAACCACATCGATTCCAATTAAACGTTAGGTCGTTAATCCAAGTGGAGCAAGTGAAGACTCGAGGTGTAAGGGCTATACGTCAGTATAACTCTGTGGGTGATTCCGTAATGAGTTGACGGAATAGTGCTTATAGATTCGAGATGGTGAATCAGAGTGCAAGGGATATGGTCGTTGACTCTAAGGGTGATTCCAATAATGAGTGCAACGAGATAGTGCCTTCGGTTTCGTTCGAACCCGGAACGAACTTGTATGGATTGAATGCTTTCAGAACATCGTCAGGTGGACGATGAGCATTCTAAGATAGATGTGATCTATAAGGTAATCGTAACCTCAAGCCTCATCAACCGGGAATGGCTAAAACAGGGGAGGTGCAGCAAGGCTTCGTGGGTAGACCCCACTTGAGAGTGAGATTTACCCCTGTCTAGAGGTCCCTTTATATTTCTGCTTAGTGTGTGGTTGGTCGCGCCAACTACGGGGTGGTCTTGTTCGGGACTGTCAAGTAAGGGATGGTTCCGGCCTTGTGTTGCAGGGGAGTGGGAGTACTCCTCTGTACGTTGATCTAGGCCACGTACTGTGACGGGCGGTATCCCAATAGCCCTGCCATTGATGGAAACGCATTCTTCCTACGAGACCCTACAGTTTTGATTGTATTACCCACTTTTGTGGCTAGTGGCTGGAATTTAATGAGTGTAACAATTTCGGCTATTTCTTATTTACTTGAAAACCCTAGACACTATTATAATATCACTGGATTTCCTATCAAATGTTTTGGTTAGCATAAGGTAAAAACTTTTCCATGTTTATGTGTGGGAAGTCTTACGTGATACCTTTCTTTTCAAAGGTTTTTCTAAAGTTAAGCAATTTTAAACCGTTTACTCACACCAGACCCCTATCTGACCCGAGTGTTTATTTTCTGTTTTATTAAACTCTTGGGTACTCATATTATGTATGAGTAGTCAAGTGGTTCAGGGTAGCTTGACGAATTCTGGAGGAGATATGGAGCAGGAGGCTTCGACGTGTAGATTTATATATTGATTCCGCTGTGTTTGTTTGTACCTGTATCTGTTGTTCTTGAGTTGTATAGTTAGACAGAAGTTTATAACTCTCTATTATCAGTTGTTTAAGTTGTGTACTCTGATGTAATGAGATACTATATAATATTTTATGAGATATATTATATTTTATTCGTTCCGCTGTGAGTTCTCCGATATTGTTTGTTTTCTTCTTTCTCTTTCTTTTCTTCTTCTATCCCTTTCTTTCTTCAAGATGATGCGATTTTCTGGGAGTAGAAAGTCGGGTCATCTCACTTGGTATCAGAGCATTAGGCTGAGTGAATACCTAGGCTCTGAAGTATGTCTTTCTTTAGGGAGCGTTGGGTTGAGTGAATACCTAGGCTCTTTAGTGATGTCTTTCTTGAGAGAGCGTACTTGTAATTTTTATATATATATCTGTATGTATGTATGTATATATATATATATATACACACACACACACACACACACACACACCTAATAGGTTGGGTTATCTGTATGGATTTTCCAACATAAATTTTTAGAGGTAGATGGAGTAGTGGTGTGTGTGTAACACGACTACCACTGAAGGAAGAGATTCCATATGTTTGAGGTTTGAAGCATTTGTCGAGACTGTAGACCTAATACCGTCTTGAGTAAGATTTGTAGTTTGAAGTAAGGATTTCTCTGATATCCGAAGGAAATCTTTTAAAGATTCGGAATTCATCTTTGAGGTATAAGTTTGGATTTCGCTCGGGTAAGCGAATTATTCTTGAGTTTGGATTTGTTGAAAGTGCGGAAAAAAAGTGATGGTATCTTGATAACTGCATGATGAGATGCAGTATCCTTGGATATTTTCTGAAGGTATTTTCTCTTGAAGCAGTTTTAGTAGTGGTTGAGGAGCAGTTTTACCTGCCACAGAGAAGATTCGTCTGTGTAGAAGTTGTTTGGATCTTTAGTAAGGAGTTTGGTTGTTTTGGAATGTGAGACTAAGGTCTATGAGTTATTTGCTTTGGCATGGTCTCATTTTCTATTCCATAAGGAAAGCGAGTTGTGGATGCTTGGCTTGGAGCCCGAGTTTCTTTTGGAGTGTCTTCCATCTAGGAGGTCCGTTGTGTGGTTTGTTGATGAGAGGCCTTTGAATTTGAAGTCTTGGTTAGCTGTGGTAGCAGTGCAACTCGAAGTGCTCGGTGTGCTGACAAGGAGATCTTTTAGTTTTGCAGTATCATCAAGGTAGAGCTTGGAAGCGTCATCAGTGTTGGTTGTTTCTCCGATGGTTCGGGAATCTTTGTGGTCCTCTTTCAGCAGTCCGGGCTGAAGGTGGTGATGTTTTCTTGAAGGTTAACCTTTGTTTGGAAAAGTTTAAAGCAATTCTAAATGGGTAAAGAGGGGACAGTTTTATTTGGAATCCGAACTAGGTTGAATCGCAAAAGTGACTTGCGATTTGTTTGGGAATTTTTCTTAGGAAATCTTTTGTTTGAGACTGAGGTTCTCATGTGGAAGTAAGAGCTACTGAGGTAATCTGAAGTTTGTCAACATCTGGAATTGAGTTCCATATTGTTTTGGTTCCGGAAGCAATTTTTGTAGTTAGCCTGGTAGTAGGATGGTTCTTGGAGTAAGAACAGTTGGTGTAGCAGCTCAGAATTTTTGGAATTGGAATTGGAATGATCTAGCTTTTGGAATAGGATTCTATTTTAATGATGTGTCACTGAGTCAGATGAGTCACTCAGATTTTTATGGATTTGATGAACAAAGTTTTCCGTATATATTGGATAAGTTTGTATCTGTGTTCATCAGCAGTATTCCTACCTATTTTAGAATCAGAGTTGTGCAGCGGAAGCGAGGTAGCAGCTGTGCAAGGAAAGAAGCAAGTTCTGTTTGCTTTTGCTTGAGTAGCAGAGCTTGTGTTCTGGATTTCGACGGATTTTGGAAGACTTTTCTGTTGAATGAGATCTAAAAACTGTTTGTTTTGGTCTAGTTATTTCTGGAAGTATCCGCATAGATAGAGCTGATCAGGAAAAAGTTTGGCAGTCCAGAATTATCTGTTGGGTTATATAGATACGAAATAAGGAGTTTGAATTCGAAGTTAGAGACTTCAGAGTGGTTAAAATCTCTCGGAATAAGAGAACAATAGTTAGATAAGATAGGTTGGTTAGTGCTGTGGCATTTGAGATTTCTTATCTGTGTTTTGTTAGGATAATATGGAATTGCCAGTTTGGATAGCTGGAATTCATTTTGTACCACGTGTCTCTGAGGGAGTACGTGTATGATTCATCGACTGATTATCGAATCTATAGTTCAGTTGGAGTTGGATTTAGAAGTTGAGCTGGATTTGGGTATAGTCTGATGTTCTGTTCAGATTGATTGATCTAGAGATGAGTGGAGCTCTGGATTTTGGTTATGTAGTCAGTCTGTTGGCTTTTGTAGAGCGAGTCTCCCAGTGATTTATACTTGGGAAACTCGAGACAGTGTTAGAAGATTTATTCTGATTTGTGTCAGAATAATTAGTTAAGTTTATTTGTTTATTTGGTTGCTATGGATGTTAGTTACTGGTTGATAAATATGCTTTGTTATTTGAAATTAAAAGCTGTACTGAATTATTAAATTATCTTTGCTTTTAAATTTTGGGGACGAAATTCTTTTAAGGGGGGAGGATTGTAACGACTCGGAATTTTGGGCAACAACAATTTAATAATCTGTGTAAATAATTTAACTAGTTTGATAATTTTTCTTTATGGTTTTAAATTTAAACTGATAAATTTATTCTTTTTAAAGGTTAATAAATATTTGAACTGATAATTGTGATAAATATCTTTCTGACAATTTAAAATAGATAAGCTTTATTTTTCAAAGCTAATGCAATTTTATTCTATTTATAATATATACATTTGATATATATTGTGAATAGAAGAGCTTTTGTTTTAAATTAAGATTGAAGTTTCAAATTGAAATATATATGTATCTATATGTTATAATTTGAGTTGTTTTGAAATTTAATTTTAATCTATTGATAATTTAATATGAATGAATTGTAATTCAAAGCTTTGCTTTAAAACTTAATATTTTTCCAAAAGCTAATTTAAGTTTGATTCATTTATTTGCAAAATATAATATAGTTATTTATTTTAAATATGATAGTTAAACAAAGTTTTATTTTGTTTTCTTTAAAATGCTTAAATTAAAATGGTTATAGATAAATATATATATATATATATATATATATATATAAAGTTATAAATAAACTTTCTATTTAAATATCTCTTGAATTAGAATTGTTAGTAAAACATAAAATATTAAGAAAATAAAAGTTTATAAAGATTTCACACTTGTATATTTATTTAAAATTCAAAAGCTTATTATCATAAAAACATTTCATATGCATATATATAACTTAAAATGATTTAATTAAAAGAAAAGAACACTTGTAAATTCAAGATGAAACATTTTAACACTTGTAAATTTAGAAATGCATGCAAATGACATTTGTTCAATTTATGAACAAGTGGCAATTTATTCATTTTAATTTTTACTAAACATTTTTAAGAAGAAAATTAGTTTTCTTTCTCATTTCTTTTGCTTCCTTCTTTCAAAATTAATGGCAACCTGAAACTTGAATCTAAAAGCAAAATCAAAACCTGCATTTTCATAATGGAGATCAACCTGCAACTACAACCTGTAACTTAAAAAGAGGAGCTTAACATCAGTTCAACATTTTAATCATCAATCTGAAAGCATGCAGTAAAGTTTTCAACAGCAAACCAAAGCACAATTTTCAGATTTAGGATTCAACCTGGAAGAAGAAATTCACAAAAAAAATTGCTCTGCTCTGCATATTATAAAAGGTGAGTAAATACTTTTTAAAAACAGTTGATCTTATTTTACTGCCTTGCATGTGTTGTTATTGACTTGTATTAAACTTTTATAGCTTAAATTTATATGGATTAGTACCTGTATATTGTGAAAGTTTGTTGTTTGCATGCAGGTGAGTTTACTGTAAGTGATCTGTTAAAAGAAAATTTTAACTCCTCTGTTATTTCAAAGCAAAATTTCTGAGTAAACTTCAAATTTAAATACAGTAAGGTGATGTTGAGTTAATATCTTTAAATATAGAAGTTAGATTCAAAATGAGTTAAGTGTTAAAGATAAATTTGCATATGAAACAGTTAAGAAAATTGCAGGAAGTAGGATATGCTGTAAAATCAAATAATTATATCAAGTAAATCATGATCGAATTTTGATGAATAAAATTTATATCCTAAATCTATAATGCATGATATGAATTTTAAAACAGAAATCAGAATTTCTAACTTACAGTTGAAAATGAATTTTGGATTTTTCTAAATTTGGGGGTTTTGTCAAATTCATGCGACTGAGTGATTTATAGGCTTTGAAATTTGAATCGAAGCTCTGTTAATTGATACTTAACACTAGAAAAATGCTGATCGAATTTATTATGTAACACAGATTTTAGAAACTTGATTTGTAGGGTTTGGGTACTGTTTTTTTTTCGAGTTTGGGAAATTCGATTTTGTGGAGCGTGGAGATGATCGAGTTGGGGTTGGCTTGGGGTGGAGACGTGTTTGGGTGGTGTGAGTTCATGGCCGGAGTGGGAAGGCGTAAGGTGGTCGGTGCCGTGGGTGATGGGTTTGTTTTCCTAGCGACTGCAGTTGAATTTTGGGTTCGAACAACTCAATTTCGTTTGAGCTCGAATCGATGGGTTCTGGGTTTGTTTTCGTTATCGCGAGAGGTTGAGCGATCATCTCCGATGGTCGCGACGACCAAAGATTGCCGGAGGACGATGGACACGTGCACCGTGTCTTTCGTGCACAATTTGGGGAAGACGAGTTGAAGAACTCGAAGCGGCTATCGTATTGGCATCGGGGTCGACTTGGGGTAGTTGAGGATGGGTTTGCTTCGAGTCTTGCTCGGGGTTTTGGTGGTTTCCTCCCAGGTTTGACCCGATTTTCTTTTCTGGTGTTTATTTAAACAGTTTTTATTAAAAAAAAATTACTTACAAATTTTAAGGCTTGTTCTTTGAAGTAATTATTAATCAAACTCCTAAAGTATTAACTGAATTTAATTTGGGTTTAAATTGTTAGGATGAATTCTTTTGGAAAAAGGATTTACTTAATTAAGTTTGAATTTTAGTTTAAAAAGAGTGTTTGAATTTAATTATTAAATCAAAAGTTTTAAAGTAAATTGAAAAAGTAATGTTTTAAAAACAAGATTACAAATTATATTGAAAAGGGTAGATCAAATTAGATAATTAAAATGTTTTAAAATCTCAATTTAATTTCTAAATGTTTTCTTTTCAGATAAAGTTTAAGTTATAATATTGTAAACCAAATAGATTATTTTGAGTTATTAAAATTTGATTAAATTCAAATAATCTATTTATGGAAATAAGTAAGGTTAGATTATTTGGATATAAATTTAAGAATACTTAATAATTTGATATTATGAAAAAAATTAAGAATAATGTTTTCTTAATTAAGGATTTTTAAATCTAGGAATTAATTAATTAATTGTTTAATTAAATTTTAATAATTAGTTAATTATTTAATTTAATTTTAAATAATCACTTAATTATGGATTAATTAAGTGTAATTACTTAATAAAGTAATTAATGGTTAATTGTGAATGTAATTAAGGAAGTTAATTACTTATGGAAGTAATTAATGATAATTACTCATGGAGTAATTAGTTGAAGTGATTATTGGTTAATCACTTAATGATATTTATTAAATAATTAATTAATATAATTGTTCTAAAGATAATTAATTATGAAGTAATTAATTAAAGAATTAAGAATTATTTAATGATGAGATCAGTTATTTGTTAAATAATCAATTAAGAGATTAATTAAGATTTATTAATGAAGTAATTAGAAGATAATTACTTATGTAAGTAATTAAAGGTTAATTACTTAATTTATTTTAGTTAATTTATTAATATAATTAATTAATTATTGAATGTGATTAATTTAGGATTAATTACCAAGGGTAATTAATTAAAAATGTAATTAATTAAATTAAGTAATTAAATAAGGATTAATTGTTAATTTAAATTGGTTAATAATTACTTAATAAAGTAATTAAGGATTAATTAATTGAATTAATTAATCAAAGATAAAAATAATTAATTTGGAAGTTAATTAGTTAAAATAAGTAATTACAAATTGTTAGTTACTAAGTAGGATTAATTAGTTGAATAATTATAAATTAATTAGTTAATTAATTAGAGTAATTTTTAATTAATAAGAATCATTAATTAATATAATTAATGATATTAATCAAGGTTGATTAATAAAAGTAATTAATTTAAGTGTAATTAATTAATTGTAATTAGTTAAGGTTTAATGTAATTAATTACGGTTGATTAATAATGATGTAAATGTATGATCATTAATTATTGTAATTAATGATAGTAATTAAAGGGTTAATTACTGAATATGGATAGGATAATTACTTGAATGTAATTAAAAGATAATTAATCACGGAAGATTAATTAAAGAAGATCATTAGAGATGATTTATTTATTTATTTGGAATAATAAATGAAAAGGATTTAGGCAATCCAGGTGATTAAGAGTTAATCAATTCTGTTTTGATATGGATGATGGATATTAGATGATTGATTGATATTGGATGTTGAATGATATTGGGTGATTGGTTGATATTGGATGTTGATTGATATTGGTTGATACCGGATATCTCTGTTATGTAACATGCTGCTTTGTGAAGATGAATATTGTTATGAATTATCTATTGTAATAATATGATTCATCTATCTGTTTATTTCATCCTGAATATAAGTTTAAATTGTTTAAACTCTTAAGTACAGCTTGGACATTAAAATGGCGTTTGGTTTCGGTGAGACCGGGATCGGATTTTCGTATTTGGATATCCGAAAACCACATCGATTCCAATTAAACGTTAGGTCGTTAATCCAAGTGGAGCAAGTGAAGACTCGAGGTGTAAGGGCTATACGTCAGTATAACTCTGTGGGTGATTCCGTAATGAGTTGACGGAATAGTGCTTATAGATTCGAGATGGTGAATCAGAGTGCAAGGGATATGGTCGTTGACTCTGAGGGTGATTCCAATAATGAGTGCAACGAGATAGTGCCTTCGGTTTCGTTCGATCCCGGAACGAACTTGTATGGATTGAAAGCTTTCAGAACATCGTCAGGTGGACGATGAGCATTCTAAGATAGATGTGATCTATAAGGTAATCGTAACCTCAAGCCTCATCAACCGGGAATGGCTAAAACAGGGGAGGTGCAGCAAGGCTTCGTGGGTAGCCCCCACTTGAGAGTGAGATTTACCCCTGTCTAGAGGTCCCTTTATATTTCTGCTTAGTGTGTGGTTGGTCGCGCCAACTACGGGGTGGCCTTGTTCGGGACTGTCCAGTAAGGGATGGTTCCGGCCTTGTGTTGCAGGGGAGTGGGAGTACTCCTCTGTACGTTGATCTAGGCCACGTACTGTGACGGGCGGTACCCCAGTAGCCCTGCCATTGATGGAAACGCATTCTTCCTACGAGACCCTACAGTTTTGATTGTATTACCCACTTTTGTGGGAAGTGGCTGGAATTTAATGAGTGTAACAATTTCGGCTATTTCTTATTTACTTGAAAACCTTAGACACTATTATAATATCACTGGATTTCCTATCAAATGTTTTGGTTAGCGTAAGGTAAAAACTTTTCCATGTTTATGTGTGGGAAGTCTTACGTGATACCTTTTCTTTTCAAAGGTTTTCCTAAAGTTAAGCAATTTTAAACCGTTTACTCACACCAGACCCCTGTCTAACCCGAGTGTTTATTTTCTGTTTTATTAAACTCTTGGGTACTCATATTATGTATGAGTAGTCAAGTGGTTCAGGGTAGCTTGACGAATTCTGGAGGAGATATGGAGCAGGAGGCTTCGACGTGTAGATTTATATATTGATTCCGCTGTGTTTGTTTGTACCTGTATCTGTTGTTCTTGAGTTGTATAGTTAGACAGAAGTTTATAACTGTCTATTATCAGTTGTTTAAGTTGTGTACTCTGATGTAATGAGATATTATGTAATATTTTATGAGATATATTATATTTTATTCGTTCCGCTGTGAGTTCTCTGATATTGTTTGTGTTCTTCTTTCTCTTTCTTTTCTTCTTCTATCCCTTTCTTTCTTCAAGATGATGCGATTTTCTGGGAGTAG
Organism: Allium cepa; assembly: GCA_030765085.1. Taxonomy (NCBI): domain Eukaryota; kingdom Viridiplantae; phylum Streptophyta; class Magnoliopsida; order Asparagales; family Amaryllidaceae; genus Allium; species Allium cepa. Next base: position 691,528,995 of record CM060937.1, on the reverse strand, counting down.
AAAGTCGGGTCGTCTCAGAAAAGTGATTTGAAAATATTTTTTCAAATGGTTAAAGTGTGGAAATTTTATATATCTAGTAAAGATATTTTGGAAAGTAAATAATTTGGGAAATTATTTGGAATCTGGTGATGTTGAGCATACCTATTGATAGTTAAATAACCGACTATCAATATTTACCTTTAAATAGGTATTTGTTGTGATTGCTTGAATTTGAATGCCACACTTATTTTTAAATAAGCGCTCACTATTCGGGTTAGCCGGGAAAGGACCTTGGGGTCGTATAACCCATTCCGAATATGTGATACGTCGTAATGGATTGCATTTGATGACCGGTGTTGAAGACCGGATATTTTTGAAAACGGAAGGATTACCGTTAAGTTACTCTGCATCGGCTGATCTCCCATATAGAGGTTTTATCACCCTTAGTGACGGGAAGTCCGATCGTGATTAGTGAATATCCGGATTGCAAGGACTTCTTTGGAAGTGCCTTCGGTTCTGTTCGAGCCCGGAACAGACTTGTATAGATTGTATGTATGACATTACAAATTGAGATATAAAGCTGATTTCTTTCAAATATATTTCTGTTGGTGGCGGAGAATTTATTCTCTTAGCTTAACACCCTTCTCTGAGACGTACGAGCTCAGAGGTTATGTAGTTGAAGGTTATTAGTGATATACTCCCAATTTGGTAGTGTGGCATGCTGAGTGTTGCTGTGAAATGATCATTGATTGATCATTCGTGATATGATCATTTGTTTGATCGTTTATCTTTATGATCATTTCTTTGATCATTTGTTGACCCAAAGCACAGCTTTTGTATAAAGCGTGGCTTTGTGGACGAGACTTCATCGGACCTCACACCCCGGAAATGGTCAAAACAGGAAGGATGCGGCAAGGTTATTAGGGGGTAGTACCCCTTTAGTGTATGTCATTCCTTCTGGATAGAGGTGGTATCATGGTATGGAGCCCAGATACTTAACCTATATTGTTACTGCAAATTTATTGCTTTGTGGTTGTTGGAAATCGAGAATCCTCGGATATAGATCGGTTACGATCGGGGAATGGCATATTCGTGTCAGTAGTTACCTAGTTTGAAAGGTAACCCGGCCTTGTGTTGGCAGAGATTCGGTTAGGTTCTCGGGACGTCATTCCAGAGGCGTTTCCATGTGGCAATGGGAAGTTCCTTGGCCTGACCATTTGTTGGAAAATCCAAAGAAACAATACGATCTTGTACGGTTTTAGTTGTAGAACCTATCATTCACTTATGGTGGCGCCCCACTGTTTGGATGGTTGCTATAGTAGGCATAAGTGCGGAATGCCTATGCTGGCTAAGATTTATATTCTACTTTCGAAATCGTTTTATACACTATGCACTAGTAATAATATCAAATGTTTCTTTTTAATGCGTATCAAGCATCTTTGACTATCATAAGGAGAAATCTCCTCCGATTCTGCGTTTGCATTGTGTGTGTGTGTGTGCGGGAGGTCTTATGGTAGTCTCATTTTTTAAAAAGCATTGCGAATCTATTTTAAAATTATCCTGTTCTTTGCTTCAAAGATAAATAACTATTTTAAGTTCTCACACCAGTCACATGACTGACCTGGAGTTTTTTGTTTCCCTTCTTAACTCTGGGTGCCCACCAATTTCCACACGTGCAGTCTAAAGTTAAGGTTATCAGGTCATTCTGGATTGGGGAGTTGCTACAGAATCTGGAGGCAAGCTTGATGGCGTAGCATATTACTAAGTGTATTATTTCTTTTCCGCTGTTTGTTTGTTGTACACTTTTTTGATGAAATGTAATGTGATGTATTGTAATAACTAATATAGTTCTTTGTTTTAAAGATTATTCATTTATCTATTATATGTTGTTCCGCTGCGATTGTGAGATTCTGATATTGTTCTGTTGTTTCTTTCTGTTCTGTTCTATCTTTTTCTCTCTTCTTCTAGCTCTTTCTTGTTCTTACACCCTAAATATTCGGTTTTTTGGCAACGAAAAATCGAAAACGTTACATTTGGTATCGGAGCGTGTGGTTAAGCGACAACCATGGCTCTGTTGGGTGTTACTCATTAGAGATAGAGTCAGTAGTACTCTAGAATGAGTTTGAGTGTAATAATAGATATGAGCGTGTATTTGTTAATGAATATAAATTGTTTTATATTGTGTTGACTTATCGGTTGATTGTTTATAAATTCTGGTCGGTGCAGTCTAGCTAACTATGTTGATAGGAGTTTCTAAACTCTTAAACAAGATAAACTGACACAATATTGTTTTAAAAAATCGGGTAAATGAAATAATTTTGCCCAAAACTATTTTTGTATATAAAAGAAATGATTATTTGTGAATTATTATGGTATATGGTTGCTTGGATGTTAGGAATTGATAATATTTATTATTATCATTGAAATTGAATAAGAAAATGGAATCATAAACAAAAAGCTATGAAATAAAATCCACATACCAATGAAATTTAAGAATGTAAGTTATAAATGTGATTTATAATTAGGAATAGAATTCCAGAGAAGTTTTTGGAAATGTTTTTAAAAGAATTTGGAAATTTTAGAAATTAAATTCCTTTTTGATTTGAAAATGAATTTAAAAGGTTTTGAAAAGTATTTTGAAGGAATGAAAAGCTCTAAACTCTTTTCGGTCGCTGGAAAATAATTCCGATGGTGATCGCGACATCATCGGTGTTCATTTTCGGGTTTCCAAAAGAGGAATTGCTGCCAAATTGTTTTAAAAGGAAGATGTTTGGAAAATTTGGGGTTTGGTTTTGAAATTCAAAGGATAATTTGAATTGATCTCAAAATTGATTTTGAAAGATAGAAAAGACTCTGGAATCCTATTTAAAATGTTCATGGGAATAATAAATAAGTTAATAGCTTATACAAACTAAATTTTGATAGAATGAATTTAATTTAAAGAATGGAGTTAAATTAAAGTAAGTATAAGTGAATAAATTTGAATAAAGTGAATGTGAAGAAATGTCTAAGGAGACGAAGTGAAATAATTACTTAAAGAAAATTTATTGAGTTGAAAATAAATTTGGAGTGATTAAAATAAATTGGAATTGAGTATTGAATTATGGAAGTAAATTGTAAATGAAGGTTAAAAGATAAAATTCAATATTCAGAATAGAAGGTAAATTGAATTCAAATAGAATTGAAATTGTGAATTAAATTCAAATGAAATTGAAATGTAATATTGAATGAAAATGAATATGTAACTTCAATTGTAAACTAAAAATGGTATAAGAAGTACATATTGAAAATTTTGTAATGAAAGGTGCAAAATGGTTTGAATTTTGTAATTGGATATTATGACTAGCAGGATATGCAGGTGTATTAAAAGAAATGGAATTGGGATTTTGATTTCAAAGATAAAATTGAATTGCTCGACAGAAAGGTACGTATTTGAATTTCAGTATGAAATTTGATGATTTTCTTCTCCAGCCACTTAGCTTTCTCTTTTCTTTTTGAATCTGAGGGGTCGTGGTGCCATTTTGTAGTCATACCGAGCTAGCTGCGCAAAGGAGACGCTGGCAAAATTTTCGAAAATTTAGAATGTTAGAAAAAAAAATTGAGAAAAATTTGAAAGTTTAAAATTTGAATTTAAATTTAAATTTGAATTGTTAAGGAAACAATGTTGTTTGGAACTTATAAGTGAAGTTGGAAAGCTAGTTGAAATAATAGTGAATCTTTAATAAAAAGATTTAGGTTAGTAAGTTGATAAAACTATTGGATTGTGTAGACGAGTTAAGGACCATTCTTTCTAACTTGCAATTTCGGGAGGAAATTCTTTTAAGGGGGGAAGATTGTAACGACCAGAATCTTGAACAATTTAAATTGAAAATATTTAATTAATTTTAAATATTTGAATGATGGTTTGACTTGAATTTCAAATTATCAGAATGAATTTGGCGATAAAATTATAAAATTAATCTATTGAAAGTTGAATAAAAAATTTGAATCTTCAATTTTAAGCTGATTAAAAATATTTCAAAGGCTTGTAAAATTTATATTGATAAAACTGAAGATAATAGAAGCTTCAGAATTTAATTTAGAAGTGATTGGATCAGTTTTGAATTTTATCGTTTGAATCGATATTAAAAAAATAGCCGTCCGAGGCACAGTCTCGGAATTCGACGAAACCAGTTCCATTGGGTCTGGAATATTGTATTATTATCGGATTTCAAATGTCATATTGATAGGAGTTGTTATGTGAGCATACGACATATAAACGCGTCGAAATTAAATCCAATTCAGTTTAAATTTAAACTTTTAAATATTGTCAACGTCAACCATTATCGTTCCATTAATCACGCCTAGTATCACGCAAAAAAAAAATCGTGCGAGCATGCCTTGATCAATTTTAAATAACCACCATCCTCTCCCTCTCCAGTATTCAAATTCGAAGAAAATAAAAATAAAACAATGGCCGCAATTTAGTTCAAAAATGGAAATTCGTTCAAAATTCATTCCTCCTCAAAACCAAAGCCGATAAAAAAAAAGGGAACGTTGGAAATCTGAAGGCGATCGAGTCGCCTTCACGCAAGCCCTTTCTCCCTTTTGCCTCGCGAAATCAAATTCAAATTTAATGGCGGTCGACTTGATGTCGAAAACCAGGGCAAGCTCACGTGAAGCAGTGGGTGGTTTCATCGTGTGCATCAGTGGTGGGCCGCTAGCAGGTGGTGGCGATTTTGATTCGACAAAGGGAAAATTGGGAGCTCGCATTTCGAAGAGTCGCGATAGGAGTTTGGGCGTTCACGCGCTCGCTCTGGAATTCAATCTGGAGCCAGATTCGAGCAAGGCACGGGAGGTTGTGGGAGGACGAACCACATGATCTGGGAGGCACTATACTAATTGGAACACTAGATGGAAGCTCAGTAGAGCCAGAGGTCGATAAAAGGTGGAGAATGCCCTCGACAGAGTTCTGGAAAAAGGCGAGTAGGCGAGGCAGTGAGGTCCGAGCATCTCTAGGAGGCGGCAATGGTTGTTGGCAACCGGGTGGGTCGTTTGGGTTAATGCTGTGAGTATTCATCTTTGGTTTTATTCAGCTAATTCTATTTTATATTCCTCGAATAATGAAATTTTTCTATAAATAAATAGAATAGCAGTAAGATGTAATTTAAAAAAAAAGATTAGATTTTTACAAAAATATATATAGAGGTTATTCCGGTATGAATAGCTTCAAAGAAGAAAGAAATGAATATTTTAATCTACTAGTTTAATTTTAAATAAATGAATTCGAAGATAAAACTGTTTTAAATTCCGTATTTAACTATTTTAGTTACTAAAAGATATTTTAAAAAAAAGGAAATTTAATTTAATTAAATAAATTTGTAAGAGAAAAATTGTTTAATATAATAATTTGGCTAATTTAATTTATCTAATAGGAAATTAATTATTAGATTAGTTCAAATTAAAAGTGTTAATCAATTTAATCCATTGAAAAGAAATTGATTGTTCGATAATTTCGAAAATTAATAAATTTTACAAATTGTTTATACAAGGTCTATAAATCAAGAAAACCACACTCGAATAGAAATGGATTGCAAATTAAAAGCAAAGGTGAGATCTTCTCACTCAAATTGAAAATTTGGATTGCAGTTATCGATTGTTGTTTGGTTGTGGTATTAGATATAGTTGGATATATCTATATATAGCAATATATATATATATATATTGGCATATGTATATATTGAAGTTGATTGATTTCCCGCATTATATAGCGGATGAGACCCTATTGCGCCGCCTATTAAGCGGATAATATTTTATAAATCCCATATACCGCGATATTCCGTCTTGAAACGGAATTGGTATTGTGCTAACATCTTTGGATGCAGGGAAACAGGTTGGAGGGATCCAACTGGATTCCTCAACCGTATTTATTTATTTACAGATATTGTGGTATTTGTTGTTTATCATATGATGATATATAATGTTTGAATGTTGTGATTGATTGTTTGGTATGTTGCATCACTGGACCTATTTTAAAGTTTTAAAAGTGTTAAGATAATGATTTCCAATATAAAAGGATTTTTAAGTGATTTTTGAAAGTATATGTTTCATTAAAATTTTGAATTTGATTTATTTTAAATAAATAAACGATATAATTTTTATTGTTATAAAAATTATTATTTTTGGAGTTATATACTTAAGTATGATTTTGGATTTATATAAACTTCAAATAACGATTTGTAAATTATTAAAAGGATTGGTTTATTTAAATTGGGATTTTTGAATTACTATAAACAATTTGTATAAAAGATGTATAAAATTGATATTTTAAAATTAAAAATATTGGAATTATAAAACGAGTTTTTATAAGTGTTAAAGTGAAGTATAAATGGATTCATAAGTGAATGAAAATTTATAGATTTATGAATTGTGAAGTTATAAAAAGAATAGATGTTGTAAGACAAAAGATATTAAGGAATTAAATTATAAATCGGATTTTTTGCATTTAAATTGAAATGTTTGATGAAGCAAAAATGGTTTATAGTTGAGATTTATAAAATATATATTTTATAAATCGAAATAATAGAATTTTAAAAGGAGTTCTATTAATGTTGAAAATAGGGTTATAAAGGAAATCTTATAAGTAATAAGATTTATAATTTGTGAAGTTTTAAAAGAACGATTTTGTAAATAAATGGATTATAAGCATTTAACTTATAATATGGACTTTTGGCATATAATTGAGTTATATAAATTAAATTGGATTAAAAAAGGAGATTTATAAATCGAAGCTTATAAATAGAAATGGAATTTATAGACATTGTTTATAAATTCGAAATCAATGGAATTTGATAAATTGAAAGTTAAAATTGGTTAAGGAAGTATATTCACGATTTTGGGCAGTGAATATATTATCAAATAAAATGTATATGCTTGGGAAAATGAAAATTATAAAATGATGTTAATCGTTTAAAGATGTGTTTTAAAATGTATTATAAACCAAATACATAGATTTCAACATTCATTGTTGAAATAGACATTTTCGAGAAATAGAAGGAAATGGTAGACTATAACACTGTTGTTATAGTAAATGGTTTCCGAAAGGAAATGTTTTGTATAGTATTGGGATTTATATATCTATTTAAACTTTGAATCCCTATAATAGTGATTTTGGGTCGTCGTAACGATGTTTTACGCAACATTCGTCTTGACTCAAATTTATGTGTTAAGAAAATGATTTTTTAAAGAATGAAATATATACTTAATTTTGATTTAAGTATATTGAATATTTTCCAAGTGTTGAAAATGAATAGATTTGTGAATTACTTATTATTAAATAAGTATGGAAATATTTTTCCAATGTGAAATGAACATTTTAGAATTTATCCTTGTAAAGATAAATTGAAAGTGAATATTTGAAATCGATTGAAAATCGTATATCATAAATATTTTGGGATTATAAGCTCACTATGGAATTTATAAAAGAAAGGGGAATTTATTTAAAAATAAACGTTGATTTATTTTTAAAGTATGGGAATAAATTTATGGATTTGGAACGTAAATATAAAGTAAATCGATAAGGATTTATTTAATTGGTTTAAATGAACCATTTTGAAATGAAAGTATTTCCAAGTAAGGAAAATGATTGAATTTTTTTTTCAAAAGTGATAAAGGATTGAAAAGTGATTTGAAATTTGTTTTCAAATGGTTAAAGTGTGGAAATTTTATATATCTAGTAAAGATATTTTGGAAAGTAAATAATTTGGGAAATTATTTGGAATCTGGTGATGTTGAGCATACCTATTGATAGTTAAATAACCGACTATCAATATTTACCTTTAAACAAGCATTTGTTGTGATTGCTTGAATTTGAATGCCACACTAATTTTTAAATAAGCGCTCACTATTCGGGTTAGCCGGGAAAGGACCTTGCGGTCGTATAACCCATTCCGAATATGTGATACGTCGTAATGGATTGCATTTGACGACCGGTGTTGAAGACCGGATATTTTTGAAAATGGAAGGATTACCGTTGAGTTACTCTGCATCGGCTGATCTCTGATATAGAGGTTTTATCACCCTTTGTGACGGGAAGTCCGATCGTGATTAGTGAATATCCGGATTGCAAGGACTTCTTTAGAAGTGCCTTCGGTTCTGTTCGAGCTTGGAACAGACTTCTATGGATTGTATGTCTGACATTACGAATTGAGATATAAAGTTGATTTCTTTCAAATATATTTCTGTTGGTGGCGGAGAATTTATTCTCTTAGCTTAACACCCTTCTCTAAGACGTACGAGCTCATAGGTTATGTAGTTGAAGGTTATTAGTGATATACTCCCAATTTGGAAGTGTGGCATGCTGAGTGTTGCTGTGAAATGATCATTGATTGATCATTTGTGATATGATCATTTGTTTGATCGTTTATCTTTGTGATCATTGCTTTGATCATTTGTTGACCCAAAGCACAGCTTTTGTATAAAGCGTGGCTTTGTGGACGAGACTTCTTCGGACCTCACACCACGGAAATGGTCAAAACAGGAAGGATGTGGCAAGGTTATTAGGGGGTAGCACCCCTTTAGTGTATGTCATTCCTTCTGGATAGAGGTGGTATCATGGTATGGAGCCCAGATACTTAACCTATGTTGTTACTGCAAATTTATTGCTTTGTGGTTGTTGGAAATCGAGGATCCTCGGATATAGATCGGTTACGATCGGGGAATGACATATTCATGTCAGTAGTCACCTAGTTTGAAAGGTAACCCGGCCTTGTGTTGGCAGAGATCCAGTTAGGTTCTCGGGACGTCATTCCAGAGGCGTTTCCATGTGGCAATGGGAAGTTCCTTGGCCTGACCATTTGTTGGAAAATCCAAAGAAACAATACGACCTTGTACGGTTTTAGTTGTAGAACCTATCATTCACTTATGATGGTGCCCCACTGTTTGGATGGTAGCTATAGTAGGCATAAGTGCGGAATGCCTATGTTGGCTAAGATTTATATTCTACTTTCGAAATCGTTTTATACACTATGCACTAGTAATAATATCAAATGTTTCTTTTTAATGCGTATCAAGCATCTTTGACTATCATAAGGAGAAATCTCCTCCGATTCTGCGTTTGCATTGTGTGTGTGTGCGGGAGGCCTTATGGTAGCCTCATTTTTTAAAAAGCATTGCGAATCTATTTTAAAATTATCCTGTTCTTTGCTTTAAAGATAAATAACTGTTTTAAGTTCTCACACCAGTAACATGACTGACCTGGAGTTTATTGTTTCCCTTCCTAAACTCTGGGTGCCCACCAATTTCCACACGGGCAGTCTAGAGTTAAGGTTATCAGGTCATTCTGGATTGGGGAGTTGCTACAGAATCTGGAGGCAAGCTTGATGGCTTAGCATATTACTAAATATATTATTTCTTTTCCGCTGTTTGTTTGTTGTACACTCTGTTGATGAAATGTAATGTGATGTAATGTAATAACTGATATAGTTCTTTGTTTTAAAGATTATTCATTTATCTATTATATGTTGCTCCGCTGCGATTGTGAGATTCTAATATTGTTCTGTTGTTTCTTTCTGTTCTGTTCTATCTTTTTCTCTCTTCTTCTACTTCTTTCTTTTTCTTAAACCCTAACTATTCGGTTTTTTCGGCAACGAAAAATCATAAACGTTACATAAATAATTGTTTACAAAAAGTACTATGATATCGATAAAGCGATATAAGTTTTGCTTATGATTTCGAATCAAATATATGTCTTTATAAAACTGTTATAAAGATTTATTGTCACCACTAAAATTAATTATTATCGTTTTGAAACAATTATTTGAATAATTACAATAATGATTAAATCATTAAATCTAATTTTAAATTCATAAATTAATTATCAAATATGATGACATCATTGATGATATCATAAATACATTTTATTTTTAGAAATAAATAAATAATTTTATTTTACATTTTTGTTCAAATATATAAATAAGTATATCTAGTGTGCCATTTCTTACGGTTATAGGTTCATCGACAAAATGGTTTTCGGTTGTTTTATCGATATTTTTCCATAATATATATTTTTTGTAAACATCTATTCAATATAAGATTACCATTATTATTTATTATTCACAAAATAAAAATCTAGATAAAGAAAATCTTATATTTGAATATTAATATAATTCATGAAAGCGATAACTTATGTGTTCATTACATGTAGAGCTGCAATGTTGAGTTCTCCAAAATACTGTAGAATTTAATTAAAATAATTGTTGTAAATTAATTAATATTTGTGAATTATTAATTAATTAAAAAAAATTAATCTATTTAAATCAAATTTAATGTGGCTTGTATATAATGTAATAATTTTCCTTTTCATACCCTTTTAATTATTTAATTAGAATCACAAAATGTTATAATAATACTTCCATCGTTTTAAGGTCATAATAGGAAATTCACTATAAAAAATAAGTTCTCTTATTATTTTTATTCTTTAATTTTTTTAATATAATTAATTATGTATTTGTATATCATGCAATTTCATAGTATTTTATCAATTAATGTGGAAAAAAATTAAATTACTCATACAAATTCAAAAAGTTAATCAATATGTTGATAAATGCACCACTTTATGTGTAATATAATAATAATAATAATAACAACAATAATAATTGAAATAGGGATGTTCATTGAAATTTTTTATTAAATGTTCGGTTAACAAAAAATCAAGCGGTAAATGCTTATTGATTTTAGGAAAAACTTTTGATTATGAATTTAAGAATTTTTACAAATTTTCGAACAAGATATTTGAATTAGAACTTTCTGATATTTAATTATTTCCATCGTTAAACATTTATTTTTTGCTAAGAAGCAAATTTATATTATTATAATAATCTCAAAATACTTTATAGAAATTTGTATCTCAAATATTTCTAGGCTTTTGGTTTGAATTATGTGGGATACAGCAAACTTAACAAGGTAGTAACTTTGAGGGTTGTTTAACTATGTTTCGATATCTTCTGAATATGTACTTTGTACCACTTTTCACATCATTTTTGTGCATTTTAGTTTTCACTTTGACATATGTATCAATAGTTCTTCTCATAGTGATGAAATTACTTGTTCATGCATTTGTTACGTAAATATTTCTATATACAAAATGAAACCAAAGTGATGTTTTGCATTCCATTCTATCTTTCTTTTTGGTATCGAACTCTAACATTAAATTATGCTTTATCTAATAATTAAATGCATTCTTTTCAAAAGTTAATGCAGGAAATGATAAATTCATCAATATATTTCTATATTGGGTTTTTCATGATCCATTTGTCTATGAATAATACATATATATTCCCAGGCTCCATTGATAGTAGTATGTATTGTTAAACTAATATATTTGTCTTTACATACTTGAATCTTTAATGTATGGGAGGCATGGCACATCAAGAACAATCTAGTGAAATGCATCGCTCATTTCATGAAGGTGACCATGAATGCAAACTAACCCATTGCAATTACAGTGAGGAATTCCTAAAACATATAATCCAGAGTGACACAAATCTTTTCAACCGCATAAGAAAAAGCAACTTCATGATTCAAAACCATCAGATCGTCCATCTTAAAAAGCACACACAACAAGAAACCGACATAATCATACGCAGAAAGATATGCTTGCAAGCGCAAGATTCGATACTCGAACAAATGATGAAAGTGATGGAATCTTACAACGCCCAAGGCTTCGCGTACGGCATCGTAATAGTAAAAGTCAAGACAGTCTCTGCCACTTTCGATAACCTACGTGCGTGACAGAAGGAGAATGTGAGGTTTGATTTAGATGTTCCGTTAGCTATAGAGTAGTAAAATTTCATAAACATGTGAAATCTTAGTGAGAAGAATGTTGACATAAACATCTGTGTAAAACTATAGGAGATTCAGGACACAATGGTAGGGTCCATGCTTTCAGCTCTTATGCCGACACTGTGACCCACCTGAAAGGAAGTTTCCTTTGGATATGGAGGCACCCCATCAATGGTGGCCCACCACTATCGAGCAATGATGGTCTGACCTTGGGATCCCTAATGATGATAACAAGCCTCCGCCATATAAAAAGACTCATGGCTTGAAGAATGTGTGGAAAGTTGTGTTGGAAATAGACTTAATTTTGCAGTCATGATTTTTCTAGAATATGTAATATATTTGAAATTGTATAAGAGAATATTTAGGAGATGTTTATAGAGAACCGTTAGATTGAGATAATCTCCACCATTTATTTGCGATGTGAAGTCATATAAATAGAGGTGGATAAAATCATTTTGGATGTAAGAAAAACATATGAACTTTTGTAATAAAGTTTAGCAATAAAGTTCTTCTCCTAATTATTAAAAAATCCATCTTTTCCCTCTCCGGCATCATATTTATCTCCTTCTACAATCAAATCTATTTGCTATTGAAGAAAAATTTCAACAATGTGGCAGTAGAGCTTGAAGATCCTCCGAAAAGATGGCGAATAGCGGCGTTCCATTACAAGTCCCAATGCTCACTAAGACAAGTTATAACAATTGGAATTTAAGGATGATGGCTCTCCTTGGAGCACACAACATATAGGAGATAGTAGGGAAAGGCTATACTGAATAAGAGAATGAAGATAGTCTAACTTAAACCCAAAGGAATAGTTCGAGAGACTCAAGGATGAGAGACAAGGAGGCTCTTTGTCTAATCTATCAAATATTGGATCACGACACTTTTCTGAAGATTTCAGCATCAAAGTCGGCCAAAGTTGTATGGAAAAAGCATGGAATATCTGAAAAAGGAGCGGATCAAATCAAAAATGTACGTCTTTAAACTTTAAGAGGAGAGTTTGAAACTTTGCATATGAAAGAAGGTGAACTTGTCTCTGATTACTTCTCAAGAATTTTAATGGTTGTTAGTAACATAAAAAGAGACGATGATAGGTTAAACAATGTATGAATTATGGAGAAGATTCTTAGGTCATTAGATACAAAGTTCAAACATATTATCACCATCATCGAAGTGATAAAAAAATTGGAGATCATGGCAATAAAGGAACTTCTCGGTTCATTGCAAGCTTATGAAAAAGAAAAAGAAGAAGGAAGAGTTTGTGGAGCAAGTACCCAAGACACAAATTCATTCAAAATGGTAGAAAACAATCATAGCCAATAAAGAAAAAGTTGTGGTCAAGAATGAGGAAGAGGTCGTGGGGTTGGACACGAATAAGGTTGGAGACCCAATAATGACAACAACAATGACAACAACAATCAAAAATGAGAAAGTTTAGGAAGTGGCCATGGAAGAGGAAATTCAAAGTCAAGGCTTGACAAGTCACGCATCAAATGCTACAGTTGTGAAAATTTTGGGCATTATGCTTTTGAATGTAGAGCTCCAAACAACAATAAAATTGAAGAACATGCCAATTACATTGAAGAAAGAAGTCAAGAAGATGACACTTTACTGATGGTTTACAAGGAAAATAAAAGTGGTGAGGATAATCAATGGTACGTAGATAGTGGTGCAAGCAACCATATGTGAAAAGAAGAAAAGTATTTAAGGAACTTGAATCGATGAAGGGAAATATGGCATTTGGTGATGAATCCATAGTAGAGGTGAAAGGTAAAGGAAAATTTCTTATTTGATTGAAGAATAGAGATCACCAATTCATTTCCAATGTTTACTATGTACCAAACATGAAGAGTAACATCTTGTACCCTGGACAACTCTTAAAGATAGGTTATGATATTAAATTAAAAGATAAAAACCTTTCTATAAGGGGCAGTGCAAGTAACTACATTGGTAAGGTGCCTATGAAAAAAAAGAAAGTTCGTTCTCAACATTCAAAATGATGTTGCACGATGCCTTAAGATTCGGTATAAAGATACTTCTTGGCTTTGGCATCCTTCGATTTGGGCATCTCAATTTTAAAGGGAGTTGCTCCCCTAGAAGAATATCATAAAAGGACTGCCTAGCATCAGCCATCCCGATCAAGCGTGCAAAGGATGTCTAGTTGGAAAGCAATTTAAAACAAGCTTTCCAAAGGAGACACACTCAAAAGCTAAAAACCAATTGGAACCCATACATATGGATGTGTGTGGTCCGATTAAACCATGTTCACTTGGTAAGAGTACATATATCCTTCTTTTCATTGATGATTTTTCAAGAAAAACATTGGTGTAATTTTTAAAGGAGAAATTAAAGGTGTTTGAGAACTTTAAGAAGTTCATGGCCTATGTTGAAAAGGAAAGTGGCCTTGCGATAAAAGCCATAAGACCTGACAGTGGAGGAGAGTTCACATCAAAGGAATTCCAAAAGTATTGTGAAGATAATGGAATCCGACTGTGATAACCGGGATTTTGGGATATCTGTTAATTGATAAATAACGAGGTTAATTAATAGAAATACTGATTTATAGATTGAACAAATATATCTGATAATAAATATTTATATCTGGATAAATATTTATTTGATAATATCCTAATATAATTACTTAAAATTGGCAAATTATTCTTTGAAAATAATAATGATGTTTTATATATGTAGATTTAAGTAGATTTTAAATAGGAAAATTATTATTTTCAAACAAATTAAAAATATGTTTGCTTAGTTGTATATATATGTGTGTTTGTGTGCGCGAGTGGATTTTAAGTTGAATTTAAATTTGAAACTCAAACGATAGATCTCTTAAAATAAAATTAGATTTAAAATATAATTTTATGATTTTATTTAGAATATAATTGGTTTTATATTATTTACTTTAAAAGATTTTATTAATATAAAATAAGAGAAATGTATTTACTAAATAGAAAATTTAATATAAAAGTTTTATAAACCATTTTAAAATTAATTAAAACATGCATAATACAAGGGTTAATTTATAAAATCTTGTTAATAACAAGTGTAAGTTAATAAACATTTGCAAGTGAAAAATGTTAACAAATTCAACGAGTGCCACAATTTATTTTTATTTTTATTATATATTTTAAAAAAATCATAATTAAATCTATATGTCCATCTATCCCTTCTCTTCATTTCTTTTTCTATCTTCTCATTTTCAAAACAAACGAAACATAAGTCCTGTAAACATTATACAAACTCAAAGAACAAACCTGTCGCCTTTATAAATTTTCAAAACCAGAGAATCAAAAACAATAAAAAGATCTCATCTTCAATCTACAACCTATAGTAAGATCAACTCAACTAAGCATCTTCATTTCTGTCCCAGTTAACATGTTTTCAAGCATTTTTCAAGTTCAAAGATCAGATCCTTCAAGTCTAGATCAGTTTAAAAAGCAAGATCATGGCATTCAAGTTGTTTGTCCAGAATTCAAAACTGCTTCCAATCTTTCTGTTTATTTTTCTAGTTCGTAAACAATACATATAGAAATTACTTAAAGTTAAGGGTGATTAGTGCTTCCATCATGATTTAAATCTGAATGCATGTATATGTTTATGTGGATGTTTGAATTGCTCTTCCCCTGATTCCCTTTTGGATTTGATTTATAGACCTAGTTTGTTTGTTATGAGAAGATCTAATTTTTTTATAATAATTTTTGAGTTAAGTTTGAAAGTAGTTTAAACTGGACGGTAAATTACAGTAAACCTTAATCATATTAAAAGATTCAACCTCAACGATTAAATGTTTCATGTATATAATCTGATTTGTATTTCAAATTCATGAATTTTAAAAATAAAATTAGGAATTTTAAGCTTGTAATTAGTGAGGGATCGATGGATGAACGTAATTCATGTCTGAGGTAATTTCTGGTGATTTGTGAAGTTTGAGTGGTCGGGATCACGGCCGGAGGTTGCTGAGGAGTTGACGAACTCGGCAAAAATGGTAGTCAAATTTTTAGTTCACCATGGCGGTGGCTAATCGTCGATTTAAGGTTTTAGCATAGAATTGGTCAAGATCTGAATTGAGGCTGCTGCGTCGCCGTCGTAGCATCGGGGGAGACCGGTCGTGGGGGAAAAGAGAGAGGGGACTCAGGCGTATTTTCCAGGCCTGACGATGTGAACTCCAGTGATCAGAATTAGGTGGCGCAATAGGTGATCTGGTTACAGCCTGATGGGTTCGAATATGTTCGATTTTGTTCTACAGGGTGGATCAGGATTCGGGGTGGTCGATCAGGTCGAGTTAGTCGCTGTCGACTTACGGAGGGCATTGGTGATGATTGGAGATGATCATGGCAGTCGTTGACGTGCACACATGCATTTGGGTATCTAGGTAGATGTTTTGATTTGGGGAAGGTGGGGACTTCTCGGGTCTGGCTCGCGGAAATAGGTGGTTTGATTCGAAGTTGAGTCGATGCGAGAATTTCACAGGGTTAGCTCGAGAATTTTATGGGTTTGGCCCGGGTATTTGTGAGTTGCTGTGATCAAGTATTAAAAGCTTATCAAAATGTGTAAGTTTCAAAGAAAAATTTAAACCAAGTTCTTAAACAAAGTATTAGCAAGTTTTAAACGAGTTTTCAAAGTTTTAAAATGTTTTCAAATTGTTTATTTAAAGTAATTATTATAATAGATAAATTCCTATATGTTTTGAAGGGTAATTTAAACGTTGTAATTAAATAAAGTATTAATTATTTAATGTACTAAGGATGGTTAACTAATTAATGTAACCAGTTAAGGGAATAAATAAATAATTTAATTATTAAGATATTAACAAAGGATTAATTAATTTGCGAAATCAATTTAAAAGACTGATTTATTTATGTGATTTATTAAATGATAATTATTTAATGTAAGTAATTAAAGGATTAAATTGTTAAAGGTTAATTAATTTACTTATTAATTAAAGGTTAATTAATGGAGGACTAACTAATGGAATAATTACTTAATGAAAGAAAGTAATTATGGGCAATTAATCTAAATGGATAATTAAAGGATTGATTAATTAAGGAAATTAATTTTAGGGTTGGTTAATGAGTGTGATTAATTAAAAGATAATTAATCAAAGTAAGTGACTATAGAATATTTAATTAATGTAATTAATTAAAAGTCATTAAAATTAATTATACTAAATTAATTAATGAGAGTAGTCAGTTAAATTAATGAGAATGGTTAAAGAAATTAATTTGTAAAGGCTAATTACTTAATGTAAGTAAAGAATAATTAACCGAGGATAATAAATTATGATGGATGGTTAAGGGATAATTAATTAATTGGTTTGTAATTAATTAATGTTAGTAAGCATGATTGAAAAGTGAATGAAGTAATTAATTCAATTTATTTAAATTAATTAGAAATGGTGTGACTAAATTAATCTTGCTTATAAATGATTAAGATATATTGAATGACTTAGATTATTTGATATCTCTGATATGTGATTTGTGATGCTTTGTGATATGAGATACCTTGGTTGAATTGCGATATTGTGGGCATTCTATCTGGGTAAATTGTTGTGTGAATATGAAACCCTGAATATAAATTGTACTGTTTTAAACTTAAACGTTTGAATTAAAGAATAACATTGGTTTCGAAGTGACCGTGGTCGGGTATTAGTAAATACTTGAAACCACTTCGATTTGTAATCTACAATTAATTCTTTATAGATTTGATATATGAAAAAAAACAGGCTGGAAATGGGTTAAATTAAGTAACTTGGCCTTTTAATTGAGCAATAGTCCTTGGATATTGTTTGTTATAAGTGTTGGTTTAACATGTTAAGAACTCGTATAGGTGCACAAGTTACCCCGGGTTTCAAATATGCCTATGACTCAGAATTTACAACTTATTTGGGTTTTCTCACACTGGTTTCCAGCCTGACCTGGGTGTTACTTTAATGTAATGCTTGGGTCAAACCGAGTATTATAGATTTTCAGGTTAGGGCATTCTGGAGCTCAGGAGGCGAGATGGATGACGAAAGTGTATGGAGTATATCCGGCTATGTTATATTGTTTGTAGTTAGGACACGTTAATGATAACTGTCTAATTTATGTATAAATGGTTGTAACTCTGATAAATTGTATATAAAGTAACAATTACAGCTTTTCATTGCAAATGCTGTTATTTAGCATTATATTTATCTGCTGCGAATGTGAGATGCTATTGTTTTCTATTTTTTCTTCCTTCTTTCTTCCTTTCTATAACAATATGAAATTTCAGGCGTTCGATTTCTCGACACTTCTACAGTGAAGGTATTAGTGTCGAATTCTCGAGGTCGAAATTTTGGGTCGTTGCATTTTGGTATCAAAGCCAGGTTAAGCGAGAACCTTGGATCTGGTGGGTTTACTCATTAAGGATAGGGTCAATGGAACCCTAGAATGATTTGAGTGGAGTATATATGAGAGCGTACTTATTATTTTCTTATATAATGATTTTAAAAATGGATTTAAAAATGATTTTTATATGAACTTATATTTTGATATATAAAGCAATATTTTCTTTCTAATTATTAAAATATTAAGGTAATTGGTTGTTGAATCATTGTGATTAGATAAAATAATGAGAATTAAGTGGTAACAGAAATATAACCAAATTGAAATCGAACGAAGATAAGTTTGAAATGGATCCAAACTGAAATTAAAATCCAGAATTTGAAGAAGTGTTTTCAGAATAAGATAATAAATGAATTGGTTTCCAATCTTGGTTATTATCATAAATGGTTGTTGTGTTTAATAACGAAATGTTGTTAATGAGTAAGCAAAATGAAATGTTTTAAGGTAGTAACACTTAGATAAGCATGACTTGTAAATTGAGGTGGATCTAAATTATGATGTTTTAAAATCTAAGTCCGAAATTTGGAATTTGTTTCAAAGTGTTAAAAGAAATAATCATAGTATTATTTACAGTGTAATTGAATGAAAAGGGCATGTTTCAAACAAGAGTTGTTTGGAAATTTTAAAGAAAATTTGTTTTGAATTAAAACCAAAGGTGGTTTAAAATTTAAGGTATAACTTGATGTGCAAAGGAAATATGTATATACGAGGGATATACATAATATCAAAGATGATTTGAAATGGACTTTAAGTGTTGAGTTTTAAATTTTTCCTTGGAATGTGATATGAAAACCTAAAGTGATAAGTTTTGAACTTATAAGTGGGAAGATTATTAATATGAAGTTTAAAATTTGAAAGGAGAATTCAAATTGGGTAAAATTGACTGGATTAAATTGAATTGAATTTAACTTAGGGAAACTAAAATAAGTTTAGAACAAATAACCTGAATTGGAAATTTCAAGATGAAATTGAGATTTAATGTGGGAAGTTAAATGGTTGATTTGAATTGGGAGTACGTGTGATCTCAAAAATGGGTTTGAGAACTGGAAATTGGAATTAGATGCTATTGATGAATGTTTTAAATAATTTGGATATTTATTTATTTTGACTTATCTTAATATCATCCTATTGTTATTAATAATCCATGAAACTATGAATTGGATTATTTAAATGAATTAAGAAATGGATTAAGGTAATATATATCCATTACTGAAATAAAATGGAAATAAGATTTGAACTAATGAAAATGAAATCGCTTTGAACTGGAAGAATTAAATGTTAGAAATGAGATTGCTGAAAATTTGATAAGAATTGGTTTCGAAGTTAAAATTCAGTAATAAATTGGATTCTGAAGATTATATCATTTTAAAAGTTCTGAACTCTTAATTGAATTTTGAAATAAGTTAAGTAAAGATAATTTAAATGGAATTTTGAAATTTAGACTCGGAATTAAATGGTTTAAAGATTCAAGCTGTTAATCAAAAGTAAAGGTTAATTTGATCTAAGGAGATAGATTCAAGCTGGAAATGTGAATTGAAAGCTGTATAATTCGAGATGGTTTAAAGTTGAAATTTGAATTGAATTAGTTCAAATTGAATTTGATTTGAATTAAGTGGGAACTGTGACTGATATTGAATAAGTTCAAATTCAAATTTAGAATTGATTTGAATTTGGGATAGAATTGAAGTTGATTGAAATTAAATTTGAAATTGAATCAATTTAAATGGAAGTGGAAATTGGAAATTGATTGGAAATGGAGATTTTTTTTTTGTTTTTTTTTTTTTTTTTTTTTTTTTTTTTTTTTTTCTTTTTTACTATTTTTTTTTTTTTTTTTTTTGTTTTTTTTTTTTTTTTTTTTTTTTTTTTTTTTTTTTTTTTTTTTTTTTTTTTTTTTTTTTTGTTTTTTTTTTTTTATTTTTTTTTTTTTTTTTTTTTTTTTTTTGTTTTTTTTTGTTTTTTTTTTTTTTTTTTTTTTATCCTACTATTTTACAATTATTTAACTACTTTACAACTATTTTAAAATTACTTAGCTATTTTACTACTATTTGCAACTAATAAATATTTTACAACTACTTATCTATTTTAAAAAATTTCAAGCTATTCACTTAATACAAGTTGGTTAGAGTGCAAACTGTCTATAATTGAATACTAATTGAGATAAGAATTAAAGTATTAACCCAAATGGAAATTGGGAGAAATTGTGGATGAGTGAATAGAATCAAAATGAAGGTGAATGGAAAAGAGAATTGATTTAGATAATGATCAATGAAGATAAATACGTAGGATGTACATATATTATTCTATTTGCATAGTGATCCCAGATTCGAGCATAGAATTTCGAGATAGTATATCGAACCGAATTAGGATTTTTCAGTCAATTTTCGACGGCGAACCCTGGATATGGACTTTTGGTTGATTTTGGGAATTATCTATCATAGTTATGACAATGAAATAAGAATGACGGTTCCTAATCAAGAAACCAAATTTGAGTCCGCACTAGGAGGTCGGGTGGACGATACTAGTTCGGAAGTGAAATTGCGTGATCGTGTGAGCAATTAGATTTGAAATTACGTACGGATGATATGTGTACATCGTACGTGCTTGAATGACTGAAATTTTGAAAGAAATAAGAAATGATTTTTTTTGAAAAGAAAAGTATGTTTTGAGAAATATATATGAATAAAGGTGGAAGCTTGGTATCTTTTGAAATCCGCTTTATGAAAAGTAAGTGATATGGTAAGTAACTTTATAAAAGAAAATCAAAATTTAATGTTGAGTTGGCATAAGTAAAGTTATATATATTTATTATGATAAACTTCTTTTATGTTGAATCCAAAACCAGAAGAAGGGTTTTTGAAAATATTTAAAGTATAGAAAGAGGAAATCTATATAAGTGATCCAAAGATTTTTTGCAAGTTGGAAGGGATAAGTTATATATCTATATATATATACACATATATATAAATGATTTTATGAGAATGATTTTGATAAAGGTTTTTTGGAACCTATGGATTTTGAAAAGGCTTTTGATTTTTGGGAAAAATCAAATTTTGGAAAGTTGGGAAGGCACGTTTGGAACGATCGACTTGAGATATCGATTTTGTGTATAGGAGATTTATGAAGGGTATGATTTTAAAGATACTATATGTGTATAGTATAAAATGTTTTGAGATTGGCTCTGGAAAAAAAAGGCGCTCCCATTGGAATGAACTTTATAGGAGATCCACGGGCTGGTTCTACCTTGAGCCATAAATGGGAGGCTCTAAATTGAATCCTGGGAGGAAGTCTAGATAAAATGAAGTTCCTGAGGATTTTGTATTGTGGGTAGCGAAAGTCAACGGCGCTGATGCCTACAGAGAAATTTGGGTTATGTTGTGATGATATTGTAACTCGCTGTCACTGCGATCTACTATGGACCATAGCAGAATTCACGTGTGCCGTGAGAGTCAACAGTCTACATTTGATTTTGCCATGATGAAAACGTAACATCGGTAAACTGCGATCTATGGAGACATAGCGAATGTCGAGAGGCTATGAGAGCCTAAGGCTACATTGGGACTTGACTGATGTAGTCTGCGACCTATGTAGGAGTGTTGAAGTTTCATTTAGCAGCGAAAAATCGCAGGCGCTGATGCCTACAGCTACATGGACTTTTGATGTGATGGCAACGTAATCGGGATGTAACTGCGATCTGTGGCGGGTTCCATGTCGTAATCGAGGGGCACAGAGTGCCTACAGTATTTATAGATTCAACGTAACCATCAGGTTAACTGCAACCATGAAGGGGGTGATGTTTTCTAGAGCATTCTCACGAAAGATGTTTTCTCTATTTTCAAAATGTTTTCTATATTTTCAACAAAATGTTTTTCCAACTATTTTCATTGGGTATTGAAAACGGGTTTACCAAGTACTTATAGATTTTCAGCCCTACGCCAGATCAACATATGACCGAATTTCTATGAGAACAAGGATGGACTCATTGAGACATCGAGTTATAAAAGTATTTTTATAAGGCTATTTTGATAATATTATATAGATTTTAAGGTGTTTAAAAAAATTGAAATAAAAGGACTTTATGATTAAAAATGTTCAAAGGATAAGTTAACTGACAATAAACATTTTGATAAAATTATGGTTTCCTTTCTTTTTGACGACGAAAAGATTCAAAGGGGGAAGGAGTGTGATAACCTGGATTCTGGGAAATCTGTTAATTGATAATTAACTGCGTTAATTAATAGAAACTCTGATTTATAGATTGAACAAATAAATCTGATAATAAATATTTATATCTGGATAAATATTTATTTGATAATCTCCTAATATAATTACTTAAAATTGACAAATTGTTCTTTGAAAGAAAAAATAATTTTGGTTTATATATATATAAGTAGATTTTAAATAGAAAAATTATTATATTTAAATAAAATAAAAACATGTTTGTTTAATTGTATGTATATGTGTGTGTGTATGCGAGTGGATTTTAAATTGAATTTGAATTTAAATTTGAAACTCAAAAGATAGATCTCTTAAAATAATATTGGATTTTAAATATATTTTTTGTGATTTTATTTAGAATAGATTGGTTTTACATTATTTTCTTTATAGGATTTTATTAATATAAATAAGAGAAATGTATTTACTAAATAGAAAATTTAATACAAAAGTTTTATAAACCGTTTTAAAATTGAATAAAACATGCATAATTACGAGTGTTAATTTTAAAATATTGTTAATAACATGTGTAAGTTAATAGACATTTGCAAATGACAAATGTTAACAAATTTAACAAGTTTCACCAATTTATTTTATTTTTATTTTATATTTTATAAAAAACATAATGAAAACTATATATGCACCTATCTCTTCTCTTCATTTCTTTTTCTATCTTCTCATTTTAAAACAATGGAAACTTAAGCCCTGTAAACATTATACAAACTCAAAGAACAAACCTGTAGCCTGTATACATTTTCAAAACCAGAGAATCAAAAACAACAACAAGATCTCATCTTCAATCTACAACCTGTAGCAAGATCAACTCAACTAAGAAACTTCATTTCAGTCCTAATTAACAAGTTTTCAATCTTTTTTCAAGTTCAAAGATCAGATCCTTCAAGTCCACATCAATTTAAAAAGCAAGATCACAACATTCAAGTTTTTTGTCCAAAATTCAAAATTGCTTCCAGCCTCTCAGTTTATTTTTATGGTGAGTAAACTATACATGCAGAAATTACTTAAAGTTAAGTGTATTAGTATTTGTGTGATAATTTAATATGAGTGCATGTATATTTTTATGTGGATGTTTTGAATGCATGTCTGGAACAATAGTGTTAGCGCTGTTCTACAGGTTTAAATTTGTTCAATATCAAATTGCTCTTTCCCTAATTCTGTTTAGGATTTGATTTATAAACATAATCTATTTGTTATGACAAGATCCAATTTTTTATATTAATTTTTGAGTTAGGTATGAAAGTAGTTTAAGTTGGAAAGTAAATTACAGTAAAGCTTAATCATATCAAAAGATTTGATCTCAAAGATTAAATGTTTCAGGTATGTAACCTGATTTGTATTTGAAAATCATGAATTTTAAAAATAAAAACGGGAGTTTTAAGCTTGTAATTCGTGAGAGACGAAGGATGAACGGAATTCGTGTTTGAGGTGATTTCTGGTGATCAGTGAAGTTTGAGTGGTCGGGATCACGGCCGGAGGTAGATGAGGAGTTGACGAGCTTGACAAAAATTGTAGGTGAATTTTTAGTTCATCGTGGCAGTGGCTAATCGTCGATTTAGAATTTCAACACAGAATTGGTCGAGGTCGGAACTTAGGCTACTACGCCGCCGTCGTAGCATCGGGGGAGATCGGTCGTGCGGGAAAAGATAGAGGGGACTCGGGTATAGTTCTAGGCCTGACAACGTGAACTCCAGTGATTGGAATTAGGTGGCCTAAGGTGGTTTAGGTGATCAAGTTACGTCATGTTGGGTTCGAATATGTTCGATTTTTTTCTACTGGATGCGTCTAGATTCAGGGTGGTCGATCAGGTCGAGTTGGTTATTTTCGACTTGCGGAGGGTCTCGGTGACAATCGGAGATGGTCGGGGAGTTCGTGCATGTGCACGAATGCATTTGGGTATATGGGTTGATGTTTTGATTTGGGGAAGGCGGGGACTACTCGGGTCTGGCTCGTGGAAATACGTGGTTTGACTCGAAGTTGAGTTGATGTGAGAATTTCACGGGGTTAGCTCGAGAATCTTATGGGTTTGGCCTAGGTATTTATGAGTTGTTAAGATCAAGTATTAAAAGCTTATCAAAATGTGTAAGTTTCAAAGAAAAATGCAAACCAAGTTCTTAAACAAAGTATTAGCAAGTTTTAAATGAGTTTTCAAAGTTTTAAAATGTTTTCAAATTATTTGTTTAAAATAATAATTATAATAGGTAAATTCCTATATGTTTTGAAGGGGGATTTAAATGTTGTAATTAAATAAATTGTTGATTATTTAATATATTAAGGATGGTTAACTAATTAATTTAATCAGTTAAAGGAATAATTAATTAATTTAATTATTAAGATATTGATTAAGGCTTAATTAATATGTGAAATCAATTTAGAAGATTGATTTATTTATGTGATTTATTAAATGGTAATTATTTAATGAAAGTTATTAAAGGATTAAATTGTTAAACATTAATTAATCTACTTACTAATTAAAGGTTAATTAATGGAGGACGATTAACCAATGGAATACTTACTTAATGAAAGTAATTATGGACAAATAATCTAAATGGATAATTAAAGGATTGATTAATTAAGGAAATTAATCAGAGGCTTGGTTAATGAGTGTGATTAATTAAAAGATAATTAATCAAAGTAAGTGATTATAGGATAATTAATTAATGTAATTAATTAAAGGTCGTTATAATCAATTGTAGTTATTAGTTAATGAGAGTAGTAAGGTAAACTAGTGAGAATGGATAAAGAAAATTTATTCGTAAAGGCTAATTACTTAATGTAAGTCAAGAATAATTAATTGAGGATAATAAATTATGATAGATGATTAAGGGATGATTAATTAATTGGTTTGTAATTAATTAATGTTAATTATTTAAAAGTGAATGAAGTAATTAATTTAATTTATTTAAATTAATTAGAAATGGTGTGACTAAATTAATCTTGCTTATAGATGATAAGGTATATTGAATGTCTTAGATTATTTGATATCTTTTATATGTGATTTGTGATGCTTTGTGATATGAGATACCTTAGTTGAACTGTGATATTGCGCGCTATCTATCTAGGTAAATTGTTGTGTGAATATGAAATCCTGAATATAAATTGTATGGTTTTAAACTTAAACATTTGACTTAAAGAATAACATTAGTTTCGAAGAGATCGGGGTCAGTTATTAGTAAATACCCGAAACCACTCTGATTTGTAATCTACAATTAATTCTTTAGAGATTTGATACGTGAAAACAACAGGCTGGAATTGGGATAAATTAAGTAACTTGGCCTTTTAATTGAGCAATAGTTCTTGGATATTGTTTGTTATAAGTGTTGGTTTAACATGTTAAGAACTCGCACTGGAGTACGAGTTACCCCGGGTTTCAAATATGTCTATGACTCTGAATTTTCAAGTTATTTTGGTTTACTCACGCTGGTTTCCAGCCTGACTCATGTGTTACTTTTATATAATGCTCGGGTCAGACCGAGTATTACAGATTTTCAGGTTAGGGCATTCTGGAGCTGAGGAGACGAGATGGATGACAGGAGCATATGGAGTATATCCCGCTATGTTATATTGTTTGTAGTTGGGACAAGTGAATGATAACTGTCTGGTTTATGTATAAATGGTTGTAACTCTGATAAATTGTATATAAAGTTACAATTACAGCTTTTCTTTGTAAATGCTATTATTTGATATTATATTTATCCACTGCGATTGTGATGTGCTGTTGGTTTCTGTTTTTCTTCTTCCTTCTTTCTTATTTTATTTAACAATCTAAAATTTCTGGCGTTCGATTTCTCGGCACTTCTGCAGTGAATGTATTAATGTCGAATTCTCGAGGTCAAATTTAGGCCGTTACACCAACGTCGGTTGATCAAAAGTAAGAGGCCGTCAAATGAGTTTTAGGCGGAAGCAGTTGCATGTGTGGTTTGTCTTTCAAACCAATCTCTAGTAAAAAGTGTGTAGGGAAAAACATTACAAGAAGCGTGAAGTGGAAGGAAGCCCGGCATTTCCCATTTTAGAGTGTTTGGATGCATAGATTCACTTCCAAAAGGTCACAAGGCAATCAGTGTGAAGTAGATATGCAAAATAAAGAAGAACGCTAAAGGAGAAGTTGAAAGGTACGAGGCAAGATTGGTGGAAAAAGGTTACCATCAATGAGTGGGCGTTGACTATGATGAGGTATTCGCTCCAGTCGCTCGATTAGAAACTGTTAAAACTAATTATTTCGTCGACGACTCAAAAAAATTGAAAGTTACATCAAATGGATGTGAAATCTGCATTCCTTAATGGAGTTCTTGAAGAATAAGTTTGCATCGAGCAGCCATAAGGCTACAAAATCAAGGGAGAAGAAGATAAGGTCTGGAAGCTAAAAAAGGCACTTATGGGTTGAAATAAGCCCGAAGAGCTTGGAATGCTCAAATTGATAAATATTTTCAAGAGATAAACTTCATCAAGTGTTCATATGAGGATGCACTCTATATCAAAATCCAAAATGGTGATATATTAATTATTTGCTTGTATGCAGATGACTTGATCTTCATTGGTAGCAATCCAAGTATGTTTAATGAGTTTAAGAAGGAAATGACAAAGGAGTTCTAGATGAACGATATTAGGTTTATGTCTTACTATCATGGCATTGAAGTAAAACAAGAAGACAAAGGAATTCTAATCACTCAAGAAGCCTATGCTAAAGAAGTACTGAAGAAGTTCAAGACGGATGACACAAATCTGGTATGTATGCCTATGGAATGTGGAATCAAGTTGTCAAAGCATGAGGAATGAGAAAAGGTAGATCCAACACTCTTTCGGAGCTCGATTGGAAGCTTGTGATACTTAACGTGCACAAGACCCAACATCCTATATGCGGTAGGAGTTGTCGGTCGATATATGGAGAACCCAACAGCAACTCATTTGAAGGCAACAAAGAGGATTCTTCATTCTGTCAAAGGGCTAACAAACTTCGGCATGTACTACTCTATTTCTGATAATTACAAGCTTGTTGGATATAGAGATAGGGATTGGAGTGGAGATATGGATGATCGAAAAAGCTTAAGCGGCTTCGTGTTCTACATGGGAGACACGGACTTCATATGAATGTTGAAAAAGAGGTCGATTGTCACTCTTTCCACTTGCGAAGCGGAGTATATAGGTGGTAATTTATGTGTTTTGCATCCAATTTGGTTAGGAAAACTATTAAAAGAGTTGAATTTGCCACAAGTGGAGCAACCAAGATTTTCATTGACCAAATTGTCAGCAATTGCTTTGGCCAAGAACCCAATCTTCCATGATCGAAGTAAGCATACTGATATACACTATCATTACGTTAGAGAGTTTGTTGCCAAAAAGATGTACAACTAGAGTACATATAGACGAATGATCAAGTAGCTGATAACTTCACCAAGCCTCTCAAGCACGAAGATTTTGTTAAGTTAAGGAGTGTGCTTGAAGTAGCAAAATCAAGTTTAAGGGGGTGCTAGAAATAAACTTAATTTTGCAATCTAGATTTTTCTAGAATCTAGAAAATATTTAAAACAAGTGAATGTTTAGGAGATATTTCTGGAGAACCATTGGATTAAGATAATCTCCACCGTTTATTTGTGATGTGAACTCATATAAATAGAGCTGGATTCACTGACTTTGGATGTAAGAAAAAAATATGAACCTTTGTAATAAACTTTACCAATAAAGTTCTTCTCCTTATTATCAAAAAGTCCAATTTTTTCCTTCCACATCCTCTTATCCATCTTCATCTACAATCAAATCTATTTGATATTGAAGACAACTTCCAACAAGTTATTCTAGTTTCTACAGTCAAACAAATGTCGCCAAATAAAAATAAGATAAGGAAACTGATTAGGCAAGTAAAATGACTGCAAAGGAGAGTATTGCTTGTTTCGAGTTGATCAGGAAGATTGGGATTTTCAAAGATGCTGCTTGGTTTTGCATAATCTATTTACTAAGTATAAGGTAGACGATGCAAGGTTTAAAAATGCTAGAAAGTTGGATTCTATAGGAATGAGGAGGGAAATCATTTTGTTGCATGTAAGGGAGTTGCACTGCCAAGGCTTGAGATGTATAAGAATAAGAGTGCTTGGATTGCTCACCAGTTGATTTTGGTTAGTATAGTACGAAGATGGATAGCGCGATGAAACTGAATTCGAATGCAGCTATGGTTATATGTGCTTGAGTTGAGGATGGAGAGTAACATTGATCAAAGCAATAATAATCAAAGAGTTGATAAAGCTGCTGAAGGGGCATAAAATTATGGGTTTTCATGGTTTGGATATTCTAATTTGATAGAAAATTGGAATGGCTTAAAAGATTGATTATGGTCTGAAAATGGTTGATAAAAAACCAGAGAATCTGCAGTTTATGATGGAATCTTTATCTTTCTTGGTTTCTTTGTTTTAATTTTTATTAAGCGGTACTGGGAATAGATTTCGAAGGAACAAACTTTTTTTTATATTCAAAGTGGAAGAAACTTTGCTTTCTGGTTAAAGTTGAATTGATTTATTGCTTTGGTTTTCGTGATATTTCATTTTATCTTTTGAGTCAATTTTTTGGGGGTTCCTTGTTATCATTTTCTCTCGCTTATTAAATCTAATGGTATAGATAAAATGGCTATTATATATAATTTGAGACCGAATCACTAGGTACCACTACACCTTCCTCGTAAGGCAGCTAATCGAAATGATTTTATGGAAATTTTTGCAAAAACTCTTCTGACTAAGAAAGAGAAAGAACTTTTTTGTTGAAATCTCCATATTTTCATTGATTTGGCATACCGGAATAGAGAAAATTAGATCTGGGTGATCTTTTCTTGTATAATTTTGATTTGAAATGATAGAATAGTATTATTTTAATTGAACGCCTAAAGTCATTTCTCCAATAATCATAATCAAGATTTAATACTTTTTTGTTGTTGCATAGAAATATAATCTCATAATTAACTGCAGTTTTTGGCTAAAACAATATAAACCAATCAAACCAAATTAATAGGAACGGTAGAATCAGTTTTGTTTGTTAACGTCGTATGTTTTTGTTTTGTATTTTCAATTATTTTGTTTTCTTGATTCTTATCGACCTTCAATATTTTTATTAAACTTCAACTAGTTATTAAAAATGCAACATTAATGAAAATTTATATTGTTAACTTAAAAAATGTTTTTTCTAACACTTTATGTTAATTTGTAGAAGAAATATAATTTTTTTTCTAATTTATAACATCATCACATTTTTCTATAAATATGGACAAAACTAACTGTTTTATCAATGTTTTGTGGTAGGAACCAGACAATATAACTCATTCAAATACAAATCAATAAAACACTACAAGAGAATTAGGGATTTCCGATGGCTCATAGCCATTGGGCGACCATTCGCGAGCTGTTCACAAATGCCGTCGGAAAATGGCCAACGAATTTTGTTCATTTCCAACGGCCTCGATGAAGAAATTGCTACGGCTACCGACGTCTCTTCTGTAAGCCGCCAGGAGTCGTCAGAAGCCGTCAAAAATCTTGGTTTATTTTTTTCCCTATAGCCGAGCATCACTTCCATAACAATATATAACACAACTCATCAAAATCAATATATAAATCCACTATATAAGCTGAAATCGATATCAATATCGATGTCAATATAAAACTCAAACATCATCATATCAAACGCAAACATATTCAATCAATTAAAAACAAGCCATCCATCACCTATCTCACCCATTCGACTGCAATATTTACATCCAACATCAATATACAATATATACATCCAACATCCAACATCAAACCCCATAAATCAGCTCCACAAATCAACCCCACAAATCAACTACAAAAATTAATGTTAAACACCACATGTCCACAAATCAACTCCACCATTACTCAATGTTTATGTACACCCGTTTCAAAACTGCCAATCGTACATCATGATTCATCATCGTCTCCGGAGCCACCAAGCGAAGGCACTGCTCTATGACGCTCCACATACTCGGCCAAACGCTGGTTCATTTTCTTTATTTGCGCTACTCAGAGGCGATCATGCTTCTGTAGCTGCACAATATACTGTCAAAGCTCATTAATCTCTATGTTATCATAATTCCTTTGGTAAGCCTTTTGTTATTCCCGAGTGTAACGACCCGCAAATTTTCGATAATTAAAATAGCTAATTTAATAAGATTTCGTGATTTAGTGTTAGAAAAAAAATTGTAAGTCGTTTGAAATAATAATAACTAGAATGAAATGCAACAAGATTTTATCTAAGTTAATTATTTATGAATTGAATAAAATCCCAAATCAATCGAAATGATATGTAGTCAAAGGTAATTGAATGAATTTGTATTGTATAGCTAATTGTGACGCTTGTTTGTAAATAATAAACTTATAAGTAATTAACAGCTAACAGTGAAATTATTTAAGTTACCTATTCATTTAGTTAGTCGAATTAAATTTGTGAACCAATTGAAATTGAAATGAAAGTTCATATATTAGTTGAGCGCATTATCTCTAACTGTTGATTAATAATAATGTAGAGTTCATTTGATGTAATATAGTAAATCGACTGATAATGAAATTTTATTTAAAAATCCAATATTGAAATCCGTCAAATATTGAACAATTAAATTTTTTAAATTTAATATTTGGAATCTATTGAATTAATTGAATAACGGGAATTGAATAACTGTTTTAATGAAAATGGTTGTTCTATAATTTGAATTTGTTAAATTTTATAAGTTCGTTTGAATATTTCAAAAGATAGTGATTTAAGAATAATCAAATTTGTTTAAATTTAATATTACAAATGTTTGAATAATTAAATTCCGAATTTGATATGGTTAATTTGATATTGAAATTTAATATATGAAAATAGAGTGAATAATTGAAATTTGATTTAATATGATTCAAATTGGTTTCCAAGGTGAATGTAAGTTATATTGGGATTAAAATAGAGCTAATAAGATTTTAAAATTGGAATTTATTGGATAATTGAATAACGGGGCTAATATGATTAAAAATTATTTGTAAAATGTTATTTTATCATATTGGAGTTATAGTGATGTTATAGAACTTTAAAAACTGAATTTAAAATTTATTTGTGAAAATTGAATATTTTAATATTTAATTATCGACTGAAAAATAGCCAATTTTGAACAGTCTCAGAATTGGACGAAACTAGTTCCATTGGATCCATAATAGTTAGTTATATCGGATTTCAATTTTCGTAGCAATCGAAGTTGTCGTTTGACCGTGGCAACTCGAAACGCGTTGAAATTGCTTTAATATTAATTTGACGAGTTAAAATAGTCATTTTTCAAACAGTCTCGGATTTCGACGAAACTAGTTTCATCGGATCCATAATGTGATATTATTGTAAGATTTCAAATTTCATGTCAATCGGATTACCGTTTGTCCGGGGCAAGCCAAAACGCATAGAAATTCGTTTAATCGGTTTAATTTAAATTTGATCGATTATTTACGTAACTCGCACATACGATCGAATTAGCCTCCGAAACACATTCCATTGTGTTCGGAACATGGGGTAAACCTTAGAAACGCCTACCGGCACGCTTCGTTTGGAGTTTGGAAAATTTTCGGTGAATAGTGTTTTTGCAATTTTCTATAAAAGGCCCTCCATTTCACAATTCGCAAACAAAGGCTAGGGTTTCAGCCCTTAGCCGCCACGATAGAGATGAATGGCCAGAAATTTCGAAGCTTCTTCCTTAATTATTTCCAAATCCGTGAAGAATTAGCAAAAACTCTCAACTACAAAGTTATAGATCTCGACGAGATCTACAAATCCAACGGTGGAGATCGGAAACGGAGCCACGGATTGGCGGCAAAACGCGATGGAAGCAGCTGCGTTTTTCACGCAATTCGAGGCAGAGGATGAGGCCGAGCTTGGAGCTATTTGGGGTGAAGGTGGAGTAAGGCGGTGGCTTCGAATTGGTGTATCCTGATCAAGTTGATGATGTTTGTATTGGGTGCGAGCATTAGGGTTTTTGGCCGGCCTTGGGTTCGTGTATGCGTGCGTTTTACTAGAGCAAGACGCGTGAGGAAGAAAGGGGTAGCGGCCTGGATCTGGTTGCTTTGGAATGGACGGCTGAGATTTGCAGTAGGGTTTAAAATTGTAATTTAATTATATTATAAATTCGTGTAACCTTTAAAATATCATATCTTGTTCGTATGAGGTCGGAATCGGATGAAACAAGTTGCATTGCATTCGTATTGTTGAGCACTACGCTATGGAGCTGGATTGGAATCGTTTGGAGCTAGTGGAAATTTTGGGTAAAATTAAACGCTCGTTTAATTTTATTCGAAATAAAACGCTGGAACTGCATTGAAATCAATGTGAGTGTTTTATAACGCTCACAGCGTACTGAATATCTTTATGCTAGTTAAATTGGACATTATGAAGTGTTATGAATTTTATTTATCGTTGTTTGATAAATTTAATTGTCATTTGAATTAACCGTTGAAAATTAAATTGACCGTTAAAATTGAAATTGAAATTGAATTGCGATAAAATTACCTGACATTGATAACTATGAAATTGCTATGAATTTTATTGTCTATTGGATGTTTTATTTCGATGGATGCTATTGGTTGATATTTAAATGTTTGGATGTTTGTTGCTTATATATAACCTGTTATGCATACATATGACACTATGATTGATTTATGTGATATATATTCATCCTTGACATTTAATTTAAATAAATAATTACTTGGCCATAGGATAGAAAATTATATACGGACGCCGCATTGGCTAAATTAATAATTTTTAAAATCGTCGATTTGAAATTTATTTAAATGTTTGATTTAGAAGTTATAAATAGAAATCAATTTATAGAAATCGAATTTATCGGAAAATTGAGTTTGGAATGTTGAAATAGATTTTGGTTAAAAGAAATTGTTGAATGATTTAAGTTGAGACTTTGAAATTTAAAATTTGGTTATGATTGAATTTCGAAAATTTATTAGTTTTAAAAGATTGAACCTTAATTCGAGCTTTGAACATTACTAAGTAAAAGTGATATAAAAATGATATTTTGAAATTGAGCTTGAAATTGAATCATATTTGAAATTTGGATTTAAACTCGAAAATTGATGGATAATTTTGTTAAGTGTTATAAATGGATATTTTGAAAAATCAAGCTCCAAATCGATATAAATTGAAATTGAATAAATTAAAGGTGAATATAAAATTGAATAAATTTGAAGTCAAAGTTGACATTGATTTGAATTGAAATCGAAATTGAATCGGCAAAATGAAAATTTAAGTTGATTTGAATTTGGAAGTTATAATTGAAATGGATTGGTTTTGAAGCTGTTTTATTTTGTTTTCCAAATTACTCGGTTACATAAACCATTTTTGAATACTTAAACTATTTTAATCTATTTTAAATCTACTTAACCCGATTTAAATTATTTTAAACTAATTTATCTATTTCAAATCCATTTTAAGATTTTAAGTATTTTTAACTATTTTAATTATTTAAAACTACTTTTAAACTCCTTAAAACTATTTTCTAAAATTCTAAGCTGGTCAATAAGGTGAAATGTTTATATTCAAATCTTGATATTAAATACGAATTGGGTTAAATGAAGTTGCAACCTAAATTGAAATTCGAATTGATTTTGAAATCGAAATAAGATATTGAGACGAAAAATGATTTTGAAACGGAATCTCACATTTTAATAGATACGATGATATTTGAAATGGATTTGATTTTTGAAGCGAATGTGATATTTTGATATCAGTTATGAATCGATTTGAAATGTAAAAGAGCCAACGGTGTAATAATATGTAGTTATTAAAGAGACCGGGATCGGACATGGACATACTCTCTGTCGATATCGAAAACCACTTTAATAACTATTATACGCGGAGTGTTGATCCAGAATGAAGTGGATGGTTTGGTCAACGCATTGATGGAAGAAAGAGAGCGATATTGGATGACCCCTGACATGACTAAAACAGGAGCCGCGCCGGGCCATTGAGGTTCGCCACCTCTAGCGGACACACTTCTTCGATACCATATCTATTACATTTGTGATTCGATTTGGGTGCACCCCTTGATTTGGGAGTGTTGTTTCGCGGTGTTGGGGTAGCTGCCGGCTATGCTCAACATCAGTCTGGATCACGCAACTACTAGTATCCTAGTTGGTATCGCCTCATGTACCTTGTCATACTGATTATCCTATTCGCGACCACTACGTTATGTTTTCTGTTATACCTATGGGGTACCCTCTGATAACCACCAGTTTACGGTGGGACTTATGGTGCTGTATAGACTATGGAATTATAAAAATGTGTTAAGGGGGATTATGGTAACGCCTTAACATTATTTAGATACTTTATATTACTGATAGGCATTATGGAAAATCCCGTAATATTTCTTGAGTTATTGCACGCACGTCGACACTGGATATGAGATGTCAAACCCCGTAAACATCTCTGACGTCGTTACACTCTTATTTATTACGATTGATTTAACTTTCATAAGCATATTTTAGTCCTGACTCGAGTGTTTTGTCTTTTCATTACGCTCGGGTCAGTCTTGAGTTTTTCAGATTTTTTGAAGATATATTCTGGAGGATGAAGACGAAGATTTGGTATACTATTACTATTATTACCCTTGCATCATGCTATCTGCTGCATTATTTTAATTGTTCTGTTGTATATGTATAACTCTGATAAATGTTCTATAAATAATTGTCAAAGTATAGTAAACATCTTCATGAACTGTTTATTTGACTATTATATTTTATCGTTCCGCTGCGAGATTTTGTGTTGTTTCATTTCCTTTATTTCTCTTTCTTTTCTTTTCTTATTTACCCCAATAACTATCTGCCCTTTTGAATGGTTTGTAATCGACATGTGTATTTGATAGTTGATTTAAATTGTCCAAAAAGGCGGGTCGTTACAGTTGGTATCAGAGCCTTGGTTTAGCGATAAACCTTGGCTCTAGTGGGGAATAACTCAATGAAATAGAAGTAAACTATATGAATGAGTTGAGTGTATATGAGAGAGCGTACTTGTTATTCGATATAAAATGGTTTTATATTGTGTTAACTTTGTTCCGTTGAGTGTTTATGAATTCTGGTCGATACTTGGGACGCCAAGGCGTCGATAGGAATTTCTAAACACTCGAATAGGACAAACCAACACAATATCGTTTTGGAATATATTTTATATAAAAGAATTATTTGAATATTTATTCATTTTGATTGAATTGATTGTTAGGAGATGATAATATTAGATTATTATCGTTATTGTTTGATCAATCAATATTTACAACAATTGATTAAATAACAATGGTTAGGAAAATGAAATCTTGTAAACACAATTGATAATGAATATAAATGAATTTTAACTTGGATTTGGGAATTTAAATTTCGGTGTTTGAAATTGACTTACAAGAATTTGAAAATATAATATGAGTATTATATGATAGTATAATTGAGTTGAAATTGTTTTCGAAGGATTTTTTTAATGATAAGTGTCATATCCCCTTCTCTTGACGTAAGAAAATGATTTCGGTGATGAGTGCACGCATCATCGGCGTTTCGTTTTGAGAGTCCGAGTGGGGGAGACCACTTAGTAGCTTGTCTAAACCTTGTTTTGATTCAAATTTTATTTTATTTTGTATTCTCTATAGTATGATTTGATATATAAATTATATAAGTATATATTATTTCAAAACTTGATTTGAAATGAAACCGGGATTGGAATTCTTAAGTCCTTTAATAATTAATGATTTTTTTAAAAATGATTGAAATGAATTTAGACTTGAATCATTAAGGAACTTCTGAATTGTGAAATGAGAAATGAACCTAAGAGCTAAGTGAAAATATCAATTGAAGTAGAAATCCTTAGAATTAGGAAATTATGAACTTAAAATAAAATTGAAACTGTAAAATTTGCATAGTATTAAATTTCATTTTATAGCATAGATATAACTTACCAAAATATTTAAGAAGTTCAAAAATGTTATATGAATTGTTAATTGGATAATATACAAGTATAGGTTTGAATAATGAAATATGCATTTAATTAATGGTTTGCAAATATAAATAAAATTGTTAGTAAATAATTGGAATTTAAATTAACTTTTAAAGGTGATTCACAATTATGTTAATATAAAATGGAAATACTATAAGTGAATGAATAAAATTTAAAATTAATGAAATATAAAATTGGTAAATGGAAACTAATTAAATTTGAATATAACTAAATGTCAACAAACTTGGAAGTGTATGAAATTAAAATTTACTTGGAAATGTATAATTGATTTAGTGTAGATTTTGGATGGATGTTAATGTTTGATATGCATTGGTTGTTAGATGGATGATAATTGATTAAGTAGAATTCATTAGTGTTAATGGAATTGAATAAACGGGATAAAATTTTAAAATAATTAAATTCAAATTTGAAGCAAAGTGAAATTAAATATAATTGAATTCAATTTTAATTGAAGCAAATTGACTTGAATTTAAAATGTGAATGAAACAAACTTGAATAAATCAGAAACAAATTGAATGTTAACCTATTGCATGGATGAATAAGAAAATAAATGACTTTGTGTTTATGATTGTTCTTTAGAAAATTTTAAGTTTTGATGGTTTGTACTTTGAAATAATAAAAGCAAAATTTTGAGAGAAAAAAAATCCAAAATTGTCCAATATATGCTGAAACGAAAACAACCATAACTTTTAATGGCTGAACGGAATTCGACGATCTTGGACTTTTCGGAAAGCTTAGAAACTATAGCACAACTTTTATTTAAAGTGTCTTGAGAAAATTCCTTCGTCTACTAGGTTAAAAACTTGAATGTTACTCGCTGTCCTGTGTAAAAATAAGTTAAATCAGTAGTATACACCCTTAGTATTTTCGTCATACCTTTTGATTGGTTTATCGGATTTTGATGATCTTGCACTTTATGAAAAGCTAAGAACTTAAGCTAAATCTTTTGTTTTAAGTGTTTTGTGTTTTGATGTCGGTTAGAAGGTCGAAAACGTGGGTGAACGTCGCTGACCTGCGCAATTCATTGCCCAGGCTGAGGCGTATCCTCTAGGTAAAACCGCCATAATTTTTGAACGTATGGTCCGAATTCGATGATTTTGGACATTCCGGAAAGCCTGAAATGAATGCAACAACTTTTTTTTAGATTCTATTGCCTAATTTTATAGTTTAGGTGACCTAAAATTAGGATTTGTTTGCTGTCCTGAAATTGGAATCTCAGTTTTGAAGCTAAATATGTTATATATATGTTGTGTAGGCTAAGTATATCGATCTATCTTTATATGCATGGTTCTAACTTAGTTATTGAGTGTTTAGTAGGTGCGGATTGCGCGTGCTTCGCATTTGGAGCTCTCCTTCGCGATATTAGCCGTATATGCTCGCTAACAATATATAAGGTACATATCTCGGATTACATACCGTACTTTTACACTTTTTCCCTGCGGGATGCCTCATCACTTGATGAGATGTATATTCGCGGTATATACTGTCATTTTTTTTACGATCGAGCCGCGCAAAGGAGACTCTGCCGAAATTTTCCGTAAAATCCGGGTGTTAGAAAATTTTTCAAGTTTTAAAATTTTTTATAACTTGTTTTGATTACTAACTTTTAAAGTTAGGAAGCCGTTTGGAGTAACTTAGTGGAAGCGTAGTTATGACTGTATAAATGGAATTTCATTGTTTATTAGTGGATAATTTTTAATAAAATATATCAAATGTTGAATTCTTTACTTAGTTCTTTTTCCCTTCTTTTTCCTTTTCGGGGACGAAAAGTTTTGAGTGGGGAAGAGTGTAACGACCCGTAAATTTTCGATAATTAAAATAGCTAATTTAATAAGATTTCGTGATTTAGTGTTAGAAAAAAAAATTGTAAGTCGTTTGGAATAATAATAACTAGAATGAAATGCAACAAGAATTTATCTAAGTTAATTATTTATGAATTGAATAAAATCCCAAATCAATCGAAATGATATGTAGTCAAAGGTAATTGAATGAATTTGTATTGTATAGGTAATTGTGACGCTTGTTTGTAAATAATAAACTTATAAGTAATTAACAGCTAACGGTGAAATTATTTAAGTTACCTATTCATTTAGTTAGTCGAATTAAATTTGTGAACCAATTGAAATTGAAATGAAAGTTCATATATTAGTTGAGTGCATTATCTCTAACTGTTGATTAATAATAATGTAGAGTTCATTTGATGTAATATAGTAAATTGACTGATAATGAAATTTTATTTAAAAATCCAATATTGAAATCCGTTAAATATTGAACAATTAAATTGTTAAAATTTAATATTTGGAATCTATTGAATTAACTGAATAACGGGAATTGAATAACCGTTTTAATGAAAATGGTTGTTTTATAATTTGAATTTGTTAAATTTTATAAGTTCATTTGAATATTTCAAAAGATAGTGATTTAAGAATAATCAAATTTGTTTAAATTTAATATTACAAATGTTTGAATAATTAAATTTCGAATTTGATATGACTAATTTGACATTCAAATTTAATATATGAAAATAGAGTGAATAATTGAAATTTGATTTAATATGATTCAAATTGGTTTCCAAGGTGAATGTAAGTTATATTGGGATTAAAATAGAGTTAATAAGATTTTAAAATTGGAATTTATTACCCGCCGTTCGTAGCTCGGTTGGTTAGGGAGCTAGGAGATGGGGACTAAAGGACTGTGTCCGGGCAGGTTCGAATCGCAACGCCTAACCATCAGTGGGAGTTTCAACGTTAAGCATCCGTGTGCGACTACTAAATAAAAGCGGGGTAGACACACGGCGTGGGGTTTACTTAAGTGAGTATCAATGAATGCCATGATCTTAAGATTCCCCATGATATCCAAAAAAAATTGTAATTTATTGGATAATTGAATAACGGGGTTAATATGATTAAAAATGATTTGTAAAATTTTATTTTATCATATTGGAGTTATAGTGATGTTATAGAACTTTTAAAACTGAATTTAAAATTTATTTATGAAAATTGAATATTTTAATATTTAATTATCAACTGAAAAATTGCCAATTTTGAACAGTCTCAGAATTGGACGAAACTAGTTCCATTGGATCCATAATAGTCAGTTATTATCGGATTTCAATTTTCGTAGCAATCAGAGCTGCCGTTTGAATGTGGCAGCTCGAAACGCGTTGAAATTGTTTTAATATAAATTTGACGAGTTAAAATAGTCATTTTTCAAACAGTCTCGGATTTCGACGAAACTAGTTTCATCGGATCCATAATGTGATATTATTATAAGATTTCAAATTTCATGTCAGTCAGATTTACCGTTTGTCCGGGGCACGCCAAAACGCATAGAAATTCGTTTAACCGGTTTAATTTAAATTTGATCGTTTATTTCCGTAACTCGCACATACGATCGAATTAGCCTCTGAAACACGTTCCATTGTGTTCGGAACATGGGGTAAACCTTAGAAATGCCTGCCGGCACGCTTCGTTTGGAGTTCGGAAAATTTTCGGTGAATAGTGTTTTTGCAATTTTCTATAAAAGGCCCTCTATTTCACAATTTGCAAACAAAGGCTAGGGTTTCAGCCCTTAGCCGCCACTATAGAGATGAATGGCGAGAAATTTCGAAACTTCTTCCTTAATTATTTCCAAATCCGTGAAGAATTAGCAAAAACTCTCAACTACAAAGTTGTAGATCTCGACGAGATCTACAAATCCAACGGTGGAGATCGGAAACGGAGCCACGGATTGGCGGCAAAAAGCGATGGAAGCAACTGCGTTTTCACGCAATTCGAGGCAGAGGATGAGGCCGAGCTTGGAGCTATTTGGGATGAAGGTGGAGTAAGGCGGTGGCTTCGAAGTGGTGTATCCTAATCAAGTTGAAGATGTTTGTATTGGGTGCGAGTATTAGGGTTTTTGGGCGGCCTTGGGTTCGTGTATGCGTGCGTTTTACCGGAGCAAGACGCGTGAGGAAGAAAGGGGTAGCGGCCTGGATCTGGTTGCTTTGGAATGAACGGCTGAGATTTGCAATAGGGTCTAAAATTGTAATTTAATTATATTATAAATTCGTGTAACCTTTAAAATATCATATCTTGTTCGTACGAGGTCGGAATCGGACGAAACAAGTTGCATTGCGTTCGTATTGTCGAGCACTACACTATGGAGCTGGATTGGAATCGTTTGGAGCTAGTGGAAATTTCGGGTAAACTTAAACGCTCGTTTATTTTTATTCGAAATAAAACGTTGGAACTGCATTGAAATCAAGATGAGTGTTTTATAA
Organism: Allium cepa; assembly: GCA_030765085.1. Lineage (NCBI taxonomy): Eukaryota > Viridiplantae > Streptophyta > Magnoliopsida > Asparagales > Amaryllidaceae > Allium > Allium cepa. Next base: position 691,488,327 of record CM060937.1, on the reverse strand, counting down.
CGCTCACAACGTACTGAATATCTTTATGCTAGTTAAATTTGACATTATGAAGTGTTATGAATTTTATTTGTCGTTGTTTGATAAATTTAATTGTCATTTGAATTAACCGTTGAAAATTAAATTGACCGTTAAAATTGAAATTGAAATTGAATTGCGATAAAATTACCTGACATTCATAACTATGAAATTGCTATGAATTGTATTGTGTATTGGTTGTTTTATTTCGATGGATGCTATTCGTTGATATTTATATATTTGGATGTTTATTGCTTATATATAACCTGTTATGCATAAATATGACACTATGATTGATTTAAGTGATATATATTCATCCCTGACATTTAATTTAAGTAAATAATTACTTGGCCAGAGGATAGAAAATTATATACGGACAGCGAATTGGCTAAATTAATAATTTTTAAAATCATCGATTTGAAATTTATTTAAATGTTTGATTTAGAAGTTATAAATAGAAATCAATTTATAGAAATCGAATTTATCGGAAAATTGAGTTTGGAATGTTGAAATAGATTTTGGTTAAAAGAAATTGTTAAATGATTTAAGTAGAGACTTTGAAATTTAAAATTTGGTTATGATTGAATTTGGAAAATTTATTCGTTTTAAAAGATTGAACCTTAATTCGAGCTTTGAACATTACTAAGTAAAAGTGATATAAAAATGATATTTTGAAATTGAGCTTGAAATTGAATCATATTTGAAATTTGGATTTAAACTCGAAAATTGATGGATAATTTTGTTAAGTGTTATAAATGGATATTTTGAAAAATCAAGCTTCAAATCGATATAAACTGAAATTGAATAAATTAAAGGTGAATATAAAATTGAATAAATTTGAAGTCAAATTTGACATTGATTTGAATTGAAATCAAAATTGAATCGGCAGAATGAAAATTTAAATTGATTTGAATTGGGAAGTTATAATTGAAATGGATTGGTTTTGAAGCTATTTTATTTTGTTTTCCAAATTACTCGGTCACATAAACCATTTTTGAATACTTAAACTATTTTAATCTATTTTAAATCTACTTAACCCGATTTAAATTATTTTAAACTAATTTATCTATTTCAAATCCATTTTAAGATTTTAAGTATTTTTAACTATTTTAATTATTTAAAACTACTTTTAAACTCCTTAAAACTATTTTCTAAAATTCTAAGCTGGTCAATAAGGTGAAATGTTTATATTCAAATCTTGAATTTAAATACGAATTGGGTTAAATGAAGTTGCAACCTAAATTGAAATTCGAATTGATTTTGAAATCGAAATAAGATATTGAGACGAAAAATGATTTTGAAACGGAATCTGACATTTTAATAGATACGATGATATTTGAAATGGATTTGAATTTTGAAGCGAATATGATATTTTGATATCAATTATGAATCGATTTGAAATGTAAAAGAGCCAAAGGTGTAATAATACGTAGTTATTAAAGAGACCGGGATCGGATATGAACATACTCTTTGTCGATACCGAAAACCACTTTAATAACTATTATACGCGGGGTGTTGATCCAGAATGAAGTGGATGGTTTGGTGAACGCGTTGATTGAATAAAGAGAACGATATTGGATGACCCCTGACATGACTAAAACAGGAGCCGCGTCGGGCCATTGAGGTTCGCCACCTCTAGCGGACACACTTCTTCGATACCATATCTATTACATTTGTAATTCGATTTGGGTGCACCCCTTGATTTGGGACTGTTGTTTCGCGGTGTTAGGGTAGCTGCTGGCTGTGCTCAACATTAGTCCGGATCACGCAACTACTAGTATCCTAGTTGGTATCGCCTCATGTACCTTGTCATACTGATTATCCTATTCGCGACCACTACGTTATGTTTTGTGTTATACCTATGGGGTATCATTTGATAACCACCTGTTTACGGTGGGGCTTACGGTGCTGTATAGACTATGGCATTATAAAAATGTGTTAAGGGGGATTATGGTAACGCCTTAACGCTATTTTGATACTTTATATTACTGATAGGCATTATCTACTTAGCGTACATTACTACATAGTAGATAGTTTAACGGATCCTTAAGAGATGGAAAATCCCGTAACATCTCTTGAGTTATTGCACGCAAGTCGACACTGGATATGAGATGTCAAACCCCGTAAACATCTCTGACGCCATTACACTCATATTCATTACGCTTGATTTAACTTTCATAAGCATATTTTAGTCCTGACTCGAGTGTTTTGTCTTTTCATTACGCTCGGGTCAGTCCTGAGTTTTTCAGATTTTTTGAAGATCTATTCTGGAGGATGAAGACGAAGACTTGGTATACTATTACTATTATTACCCTTGCATCATGCTATCTGCTGCATTATTTTAATTGTTCTGTTGTATATGTATAACTCTGATAAATGTTGTATAAATAATTGTCAAAGTATAGTAAACAGCTTCATGAACTATTTATTTGACAACTATATTTTTTCGTTCCACTGCGAGATTCTGTGTTGTTTCATTTCCTTTATTTCTCTTTCTTTTCTTTTCTTATTTACCCCAATAATTATCTGCCTTTTGATTGGTTTGGAATCGACATGTGTATTTGATAGTCGATTTAAATTGTCCAAAAAGGCAGGTCGTTATACCGAGCCTACAAAACAAGTCAAAATATTTTTAAGTTATTACGTAACTTTTATAAAAAATAAGCAAATTATCGGGTGGCATATACTGTTTTGCAGCTTGTATATCTCTAAACTCGGCTTCTGTGATGTTATATTTTGAATCCAATGCAATGTATTCTACAGTTACCGATAGTTGAGTACTGCTTATACAACCATCCCAAAAGGGTTACTTAGCAACTTCCAATAAATCATAATTTTTTGCTCCAGTACTTGGTTCTTCTTCGATATTAATAACAATATTGCAATCAAATTCAATAGTAGAGAACAAAGAACTTACTACATCTTCGACCATATCTTCTATGGGATTCATGGGAATAATTTCATTATCCATCTCCTCCTCTAAATGTATGGGATTAGGTGCTATAAGTTCTCCATGATGATACTACACCAAATAATTCGGCATAAAACCATATTGTTTCAAATAAACTATTACCATATTCAGTATCAAATGCCATAATAATTTGCACCTACTACACGGACAACAAGTTTCTCCGTCGTTCCCATTATTACCTAAAGAGAATTCAATAAAGACGTGCATACCATTTTGAAAATGTTCACTTATTGAGCCTTCAATTTCTTTTCTTTGTTGACATATCCAGCTCGGATCGATAAAATAATTGATCATTTTCCTGCTTTAAAACATAAAAATGCATTAATCACTTACGTATTGAAATTTTATTTTTCAAATATATCATACATTTAAATTTTCTCAAATAAAAAGTATTATATTTAATTTTATACTTAAATGAATTTACACATTATATTATATGAATATAACGTACAAGTTTTAGGTTATTGCTTTACAATTTGATGGTTGGTCACCCTACATCCCATTACAAATACAACAGTAACTATATTTTACAAATCATTTCATTTTAAAATATTCAACGGAATTTCGACAATACTTCCCCTTTATTCGATGTATCGTACACATATACATGTACATAGGAAACAAAAAGAAAGTATTGTCGAAATTTTGCGAACCATTTAAAATGAAATGATTTGCATAATAAAATTATTTTATTATGTTTGTAACTTTTCAAATACAGAGATAAATTTGACAAATATTGTATCGAATGAATATAAATGTCCATTCTGTGACAAAAACGAATATCCATACAACTATTTTATGCACGATTTGTCAAACGGGGCCAAAAACACTCTAAACGATCTACAAAAAGTAAAGTGTATTATGTTTGCGCAAAAAATGGGCAAACACCTCAAAGTCGTACGATTTAGTTGATTATATGTTGTTCTTAGTGATTTGGGTGATTTATGCAAATATGTAAAAAGCAGGGACTAAACTGTAAAAGACACACAGATTTATAGTGGTTCGGCCAGAACGTGCCTATGTCCACTTTATATGTTATTCTCCTTTTTCTCTTCAGATTACAAGTACAAAGCTTTGTATCCAAGTATATGAATGTTGTTTGAAAGTTCTATCCGTGCTTGAGCTCTCAAACTTTTCCGTCATTGTTGTACCCCTGCCCCTCTATTTATAGAGTGAGGTTGGGGACAGGGGTCTAGGATGTTTTAGCTGCTGGTGGGCCTGGGCTGATGCAATCTGGACTAGCAACTTTGGTTCGGCATGCTCTGGTTCGGTCGTTGCTTGGTGGAGTTTGATTCGATGGTGTGTAGAGGGTTGGTCTGGTGCTTGATTCTGTGAGGCTTGGATCGGTGGGAAGCCATCCGGTGAGGGTGGTGAAAAATGCAGCTTCGGTTGTAGTTGATTCGGTGGGAAGGGAAGTGGAGTTGGTTCGGTCTCGGTACTACCGAATGGATCCTATACTGAGAATGCCGAATGATCCCTTGTGTTGGGAATGCCGAATGAGCCTTCATATTTGAGAATGCCGAATGAGCCATAGGGAGTTCGAATACCGAACGAACTCAAACACTTGAACTACCGGATGAAAGCGAGGGGTTTTAAGTACCAGATGACGCTTATTACCGGATGAACTCCGGAAGTGTAGTGTCGAACGAACTCTTGCCTTGCTTTACCAAATGAACCTTTGTACTTGAATCATGAGTGAAATCCCAGACTTATATACGCTTGCTTGCTTCTTCTTGTTCCGGTCGTGGTGGAAACGCACACAACATTGATATTCCAGTTTTGACCAAAAATGGGATAACACTTTGCCCCCCAAAACATGATAATAAGGCGTGTTTTGAATGGTTCCGAATCCATTATCAAGAGTCCATAGCCATATTGCCAGAGTATATCATCCTTGACTGCTCTGAGTCGATGTCCAATTCCAAATCCAATAACCAAAGCCTGAGCCAATTCCATATCCATCCGAACTCGACAACCGAGTCCCAATCCATCCTTATCCAATAGCCAATAACTGAATCCAGGACCTCTTTGGGTCGATATCCAAATCCATAACCTCTCCTGGTTCTTGCCAAGCGTGATCCACATCTGATGACCGTGGTCCAGTGTCCCTGGACGTTGAGCTAACCTCTTCGGGTTCTTGCCAAGCGTAATCCACACTTGACGACCTTGGTCCAGTGTCCCTGGACGTTGAGCTAACCTCTCCGGGTTCTTGCCAAGCGTAATCCACACTTGACGACCTTGGTCCAGTGTCACTTGACGTTGAGCTAACCTCTCCGGGTTCTTGCCAAGCGTAATCCACACTTGATGACCTTGGTCCAGTGTCCCTGGACGTTGTGTAATGCCATGGCTTATGTCCTAAGCCGAATCCTGGTCTCTCCGGACCCTTGTGGAGCATAGTCCATACTCAACGACCTGAAAATAACAATTGATAATACAAGGCCTAAGTCCTAGGCCGAATCCTAGTCACTCCGGACCCTTGCCGAGCATAGTCCATACTCGACGACCTGAATGAGTCAATTTACCATGTTCGGGCGAAGCGACTCACCCCTTGCCAGGCATAATCCATACCTGACGACCGTTTATCAAAAATCAGATAAAAATCCAATCGAAATCCAATCCAAAATCCATATCCAAAATCTAAATCAAAACCAGAAAACCAAAAATCCAAACCAGCATCCAAAACCGAAAACAATCATTCAAAGGAAAATCCAAATCAAAAAGCAAGAAAAACCAGGAGCTCAATCCAAGCTCCAAAACCGAAAACCAAAAACAAAAGCAGTGTCCAATCCAAAAGCAAAAGATAAGTTTCACAAACCATAGCATTGCAGTTTATCATCATTCAGAGCATGCCTAGGGGCTATCTCTGTCCCCGTACATGTGTAAATGACTTGGTTGCTTGCCAATAGTTCGCTACTTATTTCATAATAACCTGGTCAATGGATGATCAACCGACCATCATTCCTGGGCCTCCCGCCATCGTAGCTTGAGGTAGGCGGCTGTTGCTCCTGCCCCGCCGTTGCATTCCGAGGTCCAACATATTGTGGCAGCTGTCCATTCCTTACATGCTCCTCAATTATGTCCTTTAGGTTCCTGCAGTTGTTGGTGTCGTGTCCATCCAAATCATGGAAGAGACAGTGCCTTCCTGATGTTCTTTCCCGTTCTGTTGGATCTCTCCTAGCCGGCCTCCGGTAGGGAAGGCGATTCCGAGTATCCAGGTATATCCGCTCCAGCGTCTCGTTCAATCCTGTGTATGTGGGAAACTTTAGATCCTTCCATTGCTTCCTAGCATTTCTAGAATCATCGTCCAACTTCCTTTTTCCTTTGTCTTTATCCAAACCTTTGCTGGATGGTCCTCCAACCTCAATTGCATTAACCTTTTTTAACTTTAAATCCGTACTCGCATCTTCTTGCCGAAGGAACCTTTCTGCCTCGTGAAAGAATTCGTCGAGATCCCGTGGGGGATCTCATATCAGAGATACCTTGAAATCCGAGTTCTCCCTGACTCCTGATACTGCTGCCATTAAAACCATCGATGGATCGGGCCAATCCACCGAAGCAACTGCTGCACTGAATCGAGTTAGAAAAGCCCTAAGCGATTCATCGATCCTTTGCTTTACCGATGTCAATGTCATCAAGTTCTTTGGTCTCTTGACATGAACCCGAAACTGTCCCAAAAACCTTTCCACCAATTCCCTCCAAGTCCTGATAGATCCTTCTCCCAGCTGCCTAAACCACATCGCGGCTAAATCCGTCAAGTACAAAGGGAAGCATCGGGCCATCACTTCCTCCGATGCCCCCAGCACCTCCATGTGTCTAGTGTACCTCATCAAGTGATCCGTAGGGTCTGTCTTGCCATCGTATACCTCCATGCTAGGTAGCTTGAATTTAAGTGGATTATGAGCCATCCTTATTTCCCGAGCAAACGGACTCCTGTTCACTCCTTCCAAGTCTCCGTTGGTCAAACCACCTCGCACAGTCTTCCTGATTATATCCACCAATCCAGCGTTGTCTGTCGGGTGTTGCGCCCGAGGGAATTCCGGTACATACTCTTCATGTGGCTCGCTAGCAGCAACGTTAGTTCTAGCCTGTTGAACTCCTTCCAAAGGTCCTCCTATGTTGGATCCTGCGGGCCTGCCCCCAAGTCCTTGTCGATTGCCCTCTGGCTCTGCATCCTGTCCTCCATTGGGTTCCATAACCCTAGCTCCTTGTCCTGCATCCACGGCTGCTGTAGCCGTTCCTAATTTCTGGGTCCCTGCAGCTCTCATTTGCTCCAAGAAAGTCTGCATCATCTCCTGTTGACTCTTTAACAACCTCTCTTGCAGTGAATTTGTTATGGCTTCCATTTCATTCCGGGTTATGTAGATCGAAGCTGGTACTTCCTCACCTCCGGAGGATACTTGTTGACTTCCTTCCTGTTGGCTTCTCTCAGCCCTTAGCCTTCTACTGTTTTGCCTAGCCATTGTCTTCCAAATCCAAACTTCTATCCGATATAGCGGGCGCTAGTTCTTCTCAGTGAAAGCACCAAAATGTTTGCGCAAAAAATGGGCAAACACCTCAAAGTCGTACGATTTAGTTGATTATATGTTGTTCTTAGTGATTTGGGTGATTTATGCAAATATGTAAAAAGCAGGGACTAAACTGTAAAAGACACACAGATTTATAGTGGTTCGGCCAGAACGTGCCTACGTCCACTTTATATGTTATTCTCCTTTTTCTCTTCAGATTACAAGTACAAAGTTTTGTATCCAAGTATATGAATGTTGTTTGAAAGTTCTATCCGTGCTTGAGCTCTCAAACTTGTCCGCCATTGTTGTACCCTTGCCCCTCTATTTATAGAGTGAGGTTGGGGGCAGGGGTCTAGGATGTTTATAGCTGCTGGTGGGCCTGGGAAGATGCAATCTGGACCGACAACTTTGGTTCGGCATGCTCTGGTTCGGTCGTTGCTTGGTGGAGTTTGATTCGGTGGTGTGTAGAGGGTTGGTCCGGTGCTTGATTCTGTGAGGCTTGGATCGGTGGGAAGCCATCCGGTGAGGGTGGTGAAAGATGGAGCTTCGGTTGTAGTTGATTCGGTGGGATGGGAAGTGGAGTTGGTTCAGTCTCGGTACTACCGAATGGATCCTATACTGAGAATGCCGAATGATCCCTTGTGTTGGTAATGCCGAATGAGCCTTCGTATTTGAGAATGCCGAATGAGCCATGGGGAGTTCGAATACCGAACGAACTCAAAAGCTTGAACTACTGGACGAAAGCGAGGGGTTTTAAGTACCAGATGACGCTTATTACCGGATGAACTCGGGGAGTGTAGTGTCGAACGAACTCTTGCCTTGCTTTACCGAATGAAGCTTTGTACTTGAATCATGAGTGAAATCCCAGACTTATATACGCTTGCTTGCTTCTTCTTGTTCCGGTCGCGGTGGAAACGCACACAACATTGATATTCCAGTTTTGATCAAAAATGGGATAACATATTATAAAACAATTTTTACAATAATTTATATATATTCTAAGAAACGCATACACTAAATCGTCGTATTCATTATCTTGAAAACATATACACTAAATTTTGAGCATCGACTCTAATTGATACTAGTTGCCCTAATGCACGCATGCACTAATTAGTTAATGCATATACACCAATTAACGCACATATAACTAAAAAAATTTCTCTCAACATTTCAGTGATGAATAATTATAGTAATAATCTAACTAGCATTAAATAGGGTATACCAAACAATCAACGAGTATTATTCAACTATAATAACAAATTAACCCTAATTTAACAAATCAAAATTAATTATGATTTAGGAATAAAACTTGATTGGAGATTGATGAAGGGCCTAGGCTTGTCAAGTGTGGATAATGATGAAGTTGGAGATGCTCAAGGAGGTGCAGGATCTAGTTGACGACAGGGAGGAGGTGGTGGAGGTAGGGATTTTGATGATTTGGGGGAGATCGGAATAATGGAAGCAGCTCTCGACCAAAGACCTGTATACATGAAAATTTTCGACGGTTAGCAATGGCCATCGAAGGTAACATTTCTTAGGTTTTTGTCGGCATGTGACGGCTATTATATTTTATTTACGAAAATGGCATGGAGATCGACAGTCGTCATTAGCAGTCGAAAATTGCCGTCGATGACCGTTGGAATTGTCCGTCTCCATGTACTGTTGTGAATTATTAAAACATGTCAAACCAAACCAATTTTTCTGCTTGGTTGTTTTAGTTTTGAAAAATACTGGTTTAGTTTACTTTGGTTTTTGTTTATTGAATTTGATTTTATTAATTTTTATTAGTTTCACATCGAAACAAACATTTACACGTCCATAGTAAAGTAGTACTTCTATATATTTTTTAATTTTTCCGATAGTCACTAAAATGAAATTATGAGAATATAATGCTAATAATGTTTAGATTTAGTATCGAAATAAGAATTTCAAATTATTATTATATAGTATTTTAAAATTATTTTTCTAATATAAAATCTATTTATTTCCTATAATATAGGAATTTCAAATCAAGCTGTGACGCCCTACCCCAAGACCCACATTAAAAAAGAGAATTACATAGTAATTCTGTCTGATAATGTAGAGAATAGGGCTAGTTAAGGGTGACTATGGAAAAGAATAAAGCCCGCTAGAATGGTGGAAGATATACGTCGAGACTGGGATGCACTACCATAAGCCTTTGCCGCATTCAGATTACTAGAATGAGCACCCTTCTTTTCGAAATCATTTGGAAATAACTTTCAATATAAATATTTTACAATATTTGAAATTAATTTAAAGCTATTAAAATTATACATTATCTGTAATAAGAGAATTGTCATAACTTAATAATAGCACGTGAAAACGCAGACGAAAATGTAAAATAATACACTAAACACTTTTTCACACCAACTTGAAAATGCTATTTTAATTTTAAAACAGTAAAATATAAATGTAACGACCCTAAATTTTAAATAATTTAATTTGGAAATATTTAATTAATTTTAAATATTTGATTTATGGTTTGGATTGAATTTTCAATATAACTTTGAATTTGACGATTAAAATTATAGAATTTAATATATTGGAAACTGAATAAAAATTTGAATCTTCAAATGTAAGCCGATTAAAAATATTTCAAAAGCTTGTAAAATTCATATTGATAATACTGAAGATTATAGAAGCTTCAGAATTGAAATTGAAAGTGAATTGTTCAGTTTTGAAATTTAATCGTTCGAATCGATATTTAAAAATAGTCGTCCGAGGCACAGTCTCGGAATTCGACGAAACCAGTTCCATTGGGTCCGTAATATTGAATTATTGCCGGATTTCAAATTTCGTAATTTTTGGAGTTGTTATGTGAATACACGGTGAGTAAACGCGTTGAAATTTGTATCGAAACGAATTTAATTTAAATTTAAATTTAAATTAAAATAAACAACAGCATCCCCTTTCTCACGCCTAAAATCACGTTCTCTCTGAAAAAAATCGTGACCAACATACCTCTTCCCTCTGATAAATCACGTTCTTCTCTTCAGTATTCAATCGAAAAAAAAAAAGAGAAAATAATGGCCGCTCTCAAAATTTAATGCTCGAACGAAACCATATAGGCCGATGTCGTTTCCGTCTTTTTCGCCCCTCTCTTCAAAAATTGAAACGCAGCAGTTAAAAAAAAACAAAAATTTATTATAAATGGCCGCAGCCAAAACGAAGTCGCGGTCAACAGGGGGAGGCGCGCGTTCGCGCTAGGCCACGATCGCGTAGGCGCGATGGCTACAGGGGCGGCGATCGAAGGGTGGAGACGCGAGGCGACGACTGTGGCATGCGACAGCATGGGGTAAGCGGCGGCAGCGCTTCACGCGTGCGCGCGGCGACAACGCGCGAGGCGAATCGAGATTCAAGGAGATTGCGTTCGATTGGATGGAGGCGCGTGTGGGTGGCGCAGGAGCGTGGGGTGTGTCGCGGTGGCGCGCGACTCGTGTTGGTGGCTGTGGCGATTTGACAGTGGGGGAGGCGATGCAGTGGGCTCACGCGTGGAGGAGGCGCGTCACGCGGCAGTGCTCGCGCGTGGTGATTTTGGCGATCTGGAGGAGGGCAGTGGGTAGAGGAGGGACTGCAGTAAAGGTAATTGATTTTTGTTTTTAATTTAGTAAACATTTACATATATATTGAAAAATATATACAGTAAAAAAAAATAATAATAATAAATATATATATATATATATAAAGTAAACAGCAAATTTATTACAGCAAGTTTTATAAAATATTGATTTAAATAGGAAAAATATATTATATTAAATATATAGATTATTTATGTAAAGGAAAAATTAGTTAATCGAATTTATTAAAAGAAAGATTTTTGTTAAAATAATTAAGTTGTTAAAAGAGAGTTGATTTATTAAATTTAAATTTTTAGTTAAACATTTTATTAAAGAAAAAAAAAATTAGTTAATTTAAAATAAAAAGAAATTGTTTTAAAAGGAATTAGTTAGTTAAAATAAAATTGGTGAAGTTATTTAAAAAGAATTCAGATCTTTAGTTTGAAACCAGAAAAATTGTATAAATAAAATATTGGTCAATTAAAATATCAAATAGAAGATATGTTTAAAAATTTAATTTATTTGTTAAAACCCAAAATCTATTAGTTGATTTAATTTATGAAAAGGAAATTTAGTTCAAAATTGGAAATCTATAGTTAAAATTATTTTAAAAGAAGGAAATTTATTAAAATAAATTATTAAACAAGAAACTGATTTAAATAAAACTATTGATTAATTAAACAATCAAGAACGAAAATTAGTTTAAAATAAATTTATTTAAAGAAGAAACTGGTTTAAACGAAACTATCAATTTATTTAAACTATTAAAGGAGAAAACTGATGAATTAAAATTTGTCAAATGAAAATTTAATTTATTCGATTTATTTCGAATATTAATAAATTGTGTAAATATTTATACAAGGTATAAATGAAGAAAACAAGTCAAGATGGATAATGGATTGCTAATAAAAGCAAAGGTGAGAACTTCTCACTCAAAAGGAATTTCTATTGTTTATTTAAATTTTAAATAGATAGATTTAAAATTTGCTTGACTGTGTTGATTGAATGATTGAACGATGATTGTTATATATATATTGGATGTGAATAGACCCTATACGCCGTTAGTAAGCGGAGGTTATTTATTACACACATATACCGCGATATTCCACCTCGAAGTGGAATTGGTATTATATTATATATATAGCAATATATATATATTGGCATATGTATATATTGCAGTTGATTGATTTCCCGCATTTTCTTTTAGCGGATGAGACCCTATTGCGCCGTTAGTAAGCGGATATATATATATTTATAAAATCCCATATACCGCGATATTCCGTCTTGAAACGGAATGGTATTGTGCTAATGTCTGTGGATGCAGGAAAACAGGTTGGAGGGATCCAACTGGATTCCTCACAAATATTTATTGTTTTTAAATATTGTGATATTTGATTGTTTATCATGGATGATATATGATGTTTGAAAGTCGTGATGGACTATTTGCTGTGTTGCGTCATCGGATCCAATTTTGAAAGTATACGTTTATAAAATATTTTTGGAATTGATTTATTACAAATAAATAAACGTTATAATTTTTATGTTATAAAAAATTATGATTTTTGAGGAATGTAGTTAAAAGTGATTTTTGAGAATATGAGATTAATGATTTGATAAAATAATTTAAACTGGGATTTTTTCTATTATAAAAAGTTTAAGAATAGGATTTATGAAATTTGATTATTTTATAAATCAAAGTGATGAAATTATGAAAGACTTTGAAGATGTTTCAAAAGAATAATATAAATTGTTTTATATTAAAAGATTTATAAATCGATATTTATAAATTAAAAACATTAGAATTTGTAAAACGAACTTTTCTAAGTGTTAAAATAAATTGAAAATAAATTTCATAAATAGAAATGGAATTATAGAATTATAACAGTGAAGTTATAAATAGAATTTTATAAGCAGTAGGTTTATAAAATTTATAAAGTTATTAAAGGAATGATTTTGGATAAATGAATGAATCTTATAATTTATAAGATTATAAATTTATGAAGTTTAAAGGAATGATTTTGTAAATAAATAAATTATAAGTATTTGACTTATAATATGAATTTTTAGTATATCATTGTGATATGAATTGAGACAGGTTAATAAAGAAAATTTATAAAAGGAAGTTGATGTAAAATAAATAGAATAGAATTTATAAACGTTGTTTTATAAATTCAAAACGACTTATTTTGATAAGTAAATTGTTCTAATTTATTAATGGAGTTATATTCATGTTTTAAACAGTGAATAATTCCTTAAAATAAAAGGAATAGAAGGAATGAAATTTATTAATAATATATTCACGTTTTTGTATAGTGAATATTATGTTAAAGAATTATTTGGAATATGATGTTTTAAATAGAATTAAAACGATCTAATGATGTTCTAAAATATGTTGAGATTCGAAACCATAGATTTCAACATTTATTGTTGAAATAGATGTTTCGTGAAATAAAAGGAAATGGTGGACTATAACACTGTTGTTATAGTAAATGATTTCCGAAAGGAAATGTTTAGAATAATATTGGGATTTATATATCTATTTTAATTTCGAATCCATATACTAGTGATTTTGGGTTGTCGTAACGATGTTTTACGCAACATTCGTTTTGGCCCAAGTAAATATGTTTAAGAGAATGATTTTCTTAAAGAATGAATTATATACTTAATTCGCTTTAAGTATATTGAATATTTTCTAAGTGTTGAAAATAAAAGGAATTTGTGAATTACTTATGAATAAATAAGTATGGAAATGTTTTCCAATATGAAGTGAATAATTAGAATTTATCTTTTTGGAGGATAAATGGAAATGAATTATTGAAATCGTATATGCACGAATATTTTGAAATATAAATTCATTATGGAATTTATATGTGAAAAGTGAAATTGGTTAAAAATAAATATTGATTTATTTTTGAAGTGTTGAAACTATATATCTAGTAAAGATATCTTGGAAAATAAATAATTTGGAAAATTATTTGGAATCTGGTGATGTGTGCATATCCATTGATAGTTCAATAGCCGACTGTCAATATTTCCCTTTGAATGGGTATTTGATGTGATTTGATTGAATTTGAATGCACACTTATTTTTGAATAAGCGCTCACTATTCGGGTTAACCGGGAAAGGACCATGGGGTCGTATAACCCATTCCGAATATGTGATACGTCGTTATGAATTGCATTCGAAGAACGGTGTTGAAGACCGGATATTTTCGAAAGCGAAAGGATTTCTTGTTGATTGTCTCTGCACTGGCTGATCCGTGGTATAGAGATCTCCGTAAGTGATGGGAAATCCGAACGTGATTAGAGATTATTCGGATTGCAAGGACTTCTTTGTAAGTGCCTTCGGTTCTGTTCGAGCCCGGAACAGACTTGTATGGATTGTATGTCTGACATTACAAGTTGAGATATAAAGCCGATTTCTTTCAAATATATTTCTGTTGGTGGCGGAGAATTTATTCTTTGCTTAACACCCTTCTTTGAGACGTATGTGCTCAAAGGTTATATAGTTGAAGTTATCAGCAATATATTCCCAATTTGGTAATGTGACATGCTGAGTGATGCTGAAATGATCATTGTGTTGATTATTGTGATAGGATCATTTATTTGATCGTCTATCTTAGTGATCATTGTGTTGATCATTTGTTGACCCAAAGCATGGCTTTTGTATAAAGTATGTTTTTGTGGACGTGACTTCGTCGAGCCTCACACCCCGTGAATGGTCAAAACAGGAAAGAAGCAGCAAGGTTATGAGGGGTAGCGCCCTTTAGGATATGTCCATTTCCTTCTGGAAAAGGGTGGTATCATGGTATGGAGCCCAGATACTTACTCATGTTGAAAACACTTTGTTATGATTGTGTGAATTGATTAGAGAGCGCTCTCGGATAAAGGTCCCAAAGGACCGGGGGATGGCATATTCGGTCAGTTGTTACTCAGTTAGGAGTAACCCGGCCTTGTGTTGGCAGAGTTCCGGTTTGGTTCTCGGGGGTGTCCATCCAGAGGCATTCTCATGTGGCAATGGGAAGTTCCTTGGCCTGATCATTCGTTGGAAATCCAATTCCCAATACGAAACTTGTACGGTATTAGTTGTAGAACCTGCCATTCACTTATGGTGGTCACCACTGTTTGGATGGTAGCTATAGTAGACATAGTTCGAAATGTCTATGTTGGCTAAGATTTATATTCTACTTTCGAAATGAATTTTTCCTACACTATGCACTAGTAATAATATAAAATGTTATTTTAAATGCGTATCAAGCATCTTTGGCTATCATAAGGAGAAATCTCCTCCGATTCTGCGTTTGCATGTGTGTGTGTGCGGGAGGCCTTATGGTAGTCTCATTTTTAAAAAGCATTGCGAATTGATTAAAAATATTCCTCTATTTTGATTTTAAAGATAAATAAACTGTTTTGAGTTCTCACACCAGTCTTGTTAAGCTATTGGGCTATGTGATGGGGGGTTCTCGCTTTGCGGTTTGGTGGCGAACGGGAGACTCTTACTCCCACACATCCTCTTTTAGGGGGTTGGTTAGGCGTAAGCTGTGACAGTCGAAAGGCTGGCCGTAAAAGCAAGTTTGGGATACCAGTGTAAGCCACGGTGGGGCTGGGTTGGTTGAAAAGCCTACCGGTTGTGACCGCAAACGTTACATTTGGTATCAGAGCTGTTGGTTAAGCGACAACCATGGTTCTGTAGGGTATTACTCGTTAGAGATAGAGTCAGCGGTACTCTAGAATGAGTTTCAGCGTAATAATAGATATGAGCGCGTATTTGTTAGTGAATATAAAATTGTTTTTTTAAATCGGGTGAATAAAATATTTTTGCCCAAAACTATTTTTGTATGGAAAAGAAATGATTTTCTATGAATTATTATAGTATATGGTTGCATGATTGTTAGGAGGTGATACTATTGAATTATTATCATTAGTATATGGAATTAAAGAAATAAATGGATTGAATTCAAGTAAACTAACTTGATAATTTATTCATTTGTAAAATAATTTCAAATGGAATTGAATAAATAAAATAGAATTGGATTTCTAAGTGAAAATGAGATGAATTGAATATTGAAATGAATTAGTAAATGAAACTAATTCAGTGTAGTAATGTGAATGTACAAATTGAATTAAATTAGTTAACCAATAGAATTCAATATTTAGAATTTAGAGTTTAATTCAAATAGAATTTAAATTGAGAATTGAATTAGAATGAATTTGAAGTCGTGAATTGAATTGAAACGTGAAATTGAATGAAAATTAATATATAACTTCAATAGTGAAGTAAAAACCTATAAGAAGCATATGTTGAAAATTTTGTAATGAAATGTGCAAAATAGTTTGAATGTTGGATTTGGATGCTACTACTAGCAGATTATACAGGTTAAACAGGTATATAAAGGAATTGAGATTTTGATTTCAAAGAATAAAATTGAATTGCTCGACAAAAAGGTACGTATTTCAATTTTAGTATGAGATTTGATGACTTTCTTCTCTAGCCACTTGGCTTTTCTCTTTTCTTTTTGATTCTGAGGGGCCGTGGTGCCATTTTGTAGTCGTACCGATCGAGCCGCGCAAAGGAAACGCTGGCGAAATTTTTCGAAAATTTAGGGTGTTAGAAAATTTTTGAGAAATTTTGAAAGTTGAAATTTGAATTTTGAAGTAAACAATGTTGTTTGAAACCTATAAATGAAGTTGGAAAGCTAGTTGAAATGATAGTGAATCTTTAATAAAAAGATTTAGGCTAGTAAGTTGATAAAACTATTTGAATTGTGAAAAATAATAGACGGGATAAAGGGCATTCTTCTTAACTTGTAATTTCGGGACGAAATTCTTTTAAGGGGGAAAGATTGTAACGACCCTAAATTTTAAATAATTTAATTTGGAAATATTTAATTAATTTTAAATATTTGATTTATGGTTTGGATTGAATTTTCAATATAACTTTGAATTTGACGATTAAAATTATAGAATTTAATATATTGGAAACTGAATAAAAATTTGAATCTTCAAATGTAAGCCGATTAAAAATATTTCAAAAGCTTGTAAAATTCATATTGATAATACTGAAGATTATAGAAGCTTCAGAATTGAAATTGAAAGTGAATTGTTCAGTTTTGAAATTTAATCGTTCGAATCGATATTTAAAAATAGTCGTCCGAGGCACAGTCTCGGAATTCGACGAAACCAGTTCCATTGGGTCCGTAATATTGAATTATTGCCGGATTTCAAATTTCGTAATTTTTGGAGTTGTTATGTGAACACACGGTGAGTAAACGCATTGAAATTTGTATCGAAACGAATTTAATTTAAATTTAAATTTAAATTAAAATAAACAACAGCATCCCCTTTCTCACGCCTAAAATCACGTTCTCTCTGAAAAAAATCGTGACCAACATACCTCTTCCCTCTGATAAATCACGTTCTTCTCTTCAGTATTCAATCGAAAAAAAAAGAGAAAATAATGGCCGCTCTCAAAATTTAATGCTCGAACGAAACCATATAGGCCGATGTCGTTTCCTTCTTTTTCCCCCCTCTCTTCAAAAATTGAAACGCAGCAGTTAAAAAAAAAAAAATTATTATAAATGGCCGCAGCCAAAACGAAGTCGCGGTCAACAGGGGGAGGCGCGCGTTCGCGCTAGGCCACGATCGCGTAGGCGCGATGGCTACAGGAGCGGCGATCGAAGGGTGGAGACGCGAGGCGACGACTGTGGCATGCGACAGCATGGGGTAAGCGGCGGCAGCGCTTCACGCGTGCGCGCGGCGACAACGCGCGAGGCGAATCGAGATTCGAGGAGATTGCGTTCGATTGGATGGAGGCGCGTGTGGGTGGCGCAGGAGCGTGGGGTGTGTCGCGGTGGCGCGCGACTCGTGTTGGTGGCTGTGGCGATTTGACAGTGGGGGAGGCGATGCAGTGGGCTCACGCGTGGAGGAGGCGCGTCACGCGGCAGTGCTCGCGCGTGGTGATTTTGGCGATCTGGAGGAGGGCAGTGGGTAGAGGAGGGACTGCAGTAAAGGTAATTGATTTTTGTTTTTAATTTAGTAAACATTTACATATATATTGAAAAATATATACAGTAAAAAAAATAATAATAATAATAAATATATATATATATATATATAAAGTAAACAGCAAATTTATTACAGCAAGTTTTATAAAATATTGATTTAAATAGGAAAAATATATTATGTTAAATATATAGATTATTTATGTAAAGGAAAAATTAGTTAATCGAATTTATTAAAAGAAAGATTTTTGTTAAAATAATTAAGTTGTTAAAAGAGAGTTGATTTATTAAATTTAAATTTTTAGTTAAACATTTTATTAAAGAAAAAAAATTAGTTAATTTAAAATAAAAAGAAATTGTTTTAAAAGGAATTAGTTAGTTAAAATAAAATTGGTGAAGTTATTTAAAAAGAATTCAGATCTTTAGTTTGAAACCAGAAAAATTGTATAAATAAAATATTGGTCAATTAAAATATCAAACAGAAGATATGTTTAAAAATTTAATTTATTTGTTAAAACCCAAAATCTATTAGTTGATTTAATTTATGAAAAGGAAATTTAGTTCAAAATTGGAAATCTATAGTTAAAATTATTTTAAAAGAAGGAAATTTATTAAAATAAATTATTAAACAAGAAACTGATTTAAATAAAACTATTGATTAATTAAACAATCAAGAACGAAAATTAGTTTAAAATAAATTTATTTAAAGAAGAAACTGGTTTAAACGAAACTATCAATTTATTTAAACTATTAAAGGAGAAAACTGATGAATTAAAATTTGTCAAATGAAAATTTAATTTATTCGATTTATTTCGAATATTAATAAATTGTGTAAATATTTATACAAGGTATAAATGAAGAAAACAAGTCAAGATGGATAATGGATTGCTAATAAAAGCAAAGGTGAGAACTTCTCACTCAAAAGGAATTTCTATTGTTTATTTAAATTTTAAATAGATAGATTTAAAATTTGCTTGACTGTGTTGATTGAATGATTGAACGATGATTGTTATATATATATTGGATGTGAATAGACCCTATACGCCGTTAGTAAGCGGAGGTTATTTATTACACACATATACCGCGATATTCCACCTCGAAGTGGAATTGGTATTATATTATATATATAGCAATATATATATATTGGCATATGTATATATTGCAGTTGATTGATTTCCCGCATTTTCTTTTAGCGGATGAGACCCTATTGCGCCGTTAGTAAGCGGATATATATATATTTATAAAATCCCATATACCGCGATATTCCGTCTTGAAACGGAATGGTATTGTGCTAATGTCTGTGGATGCAGGAAAACAGGTTGGAGGGATCCAACTGGATTCCTCACAAATATTTATTGTTTTTAAATATTGTGATATTTGATTGTTTATCATGGATGATATATGATGTTTGAAAGTCGTGATGGACTACTTGCTGTGTTGCGTCATCGGATCCAATTTTGAAAGTATACGTTTATAAAATATTTTTGGAATTGATTTATTACAAATAAATAAACGTTATAATTTTTATGTTATAAAAAATTATGATTTTTGAGGAATGTAGTTAAAAGTGATTTTTGAGAATATGAGATTAATGATTTGATAAAATAATTTAAACTGGGATTTTTTCTATTATAAAAAGTTTAAGAATAGGATTTATGAAATTTGATTATTTTATAAATCAAAGTGATGAAATTATGAAAGACTTTGAAGATGTTTCAAAAGAATAATATAAATTGTTTTATATTAAAAGATTTATAAATCGATATTTATAAATTAAAAACATTAGAATTTGTAAAACGAACTTTTCTAAGTGTTAAAATAAATTGAAAATAAATTTCATAAATAGAAATGGAATTATAGAATTATAACAGTGAAGTTATAAATAGAATTTTATAAGCAGTAGGTTTATAAAATTTATAAAGTTATTAAAGGAATGATTTTGGATAAATGAATGAATCTTATAATTTATAAGATTATAAATTTATGAAGTTTAAAGGAATGATTTTGTAAATAAATAAATTATAAGTATTTGACTTATAATATGAATTTTTAGTATATCATTGTGATATGAATTGAGACAGGTTAATAAAGAAAATTTATAAAAGGAAGTTGATGTAAAATAAATAGAATAGAATTTATAAACGTTGTTTTATAAATTCAAAACGACTTATTTTGATAAGTAAATTGTTCTAATTTATTAATGGAGTTATATTCATGTTTTAAACAGTGAATAATTCCTTAAAATAAAAGGAATAGAAGGAATGAAATTTATTAATAATATATTCACGTTTTTGTATAGTGAATATTATGTTAAAGAATTATTTGGAATATGATGTTTTAAATAGAATTAAAACGATCTAATGATGTTCTAAAATATGTTGAGATTCGAAACCATAGATTTCAACATTTATTGTTGAAATAGATGTTTCGTGAAATAAAAGGAAATGGTGGACTATAACACTGTTGTTATAGTAAATGATTTCCGAAAGGAAATGTTTAGAATAATATTGGGATTTATATATCTATTTTAATTTCGAATCCATATACTAGTGATTTTGGGTTGTCGTAACGATGTTTTACGCAACATTCGTTTTGGCCCAAGTAAATATGTTTAAGAGAATGATTTTCTTAAAGAATGAATTATATACTTAATTCGCTTTAAGTATATTGAATATTTTCTAAGTGTTGAAAATAAAAGGAATTTGTGAATTACTTATGAATAAATAAGTATGGAAATGTTTTCCAATATGAAGTGAATAATTAGAATTTATCTTTTTGGAGGATAAATGGAAATGAATTATTGAAATCGTATATGCACGAATATTTTGAAATATAAATTCATTATGGAATTTATATGTGAAAAGTGAAATTGGTTAAAAATAAATATTGATTTATTTTTGAAGTGTTGAAACTATATATCTAGTAAAGATATCTTGGAAAATAAATAATTTGGAAAATTATTTGGAATCTGGTGATGTGTGCATATCCATTGATAGTTCAATAGCCGACTGTCAATATTTCCCTTTGAATGGGTATTTGATGTGATTTGATTGAATTTGAATGCACACTTATTTTTGAATAAGCGCTCACTATTCGGGTTAACCGGGAAAGGACCATGGGGTCGTATAACCCATTCCGAATATGTGATACGTCGTTATGAATTGCATTCGAAGAACGGTGTTGAAGACCGGATATTTTCGAAAGCGAAAGGATTTCTTGTTGATTGTCTCTGCACTGGCTGATCCGTGGTATAGAGATCTCCGTAAGTGATGGGAAATCCGAACGTGATTAGAGATTATTCGGATTGCAAGGACTTCTTTGTAAGTGCCTTCGGTTCTGTTCGAGCCCGGAACAGACTTGTATGGATTGTATGTCTGACATTACAAGTTGAGATATAAAGCCGATTTCTTTCAAATATATTTCTGTTGGTGGCGGAGAATTTATTCTTTGCTTAACACCCTTCTTTGAGACGTATGTGCTCAAAGGTTATATAGTTGAAGTTATCAGCAATATATTCCCAATTTGGTAATGTGACATGCTGAGTGATGCTGAAATGATCATTGTGTTGATTATTGTGATAGGATCATTTATTTGATCGTCTATCTTAGTGATCATTGTGTTGATCATTTGTTGACCCAAAGCATGGCTTTTGTATAAAGTATGTTTTTGTGGACGTGACTTCGTCGAGCCTCACACCCCGTGAATGGTCAAAACAGGAAAGAAGCAGCAAGGTTATGAGGGGTAGCGCCCTTTAGGATATGTCCATTTCCTTCTGGAAAAGGGTGGTATCATGGTATGGAGCCCAGATACTTACTCATGTTGAAAACACTTTGTTATGATTGTGTGAATTGATTAGAGAGCGCTCTCGGATAAAGGTCCCAAAGGACCGGGGGATGGCATATTCGGTCAGTTGTTACTCAGTTAGGAGTAACCCGGCCTTGTGTTGGCAGAGTTCCGGTTTGGTTCTCGGGGGTGTCCATCCAGAGGCATTCTCATGTGGCAATGGGAAGTTCCTTGGCCTGATCATTCGTTGGAAATCCAATTCCCAATACGAAACTTGTACGGTATTAGTTGTAGAACCTGCCATTCACTTATGGTGGTCACCACTGTTTGGATGGTAGCTATAGTAGACATAGTTCGAAATGTCTATGTTGGCTAAGATTTATATTCTACTTTCGAAATGAATTTTTCCTACACTATGCACTAGTAATAATATAAAATGTTATTTTAAATGCGTATCAAGCATCTTTGGCTATCATAAGGAGAAATCTCCTCCGATTCTGCGTTTGCATGTGTGTGTGTGCGGGAGGCCTTATGGTAGTCTCATTTTTAAAAAGCATTGCGAATTGATTAAAAATATTCCTCTATTTTGATTTTAAAGATAAATAAACTGTTTTGAGTTCTCACACCAGTCTTGTTAAGCTATTGGGCTATGTGATGGGGGGTTCTCGCTTTGCGGTTTGGTGGCGAACGGGAGACTCTTACTCCCACACATCCTCTTTTAGGGGGTTGGTTAGGCGTAAGCTGTGACAGTCGAAAGGCTGGCCGTAAAAGCAAGTTTGGGATACCAGTGTAAGCCACGGTGGGGCTGGGATGGTTGAAAAGCCTACCGGTTGTGACCGCAAACGTTACATTTGGTATCAGAGCTGTTGGTTAAGCGACAACCATGGTTCTGTAGGGTATTACTCGTTAGAGATAGAGTCAGCGGTACTCTAGAATGAGTTTCAGCGTAATAATAGATATGAGCGCGTATTTGTTAGTGAATATAAAATTGTTTTTTTAAATCGGGTGAATAAAATATTTTTGCCCAAAACTATTTTTGTATGGAAAAGAAATGATTTTCTATGAATTATTATAGTATATGGTTGCATGATTGTTAGGAGGTGATACTATTGAATTATTATCATTAGTATATGGAATTAAAGAAATAAATGGATTGAATTCAAGTAAACTAACTTGATAATTTATTCATTTGTAAAATAATTTCAAATGGAATTGAATAAATAAAATAGAATTGGATTTCTAAGTGAAAATGAGATGAATTGAATATTGAAATGAATTAGTAAATGAAACTAATTCAGTGTAGTAATGTGAATGTACAAATTGAATTAAATTAGTTAACCAATAGAATTCAATATTTAGAATTTAGAGTTTAATTCAAATAGAATTTAAATTGAGAATTGAATTAGAATGAATTTGAAGTCGTGAATTGAATTGAAACGTGAAATTGAATGAAAATTAATATATAACTTCAATAGTGAAGTAAAAACCTATAAGAAGCATATGTTGAAAATTTTGTAATGAAATGTGCAAAATAGTTTGAATGTTGGATTTGGATGCTACTACTAGCAGATTATACAGGTTAAACAGGTATATAAAGGAATTGAGATTTTGATTTCAAAGAATAAAATTGAATTGCTCGACAAAAAGGTACGTATTTCAATTTTAGTATGAGATTTGATGACTTTCTTCTCTAGCCACTTGGCTTTTCTCTTTTCTTTTTGATTCTGAGGGGCCGTGGTGCCATTTTGTAGTCGTACCGATCGAGCCGCGCAAAGGAAACGCTGGCGAAATTTTTCGAAAATTTAGGGTGTTAGAAAATTTTTGAGAAATTTTGAAAGTTGAAATTTGAATTTTGAAGTAAACAATGTTGTTTGAAACCTATAAATGAAGTTGGAAAGCTAGTTGAAATGATAGTGAATCTTTAATAAAAAGATTTAGGCTAGTAAGTTGATAAAACTATTTGAATTGTGAAAAATAATAGACGGGATAAAGGGCATTCTTCTTAACTTGTAATTTCGGGACGAAATTCTTTTAAGGGGGAAAGATTGTAACGACCCTAAATTTTAAATAATTTAATTTGGAAATATTTAATTAATTTTAAATATTTGATTTATGGTTTGGATTGAATTTTCAATATAACTTTGAATTTGACGATTAAAATTATAGAATTTAATATATTGGAAACTGAATAAAAATTTGAATCTTCAAATGTAAGCCGATTAAAAATATTTCAAAAGCTTGTAAAATTCATATTGATAATACTGAAGATTATAGAAGCTTCAGAATTGAAATTGAAAGTGAATTGTTCAGTTTTGAAATTTAATCGTTCGAATCGATATTTAAAAATAGTCGTCCGAGGCACAGTCTCGGAATTCGACGAAACCAGTTCCATTGGGTCCGTAATATTGAATTATTGCCGGATTTCAAATTTCGTAATTTTTGGAGTTGTTATGTGAACACACGGTGAGTAAACGCATTGAAATTTGTATCGAAACGAATTTAATTTAAATTTAAATTTAAATTAAAATAAACAACAGCATCCCCTTTCTCACGCCTAAAATCACGTTCTCTCTGAAAAAAATCGTGACCAACATACCTCTTCCCTCTGATAAATCACGTTCTTCTCTTCAGTATTCAATCGAAAAAAAAAAGAGAAAATAATGGCCGCTCTCAAAATTTAATGCTCGAACGAAACCATATAGGCCGACGTCGTTTCCTTCTTTTTCCCCCCTCTCTTCAAAAATTGAAACGCAGCAGTTAAAAAAAAAAAAATTTATTATAAATGGCCGCAGCCAAAACGAAGTCGCGGTCAACAGGGGGAGGCGCGCGTTCGCGCTAGGCCACGATCGCGTAGGCGCGATGGCTACAGGGGCGGCGATCGAAGGGTGGAGACGCGAGGCGACGACTGTGGCATGCGACAGCATGGGGTAAGCGGCGGCAGCGCTTCACGCGTGCGCGCGGCGACAACGCGCGAGGCGAATCGAGATTCGAGGAGATTGCGTTCGATTGGATGGAGGCGCGTGTGGGTGGCGCAGGAGCGTGGGGTGTGTCGCGGTGGCGCGCGACTCGTGTTGGTGGCTGTGGCGATTTGACAGTGGGGGAGGCGATGCAGTGGGCTCACGCGTGGAGGAGGCGCGTCACGCGGCAGTGCTCGCGCGTGGTGATTTTGGCGATCTGGAGGAGGGCAGTGGGTAGAGGAGGGACTGCAGTAAAGGTAATTGATTTTTGTTTTTAATTTAGTAAACATTTACATATATATTGAAAAATATATACAGTAAAAAAAATAATAATAATAATAAATATATATATATATATATATATATAAAGTAAACAGCAAATTTATTACAGCAAGTTTTATAAAATATTGATTTAAATAGGAAAAATATATTATGTTAAATATATAGATTATTTATGTAAAGGAAAAATTAGTTAATCGAATTTATTAAAAGAAAGATTTTTGTTAAAATAATTAAGTTGTTAAAAGAGAGTTGATTTATTAAATTTAAATTTTTAGTTAAACATTTTATTAAAGAAAAAAAAATTAGTTAATTTAAAATAAAAAGAAATTGTTTTAAAAGGAATTAGTTAGTTAAAATAAAATTGGTGAAGTTATTTAAAAAGAATTCAGATCTTTAGTTTGAAACCAGAAAAATTGTATAAATAAAATATTGGTCAATTAAAATATCAAATAGAAGATATGTTTAAAAATTTAATTTATTTGTTAAAACCCAAAATCTATTAGTTGATTTAATTTATGAAAAGGAAATTTAGTTCAAAATTGGAAATCTATAGTTAAAATTATTTTAAAAGAAGGAAATTTATTAAAATAAATTATTAAACAAGAAACTGATTTAAATAAAACTATTGATTAATTAAACAATCAAGAACGAAAATTAGTTTAAAATAAATTTATTTAAAGAAGAAACTGGTTTAAACGAAACTATCAATTTATTTAAACTATTAAAGGAGAAAACTGATGAATTAAAATTTGTCAAATGAAAATTTAATTTATTCGATTTATTTCGAATATTAATAAATTGTGTAAATATTTATACAAGGTATAAATGAAGAAAACAAGTCAAGATGGATAATGGATTGCTAATAAAAGCAAAGGTGAGAACTTCTCACTCAAAAGGAATTTCTATTGTTTATTTAAATTTTAAATAGATAGATTTAAAATTTGCTTGACTGTGTTGATTGAATGATTGAACGATGATTGTTATATATATATTGGATGTGAATAGACCCTATACGCCGTTAGTAAGCGGAGGTTATTTATTACACACATATACCGCGATATTCCACCTCGAAGTGGAATTGGTATTATATTATATATATAGCAATATATATATATTGGCATATGTATATATTGCAGTTGATTGATTTCCCGCATTTTCTTTTAGCGGATGAGACCCTATTGCGCCGTTAGTAAGCGGATATATATATATTTATAAAATCCCATATACCGCGATATTCCGTCTTGAAACGGAATGGTATTGTGCTAATGTTTGTGGATGCAGGAAAACAGGTTGGAGGGATCCAACTGGATTCCTCACAAATATTTATTGTTTTTAAATATTGTGATATTTGATTGTTTATCATGGATGATATATGATGTTTGAAAGTCGTGATGGACTATTTGCTGTGTTGCGTCATCGGATCCAATTTTGAAAGTATACGTTTATAAAATATTTTTGGAATTGATTTATTACAAATAAATAAACGTTATAATTTTTATGTTATAAAAAATTATGATTTTTGAGGAATGTAGTTAAAAGTGATTTTTGAGAATATGAGATTAATGATTTGATAAAATAATTTAAACTGGGATTTTTTCTATTATAAAAAGTTTAAGAATAGGATTTATGAAATTTGATTATTTTATAAATCAAAGTGATGAAATTATGAAAGACTTTGAAGATGTTTCAAAAGAATAATATAAATTGTTTTATATTAAAAGATTTATAAATCGATATTTATAAATTAAAAACATTAGAATTTGTAAAACGAACTTTTCTAAGTGTTAAAATAAATTGAAAATAAATTTCATAAATAGAAATGGAATTATAGAATTATAACAGTGAAGTTATAAATAGAATTTTATAAGCAGTAGGTTTATAAAATTTATAAAGTTATTAAAGGAATGATTTTGGATAAATGAATGAATCTTATAATTTATAAGATTATAAATTTATGAAGTTTAAAGGAATGATTTTGTAAATAAATAAATTATAAGTATTTGACTTATAATATGAATTTTTAGTATATCATTGTGATATGAATTGAGACAGGTTAATAAAGAAAATTTATAAAAGGAAGTTGATGTAAAATAAATAGAATAGAATTTATAAACGTTGTTTTATAAATTCAAAACGACTTATTTTGATAAGTAAATTGTTCTAATTTATTAATGGAGTTATATTCATGTTTTAAACAGTGAATAATTCCTTAAAATAAAAGGAATAGAAGGAATGAAATTTATTAATAATATATTCACGTTTTTGTATAGTGAATATTATGTTAAAGAATTATTTGGAATATGATGTTTTAAATAGAATTAAAACGATCTAATGATGTTCTAAAATATGTTGAGATTCGAAACCATAGATTTCAACATTTATTGTTGAAATAGATGTTTCGTGAAATAAAAGGAAATGGTGGACTATAACACTGTTGTTATAGTAAATGATTTCCGAAAGGAAATGTTTAGAATAATATTGGGATTTATATATCTATTTTAATTTCGAATCCATATACTAGTGATTTTGGGTTGTCGTAACGATGTTTTACGCAACATTCGTTTTGGCCCAAGTAAATATGTTTAAGAGAATGATTTTCTTAAAGAATGAATTATATACTTAATTCGCTTTAAGTATATTGAATATTTTCTAAGTGTTGAAAATAAAAGGAATTTGTGAATTACTTATGAATAAATAAGTATGGAAATGTTTTCCAATATGAAGTGAATAATTAGAATTTATCTTTTTGGAGGATAAATGGAAATGAATTATTGAAATCGTATATGCACGAATATTTTGAAATATAAATTCATTATGGAATTTATATGTGAAAAGTGAAATTGGTTAAAAATAAATATTGATTTATTTTTGAAGTGTTGAAACTATATATCTAGTAAAGATATCTTGGAAAATAAATAATTTGGAAAATTATTTGGAATCTGGTGATGTGTGCATATCCATTGATAGTTCAATAGCCGACTGTCAATATTTCCCTTTGAATGGGTATTCGATGTGATTTGATTGAATTTGAATGCACACTTATTTTTGAATAAGCGCTCACTATTCGGGTTAACCGGGAAAGGACCATGGGGTCGTATAACCCATTCCGAATATGTGATACGTCGTTATGAATTGCATTCGAAGAACGGTGTTGAAGACCGGATATTTTCGAAAGCAAAAGGATTTCTTGTTGATTGTCTCTGCACTGGCTGATCCCTGGTATAGAGATCTCCGTAAGTGATGGGAAATCCGAACGTGATTAGAGATTATTCGGATTGCAAGGACTTCTTTGTAAGTGCCTTCGGTTCTGTTCGAGCCCGGAACAGACTTGTATGGATTGTATGTCTGACATTACAAGTTGAGATATAAAGCCGATTTCTTTCAAATATATTTCTGTTGGTGGCGGAGAATTTATTCTTTGCTTAACACCCTTCTTTGAGACGTATGTGCTCAAAGGTTATATAGTTGAAGTTATCAGCAATATATTCCCAATTTGGTAATGTGACATGCTGAGTGATGCTGAAATGATCATTGTGTTGATTATTGTGATAGGATCATTTATTTGATCGTCTATCTTAGTGATCATTGTGTTGATCATTTGTTGACCCAAAGCATGGCTTTTGTATAAAGTATGTTTTTGTGGACGTGACTTCGTCGAGCCTCACACCCCGTGAATGGTCAAAACAGGAAAGAAGCAGCAAGGTTATGAGGGGTAGCGCCCTTTAGGATATGTCCATTTCCTTCTGGAAAAGGGTGGTATCATGGTATGGAGCCCAGATACTTACTCATGTTGAAAACACTTTGTTATGATTGTGTGAATTGATTAGAGAGCGCTCTCGGATAAAGGTCCCAAAGGACCGGGGGATGGCATATTCGGTCAGTTGTTACTCAGTTAGGAGTAACCCGGCCTTGTGTTGGCAGAGTTCCGGTTTGGTTCTCGGGGGTGTCCATCCAGAGGCATTCTCATGTGGCAATGGGAAGTTCCTTGGCCTGATCATTCGTTGGAAATCCAATTCCCAATACGAAACTTGTACGGTATTAGTTGTAGAACCTGCCATTCACTTATGGTGGTCACCACTGTTTGGATGGTAGCTATAGTAGACATAGTTCGAAATGTCTATGTTGGCTAAGATTTATATTCTACTTTCGAAATGAATTTTTCCTACACTATGCACTAGTAATAATATAAAATGTTATTTTAAATGCGTATCAAGCATCTTTGGCTATCATAAGGAGAAATCTCCTCCGATTCTGCGTTTGCATGTGTGTGTGTGCGGGAGGCCTTATGGTAGTCTCATTTTTAAAAAGCATTGCGAATTGATTAAAAATATTCCTCTATTTTGATTTTAAAGATAAATAAACTGTTTTAAGTTCTCACACCAGTCACATGACTGACTTGGAGTTTATTGTTTTCCTTCCTAAACTCTGGGTGCCCACCAATTTCCACACGGGCAGTTAAGAGTTAGGTTTATCAGGATATTCTGGATATTCAGGAGTTGCTGGAGGCAAGCTAGATAGCATGGCGTATTATTTATATAGTATTTGTTTTTCCGCTGCACTGTTTATTGTTGTTGTTGTACGCTCTGATGATTTGATGTAATGTAATATAATGTGATGTAATAACTGATATAGTTCTTTATTTAAAGATTATTCATTTATTATTATATGTTGTTCCGCTGCGAATTGTGAGATTCTGATATTGTTCTGTAGTTGTTCTGTTCTGTTGTTTCCTTTCTTTTCCGTTCTATTTTAAAATTCTCTATTTTTCTTTCTCCTTTCTTTCTATTTTAAAATTTTCTATCTTCTTTTCCCTCTATCTTCTTCTCTTCTTTTCTTCCCTTTTCTTTTCTTAAATTCTTTCTAAAACCCTAATGGTTCGGTTTTTCGGCAACGAAAAATCGCAAACGTTACAATAAATGTTGTAGAAAAAAAATTAATAGCAATAAAATAATGATGTATAAAATTATTTTGGACAGCGTTTTCTTTTAGCTGATAGAAATTGTACATCAACAACCACATGTCATTAAACAACATTTATAAGGACGCTGTTATATCATTTAACAGCGGTTTTCAAACGATGTCAAAAGGCGATTTTGTTGTAATGGTTTCACGTTTGATGATCATATCATTGAATGACTTAAGTGAATTATTAATCTCGGCTACATTATCTAGCATTGATAATACGTGATCACACGATGCGAAAGGGTAATAAATATTACTGTTTGCCTAATTATCTGCCACTTATAGTGCCGGATAGGGCAATAATAAATTTGTTATCATTGATGTATTTTACATTTTTTATACATTTTTAACAAACTATTCTTCTTTATTCTTACTTTCCATAACAGCTTGATTCCTAAATATTTCATACAAAGTTAGTCAGAAAATATATAATACCCAATAAGGAAAGAATTCAATGAATTCCACATATTCAATGTAACAAGCCAGGGTTTTGTAACAATTAACTATCGTCAAATGACGGTTAAATTGATTGTTAATTGCTATCGGAATTTTATTTGGTTGAAATTTTTTGAAATTTGTTGAGCGGTTATGCGGGCTTTCAATTGAATCTTGGCCCATTAACACTCTCTCTCTTCTATCTTTATTAATTGGGCCCATTCCCTTTTAATTTATTCAGCCCGTTCTCTTTGTTGAGATAAGGGTGTGCTCGTTCCTCTTTTCATTCCATTCGAAACCCTAAAACAAAAATAAGCGAAAAAATGGCGGCCTCGTGATTTTCGTGCCGATCGTTCCTCAAAAATTAGGGCTTTTGGAATTCGAAGGCGCCGACTTCAACTGCTTGATCGATCGATCCCTCGTGCTTAGCTTCGACTCGGATCTGTTCGACCTTAGGGTTCGCGCTTGTCGAAAAGGTGAGTGACCCTCCATTTAATTCAATACTAAGCTTCGCGTTCGTATTGGTTTCGTCGTTGATGATTTATGACTTGATTTGGATTTGTTTTTTTTTCCTGGTTATCACGGCACAGTTTGTCTTTGCTGTGAATATGTGATTTTTGTTTCGGTGATCGATGTTTTTGACTGGATTTGTTTTCTTGTTTTCTGGGTTATCATGGCACGGCTTGGTTTCGTAGACACCACGGCTTGATATACATTCGACTTCGACCACTTCGTTTGTGTATTTGATTCCCTGACTTTGCATTATGTTCTACCATCATCATTGCTTTGATATCGAGCTGCAGTTTTATACTGGAAAAGCATTATATTTTATTCGGGCATTTGCTCGATCCACTTCAGCTACACTGTATATATATGATGCACTTGATTTACTTGCTGCCTTGACTGTGTTCACTGCGTTCACGGTATTGCTCTTTGTACTTGATGTTTCGCCCGTGTATGTATGTGTGTTGAGATTTTATGGTCTTCGACATTTGCCTTTTTATGTGTGGTTTGGACTTACTCGATCTGGTTCTTGTAGTCTTACTTCCATACTATACGATATTGGTGGTTGATTTCTGGGTAGAGATGCTGTTGCAATTGTAGTTTGTAAATTGTCAAGCACCAGAACTTGCACTGACCAGTCTAACCATTGACTGTTTCATGCATTTTGCTCGTCGTGTTGTTGCAGTCAAGTCTGCACTGTTTTATCCAATTGTATTTAGTTGCCTTTCATGTTATTTTACAGTCTGATGGCCTCATGAATATGTTGCAGTGTTGGTTGAGGCATTGCCATTTATATTTGATTCTTCAATTAGTCTTCAGGTTCATATGCATTAGTGCTTTGACCCTGACTTATTGCTATCCTTTTATATGTGCTTGCATTGTCACTGTATTGGTTTTATAAACATTTAACGTTCAGATTGCGTGCAAATTTTATTTGTTGCCAACCTGTGGCCTTTGTGCCTTGTTGCTATTCCTTTATAGGTGCCTTGCTGTGTTGCCTTATCATTGGTACATAGTTCAGTTTCATGTTGTTGGCACTGAATTGTATTAGTTTGATTTGGAGTCTAGTTTACTGGAGATTCAGTTGTTGCACCATTGTTGTTTCGCTGCTCCACTAGTTACCATTTACCTGATTTGTGTTTCACCATGCATTCATGTTCATTTGAAACCCTGTTGCATTTGGGTTGGTGGCTGCATTATGTTGTTTTTACGTGTGATGCTGTGGTGACTGTAGTTTTTGGTTGCAGTTTCCCCTTGTATTCATTGATGACTGCAGTCTCGTTTGTATGCAGTTTGCCCTTGTTGGGTTGCATTGCATTGATGCAATTGGTGTTTTTCTAATTACCCTTGTGTTGAATCCGGTATTTCGGGTTTGACCTTGTGTTCGTTTGTGAATTTCCATTGAGCTTTTAGGTACATCATCCCTGTAGTGGCAAGGCAGTGCACGCAAGCGTGTACTGCAGCCACACGGTATGGCTTTTATGATATTCTATTTTTCTTTGATTTATGGATCTTTTGCGTATTCCATATGATGTAGTGGCGAGGCAGTGCACGCGTGCGTGTACTGCATCCCTACCCGAGTTGGCATTTTAATTGATATTTTAATTGTTTGAATTGTTTTGTATGTCCAATTCAATATATTTTGAATCGTATTTTAATTCGGTTGACATCTCATTATCTTTTTGATAATTAGATTATGAGTTTCTAATTATTTATTTAATAATTAGATATTGGAAGCAATTTAAACGTTTCAGCAAAATCGAGGACTATGACCCCTTTCTTTTACTGATTCGCTTAATTCCGGACTTGTTCGTTTGAGAACGTAAATTATTACTTTGATAAAATAAATGAAATTGTTTTCAGAAGTTTTACAGTTTGCGCTTTCAAAAGAATGAGGAAGCGATTTAAACGTTTCAGCAAAATCGAGGACTTTGACTCCTTTCTTTTACTGATTCGCTTAATTTCGGACTTGTCCGTTTGAGAATGTGAAATGTTATCTTTGGAATACACAATTTTGCACTTTCGAGGAAATGATGAAGAGAATCAAATGATTTAGTAAAACTCATGGTATAGGACATGTGCGTTTGCTATTTCGGTTAATTCCAGACTCGTTAATTGAAATATTTGTTGTTTTGCCGATTTTGATGATTTTCGTGTGCTTTCGAGCCACCATGTTGGACCTTCGGGTCATATGTTGGACCTTCGGGTCAATACCAGGACTAGACCTTCGAGTCATTTGTTGGACCTCCGGGTCATTTGTAGGGCGCCAAAATTATGTTGATGGTACTTGGCAGGATTCGGCCATTTGTTGATGCACGTGTGGCGTAGCTTAAAACTCGCCATCTAATGGGATCGATCCAACCTTTGTTGATTATCTAGTTATCTTAATTGATTCTAGATATTTGTTGTTTCCAATTATTTGCAGGTAATTGGATATTTGTTGATATGAGTTCTAATTATCGTTTTTGATAATTAGATATTTGTTGTTTCTGATAATCATTTTTGATAATCAGATATTTGTTGTTTCTGATTATCGTTTTTGATAATCAGATATTTGTTGTTTCTGATTATCGTTTTTGATAATCGGATATTTGTTGATTTGATTATCGTTTTTGATAATTAAATAATTGTTGATATGAGTTCTAGATATTTGTTGTTTCTGATTATCGTTTTTGATAATCAGATGTTTGTTGTTTCTGATTCTCGTTTTTGATAATCGGATATTTGTTGTTTCTGATTGTCTTTTTTGATAATCGGATATTTGTTGTTACTGATTATCGTTTTTGATAATCGGATATTTTTTGTTTTTGATTATCGTTTTTGATAATCGAATATTTGTTGTTTCTGATTATCGTTTTTGATAATCGGATATTTGTTGTTTCTGATTATCGTTTTTGATAATCGGATATTTGTTGTTTCTGTTTATCGTTTTCGATAATCAGATATTTGTTGATTTGATTATCGTTTTCGATAATTAAATATTTGTTGATTTGATTATCGTTTTTGATAATTAAATATTTGTTGATTTGAGATTTGATTATCGTTTTTGATAATTAACTATTTGTTGATTTGAGATTTGATTATCGTTTCTTATAATGAAATATTTGTTGGTTTGAGATTTGATTATCGTTTTTGATAATTAAATATTTGTTGGTTTGAGATTTAATTATCGTTTTTGATAACTAAATAATTGTTGGTTTGAGATTTGATTATCGTTTTTGATAATTAAATAATTGTTGGTTTGTGATTTGATTATCGTTTTTGATAATTAAATATTTGTTGGTTTGAGATTTGATTATCGTTTTTGATAATTAAATATTTGTTGGTTTGAGATTTGATTATCGTTTTTGATAATTAAATAATTGTTGATTTGAGATTTGATTATCGTTTTTGATAATTAAATAATTGTTGATTTGAGATTTTATTATCATTTTTGATAATTAAATAATTGTTGATTTGAGGATTTGAATATCGTTTTTGATAATTAAATATTTGTTGATTTGAGATTTGACTATCGTTTTTGATAATTAAATATTTGTTGATTTGAGATTTGACTATCGTTTTTGATAATTAATTATTTGTTGATTTGAGATTTGACTATCGTTTTTGATAATTAAATATTTGTTGATTTGAGATTTGATTATCGTTTTTGATAATCAAATAATTGTTGATTTGAGACTTGATCATCGTTTTTGATAATTAAATATTTGTTGCTTTGAGACTTGATTATCGTTTTTGATAATTAAATATTTGTTGCTTTGAGATTTGATTATCGTTTTTGATAATTAAATATTTTTTGCTTTGAGATTTGATTATCGTTTTTGATAATTAAATATTTGTTGATTTGAGATTTGATTATCGTTTTTGATAATTAGATATTTGTTGATTTGAGATTTGATTATCGTTTTTGATGATTAGATATTTGTTGATTTGAGAATTCTGGTTATCGTTTTTGATGATTAGATAATTCTTGTTTTCAAATTATCTGGTTGATAACTAATTATTTGCGGTTTTGTGATTTGTGATTTGGTGTTTTCTAATTGTCTTTGTTGATATTTAGGTTTTGTTTTTTTCTAATTATCGTATTGATAATTAGATATTGCTATTTTATGGTTTTTGTATCTAATTAATTGATAATTGAATATTGCTGATAATTGCAATCATTCAGTTTTGTTGGTTTCTCATTATCTACTTGGTAATTAGATTTTGTTGAGAATTTGTGAATTTCTTTTATTGGAATTAAAAGATTTCTTTAGAATTTGTGTTCTTGACCTTTATTTTTCTAGCTTAACCAGTTTATGTTAGAAAAATAATTGTTATCGACGACTTTAATTATGAAAATTGTGGGGACACAATTTTTATAAGGAGGGGAGTCTGTAAACCCGGGGTTTTGTAACAATTAATTATTGCCAAATGATGATTAAATTGATTGTTAATTGCTATTGGGATTTTATCTGGTTGAAATTCTTTTGAAATTTGTTGAGTGGTTATGCGGGCTTTCAATTGAACCTTGGCCCATTAACACTCTCTCTTCTATCTTTATTAGTTGGGCTCGTTCCCTTTTAATTTATTTAGCCCGTTCCCTTTGTTGAGATAAGGGTGTGCTCGTTCCTATTTTCATTCCATTCGAAACCCTAAAACAAAAATAAGCAAAAAAATGGAGGCCTCGTGATTTTCGTACCGATCGTTCCTAAAAAATTAGGGCTTCTGGAATTCGAAGGAGCCGACTTCAACTGCTTGATCGATCGATCCCTCGTGCTCGGCTTCGACTCAGATCTGTTCGACCTTTGGGTTTGCGCTTGTCGAAAAGGTGAGTGACCCTCACATCTAATTCTATACTAAGCTTCTCGTTCGTTTTGGTTTCTTCGTTGATGATTTATGACTTGATTTGGATTTGTTTTTTTGTTTTCCTTGTTATCACGGCACCGTTTGTCTTTGCTGTGAATACGTGATTTTTGTTTCGGTGATCGATGTTTTTGACTGGATTTGTTTTCTTGTTTTCTAGGTTATCATGGCACGGCTTGGCTTCGTAGACACCACAGCTTGATTTACATTCGACTTCGGCCACTTCGTTTGTGTATGTGATTCCCTGACTTTGCATTATCTTCGACCATCATCATTGCTTTGATATCGATCTGCAGTTTTATACTGGAAAAGCATTATATTTTATTCGGGCATTTGCTCGATCCATTTCAGCTACACTATACATATACGATGCACTTCACTGCGTTCATGGTGTTTCTCTTTGTACTTGATGTTTCACCTGTGTATGTATGTGTGTTGAGATTTTATGGTCTTCGACATTTGCCTTTTTATGTGTGGTTTGGACTTACTCGAGTCTGGTTCTTGTAGTCTTACTTCCATACTATATGATATTGGTGGTTGATTTCTGGGTAGAGATGCTGTTGCAATTGCAGTTTGTAAATTGTCAAGCACAAGAACTTGCACTGACCAGTCTAACCATTGACTGTTTCATGCATTTTGCTCGTCATGTTGTTGCAGTCAAGTCTGCACTGTTATATCCAATTGTATTCAGTTGTCTTTCATGTTATTTTACAGTCTGATGGCCTCATGAATATGTTGCAGTGGTGGTTGAGGCATTGCCATTTATAATTGATTCTTCATTTAGTCTTCAGGTCTATATGCATTAGTGCTTTGACCCTGACTTGTTGCTATCCTTTTATATGTGCTTGCATTGTCACTGTATTGGTTTTATAAACATTTGACGTTCAGGTTGCGTGCAAATTTCATTTGTTGCCAACCTGTGGCCTTTGTGCCTTGTTGCTATTCCTTTATAGGTGCCTTGCTGTGTTGCCTTATCATTGGTACACGGTTCAGTTTCATGTTGTTGGCACTGAATTGTATTAGCTTGATTTGGAGCCTAGTTTACTGTAGATTCAGTTGTTGCACCATTGTTGTTTCACTGCTCCACTGGTTACCATTTACCTGATTTGTGTTTCACCATGCAGTCATGTTCATTTGAAACCCTATTGCATTTGGGTTGGTGGCTGCATTATGTTGTTTTCACGTGTGATCCTGTGGTGACTGCAGTTTTTGGTTGCAGTTTGCCCTTGTATTCATTGGTGACTGAAGTCACGTTTGTATGCAGTTTGCCCTTGTTGGGCTGCAATGCATTGATGCAATTGGATTGTTTTTCTAATTACACTTGAGTTGAATCTGGTATTTCGGCTTTGACCTTGTGCTCGTTTGTGAATTTCCATTAAGCTTTTGGGTGCATCATCACTGTAGTGGCAAGGCAGTGCACGCAAGCGTGTACTGCAGCCACACGGTATGGCTTTTATGATATTCTATTTTGCTTTGATTTATGGATCTTTTGTGTATTCCATATGCTGTAGTGGCGAGGCAGTGCACGTGTGCGTGTACTGCAGCCCTACCCGAGTTGGCATTTTAATAGATATTTTAATTGTTTGAATTGTTTCGTATGTCCAATTCAATATATTTTGAATCGTATTTTAATTTGGTTGACATCTCATTATCTTTTTGATAATTAGATTATGAGTTTCTAATTATTTATTTAATAATTAGATATTGTCGTAATTGTCGTTTAGGCAATTCTATTGTTTCCTAAATTATCTTCATTGATAACCCATTTAGTTATATTCGTTGATAAAATTGAATTTATTGGTTTGTTGTTTAACACTTTTAAGTGTTATATTTACCGTTATATGATTCCTTATTAAAGAATTGGATAGATGAGATTTATCTTGACTGTTGTCTAATTGTTATTTAATTATTATTGCTTCCGTGCATTAATAACTGAGTTTGAATTAGACCGACCTGTGTATCATTTTCTTTTGAATTTAATACTCGGGTCAGACCGAGTTATTACAGGTTGTAGATATCTTGCTTTGGGTTGCTACTTGAGCTATGAAGTCTTTTCATATCTTTTGGAGTAGTCGTCGTCATTTAATAGTGGTCAGTGTATTAGTATGGGAAGATATGTATTCATGTATATTATTCACGATAATGTACTTGTATATGTAACTTCCAGAGTCGACAGTTGTAGTTGTATCATATGTATTGTAACTGACATCAGTTATATTTATAAATGATACTTTGGTTATCTGTGTTCCGCATTAGTTTATCTGTGTTATTATTATATATATTGTCCTAAACTATTATGAACCATCGTAGTTCGTTTTATACTGGAATTGAGTATGTCGATGAGAGTAAATAAATAAGAGATGAAAAATAAAAATATATACCACTCCTATCAAGATAACTAATACTAGTATAAGGCCTAACTATAGATGACCGTTCCTATCCAGCCTTATTCTTCGTAATAACCGACAGTATTTCTTTTAATACTCTTTGTTATTGTGAGCATAGAGGTGGAGTGTCACATCCAATGTTTCAATCAAATAACCAAGATTCATATATCAATGATAAGTCTCCACCGTACCCAAAATGTAATCAAAGTTAGTAACAAAATTCTCAACAAAAGGCTCAAGTTAGTTTGCATCAATAATCACAGAAAATGAGTTAAGGATAGAACGACTAAGCTGGTAGAGTTAGAGACATGTCCTCGGGCCAATTCTTTAATTTATTGTAAATTATTAACTACGCAATAAAATCTCATATGAAATAAAAGATTTTTTTCTTTTGATTAAATTCGTTCACAAGAAAACTTATCAACATCCCCAAAGCTATGTGAATGAAAAATAAGTTTATATAAGATAAGGGTGTCAAAAAGCCATTTCTTTCGAAACCTACCTGTCCACCTGATTGACCAAGTCAAAATAGTTTCGATGGTTTAATTAGGAATGCTGGTAAAATGAAGAAGCATTCAACTCGAAATCTCTCTTTCGAATGAGTCAAAGACAATTACTCATATTGGCTTTCCATTCCTTTCGATTATGTCGAAAGGTTCACTTATCATTTCGACCATGTCGGAAGGTATGGCTTCTTTATAAGGTTAAACAACTGCTTCTGACTTAATTGGTCTCATCACTTTAATTAAGGAACCCCTTCGAAATTGGTAGTAATTGTAGTGGAGGCTAAAACCCTTTCAAATGGATTCCTTTCTATACATTTGCTTGCCAATTACAAACTGGAATCCATTCGAAACACCCCTTTGACAAGATCGAGCCATGTTCTATCATTTCAAAACAAGTCCACTATGCAATTGCTAAAGCTTCATTCAGCTTACTCTGTATAAGATCGGCCTGGATATTCCTAAGCTCTATAAACTCATCCATGTTGAAACATCATCATCGCCGCTCTTATTTTCCAATGTTTGATATTGGTTACGATGATAATGTGTTTCGCATATGTATATCCAAGTCGATTTTAACATATTGCATAAATAGAAAGAAGTTGAGAAAATAAGATAAAATCATGTGTAATGGATCATTAGTATACCTAATGATCATAGTGATCTCCCGCATAATCGAAGTCCTTAATGAATCCGCTTTCTCCACTTTATTATTAATTCAAAACGAGTTATGATTGTGCGAGCTCTTTCCCCAATTTGATTTAGGGGTTATAAGGATTTTGTTGTAGCAAAGAAGTTAGAGTGAAAGAAATGAGCTTAAGATTCCTAATATCCGAAACCCAAAACCGGACCCCTTCGGTCTTATTTATAGATGCAGGTCGACTCCTTTCCGCGCCTATTCTTCCGACATAGTTGAAAGGCCCCTTTTGTATGCCGCCTCATTCCTTTTGACTTGGTCGAAGGGACTTGCCTACCTTCGATGTCATCAAAAGGAATCTCCTTCGAGTCCTTAAACTCACCTTGGGCTTCCCTTCTCTTCATTTCAGACCTTTCGACCTTAACAAAAGGGTTTTTTTTATCAACCTTTCGCCTTTACTGAGTCTTTAGTATCCCTTTTTCCTATTTTCTTCGAAGCTGTTTTTGAGGTCGTCGAAAGGTCCTTAAATTTTCTTTTCTTTTCATGATGCCTTGTTATCATTAGATGTAAAGATCGGAGACTTCGACCCTATCGATAGGTTGTCTATAGGAGCTTCGAAGATGTTGATGTACCGATGACTCCGATGCAATGGATAACTTCCAAATGCATGCCTATGAATTGATGCGGAACCTTCTCCTGATGTCATTGGCTTCTACCGCTTCGAAAGGTTTGGGTATGCTTTCGTAAGAACTGTTATAAGGCGAAACCTTTGGTTCCGAAAGGTTTAGCATGCATATGAGTGGTCGATGTCCATTGCCATCGAAATGTGGTTCCGAACCTATCCTTGCTTTCTCTATATATGTGAATCCATCCGCATCCAAAGGTTGAAAGTGGCAGAAGGGTATACTACAGGAATGGCTGCATTTAGCGACGACAATTAGCCATAAGCGATCGTCACAAGCCAACTCTAGCCATCGCTAAATGCCGAAGAAAAACAAGCTGACGCTAGCAAAATAGCGACGGCTATAGCAACGGTTTCATCGTTATAGCGATGGATTTCTCAGAAAATTGACCGTCACTTGCAGTCACTAGCCGTCGCAATGTTGGAACAAAAATATCGTCGCCAGCCGTTACCATGCGCCTCAAACCTGTAACCAATTGGCCGTCGCCAGCCGTCGCTAACACAAAATGTCCAGTTTTTTCTAATATTGCTTTAAGCCTTCCAAACCATACAATAAACGTCATATCCCAATCTCGCTTCATTTCCAATACATATAAACTCAATATCACTACCATTGACTTCAAATGCAACGTATAATCTCGTACATATCACAAATAATCAAAAACATAACGTAAATTTCAATATCTATGTAAACTTTCATCAATTAAAACCAATATTCCATCAACCAACAAAACGCATCTACACAAATACTAATGCTCATAAAATCTACAATCATCACTATACACAACCATCAATAAAAAACCAACTCCATCAACACAAGTCAATAATTACAAGCCAAAAATATTACGTACCTACTCATCAATATTATCTCCCGACGCATCCTCACCAGGCATCCTCCCATGCAAATGCGGGATACGTCTTATCGAAATATTTCCTTGCATCTCCATCGGATGGTTGTATCAAAGTTCCCTATGTCTTTCTTCTCAAACTGTGCCATCGCATATGACATGCCATGGCCAAAGATGCATAGAACCTTTGAAGTCTAGGGGTAATTGGTAAATAATGCATTTTCTTGTGTGAAACTTCTATTTCTTTCTTTTTTCTTCGTTTATACCTCTCATCGTTACATATGTTGCAGTTCCTATGATTAATGTCATCTTTCCAATAAAACATGCAACCTTTTATACATGTATCTATCCTTTGGTGAGGTAGACCGAAAGCCGATATAAGTATTTTCACATTATAATGACCGTCGCACATTAGATTATTGGGTAGCATATGTCGTTTTGTAGCTTGTACAACTGCTATAAATCGAGCTTTTGTAAAGTAGAATTTTGATTTCATAGAGATGTATTCGGTAGTTACTGATAATTCGGTTCCACTTTTACTACCATCCCACAGCGGTCTCTTAGTGGCATCCAATAAATCATAAATTTTTTTGCTCCAACATTCGGTTCTTCTTCAATATTGACTTCTTCATTATCAACTAAAATAGTAGGGAACATTGATTGTACTGCATCTTCCACCGTACCTTCTATTGGATTAACGGTAAATTTTCTATCGAGTTAGAAAATCACTGAAAAATTTTGAATAAAAATTACCGCAAGTGCACGGCGTACAATTTTAGTACATGGCGGGTATGGATCGATCCAAAGGTAATAGTTTAAGATTTTAAAAATCAATTCAATCAAATAAGACCAAAGTGAGAGGAAATTGATAACTACAAAAATGAAGCCAAAATTAGAATCAAAATGTGATTTAAAAATTATTAGATTAGAGAACAATTTAGAGATAAATCCACTCTCATATTTTTGTAAATCAACAAACAGATAATTTATGATCTTTAGTTATGAAATCAAATGAAGAAATTGTTGCATTTATCATGAGTATAGTTTGTTTATGTTATTAATTAACATAACTAGAAACCATCAAACTATAATACACCAATTATATCACTTATAAAATCTCATGAAAATGGAGCCAAAGCAAAAGATATTTTAAGTGTGATCAATTTACTTTTGTAATTAGTAAGACAGATCATCAAATTTTGTTTTTATTTTCTTTCAAAATCAAAAATCCATTAGCAAATGATGATGTAAATTATGTTTACGTTGAATAAGAATATCTCATTTGCATAAGAAATATAAGCTATCAAAACCACTTGTATAAACATGCATCAAAATTCACTTTCATGAAGCACAAGCTAAAGAGATCATGAATCATAAAAAATGTTGAAACTACATAAAGTTAGAGAGCTTCATCACCTCTAAATTGAAGTAGTTTAGCTACTCATTTGTATTATCAAATCAACATTTATAAATTCCAACATTAGAAAGCAATAGAAATAGAAAATAAGAAAAGGAATAAAAATGAGATTAACTACTAACTACTTGCATAAAAATTAGTGCTACAATACTGCATGAATGTAAATCTAAGCTTAAACATGAAATAAAGGAAAGCATAGTGATAAACATCAACAAAAAGTAAAGAAAACGTAAGTAGAAATGAGAAGAGAAAGAGGCTAGGAAACCATTTTTATTTCATGGAACATAGAGCTTATAACTTGCATTGTTTTTTCCTAACTAATTTCAATGAGTAGAAGATATTTACATGTACATAAGAGGGCTATTTATGCATGCGTAAAACCCTAATTCAATATTTAGGGAGCTTTCTATAATGCCCTTTAGGAAGTGTGGTCACCAAGTAATCATTAGCCACTAATTAATCCCTCATTAACTGTGCATGAAGCTTTAACCTCCACTTTGTTGTCAATTAGCTTCTAATTGTAGATTTAGGCAAGTGGGTGTGATCCTCTATGATCTTGGACTTAAATTATTTCCTTCTTCTTTCCTTTGTATTCATTGGTGCTTGCATATGTCTTCATGAATCCCTCTTCCATACGCGTCAAAATTTCCTATAAAAATAATAAAAATGTCTAAGTAAAAATTCTCATATTGACAAATGCACAAAAATGACCATTTTGCCCCTGAATAAAGAAGAATATATGATGATTTGAAAACAATTGAATTTTGGTTTTAAACATGTTAAAATGCCCAAATATGATATTTATTTAAATAAAAAGAGATAAAATATGGATGTCAATATATGCAAATTTACGTGCACATCAAATACCTCCACACTTATCTTTTTATTCATCCTCAAGTAAAGAAAAACTAAGATAAATCTATTTTCGTGGGAAGCACAATCGCATTGAGCGTATGCAACAAGCCGCTAATCCTTTGGGTGTCCCCAGTAAGATGAGTGTTGTCTCATGAGGGTTTTCAGCAGATACTACCCACAAAATCCAAATGCAAAGTGGAAATATTTACAAAATGTAAGATTTATTTACAAAGAGATGAATGCGAGTTTTTAGAAATATTTACAAATGAATGATTTACTCTGAAATCGACATAAATAAGTTAAATATAAGTTTCAGTCATTATCTTGAAAATTTAAGTAATTTACTCATCAAAATTTTCAACAAAAATCAAGTTATCATAACAAATAGACAATAGTTTAACTCGTTGTTTCGGTTGATAACACGACGTAATTATCAAATGGTTCCTTAGTTGATTATCAAAATTTGTCAAAGTTACTCATTTCTTTTCAATAAAAAGTTAAATCAAACAAGTAAAAATAATGCTTAGATTTCAATTGCTCGCTCTCTCTTATTTGAAAATTTTATTTAACAATATTTACATTTGCCTATCTCAGGTAAACTTAGGCGAGATATATTTCCCCTGCACTGCCATGCGGACTGATATGAGGAGAATACAGAGCATGGCGGGTGAACACACAACTGTGAACACTTATCGATAGGCGTTATTAAAAAGGATTTTTATATATACATACACCTAACTTAGATAAACTCAGGTCAGATATACTGATCATGCACTGCCTTTCAGGCTTACGTGAGAAGGGTACAGAGCATGGCGAGTGAACATATGAGTGTGAACACATGACTCTAGGTGTTAAATAAATAAATAAATATATATATATACACAAATGTTTTTTTCTATTTTTTTTTAGAAAGAGAGAGTTTTGCAAAATCATCTTAGCACCACTAAACTTAGAAGATAAAAATATTATATCCTTTACTTTAAATTTACCACTTTTTAACAAAGACCTTCAGTTAGAACATACTTCGGAATTAACGCATATGAACCTTCCTATATACTAGTTAAACCATTGTTATTTGTAATCAAACACAATTTTTATTTTTTTCAAGACAAATAAATTTTCAAAATTTCAATTTATTAACCAAAACTTATACTTATCCCATAGTGTTTCTTCAAAAATAAATCAAAATGCTAAAGAAGAATTTTTTTTGAGATATAGAAATTTTGTTGATTTTTTTGAGTTAAATGAAATTTAAAAAATGCTATGAAAAAACAAAAAAAATGAAAATGAGACTCTCTCCACTCTTAATTTTTTAACTGTGTCCTCATAGTCAGCGCATGATATAATGAGTATAAAGAGGAAATACATGTACATACTTACAAAAGAGGGTTAACATTCTTACTAGATGTAGCTTGGCTCATGAAGGATCATGAACTCCTCCTCTTGATTAGTTGGCAATTCCAAGAAAGATTTCAAACGATGACCATTGACTTTGAAAATCGATCCATCCCTAAGGTTTTCTATTTCTATGGCATCATGTGGAAAAACAGTTTGAACCACAAATGGTCCAGTCCATCTCGATTTAAGTTTCCCGAGAAATAAATGAAATCTTGAGTCATATAAAAGAACTTTTTAGTTAGGAGAAAATGTTTTCCTTAGGATTGACTTGTCATAAAAAACTTTTGTTCTTTCTTTGTAAATTTTCCCGTT
Source organism: Allium cepa (assembly GCA_030765085.1). Classification (NCBI taxonomy): domain Eukaryota; kingdom Viridiplantae; phylum Streptophyta; class Magnoliopsida; order Asparagales; family Amaryllidaceae; genus Allium; species Allium cepa. The sequence continues at coordinate 691,443,451 of CM060937.1, read as the reverse complement.
TTCATATGCATCATTCCTAAATTCTTCTAGTTCATCGAGTTGTAGCTTGCGATTTTTGCCAGCATTCTCAAGATCAAAGTTTAAGTTCATTATTTCCCACAACGCTTTATGTTCGATTTCGATGGGTAAATGGCAAGCTTTATCGTAAACTAAACGAAATGGGGACATCCCAAGGTTAGTTTTAAAAGTAGTATGGTAAGCCCAAAGTACGTCGGTCAATTTCTAAGACCAATCTTTTCAATTTTTGTTAACAGTTTTTCTCCAAGATTGTTTTATTTGTCGATTTGAAACCTCAACTTGGCCACAAGTTTGAGGATGATAAGGAGCGGATAACTTGTGGGTTATCGAGTATTTTTTTCATTAATGTTTTGAAAGAATGGTTGCAAAAATGAGTCCCTTTATCACTGATTATTGTGTAGGTGTGTCAATCCTTCACAAGATGTTTTCTTTGAGAAATTTCACAACAATTCTATGGTTGTTGGTTTTGCAAGGAATGGCTTCGACCCATTTTGAGACGTAATCGACAACGAGAAGGATATACAAGTTTCCAAAAATAATTGGGAAAAGATCCCATAAAGTTGATACCCTAAACATCAGAGATTTCGATCATCAGCATGGGGTTTATGGGCATCATATCTCGTCGAGAAATTCATCCAACTGTTTGACATTGATCGCAAGTTTTACAAAATTTAAATGAATCTTTGAAAAGAGAAGGCCAATAGAAACCACACTGAAGCACTTTTTCCGTAGTTTTTTAAGGAACGAAATTTCCACCACACGCTTGATCGTGGCAAAACGAAAGAACGGTCCTAATCTCATTATCCGTTATGCAACGTCGATGATTTGGTCGGGACAATATTTGAACAAGTATGGATTGTCCCAATAGAAATATTTCACTTGGGACATGAATTTTCATTTTCCTATTTGAACCGAGATGAGGGAGTTTCTTTAGTGACAATGCAGTTCATTATATTAGCGTACCATGGATCGATAGAAATTGAAAAGTGTTGTTCATCGAGGAAGTTTTCATTAATTGGCAAAGAAGGTGGTGCGTTCGAAAGGCGAGACAAGTGTTCGGCTATGACATTATCGGATCCATTTTTGTCTTTAATTGTAAGGTCAATTCTTGAAGTAAAAGGATCCAACGAATCAAACGGGATTTAGCATCCTTCTTAGCGAAGCGATATCGAAGCGTAGAATGGTGCATATACACAATAATGTGTGAACCTTTCAAGTAAGGTCGAAACTTTTCGAGCGCAAAAATGACAGATAGAAGCTCTTTTTTGGCCATTATGTAGTTAAGTTGAGCTTCATTCAGTGTCATACCTGCATAGTAAATGACATGAAGGATTTTTTATGCATAGTCATAAGACAGCACCAACCGCAAAGTTAGAAGAGTCAAACATTATTTCAAATGGAAGATCCCAATTGGTTGTGCAAATGATTGGAGCAGAAATGATTTCATTTCTAAGACGTTCGAAAGAAGAGATACAATCCGCATTAAAATCGAAAGGAACGTCTTTTAAAAGAAGTGTTGTCAAAGGATGAGCGATTTTGCTAAAGCCTTTCACAAAGCATCGGTAAAAGCTAGGTGTCCTAGAAATGATCGAATGTCCTTAACAGATTTGGAAATGGGTAGGTTTGCAATTACATTAATTTTCGCTTTATCTACCTCAATGCCTTTATTTGAGATGATATGTCTAAGGACTATGCCTTGTTTAACCATAAAGTGGCATTTTTCCCAATTCAAAGTCAAATGTTTTTCTTTACATCGATTTAGAACCGACTCGGGATGATGTAAACATTGGGAAAAAGAATCGCCAAAGATGGAGAAATTGTCCATAAAAACTTCTAGAAAGCATTCAATCGTTTGAATCGTTCTTGACAACGGTTAGCCCAGACTTTTTCGGTACAACGTGAATTGGGCTAACCCTTGAACTATTGGAGCGTAGGTAAATGATTCCGTTGTCGAGAAGTTTAAGAATTTTATCACGCAACGCACCTTTCGCTTTTGGATTAAGCCTTCGTTGAGCATCACGAATAGGCTTGGCATCGTCGATTAAATGAATGCGAAGTTGAACAAGAGCGGGGCTAATTCCCTTTATATCGAAGATCGACTATCCCATCGCTTCATTATTTTTCGAAAGAATAGAGAGTAAGGAGGTTTCTTGATCAAAAGGGAGAGTTGTGGAAATTGTGACGAGCAGTGCTTCGTTATTACCTAAGTATGTGTACTTAAGGTGATTGGGAAGTGGTTTGAGGTCAAACTTCGGAAGGTTTTCGATCAAAGAACTGGGTTGAGATTCAGACTCAACTGGAAGCGATTCAAAAGGAAGGGCATATTCAATCTCATTGGGAATTTCGTGAAACAATTTTTCATACTCAGCCTTATGTTCATCATTAAGGTCAAATGTCTCATTTTCAAAGTTTTCTTGAATGGTACAAACTTCCAACGTTTGGTCGCGAGATTCATTTGATTGGCTTTCAAGATTGAAAATGTTGAGATCCAAAGTCATGTTTCCAAAAGATATTTTCATCGAACCGTCACGGCAATTGATTAAGGCATTTGACGTGGCTAAGAATGGTCGGCCTAAAATCAACAGAATTTGACTCGCGGCATTTGTCACGGGTTGTATTTCAAGAACGATAAAATCAACGAGGAATATGAATTGGCCTACTCGAATGAGCACGTCCTATATTTCTCCTACGGGCTTCTTAATCGAGTGATCGGCAAATTGAAGCATGACTTTTGTGGGTTTGATCTCACCTAACCCTCATTGTTCGTACACGGAGTATGGAATCAAGTTGACACTCGTGCCTAAGTCTATCAAACATTTGTTAATCGTCTTATCTCTAATTGTACACGAAATCATAAGGCAACCATGATCTTTGTATTTTACGGGCATGGGTTGGGACAAGACTTCACTCAAACTGGTGGCTAAGAAGACTTTTTTGGGCACTTGAGGAATTTCGTGCATGTGGAAACTTGCGGAACGATGTCAAGAAGGGGGATGTTCACTTTCACTTGTTTAAAAATTTTCAATATCTTTTCCATTTGGTTGGAGTTTTTCTTTGGTTGAAGACGATGTTGAAATGGAAAACGATACATGCTAGGTGGGTCTACTCGAGCAGAAGAAGAAGAATTTTGATTGGCATTCAATTCAACGTTTGGATCCTCGTTATATTTCGATTCATTTGTTGTTTTAGAAGTCTCAAGAGAGGTTTTCGGTAAATCGTTTGGATTATCGAATTGATTATCGTTTTTCTCACTAGAATGTAAAGTTGTGATAGCATTCACTTGGGTGACACTGCTATCTTGAACAACATGGCTAAATTTGAAGTTACATTTTGATTTCTGGGATTTGGAAGGGACTGGCTTGGGAATTTTCCTCGTTTGCGTTCACTTACAGACGTGGATAATTGACTCATTTGCATTTCGAGTTTTTCAATCGATTGGTTTGTGTTTTGCATGTATGAAGTCAATAAATTTTGCAAATTGTTGTTTGATTGAAGACTTTGAGTAGTTGATTTAGCTAACATTTCAAGAATTTTATCAAGAGAAGTTAAAGGTTTATCGTCTTGGGGAGGATGAGTAGCATTTAGTTGAAAATTTGATTGTTGCGGTTGATTATGAGATGGACCCGTAAAGTTTGGTTGAAAATTGTTGGGCTGAAAGGGAGGATTCAAAGCATTATTCGAGAATGCTTGAAAATTGGGACTAACCATATTTGTGTTAGGATTATTTTCGTTCCATGCAAAATTTGGATGATTTCTTCAACCAGGATTGTACGTGTAACGACCCGTAAATTTTCGATAATTAAAATAGCTAATTTAATAAGATTTCGTGATTTAGTGTGAGAAAAAAATTGTAAGTCGTTTGGAATAATAATAAATGTTGAATCCATTGGGTATAATAGAGTAATTGATTGATAAGTAAAATCTATTTAAATCAAATATTGAACATTGAACAGGTAAATTGTTTAAATTAAATATTTAAAGCTTACTTAATAATTGAATAACTGTAAAATGAAATAGTGTTCTAAATTGTGAATTGGTTTTAAAAGTTGAATCTTATAAGTTCGATTTCAATATTTCAAAAGATAATGAATTATTGGATAATCGAAATTGTTTAAATTTAATATTTGGAATTTATTGAATAATTTAATAATGGGAATTGAATAACCGTATAATGGAAATGGTTGTTCTATAATTTTAATTCATTTCAAAGGTTAAAATTTTAACTTCGTTTTGAATATCTCAAAAGATAGTGATTCAAGAATAATAAAAATTGTTTAAATTGAATATTCAAATGTTTGAATAATTAAATTCCGAATTTGATATGATTAATTTGATGTTGAAATTTAATATATGAAAATAGAGTGAATAATTAAAATTTGATTTAATATGATTCAAATTGGTTTCCAAAGTGAATGTAAGTTATATTGGGATTATAATAGAGTTGATAAGATTTTAAAAAATTGGAATTTATTGGATAATTGAATAACGGGTTTAATATGATTAAAAATGATTTGTAAAATTTTATTTTATCATATTAAAGTTAGAATGAGGTTATAGAACTTTTAAAATCAAATTAAAAGTAAATTTGTAAAAATTGAATATTTTAATGTTTAATTATCGATTGAAAAATAGCCAATTTTCGAAAAGTCTCGGATTGGATGAAACTAATTCCATTAGATCCGTAATAGTTTGTTATTATCGGATTTCAGTTTTCGTAGCAATCAGAGTTTTCGTTTGACCGTGGCAGCTCGAAACGCATCGAAATTGTTTTCATATTAATTTGACGAGTTAAATAGTCATTTTTCAAACAGTCTCGGATTTCGACGAAACCAGTTTCATCGGATCCGTAATATGATATTATTGTAATATTTCAAATTTCGTGTCAATCAGATTTACCGTTTTTCCGGGGCGAGCCAAAACGCCTAGAAAATCGTTTAATCGATTTGATTTAAAAATCGATCATTTATTGCCGTAACTCGCACAAATGATCGAATTAGCTTCCAAAACCTATTCCATTGTGTCCGGAACGTGGGATAAACCCTAGAAACGCCGGTCACCGCGCGTAAATCGGAGTTCGAAAAACCCGGGTTGAATAGTGTTCGTCGTTTTTCTATAAAAGCACTTCATTATTTTCTTTTTCCAAACTAAACCCTAACCCTAAAACAAAGCTGGCCGCCATTTTCAAAACCAAAGGCCAGAAATCGTTCGTCTTCCTTCCTTAATTGCTTCAAATCCGTAAACATTTACACGAAGTGTTCAACGCGAAAGTCGAAGAGCTCGAAGAGAGCTTCGAATCCGTACGATGGAGATGGGATAAGGTGGAGCGTAGAGGACCAGAAGGGGGCCGCGATGGCCGGCCGTTCGCCCCGTTTTGCGGGCCATAGGGGAGGCCGAGCTTCGCGCTATTCTCGGTGATGGTGGAGCACGTGACGAGCTTCGACGTGGTGCTGCTGTGATGGATTTTCGTCGAGCGTAGGGTGTTGCGTGATTAGGGTTTTTGGGGCGTGTTTGGGTTCGTGTACGCGTTCGAATGCTTGAAGAGGAAGCAGGCAACGGCCTAGATCTGGAAAGTATGATGGACGGCTCTGATGTGAGTTGGATATAAAATAAAATAAAAGTTGAATTTGATTTGTATTAACTTCAAAATATCATAACTCTTTCATACGAGGTCCGTTTTGGACGAAACGAATTGCGTTGCAATCGTTTTGTCGAGCACTACACTATGGAGCTGGATTGGAATCGTTTGGAGCTAGTGAAAATTTCGGGTAAAATTAAACGCTCGTTTAATTTTATTCGAAATAAAATGCTGGAACTGCATTGAAATCAAGGTGAGTGTTTTATAACGCTCACAACGTATTGAATATCTTTATGCTAGTTAAGTTTAATATTATGAAGTGATAGGAATTTTGTTTGTCATTGTTTGATAAAATTTAATTGTCATATAGATTGTTATTTGAATTAACCGTTGAAAATTAAATTGACAGTTAAATTGAAATTGAAATTGAATTGCGATTTAATTACCTGACATTGATAACTATGAAATTGCCATGAATTGTATTGTCTATTGGATGATGTATTTTGATGGATGCTATTGGTTGATATTTAAATGTTTGATGTTTATTTGCTTATATATATATATATATATATATCCTGTTATGCATACATATGAAACTATAATTTGATTTAAGTGATATATATTCATCCCTGACATTTAATTGAAATAAATAATTACTTGGCCATAGGATAGAAAATAATATACGGACACTGAATTGGCTAAATTTATAATTTTTAAAATCGTCGATTTGAAATTTATTTAAATGTTTTGATTTGAAAGTTATAAATAGAAAAAAAATTATAGAAATCAAATTTATCGAAAATTGAGTTGTTGAAATAAATTTTGGTTAAAAGAAATTGTTAAATAATTAAAGTGGAGACTTTGGAATTTAAAATCGGGATATGATTGAATTTCGAAAATTGATTTGTTTAAAGATTTAACCTTAATTCGAGCTTTGAATATTACGAAGTAAAAGCTATATAAAATGATATTTTGAAATTGAGCTTGAAATTGAATCATATTTGTGATTGGGATTTAAATTTGAATATTGAAGGATAATTTTGTTAAGTGTAAAAAAATTGATATTTTGGAAAATCAAGCTAAAAATCGATATAAACTGAAATTGAATAAATTGAAGGTGAATTTAAAATTGAATTAATTTGAAGTCAAAGTTGACATTGATTTGAATTGAAATCAAAATTGAATCGGTAGAAGGAAAATTGAAATTGTTTTGAATTGGGAAGTTATAAATGAAATGGATTGGTTTTGAAGCTGTTTTATTTTGTTTTCCAAATTACTCTGTTATATAAACCATTTTTTGAATACTTAAACTATTTTAATCTATTTTAAATCTACTTAACCCAATTTAAATTATTTTAAACTAATTTATCTATTTCAAATCCATTTTAAGACTTTAAGTATTTTAAACTACTTTAATTATTTAAACTGCTTTTAAACTACTTAAAGCTATTTTCTAAAATTCTAAGCTCGTCAATAAGGGAAATGTTTATATTTAAATCTTGAATTTAAATACGAATTGGGTTAAATGAAGTTGCAACCTAAATTGAAATTCGAAATGATTTTGAAATCGAAATGAGATATTGATGCGAAAAATGATTTTTGAAACGGAATCTTACATTTGAATAGATACGATGATATTTGAAATGGATTTGATTTTTGAAGCGAATATGATATTTTGATATCAATTATGAATAGATTTGAAATGTAAAAGAGCCAACGGTGTAAAAATACGTAGTTATTAAAGAGACTGGGATCGGATATGGACATACTCTCTGTCAATACCGAAAACCACTTTAATAACTATTATACACGGAGTGTTGATCCAGAATGAAGTGGATGGTTTGGTGAACGCGTTGACTGAAGAAAGAGAACGATATTGGATGACCCCTGACATGACTAAAACAGGAGCCGCGCTGGGCCATTGAGGTTCGCCATCTCTAGCGGACACACTTCTTCGATACCATATCTATTACATTTGTGATTCGATTTGGGTGCACCCCCTTGATTTGGGAGTGTTGTTTCGCGGTGTTGGGGTAGCTGCTGGCTATGCTCAACATCAGTCTGGATCACGCAACTACTAGTATTCTAGTTGGTATCGCCTCATGTACCTTGTCATACTGATTATCCTATTCGCGACTACTATGTTATGTTTTGTGTTATACCTATGGGGTACCCTCTGATAACCACCAGTTTACGGTGGGGCTTACGGTGCTGTATAGACTATGGCATTATAAAAATGTGTTAAGGGGGATTATGGTAATGCCTTAACGCTATTTTGATACTTTATATTACTGATAGGCATTATCTACGTATCTACTTAGCGTACATTACTACATAGTAGATAGTTTAACGGATCCTTAAGAGATGGAAAATCCCGTAACATCTCTTGAGTTATTGCACGCACGTCGACACTGGATATGAGATGTCAAACCCCGTAAACATCTCTGACACCGTTACACTCATATTTATTTACGATTGATTTAACTTTCATAAGGATATTTTAGTCCTGAATCGAGTGTTTTGTCTTTTCATTACGCTCGGGTCGGTCCTGAGTTTTTTAGATTTTTTGAAGATCTATTCTGGAGGATGAAGACGAAGATTTGGTATACTATTACTATTATTACCCTTGCATCATGCTATCTGCTACATTATTTTAATTGTTCTGTTGTATATGTATAACTCTGATAAATGTTGTATAAATAATTGTCAAAGTATAGTAAACAGCTTCATGAACTGTTTATTTGACTATTATATTTTATCGTTCCACTGCGAGATTCTGTGTTGTTTCCTTTCTTTTATTTCTCTTTCCTCTTCTTTTCTTATTTACCCCAATAACCATCTTCCCTTTTGAATGATTTGGAATCGACATGTGTATTTGATCGTCGGTTTAAACTGTCGAAAAAGGCGGGTCGTTACAGCTGGTATCAGAGCTTTGGTTTAGAGATAACCTTAGCTTTGTGGGATCTAACTCTTTATAAATTAGGTAGTAATACCCTATGATGAGTCGCTGAGTGTATATATATGAGAGAGCGTATTTGTTAGTGACATAAAATGTTTTATATTGTGTCGGTTGATTTGTTGAGTGGCTTATGGATTCCGGTCAATACGAGTAATTAACGTCATTGATAGGGATCTCTAAACACTCGAACAGAACAATTCAACATAGTATTGTTTTGAAATTGCGTAAATGAAATAATTTTTCCCTAATTATATTTTGTATATAAAGAATTTTTTTTCAAAAATTATTGTGATCTATCTAGCTTATTTGGTTGTTGGAAACGATAATATTGATTGTTATCATTAAGTGGATATTGAGTTTTAATAAATATGGTTTATTGAAAAATAAAAAATGATGAAACAACTTGTGGATTGTTTTAAGAAAAAAAATGCCTATAAGAATATTTTATAAAGGTGACTTATAAATTTAAAATAGATTTAAATTGAGAAATATTGAATTTAAGACCCGGAGATTTTGAAAAATGGTTCTCAAGGCTTTGAAGAAATATATAGTGATATTAGTTGGAAAATATTTATGGGAAATATTTTGAAAGGAGTTTTAAGAAGGAATGAATTCAGTACTCCTCTTTTCTGTCGCTGGAAAATAATTTCGGTGATGACTGCGCAGCATCATCGACATTCATTCTCGAGTCTCAAAGTGGGGAAGACTTCAGAGAAGCTTTGCTTTTCTTCGAAATTATTTGAATAAATGGGTTTTGTTTTAATTTCCAAAGGTATGATTTGATATATTAAAGATATAAGTGTATATATTTATTTCAAACGATTTGAAAAGAACAGGGCATTTAAATTTCTAAGTTCTGTTAATTAATAATTTTCAAATTCTTTGAATGAAATGTGAATAACCAGAACTTATAAAATAATAGGATTAAGATATCTAAGCCTATTATTTTGGGAAAACTTTAAAGTTGAAAGGTAAAGAGGATTTAAAAAAATTAAATTTGTGAACATTCTAATTAAGTAAAATGAAATTCTATAAATTTGTATAATACCAAATTTGCATTCTAATAACATATAATATGACTTACCAAAAATTAAAAAGTTAAAATGATGTTTCGAATATGTAATGAGATATTGTACAAATAAACAGAACCTGAAAATAATTGAAGTATACAAGTAAGGAAAACTCAAAAGGAATTAAAATGTATTGGAATGAAAAATTTGGTTGGGATAAAATTTTACATACTTAAATATAGCATGAAATGATGAATGGATAAATGGAACAAGTAAGTGAACTTAAGAAACAAGATAAATGAATCGTATTATATCTTTGTAAATTGGTTATAGATTTTTTTTTTTTTGAATTTGTAACCTTTAAGATAACTGTAAACTAAGAAAAGTCATTTATGAGAGGTTAGACTTTTATAGGATGATTAATAAACTAAAGTGCTAGTTAATAAAATGTTCCATAAATAAAATTTGTTATTAACTAAAATAATGAAATTGAATTTAATTAAATTATATAGAATGTCTAAAATGAATTTGAGTAAGCAAATTCTTTGATATGATGTTTGAGAACAGATAATGTTAAAGAATATGCTATGTAAAGAAATCAATATACTAACTGAATAATGGATTGTGAGTAAGTAAGAAAAAAAAATAGAATTCAATAAAATAATTTAGTATAGATAAATTGGATAGAAATCCATAGGAAGGTAATACGTGAGATTGTACGTATATTATTTTATTCGCATAACGATTTGATCCAAATTCGAGCACAAAATTTCGAGATGATTTATATCGATCCAAGTTAGGATTTTTCACTCGATTTTCGACGGCGAACCCTAGATATGAATTTTTAATTTGATTCTGGAATTCTCTATCATAGTATATGGCTATGCAAGGAGAGTAACAGTTTCCAGTCAAGGAACCAAATCTGAGTCCGCACTAGAGAGTCGGGTGAACGATACTAGTTGGAAGTGAAATTGTGTGATCGAATAAGCGATTAGATTGATATTGCTCACGGATGATATATGTACGGCTTACGGACTTAATTAAAGTTAATATTGGAAATTTAAGATGCCAAATATAAAATGATTCTTTTAAAATTATATAACAGGATATATATATAAAAAAGATAAACCAAATTGAATGTAAAATTAATAATTTGGTTATGTTGGGTATGATTTGGTTGTTATATGATTGTTAGTTGATTGTATATAATTCATTAAGTGTTAATGAAATTGAAAGCTATAAATCATTGAAATCAAATTGGAAGTTAGATGAATTTAAATAGAATTTAATTTGATTCAAAGTGGAAGTGAACTAATGTAAATATAAATTAGTTAATATTAACTAATTGAATTGAGAATGAATGTTAGTAAAATCCAACGTTGATGAATCAACTGTGATTAAAATTGAAACCCAAGTCAATAAATATTAATGAGAAGTGAATTTATATTGATTGGTTATGGATTCGTTGGATGATAGTTGGATGATAGTTGATTGATGGTTGCATTTGTTGTTTTGTTGCATTTGCTATGTTGGCATATGTAGTTGTTATGTTTCTATATGATGTATATTGATATTATTTTCATATATGCATGTTTCTCATGGTTTGTTGAGTGTTTAGTAGGTGCGGATTGCGCTTGCTTCGCATTTGAAGCTCGCTTTCGCGCTATATTAGCCGTATATGCTCGCTAATAATATATAAGGTACATATCTCGGATTACATACCGTACTTTTACACTTTTTTCCTACGTGATGCCTCATCACTTAATGAGATGTATATTTGTGATACATATACTGTCATTTTTTTTCCGATCGAGCCGCGCAATGGAGACTCTGCCGAAATTTTCCGTAAATCCTGGTGTTAGAAAAATTTTCAAGTTTTAAATTATTATTTTTTATAACTTGTTTTGATAACTAACTTTCAAAGTTAGAAAGCCGTTCGGAGTAACTTAGTGGAAGTGTAGTAATGATTTATAAATGGAATTTCATTATTTTATAAGTTGGTAACTTTGAATAAAATATATCTAATGTTGAATTCTATACTTAGTTCCTTTTCCATTCTTTTTCCTTTACGGGGACGAAAATTTTTGAGTGGGGAAGAGTGTAACGACCCATAAATTTTCGATAATTAAAATAGCTAATTTAATAAGATTTCGTGATTTAGTGTTAGAAAAAAATTGTAAGTCGTTTGGAATAATAATAAATGTTGAATCCATTGGGTATAATAGAGTAATTGATTGATAAGTAAAATCTATTTAAATCAAATATTGAATATTGAACAGGTAAATTGTTTAAATTAAATATTTAAAACTTATTGAATAATTGAATAACTGTAAAATGAAATAGTGTTCTAAATTGTGAATTGGTTTTAAAAGTTGAATCTTATAAGTTCGATTTCAATATTTCAAAAGATAATGAATTATTGGATAATCGAAATTGTTTAAATTTAATATTTGGAATTTATTGAATAATTTAATAATGGCAATTGAATAACCGTATAATGGAAATGGTTGTTCTATAATTTTAATTCGTTTGAAAGGTTAAAATTTTAAGTTTGTTTTGAATATCTCAAAAGATAGTGATTCAAGAATAATAAAAATTGTTTAAATTTAATATTACAAATGTTTGAATAATTAAATTCCGAATTTGATATGATTAATTTGATGTTGAAATTTAATATATCAAAATAGAGTGAATAATTAAAATTTGATTTAATATGATTCAAATTGGTTTCCAAAGTGAATGTAAGTTATATCGGGATTATAATAGAGTTAATAAGATTTTAAAAAATTGGAATTTATTGGATAATTGAATAACGAGTTTAATATGATTAAAAACGATTTGTAAAATTTTATTTTATCATATTAAAGTTAGAATGAAATTATAGAACTTTTAAAATCGAATTAAAAGTAAATTTGTAAATATTGAATATTTTAATATTTAATTCTCGACTGAAAAATAGCCAATTTTCGAACAGTCTCAGAATTGGACGAAACTAGTTCCATTGGATCGGTAATAGTTTGTTATTATCGGATTTCAATTTTCGTAGCAATCGGAGTTTTCGTTTGACCGTGGCAGCTCGAAACGCATCGAAATTGTTTTCATATTAATTTGACGAGTTAAAATAGTCATTTTTCAAACAGTCTGGGATTTCGACGAAACCAGTTTCATCGGATCCGTAATATGATATTATTGTAAGATTTCAAATTTCGTGTCAATCGGATTTATCGTTTGTCCAGGGGGAGCCAAAACGCCTAGAAAATCGTTTAATCGATTTGATTTAAAAATCGATCATTTATTGCCGTAACTCGCACAGATGATCGAATTAGCTTTCGAAACCTATTCCATTGTGTCCGGAACATGGGATAAACCCTAGAAACGTCGGTCACTGCGCGCAAATCGAAGTTCGAAAAACCGGGGTTGAATAGTGTTCGTCGTTTTTCTATAAAAGCACTTCATTATTTTATTTTTCCAAACTAAACCCTAACCCTAAAACAAAGCCGGCCGCCATTTTCAAAACCAAAGGCCAGAAATCGTTCGTCTTCCATCCTTAATTGCTGCAAATCCGTAAACATTTACACGAAGTGTTCAACGCGAAAGTCGAAGAGCTCGAAGAGAGCTTCGAATCCGTACAGCGGAGATGGGATATGGTGGAGCGTAGAGGACCAGAAGGGGGCCGCGATGGCCGGCCGTTCGCCCCGTTTTGCGGGCCATAGGGGAGGCCGAGCTTCGTGCTATTCTCGGTGATGGTGGAGCACGTGACGAGCTTCGACGTGGTGCTGCTGTGATGGATTTTCGTCGAGCGTAGGGTGTTGCGTGATTAGGGTTTTTGGGGCGTGTTTGGGTTCGTGTACGCGTTCGAATGCGTGAAGAGGAAGCAGGCAACGGCCTAGATCTGGAAAGTATGATGGACGGCTCTGATGTGAGTTGGATATAAAATAAAATAAAAGTTGAATTTGATTTGTATTATCTTCAAAATATCATAACTCTTTCATACGAGGTCCGTTTTGGACGAAACGAATTGCATTGCAATCGTTTTGTCGAGCACTACAGTGTGGAGCTGATTGGAATCGTTTGGAGCTAGTGAAAATTTCGGGTAAAATTAAACGCTCGTTTAATTTTATTCGAAATAAAACGCTGGAACTGCATTGAAATCAAGGTGAGTGTTTTATAACGCTCACAACGTATTGAATATATTTATGCTAGTTAAGTTTAATATTATGAAGTGATATGAATTTTATTTGGCGTTGTTTGATAAAATTTAATTGTCATGTAGATTGTTATTTGAATTAACCGTTGAAAATTAAATTGACAGTTAAATTGAAATTGAAATTGAATTGCGATTAAATTACCTGATATTGATAACTATGAAATTGCCATGAATTGTATTGTCTATTGGATGATGTATTTCGATGGATGCTATTGGTTGATATTTAAATGTTTGGATGTTTATTTGCTTATATATATATATATATATATATCATGTTATGCGTACATATGAAACTATGATTTGATTTAAGTGATATATATTCATCCCTGACATTTAATTGAAATACATAATTACTTGGCCATAGGATAGAAAATAATATACGGACACCGAATTGGCTAAATTTATAATTTTTAAAATCGTCGATTTGAAATTTATTTAAATGTTTTGATTTGAAAGTTATAATGTAACGACCCAGAATTTTTATTAATTAAAATTTGAATATTTAATTAATTTTAAATATTAATGAGTGAAATTTATAAGTCGAATAAATTTTATTTCAAATAATTGGATTTAATTGAATAATTAAATCGATAATTTAATAGTTGAAATTACAGAAATAATTGAAAATAGGGTTAAATATGATTGAAAATGATTTGTAAAAATTTATTTTATCATGTTGAAGTTATAATGATATTTTAGAACTTTTAAAATCGAATTAAAAGTTAATTTGTGAAAATTGAATATTTTAATATTTAATTATCGACTGAAAAATAGCCAATTTTTGAATAGTCTCAGAATTGGACGAAACTAGTTCCATTGGATCCATAATAGTTTGTTATTATCGGATTTCAATTTTCGTAGCAAGCGGAGTTGTCGTTTGATCGTGGCAGCTCGAAACGCATCGAAATTGTTTTTGATATTAACTTGGCGAGTAAAGTAATCATTTTTCAAAAAGTCTCGGATTTCGACGATACCAGTTTCATCGGATCCGTAATGTGATATTATTGTATGGTTTCAAATTTCATGTCAATTGGATTTACCGTTTGTCCGGTGCAAGCTAAAACGCCTAGAAAATCGTTCAATCGGTTTAATTTTAAATCGAACGTTTATTGCCATAACTCGCACAGATGACCAAATTAGCTTCCGAAACCTGTTCCATTGTGTCCGGAATGCGGGATAAACCCTAGAAACGCCGGTCACTGTGCGTAAATCGGAGTTTGGAAAAACCGGAATGAATAGTGTTTTCGTTTGATTTTCTATAAATAGACCATCTTCATTCTCAAAAAAATAAAAATAAAAATATGAAACCCTAATTTGCAAAGCCGCCACCATCAATCCGACGGCCAGAAAATGTCGTTCCTTTCTCCCTCAATCTCTTCTAATCCATCAACTTCCACACGAAATCTTCAACACGAAAGTTCTAGAGCTCGGGAAGTACTTCAAATCCGTACGGTTAAGATTTCATTTCGTCAACCAGAGGGGAGGCTAGAGGGGCGCGTACATCACCGTTTCGAGCACGAATTCCCACGTTTGGGAGAAGCCGAGTGCTATGGGGTGGTAGGCGTGAGTAGCTCTTGGCGAGGCGAGTGGGATGAAGGGTGCTGATCATCTTGGAATGAGGTGTGGAAGGAGAAAAATTAAACCCTAGTGCGGCGGCCATATGGGTTATTCTCGTTCGAAATGAACGAAGGGGGAAGAAGCTTCAGGGGACGGCCCAATTTGGTCAATGCAGAAATCAACGGCCTGGATTGATGTAGGGTTTTAAATAAATTTAATAAGTTGTAAATAATTATATTTATAATTGTACAAACTTTAAACTGCGATATCTCTTTCATACGAGGTCTGTTTCGGACGAAACTTTTTGCGTTGCGTTCGTATTGTCGAGCTCTTCGCGATGAAGCTGGATTGGGATCGTTTGGAGTCAGTGAAAATTTCGGGTAAAATTAAACGCGCGTTTAATTTTATTCGAAATAAAAGCTGAAAACGAAATTGAAATCAAGGTGAGAACTTCTCACTCAATCGAATTAGTTTCGATTTTTATTTTAAATAGTTAGATTTAAAATTCTTGAATGAATGTTTGAACGATGATTGTTATCTATTGATTGTTAAAATAGACATTATGCGCCGTTAGTAAGCGGATGTTATTTATTAAAAACATATGCCGCGAATATTTCATAAATAGTGAAATTGGTATTATATATAATAGCAATATATATATATATATATATTGGCATATGTATATATTGCAGTTGTTGATTTCCCGCATTGTATAGCGGATGAGACCCTATTGCGCCGTCTATTAAGCGGATAATATTTTATAAATCCCATATACCGCGATAATTCCGTACTGGAGCGGAATTGGTATTGTGCTAATGTTTTTGGATGCAGGGAAACAGGTTGGAGGGATCCAACTGGATTCCTCAACTGTATTGATTTATTTACAGATATTTTGATATTTGTTGATTATCATATCGACATATGATATTTGGATGTCGTGATTGACTATTTGGTGCAGCTGCATCATCGGATCCATTTCTGAAGTTTTAAAATAATGATTTTTGGTTTTAAAAGGATTTTCAAGTGATTTTTCAAAGTATATGTTTTTATAAAATTTTGAGTTGATTCATTTTAAATAATTAAAGCGTTATAAATTGTAAAGTTATAAAAATTACTGTTTTGTAAAATATAACCAAATTTGAGATTTTCGAAATAAATAGTAATTAGTTTATAAAATGGTTTAATTTGTAATTTTGAATCATTATAAAAGATTTTTAAATTTATTTTTATAAGTTAAAAATATTGGAATTATAAAACGAGCTTTTATAAGTGTTAAAGGTGAAATAAAGATGGATTTCATAAGTGAACGGAATTTATAGATTTATAAATTGTGAAGTTATAAAAATAAATAGATTTTGTAAAATAGAAGATTTATAAGTAATTATCTTATAAATCGGATTTTGGCATTTAAATGGGATATAAATGGAATTTGTTAATAATGAGATTTATAAATCGAAGCTTATAAATAGAAATAGAATTTATAAACATTGTTTATAAATTCGAGATCGATTGAATTTGATAAATTGAATATTGAAGTTTATTAAAGGAAATATATTCACGATTTTGGACAATGAATACATTATTGAATAAAATGGTCATGTTTGGCAAAATGAATATTATAGAATGAAGTTAATTATTTTAAAGATGTTTTAAAATGTATTATGAATCGAAACCATAGATTTCAACATTTATTGTTGAAATAGACGTTTTCGAGAAAGAAGGAAATGGTGGACTATAACACTGTTGTTATAGTAAATGATTTCCGAAAGGAAATGTTTTATATAGTATTGGGATTTATATATCTATCTAAATTTCGAATCCCTATACTAGTGATTTTGGGTCGTAGTAACGATGTTTTACGCAACATTCGTTTTTGACCCAAATAAATGTGTTAAGAGAATGATTTCTTAAAGAATGAAATATATAATTAATTTTCGATTTAAGTATATCGAATATTTTCTAAGTATTGAAAATAAATGGATTTGTGATGTACTTATTTTTTTAAATACGTATGGAAATATTTTTCCAATGTGAAAAGGAACGTTTTAGAATTTATCCTTGTAAAGATAAATTGAAAGTGAATATTTGAAATCGATTGAAAATCGTATATCATAAATATTTTAGGATTATAAATTCACTAAGGAATTTATAAAAGAAAGGGGAAATTGTTTAAAAATAAACGTTGATTTATTTTTAAAGTGTGGGAATAAATTTACGAATTTGGAACGTAAATATATAAAATAAATCGGTAAGGATTTATTAAATTGGTTTAAATGAACCATGTTGAAATGAAAGAAATTTCGCGTAAGGAAAAGTGATTTGAAAATTTGTTTTCAAATGGTTGAAGTGTGGGAAATTATATATCTAGTAAAGATATTTTGGAAAGTAAATAATTTGAAAAATTATTTGGATTTGGTGATGTTGAACACGCCTATTGATAGTTAAATAATCCGACTATCAATATTTACCTTTAAATAGGTATTTGTTGTGAACTGCTTGAATTTGAATGCCACACTTATTTTTGAATAAGCGCTCACTATTCGGGTTAGCCGGGAAAGGACCTTGGGGTCGTATAACCCATTCCGAATATGTGATACGTCGAAATGGATTTGCATTCAATGACCGGTGTTGAAGACCGGATGTTTATGAAAACGGAAGGATTACCGTCGAGTTACTCTACATCGGCTGATCTCCGATATAGAGGTTTTATCACCCTTAGTGACGGGAAGTCCGGTCGTGATTAGTGAATATCCGGATTGCAAGTACTTCTTTGTAAGTGCCTTCGGTTCTGTTCGATCCCGGAACAGACTTGTATGGATTGTATGTCTGACATTACAAATTGAGATTTAAAGCTGAATTCTTTCAAATATATTTCTGTTGGTGGCGGAGAATTTATTCTCTTAGCTTAACACCCTTCTCTGAGACGTACGAGCTCAGAGGTTATATAGTTGAAGGTTATTAGCAATATATTCCCAATTTGGTAATGTGACATGCTGAGTGTTGCTGTGAAATGATCATTGTGTTGATCATTTGTGATAGGGTCATTTATTTGATCATTTATCTTGGTGATCATTTCTATGATCATTTGATTGACCCAAAGCACGGCTTTTGTATAAAGTGTGGCTTTGTGGACGAGACTTCGTCGGACCTCACACCCCGAAAATGGTCAAAACAGGAAGGATGCGACAAGGTTATTAGGGGGTAGCGCCCCTTTAGTGTATGTCATTCCTTCTGGATAGAGGTGGTATCATGGTATGGAGCCCAGATATTTAACCTATGTTGTTGCTGCATATTTTGTGGTTGTTGGAAATCGAGGATCCTCGGATAGATCGGTTACGATCGGGGGATGACATATTCGTGTCAGTAGTTACCCAGTTAGGGGTAACCCGGCCTTGTGTTGGCAGAGACCCGGTTTGGTTCTCAGGGACGTCCTTCCAGAGGCGTTCTCATGTGGCAATGGGAAGTTCCTTGGCCTGACCATTTGTTGGAAATCCAATTCCCAATACGAAACCCTGTACGGTTTTAGTTGTAGAACCTATCATTCACTTATGGTGGCGCCCCACTGTTTGGATGGTAGCTATAGTAGGCATAGTTCGAAATGTCTATGCTGGCTAAGATTTATATTCTACTTTCGAAATTGTTTTCTACACTATGCACTAGTAATAATATCAAATGTTTCTTTTTAATGCGTATCAAGCATCTTTGACTATCATAAGGAGAAATCTCCTCCGATTCTGCGTTTGCATTGTGTGTGTGTGTGCGGGAGGCCTTATGGTAGTCTCATTTTTTAAAAAGCATTGCGAAGTGACCTTAAAAATATTCCTCTATTTTGATTTCAAAGATAAATAAACTATTTTGAGTTCTCACACCAGTCACATGACTGACTCGGAGTTTATTGTTTTCCTTCCTAAACTCTGGGTGCCCACCAATTTCCACACGGGCAGTCAAGAGTTAAGGTTTATCAGGATATTCTGGAATTCAGGAGTTGCTGGAGGCAAGATGTAACGCCCCGAAAATTTTCGACTTTCGAAAATTCAACATCGATACTCACTTTATCGACTGCCGAGAAATCGAAGGCCGAAAACACGGAATGTTATGGGTTTTAACAAAAATTTTAAGAAAAGAAAAAGAGAGAAGTAGAAGAAGATAACAGAAAATAGAGAGAGAGGAAGATAGAAAAATAGAAAACTTGATAATAGAAGATAGAAGAATTTTTTTTAAAATAGAACGGGACAGAAGAAACAGAACGGAACAACAACAGAATCTCACAATTCGCAGCGGAACAACATATAATAATAAATGAATAATCTTTAAACAAAGAACTATATCAGTTATTACATTATCATCATATTACATTACATCAAATCATCAGAGTGTACAACAACATACAACAACATAACAGCGGAAAAAGAAGTACTATATACTAGTAATACGCCATGCCAATCCAGCTTGCCTCCAGAAACTCCTGAATATCCAGAATATCCTGATAAACCTAACTCTTAACTGCCCGTGTGGAAATTGGTGGGCACCCAGAGTTTAGGAAGGAAAACAATAAACTCCGAGTCAGTCATGTGACTGGTGTGAGAACTCAAAATAGTTTATTTATCTTTAAAATCAAAATAGAGGAATATTTTTAAATCAATTCGCAATGCTTTTAAAAATGAGACTACCATAAGGCCTCCCGCACACACACACATGCAAACGCAGAATCGGAGGAGATTTCTCCTTATGATAGTCAAAGATGCTTGATACGCATTTAAAATAATATTTGATATTATTATTAGTGCATAGTGTAGAGGAAAATCATTTCGAAAATAAAGATATAAATCTTAGCCAACATACGACCATTATCGTATGCCTACTATAGCTACTATCCAAACAGTGGTGACCACCATAAGTGAATAGCAGGTTCTACAACTAATACCGTACAAGTTTCGTATTGGGAATTGGATTTCCAACAAATGGTCAGGCCAAGGAACTTCCCATTGCCACATGAGAATGCCTCTGGATGGACATCCCCGAGAACCAAACCGGATCTCTACCAACACAAGGCCGGGTTACTCCTAACTGAGTAACAACTGACCGAATATGCCATCCCCCGGTCCTTTGGGACCTTTATCCGAGAGCGCTCTCTAATCAATTCACACAATCATAAAAACAAAGTGTTTCAACATGAGTAAGTATCTGGGCTCCATACCATGATACCACCCTTTTCCAGAAGGAAATGGACACATGCTAAAGGGTGCTACCCCTCATAACCTTGCTGCTTCTTTCCTGTTTTGACCATTCACGGGGTGTGAGGCTCGACGAAGTCACGTCCACAAAAACATACTTTATACAAAAGCCATGCTTTGGGTCAACAAATGATCAACACAATGATCACAAGGATAGACGATCAAATAAACGATCCTATCACAAATAATCAACACAATGATCATTTCAGCATCACTCAGCATATCACATTACCAAATTGGGAATATATCGCTGATAACTTCAACTATATAACCTTTGAGCACATACGTCTCAAAGAAGGGTGTTAAGCAAAGAATAAATTCTCCGCCACCAACAGAAATATATTTGAAAGAAATCGGCTTTATATCTCAAATTGTAATGTCAGACATACAATCCCTACAAGTCTGTTCCGGGCTCGAACAGAACCGAAGGCACTTACAAAGAAGTCCTTGCAATACGGGTATTCACAATCCCGATCGAATTTCCCATCACTTAGGAGATCTCTATACCAGGAGCTACCCAGTGCAGAGACAATCGATAGGTCATCCTATCGCTTTCGCAAATACTCTGTCTTCAACACCGATCTTCAAATGCAATTCATAACGACGTATCACATATTCGGAATAGGTTATACGACCCCATGGTCCTTTCCCGGTTAACCCGAATAGTGAGCGCTTATTCAAAAATAAGTGTGGCATTCACATTCAAACAAATCACATCAAATACCCATTCAAAGGGAGATATTGATAGTCGGTTATTGAACTATCAATTGATATGCATACATCACACGATTCCAAATAATTTTCCAAATTATTTATTTTCAAAAATATCTTTACAAGATATATAATTTTCACACTTCAAAAATAAATCAATATTTATTTTCAAACAAATTCTACTTTCACATATAAATTCCATAATGAATTTATATTCCAAAATATTCATGCATATACGATTTCAATTATCCATTTTCAATTTATCTTCAAAAAGATAAATTCTAAATATTCATTTCATATTGGAAAACATTTCCATACTTATTAAAATAAGTAATTCGCAAATCTTTTTATTTTCAACCTTGGAAAATATTCAATATACTTAAATCGAATTAAGTATAAAATTCATTCTTTAAGGTAATCATTCCCTTAAACATTTTTATTTGGGCCAAAACGAATGTTGCGTAAAACATCGTTACGACAACCCAAAATCACTAGTATAGGGATTCGAAATTAAATAGATATATAAATCCCAATACTATTCAAAACATTTCCTTTCGGAAATCATTTACTATAACAACAGTGTTATAGTCCACCATTTCCTTTTATTTCACGAAACATCTATTTCAACAATGAATGTTGAAATCTATGGTTTCGAATCTCAACACCTTTTAAAACATCGTTAGATCGTTTTAATTCTATTTAAAATATCACATTCAAAACATTTTCTTTAACGTATTATTCACCATTCAAAAACGTGAATATACTTCTTTAACAAATTCCATCCTTTTATTCATTTTAATTCAAAGGATTATTCACTATTCAAAAATGTGAATATAACTCTATTTCTAAGTTATAACAATTAACTTATCAAAATAAGTCGTTTGCGAATTTATAAAACAACGTTTATAAATTCTATTTCTATTTATCTATAAAAACTTCCTTTTTTATAAATCTCCTTTATTAACTTATTCGATTTATAACTCGGTTATAAACTACAGGTTCATATTATAAGTTAAACACTTATAATTTATTCGTTTGCAAAACCATTCCATTGAACTTCATAATTATAAATCTTATAACTTATAAGATTCAATTATTTATCCAAATCTTATTACTTTAATAACTTTACAAATTTTATAAACCTACTGTTTATAAAATTCCATTTATAACTTTACCGTTATATAATTCTATGAATTCCATTCACTTACAAAATTCGTTTTCACTTCATTCAAACACTTATAAAATCTCATTTTATAATTCCAACGTTTTAATTTACAAATATTCATTTGTAAATCCTTTAATATAATCAATCTATATTATTCTTTAAAACGTCTTAACTCCTTTATAGTTTCACCATTTTTGATTTATAAAATAATCAAACTTCATAAATCCTATATTTAAACTTTTATAATATATTCAAAAATCCAATTTAACCTATTTTATAAAATCATAAATTCATATTTCTCAAAAATCAGCTTTCAACTATATTTCACAAAAATCATAATTTTTATAAAATTAAAAATTATATCGTTTATTTATTTAAAATGGATCAATTCCAAAAATATTTTATAAACGTATATTTTCAAAAATCACTTTAAAACCATTTTAAAATCCCAAAATCTGGGTCCAATGATGCTACACACCAAATAGTCAATCACGACTACAACGATATCATATATCAATATGAAAATCCATCAAATATCAAAATATCTGAAATAAAATAAAAACTGTTGAGGAATCCAGTTGGATCCCTCCAACCTGTTTCCTGCATCCAAAAACATTAGCACAATACCAATTTCGCTCCAGTACGAAATTATCGCGGTACATGTTTTTAATAAATATTATCCGCTTACTAACGGCGTAATAGGGTCTCATCCGCTAAACAAAAAATGTGGGAAATCAACAACTGCAATATATACATATGCCAATATATATATATTGATATTATATATAATACCAATTTCACTGTTTATGAAATATTCGCGGTATATGTTTTTAATAAATAACATCCGCTTACTAACGGCGCATAATGTCTATTTTAACAATCAATAATTTACAGTCATCATTCAAACATGCATTCAAATATTTTAAATCTAACTATTTAAAATAAAATCGAAACCTATTCGATTGAGTGAGAAGTTCTCACCTTGGTTTTAATTTCCGTTTTAGCTTTTATTTCGAATAAAATTAAACGCGCGTTTAATTTTACCCAAAATTCTCACTAACTCCAAACGACTCCAAACCAACTCCATCGCGTAGTGCTCGTCCATACGATTCCAACGCAACTGAGTTTGCATTTTTTCGACCTCGTATGAAAAAGATATGAATTTTTAAAGTTCGTACCAATTTTAAAATTAAAATTACTACAATTTCTTTACCTAACCTAATCACAACTGTTCATCTAAGCTCCCCATCATCTGGACCGTTGCGTTATCATCTCTCCCACACGCAAAACACCTACAGGCCGCTCCTTCTAAAAACCGAACCCATAACCTTCGATTCTAGGGTTAAACTTTATCACCTCCTCGCTCGACGATTCTTCGATCGGGCAACTCCTTCTTGCTCGCGCCCCCCAGCACCACCCACGCCCAGAGACCGGTCACGCGCGCACCCCCCCAGTGCCTCGAAATGCGTGCGCAGCTAGGGTCGAACGCAGGCCATTATCCCCCTCCTCGGTGCATCGTTTCAGATCATATCCGTTGAATATATAGAACTCGATACCCACTACAAATCTCCAGTTAGAAGTTCGTCGAATCGTTGCACGGATTTGAAGAATTTTGGGGATGAAGATGGGAGCTTTCTGGCCGTTCAAAATGGGGGTGGCGGCTGCGTGAATGAATTAGGGTTTTAATTTTTTTTTTTTATTTTAGAGTGAGGGCTATTTATAAAGAAAACCAAGCGTAAACACTATTCATCCCGGGAATTCCGAACTCCGATTTAGACGCCGTAACCAGCGTTTCTAAGGTTTACCCCGCGTTCCGGACACAATGGAACAGGTTTCGGAAGCTAATTCGGAAGTATGTGCGAGTTATGGCTACAAACGCTCAATTTAAATTAAACCGATTTAAATCGATTTCTAGGCGTTTTAATTTGTACCGGACAAACGGTAAATCCAATTGACTTGAAATTTGAAACCATACAATAATATCACATTACGGATCCGATGAAACTGGTTTCATCGAAATCCGAGACTTTTTGAAAAATGGCTATTTTGACTCGCCAAATTTAAATTAAAAACGATTCGATGCGTTTCGAGCTGCCACGATCAAACGATAACTCCAATTGACACGAAAATTGAAATCCGGTAATAACTAACTATTACGGATCCAATGAAACTGGTTTCGTTCAATTCTGAGACTGTTCAAAAATTGACTATTTTACAGTCGATTATTAAATATTAAAATATTCAATTTTCACAAATAAACTTTTAATTCGATTTTAAAAGTTCTAAAATATTTCTATAACTCCAGTATGATTAAATAAAATTTTCCAAATTATTTTCAATCATATTTAACTCAATTTTTAATTATTTCCATAATTTAACACATTAAATTATCGATTTAATAATCCAATTAAATCCAATAATTCAAATAAAAATTTATTTGACTTATAAATTCAATTATAAATATTTAAAATTAATTAAATATTCAAATTTTAATTATTAAAAATTCTGGGTCGTTACACAAGATGGATGGCATGGCGTATTACTAGTATATAGTATTTCTTTCCGTTGTTTGTTTTTTGTTGTACACTCTGATGATGTGATGTAATGTAATATGATGTAATGTAATAACTGATATAGTTCTTTGTTTAAAGATTATTCATTTATTTATTATATGTTGTTCCGCTGTGAATTCTGAGATTCTGATGTTGTTCTGTTATTTCTTCTGTTCTGTTCTATCTTTTTCTATCTTCATCTACTTTTTCTTTTTCTAAAACCCTAACGGTACGGTTTTTCGGCTTTCGATTGCTCGGCAGTTGATACAGTAGACGTATTGATGTCGGTTTTCGTCAACGAAAAATCGCGTTAGTTACATTTGGTATCAGAGCTTATGGTTAAGCGACAACCATGGCTCTGTTGGGAATTTCTCATTAGAGATGGAGTCAGTAGTACTCTAGAATGAGTTTGAGTGTAATAATAGATATGAGCGCGTATTTGTTAGTGAATATAAATTGTTTTATATTGTGATGATTGGTTTGTTGAGTGGTATATGGATTTTGGTCAACACGAGTAATTAACGTTGTTGATAGGGATCTCTAAACACTTGAATAGAACAATTCGACACGATATTGTTTTAAATTGGGTAAATGAAATAATTTTACCTTGTTTATATTTTATATATAAAGGAATAATTTTTCAGAATTATTAAAGTGTATATGAATTGATTGTTTGGTTGTTGAATAAAAACAACAATTTTTAAAGAATAATTATGTAAGCAAAAGCATTATAAGTATGGAACTATAATTAATGTGATTTACAATTGTGAAATAATCTTATATATAAGAAGTGAAATTATATAAGTAAAAGACTTATAAATGTGATTTATAATCTGAAAACAAAATTCCAGAGAAGTGTTTTGAAAGGATTTGATATTTTGGAAAATTGTTTTGGAGAAATTTAAGCTCTAAACTCTTTTCGGTCGCTGGAAAATAATTCCGGTGATGATCGCGACATCGTTGGTGTTCATTTTCAGGTTTCCAAAAGAGGGATTGCTACCAAATTGTTTAAAAGAAAGTTGATCGGAAAAAAAATTTGGATTTGGGTTTTGAAATTCAAAAGATAATTGAATTGATTTCAAAAATAGTTTTGAAAGGTTGAAAAGACTCTGGAATCCTATTTAAATATTTATGGGAATGATAAATGAGTGAATAACTTATACAATTTGAATTTTGATAGAATGAATTTAACTTAAAGGATGAAGTTAAATTAAAGGAAGTATAAGTAAATCAATAAAATCCAAGTGGTAATTGTTGAATATAAGTTGTATAACTTATAAGATGATGAATATAAGTGAAATAAGTTTTGAACTTATGATAGGAGTTAATAAATTTAGCTTGGTAGAAAAGTTAAATAGGATTGGAATTTGAATTGGATTAATAAGTGAAAACTTAAGTTAAATTAAACAAAAGGTGTTTGAAATGAAATATAACTTAAGTGAAGTTGAATGAAGTTAATTTTGGTATCGAAGTAAATAAATAAGTGAATTAATGAAGTGAAGTCATTAAGAATTTGAACTTGAGTTATATAAATGAAATTCAACATTATATTGTTAAAGGAATTAGCAACTGAATTGATAAATGGATTGAATGTTAATCAATTAAATGTAAACAATTGATATGAAATAATGAATATGAAAGTCTTAATTCATTAAAAGCTAATGTTATTGGAAGTTGAATAAATTGAATGGAAGTCAATTTAATATGATCCAATTGGAATTAAATGTGTTGAACCAAATTGAATGTAAAGTGAATAAATTTGGTTGTACTGAATAAACATTGGTTGTTATATGATTATTAGTTGATTGTATATAATTCATTAAGTGTTAATGAAATTGAATTAGCGAAATTGGAAGCTATGTAATTGAATTCAAATTAGAAGTAAATAAATTTGAATAGAATTGAATGTGAATTGGATTTAATTAGTGAATGCAAACTAATTAAAATTGAATATGAATGAATGTTAGTAAATCCAATGTTAATGAATCAAATATGATTTAAATTGAAAACCAATTCATTGAATATTAATGAGAATATGAATGAATATTGATTTGGTTATGGATGATAGTTGGTTGGTGTTTGCATTTGTTGTTTTGTTACATTTGCTATGTTGGCATATATAGTTATTATGTTGCTATATGTTGTATATTGATACTATTTTCATATATGCATGATTCTCATGTTGTTGTTGAGTGTTTAGTAGGTGCGGATGGCGTTGCTTCGCATTTGGAGCTCGCTTTCACGCTATATTAGCCGTATACGCTTGCTAATAATATATAAGGTACATACCTCGGATTAAATATCGTACTTTTACACTTTTTTCCCTGCGGGATGCCTCATCACTTGATGAGATGTATATTTGTGATATATATACTATCATTTTTTTTCGTATCGAGCCGCGCAAAGGAGACTATGACGAATTTTTCCAAAAATTTAAGGCGTTAGAAATTTTTTGAGAAAATTGGGAAAATTTTGAAAACTGTAATTTTGGTTTTGGAATTGAAAGTTAAACAATAGTAGTTGTTTTTGAAAAGATAATTAAATATAGATTTGAAAACTTAGTAAAGTTATTGTAAGAAGTTTAACTATGGATTTTGGGAAAGTTAAGAGATTCTGTAACTTTTCTTACTTGATAATTTCGAGGACGAAATTCTTTTAAGGGGGGAAGTATGTAACGACCCAGAATTTTTATTAATTAAAATTTGAATATTTAATTAATTTAAATATTAATAAGTGAAATTTATAAGTCGAATAAATTTTATTTCGAATAATTGGATTTAATTGAATAATTAAATCGATAATTTAATAGTTGAAATTACAGAAATAATTGAAAATAGGGTTAAATATGATTGAAAATGATTTGTAAAATTTTATTTTATCATGTTGAAGTTATAATGATATTTTAGAACTTTTAAAATCGAATTAAAAGTTAATTTGTGAAAATTGAATATTTTAATATTTAATTATCGACTGAAAAATAGCCAATTTTTGAACATTCTCAGAATTGGACGAAACCAGTTCCATTGGATCCGTAATAGTTTGCTATTATCGGATTTCAATTTTCGTAGCAAGCGGAGTTGTCGTTTGATCGTGGCAGCTCGAAACGCATCGAAATTATTTTTAATATTAACTTGGCGAGTAAAATAGTCATTTTTCAAAAAGTCTCGGATTTCGACGATACCAGTTTCATCGGATCCGTAATGTGATATTCTTGTATGGTTTCAAATTTCATGTCAATTGGATTTACCGTTTGTCCGGTGCAAGCTAAAAGGCCTAGAAAATCGTTTAATCGGTTTAATTTTAAATCGAACATTTATTGCCATAACTCGCACAGATGACCGAATTAGCTTCCGAAACCTGTTCCATTGTGTCCGAAACGCGGGATAAACCCTAGAAACGCCGGTCACTGTGCGTAAATCGGAGTTTGGAAAAACCGGAATGAATAGTGTTTTCGTTTGATTTTCTATAAATAGACCATCTTCATTCTCAAAAAAATAAAAAAAAATATGAAACCCTAATTTGCAAAGCCGCCACCATCAATTCGACGGCTAGAAAATGTCGTTCCTTTCTCGCTCAATCTCTTCTAATCCATCAACTTCTACACGAAATCTTCAACACGAAAGTTCTAGAGCTCGGGAAGTACTTCAAATCCGTACGGTTAAGATTTCATTTCGTCAACCAGAGGGGAGGCTAGAGGGGCGCGTGCATCACCGTTTCGAGCACGAATTCCCACGTTTGGGAGTAGCCGAGTGCTATGGGGTGGTAGGCGTGAGTAGCTCTTGGCGAGGCGAGTGGGATGAAGGGTGTTGATCATCTTGGAATGAGGTGTGGAAGGAGAAAAATTAAACCCTAGTGCGGTGGCCATATGGGTTATTCTCGTTCGAAATGAACGAAGGGGGAAGAAGCTTCACGGGACGGCCCGATTTGGTCAATGCAGAAATCAACGGTCTGGATTGATGTAGGGTTTTAAATAAATTTAATAAGTTGTAAATAATTATATTTATAATTGTACAAACTTTAAACTGCGATATCTCTTTCACACGAGGTCCGTTTCGGACGAAACTTTTTGCGTTGCGTTTGTATTGTCGAGCTCTTCGCGATGAAGCTGGATTGGGATCGTTTGGATTCAATGAAAATTTCGGGTAAAATTAAACGCGCGTTTAATTTTATTCGAAATAAAAGCTGAAAACGAAATTGAAATCAAGGTGAGAACTTCTCACTCAATCGAATTAGTTTCGATTTTTATTTTAAATAGTTACATTTAAAATTGTTGAATGCATGTTTGAATGATGATTGTTATCTATTGATTGTTAAAATAGACATTATGCGCCGTTAGTAAGCGGATGTTATTTATTAAAAACATATACCGCGAATATTTCATAAACAGTGAAATTGGTATTATATATAATAGCAATATATATATATATATATATTGGCATATGTATATATTGCAGTTGTTGATTTATGTATAGCGGATGAGACCCTATTGCGCCGTCTATTAAGCAGATAATATTTTATAAATCCCATATACCGCGATAATTCCGTACTGGAGCGGAATTGTTATTGTGTTAATGTTTTTGGATGTAGGGAAACAGGTTGGAGGGATCCAACTGGATTCCTTAACTGTATTGATTTATTTACAGATATTTTGATATTTTTTTATTATCATATCGTATATGATATTTGGATGTCGTGATTGACTATTTGGTGCTGCTGCATCATTGGATCCATTTCTGAAGTTTTAAAATAATGATTTTTGGTTTTAAAAGGATTTTTAAGTGATTTTTCAAAGTATATGTTTTTATAAAATTTTGAGTTGATTCATTTTAAATAATTAAAATGTTATAAATTGTGAAGTTATAAAAATTACTGTTTTTGTAAAATATAACCAAATTTGAGACTTTCGAAATAAATAGTAATTAATTTATAAAATGGTTTAATTTGTAATTTTGAATCATTATAAAAGATTTTTAAATTTATTTTTATAAGTTAAAAATATTGGAATTATAAAACGAGCTTTTATAAGTGTTAAAGGTGAAATAAAGGTGGATTTCATAAGTGAACGAAATTTATAGATTTATAAATTGTGAAGTTATAAAAATAAATAGATTTTGTAAAATAGAAGATTTATAAGTAATTATCTTATAAATCGGATTTTGGCATTTAAATGGGATATAAATGGAATTTTTTAATAATGAGATTTATAAATCGAAGCTTATAAATAGAAATGGAATTTATAAACATTGTTTATAAATTCGAGATCGATTGAATTTGATAAATTGAATATTGAAGTTTATTAAAGGAAATATATTCACGATTTTGGATAGTGAATACATTATTGAATAAAATGGTCATGTTTGGAAAAAAGAATATTATAGAATGAAGTTAATTATTTTAAAGATGTTTTAAAATGTATTATGAATCGAAACCATAGATTTCAACATTTATTGTTGAAATAGACGTTTTCGAGAAAGAAGGAAATGGTGGACTATAACAATGTTGTTATAGTAAATGATTTCCGAAAGGAAATGTTTTATATAGTATTGGGATTTATATATCTATCTAAATTTTGAATCCCTATACTAGTGATTTTGGGTCGTAGTAACGATGTTTTACGCAACATTCGTCTTTGACCCAAATAAATGTGTTAAGAGAATGATTTCTTAAAGAATGAAATATATACTTAATTTTCGATTTAAGTATATTGAATATTTTCTAAGTATTGAAAATAAATGGATTTGTGATGTACTTATTTTTTTAAATAAGTATGGAAATATTTTTCCAAAGTGAAAAGGAACGTTTTAGAATTTATCCTTGTAAAGATAAATTGAAAGTGAATATTTGAAATCGATTGAAAATCGTATATCATAAATATTTTGGGATTATAAATTCACTAAGGAATTTATAAAAGAAAGGGGAAATTGTTTAAAAATAAACGTTGATTTATTTTTAAAGTGTGGGAATAAATTTACGAATTTGGAACGCAAATATATAAAATAAATCGGTAAGGATTTATTAAATTGGTTTGAATGAACCATGTTGAAATGAAAGAAATTCCGCGTAAGGAAAAGTGATTTGAAAATTTGTTTTCAAATGGTTGAAGTGTGGGAAATTATATATCTAGTAAAGATATTTTGGAAAGTAAATAATTTGAAAAATTATTTGGATTTGGTGATGTTGAACATGCCTATTGATAGTTAAATAATCCGACTATCAATATTTACCTTTAAATAGGTATTTGTTGTGAACTGCTTGAATTTGAATGCCACACTTATTTTTGAATAAGCGCTCACTATTCGGGTTAGCCGGGAAAGGACCTTGGGGTCGTATAACCCATTCCGAATATGTGATACGTCGAAATGGATTTGCATTCGATGACCGGTGTTGAAGACCGGATGTTTGTGAAAACGGAAGGATTACCGTCGAGTTACTCTACATCAGCTGATCTCCGATATAGAGGTTTTATCACCCTTAGTGACGGGAAGTCCGGTCGTGATTAGTGAATATCTGGATTGCAAGTACTTCTTTGTAAGTGCCTTCGGTTCTGTTCGATCCTGGAACAGACTTGTATGGATTGTATGTCTGACATTACAAATTGAGATTTGAAGCTGATTTCTTTCAAATGTATTTCTGTTGGTGGCGGAGAATTTATTCTCTTAGCTTAACACCCTTCTCTGAGACGAACGAGCTCAGAGGTTATATAGTTGAAGGTTATTAGCAATATATTCCCAATTTGGTAATGTGACATGCTGAGTGTTGCTGTGAAATGATCATTGTGTTGATCATTTGTGATAGAATCATTTATTTGATCATTTATCTTGGTGATCATTTCTATGATCATTTGATTGACCCAAAGCACGGCTTTTGTATAAAGTGTGGCTTTGTGGACGAGACTTCGTCGGACCTCACACCCCGGAAATGGTCAAAACGGGAAGGATGCGGCAAGGTTATTAGGGGGTAGCGCCCCTTTAGTGTATGTCATTCCTTCTGGATAGAGGTGGTATCATGGTATGGAGCCCAGATATTTAACCTATGTTGTTGCTGCATATTTTGTGGTTGTTGGAAATCGAGGATCCTCGGATAGATCGGTTACGATCGGGGGATGACATATTCGTGTCAGTAGTTATCCAGTTAGGGGTAACCCGGCCTTGTGTTGGCAGAGATCCGGTTTGGTTCTCGGGGACGTCCTTCCAGAGGCGTTCTCATGTGGCAATGGGAAGTTCCTTGGCCTGACCATTTGTTGGAAATCCATTTCCCAATACGAAACCCTGTACGGTTTTAGTTGTAGAACCTATCATTCACTTATGGTGGCGCCCCACTGTTTGGATGGTAGCTATAGTAGGCATAGTTCGAAATGTCTATGCTGGCTAAGATTTATATTCTACTTTCGAAATTGTTTTCTACACCATGCACTAGTAATAATATCAAATGTTTCTTTATAATGCGTATCAAGCATCTTTAACTATCATAAGGAGAAATCTCCTCCGATTCTGTGTTTGCATTGTGTGTGTGTGTGTGTGGGAGGCCTTATGGTAGTCTCATTTTTTAAAAAGCATTGCGAATTGACCTTAAAAATATTCCTCTATTTTGATTTCAAAGATAAATAAACTATTTTGAGTTCTCACACCAGTCACATGACTGACTCGGAGTTTATTGTTTTCCTTCCTAAACTCTGGGTGCCCACCAATTTCCACACGGGCAGTCAAGAGTTAAGGTTTATCAGGATATTCTGGAATTCAGGAGTTGCTGGAGGCAAGATGGATGGCATGGCATATTACTAGTATATAGTATTTCTTTCCGCTGTTTGTTTGTTGTTGTACACTCTGATGTTGTGATGTAATGTAATATGATGTAATGTAATAACTGATATAGTTCTTCGTTTAAAGATTATTCATTTATCTATTATATGTTGTTCCGCTGCGAACTGTGAGATTCTGATGTTGTTCTGTTATTTCTTCTATTCTGTTCTATCTTTCTCTATCTTCTTCTACTTTTTCTTTTTCTAAAACCCTAATGGTACGGTTTTTCGGCTTTCGATTGCTCGGCAGTTGATACAGTAGACGTATTGATGTCGGTTTTCGTCAACGAAAAATCGCGTTCGTTACATATAAATAGAATTTTTTTTTATAGAAATCGAATTTATCGAAAATTGAGTTTGGAATGTTGAAATAAATTTTGGTTAAAAGAAATTGTTAAATAATTAAAGTGGAGACTTTGGAATTTAAAATCGAGATATGATTGAATTTCGAAAATTGATTTGTTTAAAGATTTAACCTTAATTTGAGCTTTGAATATTACTAAGTAAAAGCGATATAAAATGATATTTTGAAATTGAGCTTGAAATTGAATCATATTTGTGATTGGGATTTAAATTTGAATATTGAAGGATAATTTTGTTAAGTGTAAAAAAATTGATATTTTGGAAAATCAAGCTAAAAATCGATATAAATTGAAATTGAATAAATTGAAGGTGAATGTAAAATTGAATTAATTTGAAGTCAAAGTTGACAATGATTTGAATTGAAATCGAAATTGAATCGGTAGAAGGAAAATTGAAATTGTTTTGAATTGGGAAGTTATAAATGAAATGGATTGGTTTTGAAGCTGTTTTATTTTGTTTTCCAAATTACTCTGTTATATAAACCATTTTTTGAATACTTAAACTATTTTAATCTATTTTAAATCTACTTAACCCAATTTAAATTATTTTAAACTAATTTATCTATTTCAAATCCATTTTAAGACTTTAAGTATTTTTAACTACTTTAATTATTTAAACTGCTTTTAAACTACTTAAAGCTATTTTCTAAAATTCTAAGCTGGTCAAAAAGGGAAATGTTTATACTTAAATCTTGAATTTAAATATGAATTGGGTTAAATGAAGTTGCAACCTAAATTGAAATTCAAAATGATTTTGAAATCGAAATGAGATATTGATGCGAAAAATGATTTTTGAAACGGAATCTTACATTTGAATAGATACGATGATATTTGAAATGGATTTGATTTTTGAAGCGAATATGATATTTTGATATCAATTATGAATCGATTTGAAGTGTAAAAGAGCCAACGGTGTAATAATACGTAGTTATTAAAGAGACCGGGACCGGATATGGACATACTGTCTATCGATACCGAAAACCACTTTAATAATTATTATACGCGGAGTGTTGATCCAGAATGAAGTGGATGGTTTGGTGAACGCGTTGACTGAAGAAAGAGAACGATATTGGATGACCCCTGACATGACTAAAACAGGAGCCGCGCCGGGCCGTTGAGGTTCGCCATCTCTAGCGGACACACTTCTTCGATACCATATCTTTTACATTTGTGATTTGATTTGGGTGCACCCCCTTGATTTGGAAGTGTTGTTTCGCGGTGTTGGGGTAGCTGCTGGCTATGCTCAACGTCAGTCCGGATCACGCAACTACTAGTATCCTAGTGGTATCGCCTCATGTACCTTGTCATACTGATTATCCTATTCACGACCACTATAATTGTCAAAGTATAGTAAACAGCTTCATGAACTGTTTATTTGACTATTATATTTTATCGTTCCACTGCGAGATTCTGTGTTGTTTCCTTTCTTTTATTTCTCTTTCCTCTTCTTTTCTTATTTACCCCAATAACCATCTGCCCTTTTGAATGGTTTGGAATCGACATGTGTATTTGATCGTCGGTTTAAACTGTCCAAAAAGGCGGGTCGTTACAGTTGGTATCAGAGCTTTGGTTTAGCGATAACCTTAGCTTTGTGGGGTCTGACTCTTTATAAATAGGGTAGTAATACCCTATGATGAGTCGCTGAGTGTATATATATGAGAGAGCGTATTTGTTAGTGACATAAAATGTTTTATATTTTGTCGGTTGATTTGTTGAGTGGCTTATGGATTCCGGTCAATACGAGTAATTAACGTCATTGATAGGGATCTCTAAACACTTGAACAGAACAATTCGACATAGTATTGTTTTGAAATTGGGTAAATGAAATATTTTTGCCCTAATTATATTTTGTATATAAAGAATTTATTTTCAAAAATTATTGTGATCTATCTAGCTTATTTGGTTGTTGGAAACGATAATATTGATTGTTATCATTAAGTGGATATTGTGTTTTATTAAATATGGTTTATTGAAAAATAAACAATGATGAAACAACTTGTGGATTGTTTTAAGAAAAAAAATGCCTATAAGAATATTTTATAAAGGTGACTATAAGTTTAAAATAGATTTAAATTGAGAAATATTGAATTTAAGACTCGGAGATTTTGAAAAATGGTTCTCAAGGCTTTGAAGAAATATATAGTGATATTATTTGGAAAATATTTATGGGAAATATTTTGAAAGGATTTTTAAGAAGGAATGAATTCAGTACTCCTCTCTTCTGTCGCTGGAAAATAATTTCGGTGATGACTGCGCAGCATCATCGACGTTCATTTTCGAGTCTCAAAGTGGGAAGACTTCAAAGAAGCTTTGCTTTTCTTCGAAATTATTTGAATAAATGGGTTTTGGTTTAAATTCCAAAGGTATGATTTGATATATTAAAGATATAAGTGTATATATTTATTTCAAACGATTTGAAAAGAACAGGACATTTAAATTTCTAAGTTCTGTTAATTAATAATTTTCAAATTCTTTGAATGAAATGTGAATAACCAGAACTAATAAAATAATAGGATTAAGATATCTAAGCTTATTGTTTTGGGAAAACTTTAAAGTTGAAAGGTAAAGAGGATTTAAACAAATTAAATTTGTGAACATTCTAATTAAGTAAAATGAAATTCTATAAATTTGTATAATACAAAATTTGCATTCTAATAACATATAATATGACTTACCAAATATTAAAAGGTTAAAATGATGTTTTGGATATGTAATGAGATATTGTACAAATAAAGAGAACCTGAAAATAATTGAAGTATACAGGTAAGAAAAACTCAAAAGGGATTAAAATGTATAGGAATGAAAAATTTGGTTGGGATAAAATTTTACATACTTAAATATAACATGAAATGATGAATGGATAAATGGAACAAGTAAGTGAACTTAAGAAAGAAGATAAATGAATCGTATTATATATTTGTAAATTGGTTATAGAATTTTTTTTTTTTGAATTTGTAACCTTTAAGATAACTGTAAACTAAGAAAAGTCATTTATGAGAGGTTAGACTTTTATAGGATGATTAATAAACTAAAGTGTTGGTTAATAAAATGTTCCATAAATAAAATTTGTTATTAACTAAAATAATGAAATTGAATTTAATTAAATTATATAGAATTTTTAAAATGAATTAGAGTAAGCAAATTCTTTGATATGATGTTTGAGAAAAGATAATGTTAAAGAATATGCTATGTAAAGAAATGCATATACTAACTGAATAATGGATTGTGAGTAATTAAGGAAAAAAAATAGAAGTCAATAAAATAATTTAGTATAGATAAATTGGATAGAAATCCATTGGAAGGTAATACGTGAGATTGTACGTATATTATTTTATTCGCATAACAATTTGATCCAAATTCGAGCACAAAATTTCGAGATGATTTATATCGATCCAAGTTAGGATTTTTCACTCGATTTTCGATGGCGAACCCTCGATATGGATTTTTAATTTGATTCTGGAATTCTTTATCATAGTATAAGGCTATGCAAGGAGAGTAACAGTTTCCAATCAAGGAACCAAATCTGAGTCCGCACTAGAGAGTCGGGTGAACGATACTAGTTGGAAGTGAAATTGTGTAATCGAATAAGCGATTAGATTGATACTGCTCACGGATGATATATGTACGGCTTACGGACTTAATTAAAGTTAATATTGGAAATTTAAGATGCCAAATATAAAATGATTATTTTAAAATTATATAACAGGATATATATAAAAAAGAGATAAACCAAATTGAATGTAAACTTAATAATTTGGTTATGTTGGGTATGATTTGGTTGTTATATGATTGTTAGTTGACTGTATATAATTCATTAAGTGTTAATGAAATTGAAAGCTATAAATCATTGAAATCAAATTGGAAGTTAGATGAATTTAAATAGAATTTAATTTGATTCAAAGTGGAAGTGAACTAATGTAAATATAAATTAGTTAATATTAACTAATTGAATTGAGAATGAATGTTAGTAAAATCCAACGTTGATGAATCATCTGTAGTCGGATTAGGGACTCGGGACAATCGTTGATGAATCCAATCGTTAGTCGGATTTTAGTCCGAAAAGCTACTTTTTTCATACGGTCGAATTAGGACTCGGGACCACTCCCATTGAGTTTAAAATGCCGTTTGCGATCTTTTTGAGTATAAGCTTCGATATGTTTGGAGAAAGTTGATTTTTGCTACTTTTTACTTTGGGTTTGGTTTTGGGGCTCAGTCCTATGTTAACTTATACTCCAAAACTGAACCACTCTCCCCATTCTCCCTCACTTCTTTCTCTTTTCAGTTTTCTTAGCTTTAATGGTGGGAGAGATTGGAAATTAAAACTCCAAAACCCTAGTTTCTCTTGCAAATCAAATTCCTAGCTCCAAACTCAAGAAGAACCCATTGGTAAGCTTCTCTTCTTCTTCTCCAACTTGTTCTCTTACCAATTTCAGAAATTCCTAAACCTAATTTTGGGAATGTTCTTGTTTTTGAGCATAGATTCAAGCTCATTTGGGTTGTGTTGAAGAGAGGTTGATTCTCCATTTGCTTTCAAGCTTCTTCTTGTTTGATTTTGAGAAAAGGTGAGATTTTTATCTCACATCTATGACTATAATTATCTTTGGTTGTTGGGTATGAATTCCTAACACTTCTTCATGTGCATTTGCTCTTGATTTGGATTGGTTTTGTGAATATTCCAATTTTTGAGTTTTTAAGTCAAATTGTGTGAAAATCCTTTTATGGATGTTTGATCATGCTTTTGGTGATGCATCGGGGAGCATATAGGGCCGGGTTGCCGATTGGCACAAACCCTTAGAGCCAATGTTCGTCCGGTTGCATTTTGGAAGAGTTTGCTCTTCATTTGAATAAGGCTGAAAAACAGCCCAGGCATGACTCAGTCGACTGAAAACTCTGTTCAGTCGACTGAACCTGAAACCCGAAAGTTTTCAGGCATGATTCAGTCGACTGAAAACTCTGTTCAGTCGACTGAAACTGGAAACAGAAAGTTTCCTGAACCTGGAAAATTTCCAGGCACAGGGTCAGTCGACTGAAAACTCTGTTCAGTCGACTGAACCTGCTGTTTGAGTCCAATTTGCCTTTTTGGATTGAAATTCCAATTTAAATCGATTCGTGATAATCCTATTTGTTGTTATCATCTATTATGAGTTTGATGACACTATTTAGGGATTTTTGAATATCCATTTCGATGGATCCATTATCGATTTCTTTGGATTTTATTCACGTCTTTGTATGTGAATTTTTGTGATTGATTGTTCTTACAATCTTCTTCGTGATTTGTCACTTTAAAAATATAAAGGTTTTTTATACTAGTAGTAAATACCAAAATTCTTCCCTCAAACGATTTCAATACTATTTTAATACCAAATTCGTTTATAAAACCATTTTCCAATCTATTAGTATATATAAACCTTTACCTCACTCGTATGAGAAATCTAATTAAACGACTTAGTAAAACAAGTGGTATGAAACGCTTGCGTTTACTTTGTCGGTTAATTCTTGGACTTGTTCGATTGAACCTCTTGTGACAATTTTCTAGTGGAGATTTACAGTTTGTTCGTAAATATTTAAGTTAAGCAAGTGTTATGGGACATGAAGCTAAACTCGTATATTTACTAGCTTAGTGTAATTGACACTTCTCGTTGATCATGACGATCATCTTTGTGATTTAGACTAGCAATGTGCAATGTCTCTTTGTCTGCGAGGGAGACTAAACCCCGTTTTGTGGAGTTTCGACTCAATTTGTGATGGGGTAGCAACCCATGGTCTTCGGGCCGTTTGTGGAGCTTCGGCTCAATTTGTGATGGTTAGCGACCATGGAATTAGCGTTCCGTTTGTGATACACGTGTTGGTGGGCTTTATGCTCCCGTTTGTGATAGGCCTCCCCCCCCCCCCCCCTTTGTGATTTCTGGATTTCTTGTGTAGATTCCTGGAATTTGTGTTTCACCAATTTTCGTGATTTTCATTGATAGGTTTTATCAATATTTGTGCATTGGTGAATTTGTATGTCATTGACTTTAGTGATTTCTGGATTTCTTGTGTAGTCTTCTGGAATTTGTGTGTCATTGACTTTTGTGATTGATATTGATATTAGCGTCAATATTTATGGTATGGTGATCGAAATAAGAAGTATGACGTTTCTTTGATTCTTGTGTAGATTTGGTGACATTGATTAATCTCTTGATTATTATCAACTAAGTATATATATATATATATATATATATATATATATATATATATATATATATATATATCACAGCTTGGCATTGTGATTATTATGTGTTTAGTCATATCTCTTATTCTATATCGTTACATCTGATATCTATAGTTAGACTGATCCGTTTATTATTTTCTTATTAAATAATACTCGGGTCAGACCGAGATGTTACAGGTGCTTCTGCTTGACTTCTCTCTTGGGATTGATTTCTCTTGCTTTTGGTTAACTACTTAGATTAGTAGTTTTTGTTGTATACATTTGAGATATAGACTCCATAATGTATACTTATTCTTTTGTGTAGTTCATGTAACTATTCTTTTGTGATATTGTGGATCTTTTTAGACCACTACTCTGATGTACACTTCTTAGTGTAATATTCATATCTATTTCCGCCTTTGTGATATGAATTGTCTGTGACTGATTTGTGTTATGCTTACTTCTATATTTGTTTTCCGAAGGATTTATATAGACACCGTGTAATAGCTTTGAGTTTGTGTCGGTATGTCGGATTTCCTCTTGAAATAGAATGCATGTTATATTATCTGACATATCGGTGCTCGCGCAAAGAAATTACACGGAGAGTCGCTCCTCAACAGCCTTATTCTCCGTGCTAGTCGACAGCATTCACCGTAATGTTCTTGGCTAGCGTGGGTATAGAGGTGGGGCATCACAGATTGGTATCAGAGCCAAACTTCGGAACAATATGGAATATTATAACAAGGATCATCATCCTAATTTCTTCTTAGGAGTCGTGCTTTAGGATTTTATTCGGGTCTACGTACGTTCTATCCTATTTTCTTTTATGATTCCTTGTTTTGTCTATCAAGATTGCTTGATATTCAATTTGGTGAATAACCTTTTTCTTCCTCTTCTTTCTTTCTAAAGGAAGAGAAATGTCTAGACCTGGCCGCCCCAGAGCCGTGCCATCTAGCACTCCGCCCCAGGATGGAGTTTTTATGACTGCTCAACAGCTTCTTGATTTAGTGACAAATGCTCAAGCAGCTGGAGCTAACCCAGAACCTACTAACCCAAATTCGGGATTTGCACGCTTGTGTAGCGATTACACTAATTTGGATGGGGAGCCATTCAGAGGTTCCGAAACTGTTATTGAAGTACAGGCCTGGCTAAGGTCATGCGATCGAATCTTTTCTCGCATGAATCTTATTGACCTTCACCGAGTTCAGGTGGCCTCTAGTATGCTCCGAGAAAGAGCATTGGACTGGTACGAACTTCTTATTTCTGAGATTAATGAAGCGGATCTCACCTGGGAGAAATTCCGAGAGCGCTTCGAGTTAAAATTCGTACCAGAAGCAGAAAAAGTGACATTGGCTCGACGATTTATAGACCTTGTTCAAGGTGAGTCATCCGTGACTGATTACGTCACCTCCTTCGAGTCGCTTTCCAAATATGGGGTTGAATACATCAACACCCCTCTTAAGAAGAATCAGAGATTCGTCTATGGCTTAAACAAAAGCCTCAAGAAGCCATTACTTCTAAAGTTAGAAGTTTCTTTCGACCAACTCGTTGATATCGCTCTTCGTCTTGAAGAGGTGGATAGAGAGAATGATGTTGAAGTGGTGGGTTCCAAACCAAACTTCAACAACAGAA
Source organism: Allium cepa (assembly GCA_030765085.1). Lineage (NCBI taxonomy): Eukaryota > Viridiplantae > Streptophyta > Magnoliopsida > Asparagales > Amaryllidaceae > Allium > Allium cepa. Next base: position 691,402,481 of record CM060937.1, on the reverse strand, counting down.
AGAGGCCAAACAAATTTAAAGGCCCTTATCCCAATAAGAAAGGGAAGCAAGCAACCTCCGTGGCAAAGACTTCTTCCTTTGGTCGTGGGGAATGCTATAATTGTGGTTCGAAGGACCATTGTGCGAACAAGTGCCCAAAGTCTCTTTCTTGTCGCTACTGCAAAGTTCCCGGTCATGTTATATCTTCATGCCCCAAGCTTCAGGGCAAGAAGGAGGGAAAGCTTAAGGTTGCTCAAGCCCCTGGCAACACATCTCGTGGCCAAGGTATTTCCCATTCTATTCTAGATGGAATTATTTTATTTCGTGATCATCCTATTCGAGTTCTTTTTGATACGGGTGCGTCCCATTCTTTTATATCAAAAGAACTTGTTGATACTTTTTCTTTGGATGTTTTGTGTTTAATGACTTCTTTGAGAATTGCGAATCCGGTAGGTGGATCCGCAACAATCAGTTTATTGTGTAAAGATGTCGAGATTATTTTGTGTGATTTTTCTTTCCGAGCCGATTTGCATGTCATGTGTTATTTAGGCTTTGGAATGATTTTGGGAATGGATTGGCTTAACCGTTATGAAGCTCATATCCTATGTCCTGAGCGGACTATTCATCTTCCACATCCTCAATCTGTTAATCAGGTTTCTGTTATTCTTAAAGATTCAGATCCTGCTTTGGTTACATCTTTATATTCTTTAAATCATCGTGATGACGATGATGATGATGAGGGTGATATTATTTCTCTTATTCACGTCGTTTGTGAATTTTCCGACATATTCGAGCCCGTTTTAGGATTACCACCTAAGCGAGCAATTGAGTTCAGAATTAATCTTATTCCTGGAGCTCAACCTATCACTCGTCCTCCTTATCGTATGTCCAATAAAGAAAACGAGGAGATGCGTAAACAATTATCTGAATTGGAAACGAAGCAATTTATTCGCTCTAGTTCCTCGCCTTGGGGAGCTTCAGCTATTTTTGTGAAGAAATCTGATGGTACACTTAGGCTTTGCGTTGACTACCGCAAGTTTAATGATCTTACTATCAAAAATAAATATCCTTTACCTCGGATTGATGATCTATTCGATCAACTTAGTGGTGCTAGAGTCTTTTCACAATTGGACTTGGCTATCGGTTTTCATCAGCTTCGTATTGTAGAGGATAGCATTCCTTTGACATTGTTCCGTACTCAGTATGGATCTTATGAACGGCTTGTTATGCCATTTGGGTTAACGAATGCCCCGGCTTATTTCGTTGACTTAATGAATCGAGTTTTTAAAGACTTTCTCGACCGGTTTGTTCTCATCTTTATCGATGATATTCTTGTGTATTCTAAAACCGAGGAGGAGCATGAAAAACATCTTCGGATTGTGTTGGAAACTCTTAGGAGTAATCAATTAAAGGCAAAATTTTCTAAATGCCACTTTTGGCAATCTTGTGTGAAGTTTCTCGGTCGCATTATTTCCGAATCCGGAATTTCCGTGGATCCTTCAAAGATTGAAGCGATTCAAGATTGGAAGAGACCGGAGAGTGTGACAGAGATTCGTAGTTTTCTTGGATTGGCGGGCTATTACCGTCGTTTTATTAAAGACTTTTCTAAAATTGCTGTGCCTCTCACTAGCTTGACGAAGAAAGGTGTTAAATACATTTGGTCGGACAAATGTGAAGCTTCTTTTCAGAAATTAAAAGAGCTTTTTCTGATGCTCCTATTCTTGTTATTCCCGAGGGGAATCAGGATTTCGTTGTTTATACCGATGCTAGTCGCGTTGGTTTGGGTGCCGTTCTTATGCAAAGAGAACGTGTTATTGCTTATGCTTCTAGGCAATTGAAGCCTGCCGAGACTAGATATGCCACTCATGATTTAGAACTCGCGGCTATTGTTTTCGCTCTTCGGGTTTGGCGTCATTATCTCTTAGGAGAGAAATTTGTTCTTTACACAGATCATAAGTCTTTGAAATATTTATTCTCCCAAAAGGAACTTAATTTGCGTCAACAGCGTTGGCTCGAGTTCCTTGCTCCTTATGATCTTGATATTCTTTATACCCCCGGTAAGGGTAATCGTGTCGCCGATGCTCTTAGCCGTAAACAACAAGCTGTTGTTTCTATGATGATATCCGAATGGAACGATCTCGAGATCTTATCCACTTGTGAGATTCGAGACCGTGTTCCCGATTTATGTTCATCTCTTGCTTTATGTAGCCTTGAGGCTCATCCTTCTCTTTTAGACCGCATTCTTGAAGCTCAAAGGCTAGATCCTGAATTGGCTCTTCTTAGCCAAAATATTAGGGATAAAATTGATATTGAAGGATTGAAAGACTTTGATATCGATTCTCGTGGCGGCATTCGGAGGTTTGGTAGACTTGTCGTGCCAAATATTGGTGATCTTCGTGAAGATATTTTAGATGATTCTCATCACTCTAAATTTACCATTCATCCCGATAGTAGTAAAATGTACGCGGATATGAAGCGACTTTATTATTGGGAGGGAATGAAACTCGATATTGCTAACTTTTTGAAGTGTTGCATGACTTGCCAACTCGTTAAGGCCGAACATCAAAGGCACGGTGGGTTATTGCAACCTTTAGAAATTCCAATTTGGAAGTGGAACCAAATTTCCATGGATTTTATAGATGGCCTTCCCCGTTCTCATTCGGGTCATGATAGCTTATGGGTGATTGTTGATAGACTTACTAAATCTGCCCATTTTATTCCCGTTCGGTCTAATGGAACCGTTCCTCTTTTGGCCAAAATATTTATCAAAGAAATTGTTAAATTACATGGAGTTCCTACTTCTATAGTTAGTGACCGTGATCCATTGTTTACTAGTGGATTTTGGAAGAGTCTTCAAAAAGATTTAGGAACGAAGCTTAATTTTAGCACCGCTTATCACCCCCAGTCCGATGGACAAACCGAGCGTGTGAATCAAACTCTTGAAGATCTTCTTCGTGCTTGTGTTCTTGATTTTGGTGGAAGTTGGGAAGATCATATTTCACTTGTTGAATTTTCCTATAATAATAGCTTCCAATCTAGTATTGGTATGGCACCTTTTGAGGCACTCTATGGAAGGCCATGTCGATCTCCTTCTTGTTGGCTTGAGGCCGGTGAGAAGCTGGCTTTAGGTCCAGATTTTATTCGTGATTCCACAGAAAAGATTGATCTTATTCGTCATAGGATGAAAGAAGCCCAGAGTAGACAAAAATCCTATGCCGATAACCGGAGAAGGAAGTTAGAATTTTCTGTGGGAGATCTTGTGTTCATTCATGTTTCACCAATGAAAGGTGTAGTACGTTTCAGTCGATCGGGAAAACTAGCGCCTCGATATATTGGGCCATTTCCTATCACCGAACGTATTGGTTCCATGGCTTATCGCCTTTTATTACCGGCTCAGTTTTCTGCTATGCATGACGTGTTTCACGTTTCTCAACTTCGGAAATGTCTTCGAGATTCCGATTCTATTCTTGAGCCCGTTGTTGTGGAAGAGATTGAAGTTTCGCCTAATTTAACTTATGAGCAACATCCTATTCGTATCATTGCTTCGGAAGTCAAACGACTTTGAAATAAAGATGTTCCGCTTATTAAAGTTCAATGGTCTTCAAATCCTAAGGATTGTTCTTGGGAATCTAGAGAGTACATCGAGCGTACACATCCGGACTTACTTTCTCGTGCTCTTTGAGGTGAACTTCTTATTTCAAACTTCTTTTGTGTTGAATATGCTTTTATGGTTGTTACTATATGTAACGACCCAGAATTTTTAATAATAAAAAAATTGAATATTTAATTAATTTTAAATATTAATAAGTGAATTTATAAGTCAAATAAATTTTTATTTGAATTTTTGGATTTAATTGAATAATTAAATCGATAATTTAATATGTGAAATTATGGAAATAATTGAAAATAGAGTTAAAAATGATTTAAAATAATTTGGAAAATTTTATTTAATCATACTGGAGTTATAGAAATATTTTAGAACTTTTAAAATCGAATTAAAAGTAAATCTGTGAAAATTGAATATTTTAATATTTAATAATCGACTGTAAAATAGCCAATTTTTGAACAGTCTCAGAATTGAACGAAACCAGTTCCATTGGATCCGTAATAGTTAGTTATTACCGGATTTCAATTTTCGTGTCAATCGGAGTTATCGTTTGATCGTGGCAGCTCGAAACGCATCGAATTATTTTTAATTTAAATTTGGCGAGTCAAAATAGCCATTTTTCAAAAAGTCTCGGATTTCGACGAAACCAGTTTCATCGGATCCGTAATGTGATATTATTGTAAGGTTTCAAATTTCAAGTCGATTGGATTTACGGTTTGTCCTGTACAAATTAAAACGCCTAGAAAATCGCTTAAATCGGTTTAATTTAAATTGAGCGTTTGTAGCCATAACTCGCACATACTTCCGAATTAGCTTCCGAAACCTGTTCCATTGTGTCCGAAACGCGGGGTAAACCTTAGAAACGCTGGTTACGGCGTCTAAATCGGAGTTCGGAATTTCCGAGATGAATAGTGTTTACGCTTGCTTTTCCTATAAATACAACCTCACTCTAAAAAATAAAAAAAATAACCTAAAACCCTAATTTACATATGCCAGCCGCCACCCCCCTTCTAAGGCCAGAAATCACTCTCCTCTCCCCCTCGATTTCTTCCAATCCGTCGACAATTAGCCTTAGGTTTCAACTACAAAGATGAAGAGCACGACGAGAGCTACGAGATCAACGGTGGAGATCGCGAATGGAGCTATGGATTGGGAGATACTTTGGGCCGTTTGCATCAGGTTTTGCACGCCATTAGAGGCTGTACACGTGGCCGAGTGCCACAGGGGTTGGGCCGAGCATAGCTCTTGTCGTTGGCTTCGTCATGGCGTTGGAGTGATCGGATTTCGTCAAGTGATCGTGGAAAAAAGTGGAACCCTAGTGGAGCTTGATGGGTTAGGTTTGCACGGCTATTACCTGTAGCCAAAAACGTGAAAGAGGAAGATGGGGGGGACGGTCCAGATGTGGAGGAGATGGATCTAGTGGCTGGTAATGGTTGTAGTTTAAAATAAAGGAGATATTGTAAATTGTTAAGTTAAAATCGTGTACGAACTTCAATAATTCATAACTTTTTCATACGAGGTCGAAAAAATGCAAACTCAGTTGCGTTGGGATCGTATGGACGAGCACTACGCGATGGAGTTGGTTTGGAGTCGTTTGGAGTTAGTGAGAATTTCGGGTAAAATTAAACGCGCGTTTAATTTTATTCGAAATAAAAGCTAAAACGGAAATTAAAACCAAGGTGAGAACTTCTCACTCAATCGAATAGATTTCGATTTTATTTTAAATAGTTAGATTTAAAATATTTGAATGCATGTTTGAATGATGACTGTATATATTGATTGTTAAAATAGACATTATGCGCCGTTAGTAAGCGGATGTTATTTATTATAAACATATACCGCGAATATTTCATAAACAGTGAAATTGGTATTATATATAATATCAATATATATATATTGGCATATGTATATATTGCAGTTGTTGATTTCCCGCATTTTTGTTTAGCGGATGAGACCCTATTACGCCGTTATTAAGCGGATAATATTTATTAAAAACATGTACCGCGATAATTTCGTACTGGAGCGAAATTGGTATTGTGCTAATGTTTTTGGATGCAGGAAACAGGTTGGAGGGATCCAACTGGATTCCTCAACAGTATTTATTTAATTTCAGATATTTTGATATTTGATTGATTATCATATCGATATATGATATCGTTGTTGTCGTGATTGACTATTTGGTGTGTAGCATCATTGGACCCAGATTTTGGGATTTTAAAATGATCTTTAAAAGTGATTTTGAAAATATACTATATTTTTGGAATTGATCCATTATAAATAAATAAACGTTATAATTTTTAAAGTTATAAAAATTATGGTTTTTGTGAAATATAGTTAAAAAGCTGATTTTTAGAAATACGATTAAAAGTCGATTTTTGAGAAATATGAACTAATGATTTTATAAAATAATTTAAATTGGATTTTTGAATATATGATAAAAGTTTAAATATAGGATTTATAAAATTTGATTATTTTATAAATCGAAATGATGAAATTATAAAGGAAATTAAAAGATGTTTTAAAGAATAATATTAATTGATTTATATTAAGAGATTTATAAATGGATATTTATAAATTGAATTATGGACATTATAAAACGAGTTTTTATAAGTGTTTGAATGTAGTGAAAATGAATTTCCTAAATGATTGAAATTTATGAAATTATAAACTGTGAAGTTATAAATGAAATTTTATAAGCAATAGGTTTATAAAATTTATAAAGTTATCGAAAGAATGAATTTTGGATAAATAAACAATCTTATAAGTTAAGATTAATAATTTGGGAAGTTAAATGAACGATTTTGTAAAATAATCGTTTATAAGTAGTTAACTTATAATATGAACGTTTAGTTTATAATTTAGTTATAAACTGGAATATGTTAATAAAGGAATTTATAAAAAGGAAGTTTTTATAAATAAATCGAAATGGAATTTATAAACGTTGTTTTATAAATTCACAAACGACTTATTTTGATAAGTTAATTGTTATAACTTAGAAATAGAGTTATATTCACGTTTTTAGACAGTGAATAATCCTTTGAATTAAAATGAATAAAAGGATGGAATTTGTTAAAGAAGTTTATTCACGTTTTTGAACAGTGAATAACACGTTAAAGAAATTGTTTAGAATGTGAATGTTTTAAATAGAATTAAAACGATCTAACGATGTTTTAAAATGTGTTGAGATTCGAAACCATAGATTTCAACATTTATTGTTGAAATAGACGTTTTCGAGAAATAAAAGGAAATGGTGGACTATAACACTGTTGTTATAGTAAATGATTTCCGAAAGGAAATGTTTTGTATAGTATTGGGATTTATATATCTATTTTAATTCCGAATCCCTATACTAGTGATTTTGGGTTGTCGTAACGATGTTTTACGTAACATTCGTTTTGGCCCAAATAAATATGTTTAAATAAATGATTTCCTTAAAGAATGAAATATATACTAAATTCGATTTAAGTATATTGAATATTTTCTAAGTGTTGAAAATAAAAAGATTTGAGAATTACTTATTTTTAATAAGTATGGAAATGTTTTCCAATATGAAGTGAATAATTAGAATTTATCTTTTTGGAGGATAAATTGAAAATGAATAATTGAAATCGTATATGCACGAATATTTTGAAATATAAATTCATTATGGAATTTATATGTGAAAAGTGAAATTGGTTAAAAATAAATATTGATTTATTTTTGAAGTGTTGGAATTTTATATCTTGTAAAGATATTTTGGAAATGTAAATAATTTGGAAAATTATTTGGAATCTGGTGATGTATGCATATCCATTGATAGTTCAATAGCCGACTATCAATATTTCCCTTTGAATGGGTATTTGATGTGAATATGATTGAATTTGAATGCACACTTATTTTTGAATAAGCGCTCACTATTCGGGTTAACCGGGAAAGGACCATGGGGTCGTATAACCCACTCCGAATATGTGATACGTCGTTGTGAATTGCATTTGAAGATCGGTGTTGAAGACCGGTATTTGCAAGAGTGATAGGATGAACTATCGATTGACTCTGCACCGAGTAGCTACGGTATTGAGTTCTCCATATGTGATGGTGAATCCGATCAGGATTGTGAATATCCGGATTGCAAGGACTTCTTTGTAAGTGCCTTCGGTTCTGTTCGATCCCGGAACAGACTTGTATGGATTGTATGCCTGACATTACAATTTGAGATATAAAGCCGATTTCATTCAAATATATTTCTGTTGGTGGCGGAGAATTTATTCTTTGCTTAACACCCTTCTTTGAGACGTACGAGCTCAAAGGTTATATAGTTGAAGTTATCAGCAATATATCCCATTTTGGTAATGTGACATGCTGAGTGATGCTGAAATGATCATTGTGTTGATTATTTGTGATAGGATCATTTATTTGATCGTCTATCTTAGTGATCATTGTGTTGATCATTTATTGACCCAAAGCATGGCTTTTGTATAAAGTATGTTTTTGTGGACGTGAATTCGTCGAGCCTCACATCCCGGAAATGGTCAAAACAGGAAAGATGCGGCAAGGTTATTAGGGGTTGCTGTAGCTCCCCTTAGGGTATGTGCATTTCCTTCTGGAAAGGGGTGGTATCATGGTATGGAGCCCAGATACTTACTCATGTTGAAAACGCTTTATGATTGTGTGAATTGGATATCGAGCGCTCGGTTGAAAAGGTCCTAAAGGACCGGGGAATGGCGTGCTCGTGTCAGTAGTTACCCAGTTAGGGGTAACCCGGCCTTGTGTTGGCAGAGATCCGGTTTGGTTCTCGCGGATGTCTTTCCAGAGGCATTCTCAGTGGCAATGGGAAGTTCCTTGGCCTGACCATTTGTTGGAAATCCAATTCCCAATACGAAACTTGTACGGTATTAGTTGTAGAACCTGCTATTCACTTATGGTGGTCACCACTGTTTGGATGGTAGCTATAGTAGGCATAGTTCGAAATGTCTATGCTGGCTAAGATTTATATTCTACTTTCGAAATGAATTTTTTCTACACTATACACTAATAATAATATCAAATGTTATTTTAAATGCGTATCAAGCATCTTTGACTATCATAAGGAGAAATCTCCTCCGATTCTGCGTTTGCATTGTGTGTGTGTGCGGGAGGCCTTATGGTAGTCTCATTTTTAAAAGCATTGCGAATTGAAATAAAAATATTCCTCTATTTGATTTTAAAGATAAATAAACTGTTTTGAGTTCTCACACCAGTCACATGACTGACTCGGAGTTTATTGTTTTCCTTCCTAAACTCTGGGTGCCCACCAATTTCCACACGGGCAGTTAAGAGTTAAGGTTTATCAGGATATTCTGGATATTCTGGAGTTGCTGGAGGCAAGCTGGATGGCATGGCGTATTACTAGTATATAGTATTTCTTTTTCCGCTGCACTGTTTGTTGATGTATGTTGTTGTACACTCTGATGTGATGATATGATGTAATGTAATGTATAAAATGTAATAACTGATATAGTTCTTTGTTTAAAGATTATTCATTTATTATTATATGTTGTTCCGCTGCGAATTGTGAGATTCTGATGTTGTTCTGTTGTTTTCTGTCCCGTCCTATTTTCTTCTGTTTTTTTCTTTTTCCTCTATTTTTCTTTTTCTTTCTTCTTTTTCTCTCTTCTTTCTTTTCTTTTCTTTTTAAAACCCATAACATCTCGGTTTTCGGCCTTTGATTTCTCGGCAGTCGATAAAGTGAGTGTTGATGTCGAATTTTCGAAGAACGAAAATCCGTGACGTTACATTTGGTATCAGAGCTGATGGTTAAGCGACAACCATGGTTCTGTTGGGTATAATTCATTAGAGATAGAGTCAGTAGTACTCTAGAATGAATTTGAGAGTAATAATAGCTACGAGTGCGTATTTGTTAGTGAATATAAAATTGTTTTATATTGTGATGATTGGTTTATTGAGTGGCATATGAACTTTCGTCAGCGTGGTCCGCAAGACTATGCCGAAGGGGTTTCTAAACACTTGAATAGAACAATTCGGCACAATATTGTTTTAAATTGGGTAAATGAAATAATTTTGCCTTGATTATATTTTATATATAAAGGAATAATTTTTAGAATTATTAGAGTATATAAGTTGATTGTTTAGTTGTTTGAATAATCTAAATCGAAGAATAATTGTATAAGTAAAAAGAATTATAAGAATTGAATTATAATTAAAGTGATTTACAATTGTGAAATAAACTTATATATATAAGAAGTGAAACTATATGAATATGAGTTGTAAATAAAAGTGAATTCAAAGAGAAATGAAATTCAACTTTTGAAATTGAATTGAATGAATGGATTGAATGAAAATCAATTTAATAAAACCAATTGGAAAGTAAATAGATTTGAATAGAATTGAATGTGAATCGGATTTAATTAGTGAATGCAAACTAATTAAAATTGAGAATGAATGTGATAAAATCCAATGTAAATAAATCAAATATGATTTAAAGTGAAAACCCAAATTCATTGAATATGAATGAGAATATAAATGAATATTGATTGGTTATGGATGTAATTGGTTGATGGTTGAATATATATTGCTTTAGTTGCATTTGCTATGTGACATGTATAGTTATGTTGCTATATGTTGTATATTGATACTATGCTTTATATACATGATTCTCATGTTGTTTGTTGAGTGATTAGTAGGTGCGGATCGCGTTTGCTTCGCATTTGGAGTTCGCTTTTGCGCTATATTAGCTGTATATGCTTGCTAATAAAATATAAGGTACATATCTCGGATTAAATATCGTACTTTTATACTTTTTTTCCCTTCGGGATGCCTCATTACTTGATGAGATGTATATTTGTGATATATATACTGTCATTTTTTTTCGGATCGAGCCGCGCAAAGGAGACTATGGCGAATTTTTCCGGAAATTTAAGGCGTTAGAAAAAATTTGAGAAAATTGGAAAATTTTGAAAACTTAAACTTTGATTTGGAATTGAAAGTTAAATGATATAATTTGTTTTTGAAAAGATAACTAAGTATGATTTGAAAACTTAGTAAAGTATTATAAGAAGTTTAACTATGAATTTTGGAAAGTTAATAGATTCTGTAACTTTTCTTACTTGTAATTTCGAGGACGAAATTCTTTTAAGGGGGAAAGATTGTAACGACCCAGAATTTTTAATAATAAAAAAATTGAATATTTAATTAATTTTAAATATTAATAAGTGAATTTATAAGTCAAATAAATTTTTATTTGAATTTTTGGATTTAATTGAATAATTAAATCGATAATTTAATATGTGAAATTATGGAAATAATTGAAAATAGAGTTAAAAATGATTTAAAATAATTTGGAAAATTTTATTTAATCATACTGGAGTTATAGAAATATTTTAGAACTTTTAAAATCGAATTAAAAGTAAATCTGTGAAAATTGAATATTTTAATATTTAATAATCGACTGTAAAATAGCCAATTTTTGAACAGTCTCAGAATTGAACGAAACCAGTTTCATTGGATCCGTAATAGTTAGTTATTACCGGATTTCAATTTTCGTGTCAATCGGAGTTATCGTTTGATCGTGGCAGCTCGAAACGCATCGAATTATTTTTAATTTAAATTTGGCGAGTCAAAATAGCCATTTTTCAAAAAGTCTCGGATTTCGACGAAACCAGTTTCATCGGATCCGTAATGTGATATTATTGTAAGGTTTCAAATTTCAAGTCGATTGGATTTACGGTTTGTCCTGTACAAATTAAAACGCCTAGAAAATCGCTTAAATCGGTTTAATTTAAATTGAGCGTTTGTAGCCATAACTCGCACATACTTCCGAATTAGCTTCCGAAACCTGTTCCATTGTGTCCGAAACGCGGGGTAAACCTTAGAAACGCTGGTTACGGCGTCTAAATCGGAGTTCGGAATTTCCGGGATGAATAGTGTTTACGCTTGCTTTTCCTATAAATACAACCTCACTCTAAAAAATAAAAAAAATAACCTAAAACCCTAATTTACATATGCCAGCCGCCACCCCCCCTTCTAAGGCCAGAAATCACTCTCCTCTCCCCCTCGATTTCTTCCAATCCGTCGACAATTAGCCTTAGGTTTCAACTACAAAGATGAAGAGCACGACGAGAGCTACGAGATCAACGGTGGAGATCGCGAATGGAGCTATGGATTGGGAGATACTTTGGGCCGTTTGCATCAGGTTTTGCACGCCATTCGAGGCTGTACACGTGGCCGAGTGCCACAGGGGTTGGGTCGAGCATAGCTCTTGTCGTTGGCTTCGTCATGGCGTTGGAGTGATCGGATTTCGTCAAGTGATCGTGGAAAAAAGTGGAACCCTAGTGGAGCTTGATGGGTTAGGTTTGCACGGCTATTACCTGTAGCCAAAAACGTGAAAGAGGAAGATGGGGGGGACGGTCCAGATGTGGAGGAGATGGATCTAGTGGCTGGTAATGGTTGTAGTTTAAAATAAAGGAGATATTGTAAATTGTTAAGTTAAAATCGTGTACGAACTTCAATAATTCATAACTTTTTCATACGAGGTCGAAAAAATGCAAACTCAGTTGCGTTGGGATCGTATGGACGAGCACTACGCGATGGAGTTGGTTTGGATTCGTTTGGAGTTAGTGAGAATTTCGGGTAAAATTAAACGCGCGTTTAATTTTATTCGAAATAAAAGCTAAAACGGAAATTAAAACCAAGGTGAGAACTTCTCACTCAATCGAATATATTTCGATTTTATTTTAAATAGTTAGATTTAAAATATTTGAATGCATGTTTGAATGATGACTGTATATATTGATTGTTAAAATAGACATTATGCGCCGTTAGTAAGCGGATGTTATTTATTATAAACATATACCGCGAATATTTCATAAACAGTGAAATTGGTATTATATATAATATCAATATATATATATTGGCATATGTATATATTGCAGTTGTTGATTTCCCGCATTTTTGTTTAGCGGATGAGACCCTATTACGCCGTTATTAAGCGGATAATATTTATTAAAAACATGTACCGCGATAATTTCGTACTGGAGCGAAATTGGTATTGTGCTAATGTTTTTGGATGCAGGAAACAGGTTGGAGGGATCCAACTGGATTCCTCAACAGTATTTATTTAATTTCAGATATTTTGATATTTGATTGATTATCATATCGATATATGATATCGTTGTTGTCGTGATTGACTATTTGGTGTGTAGCATCATTGGACCCAGATTTTGGGATTTTAAAATGATCTTTAAAAGTGATTTTGAAAATATACTATATTTTTGGAATTGATCCATTATAAATAAATAAACGTTATAATTTTTAAAGTTATAAAAATTATGGTTTTTGTGAAATATAGTTAAAAAGCTGATTTTTAGAAATATGATTAAAAGTCGATTTTTGAGAAATATGAACTAATGATTTTATAAAATAATTTAAATTGGATTTTTGAATATATGATAAAAGTTTAAATATAGGATTTATAAAATTTGATTATTTTATAAATCGAAATGATGAAATTATAAAGGAAATTAAAAGATGTTTTAAAGAATAATATTAATTGATTTATATTAAGAGATTTATAAATGGATATTTATAAATTGAATTATGGACATTATAAAACGAGTTTTTATAAGTGTTTGAATGTAGTGAAAATGAATTTCCTAAATGAATGAAATTTATGAAATTATAAACTGTGAAGTTATAAATGAAATTTTATAAGCAATAGGTTTATAAAATTTATAAAGTTATCGAAAGAATGAATTTTGGATAAATAAACAATCTTATAAGTTAAGATTAATAATTTGGGAAGTTAAATGAACGATTTTGTAAAATAATCGTTTATAAGTAGTTAACTTATAATATGAACGTTTAGTTTATAATTTAGTTATAAACTGGAATATGTTAATAAAGGAATTTATAAAAAGGAAGTTTTTATAAATAAATCGAAATGGAATTTATAAACGTTGTTTTATAAATTCACAAACGACTTATTTTGATAAGTTAATTGTTATAACTTAGAAATAGAGTTATATTCACGTTTTTAGACAGTGAATAATCCTTTGAATTAAAATGAATAAAAGGATGGAATTTGTTAAAGAAGTTTATTCACGTTTTTGAACAGTGAATAACACGTTAAAGAAATTGTTTAGAATGTGAATGTTTTAAATAGAATTAAAACGATCTAACGATGTTTTAAAATGTGTTGAGATTCGAAACCATAGATTTCAACATTTATTGTTGAAATAGACGTTTTCGAGAAATAAAAGGAAATGGTGGACTATAACACTGTTGTTATAGTAAATGATTTCCGAAAGGAAATGTTTTGTATAGTATTGGGATTTATATATCTATTTTAATTCCGAATCCCTATACTAGTGATTTTGGGTTGTCGTAACGATGTTTTACGTAACATTCGTTTTGGCCCAAATAAATATGTTTAAATAAATGATTTCCTTAAAGAATGAAATATATACTAAATTCGATTTAAGTATATTGAATATTTTCTAAGTGTTGAAAATAAAAAGATTTGAGAATTACTTATTTTTAATAAGTATGGAAATGTTTTCCAATATGAAGTGAATAATTAGAATTTATCTTTTTGGAGGATAAATTGAAAATGAATAATTGAAATCGTATATGCATGAATATTTTGAAATATAAATTCATTATGGAATTTATATGTGAAAAGTGAAATTGGTTAAAAATAAATATTGATTTATTTTTGAAGTGTTGGAATTTTATATCTTGTAAAGATATTTTGGAAATGTAAATAATTTGGAAAATTATTTGGAATCTGGTGATGTATGCATATCCATTGATAGTTCAATAGCCGACTATCAATATTTCCCTTTGAATGGGTATTTGATGTGAATATGATTGAATTTGAATGCACACTTATTTTTGAATAAGCGCTCACTATTCGGGTTAACCGGGAAAGGACCATGGGGTCGTATAACCCACTCCGAATATGTGATACGTCGTTGTGAATTGCATTTGAAGATCGGTGTTGAAGACCGGTATTTGCAAGAGTGATAGGATGAACTATCGATTGACTCTACACCGAGTAGCTACGGTATTGAGTTCTCCATATGTGATGGTGAATCCGATCAGGATTGTGAATATCCGGATTGCAAGGACTTCTTTGTAAGTGCCTTCGGTTCTGTTCGATCCCGGAACAGACTTGTATGGATTGTATGCCTGACATTACAATTTGAGATATAAAGCCGATTTCATTCAAATATATTTCTGTTGGTGGCGGAGAATTTATTCTTTGCTTAACACCCTTCTTTGAGACGTACGAGCTCAAAGGTTATATAGTTGAAGTTATCAGCAATATATCCCATTTTGGTAATGTGACATGCTGAGTGATGCTGAAATGATCATTGTGTTGATTATTTGTGATAGGATCATTTATTTGATCGTCTATCTTAGTGATCATTGTGTTGATCATTTATTGACCCAAAGCATGGCTTTTGTATAAAGTATGTTTTTGTGGACGTGAATTCGTCGAGCCTCACATCCCGGAAATGGTCAAAACAGGAAAGATGCGGCAAGGTTATTAGGGGTTGCTGTAGCTCCCCTTAGGGTATGTGCATTTCCTTCTGGAAAGGGGTGGTATCATGGTATGGAGCCCAGATACTTACTCATGTTGAAAACGCTTTATGATTGTGTGAATTGGATATCGAGCGCTCGGTTGAAAAGGTCCTAAAGGACCGGGGAATGGCGTGCTCGTGTCAGTAGTTACCCAGTTAGGGGTAACCCGGCCTTGTGTTGGCAGAGATCCGGTTTGGTTCTCGGGGATGTCTTTCCAGAGGCATTCTCAGTGGCAATGGGAAGTTCCTTGGCCTGACCATTTGTTGGAAATCCAATTCCCAATACGAAACTTGTACGGTATTAGTTGTAGAACCTGCTATTCACTTATGGTGGTCACCACTGTTTGGATGGTAGCTATAGTAGGCATAGTTCGAAATGTCTATGCTGGCTAAGATTTATATTCTACTTTCGAAATGAATTTTTTCTACACTATACACTAATAATAATATCAAATGTTATTTTAAATGCGTATCAAGCATCTTTGACTATCATAAGGAGAAATCTCCTCCGATTCTGCGTTTGCATTGTGTGTGTGTGCGGGAGGCCTTATGGTAGTCTCATTTTTAAAAGCATTGCGAATTGAAATAAAAATATTCCTCTATTTGATTTTAAAGATAAATAAACTGTTTTGAGTTCTCACACCAGTCACATGACTGACTCGGAGTTTATTGTTTTCCTTCCTAAACTCTGGGTGCCCACCAATTTCCACACGGGCAGTTAAGAGTTAAGGTTTATCAGGATATTCTGGATATTCTGGAGTTGCTGGAGGCAAGCTGGATGGCATGGCGTATTACTAGTATATAGTATTTCTTTTTCCGCTGCACTGTTTGTTGATGTATGTTGTTGTACACTCTGATGTGATGATATGATGTAATGTAATGTATAAAATGTAATAACTGATATAGTTCTTTGTTTAAAGATTATTCATTTATTATTATATGTTGTTCCGCTGCGAATTGTGAGATTCTGATGTTGTTCTGTTGTTTTCTGTCCCGTCCTATTTTCTTCTGTTTTTTTCTTTTTCCTCTATTTTTATTTTTCTTTCTTCTTTTTCTCTCTTCTTTCTTTTCTTTTCTTTTTAAAACCCATAACATCTCGGTTTTCGGCCTTTGATTTCTCGGCAGTCGATAAAGTGAGTGTTGATGTCGAATTTTCGAAGAACGAAAATCCGTGACGTTACATTTGGTATCAGAGCTGATGGTTAAGCGACAACCATGGTTCTGTTGGGTATAATTCATTAGAGATAGAGTCAGTAGTACTCTAGAATGAATTTGAGAGTAATAATAGCTACGAGTGCGTATTTGTTAGTGAATATAAAATTGTTTTATATTGTGATGATTGGTTTATTGAGTGGCATATGAACTTTCGTCAGCGTGGTCCGCAAGACTATGCCGAAGGGGTTTCTAAACACTTGAATAGAACAATTCGGCACAATATTGTTTTAAATTGGGTAAATGAAATAATTTTGCCTTGATTATATTTTATATATAAAGGAATAATTTTTAGAATTATTAGAGTATATAAGTTGATTGTTTAGTTGTTTGAATAATCTAAATCGAAGAATAATTGTATAAGTAAAAAGAATTATAAGAATTGAATTATAATTAAAGTGATTTACAATTGTGAAATAAACTTATATATATAAGAAGTGAAACTATATGAATATGAGTTGTAAATAAAAGTGAATTCAAAGAGAAATGAAATTCAACTTTTGAAATTGAATTGAATGAATGGATTGAATGAAAATCAATTTAATAAAACCAATTGGAAAGTAAATAGATTTGAATAGAATTGAATGTGAATCGGATTTAATTAGTGAATGCAAACTAATTAAAATTGAGAATGAATGTGATAAAATCCAATGTAAATAAATCAAATATGATTTAAAGTGAAAACCCAAATTCATTGAATATGAATGAGAATATAAATGAATATTGATTGGTTATGGATGTAATTGGTTGATGGTTGAATATATATTGCTTTAGTTGCATTTGCTATGTGACATGTATAGTTATGTTGCTATATGTTGTATATTGATACTATGCTTTATATACATGATTCTCATGTTGTTTGTTGAGTGATTAGTAGGTGCGGATCGCGTTTGCTTCGCATTTGGAGTTCGCTTTTGCGCTATATTAGCTGTATATGCTTGCTAATAAAATATAAGGTACATATCTCGGATTAAATATCGTACTTTTATACTTTTTTTCCCTTCGGGATGCCTCATTACTTGATGAGATGTATATTTGTGATATATATACTGTCATTTTTTTTCGGATCGAGCCGCGCAAAGGAGACTATGGCGAATTTTTCCGGAAATTTAAGGCGTTAGAAAAAATTTGAGAAAATTGGAAAATTTTGAAAACTTAAACTTTGATTTGGAATTGAAAGTTAAATGATATAATTTGTTTTTGAAAAGATAACTAAGTATGATTTGAAAACTTAGTAAAGTATTATAAGAAGTTTAACTATGAATTTTGGAAAGTTAATAGATTCTGTAACTTTTCTTACTTGTAATTTCGAGGACGAAATTCTTTTAAGGGGGAAAGATTGTAACGACCCAGAATTTTTAATAATAAAAAAATTGAATATTTAATTAATTTTAAATATTAATAAGTGAATTTATAAGTCAAATAAATTTTTATTTGAATTTTTGGATTTAATTGAATAATTAAATCGATAATTTAATATGTGAAATTATGGAAATAATTGAAAATAGAGTTAAAAATGATTTAAAATAATTTGGAAAATTTTATTTAATCATACTGGAGTTATAGAAATATTTTAGAACTTTTAAAATCGAATTAAAAGTAAATCTGTGAAAATTGAATATTTTAATATTTAATAATCGACTGTAAAATAGCCAATTTTTGAACAGTCTCAGAATTGAACGAAACCAGTTCCATTGGATCCGTAATAGTTAGTTATTACCGGATTTCAATTTTCGTGTCAATCGGAGTTATCGTTTGATCGTGGCAGCTCGAAACGCATCGAATTATTTTTAATTTAAATTTGGCGAGTCAAAATAGCCATTTTTCAAAAAGTCTCGGATTTCGACGAAACCAGTTTCATCGGATCCGTAATGTGATATTATTGTAAGGTTTCAAATTTCAAGTCGATTGCATTTACGGTTTGTCCTGTACAAATTAAAACGCCTAGAAAATCGCTTAAATCGGTTTAATTTAAATTGAGCGTTTGTAGCCATAACTCGCACATACTTCCGAATTAGCTTCCGAAACCTGTTCCATTGTGTCCGAAACGCGGGGTAAACCTTAGAAACGCTGGTTACGGCGTCTAAATCGGAGTTCGGAATTTCCGGGATGAATAGTGTTTACGCTTGCTTTTCCTATAAATACAACCTCACTCTAAAAAATAAAAAAAATAACCTAAAACCCTAATTTACATATGCCAGCCGCCACCCCCCTTCTAAGGCCAGAAATCACTCTCCTCTCCCCCTCGATTTCTTCCAATCCGTCGACAATTAGCCTTAGGTTTCAACTACAAAGATGAAGAGCACGACGAGAGCTACGAGATCAACGGTGGAGATCGCGAATGGAGCTATGGATTGGGAGATACTTTGGGCCGTTTGCATCAGGTTTTGCACGCCATTCGAGGCTGTACACGTGGCCGAGTGCCACAGGGGTTGGGCCGAGCATAGCTCTTGTCGTTGGCTTCGTCATGGCGTTGGAGTGATCGGATTTCGTCAAGTGATCGTGGAAAAAAGTGGAACCCTAGTGGAGCTTGATGGGTTAGGTTTGCACGGCTATTACCTGTAGCCAAAAACGTGAAAGAGGAAGATGGGGGGGACGGTCCAGATGTGGAGGAGATGGATCTAGTGGCTGGTAATGGTTGTAGTTTAAAATAAAGGAGATATTGTAAATTGTTAAGTTAAAATCGTGTACGAACTTCAATAATTCATAACTTTTTCATACGAGGTCGAAAAAATGCAAACTCAGTTGCGTTGGGATCGTATGGACGAGCACTACGCGATGGAGTTGGTTTGGAGTCGTTTGGAGTTAGTGAGAATTTCGGGTAAAATTAAACGCGCGTTTAATTTTATTCGAAATAAAAGCTAAAACGGAAATTAAAACCAAGGTGAGAACTTCTCACTCAATCGAATAGATTTCGATTTTATTTTAAATAGTTAGATTTAAAATATTTGAATGCATGTTTGAATGATGACTGTATATATTGATTGTTAAAATAGACATTATGCGCCGTTAGTAAGCGGATGTTATTTATTATAAACATATACCGCGAATATTTCATAAACAGTGAAATTGGTATTATATATAATATCAATATATATATATTGGCATATGTATATATTGCAGTTGTTGATTTCCCGCATTTTTGTTTAGCGGATGAGACCCTATTACGCCGTTATTAAGCGGATAATATTTATTAAAAACATGTACCGCGATAATTTCGTACTGGAGCGAAATTGGTATTGTGCTAATGTTTTTGGATGCAGGAAACAGGTTGGAGGGATCCAACTGGATTCCTCAACAGTATTTATTTAATTTCAGATATTTTGATATTTGATTGATTATCATATCGATATATGATATCGTTGTTGTCGTGATTGACTATTTGGTGTGTAGCATCATTGGACCCAGATTTTGGGATTTTAAAATGATCTTTAAAAGTGATTTTGAAAATATACTATATTTTTGGAATTGATCCATTATAAATAAATAAACGTTATAATTTTTAAAGTTATAAAAATTATGGTTTTTGTGAAATATAGTTAAAAAGCTGATTTTTAGAAATACGATTAAAAGTCGATTTTTGAGAAATATGAACTAATGATTTTATAAAATAATTTAAATTGGATTTTTGAATATATGATAAAAGTTTAAATATAGGATTTATAAAATTTGATTATTTTATAAATCGAAATGATGAAATTATAAAGGAAATTAAAAGATGTTTTAAAGAATAATATTAATTGATTTATATTAAGAGATTTATAAATGGATATTTATAAATTGAATTATGGACATTATAAAACGAGTTTTTATAAGTGTTTGAATGTAGTGAAAATGAATTTCCTAAATGATTGAAATTTATGAAATTATAAACTGTGAAGTTATAAATGAAATTTTATAAGCAATAGGTTTATAAAATTTATAAAGTTATCGAAAGAATGAATTTTGGATAAATAAACAATCTTATAAGTTAAGATTAATAATTTGGGAAGTTAAATGAACGATTTTGTAAAATAATCGTTTATAAGTAGTTAACTTATAATATGAACGTTTAGTTTATAATTTAGTTATAAACTGGAATATGTTAATAAAGGAATTTATAAAAAGGAAGTTTTTATAAATAAATCGAAATGGAATTTATAAACGTTGTTTTATAAATTCACAAACGACTTATTTTGATAAGTTAATTGTTATAACTTAGAAATAGAGTTATATTCACGTTTTTAGACAGTGAATAATCCTTTGAATTAAAATGAATAAAAGGATGGAATTTGTTAAAGAAGTTTATTCACGTTTTTGAACAGTGAATAACACGTTAAAGAAATTGTTTAGAATGTGAATGTTTTAAATAGAATTAAAACGATCTAACGATGTTTTAAAATGTGTTGAGATTCGAAACCATAGATTTCAACATTTATTGTTGAAATAGACGTTTTCGAGAAATAAAAGGAAATGGTGGACTATAACACTGTTGTTATAGTAAATGATTTCCGAAAGGAAATGTTTTGTATAGTATTGGGATTTATATATCTATTTTAATTCCGAATCCCTATACTAGTGATTTTGGGTTGTCGTAACGATGTTTTACGTAACATTCGTTTTGGCCCAAATAAATATGTTTAAATAAATGATTTCCTTAAAGAATGAAATATATACTAAATTCGATTTAAGTATATTGAATATTTTCTAAGTGTTGAAAATAAAAAGATTTGAGAATTACTTATTTTTAATAAGTATGGAAATGTTTTCCAATATGAAGTGAATAATTAGAATTTATCTTTTTGGAGGATAAATTGAAAATGAATAATTGAAATCGTATATGCACGAATATTTTGAAATATAAATTCATTATGGAATTTATATGTGAAAAGTGAAATTGGTTAAAAATAAATATTGATTTATTTTTGAAGTGTTGGAATTTTATATCTTGTAAAGATATTTTGGAAATGTAAATAATTTGGAAAATTATTTGGAATCTGGTGATGTATGCATATCCATTGATAGTTCAATAGCCGACTATCAATATTTCCCTTTGAATGGGTATTTGATGTGAATATGATTGAATTTGAATGCACACTTATTTTTGAATAAGCGCTCACTATTCGGGTTAACCGGGAAAGGACCATGGGGTCGTATAACCCACTCCGAATATGTGATACGTCGTTGTGAATTGCATTTGAAGATCGGTGTTGAAGACCGGTATTTGCAAGAGTGATAGGATGAACTATCGATTGACTCTGCACCGAGTAGCTACGGTATTGAGTTCTCCATATGTGATGGTGAATCCGATCAGGATTGTGAATATCCGGATTGCAAGGACTTCTTTGTAAGTGCCTTCGGTTCTGTTCGATCCCGGAACAGACTTGTATGGATTGTATGCCTGACATTACAATTTGAGATATAAAGCCGATTTCATTCAAATATATTTCTGTTGGTGGCGGAGAATTTATTCTTTGCTTAACACCCTTCTTTGAGACGTACGAGCTCAAAGGTTATATAGTTGAAGTTATCAGCAATATATCCCATTTTGGTAATGTGACATGCTGAGTGATGCTGAAATGATCATTGTGTTGATTATTTGTGATAGGATCATTTATTTGATCGTCTATCTTAGTGATCATTGTGTTGATCATTTATTGACCCAAAGCATGGCTTTTGTATAAAGTATGTTTTTGTGGACGTGAATTCGTCGAGCCTCACATCCCGGAAATGGTCAAAACAGGAAAGATGCGGCAAGGTTATTAGGGGTTGCTGTAGCTCCCCTTAGGGTATGTGCATTTCCTTCTGGAAAGGGGTGGTATCATGGTATGGAGCCCAGATACTTACTCATGTTGAAAACACTTTATGATTGTGTGAATTGGATATCGAGCGCTCGGTTGAAAAGGTCCTAAAGGACCGGGGAATGGCGTGCTCGTGTCAGTAGTTACCCAGTTAGGGGTAACCCGGCCTTGTGTTGGCAGAGATCCGGTTTGGTTCTCGGGGATGTCTTTCCAGAGGCATTCTCAGTGGCAATGGGAAGTTCCTTGGCCTGACCATTTGTTGGAAATCCAATTCCCAATACGAAACTTGTACGGTATTAGTTGTAGAACCTGCTATTCACTTATGGTGGTCACCACTGTTTGGATGGTAGCTATAGTAGGCATAGTTCGAAATGTCTATGCTGGCTAAGATTTATATTCTACTTTCGAAATGAATTTTTTCTACACTATACACTAATAATAATATCAAATGTTATTTTAAATGCGTATCAAGCATCTTTGACTATCATAAGGAGAAATCTCCTCCGATTCTGCGTTTGCATTGTGTGTGTGTGCGGGAGGCCTTATGGTAGTCTCATTTTTAAAAGCATTGCGAATTGAAATAAAAATATTCCTCTATTTGATTTTAAAGATAAATAAACTGTTTTGAGTTCTCACACCAGTCACATGACTGACTCGGAGTTTATTGTTTTCCTTCCTAAACTCTGGGTGCCCACCAATTTCCACACGGGCAGTTAAGAGTTAAGGTTTATCAGGATATTCTGGATATTCTGGAGTTGCTGGAGGCAAGCTGGATGGCATGGCGTATTACTAGTATATAGTATTTCTTTTTCCGCTGCACTGTTTGTTGATGTATGTTGTTGTACACTCTGATGTGATGATATGATGTAATGTAATGTATAAAATGTAATAACTGATATAGTTCTTTGTTTAAAGATTATTCATTTATTATTATATGTTGTTCCGCTGCGAATTGTGAGATTCTGATGTTGTTCTGTTGTTTTCTGTCCCGTCCTATTTTCTTCTGTTTTTTTCTTTTTCCTCTATTTTTCTTTTTCTTTCTTCTTTTTCTCTCTTCTTTCTTTTCTTTTCTTTTTAAAACCCATAACATCTCGGTTTTCGGCCTTTGATTTCTCGGCAGTCGATAAAGTGAGTGTCGATGTCGAATTTTCGAAGAACGAAAATCCGTGACGTTACACTATATATCTTCTTCTTGTAATATTGCGAGGACGCAATTTCTTTAAGGAGGGGAGTTCGTAACAACCCGCATATTTATCGATTTTATATTTAAATATTTTATTTAAATATTTTATCGTTAGTCAGATTTTAGTCCGAAAAGCTACTTTTTGCATACGGTCGAATTAGGACTCGGGATCACTCCCATTGAGTTTAAAATGCCGTTTGCGACCTTTTTGAGTATAAGCTTCGATATGTTTGGAGAAAGTTGATTTTTGCTACTTTTTACTTTGGGTTTGGTTTTTGGGCTCAGCCCTATGTTAACTTATACTCCAAAACTGAACCACTCTCCCATTCTCCCTCACTTCTTTCTCTTTTCAGTTTTCTTAGCTTTAATGGTGGGAGAGATTGGAAATTAAAACTCCAAAACCCTAGTTTCTCTTGCAAATCAAATTCCTAGCTCCAAACTCAAGAAGAACCCATTGGTAAGCTTCTCTTCTTCTTCTCCAACTTGTTCTCTTACCAATTTCAGAAATTCCTAAACCTAATTTTGGGAATGTTCTTGTTTTTGAGCATAGATTTAAGCTCATTTGGGTTGTGCTGAAGAGAGGTTGATTCTCCATTTGCTTTCAAGCTTCTTCTTGTTTGATTTTGAGAAAAGGTGAGATTTTTATCTCACATCTATGACTATAATTATCTTTGGATGTTGGGTATGAATTCCTAACACTTCTTCATGTGCATTTGCTCTTGATTTGGATTGGTTTTGTGAATATTCCAATTTTTGAGTTTTTAAGTCAAATTGTGTGAAAATCCTTTAATGGATGTTTGATCATGCTTTTGGTGATGCATCGGGGAGCATATAGGGCCGGGTTGCCGATTGGCATAAACCCTTAGAGCCAATGTTCGTCCGGCTGCATTTTGGAAGAGTTTGCTCTTCATTTGAATAAGGCTGAAAAACAGCCCAGGCATGACTCAGTCGACTGAAAACTCTGTTCAGTCGACTGAACCTGGAACCCGAAAGTTTCCAGGCATGATTCAGTCGACTGAAAACTCTGTTCAGTCGACTGAAACTGGAAACAGAAAGTTTCCTGAACCTGGAAAATTTCCAGGCACAGGGTCAGTCGACTGAAAACTTTGTTCAGTCGACTGAACCTGCTGTTTGAGTCCAATTTGCCTTTTTGGATTGAAATTCCAATTTAAATCGATTCGTGATAATCCTATTTGTTGTTATCATCAATTATGAGTTTGACGACTCTTTTTAGGGATTTTTGAATTTTCATTTCGATGGATCATTTATCGATTTCTTTGGATTTTATTCACGTCTTCGTATGTGAATTTTTGTGATTGATTGTTCTTACAATCTTCTTCGTGATTTGTCACTTTAAAAATATAAAGGTTTTCTATACTAGTAGTAAATATCAAAACTCTTCCCTCAAACGGTTTCAATACTATTTTAATACCAAATTCGTTTATAAAACCATTTTCCAATCTATTAGTATATATAAACCTTTACCTCACTCGTATGAGAAATCTAATTAAACGACTTAGTAAAACAAGTGGTATGAAACGCTTGCGTTTACTTTGTCGGTTAATTCTTGGACTTGTTCGATTGAACCTCTTGTGACAATTTTCTAGTGGAGATTTACAGTTTGTTCGTAAATATTTAAGTTAAGCAAGTGGTTATGGGACATGAAGCTAAACTCATATATTTACTAGCTTAGTGTAATTGACACTTCTCGTTGATCATGACGATCATCTTTGTGATTTAGACTAGCAATGTGCGATGTCTCTTTGTCTACGAGGGAGACTAAACCCCGTTTTGTGGAGTTTCGACTCAATTTGTGATGGGGTAGCAACCCATGGTCTTCGGGCTGTTTGTGGAGCTTCGGCTCAATTTGTGATGGTTAGCGACCATGGAATTAGCGTTCCGTTTGTGATACACGTGTTGGTGGGCTTTATGCTCCCGTTTGTGATAGGCCTCCCCCCCCTTTGTGATTTCTGGATTTCTTGTGTAGATTCCTGGAATTTGTGTTTCACCAATTTTCGTGATTTACATTGATAGGTTTTATCAATATTTGTGCATTGGTGAATTTGTGTGTCATTGACTTTAGTGATTTCTGGATTTCTTGTGTAGTCTTCTGGAATTTGTGTGTCATTGACTTTTGTGATTGATATTGATATTAGCGTCAATATTTATGGTATGGTGATCGAAATAAGGAGTATGACGTTTCTTTGATTCTTGTGTAGATTTGGTGACATTGATTAATCTCTTGATGATTATCAACTAAGTGTGTGTGTATATATATGTGTGTGTGTGTGTGTGTGTGTGTGTGTGTGTATATATATCACAGCTTGGCATTGTGATTATTATGTGTTTAGTCATATCTCTTATTCTATATCGTTTCATCTGATATATATAGTTAGACTGATCCGTTTATTATTTTCTTATTAAATAATACTCGGGTCAGACCGAGATGTTACAGGTGCTTCTGCTTGACTTCTCTCTTGGGATTGATTTCTCTTGCTTTTGGTTAACTACTTAGATTAGTAGTTTTTGTTGTATACATTTGAGATATAGACTCCATAATGTATACTTATTCTTTTGTGTAGTTCATGTAACTATTCTTTTGTGATATTGTGGATCTTTTTAGACCACTACTCTGATGTACACTTCTTAGTGTAATATTCATATCTATTTCCGCCTTTGTGATATGAATTGTCTGTGACTGATTTGTGTTATGCTTATTTCTATATTTGTTTTCCGAAGGATTTATATAGACACCGTGTAGTAGCTTTGAGTTTGTGTCGGTATGTCGGATTTCCTCTTGAAATAGAATGCATGTTATATTATCTGACATATCGGTGCTCGTGCAAAGAAATTACACGGAGGGTCGCTCCTCAACAGCCTTATTCTCCGTGCTAGTCGACAGCATTCACCGTAATGTTCTTGGCTAACGTGGGTATAGAGGTGGGGCGTCACATCAACTGTGATTTAAATTGAAACCCAAGTCAATAAATATTAATGAGAAGTGAATTTATATTGATTGGTTATGGATTCGTTGGATGATAGTTGGATGATAGTTGATTGATGGTTGCATTTGTTGTTTTGTTGCATTTGCTATGTTGGCATATGTAGTTGTTATGTTTCTACATGATGTATATTGATATTATTTTCATATATGCATGTTTCTCATGATTTGTTGAGTGTTAGTAGGTGCGGATTGCGCTTGCTTCGCATTTGGAGCTCGCTTTCGTGCTATATTAGTCGTATATGCTCGCTAATAATATACAAGGTACATATCTCGGATTACATAACATACTTTTACACTTTTTCCCTACGGGATGCCTCATCACTTGATGAGATGTATATTTGTGATATATATACTGTCATTTTTTTTCCGATCGAGTCGCGCAAAGGAGACTTTGCCGAAATTTTCCGTAAATCCGGGTGTTAGAAAATTTTTCAAGTTTTAATTTTTTTTTATAACTTGTTTTGATAACTAACTTTCAAAGTTAGAAAGCCGTTCGGAGTAACTTAGTGGAAGTGTAATAACGATTTATAAATGGAATTTCATTGTTTTATAAGTTGGTAACTTTGAATAAAATATATCTAATGTTGAATTCTATACTTAGTTCCTTTTCCCTTTTTTTCCTTTTCGAGGACGAAAAGTTTTGAGTGGGGGAGAGTGTAACGACCCGTAAATTTTCGATAATTAAAATAGCTAATTTAATAAGATTTCGTGATTTAGTGTTAGAAAAAAATTGTAAGTCGTTTGGAATAATAATAAATGTTGAATCCATTGGGTATAATAGAGTAATTGATTGATAAGTAAAATCTATTTAAATCAAATATTGAATATTGAACAGGTAAATTGTTTAAATTAAATATTTAAAAATTATTGAATAGTTGAATAACTGTAAAATGAAATAGTGTTCTAAATTGTGAATTGGTTTTAAAAGTTGAATCTTATAAGTTCGATTTCAATATTTCAAAAGATAATGAATTATTGGATAATCGAAATTGTTTAAATTTAATATTTGGAATTTATTGAATAATTTAATAATGGGAATTGAATAACCGTATAATGGAAATGGTTGTTCTATAATTTTAATTCGTTTCAAAGGTTAAAATTTTAACTTCGTTTTGAATATCTCAAAAGATAGTGATTCAAGAATAGTAAAAATTGTTTAAATTTAATATTACAAATGTTTGAATAATTAAATTCCGAATTTGATATGATTAATTTGATGTTGAAATTTAATATATGAAAATAGAGTGAATAATTAAAATTTGATTTAATATGATTCAAATTGGTTTCCAAAGTGAATGTAAGTTATATTGGGATTATAATAGAGTTAATAAGATTTTAAAAAATTGGAATTTATTGGATAATTGAATAACGGATTTAATATGATTAAAAATGATTTGTAAAATTTTATTTTATCATATTAAAGTTAGAATGAGGTTATAGAACTTTTAAAATCGAATTAAAAGTAAATTTGTAAAAATTGGATATTTTAATATTTAATTATCGACTGAAAAATAGCCAATTTTCGAACAGTCTCAGAATTGGATGAAACTAGTTCCATTGGATCCGTAATAGTTTGTTATTATCGTATTTCAATTTTCGTATCAATCGGAGTTTTCTTTTGACCTTGGCAGCTCGAAACGCATCGGAATTGTTTTAATATTAATTTGACGAGTTAAAATAGTCATTTTTCAAACAGTCTCGGATTTCAACAAAACCAGTTTCATCGGATCCTTAATATGATATTATTGTAAGATTTCAAATTTCATGTCAATGGGATTTATCGTTTGTCCGAGGCGAGCCAAAACGCCTAGAAAATCGTTTAATCGATTTGATTTAAAAATCGATTGTTTATTGTCGTAACTCACACAGATGATCGAATTAGCTTCCGAAACCTATTCCATTGTGTCCCGAATGTGGGATAAACCCTAGAAATGCCGGTCACCGCGCGTAAATCTGAGTTCGAAAAACCCGGGTTGAATAGTGTTCGTCGTTTTTCTATAAAAGCACTTCATTATTTTCTTTTTCCAAACTAAACCCTAACACTAAAACAAAGCCGGCTGCCATTTTCAAAACCAAAGGCCAGAAATCGTTCGTCTTCTATCCTTAATTGCTTCAAATCCGTAAACATTTACACGAAGTGTTCAACGCGAAAGTCGAAGAGCTCGAAGAGAGCTTCGAATCCGTACAGTGGAGATGGGATATGGTGGAGCGTAGAGGACCAGAAGGGGGCCGCGATGGCTGGCCATTCACCCCGTTTTGCGGGCCATAGGGTAGCCGAGCTTCGCGCTATTCTCGGTGAAGGTGGAGGACGTGATGAGCTTCGACGTGGTGCTGCTGTGATGGATTTTCGTCGAGCGTCGGGTGTTGCGTGATTAGGGTTTTTGGGGCGTGTTTGGGTTCGTGTACGCGTTCGAACACGTGAAGAGGAAGCAGGCAACGACCTAGATCTGGAAAGTATGATGGACGGCTCTGATGTGAGTTGGGTATAAAATAAAATAAAAGTTGAATTTGATTTGTATTTAAATTTGTATTAACTTAAAAATATCATAACTCTTTCATACGAGGTCCGTTTTGGACGAAACGAATTGCGTTGCAATCGTTTTGTCGAGCACTACACTATAGAGCTGGATTGGAATCGTTTGAAGCTAGTGAAAATTTCGGGTAAAATTAAACGCTCGTTTAATTTTATTCGAAATAAAACACTGGAACTGCACTGAAATCAAGGTGAGTGTTTTATAACGCTCACAACGTACTGAATACCTTTATGCTAGTTAAGTTTAATATTATGAAGTGATATGAATTTTATTCGTCATTGTTTGATAAAATTTTATTGTCATATAGATTGTTATTTGAATTAACCGTTGAAAATTAAATTGACAGTTAAATTGAAATTGAAATTGAATTGCGATTAAATTACCTGACATTGATGACTATGAAATTGCCATGAATTGTATTGTCTATTGGATGATGTATTTCGATGGATGCTATTGGTTGATATTTAAATGTTTGGATGTTTATTTGCTTATATATATCCTGTTATGCATACATATGAAACTATGATTTGATTTAAGTGATATATATATTCATCCCTGACATTTAATTGAAATAAATAATTACTTGGCCATAGGATAGAAAATTATATACGGACACCGAATTGGCTAAATTTATAATTTTTAAAATCGTCGATTTGAAATTTATTTAAATGTTTTAATTTGAAAGTTATAAATAGAAAAAAATTATAGAAATTGAATTTATCGAAAACTGAGTTTGGAATGTTGAAATAAATTTTGGTTAAAAGAAATTGTTAAATAATTAAAGTGGAGACTTTGGAATTTAAAATCGAGATATGATTGAATTTCGAAAATTGATTTGTTTAATGATTTAACCTTAATTCGAGTTTTGAATATTACTAAGTAAAAGCGATATAAAATGATATTTTGAAATTGAGTTTGAAATTGAATCATATTTGTGATTGGGATTTAAATTTGAATATTGAAGGATAATTTTGTTAAGTGTAAAAAAATTGATATTTTGGAAAATCAAGCTAAAAATCGATATAAATTGAAATTGAATAAATTGAAGGTGAATGTAAAATTGAATTAACTTGAAGTCAAGTTGACATTGATTTGAACTGAAATCGAAATTGAATCGGTAGAAGGAAAATTGAAATTGTTTTGAATTGGGAAGTTATAAATGAAATGGATTGGTTTTGAAGCTGTTTTATTTTGTTTTCCAAATTACTCTGTTATATAAACCATTTTTTGAATACTTAAACTATTTTAATCTATTTTAAATCTACTTAACCCAATTTAAATTATTTTAAACTAATTTATCTATTTCAAATCCATTTTAAGACTTTAAGTATTTTTAACTACTTTAATTATTTAAACTACTTAAAGCTATTTTCTAAAATTCTAAGCTGGTCAATAAGGGAAATGTTTATATTTAAATCTTGAATTTAAATACGAATTGGGTTAAATGAAGTTGCAACCTAAATTGAAATTCGAAATGATTTTGAAATCGAAATGAGATATTGATGCGAAAATTGATTTTTGAAACGAAATCTTACATTTGAATAGATACAATGATATTTGAAATGGATTTGATTTTTGAATGATATTTTGATATCAATTATGAATCGATTTGAAATGTAAAAGAGCCAACGGTGTAAAAATACGTAGTTATTAAAGAGACCGAGATCGGATATGGACATAATTTCTGTCGATACAGAAAACCATTTTAATAACTATTATACGCGGAGTGTTGATCCAGAATGAAGTGGATGGTTTGGTGAACGCGTTGACTGAAGAAAGAGAACGATATTGGATGACCCCTGACATGACTAAAACAGGAGCCGCGCCGGGCCATTGAGGTTCGCCATCTCTAGCGGACACACTTCTTCGATACCATATCTATTACATTTGTGATTCGATTTGGGTGCACCCCCTTGATTTGGGAGTGTTGTTTCGCGGTGTTGGGGTAGCTGCTGGCTATGCCCAACATCAGTCTGGATCACGCAACTACTAGTATCCCAGTTGGTATCGCCTCATGTACCTTGTCATACTGATTATCCTATTCGCGACCACTACGTTATGTTTTGTGTTATACCTATGGGGTACCCTCTGATAACCACCAGTTTACGGTGGGGCTTACGGTGCTGTATAGACTATGGCATTATAAAAATGTGTTAAGGGGGATTATGGTAACGCCTTAACGCTATTTTGATACTTTATATTACTGATAGGCATTATCTACTTAGCATACATTACTATATAGTAGATAGTTTAACGGATCCTTAAGAGATGGAAAATCCCGTAACATCTCTTGAGTTATTGCATGCACGTTGACACTGGATATGAGATGTCAAACCCCATAAACATCTCTGACGCCGTTACACTCATATTTATTTATGATTGATTTAACTTTCATAAGGATATTTTAGTCCTGACTCGAGTGTTTTGTCTTTTCATTACGCTCGGGTCAGTCCTAAGTTTTTCAGATTTTTGAAGATCTATTCTGGAGGATGAAGACGAAGATTTGGTGTACTATTACTATTATTACCCTTGCATCATGCAATCTGCTGCATTATTTTATTTGTTCTGTTGAATATGTATAACTCTGATAAGTGTTGTATAAATAATGATCAAAGTATAGTAAACAACTTCATGAACTATTTATTTGATTATTATATTTTATCGTTCCGCTGCAAGATTCTGTGTTGTCTCCTTTCTTTTATTTCTCTTTCCTCTTCTTTTCTTATTTACCCCCAATAACCATCTGCCCTTTTGAATGGTTTGGAATCGACATGTGTATTTGATCGTCGGTTTAAACTATCCAAAAAGGCAGGTCGTTACAGCACGTTGGAGAAAACGGGCCGTTTTTGGCTTTATTGAAAGCATTGATTTGTTTGAGAGAATTGGTACACTAATTGGCTATATGATTAGGATTGTTTCATTTATTACACATCGACTGGGAAGCTTGGTTCATTTTATTTGATGAGAAAAGGTTATTGAATTTTTTAATCATTGCAGCGACCTAAGCTTGCAAAGAAAAAGAAGATCCTATCGAGTGTTCAATCGTTCGTCAGTAAATTGATTTTTCGTTCGAACGTTACCATTGGGATGATTTTTCAACGAGGTTTTCAAGAAATTGCCAAGCATCGTCGTGATGTTGGACAAGAAAGTTGCCTTGGCACATTGATTCGAGCATGGTTCATGAGCTGTTTTCTAGCACATCGTATAAGATTTGGCAAATCGTTCATTTTTCAAAGTTATAGCGTGGACATTTTATCAAAAGCTCTTTGATTCTTTTGAAATATTCCCTAAATGGTTTTCCCTTCAATTGATGAAAATTTACAATATCGTTTGGGTATCTACTCGTTTTTTCCAAGTGGTAGAACTTTTTTAAGAAAGCTTTTACGAATTCTTCCCATGTTTTAATCGAGTTCGATGGCAAGCTGTACAACCAATTTCCATCTTAATCCGTAAGAGAAAATAGGATTAATCGAAATTTGATTCCATCATCAGAAAGTTGTTGGAGTTTAATGATTATGCAAACTTGTTCTAATTTAGTCAAGAAGATGTATGGGTCATCGTGCTCGAAATTGCCAAATTTTGGAAGTGTGGCAATGTGGTTCGAGTGGATTTCAAAATGGTTACTAATAGGGGTGGGTAAAATGTGGCAAGATGAAATAGAAACTCTATCAGGAAAGATTCTATCCACAAGAGTTCAAAGGGCATTCTCGTTCGCCATTTCGGAAGGATCGTCTATTTGAGTTAAATGATTAATTGTTGCGTCACGAGTCCAACAATTTTTTTTTATGTCATGAGTCCAATTACTCATGCAGTGAAAGTCGAGAAGGGAAAAAGTAGAAACGAGTTTGGATAATGAAAGAAGATTTGAAAAACGAACAGAAAAATTGTTTTTGCTTCTTTGTACAAGGAAGAAAACTATTTACTAAGTGAAATTTAATTTTAAAAGAAAAGTTTGATTTTTTTTTTAGCTTTTCAAATTTTTATATGTTTTTTTTGAATTTTCAAACTTTCCAATATTTACCAAAAGGATTTTTTAAAAATGAAAATTTGATTTTTGTTTTTGTTTTCGAATTTTAAATTTTTTTATATATATTATTGAAAATTTTCAAAGGAATGGATTTAAAAGGATTTTTCAGACAAAAAAAGTTAGTTAAAATTTATAATTTATAATTTTTTGGATTTTGGATTTTTTCGTTTTTTTATTTTTTTTAAATATGCCTGAACTATGCATCTAAATGAATGCAAATGACTTAATTATAGTTTCCTGTTCTTAGTACCTCCTAACCTAAAATTGTATAATCACATTTTGTCTTAAATCAACAAAAATATTCTCAGCCAAGTAACGGGCAGGAATTATCAGTGCACCACGAATCACCTTAGCAATGCAGGCGAAGGTTTAAGTACCTTCAGAGAAACGGCCATTATAATATTTACAAATCACCATAATATTTATAAATGATTATTACTCTGTCGTAGTCTCGACATCAAGAAATAAAATTGTTTAAAGAAAACAATTATGAAGATACAATTAAGCCCTAGGTAAGCTTGCGACACCCTTAAGTCAAATGTCCGACCTTTGTTATTAGTCAAATTCTACGGTGAAATGCGTTTGTGAACTAAGGAAAGGGTAATGGAATTCCTTAACTTATGTGAATTGGTGTATTACCCTTAGAAAATAAAACAAGATGAGATGAATGCAAAAAAATTAAACATGAATATATAACGCAACTAAAATGAATTTTGTTTCTGTTTTTGGATTTCTAAGTTTTATTTAATATATAAATGCAAATGCAAGCAACTAACAATGCAATTTAAAATAAAACTAAAGATGAAAGCACGATAGCAGAGCGTGCAGAATTATTAGCAATTTATTTATTATTTACTTTTTTAAGCAAGCATCAATTATTTTTTGCAAGAAAATCTTTCTTTTCCTTGCAATTTTCTGCTTTGGCAAGCTGAAAATAAAAACAATATATATATACAAGTTTTCTTCTTCTTTTTAAAAGAGAAAATGAAATAAAAATTTACAAAGAAAAGGAAAGAAAACTTTTTTCAAAATAAAATGATTTCTTTTTTATTGAGAAAAGGAAAAAAGAATTTTTACAAAAAGGAAAACTTTTTTTAATTATATATATATAAAAGAATTAAAACAAAGAAAAATCAAAACAAATGAAATCGAAAGAAACAAAACTAAAAAATTCTTATTAGTTACACCAAATCGAAAGAGAAACCATTTTTCTTCTTCTTTTTTTTAGTGTAATAAGGATTGACGAAAGTGGAAAGAAGGAAAAAAAATTAATTAAAAGAAAACTAAAACAAAACAATATAAACAAATAATATGAATGTGGTAATCGGCCTACGAGTCAAGACCGGCCCAAACAATTCCACAACCACTTCAAATTTTTTTATTTTTATAAGCGAATCAAAGCTGCCTCCTTGTTTCTCTTTTTTTCAAATGAAACAGACAAATCGACCGCAGAAAGGAAATTCAAAACAACACACTCAATTTCACAATTCGAAAGGAAATTTTGGCCATTTTGGGATACTCGAGTGTTTGGGATTTAGTCGAGGAAGGAAGGCGTTTGATTTTGTGGAATGGTAGCGGGTCGATATGTTGTCGTGATTTGATTTGTGGGTTGAAAGAGAGATTGCGGTGGCAGGATTTGTTGGTTACGAGGTTGACTTCGAAGTTCGCAGTTTTGGGATGTGTAGAGACACTCGGTCTCGAGGATGTGGTGATGAAGGCAAGGATGCGAGGCTGTAGATTGGTTAAGAAAGTGGGAATAGCAGGAGATGCGATGCAATCAGTTGATAGTGGATGTTGCGGTGGGTTGAAGTACGATGAAGTGCAGAGTTGATTGGGATGAAGTTTGTCAAGGCAGGAAGTGGTTTTGTGATGAAGTTATCTGCAGTTGTGTTTCAGGCTAAATGGTACGCAAAGAGGTAAATGATATGTAAGCAGTTTTTTTTTTTGTTGTTTCTGGGTTGCAGCAGTTTTGAAGTCGAAATGCAAGTGAATGGGGTGGAGAAGTATGGAACTAGGGTTTATATTGCAGTAGGTCGTGGTTGTGTTTCAATGCACAAGGGGAAGTGGCTGTTAGATAGGGATGTTGTTTGCAGTTGAGAAGTGGTGCAGGTCAGTGGATGTTTGAGAGTAAGTATTGGGTAGATGAAGTGGAGATGACAGACACAGTGCAGAAGCAGGGGGGTAGTGACAGTAGTTAGGGTAGAAGGGATATGGGTGGTTTCTTGTTTGTAGTGGTGGTGATGTTGTTGTGTGAAAATTGTGAACAATGATGTGGTATTGGGCAGTGTTGGTGGTAAGGCAGGAGATTGGAAAGGGGCAGTTGACTAGTTTACTTAGTAGGTGAATGTTATGAAGTGAATTTGTTTTTTGATGAAGTGGGACTGGAATTTGTATGAGGTTGTAGTTGTATTTGAAGTATTGTATTGAAGATGGATAGACAGTGTTGTGAGGCAGCAGTCAGCGGTGGGAAGTTGTATGGTTGAGTTAGGAATGACCAGTGGGATGACAAAAGACCAGAAGCAGTGCACTGAACAGAAGAACAGAAATACCGAGGCACTGGAAAACAATGTAAGGAGAAAATGGAAATGTAAACCAATGTAAATTGAAATGTAAACTAAATGATTTTTTTTTTTTGAAATGAGATTGTGTTTTTTTATAGAAACTAGAAAAGCAAATGCTAATTGAAAACAAAAGATGCAAAAGAACAAAAGCGCACTACAAATAATCACACAATAAATACACACTCTTAAAAAAAATAAACACATACAAAAATCAACCTAAAGTAATTCCAAGAATAGAAAATTAAAATCAAAGCAAATTCCTTGGCAACGGCGTCAAAAACTTGTTTAACGGTAAATTTTTTATCGAGTTAGAAAATCACCGAGAAATTTTGAAAAAAATTTAAAGCAAACGCACGGCGTACAATTTTAGTACATGGCGAGTACGGGTCGATCCGCAGGGAATTGTTTTAAATTTTAAAAATCAATTCAATCAAATTAGGCCAAAGTGAGGAAATTGTTAACTACAAAAATGAAGCTAAAAGTAGAATTAAAATGTGATTTAAAAATTATTACACTAGAGAATAATTTAGAGGCAAATACACTCTCATATTATTGTAAATCAACAACAAATAATTTATGATCTCTAGTTATGAAATCAAGTAAAATAATTGTTGCATTTATCATAAGTATAGTTTGTTTATTTTACTAATTAACATAGCTCAAGCCGCCAAGCTATAATACAATGATTATACCACTTATAAATCTCATGAAAATGAAGCCAAAGCAAAAGCTATTTAAAGTATGAGGTTGCAGTTGTATTTGAAGTGTTGTATTGAAGTGGATAGACAGTGTTATGAGGCAGCAGTTAGCAACGGGAAGTTGTTGTATGGTTGAGTCTGGAATGAACAGTGGGATGACAATTGATCAGAAGCAGTGCACAGACAAAATCAAAATGAACAGAAGAACAGAAACATTGAGGCACTGTAAAACAATGTAAGAAGAAGATGGAAACCTAAATCAATGTAAATTGAAATGTTAACTAAATGAAGAAATTTTTTTTGAAATGATATTTTGTTTTTTTATAGAAACTTGAAAAGCAAATGCTAATTGAAAACAGAAAATGCACAAG
Organism: Allium cepa; assembly: GCA_030765085.1. NCBI lineage: Eukaryota > Viridiplantae > Streptophyta > Magnoliopsida > Asparagales > Amaryllidaceae > Allium > Allium cepa. Next base: position 691,365,967 of record CM060937.1, on the reverse strand, counting down.
AACCAAAAAAACATGCACACACACATATATATACTTAAGAAAAAAAATTAACCATGTACATAAATCAACGTAAAGTAATTTGAAGAATAGAAAATCAAAATTAAAGCAAATTCCCTGTCAATGGCGTCAAAAACTTGTTGAACGGTAAATTTTCTATCGAGTTAGAAAACCACCGAAATTTTTTGAAATAAAATTGCCGCGGGCGCACGGCCTACAATTTTAGTACGTGGCAAGTACGGGTCTATCCACAGGAAATTGTTTTAGATTTTAAAAATTAATTCAATCCAATTAGACCAAAGTGAGAGGAAATTGTTAACTACAAAAATGAAGCTAAAAGTAGAATAAAAAGGTGATTTAAAAACTATTAGACTAGAAAACAATTTAGAGACAAATCCACTCTCATATTTTTATAAATCAGCCAACAAATAATTTATGATCTCTAGTTATGAAATAAAGTGAAATAACTGTTGCATTTATTATAAGTATGGTTTGTTTATGTTCTTAATTAACATAACTCAAACCATCAAACTATAATACAGTGATTATATCATTCATAAAATCTCATAAAAATGAAGCCAAAGCAAAAGTTATTTTAAGTATGATATATTTACTATTGTAATTAGTAAGATAGATCATCTAATTTTGTTTTTACTTTCTTTTCAAAATCAAAAATCCATTAGCAAATGATGATGTAAATTATGTTTATGTTGAATAAGAATATCTCATTGGCATAAGCAATATAAGCTATCAAACCCACTTGTATAAATTTATATCAAAATTCACTTTCATGAAGAACAAGCTAAAGGGATCACAAATCATAAAAAAATTTGAAATTAAATAAAGTTAGAGAGTTTCATTATCTCTAAATATAAGGGGTTTAGCTATTCATTTGTGTTATCAAATCAACACTTGTAAATTCCAACATTAGAAAGTAAAAGAAATAGAAAATAAGCATAGGAAGAAAATGAGATTAGCCACTAACTACTTGCATAAAAATTAAAGCTACACTACTTGCATGAATATAAATCTAAGCTATAAATATGAAATAAAAGAAAGCATAGAGATAAAAATCAACATAAAGTAAAGAAAACACAAGTAGAAAAGAAAAGAGAAAGAGGTTAGAAATCTATTATTATTTCATGGAACATAGAGCTTGCAACATGCATTGTTTTTTCCTAACTAATTTCAAACAATAGAAGACATTTGCATGTACATAAGAGGGTTATTTATAAATACATAAAATCATAATTTAATATATAGGAAGCTTCCCAAAATGCTCTTTAGGAAATGTGGTCACCAAGTAACCATTAGCCACTAATTAATATTTCATTAAATGTGTATGAAGTTTTAACCTCCACTTTGTTGACCATTACCTTCTAATTATATATTTAGGCAAGTGGGTGTGGTCCCCTATGATCTTGGACTTGAATTATTTCCTATTCTTTCCTTGTATTCATTTATGCATGTATATATCTTCATGAATCGCTCTTCTATGTGCATTAAATTTTCTTATAAAAATCATAAAAAATGTCCAAGTAAAAAATATCAAATTGACACATGCACAAAAATGACCATTTTACCCCTAAATGAAGATGAATATATGATGATTTGAAAACAATTGAATTTTGGTTTTAAACATGTTAAAATGCCCAAATATGATATTTATTTAAATGAAAAGAGATAAAATATGCATGCAAATATATGCACATTTACGTGTATATTAACCTCTAAGGCAACTGGACCAACTGTAGATGCAACATGTTCTCCATGATTGTAACAACCCGGGATTTGCATTACCAATTAATAAATAAAAGTTAGGATTTTTATTTATTTTAATGAAGCGAAAAGGGATTTGGAATAACAAAATTTATTTGAAAAAGGAATATTTTAATTAAATGGGAAATATGGGATTTTAAAATGAGGATAAAATGTTATCTTTGGAAAGTTAAATATTTTAGAAGAGATTTTAAAACGGGTTTGGGTAAGAAAAATGAGTTTTATAAACATACATGAACAGTTAGACTAACTTTTGGAAACATGTAAATAACCCTCTTCTTATTTTGTTACTAAACTTAACCCAATAACCCACCCTAAACCTCCTCTATAAATTATGTCAAACTCTCCTAACCTCATTCATGCATCCCTAATCAAAACCCTAATCATTTCCTAAAGCTTTCTTAACAAAAATGGCCTCTATCTTCATCTCCTTCTAGTTTTAGCTTATGCAAGTCATTCTATGCAAAGGTAATGCAAATACCCACCTCAAATCCATTTTTATATCTTTCTAATTTCTGAAATTTATTTGGTAACACATGTTTTATGTGTTTTTTTGGTCTTATAGCCTCCTAATCATCTTTTGCTAACTTGGGTTGATGCTATAGTGGTCTTGTTGCTTTCTAGAGAGGTATATTGCTAAAAACCTCTTCTAGTATGTGTTTAATCCTCTTTTGATTTCAGTAATCATTTAGTAACACATGTTTTATTATGTAACATGTGAATCATAGCTCTTTGATCATCTTTGCTTTCATTTCACATAAGGTGTTTGTGATATTGCTTCATAAGGTAATGCTAAGCTTTGGCCCTTTGTTTCCTTCAATATAGTGTATTAATCATTATATGGTAATTAGTGATTGATATTGGTGAAATTTGATGCCAAAAACTTGAAAAAAACACCACAAAATCACTAAAATAAGCAATTTCAGCAGGCTGGAATGTTTCAGCCTGAAAACAGGGCTCTGAATGCACCAGGGCAGGCCTGGGCTGCACCCAGGCTGCTGCCCAGGCGCAGCAGGCTAGCCCGGTTGGGCTAGCCGGTAGCGGGCTAGCCCGCATGGGCTGGCGCGCACGTTTATCACCCCAGGCCGCATGGGTCGGCGGCTTGGCATATCACCCAGCCCGCATGGGCTGGGCGCGCATGTTTATCACCCCAGCCTGCATGGGCTGGGGCCTTGACTCATCACCCCAGCCCGCATGGGCTGGGGGCTTGGCATATCACCCAACCCGCGTGGGCTGGGCGCGCACGTTTATCACCCCATCCCGCATGGGTTGGGGGCTTGACTCATCACCCCAGCCCGCATGGGCTGGGGGCTTGCAAATTCTCCCCAGCCCATGCGGGCTGGGGGCTGGAGCGAACCAGGCTACACCATGCGGTGCAGCTGGTTCTAAAAAAAACGTGGGGGCTGCACCCACTTGGTGCAGCCGGGTTCCGAGTCCGGGTTGCACCATTTTGGTGCAACCGCGTCAAATTGTTGTTTCTGCAATGAACCTTTGGGCTTCAATTGCTGATCAAAATTTGTCGAACTTTGGTTCACAACCATTCGGAATATTTTCCCACGCGAATATTGGTTTTCAGTGATTTTTTGATTTATCGATTTTGTTGAAATTTATCTCTAGATTTCATACACGGGTTTTTATGAACTATTTTAAAAGGATTTTTCACTCCTAAATGGCTTTCGAAATTATTATATAATATTATTTTTAATTATTAAATTAATTACTCCATAATAGAAGAGTTTTCAAAAGCCGTTTTAAAGTGTTTTCAAAATCAATTATAAATCTGTTTCGCACCATTATTTTCTATAATAAAAATCTCACACTCACTTTTAGCACGTCGAGTGAAGTAGAAAGGTGCTTAAACGCTTAGGAAATTTCCGGCCTATGGAACCGTGTGTATTTTCTTTTCGGTTAATCCTCGACCTATTCGATTGATCGTTTTGACCTTTGGGTCTAGTTTACCGATGATACGAGGTGGACTTCGATTGTTTGGAGTGTGAGCTTGCTATTGGTAGTAAACCGTTTAGTGCGAACGTGGGGCATGGGACTCATTTTTAACACTTTACGGGTTCCTCTCCAAGAAGTTTGTGACACATTATCCTCTGGGCGGCCAGTACTGCACCTCTGGGTCACCACGCCTCTGAGCAACCGTCTCTGGGCACCTGCTCTATGGAGCATTTTTTCGGCATGTGCCTCTGGGCCTATATCCTTCTGGGAAGGATCTTGCCGTCTCACGCGTTTCGCATCTGTGCGAGTGATCGATCACAACTCTACAGTACTTGGCAATAACGACTCTGGTCGGTGCACGTGCTATACTTGTATTATCTGATGATTTTTATATCCATTCGAGTACCGTCATTCGGTGTTGGTTCTATGTAACCATACGATGTAAGTGCGATTACCTTGTGGATTCACAGTGTCTCTGGACACTGCTTTTCAGTATTCGATTTCATTGATTTTCAGTACATCCCTATTGCTCTTTGGAGCACCGATCTTGGCTTGGGCATTGATTACAGACTCTGGTCACTCTTGGGATTATTTCCTATGGGCAACTTTATATAGCTTTGGCTACGCCGATGATATGAGGTGATTTTATATTTAACACTTTGGTGTTGATATTCTCTTTGGAGATTTTTACTGTTTATTGATGATTGGGGATCGTCATTATATTCATGTAGTCCATAATACTCTTCTCTTCGGAGAAGTACTGTTTTATTTATGTACCGCATTATTATGTTTATCTCAGTTTATTAACTGATTGTTTAGCTAGCCTGACCCGAGTGTTTTTCGCTCGGGTCAGACCGAGTTGTTTCAGGTTAGGTCTCTGGACTTAGCTTTCTGTGCTTCCGCTTGGACATTATCTTCTATGCTGATAGATAGCTCTTTATATTTGTCCACTATTTTGATATTCTGATTATTCAGTCTCTTATGTACATATTTTTGACTCACATGTGTGAGTGGTGGCTTTGTACCCACCTTTTGATATTTGGATCTGTATTGACGATATATTGTACCTATGTTCTGTGACTGTTATGTGACTGTTCTGTGATGATGATGTTATCATTTAGTATTATGTTTGTTCTGAACCTATTTTTCTTAGCCATTGTAATTTCATTATAAATATCTATTGGATACGTCGAACCACTTGAGAAAAGAAAACCACCTATTCGACGTATTCGGTAGTTAGTTATAGCTTGATTACATATGGTCACTTCCATTATACTCTATTCTCCGTTTTAGTAGATGGTATTACTCCGTAATACTCTTTACTAGAGTGGGTCTCGGAATGGGGCGTTACGGTTTGGTATCAGAGCTAATGTTCAGAATTAAGCATAACAAACACAGAATAGACCGTAGTATAATACGTTGTAATACGATCCAAATTGAACATCACCACCTTTAGATAGATAAGTTAGGAATAGTTGTAGGAATCTGTTATATTCCTTCATGAATTATCTATCTTTAAATCATGCTTAACTCGTATCTTACCTTATCTTTCAGTATGGTTGGGAGAGGTAGGAACCTCCGTTCTGCTGATGCTGGACAGTCTAGCAACCCTCACCCTGAGGGCATATACATGACCATGGACCAGATCATGGAGCTGGCTCGTAACTCTCAGTCGCACTCTCAGTCTCCTGCACCAGTTTCTGATGCACCGCGCAAGTCTGCTTTTGCGCGCCTCTGCAGCGACTTTATTCATCTTGGAGGGAAGCCGTTCAATGGCTCCGATACTGTTCTTGAGGTCCAGGCTTGGATCAAAGTTTGCGAGCGTAATTTCACTCGCATGACCCTTCCTGACCATGACAAGTTCTTGTTGCTTCTAGCCATCTTGAGGGCCGTGCCTTGGATTGGTACGAGCTCCTTATTTCTGAGACCGATGAGGCCACTCTCACTTGGGATCAGTTCCGAGAGCGCTTCTTGCTCAAGTTTGTTCCCGAGTCCGAGAAGATAGCCCTTGCACGCCGCTTTATTGACCTTAAGCAAGGGAAGACCTCTGTTGCTGACTATTCATCATCTTTCGAGGCCCTGTCTAAGTATGGCCTCGAGTTCATTAGCTCTCCTTATAAGAAGAATCTCAAATTTGTTGAAGGCCCGAAGAAAGATTTGAAGAAACAGCTTATGCTTCAGCTTAAGCTCCCTTTTGATGAGCTAGTTGACGCAGCGCTTCACCTTGAAGCGGTTGAGCGTGAGAGAGACAGCGATGGGGATGGTGAGGGTTCCAAAAACCCCAATCAGAAGCGGGGTCCATTTCAGAAGACCAAGCCTTGGACAAGAAGAAGAAGACTGGCAGTTCTACTTTTCAGACTCAGCCTCAGACTCGTTCTCAGTCCCAGACTCCTGCTCAGCCTAGTGGGACACGTCCTCCGAAGAAATGCTTCAACTGTGGTTCTCCTGATCACTTTATTCAAGAGTGTCCCAAACCTCTCTATTGCACCTTTTGCAAGAAGGAGGCACATAGGATCTCCACTTGTCCTACTGCACCTCCTAGATCTGGCAAGCTTGATGCTGCCAAGGCTCCTACATCTTCAGCTCAGCCTCGAGGTACGCATCCTTCCGTTCTCGAAGGTTCTATTTTATTTCATGGCAGATCTTGTAGAGTTCTCTTTGATACAAGTGCCTCTCACTCATTCGTATCAAAGGAGCTAGTAGATGCTTTATCCTTGGAGGTTACTTGTTTGGTTTCTTCACTAAGAATTGTGAATCCCATTGGTGGATCCACGACCCTTAGCTTGCTTTGTGAGGATATGGATATTGACCTTTGTGGATTTTCTTTCTGTGCAAATCTGCACGTTATGGAGTATTTGGGCTTTGACATGATTCTTGACATGGATTGGCTCGCTCAGTACGACGCCAAAATCATTTGTTCGGAGCGGATATTATTTCTTCGTCATCCTGACTCGTCCGCTCCGTTAGCTATTGCTCTTCAGGATGTTGCGATTTCTGATATTACTTTATTTTCTCTTGATTCATGAGATGAGGATTTGGACATATCTCGTATTCCTGTTGTTGTTGATTTCCCCGATATATTCGAGCCAGTATCAGGCCTGCCGCCAAAGCGGGCCATTGAGTTCAGCATCGATCTCATTCCAGGCTCCTACCCAGTTGGGCGTCCTCCAATGAGAATGTCTATTAAGGAGAATGAGGAACTCAGGAAGCAGTTAGTTGAGCTTGAGGCGAAGTAGTTCATTCGGTCCAATTCTTCGCCATGGGGTGCTGTTGTGGTCTTCGTTAAGAAGCCCGATGGCTCTCTTAGGCTTTGCATTGACTATCGCAAGCTTAATGAGTTGACCATCAGAAATCGTTATCCATTGCCATGGATAGACGATATGTTTGATTAGTTGAGTGGTGCGAAGGTCTTTTCCCAGCTCGACCTTGCCGCCGGATTTCATCAACTACGAGTTGCGGAAGATAGCATTCCTCTTACCGCTTTCCGCACTCGTTATGGTTCTTTTGAGTGCCATTCGGCTTGACGAACGCACCGGCTTTCTTCATCGATCTTATGAATCGAGTATTCCGGGGATACATCGATAGATTCGTTCTGGTTTTCATCGACGATATTCCTATTTATTCTAGATCCAAGGCAGAGCATGCTCATCATTTGCAGATCGTATTTGATACTATTCGTCAGCATCAGCTTAAGGCCAAGCTCTCCAAGTGCCATTTTTGGGAGAGAAAGGTCAAATTCTTGGGCCATATCGTATCATTTGAGGGTATTTCTGTCGATCGTGCCAAGATCGAAGCTATTCAGAATTGGAAGCAGCCCGAGAACGTTCATGATATTCGCAGCTTCCTTGGTATGGCGGGTTATTACCGTCGGTTTATCAAGGATTTCTCTCGAGTTGCACTTCCCCTTACGACGTTGACTCGTAAGGGTGTTCGCTTTATTTGGTCTGATAAGTGTGAAGCTTCCTTTCAGCGACTGAAGGAACTTCTCACTCATGCTCCTATTCTTGTGGTTCTTGAGAGTAACCAGGATCTGGTTGTTTACACCGATGCTTGTGGTAGCGGGCTCGGTGCTATACTTATGCAGAAGGACCGGGTAGTTGCTTATGCTTCCAGGCAACTGCGTCCGAATGAGGTTCGCTATCCTACTCATGATCTTGAGTTAGCAGCTATCGTCTTTGCCTTGAAGTCGTGGCGTCACTTTCTATTAGGCGAACGCTTTACTCTTTACACCGATCACAAGTCTCTGAAGTATCTTTTCAGCCAGAGAGATCTCAACATGAGCCAGCAGCGATGGCTTGAGTTTCTCGCCTCATATGATTTAGATATTCAGTATACCCCTGGCAAGGGAAATCGTGTCGCAGATGCGCTCAGTCGCAAGCACTCGGCGGTTGTTTCTGTGATGATTGCCGAGTGGGATATTCTTGAGACCCTATCTTTGGGTGATATTAGAGATTGAGCTCCATCTTCTGATTCTCCGGTCTTATTATTCAGCTTGAAAGCTCGTCCTATCTTATCGGATTGCATTGGCCATGCTCAGCGGCAGGATCCAGACTTATTGCATCTTATTCACCTTCTCGAGTCGGGATCCAGTGATGAGACATTGCTGGATTATTCTCTTGATTTTCATCGGTGTCTTCGTAGGAAGAACCGTATTGTTGTACCATCTGATTTATCACTTAGGCGTGACATTCTGGACGAGTGCCATCGCACTAAGTACACTATACATCCCGGTTAGAGTAAGATGTATGTCGATATGTGCCGGCTATATTATTGGGAGGGTTTGAAGAGAGATGTGGCTAGTTATGTGTGCGGTTGCATGACTTGTCAACAGATCAAGGCCGAGCACCAGCGTCCATCTGGTCTTCTTCAGCCTCTAGAGATTCCATTAGGGAAATGGGATCAGATATCCATGGATTTCATTGATGGTCTGCCTCGATCGAGGTCAGGCCATACTTCTATCTGGGTTATTGTTGATCGCTGGACCAAATCGGCTAATTTCATTCCGATTAAGTCCACTCGGACTGCACCTCAGTTGGCCAAGCACTATGTGAAGGAATTCGTTCGACTTCATGGCATTCCTAGCTCCATCGTGTGTGATCGAGACACCATTTTCACTAGTCACTTTTGGAAGTGCCTACAGTCAGCTTTGGGCTCAAAGCTGAATCTCTCGACTGCTTATCACCCTCAGACCGACGGTCAGACTAAGAGGGGGAATCGTGCTTCGGAGGATCTTTTGTGCTGTTGTATTCTGGATTTCGGAGGTAGTTGGGAGGATCACTGACCGCTTGTAGAGTTCTCCTACAACAACAGCTTTCAGTCTAGTATCGGCATGGCACCTTTCGGGGCTCTCTACGGAAGGCCATGTCGCTCTCCTGCATGTTGGTTAGAATCTGGCGAGAAGCTTATTCTTGGTCCAGATTCAGTTCGGGAATCTTCTGAAAAGATTGTTCTTATCCGTCAGAGAATGAAAGAGGCACAGGACCGCCAGAAATCCTACGCGGACAAGTAGGAAGCCTCTTGAGTTCTCCATTGGTGATTTTGTCTTCATTCGGATTTCTCCCATGAAGGGGGTTGGGCGTTTCAGCTCTACAGGGAAGTTGGCTACTCGCTATGTTGGACCATTTCCTATTACGGAACGCATCGGCCTCGTTGCTTATCGTGTGGCTCTACCTACTCATTTTTCCGGAATGCATGACGTGTTCTATGTTTCTCAGCTTCGCAAGTGTGTACGCGATCCTGATTCTATCATTGACCCATATGTCGTGCCTGATTTAGAGATCTTACCTGATTTATCTTTGGAGCAACAACCTCATCATGTGCTTGTTTCGGAGGTTAGACGCCTTCGCAACAAAGAGGTTCCACTCGTGAAGATTCAATGCTCACTGAATCCTATGGACTGCACTTGGGAGACCAGAGAATCTATCGAGCGCTCTTATCAAGGCTTTCTCCCATCTTCTTCTGCGGGTAATAATTCCCTATTTTATCTCTATCACTTCTTTTGTGGAATTGACGTTATAGACGACATCTACCTTAAGGAATTGCGGGGACGCAATTTTCTTAAGGGGAGTCTGTAACAACCCGGGATTTGCATTACCAATTAATAAAAAAAAGTTAGGATTTTTATTTATTTTAATGAAGTGAAAAAGGATCTGGAATAACAAAATTTATTTGAAAAAGGCTATTTTAATTAAATGGGAAATATGGGATTTTAAAATGAGAATAAAATGTTATCTTTGGAAAGCTAAATATTTTAGGAGAGATTTTAAAACGGGTTTGGGTAAGAAAAATGAGTTTTATAAACATACATGAACAGTTAGACTAACTTTTGGAAACATGTAAATAACCCTCTTCTTATTTTGTTACTAAACTTAACCCAATAACCCACCCTAAACCTCCTCTATAAATTATGTCAAACTCTCCTAACCTCATTCATGCATCCCTAATCAAAACCCTAATCATTTCCTAAAGCTTTCTTAACAAAAATGGCCTCTATCTTCATCTCCTTCTAGTTTTAGCTTATGCAAGTCATTCTATGCAAAGGTAATGCAAATACCCACCTCAAATCCATTTTTATATCTTTCTAATTTCTGAAATTTATTTGGTAACACATGTTTTATGTGTTTTTTTGGTCTTATAGCCTCCTAATCATCTTTTGCTAACTTGGGTTGATGCTATAGTGGTCTTGTTGCTTTCTAGAGAGGTATATTGCTAAAAACCTCTTCTAGTATGTGTTTAATCCTCTTTTGATTTCAGTAATCATTTAGTAACACATGTTTTATTATGTAACATGTGAATCATAGCTCTTTGATCATCTTTGCTTTCATTTCACATAAGGTGTTTGTGATATTGCTTCATAAGGTAATGCTAAGCTTTGGCCCTTTGTTTCCTTCAATATAGTGTGTTATCCCGCTTTTTGGCAAAGCCGTGATATCACAAGACTGGTCAAAAACAGAAGACAGTTCACCTCAGAAATCGGTCGTACTTCACTTTACTATGGATATCGATGAATTTTGTCCGAGTCCGAAACGGGCCACAATTGATAGGACACGACAAGAAAGATCATAGAAGTCTGCATTTCAAATTTCAAGTCAATCCGAGGTCGTATGCTCAAGTTATGATGGATTCGAGTTAAGAGGGATAGGCACTGCTCGGTTCGAACCCATCACCTTGTCTAAGATCGAACCCATCATTTTCGAACCCAACTAGTTCGAACCCATACAAAGAGGTGACGTTCGAATCCATCAGCCAACATCTTCCTTCGACTCCATCACCTTCGACTCCATCACCTTCGACTCCATCACCTTCGACTCCATCCAAATAGCCGTACTTCGAATCCATCAACCACGCGATAGTTCGAATCCATCGGCGACCTTTGGAGCGTTCCCACCTTCGAATCCATGCAGCGGAAGGAACTCCAACTCCATGCCATAGTTACCTTCGAACCCCCATGATAAAGCCAACTTCGAATCGATCTGGGGTGACGTGTTAAGATCGATTCGAACGAATGCCACTCCATCGATTCGAGGAAAGCCTTCGAATCCAACACACGAAGCCATCCAGTGAACACAGCGACAAACACGGATCGATTCGAAGAATGCTGCCCACGTCACAGAAGGATCGATTCGACCCTATGGGTTCGAAGTGATCGATTCGAACGAACCCATAGGATCGATTCGAACCATGCAACATACCTAAAAGTGCCATTTCGAATCTATGATAACTCCCAATCTACTGATCCAAATCCCATGAAATTTTTACAGAAGTTTGTCTACATGATAAAGAACGTCCACGCCAAGTTTCATCGCAATTGGACAATTTTTTGATCGATTCGAAGTTCACTTCGAATCGATCCCAAACTGGGCACGGACTCCGAGAACGCGGGCTTATGGGCCCCCCTCACGTGCCAGGCAACCTCCCTGAGCTTTAGGCAGGATTTTGGCCTTCCACACCTATAAATAGAGCCCCTGGTCATTCAGAAAAGGGGTCGGAGAATTTGGAGAGAAAGAGTACGCCTAAACGCTGCCAGAATCACTCCATACCACCATCTTGGCTGCTGATTTCGAATTTAAGTCTGTTGTCTGCTGTAATTTGCTTCAAAACACTTGTAACCTTCAAGTATTAAGCAATAAAGTGATCAAACTTCATAGTGGACGTAGGCGCATCGCCGAACCACTCTAAATTCTTGTCTTCTATGCAATTTACTTTTCTATAACTTGGAGTTTTTGTTAGATAATTTTCATTTCCAATTTAAGTTCTTCACTTATTATCTCTTCAAAGACTTCCGAAGGATGTTGCCCAATTTTGGTGCAAACATTTTGGTGCTTTCGCTGAGAACTGAACTCAGGTTTTCTCCTGCTCGTTGGATCTGTCATCGATACCGGATTGAATAAATCTAAGAGAGAGATCCAGATCTATCGTTCATGGGTTCCTTCTATTCTATTCAGATTGCTCTAAAATCTAAGAAGAACCACATTCATCATGCAGTCCATACCCTTATTTTCGAATCCAGAAAAAATGCTGGTTTTCGTACCCATATTTTCGAACCCATAAAATATGGTGAATTTCGTATCCATATGTTTGAATCCATGAAAATATGATCATTTTCGAACCCATGTTTTCGAATCCAGAAAATATGCGGTTCTCCGTAGCCGTATGTTCGAATCCATGAAAATATGATCATTTTCGAACCCATGTTTTCGAATCCAGAAAATATGCGGTTCTCCGTAGCCATATGTTCGAATCCATGAAAATATGGTCATTTTCGAACCCATGTTTTCGAATCCAGAAAATATGCGGTTCTCCGTAGCCATATGTTCGAATCCATGAAAATATGATCATTTTCGAACCCATAACTTCGTATCCAGGAAATGTGGTGAAGTTCGTATCCATAGGTTCGAATCCAGAAAATGTGGTGAGTTTCGTATCCATAACTTCGTATCCAGGAAATGTGGTGAAGTTCGTATCCATAGGTTCGAATCCAGAAAATGTGGTGAAGTTCGTATCCATAGGTTCGAATCCAGAAAATGTGGTGAATTTCGTATCCATAACTTCGTATCCAGGAAATGTGGTGAAGTTCGTATCCATAGGTTCGAATCCAGGAAATGTGGTGAAGTTCGTATCCATAGGTTCGAATCCAGAAAATGTGGTGAGTTTCGTATCCATAACTCCGTATCCAGGAAATGTGGTGAAGTTCGTATCCATAGTTTCGAATCCAGGAATGTGGTGAACTTCGTATCCATCATGGAGCGCTACTTCGTATCCATCCATCTGCCTCCAATTCAAATCGATACTCACATGTACTTCGTATCCATCCATCTGCCTCCATTTCACATCGATACGCACATGCAGTTCGTATCCATCTATCTGCCTTTAATTCGATCCATCATTTAAGCGCTCGAACCATCGGTGCGAATGAACATTTCGTATCCATCAAAAAAAAAAATATTTCGGGTACGATCCAAATTTCCTAAAAAGAGGCTAAAAAAAATTTTTTCGGGGGGAAACCCCCCCGAACCCTAGCCGCAGCGCAGAGCACCCGCATAGTTAATCCAAACCTCAACTTAAATAAAGGAACATTCAGATCGTTCCATGACTGGACGAGAAGTAAGAGATTACAATAGCAATTTTTGAGTTGCAATCAAGGAATGGGTATTGAAATACTATTCAACTGGTGCTCCTAGAGGCTGGAGAACCTAGCTAATATGCCAAGAACTAGAGTTGATTAATGTATCATGCTTCTAAAGTGGACTACAACTTCCTCCAATTGACCAGCTTTTAAAACTCCTAAACTGACAATTATGGTGCGATGGCTAGTATTACGACTACCCTGCCTTGTTTACTCTGCCAACTCAGAACATAACTGAACCATCTTCATATGCCCGCATCTTAATCATTCCACGTCCATATGACTAAAAGCATGACATACAACTCTAAGAGGACTTCCTAACTATCCTATGCGAGCCTCCTTCATGGTGAAAATTAGAAATAATCACCAATCTATGAGCCCATATTAATCTACTCACCATCCAATCGACATTACCAACCACTCGAACATTAGGCAATCAGGCATGCATCATTCACTAGTATTACAAGACCATGTAGCCAAAAAATGGCTTGATAATATTGATTGGAGTATCTTTCCCAATCGGGGCCTATTCATCGAAATCATCCTACATACAAAATTTCTAGCAAAAATTCAGCATGGTGACTATGTCAGTGTACTACGGAAATTCAACCTCCGCCGCTATCTCATGAAGTGAGGATGGTGGATGGAGTCCATGAAAAGTGACGAATGCCATCAAATGCGTTGTATCCCCTATTCCTCAAAGAAGACTGTCAATCGTGGTTAGGCATACCATTTCTACTTCTCATATTGCTAAAGGGAATAAAGAAGCTGGCGGCCAACGAATTGATCAAAATCCACAGCTCGTTGCTGCCAACACTTATAAATGAAATCAGCACAAAAAGCTTATTTCCAGAGTTTGATAACAGAACTGGTGGATAGTCGCCGACGACTACACCAACATGTCCAGGCCAACATTACGTTGATAAATCAGACGAAGGATCAACTTGGTGACATAAAAGGGAACCTGCTCCATACTCTAAATCGGGAAGCTCCTCTTCTTTATATGACTATCATGGATGCCAACGCCATAAGGTTGCTCCAGAAAGGATAGCTCTAGCAATATGTTCAAGCCCCATAAAATGAAGAGCCGGGAACCCCCGACCTCAATCGGAACTTTGATCAAACTAAACCATTTGCGTTAGACTCCCAACTGTGAAAGGCTGGACCGAAGTGCAATAGCGAGCATATGACGCCGCTTCACTTATCAATGAGATTTTATCCGATCTCTTTTGAATTATTTTTATTTCTATTTCATTTATATTGCAAAATATAATCGACTTGAATTAAACTACTTGCAAATGATGCAGGTAACCGAGTACTTAAGGATGGGTGCAAAACAACCTCCATGGACTATGATAAAGTCATTTAGGTATCATCATGATGAGCACGATTCAACCACTCGCTGGCTGCTCTATGCACCTGACATGGGGGCAGACCATCAAAGTGGTAGAGACAGACAAGTTCAGGGCTCCAGTACGAAGTTGATGCAACCGACCATCCACTCACATGCCTATGCAATTTAATTAGGAGATTTGAGAAAGACTTGGAGTTATATGTCCCAACCATGCACTCTCCATCTCTTGCTTGAAGCTCGCCAAAATACTTATGTTTCTTCTGATGCCCAGTAAAATCGAAATCACACCAAAGATGGACGTGACGTGACCGTCCATGCATCCAATCCTGCATTGGACACTTGGGTTTTTTTTTAAGAGCACATATTTATAGCGGATATGGTTTGACCATTCACTCCCCAGTTTGCATCAATGATTCGACAAAACAATCATGCCTCAAACCGACTTTATCAGGGGCCAACCCTCAATTTATAGTCATCAACAACCGACTGCTTACTCACTAATCATCATGAGCCATCATTCCAACTCTCTTCCTCAACTCGACTGAAAGAGCGCAAAGCGTAAAGTGGACGTGGCTCGACCGTCCACTCTCCAACTCTTGCCTCCAACCTAAGAAGCGGGATCCAAATGAACACGGATGCGATTCATCCGTCCATAAACTAAGTCTCCTCCTACGTTGATGGAAGATAAGTGGAAAGTAATCGAGATCCCACCGATCATTTGCTAAGCGAAACCCACCTCTCGGGGGAAAGCCATCGCATCAATGGCCGAACTGGACCGACGCACGACAGTCCTGCAATCAACTCTAGGTTCCCAGAGTGCGAACCGGAGTATAAACACTAACTCCACTTTCCCAGAGCGCGATTTGGAGTATAAACATCAAATCCATCGTTCTCAGAGTGTGAACGGACTCCAAATTCCCAGAGTATGAATTGGAGTATAAACATCCAATAAATCGTTCCCAGAGTACGAACGGACTCTAACTTCCCAGAGTGTGAATTGGAGTATAAACATCCAATAAATCGTTCCCAGAGTGCGAACGGACTCCAACTTCCCAGAGTGTGAATTGGAGTATAAACATCCAATAAATCGTTCCCAGAGTACGAACGGACTCCAACTTCCCAGAGTGTGAATTGGAGTATAAACATCCAATAAATCGTTCCCAGAGTACGAACGGACTCCAACTTCCCAGAGTGTGAATTGGAGTATAAACATCCAATAAATCGTTCCCAGAGTGCGAACGGACTCCAACTTCCCAGAGTGTAAATTGGAGTATAAACATCCAATAAATCGTTCCCAGAGTGCGAACGGACTCCAACTTCCTAGACTGTAAATTGGAGTATAAACATCCAATAAATCGTTCCCAGAGTGTGAACGGACTCCAAATTCCCAGAGTGCGAATTGGAGTATAAACATCAAATCCATCATTCCCAGAGTGTGAACGAATTCCTAAAAATCCCAAATAGGTGTGACTGGCCATCTATTGGCTGACTCCAACTTCCCAGAGTATGAATTGGAGTATAAACATCTATTCCAGGTTCCCGGAGTACGAACCAACCCATCAATGCGAACTCCGGGTTCCCAAAGCATGAATTGGAGTATAAACATAAATTACAGGTTCCCGGAGCACGAACCGAAGCATCCATGCTAACTCCAGATTCCCAAAGCGCGAGTCGGAGTACAAACATCAATTCCAGGTTCCCGGAGTGCGAACCAAAATGCAAATGCTAACTCCAGGCTCCCAGAGCGTGAATCAGAGCATTAACATCAATTCCAGGTTCCCGGAGTGCGAACCAAAATGCAAATGCTAACTCCAGGCTCCCAGAGCGTGAATCAGAGCATTAACATCAATTCCAGGTTACCGGAGGGCGAACCGGAAAATACAAATGTCAACTCCAATTCCCTAGAGCGTGAAGTGGAGTATAAACATCAATTCCTGGTTCCCGGAGCGCGGACCAAAATACAAATGCCAACTCCAAATTCCCAGAGTGTGAATTAGAGTGCGAATGCCAAGTCAAAGTTGCGAACTGGAGTATAAACATTTAATAACTCTAAGTCCCCAGAGTGCGGACTGGAGTATAAACACTAAAATGGGTGTGAACGGCCATACATCAACTAACTCCAGATTCCCAGAGTGCGAACTGGAGTATAAACATCAATAAACTCCAGATTCCCAGAGGATGAATTGGAGTATAAAACAACGACTCACTCAAGTCCTGAGAGCATGGATCGGATCACGAATTCCAAATGGGTATGACTAACCACCCATCAACTAATTCCAGATTCCCAGAGTGTGAACTGGATTGTAAACATCAACCAACTCCAATCCTCGAAGCATGGATTGGAATATAAATACCAGAAGGGGTGCGATTTTATTGTCCATCTATCAATTCTAATTCCGCAGCAAGTTCTGTAGTACAAAAAGCGGATGTGGTTAGACTTTCTTCTTTCCAACTCTTCCCCTGACATGGTGGCACACTTATCATAAAAAATCGGTTGTGATCCGACTGACTAGCACTAAGTGGGCACGACATGACCGTTCATGCATCAACACTTATTCCCGGCACGGGACCTATAACATAATCTTTTAGAGATGCACTCCAACCGAGCAAGACAAGATTTCTCCCTTGATTCGACAGGGAGATGTAGATTCGCAAAACGGACCTAGCTGAACGCCTTATCCTAAATGGATATGACTACCCATCCTACCGCAAATGAACATGACACGACCGTACATCCGCTAACTCTAGCCAACGATCTGGCGAGTTGTGCATGCAACATGGACGGAGGTGACCCAACCATCTGCCAATCAACTCCTTCCTCCAATTCAATCGGAGAAACATCAAATTAAAGTTGCCGCAATGTGACCGCAATGTGCCAGAGGAATTAATCGAGGAAAATGCGGTTGACCATTTTCTACTAAAACTCTTAGTCCCCAGAGTAGGGACAAGGGTATGAACATCAAATAGGTGTGACTAATGGCCCTTCAACTGCCTCTAGTCCCCAGAGTGCGACTGCGACGATAGACAGATGAAGAATGTGATTCGACCGTTCATTTACCAACTCCGACCTAAAGTCGACGAGAGGAGTATAAACTCGCTACAGATGCAATTGGACCGTCCACAAACTAACTCTGCTAAAACCAAGACTGGGGGCAGAAGAACAAATCATTGAAAGAAGAGAAAGGTGACTCGCTACATTGCTAGCTTAGGGTCCTTCACAACTTAAGGCAATGACTACAAGGAGGCCTTAATGCTAACCAATTAGAACGATGCCCGAAGTTACAGGAAGCCAATTACACCGTACCGCCTGATCGACGGGCAATATCGATCTGCACCATTCATGTCATACCCCTGTATCGATATGCTATGAGGTCCGTACATTCTACATTGTGTCGCTAAATCCACGGCCAATATCGATCCTCTTCGACTGCAATTCGATGTGACACGAGCGCCCATCGAATACCTACGACCACCAGAGCATGGATAGAACCACGAATGAGTGTGACTTGACTATTCGTCCTCCGTCGCCTTCCTTCGATCCACCAGGAAGGGCATGAGACTGGATGAGCATGACTTGACTGCATTTGAGCTAATTTTGTCTGTAGATCTGACGGGAGAACATAATTCAAAACTGACATGGTTGATCACCTAACTCCAAAAGAATGCAATGCGACCATTCATTCTTTGGCTCTTAACCAAATCTGACAAAACGAGCAATTCAAAACAAGTATAACCTAACTGTCCACGCACCGATTCTTTCCCTCGATTCGACAAGGGAAGCATCAATCCTACATTGGATCTTACTGGACGATTCACTCTTCAGTTTTTATGCCCAGAGTATGACGACATAAGAAGCAAAATGAATGTCGACGAGGCAATGAAGTATTCTGCCTAGAGGAAAGAACTAGGATAGAATGCAGGATGAGGCACAACTCAGCTTTCCATTGATTAACTCGATCCTATGGTTCAATGGGACGTAATGCGAAATTGAAGCGAACATTATCTACCTTGATGCTTATCGAGATATTCCCCCAACTTGGGGGCATGCATGAGAAATAAGATGAATATAATTCGACCATTTATCAAACAACTCTAGCTCTTACAGCTTGGACTGCAGTATAAATACAGCAGAAGCTAAGCTTAATCGTTCGCACAATACATCCATCAACCCAAGACTGGGGGCATGAGTGTGATCATTTAAGAGCTGGATATGACAAATCAATCCCATAGCTCGTGCCTAGTATTCATAACAACTTGAAGTTACGACCGAAAGGATGCTTAGAGATAGAATCATCAGATCGACGCCTGGACTTATGGGAAACTAATCATCATTCTGACCCTTCCGATGAGCAATGGATTGCAAGTACATTGAATGGAAAGCGCACTGCTCGAAAACACAAGTAGATTCCAACTCATAGCCGGAACCAGCTATGTTGCAGCATGCGACACAGGGCTAAACTCTACTATGCCTTTAATTCCACATCCCTACGAGCCTGATCATTTACCATTGCAAATAAGCTCATGAAGTGCCTACAACCCATCACAGGTATTGTAGATCAAATCACAACTCTTCACAAGGATGATGCAAGAGTCAACTGCATTGCTCCAGGTGAATTTGGTATGTCCGCTTGGACTCAATCTCATATATACATATGGACCCCCACCAACTATTGAGAACCATGCATTAAATGTCAACCCGAAGCATGTCTCGGTGAATAAAAACGAAGCGACACAGATCTAGAAAGATTTACTGCACTAAAGGAGGAGGCGAATCTACTCAAAACCAATAGGTTTATCCACGATGCCCTCTACCCAAAATGAGTATCCAATCCTTTACTTACGAAAGAAACAAATGGAGAGTGGCGGATGTACGTCGGCTACTCAGATTTGCATGAGGCATGGCGAAGCATAGCTTTCCATATCCAATGATCAACCAACTAATTGACTCGATCATTTAGACATGAATTACTCTCATCCATGTACGCAAAACAACAAATAAAATCAGATATTGAAACATGTCCCAGACAAGGAATACAACTGTTTCGCTACTGACCCGAGCCTATAGTGCTATGCTGCAATCCATGGATTCAAACTTGAGAATGCTTATGCTACTTACCAAAAGACGATTGATAGATCATTCGAAAATCAGATCGGCCGATCAATGAAAGTGTATGTGGTTAATATGCTCGTGAGATCACGACCATCAAGCGACCGCATCGATCACTTGGCAAAGATATTCAGTGCTATCCAACAACCGCAGAATGAAATTTAATCCTTTGAAAGGCTCTTTTCAGCGTTGTATAAAACGAATTCTCGGGTTTCGTCATCAATTCCCGTGGGATTGAGGCTAATGTCAGAAAATGCTGAAGATTAGAGTCATCCGTATATGGAGGAAACCAAGCAGCTCTGATAGATCTCTCAGAGAGGCTTCCCATTTTGCCCAAGATCTTGGATCGTGAAGATCTACACTTCAATTGGGTCATGTCAACACACGCCAACCGTTACGATAGGACCAATGGCAACCTTAAATGTCTGAAAGTTTACTCAAATGGAATAATAAAGCTAAGTATGAAGCCTTGGTCGCCAAGCTAAGACTTACAAAAAAAATAATAGGAATGGAAGCTTTACATATCTTATACGATTTCTTCTTAATGTGCCAAGTCAGGGAGGACTATCTAACTAGGGGGCAACGTCTTGCTCCTTATCTCAATTGTATCCTAGAGATACTAGCCAACTTCTAGTATTGCGCCACTATCCCAATCGTTAGAGAACAAAACGAAAAGGCCGAATCATTGGCTGAGCTAGCCAACTCCGGGGATGCGCAACAAACAGACTTTATCCCAGTAGAAATATTTACTATTCCAAGCGCTGAAAGATGAAGATCGACTAGATTTTAGAGATGGATCCAAGAAAGGGGTCATGGATGACTCCTATCAAAGGCTATCTACCATGGGGAATTATTCTTGAATAGACGAATGAGAGATGGCATATCCTCCGCAAACAATCACTGCACAATTATGTCTGGATCGTTCAACTCCATTAACACAAAACATTACACTTGTATCCATCAATCCAACATCCAATATTACAAATCCATCGATACGAAGCATACATTCTAACATCCCAAATCGATCCAGGAGAGGATCGATACAAAAGGAAGGACTTAAAACAACCATTGAACGTCGCTACAACTCAAATTTCACTTCGAATCCATTGCCTTCCTACCTTTACACGATCGAATCCATCCCAACTTTATCGATGCGAGGCGTCATCGATTCAAGGAATCACTAAGCAAAGGCTGGAAAAAAAAAAAAAAAAAAAAAAAAAAAAACCATCAACTCGAAGACGATCAATTCGAAAAGACGTGACTTCGAATCCATCAAAGGACGTCGATGAGAGCGAACGAATCGCTATGATTTGAAAAATTACTTGTCTACCTTGTATACCGATTCAGGAGAGGATCGATACAAGAGGATAATCATAGACAACCGTAAAAACAACGCTTTGACTTGAATCTAAAATCGATTCAGGAGAGAATCGATACAGAATTCAGCAGCAAACAGGAACCAACATAACTCGTGAACGCACGACATTAATAGGGGTCAAACTAATACATATGCACACATATCAAACTAACATTCGATTTTAAACATTTACAGGAATCAAACACTCATCCTGTTACAACTACAACAGCCAACGACTAAGCGCAATTATACAGCAATCAATCATATCAAGGCAAAGTTACAACAATACGGCGTATGAGTCTCAGCGAAAAGAGAGCAACGATTTTTCAGAAAGAGATGGCAACTATTCAAAGCACGTCGTGTTCCCACAAGACGTACTTTGGGGGGCAAAATGTTATCCCGCTTTTTGGCAAAGCCGTGATATCACAAGACTGGTCAAAAACAGAAGACAGTTCACCTCAGAAATCGGTCGTACTTCACTTTACTATGGATATCGATGAATTTTGTCCGAGTCCGAAACGGGCCACAATTGATAGGACAAGACAAGAAAGATCATAGAAGTCTGCATTTCAAATTTCAAGTCAATCCGAGGTCGTATGCTCAAGTTATGATGGATTCGAGTTAAGAGGGATAGGCACTGCTCGGTTCGAACCCATCACCTTGTCTAAGATCGAACCCATCATTTTCGAACCCAACTAGTTCGAACCCATACAAAGAGGTGACGTTCGAATCCATCAGCCAACATCTTCCTTCGACTCCATCACCTTCGACTCCATCACCTTCGACTCCATCACCTTCGACTCCATCCAAATAGCCGTACTTCGAATCCATCAACCACGCGATAGTTCGAATCCATCGGCGACCTTTGGAGCGTTCCCACCTTCGAATCCATGCAGCGGAAGGAACTCCAACTCCATGCCATAGTTACCTTCGAACCCCCATGATAAAGCCAACTTCGAATCGATCTGGGGTGACGTGTTAAGATCGATTCGAACGAATGCCACTCCATCGATTCGAGGAAAGCCTTCGAATCCAACACACGAAGCCATCCAGTGAACACAGCGACAAACACGGATCGATTCGAAGAATGCTGCCCACGTCACAGAAGGATCGATTCGACCCTATGGGTTCGAAGTGATCGATTCGAACGAACCCATAGGATCGATTCGAACCATGCAACATACCTAAAAGTGCCATTTCGAATCTATGATAACTCCCAATCTACTGATCCAAATCCCATGAAATTTTTACAGAAGTTTGTCTACATGATAAAGAACGTCCACGCCAAGTTTCATCGCAATTGGACAATTTTTTGATCGATTCGAAGTTCACTTCGAATCGATCCCAAACTGGGCACGGACTCCGAGAACGCGGGCTTATGGGCCCCCCTCACGTGCCAGGCAACCTCCCTGAGCTTTAGGCAGGATTTTGGCCTTCCACACCTATAAATAGAGCCCCTGGTCATTCAGAAAAGGGGTCGGAGAATTTGGAGAGAAAGAGTACGCCTAAACGCTGCCAGAATCACTCCATACCACCATCTTGGCTGCTGATTTCGAATTTAAGTCTGTTGTCTGCTGTAATTTGCTTCAAAACACTTGTAACCTTCAAGTATTAAGCAATAAAGTGATCAAACTTCATAGTGGACGTAGGCGCATCGCCGAACCACTCTAAATTCTTGTCTTCTATGCAATTTACTTTTCTATAACTTGGAGTTTTTGTTAGATAATTTTCATTTCCAATTTAAGTTCTTCACTTATTATCTCTTCAAAGACTTCCGAAGGATGTTGCCCAATTTTGGTGCAAACATAGTGTATTAATCATTATATGGTAATTAGTGATTGATATTGGTGAAATTTGATGCCAAAAACTTGAGAAAAAAAACCCCAAAATCACTAAAATAAGCAATTTCAGCAGGTTGGAGTGTTTCAGCCTGGAAACAGGCTGAAAACAGGGCTCTGAGTGCACCAGGGCAGGCCTGGGCTGCACCCAGGCTGCTGCCCAAGCGCAGCAGGCTAGCCCGGTTGGGCTAGCCGGTAGCGGGCCAGCCCGCATGGGCTGGCGCGCATGTTTATCACCCCATCCCACATGGGCTGGGGCTTGGCATATCACCCAGCCCACATGGGCTGGGCGCGCATGTTTATCACCCCCGCTCGCATGGGCTGGGGGCTTGACTCATCACCCCAGCCCGCATGGGCTGGCGGCTTGGCATATCACCCAGCCCGCATGGGCGGGGCGTGCATGTTTATCACCCCAGCCCGCATGGGCTGGGGGCTTGGCATATCACCCAGCCCGCGCGGGCTGGGCACGCACGTTTATCACCCCAGCCCGCATGGGCTGGGGGCTTGCAAATTCTCCCCAGCCCATGCGGGCTAGGGGCTGGACCGAACCAGGCTGCACCGTGCGGTGCAGCTGGTTCTTAAAAAAAAACGGTGCTGCACCCACTTGGTGCAGCCAGGTTCCGAGTCCGGGTTGCACCATTTTGGTGCAACTGCTTCAAATTGTTGTTTCTGCAATGAACCTTTGGGCTTCAATTGCTAATCAAAATTTGTCGAACTTTGGTTCACAACTATTCGGAATATTTTTCAACGCGAATATTGGTTTTCAGTGATTTTCTGATTTATCGATTTCATTGAGATTTGTCTCTAGATTTCGTACACGGGTTTTTATGAACTATTTTAAAAGGATTTTTCACTCCTAAATGACTTTCGAAATTATTATATAATATTATTTTTAATTATTAAATTAATTACTCCATAATAGGAGAGTTTTCAAAAGCCGTTTTAAAGTGATTTCAAAATCAATTATAAATCCGTTTCGCACCATTATTTTCTATAGTAAAAATCTCACACTCACTTTTAGCACGTCGAGCGAAGTGGAAAGGTGCTTAAACGGTTAGGAAATCTCCGGCCTATGGAACCGTGTGTATTTTCTTTCCAGTTAATCGCCGACCTATTCGATGGATCGTTTTGTTCTTTGGGTCTAGTTTACCGATGATACGAGGTGGACTTTGTATTGTTTGGAGTGTGAGCTTGCTATTGGTTAGTAAACCGTTTAGTACGAACTGGGGTATGAGACTCATTGTTAACACTTTACGGGTTCCTCTCCAAGAAGTTTGTGACACGTTAGCCTCTGGGCGGCAAGTACTGGACCTCTGGGTCACCACGCCTCTGGGCAACTGTCTTTGGACACCTGCTCTATGGAGAAGTTTTTCGGATGTGCCTCTGGACCTATATCCTTTTGGAAAGGATCTCACCGTCTCACGCGTTTCGCATCTGTGCGAGTGATCGATCACAACTCTACAGTACTTGGCAATAACGACTCTGGTCGGTGCACGTGCTATACTTGTATTATCTGATGATTTTTATATCCATTCGAGTACCGTCATTCGGTGTTGGTTCTATGTAACCATACGATGTAAGTGCGATTACCTTGTGGATTCACAGTGTCTCTGGACACTGCTTTTCAGTATTCGATTTCATTGATTTTCAGTACATCCCTATTGCTCTTTGGAGCACCGATCTTGGCTTGGGCATTGATTACAGACTCTGGTCACTCTTGGGATTATTTCCTATGGGCAACTTTATATAGCTTTGGCTACGCCGATGATATGAGGTGATTTTATATTTAACACTTTGGTGTTGATATTCTCTTTGGAGATTTTTACTGTTTATTGATGATTGGGGATCGTCATTATATTCATTTAGTCCATAATACTCTTCTCTTCGGAGAAGTACTGTTTTATTTATGTACCGCATTATTATGTTTATCTCAGTTTATTAACTGATTGTTTAGCTAGCCTGACCCGAGTGTTTTTCGCTCGGGTCAGACCGAGTTGTTTCAGGTTAGGTCTCTGGACTTAGCTTTCTGTGCTTCCGCTTGGACATTATCTGCTATGCTGATAGATAGCTCTTTATATTTGTCCACTATTTTGATATTCTGATTATTCAGTCTCTTATGTACATATTTTTGACTCACATGTGTGAGCGGTGGCTTTGTACCCACCTTTTGATATTTGGATCTGTATTGACGATATATTGTACCTATGTTCTGTGACTGTTATGTGACTGTTCTGTGATGATGATGTTATCAGTTAGTATTATGTTTGTTCTGAACCTATTTCCCTTAGCCATTGTAATTTCGTTATAAATATCTATTGGATACGTCGAACCACTTGAGAAAAGAATACCACCTATTCGACGTATTCGGTAGTTAGTTATAGCTTGATTACATATGATCGCTTCCATTATACTCTATTCTCCATTTTAGTAGACGGTATTACTCCGTAATACTCTTTACTAGAGTGGGTCTCGGAATGGGGCATTACAATGATGATCCCATATATTATAATTTAGTAAAAATTCGGATTTATACAAATGTACTTTAACTGTGTCTGGTTTTCAATGTTTCAAATGTTGACACTTACTATAAGGGCAACAAAGTTCTTCATTATTTCGATTATTAGGTATTGTGAATCTAATAAATTCATGCGCACTATGTAGAAATGTTCTTTTACCAAACATTTTATTCCTGTTCTGACTTCGTAAATCCATGTATGGTCGATAAAATAATCGAACATTATTCCTAATATAAAAAAATGGTTAGTAATTTTACAGCACTTCACTTCACTTTTATTCTATGCACAACCTCTCGTCCATGTGATATATTGTTGTTGTTTTATTTTTTTAAAATAAAGTAAAACCTTTTGGAACTACAGCCTTCACACACAACACATCTGTCTAATTCGACAACAATCGGTTCATTTTTCTTCTATGCATTGTTGTATCTTCTAAAATAAATTAAAACTTTTTGGGACTAAAGGCGTTAATTTATGGTTGTTGTATTTGTTATAATAATACTTAATGCTTATTTTCAAATAAATATTATATTCATTTGAATTTTGTTAGATAATCGACTTTAGTACAATATTTGTTCTTATATATAAATTTCATAGCTTTTTAGAAAATCGATTTGAGTACATTATTTGTTGTTGTTATATTCATTTTTTAACTTATTGAAAAATCGATTACAGCAACATTTTTTTTTTTCGTTTCTTAAGTTTAAAGAAAATAAATTTGAGTAAAGTATTTGTTCTTGTCATATTCATTTCTTAACTTTTTAGAAAGTCAATTTGAGTACAATATATATTTGTTGTTTTCATATGTATTTATTGAATTTTTTTACAAAATTGATTTCAATAGAATATTTGTTTTGTTGTATTCGTTGCATAACTTTTTACAAAATCGATTTTAATACAATATTCGCTGTTGTTATCTTCATTTCTTAAACTTTTTACAAAATTGATTTAAGTCTAATTTTTTTAAATGTTTTGTTTACTAAATTATACGCTTTATAACGCGTTTTCAAACTCTTTTACCTAATAATATTTTAATTTACAGATTTTGTAAGCTAAAATTAGAAGTTAGCACTAATAATAACAAAGTAAAATAAATTAATTTTATACACTAATTAATGGTACACTAATTTTCAGTAAACTATAACATCTTCAAATTATAATAA
The DNA here is from genome assembly GCA_030765085.1 of Allium cepa. Classification (NCBI taxonomy): domain Eukaryota; kingdom Viridiplantae; phylum Streptophyta; class Magnoliopsida; order Asparagales; family Amaryllidaceae; genus Allium; species Allium cepa. The sequence continues at coordinate 691,339,287 of CM060937.1, read as the reverse complement.
ACATTGTTTCCCACTATAATAAATATCGTTTTTCACTATAATAAACATTTGCGTAAACTTATCAATAAACATATTAATAAGTGAATATTAATTTTTGACTTCTAAATTAACCCTAAGTTTTATTTACAAATTAAACAACCAATCCACTTACTAACATCTTCAAATCAACTAACACACTATTATCATTAATTAATACACAGTAATCATCAATTTCAAATAAATAGTCACGTACTTTTTTAAATTAGCGTTTTAATTTTATCTCCAAATCAACTAATAAATTATACCATCATTTAATAACAACTAATCTAAAATATTCATACCAAAATTGCTAATTTTGCATAGATACTGTTTAAGATAATAAACGTCAAAAAATGAAGCCAAATTGAAGGAGGAAGGAGTGCGCAGCACGTAGAGGACCTCAGCATCGGCAAGATGCGACTCGTGGCGGTTGGAATCAGTTGGAGAAGAAGAGAGTTAGGAGAGATGTGACGCCCCACCTCTATACCCACGCTAGCCAAGAACACTACGGAGTAATGCTGTCAACTAGCACGAAAAATAAGGCCGTGGAGGAGCGACCATCCATGTAATTTCTTTGTGCGAGCACTGATATGTCAGATAGTATAGCATGCATTTCATTTAAGGAGGACATCCGACATACCGATACAAACTCAAAGCTACTACACAATGGCTATATATAATCTTCGGAAACAAATATAGAAATAAACATAACACAAATCAGTCACAAACATCCATATCACAACGGTGGAAAAGGATATGAATATATAACACATGAAAGTGTACATCAGAGTAGTGGTCTGAAAGATCCACAATAACACAAAAGAATAGAAACATGTGCTATACAAAAGATTACATCTATGAGTCGATATCTCAAATGTATACAACAAAAACTACAAATCTAAGTAGTTAGCCAAAAGTCAGAGTAATAGATCCCTAGAGAGAAGTCAAGCAGAAGCACCTGTAGCATCTCGGTCTGACCCGAGTATTATTTCGTAAGAAAATAATAAATGGATCAGTCTAGCTATAAATATCAGATGACATGACATAGAATAAGAGATATGGCATAAACGTATAATAACCATAATGGCATACTACTATAAGTATGTAAAGGATAATCAACAAGTGATTAATCAATATCACAAGAATCTTTTCAAAGATCCAAATCCACAAAAAGGTAATGACACACGAATTCACCAATGCACAAAAATTGATAAAACTTATCAATAAAAATCACGAAAATTGGTGAAGCACAAATTCTAGAAATTAACACATGAAATCCAGAAATCACCAAAAGGGGGAGGCCTTTCACAAGATCGGGAGCATGAAAGCTCACCAACACGTGTATCACACAAACGAGACGCTATCTCATGGTAGCTAACCATTAATTTTGAGCCGGGGCTCCACACGAACGGCCCGAATACCATAGGGCGCTAACCCACATATGTGAGTCGAAACATCACACAAATGGGGTTTAGTCTCCCTCGTAGACAAAGAGACATCGCACAAATTCTAGTCTAAATCACAAAAATGATCGTCATTGATCATAAAGAAGTGTCAATCACACTAAGCTAGTAAATATATGAGTTTAGCTTCATGTTCCATAACCACTTGCTTAACTTAAATATTTACGAACAAACTGTAGATCTTCACTAGAAAATTGTCACAAGAGGTTCAATCGAACAAGTGCAAGAATTAACCGACGAAGTAAATGCAAGCGTTTCATACCACTTGTTTTACTAAGCCGTTTAATTAGATTTCTCATCCGAGTGAGGTAAAAGCTTGTATATACTAATAGATTGGAAAACGGCTTAGGAAAAAAGCTTTGTAATAAAATAGTGTTGAAATCGTTTTGATGAAAGAGTTTTGATATTTACTACTAGTATTGAAAGCTTTATATTTTTAAAGTGGAAAAATCACCAAAATTGATTGCAGAAACAATCAATCACAAAAATTCACATTGAAAGACGTGAATAAAATCTAAAAAAATCGATTCAAATCCATCAAAGTGGGAATATGATGCAGCGCATCACAAGAATAACTTTAAATTGCGAACTAGGAGTGAGTCGCGGCCTAACAAAGTAGCGCTCCAGGAGTCACGACCTAGAACCAACGTGTTACGGCCTAAAACCCACGAGTTACGACCTAACTCTACTGTGCCGCAACCTAAAGGAACTAACAGCAGTGGCATGCGGCCTACCGAGTTAACGGCTTAAGGAAGTGAGCAAGCTAGCCGAGCGACCTAAGGGATGGAGCGACTAGCATGCAAAGGTGACTCAACCAGGCCGAGCGACCTAATGGCATGACCCAAATTGTGGTAAGCAATCAACAGGTGCGCGTTATATAGGCCGAGCGACCTATGGCTGCGGCCTAACATGGCCGACCTAACGAGGTAGCGACTTAACTATTAAACAAAGCCGAACAACGACCTAAATATTTAAGCGACCCAAGGGATGTCGCGACTTAATGATGCCGAACGACCTAAGTCCTGTGCGACCTACGGAGTACAACGAGCTAAAGGGTGCGAGCGACCTAGCATAGCCGAGCGACCTAACTCATGGCCGACCTAAAAGCGGCAGAACGACCTATGGGCGAACGAGCTATATGCAGGCCGAGGCTTTCCCCTTGGCAGTGCGACCTAGGCCCAGAATCTGGCAAAAACACTAAAAATTGGAGTTTTTCGCTTATCCATTCCAAACCAAATGCAAATGTACATGCTAAAGTGAAAGGAATTCATTCCCAACAATCCAAGATAGTTATAGACAAGAATGTGAGATAAAAATCTCACCTTTTCACAATTTAAATGAAAAATCAAGCTTGAAAGCAAAAGAAGAAGCAATCCCACTTCAATCTCAACACAAGAAGCTTGAATCAACGGCTTCTCTCTAGATTTGGAGTTGGATGATGGATTTGCAAGAGAACTTGAGCTTGGAATTTTAATTTCTCATTCCACTCACCATTTTTGATGAAGCTTTAGTGTTAAGAAATTTATGAAGGAATGAAGAGAAGAGGGAGTGGAGGTTGGGTCTAATAGGCTAAGTCCAAACCAAAGTCCAAAGTGAAAAAGTAGTGAAATTCCACCAACTCCAAACATATCAAAGTTTATACCTAAAAAGATTGCAAACGTCATTTCGAACTCAATGAAAGTGGTTTCGAGCCCTAATTTGACCGTATGCAAAAAGTAGCTTTTCGGACCAAAATCCGACTAATGATAAAATATTTAAATAAAATATTGAAATATAAAGTCGATAAATATGCGGGTTGTTACAGACTCCCCTCCTTAAAGGGGTCCTCGCAATATATAAGATGGAAATAAAAAGTAACAACTATAAAAGCATATTAACACAAAAGAAATTTGAAATAAAAAATTCACCTTAAAGAGCACGAGAAAGTAAGTCCGGATGTGTTCGCTCGATGAATTCTCTAGATTCCCAAGAGAAATCCTTAGGATTTGAGGACCATTGAACCTTCACAAGCGGAACATCTTTATTTCGAAGTCGTTTGACCTCCGAAGCAATGATTCGAACAGGATGTTGATCATACGTTAAATTCGGTGAAACTTCAATTTCTTCTACAACACCAGGCTCAAGAATAGAATTAGAATCTCGAAGACATTTCCGTAATTGAGAAACGTGAAACACGTTATGAATAGCAGAAAACTGAGCTGGTAATAAAAGACGATAAGCCACAGAACCAATATGTTCGGTGATGGGAAATGGGCCAATATATCTAGGTGCTAACTTTCCCGATCGACCGAAACGTACAACACCCTTCATAGGTGAAACACGAAAAAACACAAGATCTCCCACAGAAAATTATAATTTCCTTCTACGGTTATCGGCATAGGATTTTTGTCAACTTTGGGCTTCTTTCATCCTATGACGAATGAGGTCAATCTTCTCTGTGGAATCATGAATACAATCTGGACCTAAAACCAGTCTCTCACCGGCTTCAAGCCAATAAGAAGGGGATCGGCATGGCCTTCCATAAAGTGCCTCGAAAGGAGCCATACCAATACTACATTGGAAGCTATTATTATAGAAAAGTTCAATGAGAGAAATATGATCTTCCCAACTTCCACCAAAATCAAGCACACAAGCACGAAGAAGATCTTCAAGAGTTTGATTCACACGCTCGGTTTGTCCATCGGACTAGGGGTGATAGGCGGTGCTAAAATTAACCTTCGTTCCCAAAGCTTTCTGAAGACTCTTCCAAAATCCACTTGTAAACAATGGATCACGATCACTAACAATAGAAGTAGGGACTCCATGCAATTTAACAATTTCTTTGATAAAGAGTTTGGCCAAAAGGGGAACGGTTCGATTAGACCGAACGGGAATAAAATGGGCGGATTTAGTAAGTCTATCGACTATCACCCATAAGCTATCATGACCCAAACGAGAACGGGGAAGGCCATCAATAAAATCCATGGAAATTTGATCCCACTTTCAAATTGGAATTTCTAAAGGTTGCAACAACCCACCAGGCCTTTGATGTTCGGCCTTGACAAGTTGGCAAGTCATGCAACACTTAACAAAGTTAGCAATATCAGATTTCATTCCCTCTCAATAATAAAGTCGCTTCATATCCGCGTACATTTTACTACTACCGGGATGAACGGTAAATTTAGAATGATGAGAATCTCCTAAAATATCTTTTCGAAGATCACTAATATTTGGCACGATAATTCTACCAAATCTTCGAATGCCGCCACGGGAATCAATATCAAAGTCTTTCAAATCTTCAATATCAATTTTATCCCTCAATCTTTGGCTAAGAAGAACCAATACAGGATCTAGTCCTTGGGCTTCAAGAATGCGGTCTAAAAGAGAAGGATGAACCTCTATACTACATAAAACAAGGGACGAACAAAAATCGGAAACTCGATCTCGAATCTCACAAGTGGATAGAATTCCGAGATCATTCCATTCGGATATCGTCATAGAAACAACCACTTATTGCTTATGACTAAGTGCATCGGCAACACGATCACCCTTTCCGGGAGTATAAAGAATTTCAAGATCATAAGCTGCAAGAAATTCGAGCCAACGTTGTTGACGCAAATTTAGTTCCTTTTGAGAAAATAGATACTTCAAAAATTTATGGTCGGCGTAAAGAATAAACTTTTCTCCCAAAAGATAATGATGCCAAATACGAAGGGCGAAAATAATAGCTGCGATTTCTAAATCATGAGTGGCATATCTAGTCTCGGCTGGCTTCAATTGCCTAGAAGCATAAGCAATAACCCGTTCTCTTTGCATAAGGACGGCACCCAAACCAATGCGACTAGCATCGGTATAAACAATAAAATCTTGGTTCCCCTTGGGAATAACAAGAATAGGAGCATCGGAAAGGAGTTCTTTTAATTTCTGAAAAGAAGCTTCACATTTGTCCGACCAAATGTATTTTACTCCCCTCTTTGTCAATCTAGTAATAGGCATGAAATTTTTGGAAAAGTCCTTGATAAAACGACGGTAATAACCCGCCAATCCGAGAAAACTATTGATTTCCATCACACTCTCCGGTCTCCGCCAATTTTGAATCGCTTCAATCTTTGATGGATCCATGGAAATTCCGGATTCGAAAATAATATGGCCAAGAAACTTTACATGAGATTACCAAAAGTGGCATTTAGAAAATTTTGCTTTCAATCGATTGCTCCTAAGAGTTTCCAACACAACCTGAAGATGCTTTTCATGTTCCTCCTCGGTTTTAGAATACACAAGAATATAATCAATAAAGATGAGAACAAACCGATCGAGGAAGTCTTTGAAAACTCTATTCATAAGGTCAACGAAATAAGCCGGAGCATTCGTCAAACCAAATGGCATAACAAGCCACTCATAAGATCCATAACAAGTACGGAACAATGTCAAAGGAATGCTATCCTCTGCAATTCGAAGCTGATGGAAACTGGTTGCTAAGTCTAATTGTGAAAAGACTCTAGCACCACTAAGTTGATCAAATAGATCATCAATCCGAGGTAAAGGATATTTATTCTTAATAGTAAGATCGTTAAGCTTGCTGTAGTCAACGCAAATCCTAAGTGTACCATCGGATTTCTTCACAAAAATAGCCGAAGCTCCCTAAGGCGAGGAACTAGAGCGAATAAATTACTTCGTCTCCAATTCAGATAATTGTTTGCGCATCTCCTCATTTTCTTTATTAGACATACGATAAGGAGATCGAGTAATAGGTTGAGCTCCAGGGATGAGATTAATTTTGAAATCAATTGCTCGCTTAGGTGGTAATCCTAAAACGGGCTCAAATATGTCGGAAAATTCACGAATAACGTGAATAAGAGAAATTATATCTTCCTCGTCATCATTATCGTCATCATGAGGATTTAAAGAATATAAAGATGCAACCAAGCTGGAATCCGAATCTTTAAGATTAATAGAAATCTGCTTAACAGGTTGAGGATGTCGAAGATGAATAGTCTGCTTAGGACATAGGATATGAGATTCAAAACGATAAAGCCAATCCATTCCCAAAATCATTCCAAATCCTAAGTAATGCATAACATGCAAATCGGCTAGGAAAGAGAAATCACACAAAATCATCTCGACATCTTTATAAAGCAAACTAGGAGTTGCGGATCCACCGACCGGAATCGCAATTCTTAATGAAGTCATTAAAGAAACAACACTTAAAGAAAAGGTATCAACAAGTTCCTTTGATATAAAAGAATGGGATGCACCCGTATCAAAGAGAAATCTAATAGGTGGATCACGAAATATAATAATACCATCAAGGATAGAACGAAATATACCTTGACCACGAGATGTGTTGCCAGGGGCTTGAGCAACATTAAGTTTTCCCTCCTTTTTGCCTTCAAGTTTGGGGCATACATGCATATAATGGTCCGGGCTTTTGCAGTAGCGACAAGAACGGGGCTTTGAACACTTGTTCGCAAAATGGTCCCTAGATCCACAATTGAAGCATTTTTCCACTACTAGAGGAAAAAGTCATTGCAGTAGGAGTTGCTTGCTTCCCCCTTTTGTTTGGATAAGGACCCTTGAATTTGTTAGGCCTTTTCTTGTTGTTGTTGTTGAAGTTCGGTTTGGCACCCACAACTTCAACATCGCTATCCCTATCCGCCTCTTCAAGACGAAGAGCGATATCAATCGGTTGATCAAAAGAAACTTCTAACTTTAGAAGTAATGGCTTCTTAAGATTTTTATTCAATCCATAGACGAATCTATGATTTTTCTTCAATGGGGTATTGATATATTCAACCCCGTATTTAGAGAGAGATTCAAAAGACGTGACATAATCTGTCACGAAAGATTCGCCTTGAACATGGTCAATGAAACGGCGAGCCAAAGTCACCTTCTCAGCTTCTGGCACAAATTTTAATTCGAAGCGCTCCCGAATTTCTCCCAGGTAAGATCCGCTTCATTTATTTCTGAAATCAGAAGCTCATACCAATTTAATTCTCTTTCATGGGGCATACTAGAGGCCACCTGAACACGGTGAAGATCAATAAGATTCATGCGAGAAAAGATTTGATCGCACGATCTCAGCCAAGCCTGGACTTCGATAATAGTCTCAGAACCTTTGAATGGCTTCCCACCCGAATTGGTATAATCGCTGCACAAACGCGCAAATCCAGACCTAGGGTGAGTAGACTCCGGATTAGATCCGGCTGCTTGAGCATTCCTCACTAGATCAAGAAGCTGCTGGGCAGACATAAATACTCCATCATGGGGATTAGCACGAGATTGAGTGGCGCTGGGACGGACAGGTCTAACCATTTCTATTCCTTTTTGAAAGAAAGAAAGAAGAAGGATAAGGTTATTTATCAAACGAATATCAAGCAACCTTGATAGATAAACAAGGATTCCTAAAGAAAATAGGATGAATCGGTTCGAAGACTCGAATTAAATCCTAATGCACGATTGCTAAGATGGACTTAGGATGATGATCCTTGCTAGATTATCCTACATTGTTCCGAAGTTTGGCTCTGATACCAAGCTGTGACGCCCCACCTCTATACCCACGCTAGATAAGAACACTACAGAGTAATGCTGTCAACTAGCACGGAGAATGAGGCTGTGGAGGAGCAACCATCCATGTAATTTCTTTGTGCGAGCACTGATATGTCAGATAGTATAGCATGCATTTCATTTAAGGAGGACATCCAACATACCGATACAAACTCAAAGCTACTACACAGTGGCTATATATAATCTTCGGAAACAAATATAGAAATAAACATAACACAAATCAATCACAAACATCCATATCACAAAGGCGGAAAAAGATATGAATATATAACACACGAAAGTGTACATCAGAGTAGTGGTCTGAAAGATCCACAATAACACAAAAGAATAGAAACATGTGCTATACAAAAGAATACATCTATGAGTCGATATCTCAAATGTATACAACAAAAACTACAAATCAAAGTAGTTAGCTGTTGGGTGCGTTTCCGCCACCACCGAATCAAAAAAGAGAAGCACCACGGAATCAATGAAGGGAAGATACCACCGAACCACCTCCTCTCCAAGCAATGCCGAACCACCTCCTCTCCATCTACCACCGAACCATCCTGCTCCATCTACCACTGAACCATCCTACTCCAAGTGTCTACCGAACCAAATCAAAGTAGCACCACCGGCCAGAAGCAAGGGAGGCCACCACCAGACCAACCTCTACCGGACCAATCCACTCCCATGCATCAACGAACCAAGGCTTTGCCGAACCAACGTTGCCAGGCCAGATAGTATCAGCCCAGGCCCACCAGCAGCTATATACATCCAAGACCCCTACCCCCAGCCCCACTCTATAAATAGGGGGTAGGGCTACGACAATGGCGGACAAGTTTGAGAGCCCAAGCACGGATAGAACTTTCAAACAACTTTCAGATACTTGTAATCAAAGCTTTGTACTTGTAATCTAAAGAGAAAAGGAGAATAACATATAAAGTGGACGTAGGAACATTCTGGCCGAACCACTAAAAATATGTGTGTCTTTTACAGTTTAGTCCATCTATTTTATATATTTGCATAAATCAGCCAAATCACTAAGAACAAGACATGATCAACTAAATCATACGACTTGGAGGTGTTTGCCCATTCTTTTGTGCAAACATTTTTCGTGCTTTCACTGAGAACCGAACTCAGGACCCCCCGCTTAACCCTTTTCCAATCAGCATCGTTCATTACTTGGAAAACATGCCTCCCGGACGAAAGAAAGATGCTAACAAAGGAAAGAACATCGCAACTAGAAGTATCCCAGATCCAGTGATCAGAGATCAAGACAATCGTCCGATTCCAACAGCAAATGGAAATCAGGCAAATCCGACAGCCCCTGCTACGGAACAACCAATTAAAAGTGCGGATCTGGACAGGGTTGTGGATGAAGTAACTAACCGCTTCTCATCTCAACAAGAAGCCTTGGTGGATCAACTCATGTCACGCTTAAGGGATGTTGAAGAATCCAACCGCAACACTGAATCATGGGGTGAGTCCCGGTCTGGAGGATCTAGGAGACGTTCTTTTTCGAAGAGGCTAACAACAAAAACGGCTATGGTAGGAGCCGAGCCCGGACTCAGCCCGAATTCCGACCCGAGGAAACACTTGGAACCGAACCCAACAGGGGAGGTACCAGGTAGGGGTCGGATGTAGCTAAGCCTGCCATGCTACCTAACCATGGAAACACCAATGGACGGGGCCGAGCTGGAGTCCAGCCCGAAGTTGGACCCGAGGAAGTACTGAGGACAGAACCCAGCAGGGAAAGATCAAGGCAAGGGCCAACTGTGGCCGACCCCAGCGTGCCCCCGGTAAACCATTGGTAGCCATTGGAGAATGTTAGGAGTGATAGACGATACCATTCCTACAGTTCATCTGGACGGAATCAATCCCGCAGGGAAGAACCAAACTCATTTCAATCCGCTCCAAGTTCTGATGAAAGGATGGCGCGATTGTTCAGAGAGTGCGTCCAACGGGACCAAAGGGATCGGGGGATAGGCCCTAGGGTAACCAGCCCCTTCACCCATAATATCGAAACTTCCATCACTCCCCGGGAGTGGAAAATGCCAACAATGGAACCTTACAAGGGAACCTCTGACCTCGTTGTACACTTGCAAAGATACACACAGCATATGCTCTTGAGCGGAGCAACAGAGGGAGTGTTGTGTAAATGCTTCCCACTATTCTTGGTAGATCTAGCTACCTCCTGGTTCTGCCATCTACCCCAAGGGTCCATCAGCTCATGAGTAATGTTGAAAGAAAAGTTCATCAGCCAGTTCCGCATTCATGTGGAACAACCCAAGGACGCTTATTCCCTATCTGATATCAAACAGAAACCCGGAGAGACAGTGCAACAACATATAACCCGATTCAACGCCGCAGCAGCCGCAGTCCAAGATGCCAACGAGAAACTTATCCTAATGGCCCTCGGCAGTGGTGTGCATCCGGGTACTAAATTTGCTAGGAGATTAACGAAAGAAAAGCCAGCTACCTTACCCGATTTCTTCCACGAAGCCGGGAAATATATGAGACTTGAAGACGCTGCCATTGAGAGGCAGACAGGACAACAAACTAAGGAAGCTCATGGCAACACACCTGCAGTAGCAAAGGACGTTCGAAGAAATGACTCCAGAGATAGTACTGGGGGCAAGAAGGGAGAAAAGCGTTTATATAGGCCAGGACTAGATTCGACTTTTACACTCCTTTAAATGAAACAATCGAAAACATCTTCTTGGCCACCCAAGACGAAGTTAGATACAAGCGCCCCCCGCACAAGAAAGAATAGATAATGCAATTAAGTCTGGAAAGTTCTGCTTCCACGAATCTCATGGGCATGACACCAATGAATGCCTTCATCTCCGGGACTTGATTGAAGAACACATCAGAAGGAAGAGATTGGAGCGCTATGTGAAAGGTCAGAACAGGACTTCAACTCCTGCCAATGAGAACCCAAGGCTACCCCTCCCGGAAGTAGGTGGAGGAAATCGCAACACCAGCGGCTCCAGTCAAGAGAAGATAGTGGTCCTTACCATATCAGGAGGACCACACATCGCCGACGGAAGTTGGGCAGAGATGGAAAGATACGGTAAGTCAATTAGAAACAATGAAGGCTACGTTAATTCTGTTACAGAAGAACGCCTCCCGAAACGAAAAGAGAATGATGACATCACATTCAGTAGGCGTGATCTAGAGGGAAGGCAGTACCCTCACATGGATCCTATGGTCATCTTTGCCTGGTTCGGTCCTGCCAAGGTTTTCCGAATTCTAGTAGACACTGGAAGCTCAGTAAATATCCTATTCAAGCATGCTTTCGACAAAATGAAGCTGTAAATGAAGGATGCGTCTCCCTGCAGCAAACCGCTACATGGTTTCACTGTAGATGCGAAGATGCCCCTCGGGCAACTGGACGTCTTTGTCGAAATAGGAAGTCATCCTCGCTCCGTTGTGCGGAAACAAACATTTGTGCTAATAGAGAACCACTCAGCCTACAACGCCTTTTTGGGAAGGCCAGCCTTGTCTGACTTCCAAATTGTCCTAGCCCCGTGGTGCCTGAAGATGAAATTTCCAACGGATAACGGAATAGGAGAAATAGAGAGAGATCAAGACGCCGCTCGAGATTTCTATGTGACTGAACTTCGCAATAACCGCAGGAAGGATAAAGGTAAGGATGCAGAGACTTCTCTCTGCAAGAAAAACTTGAAAGCATAGCAATTAAAGAAAGCCCCTCCTCTTCGATATATTAGCGATGCTTTCAACGAATTAGACCCCAGGGACAAGGAGGAGGAGGCCACCACTGAGCCTGCAGAGGCTATGGAATTTGTATCTATAGACAAACACGACCCAAGTAGACTGCTGAGAGTCGGGTCTCAGTTAAGAGCGGAATTGAAGGATCAACTCGTCGATTTCCTCCGCCACAACATGGATGTATTTGCATGAATGCACGCTGACATGATTGGAATCTCCCCAGACGTAGCATGCCACGTACTGAACATCGATCCCACCAAGGTGCCAATAAAGCAGAAAAAGAGAAGCATGGGGGCAGAATGATCAGCAACCCTCGAGGAAGAAGTAAAAAAACTTACTTGCCAATAACTTCATATGAGAATCCATCTACCCAGAATGGATCGCCAACCCGGTACTGGTAAAGAAGGCTAATGGGAAGTGGCGAACATGCATCGACTTCTCCAACTTAAATGACGCTTGCCCGAAGGACTGCTTCCCACTCTCCCGAATCGATTAAGTCATGGACAGCACAGCCGGGCACGAACTCTTATCCTTTATGGACGCATACTCAGGATATAACCAGATCCCTATGCATGCCCCCGATCAAGACCACACTAGTTTCATCACTGACCGGGGATTGTACTGTACAGAGTAATGCCTTTTGGACTTAAAAATGCCGGAGCTACTTATCAGCGCCTTGTCAACAAGATGTTTGCGGAATTAATAGGACGAACTATGGAAGTTTATGTGGATGACATATTGGTAAAATCAAGGAAAGCCAACGATCATATAACCACCTGGACGAGATGTTTCAAGTACTTCGCCAATATGGAATGAAGCTAAATCCTCTAAAGTGGTCCTTCGGAGTATCGTCGGGAAAGTTCTTGGCATTCATTGTCCATGCCAGGGGGATTGAAGCAAACCCCAAACAAGTCCGGGCTTTGCAAGATATCAAGATACTATCCACTCGAAGAGAGATGCAAAGCCTAAACGGGAAAGTGGCCACCCTAAGCAGGTTCATCTCTAAAGCAACCGACAAATGCATCCCTTCTTCGAAGCTCTAAAGAAAGACAAAGGAAAGTTCGAATGGACTGACGAATGCTCGACAGCCTTCCTTAACCTAATCGAACACCTTCAGAGACCACCAGTACTCTCAACTCCAGATGAAGGCGAAGAACTATACCTATGCCTTGCTGTATCGTCCCATGCTTTAAGCGCCGCTTTGGTGAGAGAGGAAAACCACGCGCAGCGGCCCATATACTTTGTAAGCAAGAGATTTACAGGGGAAGAAGCCAGATACCCTAAACTTGAAAAGCTAGCATACTGTTTGCTAATCACGTCACGGAAACTGCGACACTATTTCCAATCTCATGCCATCAGAGTTTTAACCGATCAACCGCTAAGGCAGGTACTCCATCGCCCCGACACTTCTGGGCGGCTACTTAAATGGTGCATTGAACTGAGTCAATATGATATCACCTACCACCCTCGCACCACCATCAAGGGACAAGCCATGGCCGATTTCATTGCCGAATTCACTACCAACGAAGGTAAAGATCGATCTGAAATAACAAAAGATATCAAGTGGAATTTCTTTGTAGATGGAGCATCAAACGAACAAGGCTCGGAAGCAGGTATTGTGATAATCACCCCCAGGGGAAGGAAGCTGCACTATGCCCTAAAGTTGGAATTTGCTGCCACCAACAACAATGCAGAATATGAAGCAGTGATAGCCGGATTAGAACTTTCTCTAGAGATTGGAGTCGGTTCTTTATGTCTCCATAGTGATTCCCAACTTATTGTAAATCAAATACTGTGAGAATTCCAGACTCAAGGAGAACGGCTCACAGCATATCTAAAGAAGACCAAGCTGCTGCTCAATCAATTGGATCACTATTTAATCAAACACATTCCTCGAGGAGAGAATCAGGAGGCTGACGAACTGGCAAAGCAAGCTAGCATGAAGGATGGCACCACTTCCGGAACAATAACCATCTCAAAGCAACTAGCCCCGAGTTTCGAGCAAGTGAATGCGATAGCTGTAATCGAAGAGGAAACTTGGATGACTCCCATCCGAAAGTACTTACAAAGTGGCACACTGCCCGACGGGCGCAACGAAGTCAAGAAAATCTTGAGGAAAGCTTCTCGCTACACAATACAAGAATGCATCCTCTATAGGCACGGCTTCTCTAACCCCTTATTAAGGTGTGTCGCTGGAAGAGAAGCAAAAGAAGTCCTTTCCAACATCCATCATGGAAGTTGCGGAGATCACACTGGAGGACAGACTCTAGCAAAGAAAATACTCCGATATGGGTGTTACTGGCCCACTTTAAACAAAGACGCCTTAAACTTCGTCAAAAGATGTGACAGATGTCAGAAATTTGCTAAGATTTCTCGACTACCAACAAATGAGATTATTCAAATGACCAGTCCTTGGCCCTTTGCGGTATGGGGAATTGACTTGATTGGCGAACTGCCAATGGGCCGAGGCGAAGCCAAATATGCTATAGTGGCAGTCGACTATTTCACCAAATGGGTGGAAGCGGAACCTTTAAACAAAATATCTTCGGCAAAAGTGATTAACTTCTTGATCAAAAATGTTCTATGCAGGTACGAGGTTCCGCTTAAAATCATATCGGACAATGGACTTCAGTTTGACAGCGAGGAGTTCACCGAATGGTGCCGAGAGCACGGAATTCACAAAAGCTTCTCATCTGTGGCTTATCCCCAGGAAAATGGACAAGTCGAAGCTGTCAACAAAATTCTAAAAACTTTGATCAGGAAGAAGCTTGAAAAGTCAAAAGGCGCTTGGGTGGATGAACTTCCTACGGCACTTTGGGCGTACCGCACGTCTTTCAGAACATCAACAGGGCATACTCCCTTCTCTTTGGCATACGGATCGGAGGCCATGCTCCTAGTTGAAACTGTAGTGCCCTCCCACCGTAGGATCCACTACAACCCAGAAGAGAATGAAGAACTCATACACATGTCTTTGGACCTAATTGAAGAAAGAAGAAATGATGCAGCACTTAAAGCAGCAGCTCACAAGCAAAAAGTGGCAGCACGATACAACTCCAAAGTCAAGCACCGCAGCTTACGAGAAGGAGATCTTGTTCTCAAACGAATCTTCCCGCGCCCCGGAGTGCTAGATCCAATCTGGGACAGACCCTATGTAATTCATAAAGATCTCCACAATGTAGCTTATATTTTGTCAACAGTGGACGGAGAGGTGTTCCAGAGGGCATGGAACATCCAACACGTTCGTCGATACTTTTCTTAACTTGTACTGCCCATATAAAGTGAATTAACGAAGAGAATCGGTGGACGTAGGAATTTTCGTGCCGAACCACTTTAAAAATCTTGTCTCTTTTTAACTTGTTCCTTTATATCTTGGCTGCTTGTTAAGCTTTATCCTTTTCTGTTGAACAAAATCCCGTATAACGGCATTTCCATTCTGGACACTTCACGGCACAACCTCACCTGGACAAGACCTAACAGGTACTATATGAATCTATGCCCTCATCAATGAGACACTTTTGCTCCAGCATCCCTCTGCTGCGGGTTAACTCATTGCTCGCGATGGCCCTCAAAGCCAACTGTAATGAGCCGATCATAAGCCACCGAGAAGGTCGACAATAGCCGAGGCAGCTCATTACGGCGTTCGGCTCGCCGGCGCCTGTGAACCAATTATAAGCCCCAACATAAGGTGTGGCCAGCCAGGGGCAGTTCAAAGTTGACGATCGGCACCCACGCTAGCCGGCCACGGTAAATCGAATAATACCCACGATTACGGGCCATAATGGCCCGGGTGGTTACTGTGCACGATCTCGGCTTCGATATGTCTTAAGTATAGCTGTGGTAAAAAAGAAAACTCCCCGCGGAGGCGTAAGATGGGTGATGAATGTCTCCAAGACCCACATCTAGGAAAAGTGAATACAAAACCCGTTTGCCACGAACTTAAGCACATCGAAGGCCTTCCGTGATTGGAAGTTTTACTATTCCTTATATTTCCATTTTATTTATAAAAACTTTCCTCCTGTCCTCTATAACAACCTTTAAAGTACAGGACACCAAATAGGATGCACTCGCTAATGTGAATGAGAACTCTTAGCTGGATGACGGGTCACTCAACCCGTATTTGATAACATAAGGCATTCAAAGCTACCACCTACAACTAAAAATCGAAAGGGAGGTACTTTCTTCTCTTGTATACAAATAAGTAACTCTGATATATTCACACATCACATTAACATTGCAAGACATGAAATTATACTTTAAGCAAGAACATGGCATCAAACACATTTGAATCACTAGTAAACGCACAACTATATTTCTTATGCAACACATCAAAATAATGACAACATCCAAATATGACAGAATCAGCTTATGTTATAAAATTACATGTAAAAAATAAAGTCGTTCGTTGCAAGGACATAATTACAACCTGAAAGTACATTAATGTTTTGGAACTAGTATATACAGGAATGTCAAGTAAAACCAAAAATATCCGGATCAAGCCAAAATAGTCGGCAGCATCAGAATTTCATCTCTATTCTTCCGACCCCCAAGATCTACTTGACCGCAGGATCAGAGCTCCCAACATGCTTACCAAAGGTCCCACCTATCCAGTTCAGGAGAAGAATCTATTAGATAAACGATAAGCAACCAAGCTATGAAAAGGCTGAAAGGGGAGACTTACCAACATCCGTCCCTTGATCGTCGTCTCCCAACTGCACGCCTACCTCCTCGGCAGCAAGCAGCCGCATGCCCTCCTTCATCGCCACTTTCTCTTCCTTAGTAAACTGGGCCGTAACCACATCCATCCTGAAGGCCATACCACCCTCCTTATCCGCGTCAGCCTTGGCCTCGTCCAGAGCCCGAAGATAAATCCTGGCCATGATCCGGGGATAGTCATCCATCCAGGATAGGTTGCCCCGCTTCCAGTACGGAAATACATATCCTAGAGCATCTCGTCCATCATCCCCTCGTTTTCCTCGAACTCCCTCATTCGGACTTCAGAAGCCAACAGCTCTGCAATGGCAGCATCCCTCTCCAATCGGTATCGTGAGCGGTCAGCCTGAAGGGATTTCCTCATCACCTCCATTTCCTCCTTCAGCTTGGCTTGAGCAAGCTCCGCAGCTTCAAGCTTCCCGGATAACTCCTCTATCCGCTCGAGGTCCGCCTTCCGAACATCATCTACCGTTGCAATGGCTATATCGATCTGTTCCTTGCAGATGGCCTCCATTTTTCGCAGTTCGACTCTGCTAGCCTCTTCCATAGTTTTCTTTAGCCGTCTGGAGGCAGCCTCGTGTTGAGAAATCTGGATGGCCTGATCGGAAAGTTGCTTAGCCTGGTCGGCAATCACTAGCCGCAATCTTATGTTGGCAATTCCAATTTCCTCCCCGGCCTTGACCAGTCGGGCGTGATGCCCCATCAACTTCCTGATCTCCTCAGCCACCCGATCGATGTTTGCCTTGGCCTTATCCCCCATAGTCACAATCCGAGTGGTCAACAAGTCGAGATCCAAAGACTTAGCATCATCAAGCACCGTTACCATAGGATTGCAAGGTAGGAGGTGCTCACCGGTAACCTCATCAAAGGAAATATCATGAGAACTCGAGTCCAGATCTGGATGACCCGCGAATGGGTTATGAGCCAAGCCGGGACGATCAACATGAGTAATGGTAGGATTCTCTGATGGATGCGGAGATGGTATGGACTCCGTATCCTCCCCCGTGATATCATGAATAGGCTGGGTTGGGGGCTGAGGTCCAAGTGAAGGTTCGAATATGGAGCGACTCCTCTTTCTCTTTTGAATATCCTCTTCAATAACTCCGAGAAGAGGACGGTAGCCGACTACGTCATCGGAACGGTTGGTCGAAGGCTTCGGTTTAGCAGAAGCTTTGAGGAGTTCGAATTCCTCGAGACGGTGCCAAATGTCTGATGTTTTGGCTGCCTTACCCGTTCCTGTAATAAAAACCAAGTGTTACAAGCATGCATGAGACTATAATCCAAGAAACATGAGAAGTTAAAAGAGGAGTCAAAAATTCACCTTGAACCGTCGAAGTTGCCCTAGCTGAAATGCTCTCAGAAGATGGACTGGCGCTAGTCCCGGCCTTATCAGTTTTCTTCGGTTTCTCCACCAAGGCTGACCCTTCCTCCAACCCCTCAAAAGCTTGGCGGAAAGCATCATCCGTCCACTCTTGAATCTTACCTGCTTGCCTCCGAGGTCAAGGCACCAACGCCACTACCACTTTGTCCTTCGCCACCATTACCACCATCACCTTCTCCATCACCTCCGCTCTCCTCCTCACCTCTTTCCTCCTCTCCACTTTCCTCCTCCGGAACATCTGGGCACGTGCTAGGAGAGGGTCCATCAGTTTTCTTAAGCTTCTTCCCCCCGACGACTGGAGGTATCGAGAAGGGTTTCCTCTTGCTGCTCTTTGTCATGGCCCCTCCTTTGGATTTAGCAGCCTTTTCCTCACCCGTATCCCTCTTCTTGACCACCGACTGATGTGGTAGAATCAAGTTGTGTCCCAGGAGAGTGGCATTCCTAATCAGGTAAGAAGCTGACCTATCCCTTTCGAGATGGCCTCTATCTCCGTGGCCATCTGAACCGGGTGATCGTTCTCCACGACCGCAAAGCCACCTGTCGCTAGCAGGAAATAAAAACACATGAGAAAAAGCATTTCAATCAGAACGGAGATTATAAATAAGCTTCAAACTTACAACCAGAGGTGAAGCGGTGGATAGAAACGGAGTCATCCTGGACAAAGAACCATTCCTTCTTAAACATGGTGAACTTTGAATACAAATTCAGGACCAGCTTGAAGGACACGGCCGATTCCAAGCTGATGTATGGAGACCCCTTCTTGTAACCCCTCAAGTTATATAGGTACCGAATCTCCCGGTTGGAAGGGGGCGCCCGTATTTTCTCTGGAAAATCAGGAATAGGAACACCAGGATAGCGTAGGAGTTGGGCTGGAGCTGGAAAGGGGCCACCTTCAAATAGGTGACGAAGCTAACTATCCAAGCATTGATTGGAGGAATGGCCCCACACATGCAGTGGTACCTCCTATAACCGAAGTATCCTTCAGGGGGATTATATGGCATGACCCCCTTCCCTGGCAACAGCATGCGTGCTCTATCAATCCCAAAGGAGCGGGAGATAACATCAAGCTGCTCTTCTTTGAGAGAGATAGGAAAGCAGTCAGGCGGAGAATTCAGAAGCTCTTGAGGACCATACCCATCTACTAGCGATCTCGGGGTGGGTCTATGACGTTCCGGCCCTGGCTGAGCTGGGGGCACTACGGCGGACTCTCTTCTGTCCGTAGATTTCTTCTTATCTGATCGAGTTTCCACTTTTTGAGACATTTATCTACAACATAAGAAAGTATATCTTTAAAACGGAAGGTATAAACATGCAAGTATATGTAGTCCGGAATTTCACTCGTAATTCAAAACATAAAAATTCAAGTATATAAGGTTCATTCGGCACTCAAACCCCCAAGTCTCGTTTGGCAATTCAAAAATGAAAAATCATTCGGTATTCGAACCCCATGTTTCATTCGGTAGCCCATCATAAGAACTCATTCGGCAGAAGAAAACTCACCTGGTCCGGCAGTTAGGTTTGATTCGGCACTTAGTTGATTCGGTATTTGATGGATTCGGAACTTGGTTGATTCGGTATTTAGTTGATCCGGTACTCGATCGATTCGGCTATCTCAAAACGATAAAGGAATAACAGAGGCATGATTCCCCTACTTATAGGCGAGCGCAGGACACCGGACCAAACAGTCTGGCACTTAGAACCGAATGAGACTATCCAAACTACGAAAAAACAAAGCACGACATATGCTAGCATATGCCCCACTTTAGGGGGCAAATGTTGGGTGCGTTTCCGCCACCATCGAATCAAAAAAGAGAAGCACCACCGAATCAATGAAGGGAAGATACCACCGAACCACCTCCTCTCCAAGCAATGCCGAACCACCTCCTCTCCATCTACCACCGAACAATCATGCTCCATCTACCACCGAACCATCCTACTCCAAGTGTCTACCGAACCAAATCAAAGTAGCACCACCGGACCAGAAGCAAGAGAGGCCACCACCGGACCAACCTCTACCGGACCAATCCACTCTCATGCATCACCGAACCAAGGCTTTGCAGAACCAACGTTGCCAGGCCAGATAGCATCAGCCCAGGCCCACCACCAGCTATATACATCCAAGACCCCTACCCCCAGCCTCACTCTATAAATAGAGGGGCAGGGGTACAACAATGGCGGACAAGTTTGAGAGCTCAAGCACGGATAGAACTTTCAAACAACTTTCAGATACTTGTAATCAAAGCTTTGTACTTGTAATCTGAAGAGAAAAGGAGAATAACATATAAAGTGGATGTAGGCGCATTCTGGCCGAACCACTATAAATCTGTGTGTCTTTTACAGTTTAGTCCATCTATTTTATATATTTGCATAAATAATCCAAATCACTAAGAACAACACATAATCAACTAAATCATACGACTTGGCGGTGTTTGCCCATTTTCTGTGCTAACATTTAGCCAAAAGTCAGAGTAATAGATCCCCGGAGAGAAGTCAAGCAGAAGCACCTATAACATCTCGGTCTGACTCGAGTATTATTTCATAAGAAAATAATAAACAGATTAGTCTAGCTATAAATATCAGATGACATGATATAGAATAAGAGATATGGCATAAACATATAATAACCATAATGGCATACTACTATAAGTATGTAAAGGATAATTAACAAGAGATTGATCAATATCACAAGAATCTTTTCAAAGATCCAAATCCATAAAAAGGTAATGATACACGAATTCACCAATGCACAAAAATTGATAAAACTTATCAATGAAAATCACGAAAATTGGTGAAGCGTAAATTCCAGAAATCAACACACGAAATCCAGAAATCACAAAAAGGGGAAGGCCTATCACAAGAACAGGAGCACGAAAGCTCACCAACACGCGTATCACACAAACGAGACGCTATCTCATGGTAGCTAACCATTAATTTTGAGCCGAGGCTCCACACGAACGGCCCGAAGACCATAGGGCGCTACCCCATATATGTGAGTCGAAACATCACACAAACGGGGTTTAGTCTCCCTCGTAGACAAAGAGACATCTCACAAATGCTAGTCTAAATCACAAAAATGATCGTCATTGATCATAAAGAAGTGTTAATTACACTAAGCTAGTAAAAATATGAGTTCAGCTTCATGTCCCATAACCACTTGCTTAACTTAAATATTTACGAACAAACTGTAGATCTTCACTAGAAAATTGTCACAAGAGGTTCAATCGAACAAGTCCAAGAATTAACCGATGAAGTAAACGCAAGCGTTTCATACCACTTGTTTTACTAAGCCGTTTAATTAGATTTCTCATCCAAGTGAGGTAAAGGCTTGTATATACTAATAGATTGGAAAACGGCTTAGGAAAAGAGCTTTGTAATAAAATAGTGTTGAAATCGTTTTGATGAAAGAGTTTTGATATTTACCACTAGTATTGAAACCTTTATATTTTTAAAGTGACAAATCACCAAAATTGATTGCAGAAACAATCAATCACAAAAATTCACATTCAAAGACGTGAGTAAAATCCAAAGAAATCGATTCAAATCCATAAAAGTGGGAATATGATGCAGCGCATCACAAGAATAACTTTAAATTGTGAACTAGGAGTGAGTCGCGGCCTAACAAAGTAGCGCTGCAGGAGTCACGACCTATAACCAACATGTTACGGCCTAAAACCCACGAGTTACGACCTAACTCTACTGTGCCGCAACCTAAAGGAACTAACAGTAGTGGCATGCGGCCTACCGAGTTAACGGCTTAAGGAAGTGAGCAAGCTAGCCGAGCGACCTAAGGGATGGCGTGACTAGCATACAAAGGTGACTCAACCAGGCCGAGCGACCTAATGGCGTGATCCAAATGGTGGTAAGCAATCAACATGTGCGAGTTATATAGGCCGAGCGACCAATGACTGCGGCCTAACATGGCCGACCTAACGAGGTAGCGACTTAACTATTAAACAAGGCCGAACAACGACCTAAATATTTGAGCGACCCAATGGTTGTCGCGACTTAATGATGCCGAACGACCTAAGTCCTGCACGACCTAAGGAGTGCAACGAGCTAAAGGGTGCGAGCGACCTAGCATAACCGAGCGACCTAACTCATGGCCAACCTAAAAGAGGCAGAACGACCTATGGGCGAGCGAGCTATATGCAGGCCGAGGCTTTTCCTATGGCAGTGCGACCAAGGCCCAGAATTTGGCAAAAACACTAAAAATTGGAGTTTTTGGCCAATCCAATCCAAACCAAATGAGAGTGTACATGCTAAAGTGATAGGAATTCATTCCCAACAATCCAAGATAGTTATAGACAAGAATGTGAGATAAAAATCTCACCTTTTCACAATTTAAATGAAAAATCAAGCTTGAAAGCAAAAGAAGAAGCAATCCCACTTCAATCTCAACACAAGAAGCTTGAATCAACGGCTTCTCTCTAGATTTGGAGTTGGATGATGGATTTGCAAGAAAACTTGAGCTTGGAATTTTAATTTCCCATTCCACTCACCATTTTTGATGAAGCTTTAGTGTTAGGAAATTTATGAAGGAATGAAGAGAAGAGGGAGTGGAGGTTGGGTCTAATAGGCTAAGTCCGAACTAAAGTTCAAAGCCTAATTTCTGACTTTCTTTTCTTCTCGTCTTCTCCTATCTTCTTCTCGCGTTTATTATTACTGTCTTGTGGCTCGTATTCATGGATCTTCTTTATGTTGAGGAGGTATTCATCCTCACTGGCTCGTTTGTGAAATCTTGCCCTAGTTTTGAGGTTATCGCTGTGGCGTTGCGCGACCTTACGGAAGGACCGATCTCCCTGATTTTCACTGGCGCGAATTCGATTGAGATCCAGGTCTTTTCGTGTCTCGCGTTTGCCGAGATTAGCCGCCACCGTATGGTTTTGGTCGATGGTTGTTTCTTGGAAATTCTGCCGTTTTCTGATGGGGGTTTGTCCGCTGGTGCGCTGCCAATTAGGCGGCGTGATGATGTGAGTTTCGATCCGTGCTTGCGATTTGCGGATTCGTGTTATTTGCAGAATTGGGGGAACTGTCCTATTTCTTTTGGTTCGGTTTTGGGGCTTTCTCATTCTAATGCTTCCTGTGAACTTCCTAGTGTGGTAGCAATAGGGGATTTAACCACCCCTTGCTTACCGCCGTCGGTTTTGGAGCCGAGTAGGAAGAGAAAAAGGAAACGACGGCGTCGTCGGAGGCGAAGCATTGGATGCGTGCTTCCTACGCCGCTTTGTACAACGGTGGGTGACTCCTCGTTTGTGCCCTCTGATGCCGCCGGCTCGTCCCAGCTTGACGCTCTGTCCTGTGGGGTTGTGAGGGATAGTGGGGCATCTTTAGGGGACTTTATCACCCCTTCAGATGTTTGGAGTGATCAGTTTCGGTGTTTGGTGTGGTGGGTGCATATGTCTGTTTCTCCTTCTGCTGGTTTGTTGTTTGGTCCAGATCCGGTTGTTGTGACTTTGACCTATCCTCACACCTTTGGGGTGTTTGTGGTTGAGGTCGAGGGCGAGGCTATGGTTGCGTTATGTGTTCGTTTGAGTGTTGCTCCTGTCTGGTTGCTTATCGGAACTGGTTGTGTAGTTTTGGGTGCTCTGGATTTTTGCTTGTTGTTGAAGGTGGTGTTGGTGAGTTGGTTTGGTTTTGTTGCTGCCGGTTCTTTGACTGTAGCTGTGTTCGATTTTGGGTGGTCTGTGGTCTTGTGTGGCTCGTTGTTCTTGTTGGTTTCTGTTGAAGGGGATCTTGGCGGGTTGTGGGGTGGTATTTGGGTGGTGTTGCAGCTGCAGGTCAGTGTTATTGGTAGCTTGGGTATGTTTATGCTGGTATGGTCGGTTTCGAGGGGGCAGGTTAGGCTTTCGTTGGTTTTGTCCTTGTCGTTTGCTGTTGTGGTATATTTGTTTGTCGATTGGGTTGGTTTTGGACCCATGCTTTTTGTTATTGTGAGCCATGATGCGTTTCGGCGTATGCTCCCTGTCACTGTCCCCTTCGGGGTGTTAGCTTGCGTGTCAGGTCCTATCGGCTGTGCTCTTTCCGTTTGGAGAGAACATGGCTGGGCATTTCAGTGCTTTTTCACTCACTGCCATAGCGCGGCCTGGTCCGTGTCGCAGATGGTTTTATGTCGGTTTTCTTCTTGGGTTGATTTCCTTCGGTCTCTACGGAGATATTTCCCCGGGTGGGTCATGTGGCGTTGGCGGTGTTCCAGTTTTGTGTGCATAGTGTATCCTTTATCGGTACACTATGCGGGCAACCTGGAATGTTACCGGTCACTATCGTCTAGTGTGGGAGATATCTCTGACGGGGCCTTTCTGAGAACCGTCCCCAACGCGCGGGGCTGTCCCATGACTGGCAGTCCGGCATGGGAGAGGTTCCTACAGCATCGTGGGATGCGATTGATTCGATCCCCGACATACTTACGCCTAGCTGCTTCTTCTTCTCCGTCGGAGTCTTCTGTTTCTCTGTCTTCTGGGTGCTCATCTCTTTGCTCTCTTCCATCCTCTTCATGCTCTTTGTCGATTGTCATCCCGATGCTCAGCCCGGAGGAGATAGTGGAGATTAATGATAGGCTGGCTCGGCTCGCCGAGAACTCTGATCCGTCCAGATCCTCCTCTCTCTCTACCCTTAGGGAATGCTGTGATGCGCCTCCTGTGCCCGGGACCAGTCGTGGTTATAGTCGCCGTGGCTCTCGCGCTGGTACGAGAGGCATTTCAGCTATCCCCCGCACTATTCGCACTCGCTCTATAGCGGCGACGGAGCGGACCGAGAGGTCGGCTCTATCCTCTTTTTATCGTATCTGAGTGGCCACTGGTCTTTGTTTTTGATCTTAACAGTTGTCCTTCTTTCGTTTTATATTCTTCAATGTCGAACTTTCTTTTTTGGAACATTCGTGGTATTGGAAACGAGGCGTCTGCTGCTAGACTTAAACGGATTGTCCGTAAGCATTCCATTGGTCTGGTGGCTATTTTAGAACCTTTAGTGGGTTCTGGAGAGATTTCTAAGACGGTTTTATCTTTGGGTTTTGGCGGCGCTCTTTCAAACGCTTCGGGTAAGATCTGGATTCTCTGGTCCAAAGATTACGCTGTTTCTCCTTTTTTTGACTCGTCTCAGCTTTTTTCTGTTTTGTGCCGAACTCCATTATTCCCACATCCGTTCATTTTCTCAGGAGTATACGCCAGGTGCGATAGGTTTGAGAGGTTATCTCTCTGGGAAGACATTCTGTCTCTTGGTGAAGCGGGCTTCCCTTATTCTGTTGTGGGCGGGGATTTCAATGTGGTCGCTAGTCAGGCTGAGAAACTTGGCGGATTGGCGGTCAATCGGCTATCGGTTTCAGATTTCAACTCTTTCATTGTGCGATCTGGATTATCTGAATTTCCTTTCGTTGGCTCTGCTTTTACCTGGTCTAACAACCAGGAGGGTCCGGATCGGATTCTCTCTAGATTGGATAGGGTTTTTGGATCGGGCAGCTGGTTCGACCTACCTCTATCCTTCTCTATTTCCCATCTCCATCGAGCCTGTTCTGACCATGCGCCAATGATCTTGCATTGTGCTTCGCGTTCTGCTACGGGTCCCTCCTCATTCAGATATCTCAACATGTGGAGTTCCCACCATAATTTTTTTCAGATGGTGGAGGAGTCGTGGTCCACTTCCTTAGTGGCTGCTCCCATGGTCTCCTTTTCTCGTAAACTGAAACGCCTTAAGGTGGCCCTTAAGGCGTGGAACTCCCTTGTCTTCAAGAACATTTTCGACCGGGTGCGAGCGGCTGAAGAATCTCTGATTCTTGCTGAATCTCTGTTCGACGAGATTCCCTCAGCTGAAAACAAGGAGAAATGGGCGCTGGCTCAACAGGCTTTCTCCTCGGAACTCCGTATTGAAAATTCTTACCTTCGCCAAAAGGCCAGGCTCAAATGGGTTGTTGATGGTGATATGAACTCCAGGTTCTTTCATTCATCTATTCGCAAGAAAGCCAATCTGCTCTTCATCCGCGAGATTTTGCGTGAGGATCAGTCTATGGTCTCTTCCCAGTCAGGGGTTATTGATGTTATTGTATCTCACTTCCAGTCTTATCTTGGCTCACCTTCTGCTTCTGGTGAGGTGTCGGATATCCTTTCGTTTATTCCTCATTTTGTTGTGGCGGATGAGGGTGATGCTTTAGCATGCCCGCCTACGACAGATGAGATTCGAGCTTGTGTCTTTGCTCTTAGTAAGGATAGTGCCAGTGGTCCGGACGGCTTTAACGGATCTTTCTTCCGTAGTGCATGGCATATTATCCAAGCTGATTTCTGTCTGGCTGTTCAGCATTTCTTTTCAGGAGCCAGCCTCCCGATTAGCTGGTCTTCCACAAATTTGATCCTCATTCCTAAGTGTGATAACCCGAGGTACTGTTCGGAGTTTCGTCCGATTAGTCTTTGTAATTTCGCCAATAAGGTTATTTCTAAGATTTTGGCATCGAGAATAGCTCCGCTTCTCGACCGCATTATTTCTTCTTCTCAGGCGGGTTTTGTTAAAGGCCGTTTGATCACTGATAACGTTCTTCTTGCCCAGGAACTTATCTCTCAGATTAACCGTAAGGTCAGGGGTTCCAACGTGGTCTTCAAACTTGATATGGAGAAAGCCTATGATCGTATGTCTTGGTTTTTCATCATAAAGGTGCTTCGTGCCTTTGGTTTCCCGGAAACTCTGATCGATTTGGTTTGGAGGCTCATTTCCAACTGTTGGTTTTCTGTTATTATCAACGGAACGGCCAATGGCTTTTTCAAGGCTGGTAGAGGCATTCGCCAAGGAGATCCTTTATCTCCTACTCTTTTCGTTATCGCGGCTGAGGCATTCATTCGTGGAATCCACACGTTGACCGTTTATAGTCAGATTCAGCGTTTTGGGATTCCCAGTGGGTGTCCGCTTATTTCCTCTCTATCTTTCGCAGATGACATTGTCATATTCTCCAATGGCAACCGTTCTTCCGTTCGACGTCTTGTTAGGTTTATCCAGCTTTACGAGAGGTGTTCAGGTCAACGGGTCAACTCTTCGAAGAGCTGCTTCATTCCTGCTCGGGATATGATCCATTCGCGTGTTTCGTGGGTTGAGTCCTTTACTGGTTTCAGGGCGTCTTCTCTTCCTCTCCCTTACCTTGGTATTGTTCTTTACAGAGGTAGGAAATTGAATGCTATTTTCGACCCTCTGACGGATAAAGTGAGGGGTAAAATTATTCGGTGGAATTCGTCTTTTCTGTCCCAAGATGGCAGACTGGTACTGATTCAATCTGTTTTATGCTCTATGGGTACTCATATTTTCGCTGCTATGACCCCTACTTCCTCTTTCTTCCGCTCCTTTCAATCCTTGGCTTCTTCCTTCTTTTGGGGTTCAAAGGGCGATAACCGTCGTCATCACTGGGTGTCGTGGAAAGTTATTTGTCGTCCGAAGAATGAGGGCGGGCTAGGATTGCGCAATCCGAAGGACATCTGTTCGGCTTTCGCTTGTAAGTTGTGGTTCAGGTTTGGGACCAACGACTCCTTATGGGCGAATTTTCTCCATGCTAAATACCGAAGTCTTGCTCCTTCGGGTTACACCGGTTCTCCTTCTTTCGCCAGTGAGACTTGGAAGCATATGCAAGCTATCAAACTTCTGGTTGATTCTCACAATGGCCTTATCGGATGGGATGGTGGTTCCTTTTCCATTCAGAAGGCCTGGAATTCTGTTCGTCTCCAGTCTCCTATCCTTCCTTTTTTTGAGTTCATTTGGGACGTTCGTATCCCCCCAAAAGTTTCTGTCCTGATGTGGAGGTTGTTCCACAAGGGAATAGCGGTGGATGCGAATCTCCAGCAGATCGGCATTCCTTTTGTTTCCCGATGCAGGTGTTGCGGTAACGGTGATATGGAGACCGTGGACCATCTTTTCTTCGGTGGCTGGTGTGCCAACGTCTGTTGGAACTACTTCCGATCTCTTCTTGGTGTCAGTGGTACATTGTCCACTTCCCAAGATTTGGTGCTCTATTGGTGGGCTGGGTGTTCTGGTCGATCTCTTCGATCAATCATCTTCTGTCTGATTCCTTGTATTTTATGCTGGCATCTGTGGTGTGCGCGGAACAAGGCAATTTTTGATGAATCTCCGATGGATCCTCTATCAGTTATTCGAAGAGTCAGAGAGGATGTGTTCTTAGCTTTTCGCGGCCGTCCTTTTCGTGGTATGGTATCTTTGCGGTCTGCTCATCTTGTGAACCTCTTTTCTGTTTCATGTTCTCGCTCTTCTGTCAGAGCGGGAATTGGTTGACTCTCTTTGCTTGTCGGGTGCCTCTCCTTCCTTTTCTTCCCTGGCCCATCTGGATCCTTCTCTCCTCTCCCATCTTCCTCCCCATTTTTATTTGTGTTTTTGTTCGTTTTTTTTGCTGTGTGGCTTTTCTTTTCAGGTTCGGTTACCGGTGGTGTTCGGGTCGTCTTGTCATTCTTCCTAGCGCAGCTGTCTTCAGGCTCTTGGTGATTGTTTTGGCTTCGGTGTTTGGGTTTATCGAGTTCTCCTATCTTTTCCATGGGGTACTGGTTTGGGATCTTATGCTCCTTCTTTTCGCTCGGATTCGGGTTGTGGTTTGCTGGGTTCTGGAAACTATTGTTTCTGCTGTGAGTCCGCTGGGCTTCTTCCATTTGTCTTTCCTCCGGATATGGTAGTAGAAGCGGTGATTGGCTTGATCTATGGGTACTGTTCCTACTTCATTGTAGTCGGGCGGTGGCCTTGCCGGAGCTCGATGACGATGTTGGTTATGGGGTTGTTTCTGGGAGTTTTTCGGAATAGTTCTCTGGCTGGTTCCTGGGTTCTGGCTTTGCTTATTGTTAGGGATTTCTATGGGGAGGGCGTGGTTCTTCGCCCGATCTTTGTTTGGTCTTTGTTTTCAGAGTTTTGTTTCTCTTTCCGGTATCCGACCTGTCTGTTGTTGGGTTGTTTGTGGTGGTTTTATCTTTATTTGGTTGTTGCTGGTTTTCAGGGCTTGTTGGTTTTGTCATTGTATAGATTCTGTTTTTGCTTTGTTCTCAGGTTACCTGTCAGGCTTGTTGACAGCTTTTGGTGGATGTTATATATATTTTCTTTATTTAAAAAAAAAAAAAAAAAAAAAAAAAAAATCAAAGCGAAAAAGTAGTGAAATTTCACCAACTCCAAACATATCAAAGTTTATACCTAAAAAGATTGCAAATGTCATTTCGAACTTAATGGAAGTGGTTTCGAGCCCTAATTTCACCGTATGCAAAAAGTAGCTTTTCGGACCAAAATCCGACTAACGATAAAATATTTAAATATAAAATCTTTAGATATAAAATCGATAAATAGGCGGGTTGTTACAAGAGAAATTGAAAATGTTTTGTTGAAGCGGTCTGTTCGCGGGTTATATTCAGGTAGGCAACGGCTAGCGACGGCAGCGTTTTTTAGCCATCGCCATGATCGGCCGCAATTCGAAGCTGTTCTAACGATGACAGTCCTATTTTCCTTTTCCATTCGCCTCGAAAGGTTGCACACTGTTTATTATTTGTAAGGGCGCTTGGTGCCTCCTACTCCTTCGAAAGCCTTCTTAATGCCTTCAAAACGTTCTTTTGTGACATTTGTCGAAACTCTTGCATATAACATTTTCATTAACTTTCTTTCATACTTTTGGTCTTAAGTGAATTTTAAGGCTAATAATATTATTGTTATAGCGAGTACTATTAATCATTTATTTAGTTTAAGCATAGTTAGTAAAAAATTCAAAAATGGTACAGTTTGTAATGGCAGCTACAATGTTTTTAATAATGAAAATTTTATCACAATAAAAATAAACGTATCGTTTTAATTATTCCAAGTCAAGATATATTGAGATTAGATATCATACATCCATTGGCACTAGAGTAAATAACGCTCTCCAAATGTTGAGCTATGTGCTACTAATAGTTGTTGGGGCACCAATGAATTACGTACAGATAGTTATTTGATAGCTATGAAATGACCCACTCGATAGTTTCTAATGGTTAATATAACTAATTAAGGTCAAACAAAGAATATTAAAGTAACAATTGTACATAATTTTTTCGAACTTAGAATACTGTTAAACTTCATTGTGGACACGCCACTTTAATTATAGTTAAAGCATGGCATGACGCCCTTTGAACGACTGCATTTTGATCTGAGTTAAAGCATTAGAAGAGAAACACTTTTCAATAGGGAAATTCATCTCCTTAATTAGTTATATATGGTTACTAGCACGGTCAACTGCAATCAACTTTGAGTCAAAGTTTTTGGCCAGAGCGGTTTGGTTACTAGTAACTGTTATTATTGAAGCAATGTCTTTTTGTCTGGATAAAAGTTAAATATGGATGATATTGAAATTTTGATCAAAATCAAATTCTATAAGTTCTAGTGTGATATAATTTTGACGAAAATAATTCGTGTAAATAATCGTTACCATTGGAGTTGGATTTTACCTAAATTATGTAAGCGAAAAATTCGGGTAGACTATCACACCACTAGCTAAGGTGACGTATAAACTTTATTACTCGTGTTGTTCAATTTTAATTGTCGACTGAATTTATGCCTACGAGTCGTGCAACCACAATGTTGAATTCTCCGTAATACTACACAATTTAATTAAATTATAATTGTTACCAATTAATTAACATTTGTGAAAAATTAATTAATCATAAAATTTAATTTTATGCATTTGAATCAATATTTAATGACGCGTGTATATAATCTATTAATTTTGCTTTTTACGCCCTTTTAATTATTCAATTGGAATCGCAAAATGTTATAATAATATTTCCATCACCTTAAGGCCATAATAGGATATTCGTTATACAACAGTTTCGTTCTCTCATTATTTTTAATCTTAGAATCTTTTAATATAATTAATTATATATTTTTATATTATACAGTTTTATAGTTTTTTTATCAATTCATCTGAATTACCCATACAAAATTAAAAAGTTAATCAATATGTTAATAGAATGCAATTTTTTTTTTTTTTTACCATTCACAGCTATTATTTTTAGGAGTGTGTGTGTATAATATATCATAATTTGAACTAGGGATATTGGTAGAAAAATATCGCTAAATGTTGAGTGAACATAAAAACCAAGTGGTAAATGCTTATTAATTTCAGGAAGAACTTTTGATTATGAATTTTATAAATTTTCCAACAAGATATTTGAATTAGAACCTTCTGATAGTTAATTATTTCCACCGTTAAACAATTAGTTTTTGCAAATAAGCAAATGCATATTATTATAATCATCTCAAAACACTGTATATATTGTTTATCAAAATATTTCTTGGCTTTTGGTTCGTATACGTGGGACACAGCAAACTTAACAAGGCAATAACGTTGAAGAGACATTTGTTTAACTGTAATTCCATATCTTCTGAATATGTACTTTGTACAACTTTTCACATCATTTTTATCCATTTTAGTTTTCTCTTTGACACATACATCAATAGTTCTTCTCATAGTGATGAAATTACTTATTCATGCACCTGTTACAAATATTTCTATATACAGAATGAAACCGGAAGTGACGTTTTGCATTTCATTCTATCCTTCCTTTCGGTACTGAACTTTCACGTTAAATTATGCTTTATCCGATAATTAAATGCAATTTTTTTTTTCAAAATTTAATGCAGGATATGATAAATTCATCATTATATTTCTATATTGGGGTTTTCGTGACCCATCTGTCTATGAATAATACATATATATACACCAGGTTTCACTGATAGTAGTATGTATTGTTAAACCAATATATTTGCTATTACATACATGAACCTTTTATGTATGGCAGGCATGGCACATCAAGAACAATCTAGTGAAATGCACCGCTCTTATCATGAAGGTGACCATGAAGGCGAACTAACCCATTGCAATTACAGTGAGGAGTTCCTAAAAGGTAGAATTCAGAGTGACACAAATCTTCTCAACCGCATAAGAAAAAGCAACCTCATGATTCAAAACCATCAGACCGTCCATCCCAGAAAGCACACACAACAAGAAACTGACATGATCATTAGTAGAAAGAAATTCTTGCAAGCGCAAGATGCGATACTCGAACAAATGCTGAAAGTGATAGAATGTTGCAACGCCCAAGGCTTCGTGTACGGCATCGTAACAGAAAATGGCAAGACAGTCTCCGCCGCTTCCGATAACCTACGTGGGTGGTGGAAGGAGAAGGCAAGGTTTGATTTGGATGGTCCGCTGTCTATAGAGAAGTACAAGTATGTAAACATGTGTCATCGGAGCGAGAAGAAGGCCGACATAAACATCCGTGAAAGACTAATGGAGATTCAGGACACAACGCTAGGGTCCATGCTTTCAGCTCTTATGCCGCACTGTGACCCACCCCAAAGGAAGTTTCCTCTGGAGATGGGGGCGCCCCCTCCATGGTGGCCGACCACGACCGAACAATGGTGGTGTGAGCTTGGGTTCCCAAATGATGATAATGGCCCTCCACCGTATAAAAAGCCTCATGACTTGAAGAAGGTGTGGAAAGTTGGAGTTCTTGTTTCCGTACTTAAACACATGTTGCCAAATACAGATAAGATAAGGCAACTGATTAGGCAATCGAAAAGCCTTCAGAGTAAAATGACTGCAAAGGAGAGTATCG
This sequence comes from Allium cepa, assembly GCA_030765085.1. Lineage (NCBI taxonomy): Eukaryota > Viridiplantae > Streptophyta > Magnoliopsida > Asparagales > Amaryllidaceae > Allium > Allium cepa. The sequence continues at coordinate 691,306,864 of CM060937.1, read as the reverse complement.
CTTGGTTCGAGGTTCTTGATCAGGAAGATCGGGACTTTCAAAGATGCTGCACGGATTTGCCTAATCTGTTTACTAAGTGTAAAAATGCTAGGAAGTTGGATTCTGTAGGAAATGAGGAAGGCAATCAATTTGTTGCATGTAAACGAGTTGCACTGGCAGGGCATGAGTTGAATAAGAATAAGAGTGCTCAGAATAATCTGTCCAGTTGTAGCTCTCACACAGACTTTGTTCAATATAATACAAATACAGATAGTACGATGAAACTGAATTCTAATGCAGACGCGGTTATAGATTTCTGTTATGTGCCTGAGTTGAGTATCGAGAGTAATGGCGATCATCAGAGTAATAATGATTATAGAGTCGATAAAGCTGCTGTAGTGGTACAAGATTATGATTTTTCTGGATTTGCATATTCTGATATGATGGGAAATTTGAATGGCTTGGAAGATTGGTTTGGATTCGGAAGCTGTTGATCAATTATCAGACAATCTGCACTTTCTGTTGGCATCTTCATCTTTCTTGTTTTATTACTTTGGTTTTCGTGCCATTTAATTCTCTTTCGATTATGTTTTCCTGGGAGTTTCTTATTGTTATTGGCCTTGGATTATAAATCCTCATGATTTTTATGTATAATTACTTTTCGTGGCTGTTATGTATAATTTTGATTTCAAACGATAGAGAAGTATAATTTAATTGAACGATTGAAGTCGTTTCTCCAATAATCCAAATCAAGAATTAATGCCTTTTCTGCCATTTTAGCAAGCCCTTCAAGATGTAGAACCTGTGATTCAAAATTAATTACATTTATTGGTACAAACAAATTAATTGAACCAATTATCCAATCAAACCAAATCAATTTTTCTTCTTCCATTTTTTCTTTAGTTTTGAGGGTAATGGTGATCATCAGAGTAATAATGTTTTCTGATCGGGTTGCCTTCGACATTTTGTACCAAACTTCAACTACATAAAAAAACTTAATATTAATGAAAAGTTAGATTATTATCTTAAAAAGGTTTTTTTTCCAATTTATGTTAATGTTGATGGAAAAAAGATAATTTGTTTCTAAATTTATAACATCATCACATCTTTATATAAATAAGAACCAAACTAATTGTTTTATTAATGTATTGCGTTAGGAACCAAACAACAAAACTCATTCAGATACAAACCAATTAAACGAACAGACCAAATCAATTTTCTCAGTTCATTTATTTTCAATTTGAAAAATACCGGTTTAATTTACTTCGGCTTTTGTTTATTGAATGATTATTGTAATTTTAATATTTTTATTAGTTTCGCATTGAAACAACCGTTCACTCAGCTATAGTTAAATAGCATTTCTAAATTTGTCTGGTTTAACTGATAGTCACTAAAAAGAAACTACGAGAATATAATGTTAACAATACTCAAATTTAGTATCAAAATAAGAAAAATGTACAATTATGTTACACCTGTATGGTTAAAACCTTATCTACATATAGAATTTTGCCTACAAAATAAGAATAATTTCATTGGGGAAAAAATGTCTTACCAACCTAGTATGTTTTCTGGAGGTCCACTAAACATAATAAATTTTGGGTAATTAAGGTATATTTTTCTTTAATTAAATCATGCTTAAATGTATAAATATAAACATATTGTCGATAAATAGGAGAAAATACATGGTAAACATAGTTTAATGTATTATACAATTCTTGAAATATAATGGATATTTTTTGATAATTTTTAACAAGATACACATTAGGTATGTCTTAAAAGGTTTTTTAAGTTATACATTTCATCCAAGCGCACATAGTATTTTGAAGTGTATATGGGTAGCTTTCCAACTCTTGAATTTTATGTATGAATGCTTTCTTCGTCGGTGTTATGAATAAATTTGAATGTAAATTTTTTTTCGTTATTTAAATTAAGTTGATCCCACTTCTTTAGTCGAACTAGCACTATATTTTCTCATTTAATTCAGTTTTCAAAGTCAATAGTTGTTGAGACTAGTTTTGCTTTTGGGGAGTTTTTTCAAAGGACAAATAGTTTAAAATTTTTATTCAAAATGACACGCACAAACAGTTTTCTTTTAAAGGACAGGCCCAAAGCCCATTTGCGCGTTAAAACATTTCTCAATTTCCTTCATTCGTCTTTCTGTTCGATTTTCAAATCCACACCCTTCTTCACGACACAAAATAGAAATTAAGGAAAAATGGCAAACGAAACCACAGCAAAATCGCTACTTTCATCTCAATCGCATATGTCGGGCAATAAAAAACAAGCACAGTTTGAGCACAAATCTGATACCTTATCCCTTGAATCTGATATTCGACAAAACCGAATACCCTAGCGCCTCATTCTGATTATTAGCTCGAATCTGAAAACAAGGAACCTCAATCTGAGAATCGTGCCAAAATTGAATACCTACCATGTGAATTTGATACCCTAGCAGCTGTATTTCATAATATTCTTGAAGCAAATATCCTAGCTGCAGTAGAGACGCGGTAAGAATCTTCAAAGTTAGCACCATTAAAAAGACCAATGGAAGAAGATATAGAGCAAAAAAGGGAAAGAAGCACAAAAAGTAAACACAAAGAAAACCGAACAGAAGAAAAGGTAAATGATAATGTGAAATGACGCATAATAAAATACTTATGGATTAGTTATGATACTATTGGACTTATTTTACAGAAAAATTAAGAAATCATGCAGGAAAAAACAGTTGGTGAAAAATCAACTGCACAGCAACTACAAAAAGGAGAATTAAGATCGAAGATAAAAAATGAGAAAATAATTTAGCAGCAACTTCAACAGGCAACTAATACCATTAAGTTATGAAACCGATACCATTAAATCATTAGATGTATTTTAATAGTGTTAATATGTTTAATAAGAAACGACTCAATCAAATATAGGAAAAGAAATAGCAGTTGAGGATCTAAAGATGAACAAGCCAACATGGTAAAATCACAGGTCATATCACTTATTAAGATTTCCAGGTTCAAAAAGTGATACCTATAGTTTATTTGGTAGAAGACAAAGCTTCATTGGTTAAAAATTAAATTTCATTGCCATATGTTACAACACTGATACTAATATATTGAAAATATGCAAACATATGTTAGAATTAATGTGATACTTTGTATTTAGAAAAATTAATTTCAGCATACACATAACAACTGATACCAACATCCTGCACTAGTGATACCTATTGTCTAATTGTGTGTAGCTGATTTATTTTAGTTTACAAATTATTTCACCATTTTTTTCTAGGAAAATTGATACTAAATTCTTACGAAATGGTACCCGCTGTATAATATGTTTTAGTTAATATGTCAATGTAGTAATTCTTCATTAAGATGATACCTATATTTCACAAAATGGTACCCACTGTATAAAAAACCGATACCTATATTTCATAAAATGAACCTATTGTTTGTTTAGTTGAAGACAAAACTTTTTAATTTTTAAAATAACTTTTCAATAGTTTATAACAAAACCGGTATAGTTATATTCACAAAATGATACCCACTATCATTGGTGGAATTTACTACTCCATAATTGAAATTACTTCTATCACAAATATAAAGTTGACACTAATGTAACGAAAAACTGATACCTACTGTCATTTTTTATGGACATCATATCTTAAAATTAATATAATGTTAGTTTGAACCAAGCTGATATATACGCCTTATAAACATGATACTCACTTTATCTTTCTTTGAACTTTATACTTTTAATTATACAAATTAATTTCATTGTAATTTGTAACAAAGATAACACAAATATAATCTAAAAATTATACATGCAATATGTTTCTTTTGAAGTTATTATGTAGCAATTTTACAAGTATTTCAACCATAATTTTTAAAAAATTGATACCTACGTTTCGCAAAAATGATACCAAATTTTGGTTAGATAAAAATATCATGTTTTATCTCTTGTTTATGGAAACTGATACCATTATATCATGTTATATATTCTTTTGTTTCAATGCTATTTGTTTCACTAACAACTTAATGCCACATTTTCATGAAATATGATGATGATGATTTTGTCAATCCATGTTGCAAAAGCATGCATGCGACATCAAAACAATCAAACAAACAGATAGCAAAATCTAAACATGTCAAGGCAGAAACTACTAATAGATATGGCTTACAAGCTATCTACAAGATATTAAAACTGGTCAAAAAAATGGATTGACCAAAAACAATTTGACATCGTAAAGAAGACACCATTTTACAACTTCTTCAAAGTCATCTATGTAATAAAAATGACAATAAAAGAGTGCAAAAAGCATCAACACAACTTGGATGCTTTATACAACTGCTACTGTATGGAAAATGGTTCCTTTGTTTTAGGAGAAGACAAAATGAAGGTCACTGCCAGAGATATAAGATTGCTGGTTGGTCTGCCATCAAAAGGAATAAACATAGAACAAACAAAAAAGTTGACGAGCAAAACCATTCCATGAGACTACAAAGAATTCGCAACTAAAAACTTTGGCACATGTACTAACATAACAAGAAATGTTGTGCAAAGAAGAATAAAACAAGAAATATCAAAAAGGAAAAAAGAAAATGAAGAAGATCCGTCTTTGTTGATAATAATGCAAATATTATTGACATTTTTCTTTTCCAACAACCAACAAAAACTGAGATGGGGAATTCTACCCTATTTGATTGATAGTGAAACAATGAAAATTGTCTCATGGCTAGAAATAATAGAGAACTTTTTTAGTAAATTTGTCAAAAAGTTTATCTCCAAGCCAAGAAACATGTCTGGATGTTCCATGCTTCCATTGGTAAGATTTGTTATGAAAATATAATTAACTGAAAAAAAAATTATATTCAACATTCTTATATAATTATATCTTTAAATGTTTACAGTATTGCATCTGTGAGAATATGAACCTCATCCAACCTTGAAGGCAACGTGTTGAAGATTTACCCAGATTTGCACGATGGGATGTAAGAAAACTTAAAGACATTGTTGTGAAACAATTTTTGAGTGATATAAAAGTTAGTAATGTAAATTAAAATTAAATCTTACTTACACTAGTCAATATCAGTTTACATTTTATGTTGTCTCTGTTTGTAGAATCAGTTTCAACACTTAGAATAATTTTTTATCTCTGTATAGTATCACATATGCCTCTTTGTAGTATCGATTTAGCTTCTGATTAGTATCAGTTTTAATGTGTAGCTTTAAATTTTTATTTCTATAGTATCAATTTTTCCTCAGCATAGTACATCTTGTTATTTTGCACAGTATCAGTTATAATATACAATAATACTTGGTATCATTTTTAACACTACACACAATCAATTAGTAAGTGTATATAGTATCAATTGCATTACTATTATATTTTCTTCTATTAAACTAATCACTTATTAATGTCAGTTATAACTTATAAGTCACAACATACTATAATAAAACATTTGCATTTAAATTTTAAAACAAAATAACAATTCCAATTAGACAGGTAAAAGAAGTATGCATGATTCTTCCACATGAACACATGCTATTCCAAACAGCATCAACAAAAGGTGAATCAAGTGACAAAAGAAAAGAAAACCAACAGAAAAAAATTTGAAGAAGCTGAACAGAGTACTCGATCTTTTGAAGATTTTGTAAGCCTTGATGTTTTGCAAATGCACATTAAAGATTTGGAAGAAGAAGGTAAAAAAATAGAGAAGCAATTAGACAAAGAAAAGAAGCTGATGATACAGGTAGAAAAAGAAAATTTGGAATTGAAAGAATAACTTAAAGAACTCAAATCATGATTTGAAGAAAATGAAAATAAAAACTAAGAAGTTGAACTACAAATCGAAGAAAAAACATTCAAAGCTGAAAATATTTAAGGAGAAATCCATAGTGTCAATAAGAACCTACAAAGTGTCAAGCAAAAATAGCAGAAATGGACAGGTACATGATTTTTTATTATTGAAAATAACACTGTTTAGTTCGAATTCATGCTTGCTTATATAATTCTTAGTATAACTTAAAATAAACTGACACCAAAATGTATTAAAAAATGATACCTATATTTCATTTCTTATAACTTGATGGTATGTAAATTGAACTATTTATGTTAACCATCATTTAGTAGAAAACTGATACCAAAGTAATGCAGAATTTATATGTGGTAGTTGTTTGATTAGAACTCATGGTTGGTTATTTTACAAACAATTTTCACTATTAAATAAATCAAAACCGATACCTATATGTATGAAAAACTGATGCTTACTTTCTTTTTGAAAAACTGATATCAATGCAAAAATGACACCCATAAACTGCCACTATTAACATATTGATACTAATAATATTATATTCATTCACCAATAACTAAAACCTATAGCTTCTTATTGTTAATATTAATTCTCAACTGAAAAAAATGTAGAAGAAGTTGAAGACACAACTGCTGACACTAGTACAGAACAGGTCCACCAAACAACTGAAAAAGAATGTACGTGCATGGAGACTGAAACAGCAACTCAAATGCATGAAATTGCACTCCAACCAAATGAAGATAAAGCTATGGACACAAAAGAAAAGAGTGTAGACATGTTGAACAAAACAAATGAAACAATGTTGCAAACAAATGAAGATAAAACTACGAAAAAAGGAATAAAAGAGGCACAACAATTGGAAGAAGTGCTAGTAAAGAGAGAAAAGTTGCACGATATAGTGATGCAGTACTAGACCTAACACCTCCATCTTTTAATCCCAATATCACACAACAGTTGCAAGAGGGAATAACAGAAAAGGACAAAGAAAAAAAACAAGCAAAACCTCCTGGTTGGAAAAGGAAACAAAAAGTTCATAAGTCATCTTCTTATGTGAAAAGAATAAAAACAAGAGAAGGGAAAAAAGCCCTGGCTTTGAATATGGTCAGAGAATGGAAAAAACAGCGAAAAAACAAAAATCTGAAGAAAATAAAAATGATGACAACCTGGAAGAAAATGAAAATGATGAAAAAGAAAGTCCAAAAGAGTCGATGCCAATGCCAATTCAAGTAATAGAACCAACACTTTCAAATTTAGGACTAGGACACTGCAGCAAAACCTTGGCATACTTGAATATAGAACAACAAAATACAATCAAAACTTCCTTTGCTATGACATCATCAAAAGAGTAAGTTTACAAACACATATACAAATTTTGCTGATTAAAAATAACATTGTATAATTGATATGTGCCTTATTTTCTTAAAACAGAGATGTAGCATGGACAGATAAAGACACAATTAGAGGAGGATGTACAATAACAAAAAAAGTACTACAACAACTTCTTGAAGAAAATGCCACACATGGATCGGTACACACTTTTTTTTGCTTAATAATACTGATACCAATAAAAATAATTACAAAAACTAATGTCCAATAGCTATTTCCAATGCTATTTATACCAAAACTGATACCTATTTATAACCAAAAATGATACCTAATTACTATTTGTTAAAGTGGTGGTCTATTAGTTGAATTATGTATTAACCGTCATGTATGACAAAATAGTACCAAAATAGTGTAAAACTAATTCCTAGTAGCAGTTGATATAAATTCATACTTTTGTTTTCTAGTAGCAATTGATTTAAGCAAAAATGATACTAAGTCAGTGCAAAAATGATACCCGAAAGCTATTTCATCATATTTCATGCTTAATTATCCTTGTAATTTGCAATATATATTGCCGCTATTTAAACAAAAGATATTAATTATTATTTAATATTGCTTCACTAGTAACAAAAACTTACATTTTCTTCTTGTTAATATAGATAATTGACTAATATTTATGTAAATGTGGGCTGAAAGAGCACAAGTATGCATTCACAATAATAATGATGGTAAATAATATGCATTAATATCATAAATGCTATATAGATATTGAATTCTAACTTATTTTTTATAAAAACAATCTATAGTTTTCAATATACATGGAATTATAAAATCTTTAGTGCGGCCTTTCTTTGAACAAATTATGGATGATGAATACACAGAGCTATATATTTTCCATTGCATTGTGAATACCATTAGGCACTATTAACTTCGACATACTCAACAATGCAAAGGAGTCATCTAGATTCTAGACGTCCTAGAAGGAATTCTAATAAAGAAACAACCTCTGTCTAAAGCAGACAATGATATTGGTATAATATATTTTTGTTATGAAACAAAATTATTGAACTAAACATATCGTACATTATCTAACTTTGTATTGTTTTGTCTTCAATAGAGAAATAAAATTGACGAAATACTGAAAGAACTTTGGAAAAAACATACAGGATGAGGAGGTGAAGGCAAATGAAATGCATCAGATACAAAGTAATCCTCAAGTGTCGTCAAAAGCCATCGAAAATTTTGACATGTAATCCTCAAGTGTCGTCAAAAGCCATCAAAAATTTGGGTATAATTTTTTACCCTTTGGCCGAGCATCACTTCCGTGACAATACATAATATAACTCTTCGAAATCAATATATAAATAAGTTATATAAGCTAAAATAGATATCAATATCGATGTCAATATAAAACTCGAGCATCATCATATCAAATACAAAAATATTCAATCAATTCAAAACAAACCTTCCATCATCGGCCTCACGCATCCGACGATAATATTTATATCCAATCAATGTACAATATATACATATAAAATCCTACATCAAACCTCACAAATCAAATCCACAAATCAACCCCACAAATCAATCACATAAATCAATGTCAAACACCATATGTCCATAAATCAGTTCCATCATTACTCAATGTTTTTATACACCGGTTTAAAAAAAACAGAAAATCGTACATCATGATTCATCATCGACTCCGGTGCTACCAGATGAAGGGACTGCTCCATGAGGCTTCACATACTCGGCCAAACGTTGGTTAAGTTGCTCCACTTGCGCTACTCGAACGCGGTCATGCTTCTGCAATTGCAAAAACTGCCATCGAAGCTCATTAATCTATGTATTGTCCTGAGTCCTTTGGTAAGCCCTTTGTTATGCCTGAGCCTACAAAACAAGTTGAAATATGTTTATGTTATTACCTAAATTTTATAAAAATTAAGCAAATAATCGGGTGACATATGCCATTTTGGGCTTGTATATCTTAAACCCGACTTCTATGAAGTTATATTTTGAATTCGTCGCAATATATTGTAAAGATACTGATAGTTGAGTACTGCTTATACAATTATCCCAAAGAGATTTCTTAGTAGCATCCAATAGATCATAATTTTTTTTTGCTCCAATACTTGGTTCTTCTTCGACATTAACATTATGACAATCAACTTCGATAGTAGAGAACACTGAACGTGCTGCATCTTCAACCATATCTTCTATGAGATTCATGGGAAAAATCTTATTATCCATCTCCTCGTCTAAATGAATGGGATTGGGTGCTATAAGTTCTCCATGATGATACCACACTCAATAATTCGGCATGAAACCATATTGGTGCAAATAAACTTTTACCATATCTGGTATCAAATGCTTTAATAATTCACTCCTACTACATGGACAACGAGTTTGTTCATCATTCCCATTATTGCTTAAAGCGAATTTAATAAAGTCATGTACACCATTTTGAAAATGTACACTTATTGAGCCTTTAATTTCTTTTCTTTGTTGACACATCCAGCTCCGATCGATAAAATAATTAATCATTTTTCCTACTTTAAAACATAAAAACACATTAATCATTTACATATTAACATTTTATTTTTCAATTAAATCATACATTTAATTTTCGCAAATATAAAATATTATTATATTTAATTTTATTCTCAAATGGGTTTACACATAATATTATATGAATATATTCTACAATTTTTAGGTTGTTGTTTTACAATTTGATGGTTGGTCATCCTAGTTTCCGTTACAGACACATTATTAATTATATTTTGCAAATCATTTCATTTTAAACAATTCAATAGAATTTCGCAGTACTTTCTTTTTGTTCCATATATCATACACATATATGTGTACACAGGGAACAAAAAGAAAGTGTTGTCGAAATTTTGTGAACCATTTAAAATGAAATGATTTGCAAAATATAATTAGTTTATTATGTTTGTAACTTTTCAAATATAGAGACAAATATGACAAATATTGTATCAGACAAATATAAATATCTGTTCTGTGATAAAAATGAATATCCATACAACAATTTTATACAATATTTGTTAATTGGGGCCAAAAATATTCTAAAGGATTTACAAAAAGTAAAGCGTATTATACAATAATTTTCACAATAATTTATATACATTCTAAGAATTGCATACACTAAATCATCGTTTTCATCATCTTGTGAATGAATACACCAAATTATGAGCATCAACTCTAATTAAAACAGTGTAGCCCTCATGCGCATATGCACTAATTAATCAACGCATATACACTAATTAACGCACATATTACTAACAAAAATTTCTCTCTCAACATTTCAATGTCAAACAATTATAGTAATAATCTAATTAGCATTCAACAGGGTATACCAAACAACCAATGCGTATTATGCAACTATTATAACAAATTAACCTTAATTTAACAAATAAAAATTAATTAGGATTTAGTAACAAAACCTAATTGGAGATTGATGACGGGCCTAGGCTTGTCAATAGTGAAGAATGATGAAGTTGGATATGCTCTGGGAGGGCGGAGGCTGGTGACAACGGGGAGGAGGTGGTGGAGGAAGGGTTTTTGATGATTTGGGGGATATTGGAATAACGAAAGCAGCTCTCGGCCAAAGACCTGTATACACGGTAATTTTCGATGGCTAGCGATGGCCGTCGATAGTAACATTTCTTAGGTTTTTGACAGCATGCGACGACTATTATACATTATTTTTGAAAATGCCGCAGAGATCGACAGTCATCACTAGCTGTCGAAAATTGCCTCGATGGCCGTCGGAAGTATCCATCGCTATTTATTGTTGTTAATTATTAAAACAAGTCAAACCAAACCAATTTTTCCGCTCGGTTTTTTCAGCTTTGAAAAATATTGGTTTAGTTTACTTCGGTGTTTTTTATTGAATGATTATTTTGATTTTTTTATTTTTTATTATCTTCACATCGTAAAAACATTTACTCATCCATAGTTAAGAAGTATTTCTATATATTTTTTAATTTTTTCGATAGTCACTAAAATAAAATTATGAGAATATAATGTTAATAATATTCAGATTAGTATCGAAATAAGAATTTTGAACTATTATTATATAGTATTTTAAAATTATCTTTTTAATATAAGATCTATTTATTTCTTATAATATAGGAATTTCAAATCAAGCTATGACGCCCCACCCAAGGCCCACATTAAAGAAGAGAATTACATAGTAATTCTGTCTGCTAATGCGGAGAATAGGGCTGGTTAAGGGTGACCATGGAAAAGAATAAAGCCCTCTAAAATGGTGGAAGATATACGTCGAGATTGGGATGCACTACCATAAGCCTTTGCCACATTCAGATTACTAGAATGAGCATCCTTCTTTTTCGAAATCATTTGGAAAATAACTTTCAATATAAATATTTTACAATATTTAAAATTAATTTAAAGCTATTAAAATTATACATTATCTATAATAAGAGAATTGTCATAACTTACTATCAGCAGTTGAAAACGACAATGAAAATGTAAAATAATACCCTAAACACTTTTTCATGCCAACTTGAAAAGGCTATTTTAATTTTAAAACAGTAAAACATAAACGCGGTAGAAAACAAATTAACAGCAACAAAATAATGCTGTATAAAATTATTTTTGATAGCGTTTTCTTTTAGCTGTTAGAAATCGTATATCAACGACCGCGTGTCGTTAGACAGCATTATTACAATATTGTTATATCATTTAACAACGGTTTTCAAACGATGTCAAAAGGCTATTTTGTTGTAATGGTTTCACGTTTAATGATCGTATGAGTGAACGACTTAAGTGACCTTATTAATCTTGGCTACATTATCTAGCACACGAGATCACACGATGCGAATGGGTAATAAACATTACAGGTGCCTAATTATCTGCCACTTATAATGCCGGATAGGACAATAATAAATTTGTTACCATTGATGTATTTTCCATCTTTTGTACATTTTTAACAAACTACTCTTCTTTATTCTTACTTTCCATAACTACTTGATTCCCAAATATTTCATACAAATTTAGTCAAAAAATATATAATACCCAATAAGGAAAAAATTCAATGAATTCGACATATCCAATGTTTCAATCAAATAACCAAAATTCATATATCAATGATAAGTCTCCACCATACCAAAAATGTAATCAAAGTTAGTAACAAAATTCTCAACAAAGTCTCAAGTTAGTTTGCATCAATAATCACAGAAAATGAGTTAAGGATAGAATGATTAAGTTGGTAGAGTTAGAAGCATGTCCTCGAGCCAATTCTTTAATTTATTGCAAATTATTAACTTCGCAATAAAATCTTGTATGAAATAGAAGTTTTTTTCTCTTTCGATTAATGTAAAGGCCCGCAAATCCGCACCCCTTTGAACTAACAAAATTCCACAACAGTTATGTCCAAAGTGGAACAAAAGTACGACTCTTCGGGTTAAAAGAAGAAAGAGGTAGAAGAAGAAGAAGAAACAAAAACAACATCAGAGTCTCATAATCACAGCGGAACAGAATATAATATATAATAATAGCTTTTAAGTACAAGGAATCTGTACTGTATACATATACATACATACCATCATCACAGTACATCAAACATCCATACAAAGACAACCTAATACATATCCATACATAGTGGAAATAATAGTCAAATACGAAAGCACGCTCTGTCATTAGCTCGTCTCCTGAACTCCTTAGCTTTTAACCTGATCCTGTTTAACTCAGTCTGACCCGAGCATAATATAAAACAACACCCGAGTCAGTCTGGAAAACCAGCGTGAGAAATCACACTCAATTGGATTATTATATTTTTTAAAATCCTTTGAAAAACAAAATCATCTCGTAAGACCACGCCACAAATAAACATGTCGGGTTTTTACCTTACGATAGCCAAAACATTTTTATTAAATACATCTGATATGATAATAGTATCTATAGAAAGTAAATTAGAATCTAGCTAAAATGCTTGCATCTCACGTTTCAGCAATAGTTGGGCACAATCAAAACCGTACAGGCGCTTATTGGAGATTGGATTCCATATAATGGCAGGGCTACCGGGATACCGCCCGTCACAGTACCTGGTCAAGATCAGAGTACCGAGGAGCCACCCTAACTCCCCTGCAACACAAGACCGGAACCATCCCTTACTAGACAGTCCCAAGCAAGATCACCCCGTGGTTGGCACGAACAACCACCCACTAAGCTGAAATAAAAAGGGACATCTAGAAAGGGGAAACCTTACTCTCCAATGGGGGCTACCCATGAAGCCTTGCTGCACCTCCCCTGTTTTAGCCATTCTCGGTTGATGAGGTTTGAGGCTAAGCGATACCTTTCAAGAACGAGTCCCACTTAGAATGCTCATCGTCCCCCTAACGATATTCTGAAAGCATTCGTCCGTACAAGTTGCCCTAGGTCTGGACAAACCGAATCACCGTCTTCAACTCTTCACGGTCTTTATTCGTAATCGTTCGAACCGGATCGAAGTGGTTTTCGGATAATTAAATCCGATCCCAGACTCTTCGAAACGATCAGCGCATTGTCCAATATTGATAGTCGGTGATTTAACTATCAAATAATCATTCACATGCAATGATCAAGTCTTAAATAATTTTCCTCAATTTATTTATCCCAAAATATCTACTTAAGATATTATCTTCATATTTCAATGCCTTGAAATTAGATTCCATTTACTCTATTTCTCGTGGAACCATTTAAGTCTTTGCCAATCACTTATAATATTTTCCCACTTCAATAGTTCTCAAAACTTGAAAAATATTTCTTTATCACCTATTCCTTTCCTCAAAAACCAATTACAATTTCATTTGCAAATTTCCCGAACTTATTTCTCAAGAATCCCATAGATTCCAGAATTCTCGAGTTGATTTCCGTTTATATTTCCAAAGCCACATAGCTTATTAAAATTCAGGTTTCACTCCTGTTCTTCTTGTGAATTTTATCACACCTCTAATTTCACTTACCTTATACTTGGGATTTATTCAAATTCTCAAAACCCTTTATAAAATCACTAAAAATCTCATTCAAATTATTACACTTGCTTTACTTCTCAAGAGGATTTATAATTGGATTTTCAAAACATTTTTGAAAACATCTTAACTTATAAAAATAAGGATAATAGATTTATTTCAAGTTATGGTTTAATGTAAATTAAGTATAAATATTTAAAATCATATCCAGTTATTAGCATATTTACAAAGCTGATTTAGAAAAGTAGAATTTATTTTAATAAATACTAAGCATTAAAATAACTTTTCCGAAATATTCTAAATCTTGGTAATAGCTCTTTACAAATTATATAGTATAGTAATTTTTAAAAAATATTCCTTTTATAATCATATATATTTTTTATAAAAAATCCAATATTCATCCATAAATTCCTCTTGACCATATTCTCTTTCTTTCATTCGGAAATATTCTACTATTTCCTTTCAAAACAAATTTTCATAAATCAAATTAAATCCTCGCCATGACTTATCTCTTACATATCCACTGATACTTTCTATATCATTTATAAACTCTATTTATAAATTTTATAACTCCTCTGAGTTTCCATTTATTTATAAAACACAATTTTTTTTTCCAAAATCCTATCTTTATAATTTAATTCCTCAATAAAATCCCATATTTATTCTTTAACAAAATTTCATTTCTTAATAAGGTTCCTTTTATTTTATTTCTTAATAAAGTTCATTTTACTTTATTTCTTAATAAAGTTTTGCTTTACTTCAAATTCATTCATCGATTACAATATTTCTTAGAGTCTTTGTATATAATTTAAATTTCCCAACTCAACTTCAACTAATTTTTTTTATAGCCCTACTCCGGAGAGTATAGTTAAGAGATACAGCTGTCAGCCACACTGACCCCCCATTTTAGCCGGCCCAGTCAAGAGCATTGATCCTCTACCTCGTTTCGACAAATTTTGAGAATGGACCGCTCAAGGCCTTAAGGGAAACAAATCTCAGTAAATATAACCAAAGTAATAAATATTCTTTTTATTTTACTTTATTCTCAATAGAAGTAAATTCAAATCCTAAATAAATATTCTTTTAATTTAAGTTTCATTTTAACTTCCTTCAATTATATTATTTAGGGTATTTAAAAATTACCAAATTCCAATTTCCACATTATTTAACGCTTAATAATTAAATTCGCATACAATTTCATATTAATTCATCCATCCTGTCATATGACAACATATTTATATAATAAATAAATATCTTTGAGGAATCCAGTTGGAACCCTCCAACCTGTTTTCCCTGCATCCACAGATGTTAGCACAATAACATATCAATTCCACTTCAAAGTGGGATTATCACGGTATATGGGTTTATAAATCATTCAGTGAATAAACTATTCTAAACTAACCAAACACATCCAATGATTTAAATTTAACATTTAAATTTAATCCATGGCATCCAAATGAGTGAGAAAATCTCACCTCTGCTTTAAGTTGCAATCCCTTCCAATCTTGACCCAATTCCCCGACTTTTGACCTTATATAAACAATTACACGATTTTATTAATATTTGAACAGATAGAACAATTAATTTCCGTTTAAATAAATTTATTCTTTAACTCTAATAATTTAATTTTAACCAATGATTTATTTCAACAAATAATTAAATTTTAAACTAATTCTCCTTTATAAAAATCTTTTAGTGACTAAAATAATTAAATAAGATAATTAAACAAATTAATCACCTAAGTAAATTAGGTTTAAATGAACTAGCAATATTTAGAATGTAGAGGTATATATTTATTTTAATTTTCTTCTTTGTAATTTCTTATACCAAAATGACTTATATTTATTTAAAAATCAAATCTTTATATTTTAATGCTAACAAAAAATAAATTTATCTCCCTAACGTATAATTTAAATTTACAACAAAAAATATTTTAACTTTACTGTAGACATTTCCTTCTTTATATATACATATTTTTAAATTAAACTAAAATAAATTTTTAAGATCTAAAACCGTTTAACAGTAAAAAAAAAAAAAATAGAATCAAAACTCTAACTTACTGGAAATTTAAATTTAATCCTCAAATTTAAAAATTAAATTAACTAACTAAATGTAAAACAATTTATATAATTCTACCTCACTACTCAGGCCGAGACCACTGCAATAACTACGCCCAAATCGAAATCGAGTCAACAACCACGGCCATCACTGAGACGCCGCATCACCCACAACCTCAATGAGACCATCCGCCTCCATCGCCGACGCCCCCCCTTCGCGCGACCCATCCTTAAACACAAACGCAAGCTACAGCCGCCAACACATGCCGCCGCCACAAATCGAGCCAAGCCATCCGGCGATGCGCCTTGAGACGCGACTGCCCCTCCCTTTCGTGCAGCTCGAACTCAATTTAGGGTATTTTTTTTTAAATATGCCATTGAATCAGTTATAGGGAAGAAAAGGGGAAACGAAGGGGGTTTCGGAAATAAAAAAAAATGAGGAAGGGTTTGGCTTCGCGACTATAATGAAGGGAAGGCGGCCAATAAAATTATTGTCTCGACTGATTGAAAAAAAGAAGCGAGAAACATCGCGTTATTAAAGAAAGAAGAAAGCGTATGGGAGAAGACGAATAACAGTATTCTGATGGGACGAAAGTGTGTTGAGGAAGCTTGATTAATTTATTTTAAACTTAAATTTAAATCTTCTCGAATTACGCAATTCAAAATCATGACCTCCTATCAACACGTGCCGCTCGGCGTCTATAATGTTATACACCTATTCCGAACTCAAAGGAAAAGGTTTCGAGCGCAAATTCGATCGTATGGAGAAGATAGCTTTTTGGATCAACTATTAAAATTAATTCAATTAATTATTTTCCAGGCATTTATATCTCGTACGATCACACGATAGCTCCGAACGCTACGAAATTTGAAATCCGATAATAATTCAATATTACGGATCCAACGGAACTGCTTTCGTCGAAATCTGAGTATTTTTAAACGTCAATTTAAGCGATGTAATTTTAAAATCGAACAAACCACTGTTAAATTCAAATTTTAACTCATCCATTATTTTCAGTACTATTAATATAAATTCCATAAGCCTTTAAAATATTTTAAACAAGCTTAGTACACAAGATTTAACATTTTACCCGATGTTCAATTACTATTTTAATAATTAATTAATTCAACAGGTCGTTATATTTAAATTCTGAATCCTTTCTATCATATAAAACCAATCTGTTCATATTAAAATCAAATTAAAGTTCAAATTAAATATTTAAATCCAATTTAAATTTTGCAAATTAGCCGTCAAAAAATCCGGGTCGTTACATTCCTCCCCCCTTAAAAGAATTTCGTCCCCGAAATTACTAGTTTGGAAGAATGGTCCAATACCCTTTACTATTTCTCCACAACCAACAATTCAACATCTTACCAACTATCTTTTTAATAAAAGACGCATTACCCTTCTTATTAACTTTCCAAACTTTTCCCTAGTTTCAAACTATACTATTTGTTTAACCATTCAAGTTTCAATTTAAAACCAAATTTTGAATTATCAAAATTTTCTTAAAATTTTTCTAACTCCCTAAATTCCCGAATTTTTTTGCCAGCGTCTACTTTGCACGGCTAGCTTGGTACAACTACAAAATGGCCCTCTTCCAAAACCCCAAAAGAAAACAAAAAGCCAAGTGGCTCGATCAAAGTCCCAATCAATTTTCATATAGAAATTTAAACACATACCTTTTTGTCGAGCATTTCAAGTTTATCTTCTGAAATCAAAATCAATTCTCTTTCCCTTTATATTACCTACAAATCTTACATAGCAATATGTCCAATCACAATATTCAAAAACATTTTATCGACTCTCTTACAAATGTCAATATCTATTCATTCAAATATTATTTTAGATTATATTTGAAATATCAATTCCCAATTGAGAATGCATCATTCCTTACTTAAGTTGCTATAAGCATTTTATGTGTTTCTTATATTTATTTTCATCTTACTACTTTAGTTCGTACCTATTCTTATTCAAATTGATTCTTCCATTTCCATATTAATTCAGTTTATCTTTAACTCTGAATATTTAAATTCTATTTTTCATTTATAACAAATTTATGTCATTATTTTAAATTAGTTTTATTCACTAATTTATTTCAATTTCCAATTTGAAAACGTTTGTCGTTAACAAAATTTTCAAAATTTTTCCAATTCTCAAAATTCTCAAATTTTTTTGGCAGAGTCCCCTTTGTACGGAGGAGCTTTTGCAGTTTGACAAAAGATATAAATATATACATCGACTCACACGGTCGGAAAAACAAAAAACAGTTCATATTTCCAAGTTTATATTGCGTAGGCGTACCTTATTTAGCATTTTAAGCACGCAGCGTATATATTTAAGCATTTGCGCGTCCAAAATCTCGCTAAACGGTCTTTCGGTACCTGTACTTACTCAATTTAAACACATAAATAACATATTTATGAAATTTATAACATTTCATTTATTTAAACAACTACAACAATCAATAACATAAGAAATGCATTATAAATACTTCCATAAACCAATTTATAAAGTTTCCAAACTACTTCTGTTTGTTTTCAACCGATTCACATACTATTTGCATTTAACTTAAGCGATTAACATTTTCTTATCTTCAATTCATAATTATGTCCAAGCAATTCATTTCAAAGTTAATTGATTTCAAAATCAATCCATGCTACTTCTATCAGTTAATAATCACAAGTTTATTTTTTTATAAGCAATATACACAACCAGTTTCCATAAGCAGTTAATAAAGTCTCAATATTAACCTAATTGCTTTACTCGATTTCTATATTATCCTATCCAATTCGGAATGATTTTTAACATTATTTTCTTACACTCTATTCATTTTTAATCTAACCTACACATGTTCATTGCATTTGATTCACAAGTCAAATTTTTATTTACTTTATTATTCCATAGAATTTTTATTTAATTCCGTTTCCGTCGAACGATTAATTTAAGCAATTCGACGATATTCATTCAGACAAACAATTCCTTTAGTTTCATAACCATTTTAAAAATGATTTCAACTCAATTATTTCTAATTTCATTCCATTTTATTTACATACTATATATTTGCATTTTATTCCATCATTGGTTCCAGACAAATCATTTTATTAAGCTCAATATTCCATGCTTATAAATTAATAATCATTACCCAAATTAAATCCACCCATTTCATTTAATGGGCTTTCACCCTTACTCAAAGCCAAGCTTCTATTATTATTAACTTAAGTGAATTTACTTACTTCAATCTCATACTTAAGTTTATCTTAATTTTAATTTGATTCTCATCTAATCAAATTCCATTAAATTCAATTAGCCATCATCATAATTCATTTAAATTCCAAATCCCATACCCAATTCATCTATATTTATTTTATTAATAACAAAGTCATGTATAACTTATTTATACCCGAACTAGATTTTATTTACAAATGCAAACCATCTTTATTTCAATCCAATTCCACAACATTTCCACTTATATCTAATTCACTACCAATCCCAGTTGAATTTTATTTGTAACTCGAGTTCATTCCCAACTCCATCATTATCTCATAATCCAACTTCTATTTAATCAATTTAAATCTCATTAACATATTCAATTAACCAATTTACTCCAAATTAGTTCATTCCCACTTCCAATTCCATATTGGGTTTTTATCTTTAAAATCAACTTATTATTTTACCTGAGTTCAATTTCATTTTATAGTTCAACTTTGGATTTTTATTTCATTCTCCAATTACAAAACAATTTTATTTTGGCTTACTATTTAACTTCTCCATTTATTTTATTTTTTTATAAGTCACATAATTATATTTTCTCATGTTTCTACCCATTTTAAGCTTGAATATATTCATATTTCTTTTTAACTCGAGATTTGAACACTTATTTGCTGCTAAAAGTATTCTTAAACGATGGGTTGTCAACTCTTTATAAGCTATCGGAATACATTTATTCCAATTCAATTTTATTTCAACTTACTTTCATTTTTTTCTATTTGGGTTGGGATTTCACTCCTTTAGATTTATAAGTCACACACTTATTTATATTCACATTTCCATCCATTAACAATCAATCCTATTCATCTTCTACTTTTAAACTCAGAATTATATATTTTTATTTGGTCAAGTATATATATATATATATATATATATATATATATATATATATATATATAGTTTCAATGCTTTTTAACCTTACGGGCTATTTTAAACTCATTCACCCCAAACAATTTCTTATTCAACTTACTTTCACTTGTTAAAGTAAGAATTTTAATTTCACTCAATATTATCTACAACTCAACTGAATTTTATTTCAATTTAATTTGTTTAACTTAATTTCAGTTAAATCTAGCATCATACTATACTCTTTAATCCACCAATTCACTTAGATGTAATTAAATAAGAACTTAATTTCATTTAATATCATCCACATCTCAATTCATTTCATTTCAATCTTAAATTTAAATCCAATTATAAGCTTAAGTTAATCTCAACCAAATTTAATTTGTATTAAAATTTTCCAATCTAGTTCATTTACACTCTAAATTTCATTTACTTCACCAATTTATTTATAGTATTATTATTATTTTCCATCATTAGTTAAATTTCAAAAGTTAAAATTTTAACTTAATCCAAGTTAAATCTTTATTTTTTACTTCATTTTAATTTTAACTCAAAAATTCAATCTCATATTTTCCTTGGTTATATAAGCCATTTTAAATCTTTATAATCTTATTTGTCTATCATACTATCATCCAAACACTTTAATTATATATAATAATTTAAAAAAAATTATTTCTTTTTATATCAAAATATATTTTGGATAAAATTATTTCATTTACCCGCTTTCGAAAACAATATTGTGTCGAATTGTTCTATTCAAGTGTTTAGAAACCCCTTCGGCCCAGTTGTGCGGACTGCGCTGACAAAGGTTCATATGCCACTCAATAAATCAATCAACACAATATAAAATCATTTTATATTCACTAACAAATATGCTCTCATATCTATTAATACACTCAGGCTAATTCTAGAGTACTAATGACTCTATCTCTAATGAGTAATTCCCACCAAAGCTAAGGTTCTCACTTACTTAAAAATCTTGATATCCATACTAAAAATCGTTGTTTACCAACACGAATTCAAATATGAATTCAAAACTTAAAAACGTAACAATCAAAATTTTGACTTAAGTTGGTTCTCTCAGTCATTTATTATATTAGTAATGCTATATGTGATGATGCCTAATAATATGTTAAGAATTTATATTATGATCATTCAAAAAAAAACTTTTATTCGAACCTCAATGCCTAAAGGGGAGTTAGAAGGTTGGATTCAGAATTTTGAACAGGTTTAGAACCTGTTATATTTAAACAGAAACATGGTTTGCCTGTTTCCAAACATATATACAGATGCTTGAGTTTTTGCATTTATTCGAGTTTCGCTGCAAATCCTTGTTTCAGATAAAAATTTACTTTGTGATCTTCTTAAAGATATTATTAAGAGCTAAATTATGATTTAACAAACACATTTTGTTTGAAGCCTAGGGTCAAAAGAGGCTTAGAAAAATAAGGATTTGGATTTTTATAAATTTGTTAAAGCTGTACTTCAAATTAGAGAAGCATATGCATATTACAGACATGCATACACTAAACAGACATGCAAACTTGATATACATTCATTCATCATTTCTCATAACAACCACTTAATCAAAACATCAAATATATCACAGATCTCAAATTTAAATAAGTTAATTTGCTCACTTGGAATGGTTTAACAGAAAGAAACAGAGACAGAGAGGAACAGAGAGTTTCAAATGAGAATGGTCTGGAAAGAAAGATTTGAACTTGCTTCGACAACTTGAATTTGTTTTCAGAGGAGATTACAAGCTGAAAGGTTTTGATCTTCTTTCCTGAGACTTGAATCTGGAACTCATAAATTAAATCTTTGCTTAATCACCATTTATTTGTTTATTTACTTCAACAATAACTACAAAATTTAATTTACTCACAGTTTGAATTTTGTTATACACAGAGATGCCCCCCTTTTTTTTTCTCCT
Source organism: Allium cepa (assembly GCA_030765085.1). Lineage (NCBI taxonomy): Eukaryota > Viridiplantae > Streptophyta > Magnoliopsida > Asparagales > Amaryllidaceae > Allium > Allium cepa. The sequence goes on along the minus strand of CM060937.1, from coordinate 691,284,656 downwards.
GCTACTTGAAATCCAGGAAATAGTTTAATCTTTGAACCAAATTTCTTCCTACAATTGTTAAATAAAGTTGCTTCAAATTCTTACTTTATCACTGATTCACATCTCAAAATTCAATTCTTAAAAAGAAGTGACTTGCCTTTAAACTATTTTCCAGAAAACCCTGCACTGTTTTGTTGGACAAAGCCTGATGATGTTTTCCCCTCCAAGCTTTGCTTGATCCAGACTTTAGTTTTCCAGATTTCTACCCTCTCTTCTTTGTTTTGAAATTTTGTTTTCAGGTTGCTTTGATCTTTATTTATTTTTGAGGTTAAAACAGATTTTGTTGAAGATGCTTTCTGATCTGAATATTGTTTTGCTCTTGATTCCGTTGCTTGTTGAAAATTTGAACTTTTGACAAGAGGATGGAATTTTCTTTTTTTTTTTTGATTTTTTTCGAACAGTTTGTTTTCATTTCAGATTTAACTTTTTTTTACTGTATATTTTCATATGTGATACTCAAATCTTTTTTTACTATATATTTTCAGATTTTGTGAAGAGTTATATGATTGCATATGGGGAACTCAAAAGTTTCTTTGTAATTTTAAATTTCATTATTTTATTTAATTAGATATGGTGAATGCCATGTGTAAGAAGAAATGATTATGAGATCTATGCATGTTGATTTGCTTTACTTTTGTGATTATACAAAGATAAAAGAAACTTTTGTATACATATACACAATGTTAAAATAATCATTTTCTAGCCAACATTTACATTTTATAAATTTCACCTCAATGATTTTAAAAGCCAAATGTTTATCTTAAAAAAAACATTTATTTCAAATGTAGATTCAAATTCCCAATTCATTTGAATTAAAATTTATTTTTACCAATTTACATATATCCAAACATTATTTCTATTACTTATTCCTGTAAACTTTAAAAAAAGAAAAGAATGATAAAAAAAAATTGATTTCATATTAACAATAGCCACTCTTATCCATATATGAAAATTTTACTTAAAAATAACATTCTAAAAATGAGGACACAAATTTTTCTTTATATTGTAACTTCCAAATAAAAATTTAGTAAACACTATTATTAGCTTTTTAAAGCTTTTAATTTCTACTTTATTTTTAATGCATTTTATTTTGAAATTCAACATTGTTTTACAATTCCCTTATTCTTAAATTTCAAATTTTAAATTTCTATTTAAAATCAAAATTATTTATCTATTCTAAGAATTTTCTAATTAATTCACAATTTATTTTCAAAAATAACTTTAATTGCCAATTTAGACTTGATAAATTTTCAGGAATGTTACAGATTTCTCCCTTAAAAGAATTTCGTCCTCGAAATTGCAAGGAGACAACAAAGAAAAGATGAAAGATAGAGAAATGATTGATCAGATCAGATCGAAATATTTATTCTGCATTCGGTTTACCAAATCAGAATATCGACAATAGGAGAACAAACTCATATAATTATTTCACAAGATATTTGGGTCCATCGGTCTACGAATATGCAAGGGCATTGATTAGTTCGAAGGGATAACTAATCGTTCGTAGAATATATCGGATCCCAGAGAAAAGATAGATAGCCTTAATTTTCAACAATTCCCAAATGCTAGATATGGATACCAAATTCGGGTCGGAATACCCCAAAGTATATGGACTTTGATATACACACTAAATTACAATTTTAAATTTGGTTTTAATCGATATCATTTTATTTATACAATTCAAGTTTAACTTTATATTTGTTAATCAATTTAACTTAATTTAAAATTTTCAATTTATTTAATTTAAATCTTCAAATTCATTAGAGTTTAGAACAAAAAGCTGATAAGAAATTGGATGAAGAGAATACGAAGTAAGAATTTTCCTGCAACGATTCGTAGGGCCATCATCACACCGAAACTACTCCTCGAGCTGCTGCGAAGTAATCAAAGAATTGAAAAGACGAATCAAAAGAGATTGATAGAGAAAAGTTGTTTCCGCTATTGCAGGGTATTGACCATTTGTAGTGGTACTCCCCCTTCCCCTATCTCGTTCTCTTCTCGCACTCATACTTACTATTGGTGAATAGTAAGAGAATTCACTGAGGCATTCGAATGGATATCTTAAGGATATACTCATTCTATGGTTTATTTCACCCTATCTCTAATGAGTTACTTAATGTGTTATACTCCTGAGCTAAGGTTTTAACCATCAGCTCTGATACCAAATGTGGCGATCCTGACTCGACCTTCGAAAATCGGCACCGAATACGACACTCGTATTTAAATGCCGCAGATCCAAACGTCAAATCTGGTTCGCCGGAGCTTATAACACATTAAGTACAACACAGCGGAAGAAACAGAATAGCATATATCAATACACAACATTTGATACAATAACTGGTACAACATGAATGGTACAATAGATATCAACATTATCAGAGATACAAAGAATAGCAGCGGAAAGATAATGATAACACTGGCAGCGGAACAAAAAATCCAATATAGTCTTCAAGGAAGAACTCCAGCATCAGTAATCTCCATCTCCAAGACACCAATCCAGCAATAGCTTGAACTCCCGAATCACGATGCACAAAGGTAAGCAAGTGCAGTCCCGATCCAAAGACGGAACTAGCTCCAGATAATCTACTAAACCTGACTATCTGAAAACCCCAACTCTAGACTGCCCGTGTGGGAAAATAGTGGGCACCCAGAGTTTAGGAAAGGAACAATAAACTCTAGGTCAGTCATGAGACTGGTATGAGCAAACAAAAACATTTGATCTTTTAAAACAAACAACAGAATTTAAATTTGAAATCCGCAATGCTTTTTAGAAAATGAAACTACCATAAGGCCTCCCGCCACACACACAATGCAAACGCAGAATTGGAGGAGATTTCTCCTTATGATAGTCAAATATGCTTAATACGAGAAAATTTCTTTGATATTATTACTATAAGTGCAAAGTGTGGAAAACCATTTCGAAAGTATAATATAAATCCTAGCCAACATACGACCAGTATCGTATGCCTACTATAGCTACCATCCAAACAGTGGGGCGCCACCATAAGTAGATGGCAGGTAATACAACTAAAACCGTACACGGCGCGTATTGGATGAATGGATTTCCAAAAATGGTCAGGCTAAGGAACTTCCTACTGCCACATGGGATCGCCTCTGGCGGGACGTCCCGAGAACTAACGTTACGGTTAGATCTCTGCCAACACAAGGCCGGGTTACCTCTGTAACTAGGTAACTACTACACGAATATGCCATCCCCCGGTCCTTTGGGACCTTTATCCGAGCGCTCGCACCAACAACCACAAAGTATCACAAAGTAATAGATCTGCAGTATCCACATGAGTAAGTATCTGGGCTCCATACCATGATACCACCCTTTACCAGAAGGGAATGACACACCCTAAAGGGGACCCTCATAACCTTGCCGCATCTTTCCTGTTTCGACCATTTCCGGGGTGTGAGGTCCTGATGCAGTCTCGACCACAAAGCTACGCTTTGGTACAAAGTCATGCTTCGATCACAAATGATCAACAAATGATCATCATCACACAGCAGCACTCAACATGCCACATTACCAAATTGGGAATATATCACTGATAAATATCAACTACATAACCTCTGAGCTCGTACGTCTCAGAGAAGGGTGTTAAGCTAAGAGAATAAATTCTCCTCCACCAAGCAGAAATATATTTGATAGAGATCAGCTAACATCTCAAAGTGTAATGTCGGACATACAACCATACAAGTCTGTTCCGGGTTCGAACAGAACCGAAGGCACTTCCGAAGAAGCCCTTGCAAATCCGGGCATCCACAATCCCGATCGGACTTCCTATCACTAAGGAGAACTCTATACCGGAGCAACTCAGTGCAGAGTCAATCGATAGGTTATCCTATCGTTCTCACAAATACCCGGTCTTCACCACCGGTCTTCAAATGCTATCCATAACGTCGTATCACTATTCGGAATGGGTTATATGACACAAGGTCCTCTCCCGGCTAAACCGAATAGTAAGCGCCATATTTAAAAATATATGGATATGGGATTTCAGTTAAGTCACAACTTATAAAATCCAAAACTTTCCTTCCAAATGGCTAACAAATTACCATTTTAAACCTTTAAACAAAAGGATTTATTTCACAAAGTTTCACCCAATTTCACACAGATCTACCCATAGATTCCAAAACAATTCCCATTAAATTTGGATTAACCCAAATTAAATCTTTAAATTAAAGATTTATAGCTTTCAAACCCATTTCCAAAGATTTATCTATAACTTGGAAAACAATTTTCCTTTTTAGACTTAAAATCCTTTTAACACCAATTGGAAATTCATTCTTATGTGAAAGCCCACAAACAGTTTACGTTTTCAGAAAAATCCAATTATATACAAGTTGAAATCTTAGGTTAAATTTAAATTCCAAAACATCACTCTTAAAAATGGTTTTAAAAACCCATATAAACCCATTAATAAGTTGAATAACTTTTTAAACCACGGTCCCCAAATTATAGAATTCAATTTTCAAATATTGAATTCAAATTTAAACCAATTCATTTAAATTTCAAGATTCCATCAAGTTATTCAAATAACTTTTATTTTTGAAATTCATTTTTCAAAAACTTCAATTCTAATTCCAAAACTATCTTGGATTTAAAAATTAAATTTTAAAACAATTTCAAAATCTGTGACTTAACCAAACTTCCATGTGAAATCCATATTTGTGTGTGTATAAGTGTGGTCCAGGGGTTTTACACAATAGAAGTGCAACATCATTAATCAGCACAGATTAAATCATTACAATTCGATGTGGGTTTCGGATAACCAAATGGAATCCGACTCCCTGTCGCATCGAAACTCAAATGTCGTTTTACGGGTCAAAGAGTTTGCATAACAATATATATATATATATATATATATATATATATCACAGATATGACAGCTTAGCACAAAACATCACATAGCATCACATCACATATCAAATATATCAATCCATCACAGAACATCCAATAACAATCAAACATCTTCAATTAAGATGAATAAACCGTGTGGTTATAAATTTATTACCCACAGTAATTAATTCTATTTGAAATCTTTAAATCAATGATCAATTATTATTAACTAAAATTAATTAAGTCTTAACTACTTACATTAATTAATCACTCCTTTAATTAATTATCTTAATTAATTAACCGTTAATTGTAATTAATTAAATCTTAATCACTTTTATAAATGGACCTTTAATTAATTACCTTAATTAATGAATCCTTAATTATTAATTAAATCTAATTATAATTAATTTTTCTTTAATTGATAAATCTTAATTTAAATCACCCTAATTAATTAACACATTAATTAATTATGCTTAAAGGTAATTAACCTTTAATATTTGATTTATAAATCTTTAATCTTCAATCATCTATTCTTAATTACTTTCACTAAATAATTATTATTTTTATTAAAAACGTTCATTAATTAAACTTAATTATAAATTAACTTATCTTAATTACTCTTATTAAGTAGTTAACTATAGATAATAAATTTCCTTTAACAATATGTTAATTTAAACTTTAAAAGTAAATTAACCATTTTAAAACTCTTTAACAAATCCTTAATATTATTGAGTTAAACTTTCAAAATAAAGTTTATTAATTTTTTTTTAAAACATTCTAATATTATTGAGTTAAAATAACCTTTCAAAATAAAGGTGGTATTTATTTTAAATCATTTTAAAAACTTGGTAATTTAAAACATCTTTATCAAAAACTCGAAGTTGTTCTAACAAAAATTGTTTTCAAAGTGAACTTGAATTTCCTTTAAAGGCTGAACTGTTTCTGCCCAACAATTTACCGGGGCCAAACACAATTCTACTCCGCACCACCCATCTACCTGCTTCGAGTTTCATTAGAAACTTTCCCGAGACCTCTCCTTCACGTTCGATTCTTCTTCTTCTTTAAAAAATTAAGTTTTTTTTTTCTTGTCTTTATTCTCTACTATAGTTTCTCGAGTTCCACTTCGAGTCCCGCCCTCTGTTCTCCCGTGCTCGAACGCGAGCCATCTTCTTCCCCAAATCAAAACTTTCCCCAGTGCACACACGTACACGGTGCACGTGCACAGTCGCTCGGCGGCGCTCCGACCCCTATCGCGATCACCCCCACATCATTGATGACCCATACGAACATCACAAACTTCCAGTTCACCTCGAAATCTCCTGAAATCGATTTTTGAATTATTGCCTTCACCTGGAAACGACTCGAATCATGAATCCACCTTGCCAACGACGTTTTCGACCACCTGGCTCCATGCCGCACCACCCAAAGACACGTCACACGTTTACTCTTCGATTCCCCCTGGACCGGTTACACTCGATCCTTCCACGGTAACGAAGGAGCTCGAAACCCATCACTGACAAAAACAGGCTTTCAAACCCTAAATTGGTTTCGCGCGGCCACCACGATTGATGAGGAAATTTGTGATCATTTTTGCTACAACCCTCATCACATTATCCCCCTCCAGATTCAATCTCGAGACTTTATTTCTCTTAGGTCGACCGATATTGACTAAAATTTGATTTTCGTTCCTCTCGTGAATTCACCTACCTCACTTACTTAAAAATCTTGATATCCATACTAAAAATCGTTGTTTACCAACACGAATTCAAATATGAATTCAAAACTTAAAAACGTAACAATCAAAATTTTGACTTGAGTTGGTTCTCTCGGTCATTTATTATATTAGTAATGCTATATGTGATGATGTCTAATAATATGTTAAGAATTTATATTATGATCATTCAAAAAAAAACTTTTATTCGAACCTCAATGCCTAAAGGGGAGTTAGAAGGTTGGATTCAGAATTTTGAACAGGTTTAGAACCTGTTATGTTTAAACAGAAACATGGTTTGCCTGTTTCCAAACATATATACAAATGCTTGAGTTTTTGCATTTATTCGAGTTTCACTGCAAATCCTTGTTTCAGATAAAAATTTACTTTCTGATCTTCTTAAAGATATTATTAAGAGCTAAATTATGATTTAACAAACACATTTTGTTTGAAGCTTAGGGTCTAAAGAGGCTTAGAAAAATAAGGATTTGGATTTTTATAAATTTGTTAAAGCCTGTACTTCAAATTAGAGAAGCATATGCATATTACAGACATGCATACACTAAACAGACATGCAAACTTGATATACATTCATTCATCATTTCTCATAACAACCACTTAACAAAAACATCAAATATATCACAGATCTCAAATTTAAATAAGTTAATTTGCTCACCTGGAATGGTTAAACAGAAAGAAACAGAGACAGAGAGGAACAGAGAGTTTCAAATGAGAATGGCCTGGAAAGAAAGATTTGAACTTGCTTCGAGAACTTGAATTTGTTTTCAAAGGAGATTACAAGCTGAAAGGTTTTGATCTTCTTTCTTGAGACTTGAATCTGGAACTCATAAATTAAATCTTTGCTTAATCACCATTTATTTGTTTATTTACTTCAACAATAACTACAAAATTTAATTTACTCACAGTTTGAATTTTGTTATACACAGAGAAGCCCCCCTATTTTTTTCTCCTGCTACTTGAAATCCAGGAATGAGTTTAATCTTTGAACCAAATTTCTTCCTACAATTGTTAAATAAAGTTGCTTCAAATTCTTGCTTTATCACTCATTCACAACTCAAAATTCAATTCTTAAAAAGAAGTGACTTGCCTTTAAACTATTTTCCAGAAAACCCTGCACTGTTTTGTTGGACAAAGCCTGATGATGTTTTCCCCTCCAAGCTTTGCTTGATCCAGACTTTAGTTTTCCAGATTTCTACCCTCTCTTCTTTGTTTTGAAATTTTGTTTTCAGGTTGCTTTGATCTTTATTTATTTTTGAGGTTAAAACAGATTTTGTTGAAGATGCTTTCTGATCTGAATATTGTTTTGCTCTTGATTCCGTTGCTTGTTGAAATTTTGAACTTTTGACAAGAGGATGGAAATTTTTTTTTTTTTTTGATTTTTTTGTTGAACAGTTTTGTTTTCATTTCAGATTTAACTTTGTTTTAGATCTGAGAAGAGAAGGTGATGGTGGTTTGGTTTTGTGATACTCAAATCTTTTTTTACTGTATATTTTCAGATTTTGTGAAGAGTTATATGATTGCATATAGGGAACTCAAAAGTTTCTTTGTAATTTTAAATTTCATTATTTTATTTAATTAGATATGGTGAATGCCATGTGTAAGAAGAAATGATTATGAGATCTATGCATGTTGATTTGCTTTACTTTTGTGATTATACAAAGATAAAAGAAACTTTTGTATACATATACACAATGTTAAAAAAAATCATTTTCTAGCCAACATTTACATTTTATAAATTTCACCTCAATGATTTTAAAAGCCAAATGTTTATCTTAAAAAAAACATTTATTTCAAATGTAGATTCAAATTCCTAATTCATTTGAATTAAAATTTATTTATACCAATTTACATATATCCAAACATTATTTCTATTATTTATTCCTGTAAACTTTAAAAAAAGAAAAGAATGATAAAAAAAAAAATTGATTTCATATTAACAATAGCCACTCTTATCCATAAATGAAAATTTAACTTAAAAGTAACATTCTAAAAATGAGTACACAAAATTTTCTTTATATTGTAACTTCCAAATAAAAATTTAGTAAACATTATTATTAGCTTTTTAAAGCTTTTAATTTCTACTTTATTTTTAATGCATTTTATTTTGAAATTCAACATTGTTTTACAATTCCCTTATTCTTAAATTTCAAATTTTAAATTTCTATTTAAAATCAAAATTATTTATCTATTCTAAGAATTTTCTAATTAACTCACAATTTATTTTCAAAAATAAATTTAATTTCCAATTTAGACTTGATAAATTTTCAGGAATGTTACAATGGGTTTATAAATCAATCAGTGAGTAAACTATTCTAAATCAACCAAACACATCCAATGATTTAAATTTAACATTTAAAATTAATCTATGGCATCCAAATGAGTGAGAAAATCTCACCTCTGCTTTAAGTTGCAATCCCTTCCAATCTTGACCCAATTCCCCGACTTTTGACCTTATATAAACAATTACATGGTTTTACTAATATTTGAACAGATAGAACAATTAATTTCCATTTAAATAAATTTATTCTTTAACTCTAATAATTTAATTTTAACCAATGATTTATTTCAACAAATAATTAGATTTTAAACTAATTCTCCTTTATAAAAATCTTTTAGTGACTAAAATAATTAAATAAACTAATTAAACAAATTAATCACCTAAGTAAATTATTTTTTAATGAACTAGCAATATTTAAAATGTAGAGGTATATATTTGTTTTAATTTTCTTCTTTGTAATTTCTTATACCAAAATGACTTATATTTATTTAAAAATCAAATCTTTATATTTTTATGCTAACGAGAAATAAATTTGTCTCCCTAACGTATAATTTAAATTTACAATAGAAAATATTTTAACTTCACTATAGACATTTCCTTCTTTGTATATACACATTTTTAAATTAAACTAAAATAAATTTTTAAGATCTAAAGCTGTTTAACAGTAAAAAAAAAATTTAGAATCAAAACTCTAACTTACTGGAAATTCAAATTTAATCCTCAAATTTAAAACTTAAATTAACTAACTAAATGTAAAACAATTTGTATAATTCTACCTCACTGCTCAGGCCGAGACCACTGCAATAACTACGCCCAAATCGAAATCGACCCAACAACCACGGCCATCACTGAGACGCCGCACCACCCACAGCCTCAATGCAACCATCCGCCTCCATCGCCGACGCCCCCCCTACGCGTGACCCATCCTTAAACACAAACACAAGTTACAGCCGTGAACACACGCCACCGCCACAAATCGAGCCAAGCCATTCAGCGACGCGCCTTGAGACGCGACCGCCCCTTCCCTTCGTGCAGCTCGAACTCAATTTAGGGTATTTTTTAAAATATGCCATTGAATCGGTTATGGGGAAGAAAAGGGGAAACGAAGGGGGTTTCGGAAATAAAAAAATAAGGAAGGGTTTGGTTTCGCGACTATAATGAAGGGAAGGCAGCCATTAAAATTATTGTCTCAACTGATTGAAGAAAAGAAGCGAGAAACATCGCGTTATTAAAGAAAGAAGAAAGCGTATGGGAGAAGACGAATAAAATTATTCTGATGGGATGAAAGTGTGTTGAGGAAGCTTGATTAATTTATTTTAAACTTAAATTTAAATCTTCTCGAATTACGCAATTCAAAATACCGACCTCCTATCAACACGTGCCGCTCGGCGTCTATAATGTTATATACCTATTCCGAACTCAATGGAAAAGGTTTCGAGTGCAAATTCGATCGTATGGCGAAGATATCCTTTTGGATCGACTATTAAAATTAATTCAATTAATTATTTTCTAGGCGTTTATATCTCGTACGATCACACGATAGCTCCGAACGCTATGAAATTTGAAATATGATAATAATTCAATATTACGGATCCAACGGAACTAGTTTCGTCGAAATCCAAGACTGTGCCTTGGATGGCTATTTTTAAACGTCAATTTAAACGATGTAATTTTAAAATTGAACAAACCACTGTTAAATTAAATTTTTAACTCATCCATTATTTTCAGTATTATTAATATAAATTCTGTAAGCCTTTAAAATATTTTAAACAAGCTTACTACCCCAGATTTAACATTTTACCCGATGTTCAATTACTATTTTAATAATTAATTAATTCAACAGGTCATTGTATTTAAATTCTGAATCCTTTCTATCATATAAAACCAAACTATTCATATTAAAATCAAATTAAAGTTCAAATTAAATATTTAAATCCAATTTAAATATTGCAAATTAGCCGTCAAAAAATCCGGGTCGTTACATTCCTCCCCCTTAAAAGAATTTCGTCCCTGAAATTACTAGTTTGGAAGAATGGTCCAATACCCGTTACTACTTCTCCACAACCAACAATTCAACATCCTACCAACCATCTTTTTAATAAAAGACGCGTTATCCTTCTTATTATCTTTCCAAACTTTCCCCTAGTTTCAAACTACACTATTTGTTTAACCATTCAAGTTTCAATTTAAAACCAAATTTTGAATTATCAAAATTTTCTCAAAATTTTTCTAACTCCCTAAATTCCCAAATTTTTTTGCCAGCGTCTACTTTGCGCGGCTAGCTCGGTACAACTACAAAATGGTCCTACGGCCTTCCAAAACCCCAAAAGAAAACGGAAAGCCAAGTGGCTCGATCAAAGTCCCAATCAATTTTCATATAGAAATTTAAACACATACCTTTTTGTCGAGCATTTCAAGCTTATCTTCTGAAATCAAAATCAATTCTCTTTCCCTTTCTATTACCTGCAAATCTTACACAGCAATATGTCCAATCACAATATTCAAAACCATTTTATCGACTTTCTTACAAATGTCAATATCTATTCATTCAAATATTATTTTAGATTATATTTGAAATATCAATTCCCAATTGAGAATGCATCATTACTTACTTAAGTTAGTATAAGAATTTTATGTGTTTCTTATTTTTATTTTCATCTTACTACTTTAGTTTGCAACTATTCTTATTCAAATTGATTCTTCCATTTCCATATTAATTCAATTTATCTTTAACTCTGAATATTTAAATTCTATTTTTCATTTATAACAAATTCATGTCGTTATTTTAAATTAGTTTCATTCACTAATTTATTTCAATTTCCAATTTGAAAACGTTTGTCGTTAACAAAATTTTCAAAAATTTTCTAACTACCAAAATTTTCGAATTTTTTTGGCAGAGACCCCTTTGTACGGAGGAGCTTTTGCAGTTTGACAAAAGATATAAATATATATACATCGACTCACTCGGTCGAAAAAACAAAAACAGTTCATATTTCCTAGTTTGTATTGTGTAGGCGTACCTTATTTAGCATTTTAAGCACGCGGCGTATTTATTTAAGCATTTGCGCGTCCAAAATCTCGCTAAACGGTCTTCCGGTACCTGTACTTACTCAGTTTAAACACATAAGTAACATATTTATGAAATTTATAACATTTCATTTATTTAAACAACTACAACAATCAATAACATAAGCAATGCATTATAAATACTTCCATAAACCAATTTATATAATTTCCAAACTACTTCCGTTTGTTTTCAACCGATTCACATACTATTTGCATTCAACTTAAGCGATTAACAACTTATTTGCTTATCTTCAATTCATAATTATGTCCAAACAATTCATTTCAAAGTTAATTGATTTCAAAATCAATCCATGCTACTTCTATCAGTTAATAATCACAAGCTTATTTTGTTATAAGCAATATACACAACCAGTTTCCACAAGCAATTAATAAAGTCTCAATATTAACCCAATTGCTTTACTCGATTTCTATATTATCCTATCCAACTCGAAATGATTTTTAACATAATTTTCTTACATTTTATTCATTGTTAATCTAACCTACACATATTCATTGCATTTGATTCACAAGTCAAATTTTTATTTACTTTATTATTCCATAGAATTTTTATTTAATTCTGTTTACGTCGAAAGATTAATTTAAGCAATTCGACGATATTCATTCAAACAAACAATTCCTTTAGTTTCATATCCATTTTAAAATTTATTTCAACTCAATTATTTCTAAATTCATTCCATTTTATTTACATACTATGTATTTGCATTTTATTCCATCATCGGTTCCATACAAACCATTTGATTAAGCTCAATATTCCATGCTTATAAATTAATAATCATTACACAAATTAAATCCACCCAAGTGTCATTTAATGGGCTTTCACCCTTACTCAAAGCCAAGCTTCTATTATTATTAACTTAAGTGAATTTACTTACTTCAATCTCATACTTAAGTTCATCTTCATTTTAACTTGATTCTCATCTAATCAAATTCCATTAAATTCAATTAGCCATCATCATAATCCATTTAAATTCCAAATCCCATACCCAATTCATCTGAATTTATTTTATTAATAACAAAGTCATGTTTAACTTATTTATACCCGAACTGGATTTTATTTGCAAATGCAAACCATCTTTATTTCAATCCAATTCCACAACATTTCCACTTATATTTAATGCACCACCAATCCCATTTGAATTTTATTTGTAACTCGAGTTCATTCTCAACTCCATTATTATCTCATAATCCAACTTCTATTTAACCAATTTAAATCTCATTAACATATTCAATTAACCAATTTATTCCCAATTAGTTCACTCCCACTTCCAATTCCATATTGGGTTTTTATCTTTAAAATCATCTTATTATTTTACCTGAGTTCAATTTCATTTTATAATTCAAATTTGGATTTTTATATCATTCTTCAATTACAAAACAATTTTGTTTTGGCTTACTATTTAACTTCTCCATTTATTTTATTTTTTTATAAGTCACACAATTATATTTCCTCACGTTTCTACCCATTTTAAGCTCGAATATATTCATATTTCTTTTTAACTCGAGATTTGAACACTTATTTATTGCTAAAAGTATTCTTAAACGATGGATTGTCAACTCTTTATAAGCTATCGACATACATTTATTCCAATTCAATTTTATTTGTACTTACTTTCATTTTTTTTCTATTTGGGTTGGGATTTCACTCCTTTAGATTTATAAGTCACACACTTGTTTATTTTCACATTTCCATCCATTAACAATCAATCCGATTCATCTTCTACTTTTAAACTCGGAATTATATATTTTTACTTAGTCAAGTATGTGTGTGTGTATATATATATATATATATATATATATTTTGTTTCAATGCTTTTTAACCTTATAGGCTATTTTAAATTCATTCACCCCAAACAATTTCTTATTCAACTTACTTTCACTTGTTAAAGTAAGAATTTAATTTCACTCAATATTATCTACAACTCAACTGAATTTTATTTCAATTTAATTTGTTTAACTTAATTTCAGTTAAATCTAGCATCATACTATACTCTTTAATCCACCAGTTCACTTGGATTTAATTAAATAAGAACTTAATTTCATTTAATGTCATCCACATCTCAATTCATTTCATTTCAATCTTAAATTTAGTCTAATTATAAGCTTAAGTTAATCTCAGCCAAATTTAATTTCTATTAAATTTTTCCAATCTAGTTCATTTACACTCTAAATTTCATTTACTTCACCAATTTATTTATAGTATTATTATTATTTTCCATCATTAATTAAATTTCAAAAGTAAAATTTTTAACTTAATCCAAGTTAAATCCTTATTTTTGACTTCATTTTAATTTTAACTCAAAAATTCAATCTCATATTTTCCTTGGTTATATAAGCCATTTTAAATCTTTATAATCTTATTTGTCTATCATACTATCATCCAAACACTTTAATTATATATAATAATTTACAGAAAATTATTTCTTTTTATATCAAAATATATTTTGGGTAAAATTATTTCATTTACCCGCTTTCGAAAACGATATTGTGTCCAATTGTTCTATTCAACTGTTTAGAAACCCCTTCGGCCCAGTTGTGCAGACTGCACTGACGAAAGTTCATATGCCACTCAATAAGTCAATCAACACAATATTAAATCATTTTATATGCACTAACAAATCGCTCTCATATCTATTAATACACTCAGGCTCATTCTAGAGTACTAATGACTCTATCTTTAATGAGTAATTCCCACCAGAGCTAAGGTTCTCGCTTAACCTTTCAGCTCTGATACCAAGTGTAAAGGCCCGCAAATCCGTACCTCTTTGAACTAAAAAAATTCCACAACAGTTCTCTCCAAAGTGGCATAAAAGTACGAGTCTTCGGGTTAAAAGAAGAAAGAGGTAGAAGAAGAAGAAATAAAAACAACATCAGAGTCTCACAATTGCAGCGGAACATAATATAATATAATATATAATAACAGCTTTTAAGTACAAAGAAATCTGTACTGTATACATATACATACACACCATCATCAGAGTACATCAAACATCCATACAGAGACAACTTAATACATATCCATACACAGCGGAAATAATAGTCAAATACGGAAGTACGCTCTATCATCAGCTCGTCTCCTGAACTCCTTAGCTTTTAACCTGATCCTGTTTAACTCGGTCTGAGCAAGGCATCATATAAAAGAACATCTGAGTAAGTCTGAAAAACCAGCGTAAGAAATCACACTCAATTGGATTATTATATTTTTAAAAATCCTTTGAAAAACAAAAGCATCTTGTAAGATCACACCACAAATAAACATGTCGGGTTTTTCCCTTAGGATAGCCAAAACATTTTTATTAAATTCATCTGATATTATAATAGTGTCTATAGAAAGTAAAATAGAATCTAGCTGAAATGCTTGCATCTCACGTTTCAGCAATAGTTGGGCACAATCAAAACCATACAGACACTTATTAGAGATCGGGTTCCATACAATGGCAGGGCTACCGAGGTACCGCCCGTCACAGTACCTAGTCTAGATCAGAGTACTGAGGAGCCACCCTAACTCCCCTGCAACACAAGACCGAAACCATCCCTTACTGGACAGTCCCAAGCATGACCACCCCGTGGTTGGCGCGACCAACCACCCACTAAGCCGAAATAAAAAAAGGACATCTAGACAGGGGAAACCTTACTCTCCCGTGGGGGCTACCCACGAAGCCTTGCTACACCTCCCCTGTTGTAGCCATTCCCGGTTGATGAGGCTTGAGGCTAAGAGTTACCTTTCAAGAACGAGTCCCACTTAGAATGCTCATCGTCCCCCTGACGCAGTTCTAAAAACATTCGTCCATACAAGTTTCCCTAGGTCTGGACAAACCGAATCACCATCTTCAACTCTTCACGGTCTTCATTCGTAATCGTTCAAACCGGATCGAAGTGGTTTTCGGATAATTAAATCCGATCCCAGACTCTTCGAAACGATCAGCGCATTGTCCAATATTGATAGTAAGTGATTTAACTATCAAATAATCATTCACATGCAATAATCAAGTCTTAATTAATTTTCCTCAATTTATTTATCCCAAAATATCTACTTAAGATATTATCTTCATATTTCAATGCCTTGAAATTAGATTCCATTTACTCTATTTCTCGTGGAACCATTTAAGTCTTTGCCAACACTTATAATATTTTCCTGCTTCAATAGTTCTCAAAACTTGGAAAATATTCCTTTATCTCCTATTCCTTTCCTCAAAAACCAATTACAATTTCATTTGCAAATTTCCCGAACTTATTTCTCATGAATCCCATAGATTCCAGAATTCTCTAGTTGATTTCCGTTTATATTTCCAAAGCCATTTAGCTTATTAAAATTCAGGTTTCACTCATGTTCTTCTTGTGAATTTTATCTCACCTCTTATTTCACTTACCTTATACTTGGGATTTATTCAAATTCTCAAAACCCTTTATAAAATCCCTAAAAATCTTATTTAAATTAATTACACTTGCTTTACTTCTCAAGAGGATTTATAATTGGATTTTCAAAACATTTTTGAAAACATCTTGACTTATAAAAATAAGGATAATAGATTTATTTCAAGTTATGGTTTAATGTAAATTAAGTATAAATATTTAAAATCATATCCAGTTATTAACATATTTATAAAGCTGGTTTAGAAAACTAGAATTTATTTTAATAAATATTAAGCATTAAAATAAATTTTTTGAAATATTCTAAATATTGATAATAGCTCTTTAAAAATCATATAGTATAGTAATTTTTAAAAAATATTCCTTTTAAAATCATATATATATTTTTAGAAAATCCAATATTCATCCATAAATTCCTCTTGACCATATTCTCATTTTGTTCATTCGGAAATATTCTACTATTTCCTTTCAAAACAAATTTTCACAACTCATATTAAATCCTCGCCATGACTTATCTCTTACATAACCACTGATACTATCTATATCATTTATAAACACCATTTATTAATTTTATAACTCCTATGAGTTTCCATTTATTTATAAAACACAATTTTTTTCAAAAATCCTATCTTTATAATTTAATTCCTCAATAAAATCCCATATTTTTTCTTTAACAAAATTTCATTTCTTAATAAGGTTCCTTTTATTTTATTTCTTAATAAAGTTCCTTTTACTTTATTTCTTGATAAAGTTTTGCTTTACTTCAAATTCATTCATCGATTACAATATTTCTTAGAGTCTTTGTATATAATTTAAATTTTCCAAACTCAACTTTAACTAATTTTAAGTATAACCAAAGTAATAAATATTCTTTTAATTTTACTTCATTCTCAATAGAAGTAAATCCAAATCCTAAATAAATATTCTTTTAATTTAAGTTTCATTTTAACTTCCTTCAATTATATTATTTAGGGTATTTAAAAATTACCAAATTCCAATTTCCATGTTATTTAACGCTTAATAATTCAATTCGCATACAGTTTCATATCAATTCATCCATCCTGTCATATGACAACATATATATATATATATAATAAATAAATATCTTTGAGGAATCCAGTTGAATCCCTCCGGCCTGTTTTCCCTACATCCACAGTTGTTAGCACAATAACATATCAATTCCTCTTCAAAGTGGGATTATCACGATATATGGGTTTATAATATCATTCAGTAAATAAACTATTCTAAATCAACCAAACACATCCAATGATTTAGATTTAACATTTAAATTTAATCTATGGCATCCAAATGAGTGAGATAATCTCACCTCTACTTTAAGTTGTAATCCCTTCCAATCTTGACCCAATTCCCCGACTTTTGACCTTATATAAATGATGCAGCGCAATCTACCAATTAACGACCTAGTGAAGGTCGCTCAAGGGCCTTAGGTCCCGCACGACCTAGTAGCGTTCAATTGATTCACAACCTAGCACAATCAATGGATTTGAGTCGGGAAAAATGACCTAAAGAGCTAACAAATGGAGTCTTATTGCCCTTATCTCGCTCAAATGCTTTAGGTCGCTCGGGTTTCTTAGGTCGGGAACGACCTAGTGAGGCAGCGCGGCATGGTTCACCGAAGATAGGTCATGAACGACCTAGTGAGTTAAGAGCAGTTCCTTAAGCCGTAGAAGTTAGGCCGCGCACAGTTGTTTCCTTAAACCGCTGAAGCCTAAGTCGCTCCCAATGTTGGGTCGCTTTCTGGCTAACTCGTGTTGTGTTGTAAATATGGAGTCTTTAGGTCGTGTGTGTTGTATTCATAGGTCGTTATTGTTGTAACTTGTATTTGTTAACTCGATTGTATATAAGTCGTTGGTTGTGTGTTGTGTTTGTAAGTGTTTAGTCGCGTGTTGATAGGTCGTTAACGACCTTGGTTAGGTCGTAGGTCGCGTAACGACTTATGTTAGGTCGGTGGACTGTGTTGTTGTGTTGAGTTGTACCCTATAAATATTGGTGTTGGGTCATTTGTAAACTTGGTTGATTTTGAATAAAACTTTATTTGAGTGCTTTGTGCCTCTTTGAAATTGGAAGTTGAGCGTGAGCTCCTTTCTCCATTTTCGGTTATTCAAGTGCGCTCGAATCAACGGATTTGAAGCCGATTCACGGAATCTCGTGCGCGAGATCAACGTCGAAGAATCGTAGATCTTTTAACACGGTATCGTGCACGATCAATGTGTTGGGGATAGCTAGAATTCGGTATCTTTTAGAGATCAACGAATTTGGGCATTCGGTATCTTTCAATCCATCGTTTTATATTGCTTCATCTAATCGTTCTTCGATTAGTTTGACACGAAATCCACATTTCTTCATCATCGTTATAATCCGCTGCGTAAGTTTTGGTATCAAAGCCAGTTATCCAATCATAGCTAAGCCGAGTCCTTGGAGCCAAAGAGAAGAGTTTGAAGAATCAAGGCCGAGCTAAGTCAAGCAAGGCCGAGCTAAGTGAAGTGTTATTCAAAGCCGAGCCGAACTTGTTCAAGTTTGTTGGAGATTTGTTCAAGTTGAAGCTGTGTATCACTTGTGTAGATCAAGGCTGAAAGTCAGTTTGGTATCAGTTCAGCTGAAGAAATTAAAGCCGAGTTTGTTGAAGATTGTTGTTAGAGATCATGCCGCCGAGAAGAGCTAATCGTCATCAAAATGTTGAAGTGTTGTATAGAAGAGAAGAAGCTCAGAAAATGGAACAACGCATCACTAAAAAGTTTGATGAAGATATTGGGAATTTAGAGAAATTGATGAATGATTTGAATCAAAGTCAAAGGAGAAGGTCGCCAATCTCGAACCATGGAGGAAACAGAGTTTAGCCATCGGTTACGGAAGCGAGGAGGGTGTCACCACAATCTTATCGAGAAAGAAGAGAATCATAAGTTTCATTGAGACGAGAACATCACGAGTATAGAAATGAAGAGTGAAGAACTCCACGAGAGTATGAGCATGAGCCATATCATGATGAAGAAAGACATAGTAGAAGAGAAATGTATGATCGAAGAGAACTTGATGGTCAAGATCGATATAGACGTACACTTGATGTTGATGAAGATGGTGATAGAGCTAGTATTCATTATCGAGATCGAGACCAAGTTCGAAATTCATATCGGGATATAGAAGATGATCGTAAATGGGAGTCGGGAATGAAGACTGAAATTCCAGAATTCAAGGGTGGAATGATTGCGGAAGAATTTCTTGATTGGTTATCTAATGTTGAGGAAATTTTTGACTTTAAGGAAGTTCCGGAGCATCGCAGAGTTAAGTTAGTTGCTACTCGTTTGAGAGGGAGAGCTATGGCATGGTGGCAACAAACTAAACTGACAAGGGAGAGAATGGGGAAGTCAAAGATTGACTCATGGGAGAAGATGAAGAAATTGATGAAGGCTACTTTCTTCCTTATAATTATCAGTCTCTTATGTATCAGCGATTGCAGAACTTGAGACAGGGAACAAAGTCTGTGAATGATTACACGGATGAATTTTATCAACCGATTGCCAGGAATGATATTATGGAGACAGAGGAACAGTTGACTGCTAGGTTTGTTGGAGGGTTGAGAATGCAGATCCAGGATATGGTGAATATGTTTGACCCGAGATCTGTTGCAGAAGCACATCAGAAAGCACTTGCTTGGGAGAAACAAGGGAGAAGAGGAGGTGGTGTGTTTACAAATTCCAACAATCAAGTGAAAGGGGCTAGTAGCAATGCGAATGTTTCCAAGGCTGTTGCGAAACCAGTTGTCAATGAAGTTTCTAAGACTAAGGTCAATAGTGGTATCAAATGCTTTAATTGTCAGGAGTTTGGTCACAAGAGCAATGAATGTCCGAAGCCAAAGAAGCGAGCGATGGTTGCTGAGGTTGAGGATGAGGATACAGAAGTAGAATGTTCCAATTCGCCATAAGCTGAGGAGGAAGAATTATTGTCGAGAGACGAGGGACGTAATTTGATGATGAGGAGAGCTTGTTTGACACCAAAGCAAGAGGACGAGTCAAGTTGGTTGAGGAGTAACATCTTTCAGTCAACATGTACTATCTTGGGAAGGGTTTGCAAGTTTGTTATTGATGCGGGAAGTTGTGACAATATCATCTCTACAAAAGCTGTGAAGAAGTTAGAGCTAAAGACGGAGAAGCATCCTAAACCGTACAAATTAGAATGGTTGAGGAAAGGTGGAGAGGTGAAGGTTAATCGAAGAGCTTGTGTAAAATTTTCAATTGGGAAGAAATATAAAGATGAAATTTGGTGTGATGTTGTGGATATGGATGTATGTCATCTGTTGTTGGGAAGACCGTGGCAGTATGATAGAGCTGTGCAACATGATGGTCGTACCAACAGCTACAGTTTCATGTTCGAAGGCACTAAAATCACTTTGGTTCCTAAGAAACGACAATAAGAAGAAAGCAAGTTGG
Organism: Allium cepa; assembly: GCA_030765085.1. Classification (NCBI taxonomy): domain Eukaryota; kingdom Viridiplantae; phylum Streptophyta; class Magnoliopsida; order Asparagales; family Amaryllidaceae; genus Allium; species Allium cepa. The sequence continues at coordinate 691,263,861 of CM060937.1, read as the reverse complement.
AGGAGATTGAAGAGCTGAAAACTTTGCTATCTTTGAAGGAGTTTGTTAAGGAAGTGGAAGATGAGCTGAAGTGTTTTTGTTGATCGGACGTGAAAGTAGTGAGGAGATTGAAGTTCCAGAGGGAGTAAAGCCAGTATTGGAAGAATTCAGAAATGTGTATCCTGAAGAGTTGCCAAAGGAGTGACCACCGTTGAGAGATATTCAGCATCAGATTGATTTTATGCCAGGGGCGGTATTACCTCACATGCCACATTACAGGATGAGTCCTATGGAGCATGAGGAACTGAGGAGGCAGGTGGAGGAGTTGTTAGAACAAGGGCATGTTCAGGAGAGCTTGAGTCCTTATGCAGTGCCAGCCTTATTGGTACCGAAGAAGGATGGTTCGTGGAGGATGTGTACGGACAGTCGGGCTCTAAACAAGATCACTGTGAGATTCAGGTTTCCTATGCCGAGGTTGAATGATTTGATTGATCAACTGAGTGGAGATGTTGTGTTCTCAAAGATTGACTTGAAAAGTGGATACCATCAGATTCGTATTAGACCGGGTGATGAGTGGAAGACTGCTTTTAAAACTAGGTAAGGTCTATATGAATGGCTGGTTATGCCGTTTGGCTTTTCAAATGCTCCTAGTACTTATATGAGAGTGATGAACCAGATTTTCAGACCATTTATTGGGAAGTTCGTTGTAGTTTACTTTGACGATATTTTGATCTATAGTGGGAGTATGGAAGAGTATATCCAGCATTTGCGAGAAGTGCTGTTTATTTTACGACAGGAGCAGTTCTATGCAGCAGCGAAGAAGTGCGTGTTCATGACGCACAGTGTTTTGTTTCTGGGATATGTTCTGTCAAAGGAGGGTATTCAAGTGGATGAAAGCAAAGTGGAAGCTGTCAGGAGTTGGCCACAACCCAAGACGATTACTGAAGTGAGGAGCTTTCATGGGTTGGTAACTTTTTATCGAAGATTTATTCCACATTTCAGTAGCGTGATGGCACCAGTTACCGATTGTATGAAGGGGAAGCAATTTCATGGACAGAGGAAGCAGGATTTGCTTTTGAGCGAATCAAGGAACTTTTGACGACAGCACCAATTCTAGTTTTGCCGGATTTTCAGTTGTTGTTTGAGTTACATACTGATGCATCGAAGGTTGGGATTGGAGGGGTGTTGAGTCAGAAGGGACGTCCTATTGCTTATTTCAGTGAGAAGCTTTTGGGAGCAAAGATGAGATATAATACATATGATATCGAATTTTATGCTATTGTGCAAGCCGTGAAACACTGGAGACATTATTTGTTCCATAAGGAGTTTGTTTTGTATACGGACCATGAAGCGTTGAAGCATTTGCAAGGGCAGGACAAGATTGCAGCTAGGCGTGCATCGTGGATTGCATACTTGCAAGAATTTAAATTTGTTGTGAAACATAAGTCGGGAGTTACGTACTGTATGGCAGATGCATTGAGTAAGAGAAATCATTTATTGACTACGATGAAGGTTGAAGTGACGAGGTTTGACATACTTCTAGAATTGTTTGTTGAAGATACTTACTTTGCAAAGTTTGTAGACAAAGTCATTAGAGGGAGGACGGATGAGTTTGTGTTATTGGATGGTTTTCTTTTCAAAGGAAATCGATTATGTATTCCAGATTGTAGTTTGCGAATGAAGATTGTGAAGGAGTTACATGAAGAAGGTCATGTGGGAAGAGATCGTACTTTGTATTTGATTTCTCAATCATATTTTTGGCCTTCCATGAGAAAAGAAGTTGAAAGATTTGTGGAGAGATATCACATATGTCAAGTTTCCAAGGGAACAGCTACGAATGCGGGATTATATATGCCATTACCTGTGTCTACTAAACCGTGGGTTAATATTAGCATGGATTTTGTCTTGGGTTTGCCTAGAACTCAAAGGGGAAATGATTCTATATTTGTTGTGGTGGATATATTTTCAAAAATGGCACATTTCATAGCTTGTAAGAAGACAGCTGATGCCGTCCGTGTTGCTCAGTTATTCTTTAAAGATATTTATCAATTTTATGGGTTGCCTGAGACCATTGTTTCTGACAGGGACACTCAATTCTTAGGTCATTTTTGGATGAGTTTGTGGAAGATGGTTGGAACGAAGTTGAATTTTAGTAGCGCCTATCATCCGCAAAAGATGGGCAAACAGAATTGGTGAATAGATCACTGGGAAATTTGCTGAGATGTCTTGTGAAAGATAATTTGAAGAGCTGGGATATGAAGTTGTGTCAAGCAGAGTTTGCACATAATCACGCTGTTAATCAGAGTACTGGTTTCAGTCCGTTTCAAGTTGTTTATTCAGCAATTTCAAAGGGTCCGTTGGATTTGACGACAGTGCCAATTCAGAAAGGAGTTGTTAAACGAGCTGGTGATTTCTTGAATGAGTTGCAGGAATGTCACAGAACTGTTCATGGACGATTGCTTGCATCAAATGAGAAGTATAAACAAATGGCGGATAAGAAGCAAAGGAGTGTGAACTTCAGAGAAGGTGATTTGGTTTACGCCGTTTTGACGAAAGATCGTTTTCCAGTTGGAACATATAACAAGCTACCCGCTAGAAGGATTGGTCCTTTAGAGATCGTGAAGAAAATCAATGAGAATGCATATCAGTCGAAATTGCCGGATAATTTTCATACTTCTGACGTTTTCAATGTCAAATACTTGGTTCTGTTTCATGGGCATGAGCCTGTCAAGGAAGAGGTAAGTGGAAATTCGAGGTCGAATTCTTGTCAACCAGGGAAGGATGATGCAGCGGAATCTACCAACTCACGACCTAGTGAAGGCCGCTCAAGGGCCTTAGGTCGCACACGACCTAGTAGCATTCAATTGATTCACGACCTAGCACAATCAACGGATTTGAGTCGGGAAAAATGACCTAACGAGCTAACAAATGGAGTTGCATTGCCCTTATCTCGCTCAAATGCTTTAGGTCTCTTGGGTTTCTTAGGTCGCGAACGACCTAGTGAGGCAGCGCAGCATGGTTCACCGAAGATAGGTCGTGAACGACCTAGCGAGTTAAGACCAGTTCCTTAAGCCGCAGAAGTTAGGTTGCACGCAGTTGTTTCCTTAAAACGCTGAAGCCTAAGTCGCTCCCAATGTTGGGTCGCTTTCTGGCTAACTCGTGCTGTGTTGTAAATATGGAGCCTTTAGGTCGTGTGTGTTGTATTCATAGGTCGTTATTGTTGTAACTTGTATTTGTTAACTCGATTGTATATAAGTCATAGGTTGTGTGTTGTGTTTGTAAGTGTTGAGTCGCGTGTTGATAGGTTGTTAACGACCTTAGTTAGGTCGTAGTTCGCGTAACGACTTATGTCAGGTCGTGGACTGTGCTGTTGTGTTGAGTTGTACCCTATAAATATGGGTGTTGGGTCATTTGTAAACTTGGTTTATTTTGAATAAAACTTTGTTTGAGTGCTTTGTGCCTCTTTGAAATTGGAAGTTGAGTGTGAGCTCCTTTCTCCATTTTCGGTTATTCGGAGTGCGCTCGAATCAACGGATTTGAAGCCGATTCACGGGATCTCGTGCGCGAGACAACGTGAAGAATCGTATATCTTTTAACACGGTATCATGCGCGATCAACGTGTTGGGGATAGCTAGAATTCGATATCTTTTGGAGATCAATGAATTTGGGCATTCGGTACCTTTCAATCCATCGATTTATATTGCTTCATCTAATCGTTGTTCAATTAGTTTGACATGAAATCCACATTTCGTCGTCATCTTTATAATCCGCTGCGTCAATAAACAATTACATGATTTTATTAATATTTGAACAGATCGAACAATTAATTTCCGTTTAAATAAATTTATTCTTTAACTCTAATAATTTAATTTTAACCAATGATTTATTTCAACAAATAATTAAATTTTAAACTAATTGTCCTTTATAAAAATCTTTTAGTGACTAAAATAATTAAATAAGCTAATTAATCACCTAAGTAAATTATTTTTAAACGAACTAGCAATATTTAAAATATAGAGGTATATATTTATTTTATTTTTCTTCTTTGTAATTTCTTATACCAAAATGACTTATATTTATTTAAAAATTAAATCTTTATATTTTTATGCTAACGAAAAATAGATTTATCTCCCTAACGTATAATTTAATTTTACAACAGTTGTAGACATTTCCTTCTTTGCATATACATATTTTTAAATTAAACTAAAATAAATTTTAGGATCTAAAACTGTTTAACAGTAAAAATATTTTTTTTTAGAATCAAAATCTAACTTAATGGAAATTTAAATTTAATCCTCAAATTTAAAACTTAAATTAACTAACTAAATGTAAAACAATTTATATAATTCTACCTCACTGCTCTGGCTGAGACCACTGCAATAACTACGCCCAACTCGAAATCGACCCAACAACCACGGTCATCACCGAGACGCCGCACCACCCACAGCATCAATGCGACCATCCGCCTCCATCGCCGACGCCACCCCCTTCGCGCGACCCATCCTTAAGCATAAATGCAAGCTACAGCCGCCAACACACGCCGCCGCCACAAATCGAGCCAAGCCATCCAGCGACGCGCCTTGAGACGTGACCGCCCCCTCCCTTTCGTGCAGCTCGAACTCAATTTAGGGTTTTTTTTAAATATGTCGTTGAATCGGTTATAAGGAAGAAAAGGGGAAACGAAAGGGGTTTCAGAAATAAAAAAAATGAGGAAGGGTTTGGTTTCGCGACTACAATGAAGGGAAGGCAGCCATTAAAATTATTGTCTTGATTGATTGAAAAAAAGAAGAGAGAAACATCGCGTTATTAAAGAAAGAAGAAAGCGTATGGGAGAAGACGAATAACAGTATTATGATAGGACGAAAGTGTGTTGAGGAGGCTTGATTAATTTATTTTAAACTTTAAATTTAAATCTTCTCGAATTACACAATTCAAAATCCCGACCTCCTATCAACACGTGCCGCTCGGCGTCTATAATGTTATACACCTATTTCGAACTCAATGGAAAAGGTTTCGAGCGCAAATTCGATCGTATGGAGAATATAGTTTTTTGGATCGACTATTAAAATTTATTCAATTACTTATTTTCTAGGAATTTATATCTCGTACGATCACACGATAGCTCCAAACGCTACGAATTTTGAAATCCGATAATAATTCAATATTACGGATCCAACGGAACTGGTTTCGTCGTAATCCGAGACTGTGCCCTGGATGGCTATTTTTAAACGTCAATTTAAACGATGTAATTTTAAAATCGAACAAACCACTGTTAAATTCAAATTTTAACTCATCTATTATTTTCAGTATTATTAATATAAATTCTGTAAGCCTTTAAAATATTTTAAACAAGCTTACTACCCTAGATTTAACATTTTACCCGATGTTCAATTACTATTTTAATAGTTAATTAATTCAACAGGTCGTTATATTTAAATTCTGAATCCTTTCTATCATATAAAACCAAAATGTTCATATTAAAATCAAATTCAAATTAAATATTTAAATCCAATTTAAATATTGCAAATTAGCCGTCAAAAAATCTAGGTCGTTACAATTAAATTCCTTAACAGGAAAACTTATCAACATCCCCAAAGCTATGTGAATGGAAAATAAGTTCATATAAGATAAGGGTGTCAAAAAAGTTGTTTCTTTCGAAGCCTACCTTTCGACCTGGTTGACCAAGTAAAAATAGTTTGGGTGGTCTAATTAGGAATGCAGGTAAAGGAAGAAGCATTCAACTTGAAATCTCTCTTTCAAATGAGTCGAAGAAAATTATTCATATTGGCTTTCCAATCCTTTCGATTATGTCGAAAGGTTCACTTTATCATTTCGACCATGTTGGAAGGAATGGATTCTTATTAAGGTTAAACAACTACTTTTGAGTTCAATGGTCTCATCACTTTACTTAAGGAAACCCTTTGAAAGGGTAGAAATTGTAGTGGAGGGTAAAACCCATTCGAAAGGATTCCTTTTTATACATTTGCTTGCCAATTACAAACTGGAATCCATTCGGAACACCCCTTCCGACAAGATCAAGCCGTATTCTATCATTTCAAAACAAGTCCAATATGCAATTGCTAAAGCTTCACTCAGTTACTCTGTATAAGGTCGGTCTGGATATTCCTAAGCTCTATGTTGAAACATCATCATCACCGCACTTATTTTCCTTTGTTTGATATTGGTTATGATGAAAATGTGTTTCGCATATGTATATCCAAGTCGATTTTAACATATTGCATAAATAGAAAGAAGTTAGAAGAATAAGATAGAATCATGTGTAATGGATCATTAGTATACCTAATGATCATAATGATCTCCCGCATAATTGAAATCCTTAATGAATCTGCCTTCTCCTCTTTATTATTAATTTAAAATGAGTTACAATTGTGGCAACTCTTTTTCGAAATTGATTTAGGGTTTACGAGGATTTTGTTGTAGCAAAGAAGTTAGAGTAAGAGAAATGGGCTTAAGATTCCCAAAATCCGGTACCCAAAACCGGACCCCTTCGGTCTTATTTATAGATGCAGGTCGACTCCTTTCCGTGCCTATTCTTCGGACATAGTCGAGAGGCCCCTTTTATATGCCGCCTCATTCCTTTTGACTTGGTCGAAGGGACTTGCCTACCTTCGATGTCATCAAATCGAATCTCCTTCGAGTCCTTAAACTCATCTTGCGCTTCCCTTCTCTTCATTTTAGACCTTTCGACCTTAACAAAAGGTTTTTTTATCAACATTTCGCCTTTATTGAGTCTTTAGTATCCCTTTTTCCTACTTTCTTCGAAATTGCTTTTGAGGTCATCGAAAGGTCCTCAAATTTGCTTTTCTTTTCATGCCGCCTTGTTATCATTAGATGTAAAGATGGGAGACTTCGACCCTATAGATTGGTTGTCTATAGGGCCTCCGAAGATGTTGATGTATCGTTGACTCCGATGCAATGGGTAGCTTCCAAATGCATGCCTATGAATTGATGCAGAACCTTCTCCTGATGTTATTGGCTTCAATAGCTTCAAAAGGCTTGCGTATGCTTTTGAAAGAATTCTTATAAAGCCGAAAACTTTGGTTCCGAAAGGTTTAGCATGCTTATGCGTGGTTGATGTTCGTTGCCTTCGAAAGGTGGTTCCGAACCTATCCTTGCTTTCTCTGTGTATGTCGATCCATCTCCATCGAAAGGTTGAAAGTGTAGAAGGTTATACTACAAGAATGGTAACATTTAGCGACGATAATTAGCCATCAGCGGCCGTCACAAACCAACTCTGGCCATCGCTAAATGCCGAAGAAAAATAAGCTGATGCTAGCAAAATAACGACGGCTATAGCAACGGTGTCATCGCCGTTATAGCGATAGATTTCTGAGAAAATTGGCCGTCACTTTCCATGCCTAGCCATCACAATGTTGGAACCAAATGTTGTCGCCAGCTGTCACCATTCACCTCAAACCGGTAACCAATTGGCCGCCGCTAGCCGTCGCCAGCCATCACTAACACGAAATATCCAATTGTGACGCCCCACCTCTATACCCACATTAGTCAAGAACACTACGGTGTAGTGCTGTCAACTAGCATGGAGAATAAGGTTGTTGAGGAGCGACCATCCATGTGATTTCTTATCACACGGTGGCTATAAATAATCTTCGGAAACAAACATAGAAACAAGCATAAGACAAATCAGTCACAGACATCCATATCACAAAGGCGGAAGACGATATGAATATATAACTAACACATGAAAGTGTACATCAGAGTAGTGGTCAAAAAGATCCACAATAATACAAAAGAATAGCAACACGTGCTATACAAAAGAATACAACTATGAGTCTATATCTCAAGTGTATACAACAAAAACTGCTAATCTAAATAGTTAGCCAAAAGTCAGAGTAGCAAATCCCAAGAAAAGTCAAGCGGAAGCACCTGAACATCTCGGTCTGACCCGAGTATTATTTAAGAAAATAATAAACGGATCAGTCTAGCTATAAATATCAGATGACATGGTATAAAATAAAAGATATGGCATAAACATAAAATATCCATACTGACATACTACTATAAGTATGCAAATGATGACCAACAGAAGATCAATCGATAAGAGATAAATCGATATCACAAGAATCTTCTCAAAGATCCAAAGAGGGCATCATACCCCAAACTTGTGCTCATAAAAGTCAATGACATAAATTCCAGAAATCAACACAAGAAATCCAGAAATCACAGAAAAAGGGAAAGAGGCCTATCACATGACGGTCCGAAGACCATGGGGAGCTACCCCATATGGGTGACTCGGAATCACCCAGATGCGGTCTAGGCTAACCAAAAAGCAAAAAGGTATGTGTGAGTGGAATCACACAAATGGTCTCTAGCCTAACCTCGCAATAAAAAGGTATGTGTGAGTGGAATCACACAAATGGTGTCTAGACTAACCCTGCGGACAAAGAGATATGTGTGAGCCGGAATCTTACCCATGACGTCTAGTCTAACCTTGCAAACAAAGAGACATCGCACAATTGCTAGTCTAAATCATAAAATGATCATCATGATCAACGAGAAGTGTTAATTACACTAAGCTAGTAAATATAAAAGTTTATCTTCGTGTCGCATAACCACTTGCTTAACATAAATATTTACGAACAAACTGTAAATCTTCACTAGAAAATTGTCACAAGAGGTTCAATCGAAAAAGTCCAAGAATTAACCGACGAAGTGAACGCAAGCGTTTCATACCACTTGTTTTACTAAGCCATTTAATTAGATTTCTCATCCGAGTGAGGTAAAGGTTTGTATATACTAGTAGATTGGAAAACGATTTAAGAAAAGAGCTTTGTTATTGAAAATTGAGTTGAAATCATTTTGCTGAAAGGGTTTTGATATTTACTACTAGTATTGAAACCTTCATATTTCTAAAGTTGTTATCCCGCCTTCTTAGCAAGGCCGTGATACCATAAAATCGACCGAGAAGCCAAAGATAGTTTGTCTCGAAGAATGGTCAACTCAACATCTCAACAAAGCAAGTTCTATTGAATGTTTTTCACATAAGATCCCCTACGGAGGGGGGTCCAGGGGGGTGGCAACCCCCTTAAGGTGGGGGTGCGGGGGTAACACCCCCGCTATGGGGTTCGACCTGCCCGGTCAGGTCGTGGGGGTCCAGGGGGCAGCGTCCCCGACGGGGTGCGGGGCAGCGCCCCGTCTAAAACGGTACGACCTAGTGAAGACCTAAGGGAGGATAGGATCGAGCGACCTATGAGTATAAGGGGTCGAGCGACCTAGAGGTGTTCGCGACCTAACGACCTAAACAAGGTCGAGCGAGTTAAGGTGATGCGCGACCTAACGTGTCACGCGACTTAACGAAGGCAAGGCCGAGCGAGCTAGGGTGATGGCGACCTAACGTGGGCGAGCGACTTAAGGGACTCGCGACCTAGTATAAACGAGTTAAGGAGTAATACACGACCAAGAAGGTGCGACCTAAGGTACACACGACCTAGGGGAGACTCGCGACCTAACATTTGCACAGGTCGAGTGACCTAAAGGGTTGCGACGTAACGGTGTTCGCGAGTTAAGCAAGGAAAACGAACTACTGGTTGCCGACCTAAGAGGGAATAAGGTCCAACGACCTAAGGGTTCACGCGACCTAGTGGAATACGCGACCTAAAGGGTAAACGACCTAAGGTGCAACGACCTAACTCATTCAAGCGACCTAATGGTTTAAAGGCCTATCCCGTGTGAACAACTTAAGGTCATACGACCTAAAGGGGAATGACCTAAGGTCACGCGACGTAACAAGGTAGGAAAGGCCGAGCGACCTAAAGGGGCACGACCTAAAGGCGAGCGACCTACGACTTACGCCTTGCGACCTAACTCCGAGGTGAATTTTACACCAAAACGACCTAATTCCGAGGCAGTGCGACGTAACTGCAGTTTTTCGCCAAAAACACTAAAAATTGGAGTTTTTCGCCAATCCAATCCAAACCAAATGAAAATGTACATGCTAAATTGACGAGGAATCATTCACAACAGTCCAATATAGTTATAGACTAGAATTGTGAGATAAAAATCTCACCTTTGCACCAAATTTATGAAGAAAAGCTTGAAAGCAATGGAGAAGTAATCACAAGCTTGAATCCAATATCGTCTTCTTGAATTTGGAATTGAATGTTGGATTTGCAAGAGAATTTGAGCTTGGAATATTAATTTCCCCTTCCACTCACCATTAATGCTAAAGCTTGGTTGTTAGGAAATTTATGAAGAGTGAGGAGAAGGAGAGAAGTGGGTTTGAGTTATAATGGCTCATCTAACCCAAAGTCCAAAGCGGGAAAAGTAAGTGAAATTCCACTAACTCCAAACCTATCAATGTTTATACTTAAAAAAATTGTAAACGGCATTTCGAAATCAATGGAAGTGATCTCGAGTCCTAATTTGACCATTTGCAAAAAGTAGCTTTTCGGACCAATATCCGTTTAACGACAAAATATTTAAATAAAATATTTAAATATAAAATCGATAAATACGCGGGTTGTTACAGACTCCCCTTCTTAAAGAAATTACGTCCTCGCAATTTAAGATGGAAATAAAAAGTAACATCCATAAAAGCATATTAACACAAAAGAAATTTGAAATAAGAAGTTCACCTCAAAAAGCAGGAGTAAGCAAGTCCGGATGTGTTCGCTCGATGAATTATCTGGATTCCCAAGAGCAATCCTTAGGATTTTAGGACCATCGAACCTTCACAAGCAGAACATCTTTATTTTGGAGTCATTTGACCTTCGAAGCAATAATTCGAATAGGATGCTGCTCGTAAGTTAAATTCGGCGAAACTTCAATTTCTTCCACAACACCAGGCTCAAGAATAGAATCGGAATCTCGAAGGCATTTCCGTAATTGAGAAACATGAAACACGTCATGCATAGAGAAAACTGAGCCGGTAATGCAAGGCGATAAGCCACAGAACCAATACGTTCAGTGATAGGAAATGACCCAATATATCGGTGTGCTAACTTTCCCGATCGACTGAAATGTACAACACCTTTCATAGGTGAAACACGAATAAAAACAGAATCTCCCACAGAAAATTCTAACTTCCTTCTTCGATTATCGGCATAGGATTTTTGTCTACACTGGGCTTCTTTCATCCTATGTCGAATAAGTTCAATCTTCTCTGTGGAATCACGAATAAAGTCTGGACCTAAAACCAGCTTCTCACCCGCCTTAAGCCAACAAGAAGGAGATCGGCATGTCCTTCCATAGAGTGCCTCGAAAGGTGCCATATCAATACTAGATTGGAAGCTATTATTATAGGAAAATTCAACAAGTGAAATATGATCTTCCCAACTTCCACTAAAATCGAGCACACAAGCACGAAGAAGATCTTCAAGAGTTTGATTCACACGCTCGGTTTGTCCATCGGACTGGGGGTGATAAGCAGTGCTAAAATTAAGCTTCGTTCCTAAAGCTTTCTGAAGACACTTTCAAAATCCACTAGTAAACAATGGATCTCGATCGCTAACAATAGAAGTAGGAACTCCATGCAATTTAACAATTTCTTTGATAAAGAGTTTGGCCAAAAGAGGAACTGTTCGATTAGACCGAACGGGAATAAAATGGGCGGATTTAGTAAGTCTATCAACGATCACCCATAAGCTATCATGACCCGAATGAGAACGGGGAAGATCATCTATAAAATCCATGGAAATTTGGTCCCACTTCCAAATTTGAATTTCTAAAGGTTGCAATAACCCACCAGGCCTTTGATGTTCGGCCTTGACAAGTTGGCAAGTCATGCAACACTTAACAAAGTTAGCAATATCAGATTTCATTCCCTCCCAATAATAAAGTCGCTTCATATTAGCGTACATTTTACTACTACCGGGATGAATGGTGAATTTAGAACGAAGAGAATATTCTAAAATATCTTTACGAAGATCACCAATATTTGGTACGATAAGTCTACCAAATTTTCGAATGCCGCCATGAGAATCAATATCAAAGTCTTTCAAACCTTCAATATCAATTTTATCCTTAACATTTTGGCCAAGAAGAGCCAATTCAGGATCTAGCCCTTGGGCTTCAAGAATGCGGTCTAAAAGAGAAGGATGAGCCTCAAGGCTACATAAAACAAGTGATGAGCATAAATCAGATACGCGCTCTCGAATCTCACAAGTGGACATAATCTCGAGATCGTTCCATTCAAATATCACCATAGAAACAACTGCTTGTTGTTTACGGCTAAGAGCATCGACGACACGATTACCCTTACCGGGGGTATAAAGAATATCAAGATTATAAGGTGCAAGAAACTCAAGCCAACGCTGTTGACGCAAATTAAGTTCCTTTTGAGAAAATAAATATTTCAAAGACTTATGATCCGTGTAAAGAATAAATTTCTCTCCCAATAGATAATGACGCCAAATTCGAAGGGCGAAAACAATAGCCGCGAGTTCTAAATCATGTGTGGCATATCTAGTCTCGGCCGGCTTCAATTGTCTAGCAGCATAAGCAATAACACGTTCTTTTTGCATAAGAACGGCACCCAAACCAACGTGACTAGCATCAGTATAAACAACAAAATCTTGATTCCCCTCGGGAATAACGAGAATAGGAGCATCAGAAAGGAGTTCTTTCAATTTCTGAAAAGAGGCTTCACATTTGTCCGACCAAATGTATTTAACTCCCTTCTTAGTCAAGCCAGTAAAAGGCATGACAATCTTAGAAAAGTCTTTAATGAAACGACGGTAATAACCCGCCAATCCGAGAAAACTACGAATCGCTGTCACACTCTCCGGTCTCTTCAATCTTGAATCGCTTCAATCTTTGAAGGATCCACGGAAATTCCGGATTCAGATATAATATGACCGAGAAACTTCACACGAGATTGCCAAAAGTGGCATTTAGAAAATTTCGCCTTAAATTGATTACTCCTAAGAGTTTCCAATACAATCCGAAGATGCTTTTCATGCTCCTCCTCGGTTTTAGAATACACAAGGATATCATCAATGAAGATGAGAACAAACCGATCGAGGAAAGCCTTGAAAACTCGATTCATGAGGTCAACGAAGTAAGCCGGAGCATTCGTTAAACCAAATGGCATAACAAGCCATTCATAAGATCCATAACGAGTACGGAAAGATGTCAAAGGAATACTATCCTCAGCAATATGAAGCTGATGAAAACCGGTAGCCAAGTCCAACTGTGAAAAGACCTTAGCACAACTAAGCTGATCGAATAGATCATCAATCCGTGGTAAAGGATATTTATTTTTAATAGTAAGATCGTTAAGCTTGCGATAATCAACGCAGAGCCTAAGAGTACCATCGGAATTCTTTACGAAAATAGCCGAAGCTCCCCAAGGCGAGGAACTAGAGCGAATAAATTGCTTCGTCTCCAATTCGGATAATTGTTTGCGCATCTCTTCATTTTCCTTATTGGACATGCGATAAGGAGGACGAGTAAAAGGTTGAGCTTCAGAGATAAGATTAATTCTGAACTCAATTGCTCGCTTAGGTGGTAAACCTAAAACGGGCTCAAATATGTCGAAAAATTCATGGACAGCGTGAATTCGAGAATTGACGTCTTCCTCATCATCATCATCATTGTCTCGAGGATTTAAAGAATATAAAGATGCAGGCAAAGAAGAATCCGAATCTTTAAGAATAATAGAAATCTGATTTACAGATTGTGGATGTCGGAGATAAATAGTTCGCTCAGGACATAGGATATGAGCTTCATAACGGTTAAGCCAGTTCATACCCAATATCATTCCAAAGCCTAAGTAACGCATAACATGCAAATCGGCTAGGAAAGAAAAATCACATAAAATAATCTCCACATCTTTACAAAGCAAACTAAGAGTTACGGATCCACCAACATGATTCGCAATTTTTAAAGAAGTCATTAATGCAGTAACACTTGAGGAAAAAGTGTCTACCAGTTCCTTTTATATAAAAGAATGGGATGCACCCGTATCAAAGAGAACTCTAATAGGTTGATCATGAAATAAAATAATATCATCAAGAATGGAGTGAGAAATACCTTGGCCACGAGATGTGTTGCCAAGGGCTTGAGCCACATTCAACTTTCCTTCCTTCTTACCTTCACGTTTGAGGCATTGATGTATGTAATGATCTGGGCTCTTACAATAGCGTCAAGATTTGGGCTTAGAGCACTTATTCGCAAAATGATCCCCAGATCCACAGTTGAAGCATCTCGCACCACTTGGAGAAGGAGACTTTGCCACAGGGGTTGCATGCTTACCCTTTTTATTGGGATAAGGGCCTTTGAATTTACTGGGCCTCTTTTTGTTGTTGAAGTTGGGTTTGGAAGCTACTTCTTCAACATCACTTTCTTTATCAGCCTCTTCCAAACGAAGAGCGATATCTATAAGTTGGTCGAAAGGAACTTCTAACTTTAGAAGTAATGGCTTCTAGAGGCTTTTGTTTAAGCCATAAACGAACCTCTAGTTCTTCTTCAATGGGGTGTTGATGTATTCAACCCCATATTTGGAAAGCGACTCAAAGGCTGCGACATAATCAGTCACAGAGGACTCACCTTGAACAAGGTCTATAAAGCGTCGAGCCAGAGTTATCTTCTCTGCTTCTGGTACAAATTTTAACTCGAAGCGTGTCCGGAATTGCTCCCAGGTAAGGTTTGCTTCGTTGACTTCAGAAATAAGAAATTCATACCAGTCCAATGCTCTCTCTTGGAGCATACTGAAAGCCACCTGAACACGGTGAAGATCGACGAGATTCATGCGAATGAAGATTCGATCGCAAGTCCTCAACCAAGCCTGGACCTCGATGATAGTTTCAGAACCTTTAAATGGCTTCCCACCCAAGTTGGTGTAATCATTGCACAAACGTGCAAACCCAGATTTAGGATAAGTAGGTTCCGGATTAGAACCAGCTGCTTGAGCATTCGTGACAAGGTCAAGAAGTTGCTGGGTAGTCATAAAAACTCCAACTTGGGGTAGAGCACTAGATGGTCCAGCACTGGGACGACCAGGTCTAACCATTTCTCTTCCTTAAGAAAGAAAGAAGAGAAACAAGAAGATTATTCACTAATCAATATCTAGCAATCTTGCTAGAAAAAACAAGGAATCATAAAGGATATAGAATGAATCGGTACGACGACTTGAATTAATCCTAAGACATAACTCCTAAGGTGGACTTAGGACGATGATCCTTGTTAAGTTATTCTATATTGTTCCAAAGTTTGGCTTTGATACCAAGCTGTGACGCCCCACCTCTATACCCATGCTAGCCAAGAACACTACGGTGTAGTGCTGTCAGCTGGCACGGAGAATAAGGCTTTTGAGAAGCGACCATCCATGTGATTGCTTATCACACAATGGCTATAAATAATCTTCGGAAACAAACATAGAAGTAAGCATAACACAAATCAGTCACAGACATCCATATCACAAAGACGGAAGAAGATATGAATGTATAACTAACACATGAAAGTGTACATCAGAGTAGTGGTCAAAAAGATCCACAATAATACAAAAGAATAGCAACACATGCTATACAAAAGAATAAAACTATGAGTCTATATCTCAAGTGTATACAAACAAAAATTGCTAATCTAAATAGTTAGCCAAAAGTCAGAGTAGCAAATCCCGGGAAGAAGTCAAGCAGAAGCACCTGTAACATCTCGGTCTGACCCGAGTATTATTTAAGAAAATAATAAACGGATCAGTCTAGCTATAAATATCAGATGACATGTTATAAAATAAAAGATATGGCATAAACATAAAATATCCATACTGACATACTACTATAAGTATGCAAATGATGATCAACAGAAGATCAATCAATAAGAGATAAATCGATATCACAAGAATCTTCTCAAAGATCCAAAGAGGGCATCATACCCCAAACTTGTACTCATAATAAGTCAATGACATAAACTCCAGAAATCAACACAAGAAATCCAGAAATCGCAGAAAAAGGGAAAGAGGCCTATCACATTACGGTCCGAAGACCATGGGGAGCTACCCCATATGGGTGAGTCGGAATCACCCAGATGAGGTCTAGGCTAACCAAAAAGCAAAAAGGTATGTGTGAGTGGAATCACAAAAATGGTGTCTAGCCTAACCTCACAACAAAAAGGTATGTGTGAGTGGAATCACACAAATGGTGTCTAGACTAACCCTACGGACAAAGAGATATGTGTGAGCTGGAATCACACCCATGAGGTCTAGTCTAACCTTGCAAACAAAGAGACATCGCACAATTGCTAGTCTAAGTCATAAAATGATCGTCATGATCAACGAGAAGTGTCAATTACACTAAGCTAGTAAATATAAAAGTTTATCTTCGTGACCCATAACCACTTACGTAACTTAAATATTTACGAACAAACTGCAAATCTTCACTAGAAAATTGTCACAAGAGGTTCAATCGAACAAGTCTAAGAATTAACCGACGAAGTGAACGCAAGCGTTTCATACCACTTGTTTTACTAAGCCGTTTAATTATATTTCTCATCCGAGTGAGGTAAAGGTTTGTATATACTAGTAGAATGGAAAACGGGTTAAGAAAAGAGCTTTGTTATTGAAAATAGAGTTGAAATCATTTTGCTGAAAGGGTTTTGATATTTACTGCTAGTATTGAAACCTTCATATTTCTTAAGTTGTTATCCCGCCTTCTTAGCAAGGTCGTGATACCATAAAATCGACCGAGAAGCCAAAGATAGTTTGTCTCAAAGAATGGTCAACTCAGCATCTCAACAAAGCAAGTTCTGTTGAATGTTTTTCACATAAGATCCCCTACGGAGGGGTGGTCCAGGGCGTGGCAACCCGCCCAAGGTGGGGGTGCGGGGGCAACACCCCCGCTACGGGGTTCGACCTGCTCGGTCAGGTCGTGGGGGTCCAGGGGGCAGTGCCCCCGGCGGGGTGCGGGGCAGCGTCCTGTCCAAAACGGTACGACCTAGTGAAGACCTAAGGGAGGATAGGATCGAGCAACCTACGAGTATAAGGGGTCGAGCGACCTAGAGGTGTTCGCGACCTAACGACCTAAACAAGGTCGAGCGAGTTAAGGTGTTGCGTGACCTAACGTGTCACGCGACTTAACGAAGGCAAGGCCGAGTGAGCTAGGGTGATGCGCGACCTAACGTGGGCGAGCGACTTAAGGGACTCGCGACCTAATATAAACGAGTTAAGGAGTAATACACGACCAAGAAGGTGCGACCTAAGGTACACACGACCTAAGGGAGACTCGCGACCTAACAGTTGCACGGGTCGAGCGACCTAAAGGGTTGCGACCTAACGGTGTTCGCGAGTTAAGCAAGGAAAACGAACTACTGGTTGCCGACCTAAGAAGGAATAAGGTCCAACGACCTAAGGGTTCACGCGACCTAGTGGAACACGCGACCTAAAGGGTAAACGACCTAAGGTCCAACGACCTAACTCATTCGAGCGACCTAATGGTTTAAAGGCCTAACCCATGTGAACAACTTTAGGTCATACGACCTAAAGGGGAATGACCTAAGGTCACGCGACCTAACGAGGTAGGCAAGGCCGAGCGACCTAAAGGGGCACGACCTAAAGGCGAGCGACCTACGACTTACGACCTTGCGACCTAACTCCGAGGCGAATTTTCCACCAAAACGACCTAATTCCGAGGCAGTGCGACCTAACTGCAATTTTTCGCCAAAAACACTAAAAATTGGAGTTTTTCGCCAATCCAATCCAAACCAAATGCAAATGTACATGCTAAAGTGATGGGGAATCATTCCCAACAGTCCAATATAGTTATAGACTAGAATTGTGAGATAAAAGTCTCACCTTTGCACCAAATTTATGAAGAAAAGCTTGAAAGCAATGGAGAAGTAATCACAAGCTTGAATCCAATATCTTCTTCTTGAATTTGGAATTGAATATTGGATTTGCAAGAGAATTTGAGCTTGGAATATTAATTTCCCCTTCCACTCACCATTAGTGCTAAAGCTTGGTTGTTAGGAAATTTATGAAGAGTGAGGAGAAGGAGAGAAGTTGGTTTGAGTTATAATGGCAAATCTAACCCAAAGTCCAAAGTGGGAAAAGTAAGTGGAATTCCACTAACTCCAAACCTATCTATGTTTATACTTAAAAAAATTGTAAACGGCATTTCGAACTCAATGGAAGTGGTCTCGAGTCCTAATTTGACCATTTTCCAAGAGTAGCTTTTCGGACCAATATCTGATTAACGACAAAATATTTAAATAAAATATTTAAATATAAAATCGATAAATATGCGGGTTGTTACACCAGTTTTTCCTAACACTGCTTTAAGCCTTCCAAACCACACAATAAACGTCATATCCAATCTCGCTTCATTCCCAATATATATAACTCAATATCGCTACCATTAACTTCACATGCAACGTATAATCTCATACATATCACAAATAATCAAAAATATAACGTAAATTTCAATATTTACGTAAACTTTCATCTATTAAAACCAATATTCCATCAACCAAACAACCGCATCTACACAAATACTAATGTTCATAACATCTACAATCATCACTATACACAACCTTCAATAAAAAACCAACTCCGTCAACATAAGTCAATAATTAAAAGCCAAAAAAATTCTATACCTACTCATCATCATCATCTCCTAACGCATCCTCGCCAGGCATCCTCCCGTGCAAATGCGGGACACGTCTTATCGAAATATTTTCATGCTTTTCCATTGGATGGACGTGTCAAAGTTCCCTCTTTCTTTCTTCTCATACTGTGCCATCGCATATGACATGCCATGGCCAAAGATGCATAGAACTTTTGAAGTTTAGGGGTAATTGGTAAATAACGCATTTTCTTGTAAGAAACTTCTGTTTCTTTTTTTTTCTTGGTTTATACTTTCCTCGTTACATATATTGCAGTTCCTAAGATTAATGTCATCTTTCCAATACAATATGCAACATTTTATACATGTATATATCATTTGGTAAGGCAGCCCGAAAGCCGATAAAAGTGTTTTCACTTTATAATGATCGTCGCACATTAGATTATTGGGTGGCATATGCCATTTTGCAGCTTGTACAACTGCTATAAATCCAGCTTCTACAAAGTAGAATTTTGATTTCATAGTGATGTATTCGGTAGTTACTGATAATTCGGTTCCACTTTTACAACCATCCCACAACGGTCTCTTAGTGGCATCCAATGAATCATAAATTTTTTTTGCTCAAACATTCTTTCTTCTTCAATATGACGTCTTCAATATCAACTTGAACGATAGGGAACATTGATCTTACTGCATTTTCCACCATACCTTCTATTGGATTAACGGCAAATTTTCTATCGAGTTAGAAAATCACCCAAAAAATTTGAATAAAAATTACCGCAAGTGCACGGCGTACAATTTTAGTACATGGCAAGTACGGGTCGATCCATAGGGAATTGTTTTAGATTTTAAAAATCAATTGAGTCAATTTAGACCAAAGTGAGAGGAAATTGTTAACTACAAAAATAAAGCTAAAACTAGAATCAAAATGTGAATTAAAAAATATTAGATTAGAGAACAATTTAAAGGCAAATCCACTCTCATATTTTTGTAAATCAACAAACAGATAATTTGTGATCTCCAGTTATGAAATTAAGTGAAACAATCGTTGCATTTATCATGAGTATAGTTTGTTTATGTTCTTAATTAACATAACTAAAACCATCAAACTATAATACAATAATTATACCACTTATAAAATCTCATAAAAATGGAGCCAAAGCAAAAGCTATTTTAAGTATGGTCTATTTACTATTGTAATTAGTAATATAGATCATCAAATTTTGTTTTTACTTTCTTTTCAAAATCAAAAATCCATT
The DNA here is from genome assembly GCA_030765085.1 of Allium cepa. Lineage (NCBI taxonomy): Eukaryota > Viridiplantae > Streptophyta > Magnoliopsida > Asparagales > Amaryllidaceae > Allium > Allium cepa. The sequence continues at coordinate 691,244,087 of CM060937.1, read as the reverse complement.
AGCAAATGATGATGTAAATTGGGTTTATGTTGAATAAGAATAGCTCATTTGCATGAAAAATGTAAGCAATCAAACACACTTGTATAAACATATATCAAAATTCACTTTCATGAAGCAAAAGCTAAAGAGATCATGAATAATAAAAAATGTTGAAATTACATAAAGTTAGAGAGATTCATTACCCCTAAATTGAAGGGGTTTGGGTACTCATTTGTATTATGAAATCAACACTTATAAATTCCAACATTAGAAAGCAACAAAAATATAAAATAAGCAAAGGAAAAAAAATGAGATTAACTACTAACTACTTGCATAAAAATCAGTGCTACAATACTTGCATGAATTTAAATCTAAGCTATAAACATGAAATAAAGGAAAGCATAGTGATAAACATCAACATAAAGTAAAGAAAACACAAGTAGAAAAGTGAAGAGAAAGAGGTTAGGAAGCCATTTTTATTTCATGGAACATAGAGCTTACAACTTGCATTGTTTTTTCCTAACTAATTTCAATGAGTAAAAGATATTTACATGTATATAAGAGGGCTATTCATACATGCATAAAACCCTAATTCAATATTTAGGGAGCTTTCCATAATGCCTTTTAAGAAGCGTGGCCACCAAGTAGCCGTTAGCCACTAATTAATCCCTCATTAACTGTGCACGAAGCTTTAACCTCCACTTTTTGGTCAATTAGCTTCTAATTGTAGATTTAGGCAAGTGGGTGGGGTCCTCCATGATCTTGGGCTTAAATTATTTCTTTCTTCTTTCCTTTGTATTCATTTATGCATGCATATATCTTCGTGAATCCTTCTTCCATATGCATCAAAATTACCTATAAAAATAACAAAAACGTCTAAGTAAAAATTCTTAGATTGACACATGCACAAAAATGATCATTTTGCCTCTGAATGAAGAAGAGTATATGATGATTTGAAAACAATTGAATTTTTGTTTTAAACATGTTAAAGTCCTCAAATATGATATTTAATTAAATAAAAAGAGATAAAATATGGATGTTAATATATGCACATTTACGTGCACATCAAATACCTCCACACTTATCTTTTTATTCGTCATCGAGTAAAGAAAATCTAAGATAAATCTGTTTTCGTAGGGAGCACGATTGCATTGAGCGTATGCAACAAGCTGCTAAACATTTGGATGTCCCTAGTAAGACGAATGTTGTCTCATGAGGGTTTTTAGCGGATACTACCCACAAAATCCAAATGCAAAGTGGAAATATTTACAAATTGCAAGATTTATTAACAAAGAGATGAATGTGAGATTTTGAAAATATTTACAAAAGAAAGATTTACTTTTAAATCGACATAAATAAGTTAAATATAAGTTTCGGTCATTATCTTGAAAATTTAAGTCATTTACTCATCAAAATTTTCAAAAAAATCAAGTTATCATAACAAATAGACAATAGTTTAACTCGCTGTTTCGGTTGGTAACACGGTGTAATTACGAAATGGATCCTTAGTTGATTATCAAAGTTTGTAAAAGTGATATTCTCGTTTCTTTTCAATAAAAAGTTAAATCACACAAGTAAAAATAATGCTTAGAATTCAATTACTTACTCTATCTTATTTGGAAATTTTATTGATATTAACAATATTTACATTTTCCTATCTCAGGTAAACTTAGGCCAGATATATTACCCGTGCACTACCATGCGGACTGATATGAGGAGAATATAAAGCGTGGTTAGTGAACACACAACTATGAACAATTATCGACTATAGGCATTATTAAAAATAATTTTTATATATGCATACACCTAACTCATATAAACTCAGGCCAGATATACTGATCATGCACTGCCTTTCGGGCTTACGTGAGAAGGGTACAGAGCATGGCGAGTGAAAACATGAGTGTGAACACATGAATCTAGGTAAGTGTGTATATACATACAAATGTTTTTTTCTATTTTTTTAGAAAGAGAGAGTTTTGCAAAATCATCTTAGCACCATTTAACTTAGAAGATAAAAATGTTATATCCTTTACTTTAAATTTACCACTTTTTTAAACAAAGATCTTTAGTTAGAACATAGTTCAAAATTAACACATATGAACCTTCCTATATACTAGTTAAACCATCGTTATTTGTAATCAAACTTCATTTTTATTGTTGTTAAGACAAATAAATTTTCAAAATTTCGATTTATTAACCAAAACTTGTACTTATCCCATAGTGTTTCTTCAAAAATAAATCAAAATGCTAAAGAAGAAAATGTTTTTGAGATTTAGAAATTTTGTGATTTATTTTTAGTTAAATGAAAATTTAAAAATGCCATGAAAAATTAAAAAATGAAAATGAGACTCCCCCCCACACTTAATTTTTTAACCGTGTCCCCATAGTCAGTGCACGATATGATGAATATAAAGGGGAAAAATATGTACTTATTTACAAAAGAGGATTACATTCTTACTAAACGTAGCTTGGCTCATGAAGGATTATGAGCTCCTCCTCTTGGTCAGTTGGCAATTTAAAGAAAGGTTTCAAACGATGACCGTTGACTTTGAAAATCAGTCCACCCCCAAGGTTTCTATTTCTATGACACCATGTGGAATAACAGTTCGAACCATAAATGATCCGGCCCATCTCGATTTAAGTTTCCCAAGGAATAAATGAAATCTTGAGTCATATAAAAGAACTTTTAAGTTATGAGAAAACGTTTTCCTTAGGATTGACTTGTCATGAAAATTTTTTGTTCTTTCTTTCTAAATTTTCTCATTTTCATATGCATCATTCCTAAATTCTTTTAGTTTATTGGGTTGTAGTTTTCGATTTTTGCCAACTTTCTTAAGATCAAAGATTAAGTTCATTATTGCCCACAACGCTTTATGTTCGACTTTAATAGGTAAATGGAAAGCTTGACCGTAAACTAAATGAAATGGGGATATCCCAAGGCTTGTTTTAAAAGTGGTACGGTAAGCCCAAAGTACATCGGTCAATTTCTAAGACCAATCTTTTCGATTTTTGTTAACAGTTTTTTCTCCAAGGTTTGATTTATTTGTTGATTTGAAACCAAAACTTGGCCACAAGTCTGAGGATGTTAAGGAGTGGATAACTTTTGGGTAGTCGAGTATTTTTTCATTAATATTTCGAAAGAATGATTGCAAAAATGGGTTCATTTATCATTGATTATTGTGCAGGTGTGTCGATCCTCCAAAAGATGTTTTCTTTGAGAAATTTCACAATAATTCTATGGTCATTGGTTATGCAAGGAATGGCTTCAATCCATTTCGAGACGTAACCGACAACGAGAAGGATATACAACTTTCCAAAATAATTGGAAAAATGTCCCATAAAGTCGATACCCCAAATATCATAGATTTTGATCATCGGAATGGCGTTTATAGGCATCATATCTCGTCGAGAAATTCATCCAACCGTTTGACATCGATCGCAAGCTTTACAAAATTTAAACGAGTCTTTGAGAAGAGAATGCCAATACAAACTACACTGAAGCACGTTTTCCATAGTTTTTTAAGGAAAAAAATTTCCACCACACGCTTGATCGTGGAAAAACAAAAGAACACTCCTAATCTCATTATCCGGTATGCAACGTCGGATGATTTGGTCGGGATAATATTTGAACAAGTATGGATCGTCCCAATAGAAATATTTCACTTGGGACATGAATTTTCATTTTCCTGTTTGGACCGAGATGAGAGAGTTTCTTTAGTGACTATGCAGTTCACTATATTAGCGTACCATGGATTGATAGAAATTGAAAGAAGTTGTTCATCGGGGAAGTTTTCATTGATTGGTAAAGAAGATGGTGCGTTCGAAAGACAAGACAAGTGTTCGGCTATGATATTATCGGTTCCCTTTTTTTCTTTGATTGTAAGGTTGAATTCTTGAAGTAAAAGGGTCCAACGAATCAAATAGGATTTTGCATCCTTCTTAGCGAAGAGATATCGAAGCGCAGAATGGTCCATATACACAATAATGTGTGAACCTATCAAGTAAGGTCGAAAATTTTCGAGCGCAATAACAACAGCTAGAAGCTCTTTTTCGGTCGTTGTGTAGTTAAGTTGAGCGTCACTCAGAGTCATACCTACGTAGTAAATGACATGAAGGATTTTATAGATGCGTAGTCCTAAGACAGCACCAACCACAAAGTTAGAAGCATCAAACATTTTTTAAAATGGAAGATCTCAATTGGTTGTGCAAATGATTAGAGCAGAAATGAGTTCATTTTTGAGATGTTCGAAAGAAGAGATACAATCATCGTTAAAATCGAAAGAAACGTCTTTTAAAGGAAGTGTTGTCAAAGGACGAGCGATTTTGCTAAAGCCTTTCACAAAGCATTGGTAAAAGCCAACGTGTCCTAGAAATGATTGAATATCCTTAATAGATTTAGGAATGGATAAGTTTGCAATTATATCAATTTTCGCTTTATCTACCTCAATGCCTTTATTTGAGATGATATGTCAAGGACTATGCCTTATTTGACCATAAAGTGGCATTTTCCCCAATTTAAAGCCAAATGTTTTTTTGTACATCGATTTAGAATCGACTCGAGATGATGTAAGCATTAGGAAAAAGAACCGCCAAAGATAGAGAAATAGTCCATAAAAACTTCTAGAAAGCGTTCAATCGTTTGAATTGTTCTTGACAACGGTTAGCCCAAACTTTTTTGGTACAACGTGAATTGGGCTAACCCTTGAACTATTAGAGATTGGGTAAATGATTCCGTTGTCGAGAAGTTTGAGAATTTCATCACGCACCGCATCTTTCACTTTTGGATTAAGCCTTCGTTGAGCATCACGAACAGGCTTGGCATCGTTGATTAAATGAATGCGAAGTTGAACAAGAGCGGGACTAAATCTTGTTATATCGAAGATCGACCATCCCATCGTTTCGTTATTTTTCAAAAGAATAGAGTGTAAGGAGGTTTCTTGATCAAAAGGGAGAGTTGTGGAAATTAGGACGAGCAGTGTTTCGTTATTACCTAAGTATGCATACTTAAGGTGATTGTGAAGTGGTTTGAGGTCCAACTTCAGGAGGTTTTATCAAAGATTTAGGTTGAGATTTAGATTCAACCAGAAGCGATTCAAAAGGAAGAGTATTCAATCCCATTGGGAATTTCGTGAAATAATTTTTCGCACTCAGCCTCATGTTCATCAATAAGGTCAAATGTCTCGTTTTCAAAGTTTTCTTGAATAGCACAAACTTCCAATGTTTGGTTGCGAGGTTCATTTGATTGGCTTTCAAGATTGAAAATGTTGAGATCGAAATTCATGATTCCAAAAGAGATTTTCATCGAACCGTTACAATAATTGATTAAGGCATTTGACGTGGCTAAGAATGGTCCGCCTAAAATCAATAGAATTTGACTCGCGGGATTTGTCACGGGTTTTGTTTCAAGAAAAATAAAATCGATGGGGAATATGAATTGCCCTACTCGAATGAGCATGTCCTCTATTTATCCCATGGGCATCTTAATCGAGCGATTGGCAAATTGAAGCATGACTTTTGTGGATTTGATCTCACCTAAGCCTCATTTTTTGTACACGGAGCATGGAATCAACTTGACACTCGTGCCTAATTCTATCAAACATTTTTTAATTTTCTTGTCTCCAATTGTACACGAAATCATAAGGCAACCAGGATCTTTGCATTTTACGGGCATGGATTGGGACAAAACTTCACTCAAACTAGTGGCTAAGAAGACTTTTTTAGGCACTTGAGTGTGTCAATTTTTGGTGCGCAAGTCCTTAAAGAATTTCGCCTATGTGGGAACTTGCCGAACGATGTCAAGAAGCGGGATGTTCACTTTTACTTGTTTATACATCTTTTCCATTTGGTTCGAGCGTTTCTTTGGTCGAAGACAATGTGGAAATGGAACACGATACTTGGTAGGTGGGTCTACTTGAGAAGAAGAAGAATAGTTTTGATTGGCATTCAATTCAACGTTTGGCTCCACGTTTATTCCGATTCATTTGTTGTTTTAGAAGTATCGAGAGAGGTTTTCAGTAAATCGTTTGGATTACCAAATGGATTATCGATTGTTTACAGAATGTAAAGTTGTGATAGCATTCAATTGGGTGACATTGCCATCTTGAACAACATGGCTAGATTTGAATTTACATTTTGATTTCTGGGATTTGGAAGGGGCTGGCTTGGGAATGTTCCTCGTTTGCGTTCACTTACAGACGTGGCTAATTGACTCATTTGCATTTCGAGTTTTTCATTTGGTTTGTGTTTTGCATATATGAAGTCAATAAATTTTGCAAATTATTGTTTGATTGAAGACTTTGGGTAGTTGATTTAGCCAACATTTCAAGAGTTTTATCAAGCGAAGTTAAAGGTTTATCTTCTTAGGGAGGATGAGTAGCATTTGGTTGAAAATTTGATTGTTGCGGTTGATTATGAGATGGACCTGTAAAGTTTGGTTGAAAATTGTTGGGCTGAAAGGGAGGATTCAAAGCATTATTCGGGAATGCTTGAAAATTAGGACTAATCGTATTCGTGTTGGGATATTTTGGTTCCATGCAAAATTCGAATAATTTCTTCATCCAGGATTATACGTTGGAGAAAACGGGTCGTTTTTGGCCTTATTGAAAGCATTGATTTGCTCGACAAAATTGGGACACTAATTGGCTATATGATTAGGATTGTTGCATTATTACACATCGAATGGGAAGCTTGGTTCATTTGATTCGATGAGAAAACATTATTGAATTTTTTAATCATTCCGTCGATCTAAGCTTCCAAAGAAAAAGTACATCCTATCGAATGTGCAATAGTTCGTGAGTAAATTGATTTTTGTTTGAACGTTACCATTGGGATAATTATTCAATGAGGTTTTCAAGAAATTACCAAGCATCGTCGTGATGTTGAGCAAGAAAGTTGCCTTGGCACATTGATTCGAGCATGGTTCGTGATCTGTTTTTGAGCCCATCGTATAAGATTTGGCAAATCATCCATTTTTTGAAGTTACAGTGTGGACATTTTATCAAAAGCTCTTTAAATCTTTTAAAATATTTCCTGAATGGTTTTCCCTTGAATTGATGAAAAATTACAATTTCGTTTCGGATTCTACTCGTTTTTTCCAAGTGGTAGAATTCTTTTGAGAATGCTTTTACGAATTCTTCCCATGTTTTAATCGAGTTCGATGGCAAGTTGTACAATTATTTTTCATCTTAATCCGTAAGAGAAAGTAGGATTAATCGAAGTTTGATTCCGTCATCAGAACGCTGTTGGAGTTTAATGGTTGTGTAAACATGTTCGAATTTAGTCAAGAAGATGTATGTGTCATCGTGCTCGAAATTGCCAAATTTTGAAAGCATGGCAATATGGTTCGAGTGTGTTTCAAAATGGTTAGCCATAGGGGTGGGTAACATGATGCGAGATGGAATAGAAACTCTATTAGGAAAGATTCTATCCATAAGAGTTTAAGGGGCGTTCTCGTTCGCCATTTCGGGAGGATCGTCTGTTCAAGTTAAATGACTAAATGTTGAGTCACGAGTCTAACGATTTGTTGGTATGTCATGAGTCCATTTACTCATGCACAAGTGAAAGTCGGGAAGAGAAAAAAGTAGAAACGAGTTTAGAGAATGAAAGAAGATTTGAAAAATGAAGTGAAAAATTGTTTTTTTTTTGTTTTTTTGTAAAAGGAAGAAAACTATTTACCAAGTGAAATTTATTTTGAAAAGAAAAGTTTGAAATTTGTTTTGGCTTTTCAAACTTTTATATGTTTTTTTTTGAATTTTCAAACTTTCAAATATTTATCAAAGAATTTTTTTAAAAAATGAAAATTTGATTTTTGTTTTTTTTCGTTTTTAAATTTTCATTTTTTTTGTTTTTTTAAAAGATTTTTTTTTTTTGGATTTTTGTTTTTGATTGAAAATTTTCAAAGGAATGGATTTAAAAAGATTTTTTAAACAAAAAAGGTTAATTCAAATTTACAAATTTTTTGATTTTGGCTTTTTTTTGTTTATTTATTTTCTTAAATATGCCCAAACTATGCAACTAATGAATGCAAATGACTTAATTATAGTTTTCTGTCCTTAGTAGCTCCTAACCTAAAATTGTATAATCACACTTTGTCTTAAATCAACAAAAATATTCTCAGCCAAGTAACGGACATGAATTATCGGTGCACCACAAATCACCGTAGCAATGCAGCCGCAGGTTTAAGTACCTTTAGAGGAACATACATTATAATATTTGTGAATCACTGTAATATTTATAAATTGTTATTACTCTGCCATAGCATCGACATCAAGAAATAAAATTGTTCAAGGAAAACAATTGTGAAGATACAATTAAGCCCCTTGGTAAGCTCGCAACACCCTTAAGTCAGATGTCTGACCTTTGTTGTTAGTCAAATTCTACAATGAATGTGTTTGTGGGCTAAGGAAAGGGTAATAAAATCCCTTACCTTATGTGAATTGGGGTATTGCCCTTAGAAGATAAAACAAGATGAGATGAATGCAAAAAAAACTAAACGTGAATTTATAACGCAACTAAAGTCAATTTTGTTTTGTTTTGAATTTTTTAATTTTTTTAATTTATAAATGCAAATGCAAGCAACCAACAATGCAATTAATAATAAAACTAAAGATGAAAGCACGATAGTAGAGCGTGCAGAATTATTAGCAATTTTTATTTTTTTATTTTTTTTAAGCAAGCAGCAATTATTATTTTTTTGCAAGAAAATCCTTCTTTTTCTTGCAATTTTCTGCTTTGCCAACCTGAAAATAAAAACAAGATTTATACACAAGTTTTTTTCTTCTTTTTAAAAGAGAAAAGGAAATAAAAATTTACAAATAAAAGGAAAGAAAACTTTTCAAAAGAAAAGGATTTCTATTTTAATGAGAAATGGGAAAAATAATTTTACAGAAAGGAAAACATTTTTTTAATTATATATATATATATATATATATATGTATGTATAAAAGAATTAAAACAAAGAAAATTAAAACAAATGAAATCGAAAGAAACAAAACTTAAAAATTCTTATTAGTCACACCAAGTCGAAAGAGAAACCATTTTTTTTTCTTTTCTACTTTTTTTTAGTATAATAAGGATTGACGAAAGAGGAAAGAAGAAAAAAATTAATTAAAAGAAACTAAAACAAAACAATATAAACAAACAATATATATGTGGTAATTGGCGTACAAGTCAAGACCGGCCCAAACAATTCCACGACCACTTCAATTTTTTTTTATATAAGCGAATCAAAACTGCCTCCTTCTTTCTCTTTTTTTATAAATGAAATAGATGAATCGACCGTAAAAAGGAAATTCAAAACAACACACTCAAATTCAAAATTCAAAAGGAAATTATGGCGATTTTGGGTTACTCGAGTGTTTGGGTTTTCGGTCGAAGGAGGAAGGTGTTCGATTTTGTGGAATGGCAGCGGGCCGATGTGCTATCGCGATTTGATTTTTGGGTTAAAGGAGAGGTTGTGGTGGCGGGATTTGTGGGTTGCGTGGTGGACTTCGAAAGTCGCAATTTTGGGATGTATAGAGACACTCGGTCTCGAGGATGTGGTGATGAAGGCAAGGATGCGAGGCTGTAGATTGGTTAAGAAAGTGGGAATAGTAGGAGATGTGATGCAATCAGTTGACAATGGATGTTGCGGTGGGTTGAAGTAGGATGAAGTGCAGAGTTGATTGGGATGAAGTTTGTCAAGGCAGGAAGTGGTTTTGTGATGAAGTTATCTGCAGTTGTGTTTCGGGCTAAATGGTATGTGTAAGGTGCTGGTGGGTCTGGAGTGGTTGCCATGGTGTTTTGATGGTTTCTTCAATGAAAGAGAAGGTGTTCGACGGATTGGAGAAGGTGTTTGAGATAATGTCTTGAAGAGGCTAATGCCAATGAACGGGCACTGCTGTATTTGTGCATCAGGGTTAGTGATATTTGAGGTTTCTTGCAGTTCAAGCAACTGAATTGATCCAAGAATTGATTGAATATGATCGGCGCTTGGTGGTTTTGAAGGATGAGATTGGGTAAAAAAAACATTGACGGTTTGGAGCAGCAATTCAAATGAGTTCAAAACTGCCTTCTTGATCAAGAAACAAGAACATGTATACAGGCAAACCAATGTCAAAAAAGAACAATCAGCACTGGAAATTGCTAACAGCACATATGAATAACGAATACTAACAATTGATATAATAACACTGTGAAAATTGCAAGATTATCAAAAACTGAAACAAGTATCTGATCAACAAGGAAGGTAAAGTGCTTAACTATGAACAAGATTTTTGGAACTAATAATAGAATTGCAACTGATATTGAAAGGAAATGAAAATGAACTAAAATGGATATAACAAGAAAGGTAAATGGCAAAAAGAAGAACAGTAAACTAAATTGCAACTGGAATGAAAGATCTAAGTAACAAGTTGGAGAAGAAGAACTAAAAACAATTCAACGGTTGAAAGAAAATGAAAAATTAACTTCAGATTTCTTCACTGTAATGGTGGACAAAGCAGAAATTAAAGAAGAAGAGATACTAGATTTGTAACAGGAAATGAAAATGAAATGATATTAAGCTTCAGATTTCACCACACCACAACAACAGATACAACTTTGTATTTATATAGTTTTCATCAATAACGGGCTAGATTTACATAACAACCCAATCAACATACAACTCGAATATATAACAACATACAAAGATATTCAAAATACACTGCATCACTCGACTGCCTCAGATCTGGTAACAGTAAGTGTGCACTTGCACACATGCACAGCCAACAATTCCTTCAGCCATATCATATCTTCATCTTCACACCTCACTGCCAGTTTAGTGATGTTAGCTCTGATGAACTCCGGCCTGAGGTTTTTTCTTTTATTTTTTTGCAACTGATCCTCTGGCTTCTTCCATTAGTAGCTTAAGTAGATCTTAGTTGTTACATCTCCTTTCCTCTTCAAGAACGACCTTGTCCTCAAGGTCGAGTGGTAGCAAAGGAGGTGGCCATGGTGGTTTGTATGAACTTCCATTAGTGATGACATCTTCAAATGAAAAGAGTATTCTCTTATCTCCATTAATATAAGTTGTTTTAGCAACCTCAAGTACCAGGCAATAATCACTTAAACCCTTATTGGCATCACCTGATCTTATTATAATCATATTACCTGTTTTGAAAACAACCGTTGATGGTTGATGAATCGCTTCACATGAATTACTTGCAGGTGCATTCTTACCTACTTCCTTATTTGTTTGTTTTTCTACATCTGCACCTTTAAATATAGTCTCCAAAATGGTCGCTTCTTGAAAAACCATACCAAGTGATTCCTTTGTATTCAAATCTATGTCTCCATTTTTGCATGAAGCTTGACATGAAAATATGGCTTTAGTGTCTACTTTCGATTGAAAGGGGACTTTTTCCTCTACTATTTCAATTTCAGACAACGATACTATCTCATGGGCTGTTTGAATGACAACAGTGTCTTGGTCTACAGGTAGGCAACCAGCATCAGAAAACGAGTTATCTTTAGCAATCAGATCTTCATAAATTTGGGGAATTGATGAATCATGTTCGCATAGGTTTGATGACAAGAATCCCTTCGTATTTTCAATCAACAGTTTGTGTGCATCTAAAGAAACTAACCCTTGGTTATTATCACAAGCGAAATCAGCCTGTACACATTTAGTTGCAGTAATACAAGAATTCTTGAATAGTTCACCCAAGTTCACAGCGAAGAACCCAAATTCATTGATACATGAATCATAACCGGTAGGATATTGTTTTGTCAACTCGATGCAAATATCCCAAATTCTGTAAGAAAGACCAGTGATCCTTTTTTCCTCAAACTTTGAAAGAGTTGTTGCTAATATGCTACTTTGAAGGGAAGTGATAATATCACTGTTAACGCTAAAATTTGAACGCTAACACCCCGGTGTATGAAATGAGATTGTGAAAGCACCACCCGATAGCTCGGGAACAGATTATAATCAGATAATAGCGAAAAAGCAGTAAACAACAGCAATTTTATAGTGGTTCGGCTTAAGAGAGAGCCTACGTCCACTTTGAATATCTTTATTGACGATTTGATTACAAGTCGATGCAATTACACTTTGATTACAACACACTTCGAGTTACAAGCGACTTAGAACAAGTAGCCTAAACTTCAATGTCGATCCAAATCCTTGAACTCATGTTGGACATGTATGATTTCTTCGTGAAGTTCCTTGAGGCGTTTTTTATATCTCAAAAGCTTTAAGTGTTGGAGTAGTTTAGAATGCAGCAGAGTAGCGGCGCTTCGAATCAATGAGCCAAAAGTCCCTTGAATGTTGGAGGTGGCCATGTATTTATAGGAGTTTTCAGCCCTGAGTCGTGAGTCGTGTTCGACTCATGCTTGGCTCGTGGCCGAGTCAAATTAGGTCGTGGCCGACTCATCGAACCAAGCCCTTGGCTTCTCCATGGCCCATTCCTTTGCTGGATTTTAAGCCAAGTCCTGAGTCGCTTACGAGTCAATCCTCATTGGCATAGGCGCTGTGGCAATGGACTACAACTCAATGGTTTTAAGTCGTGGACGAGTCGTTCTGAGTCATGAGTCGCTAAGTCATTAACGACTTATCAGGTAGCGGTATATAGGTGAAGCGACTTAGGGACTTATCTTCTTAGGTTGTCAATCCTCTTGAGTCGTTTCTTATGATGAGTCGTGGACTTGTTGAGTCGCTGAGGTGATAGCCTTGATGAGTCGTTAACTAGTTAAGCCACTCTGCTCCTCTAAGGCATTAACTCGTTGAGTCGTTGACCCCCATAAGTCGTGAGTCGCGCAATTCTTTAACTTGTGCAATTCCTCAGTTCAGTTGAGTCATTGATCCACTGAGTCGTTACAAGCCCTGAGTCGTTGGATCGGTGTAGGCCTTGAGTCATCTCATATGAATCGTAAACTTCGTTGAGTCGGTAACTCACTGTGTCGGCCTGTCTCATGAACCGCTAATCCCCATGAGTCGTTCCATTCCTTTAAGTCGCCGTGAACCTTAACTCGTTAGCTAATTAAGTCATAACAAGTTGAGTCGGCCTGAGTCTTAACTCGTTGGTGAAAACGGGGTTAACATTTGCCCCTCGAAGTACACGCCTAAGTCGTAGGTCGTGTACTTCGACTCATCTTGACTCGCATGTGCCGACTCATGTTCCTCCACTCTGGTATAAAAGGCATGAATCGTCACCTTTATCTTCTTCTTCTCATACCAATATCGTAAGTCATTTTCTGCCATTAACATTCCTCCGACCTTTCGAAAGCAATTCTATTCCAACTTCCTGCTAATAATCTTTGTTGCGTAAGTGAGTCTGATTCTCTCTCGATTCCTCACTGTTATTGAATTACGAATCCGGACTCCTCATTTTTCTGACTCCGATGCATCTTTATGCCATGTTCCATCGCGACTCATGCATTTTTTTGATCAATTTACAACTGCCATCGATTATACTATTGTTATTGCTCGCGATAACATAATAGCGCGTCAGATTCGTTGCAAACTTGAAGCGATTCGAATTGGTCCTGTGAGTGATTTTCTGATGGTGTGAGGTGAAGACAATGGGTTATAGTGCCTTGAATTATTTGGTCTGCGAGTTTGGAGGAGATGAAATGATCCTTAACGGGTTAATGGGTTAGAGAGAAGATAACCGATTGAGGAAATGACTTAGGATTCTCATGACCTAGTTGGTTTTTTGATGACTTAGGTTTTTGGTCGTACGAGCGACTCAGCCCTTTAGATCCTCACCGCGACTCATCCGTTGAACCGTGAACGACTCAAACCATCTGCCGCGAACGACTTAAGCCATAGGCCATGAACGACTCAAGTCATAGGTCGTGAACGACTCAGGTCATAGGTCGTGACTCAAGGCCGAGACAGGACTTGGATTGCAACCTAGGATTTGAGTCGCGGCCGAGACAGGACTTGGAGAATTTCACACTGCTTTGAACTAAAAAAAATTTCTTTTACCATGCCTTACGACTTAGAGAACCAGTGACTCAAGGCATCAATGTCTTGGAGCATAAACAACCTAGCTTAACTTGCTTCATAAACTTTAAAACGTGGACGAATTATCACATTGTACTGCTTTGAAGCATAATTCTGACTCGATCTTTGACTTGAATTGCTGAAATAAACTGCCTGAATATTGAATTGTTTGGACTTTAACCTGCTAAACTTTGTTGCATATTTTAGTTTTACAGATTGCTTCAGTTTGCAAGTATACAACCTGTTTAATACAATAATCACAGAGAATCGAGACGAATATACTGCCATTGATTGCCCACATCCAATGACAAATTAGTCAATAGAAGATAAATGTTAAATAGATTGCGTGAATGAAGTACTTTAAACCAACGAATCCAAGTAGAGTGCTAAAGCAATGTTGAAATAGTCAACTGAAATTGACCAGTTTGCACTAACACTATACTTGAAACTTTAAATTAACAAGTCCTGAAATTTAGTAATTGATCAATTGCCAACTAGCTTAACTTCAGTTATATTTACTTGTTTATCTTCATTAGTTCTGCACAACACTTCACACTTTTAGGAAACGTGCACCTTCACATTTGAACATCCAGTTGCTTGTGTAGAATGACTTCTCAACAAGAAGAACCGATGGGCCAGGCTGAAGATGTCTTCCCAGTAGCCAACCCATTGGATAACCCTCCGGAGAGAACTTCCACAACTCTGAATCAGCGGGTGTTTGACCAATTGCGCATCCAGTTTGGCATTGCCGAAGCTGATGCCTTACTGCCGGGGCCAAATGATACTGCAGATAGGCCTCCTCTCGGCTTTATTGCTGTCAATCGCCAAATGTGCTTGAGCGGTGCCATCCCACCTTTTAATGACTTCCTTCAGCAGTTCCTGCTTCGGTTATCTATCTCTCCATTCCAATTGCACCCCAATGGCCATGCCATTCTGATGGGGTTATGTGTGCTATTTAGGAGAGTTTTGGACCGATTACCGAGCTTTGGGGAAATCTGCTACTTCTACTCATTCACGAAAATTAAAGATCATCCCTCTATCGTAGTTATAAGGAGTGCTCGAAACCGCAAACTCATCACTGATCTTCCTGAAAGCGTTCATGGATTTCTAAATCAATTTTTCTTTGTTCGCTGTCCTCCAGGGTTTTATGCCATCTGGAGAGTAGGAAGTAGGATTTCCTGTCTTTATTTCTCCATTCTTGAGCTTTTCGAAATCTGAGTTGCTAAATGCTAACTTCGCTTCTTGTTTTCCTGTTTTAGCACTTCCTCCTCCCTCTAGAGATCCGTGCTATAAGCAAATTTTTGAAAGACTGAATGCCGTGGCGGCAGAAGAGAGGAGTATAAAGTTTTTGTTAAATGATGAATTTTTACATCAATATGGGCTTCTTCATTCCTCTCGCTTCACTCAGCCTCATGAAGTTCCAACTGAAATTCCCGATTCTCCGATGGAAACTCCTGATGCCCCGGTCTCTACTAAAGAGCACATGCGGGGAGGAACCTCTACAGAAACTTCACTAGTGAAGTGTTCAACTCCGAAGGATGCTGCGGGGCCGTCTGACAAGTCTTTACTTGCCCCAGTTATCGAAGAAGAAGAACCTCCACGATCTTCCGGGAGATCTGCTAACGAAGGAGTTGAGAAAGCAAGTCCCAAAAAGCATGATGGTGATGATCTTTTTGAGGGGTTGAGCGACCTAATGGTGACTTCACAAGAACTTTTTAAAGACGATGTTTCCAAAACTATCTCTTCTGTAATCGAGGCGACATCTTCTCTACAACAAATGCCAACTCCTCCTACTCAAGTTATCACCTCCTCTACTCCACAGAGTGGTTTGTAGCTTGATGCGTGTAGTTTACACATTACACAACACTTAGGATTTTTCAGCACTTGTTTTTGTTTGACTTATTTTTTCTAAAGGCTTTTAAGACTTGTCTTTTTGCCTTTCAGATCCTTCAATGGGGCGTAGCGGCAGCGGTTCTTACTATAAAGACTTCCAACGCTATGGAGGGCGCGGCAACTATGATTACAGACGCTACCTTACTGGTCCCAGAGAAACCGACGAGCAGAGAGCTGCTCGAAAAGCTAGAGAGGGGAGAGAATATGAAGAACGTCACGAGAGGGTAGATGTGCGACATGAGTCTTCTTCAAGAGGCGATGACTCCCACAAACGTAAAACACATGATGGTCGGGGGAAGAGCCACATTGTTGAGGACCCGAGCAAGCGGGCCAAGCCTAGTGAGAAACACGCATCTGCAATATCTGAAAAGTTTGACGCTCCCATTTCTATCGACATTCCTTCCAAATCCCCTGCTCTTGAAGGAAGCGCTATTCAAACACTTCTTAATAGGCCTTCATATCGTGTTGAAAGGGGCCCACCAACCCTACAGAACCGGTTCCCGAATTGGTGTTTAAAGGGAGTTCGCTTCGATCTTGATTTAGTTCCCATCGATAAAGAAGCCATGTACCAAAATCTTGATGCCGTTAGTCTCGATATTGAAAGAATGTTTGGATGGAAAAAGCTCGTTGATGAACTCCAAAGGGTCAATCGAGCCAATATCGAGGCGATGCTAACCATGGAGAATGATAAGTCGGAATGGCAGAAGATTCTTGACCAGCACTACATTGAGATGAATAACATAACTGAGTATAACGAGAAACTTGAAGCTGAAGTCAAGCAGCTTAAAGACGATCTTGCCACCTCTTCTAACACTTATACTCAAAGAGAAGAGGTGCTACAAAAACAAGTGCGGGATGCACATGCTGGCAAAAGAGATGCCGAAGCTAAACTTGAGAGGCTAGAAGAGGTTGTAGAGAATTACCGCACTGATGCCGCTCAGTTGCGAAGTAAAATGAGC
The DNA here is from genome assembly GCA_030765085.1 of Allium cepa. NCBI lineage: Eukaryota > Viridiplantae > Streptophyta > Magnoliopsida > Asparagales > Amaryllidaceae > Allium > Allium cepa. The sequence goes on along the minus strand of CM060937.1, from coordinate 691,227,290 downwards.
GCCCAAGACATGGAGATTGAAGCATTAAAAGCTCAACTTGCTAAAACCGAAAAAGAACGAGATGAGGCCATGGCCGGCAAAGCTGCATCTGAAGAATCTATTCAAGCCATGGAAGCCAACGTCAGTTCAACTTTATTCGACTTTTACTTGCACAGCGTCTTAGGGCATGGCAGTCTCTCTTTTCTCGGTCCTAAATACGAAATCACTTTGGCTGAAGTGTGGGAAGCTGCTCTCGACATGTTCAAAGGCGCCGGGTATACCGAGGAAGAGCTTGAGGCGCGCTACCTAGATGAGGAAACTCGCGCTGCTCTTGCGAAGGGAAAAGAGCAACTCGCCAGAGTGCGGACTGGGATGGCGGAATAGGAATGTTCTGAAAAAGAATTACCACCTACTACCTCCGAACGTCCTTTAGTTTCTCCTGAAGTTGACATCACAGGTTCCAGTGCTCATTCCCCGCCTCCTACAAGAACCGGGGTAATTACCCCTACTGATGATGAGGCTTTGGAGGATATTGGAGCTCAAAATTATGAGATTGAACTAACGAAGCAAATATCTTCAGTTAACTTTGACATTGGTCCGATTCAGGTGGATTGCCTGCTTGCTCCTCAAAAGTTTGATGAGCTTCTCGATTACTTCTTGAATCTCGACGAACCCATATCTCCCTTCTTTTGGGGAGATACTAATATTTTTAATTTCTCTTCTTCTGCAGTTGAAACACCAAGTGCTGTGCAAACTTCGCCTCCTCCGGTTATCCCTCCTCCGTCTCTTCAGGTGGCTCCTCCTTCTGCTTCACAGCCCGGGTCACAAGAGGAGCAAATTGAGGCTCTTCTTGGCTTAGATGACCCTATCGCTTCGCAAGAGCAGAAAGACGAAGCACTTGAAGGAGGCGAGATCTCTCTGGAGCGGACTCCTTCTGATGACGTAATTTTGTCTGCTCTTGTTACTCCAGGGAGTGAGTCTTCTTCGAAGAGGAGAAAGAAGCACGGAACATCGAAGAGGAGGGGGAAGAAAATCATTGCTACAGAAGAGGAACCGGAAATTACACCAGTTGCACCTCCCTCTCCTTCTTCCCTTATGCCTTCAGAACGTCCTGAAAAGCTAACCATTCGGCCGGGCAAAGGGTCTAAAGGTGGCAAGAAGAAATGAAGATTTCAGCTTTTAGCTTCTTGTCTTTTGCATGTACCGGTCGAGAATTGTGCGGGTACCGGCCCCTGCTTTTTATTTTGAAACTTGTATCTGCAATACAATTGAATAAAATGATCCTTTATTTGTACAGACTCCTGTTTGAATTTGAGAATGCATTTATTATTCATTTTTGCACAAGTTTATTTATATGATATTGCAGCGGGCTTATGGCATGTTGTTTGAGCATTACTTTCGCCGATGTGGCTATACCATATTGTATATAACTATATCATTTTGCCCCCATACGATAAGCTTGCTGCAATATTTTATACTTCGAGGGGAATTGCACTCTTATTTTCTGAAGAATAATTATTTCATTCTTGAATAAATTCTCCGTAGAGTACAACTCCCTTCATATAAGTTTTTTACGCTTTGTCCTTCGAAGAAATCACTTTTTCTTTTGCTTATGTACACGTTTTACCAAGTGAATTCTTCTATGAGGTAAAGCGGGCCTCTGAAGGGTACTTCAACTTTCTTTCTTTTTTTTTTTTTTAAGGAAGGTTATTTTCCAGAATAGGTAAATCACTCTTCCTTTGAAAGTTAAAGTGTGCTCTTGATGAGGACTTTTTTTTTCATAGAAAGTTGTACCTCTGAGGAGGGATTTTTTCACGTTTCAACACTTGGAAGTTTTATTTCAATCTTGGTGAAACGTGTACCTCCAAAGAGTTGTGCCTTTGAAGGAAGCCTTTTCACGTTTCAACACTTGGAAGTTTTATTTCAATCTCGGTGAAACGTGGGCTTCCGAAGAGGTCTTTTTTCTTGATTGTGTCTCCGGGAGGAGGTTTTTTTTTATTTGCATTTCAACTCTAGTGAAGTGAAATTCCGAAGAGCGGCTGTTACACTTCAACTCCTGGTGAAATGTGCCTCCGAAGAGGTCTTTATTTTGTTTGCATTTCAACTCTGGTGAAGTGAAATTCCGAAGAGCGGCTGTTACACTTCAACTCCTGGTGAAATGGGCCTTCGAAGAGGGCTTTTATTTTGTTTTACATTTCAACTCTAGTGAAGTGAAATTCCGAAGAGCGGTCGTAACACTTCAACTCCTGGTGAAATGGGCCTCCGAAGAGGGCTTTTATTTTGTTTTACATTTCAACTCTGGTGAAGTGAAATTCCGAAGAGTGGTTGTAACACTTCAACTCCTGGTGAAATGGGCCTCCGAAGATTGCCTGGAAGTTACTCTCTCATGGTTGGAGGGTCATGACTTCTCCAATCTTTTTGGTTGAGTAGAGAACTTTCTTTTTTACGGCATATGCTTCGTTAGAGGTCTTTATCCTCCGAAGAGTTGTGCCTCCGAAGAGGACTTTAGTTGTTCCTTGTCCACTTGCTTACGCCTTTTCAGTGATCCTCTATTTTTTTTTTGAACTTGCACTCCCTTCTCTTACAAGTAGCTTGTTTAATCCAAAGAAGTGTACTTCATTGCTAGGCCAGTTCACGAGAACGGACATAAGCTTCTTAATTGGATGTTTGTTTGTTCAAACTTCTCAATTTATTAGCTAAAGCCCGTTTTCGGTGAAATCATTGACCGTTCAATTGAAGCACTTCTTATCTAGGATTTAAGCTCGGGAATTTTGTGACTTGGAATTTGTTTGTTGAATGATAATAAGGATCACTTGGCCTCGTAATGTGCAAGTTTTGTTCTCGTTGCCTGCAAAAATTTAAATCGACATTTCAGTAATACATTCAATGTACTTTTCATATCGAAAATAAAGCAAACATGTATCAATAATAAGGAACACAAGATTTATAGTGGTTCGTACAAGAATTTGGGCCTACATCCACTTTATAGTCTTTCATTATTCACTTACATCAGTTTTACAATCGCTTTCAATTACAGGAATCATACATTCATAATTCTCTCTACAATATTTCAACAAAGCTATCAAGTAAAGTATGGACGCAAGTGATTGCTGTTCCAAGCTCTTGGAATTTGATCTCCTTCGACAATAGTGAGTTTGAATGTGCCGTCCAGAAGCTTTTGACCTATGACGTATGGTCCTTCCCAATTTGGCCCAAACACACCTGTTGCTGTCATAATTCTCTTTAGGACTAGATCTCCAATTTCAAAGCTGCGTTGGCGAACTTTGGAATTGAAATGTCTGGCTATCCTTTGCTGATGAGATGCGATTCTGAGCTCAGCCTCTTCTCTTTTTTCATCAAGGAGATCTAGTGCCTCAAGCTGTAGTTTCTCATTCTCCGCTTGATTGAAATGGATTCTTCTATGTGAAGGGACCTCTGTTTCTACCGGAATCATCGCCTCTGATCCATATGCCAATGAAAACGGAGTATGCCCGGTCGCAGTTTTGTGGGTAGTTCTGTATGCCCATAGTGCTAGCGGTAGCTTATCGACCCAACCACCTTTTGCTTTTTCAAGTTGCTTCTTGATGGTTGACTTGATAATTTTATTTACTGCTTCCACCTGCCCGTTTGCCTGCGGATGGGCTACTGCTGAGAAGCTCTTTCGGATTTTGAATCGTTTGCAAAAATCTTGGAATTCTTCACTTTCGAACTGAGTACCATTGTCTGTAATTATTTTTTGAGGCACACCGTATCTGCAAATGATACTTTTAGTCACAAAACTTATCATCTTTTTTGAGGTGATAGTAGCCAGTGGTTCAGCTTCTGCCCACTTAGTAAAATAATCTACAGCAACAATGGCATATTTAATTCCAGATTTGGCAGTTGGTAACGGTCCTACAAGGTCTATTCCCCATATCGCAAACGGCCATGGACTAACCATCTGTGTGAGTTCAGTGGAAGGAGCTCTAGGAATTTTGGCAAATCTTTGGCATCTGTCACATTTTCGGGAATAGTCTGCTGCATCTCGATTAATTTCTGGCCAAAAATATCCGTATCGGAGAATCTTTTTCGCTAAAGTTTGACCACCTAAATGATCACCACATTCTCCCCTATGCACCTCAGCTAGGATTGTTTTGGACTGTTCCCTGGATACACACCGAAGTAACGGCATTGAGAATCCCCTTCTGTATAACTGGCCATCTTGGACTATATAGCGAGAGGCTTTCCTCAGTAGCTTCTTTCTTTCTTTTGAATTTTCGGTAAAGATCCATTGAGCAGATATTCTGTTATTGGAGTCATCCATGATTCTTGCTCTTGAGACACGCTCATGATCCAATCAATATCCATCTCATCAATGCTCGGGGTTGACAGAATCTCCACTGGAGTTAACCCCAGAAATTGAGCTTCGCCCGTGCTAGAATACTTTACGAGAGAATCTGCTTTCATGTTTTCTTCTCGAGGAATGTGACTTATCATGTAATGATCGAAATCACTCAGGAGTTCCCAAGCCTTTGACAAGTAGGCGGGCAGATTCCCCCCTTTTGCTTGGAATTCCTTTTTGACTTGGCATACAATAAGCCGAGAATCACTGAAGATCTGTAACGCTCGGATGTTTAATTCTTTAGCAATCCTCAAGCCAGCGATAAGGGCTTCATATTCTGCTTCATTGTTTGTCGAAGGAAATTCCAATCTTAGTGCGTAGCATAATGATCGACCTTCAGGGGTCTCGAGTACAACTCCGGCTCCAGAGCAGTAGTCGTTTCTCGCGCCATCGACATATAACTTCCATTGGATTGGGGAATCGTCGATCGTTTCCTCCTCACCGTTAGCCTTATCTGTGAATTCTGCGATGAAATCCGCTAAAGCCTGTCCATTGATTGCTTTTCGGGGATGATAAGTGATGTCTATTGACTGAGTTCAATATTCCACTTTAGAAGACGACCCGAAGTCTCAGGGCGAAACAAGACTTGCTTTAAAGGTTGATCGGTGAGGACTCTGATAGGATGAGCTTGGAAATATTGCCTCAACTTCCTAGATGCAATTAGTAGGCAATAGGTGAGTTTTTCCAACTTAGAGTAATTCATCTCTGCCCCAGTGAGTCTTTTGCTGATATAGTAAACTGGATGTTGAATCCCTTTGTCTTCTCGTATCAGCGCTGCACTTAAAGCATGAGATGATACTGCCAAGTATATAAGAAGATCCTCGCCACCGCCAGGCCTAGAAAGTATTGGAGGCGTTTCCATATGGCGAATCAATTCATCAAAGGCTTTTTGGCATTCGGGAGTCCAATCGAAGTTTTTCTTTCCTTTCTTTAGGGCATCAGAGAATGGGATGCATTTATCTGTGGCTTTGGAAATGAACCGACTTAAGGCAGCTACTTTTCCATTGAGACTTTGCAATTCCTTCTTTGTTCTAGGAGCTTTGACTTCCTTTAAGGCGGTAATTTGAGCTGGACTAGCCTCAATGCCCCTAGCGCTCACGATGAAACCTAAAAACTTGCCGGATTCCACTCCAAATGAACATTTTAAAGGATTGAGCTTCATTCCGTATTTTCGGAGGACTGCGAACATGTCTGCTAAGTGTTCTATGTGATCCACTGCTTTCTTTGACTTTACTAGCATGTCATCGACGTATACTTCCATAGTCTTGCCCAATTGCGGTTTGAACATAGCATTAACAAGTCTTTGGTATGTTGCCCCTGCATTCTTCAGCCCGAAGGGCATAACTCTGTAGCAGTAAAGACCAACGTCGGTGATAAAGCTCGTGTCCTCCTGATCTGGCTCATGCATCATGATCTGGTTATATCCGGAGTAGGCATCCATAAAAGATAACAATTCATGTCCCGCTGTTCCGTCAACCAGTTGATCGATCCTGGGTAAAGGGAAGCAGTCTTTGGGGCAGGCCTTGTTTAGATCTGAAAAATCGACGCATACTCTCCATTTTCCGTTGGCTTTCTTAACCAGCACTGGATTTGAAACCCAATTCGGATATGTAGATTCTTTGATAAAATTATTCTCCATGAGCCGATCAACTTCTTCTTTTAACGCTGCCGACCTTTCTGGACCTTGAGTTCTCCTTTTCTGCTTCACAGGTGTAAATTTTGGATCAATATTCAGAGCATGTACTGCAACTTCTGGGGATATCCCGCACATATCGGCATGAGTCCAAGCAAAAACATCCAAATTTGCCTCTAAAAAAGATATTAAGATATTCTGAATTGACACATTAAGTTGTGATCCCACATTCAACACCTTGTTTGGGTCCTTTGGGTCAACAGGTACTGGTATTGTCGTTTCCACTGGTACCACTCTATTCTCCCCTGCACTGACTTTTCTAGGATCCATCTCTTTCCTTGCTCCGCGGTGCTCGCCAGTGCAGGGTCCGCCCTGTAATTGCTACAAGGCTGGTTCTGTGATACGGACTGGGGCTGCCACATCCTTTCCCATTTCTCTTTTTCTGGTTTCTCGTAGCTCTGTTAGATAACATTCCCGCCCCGCATTTTGATCCCCTTTTATATCTCCTACTCCATTATCTGTGGGAAATTTAATGGTGAGGCACCATGGGGCCAGAACAACTTTGAATGCTGCGAGAGTTGGACCAAGGAAAGCATTGTAAGCAGAAAATTCGTCGACAATCACAAAAGTTTGCTTGCGGACCACTTTTCTCTCTCCTTCTCCAAGTTCCACAAACAAATCAACGGTTCCTATCGGCTGTTTTGGCTCCCCAGTGATGCCAGCGATTTTCTGCGATGAGGCTTGCACATCAGCCATTGGGATCTTCATTTGGTCGAATGTTTTCTTGAAGAGGATATTTGCAGGATGCGCCACAATCAATGAGAACTCTTCTGACAATAGCTGGCCCGATACCAGCCGAGATGACTAAGGGATCCAAAGTAGGAGCTTCAATACCTGCGGAATCCCTGGCTCTGAACACAATATCATCATTGAAAGTTCTTTGTTGCTTCAGGGGCATAGCACCTTCCAAAACGAATACATCTTCCTCGGTCGGTACATATTTCAAAGCTCGGGTATACCTTTCCATCTCACCCCAGCTTCTGCCTGCTGGGTGAGGTCCTCCTGTAATGACATTGATAATGGGCCTTCCAGGTTCATGCCCTGCAGCCTTCTCACTTGTCCTATGCTGATGAGCAGGAGCTTGTTGCCCCTGACTAGACGAAGCGGGATTGTTGCTATTCCTTTTCACAAATTGCTGCAGCTTGTTTTCCCTTAGCAACTCTTCAATCAGATTTTTCAGCTGGCGGCATTCGTCGGTCTCATGACCGGGTTGATTATGGAAGCGGCAGAACTTGCCACTATGTATAGCCTTTTTCCCGGTCCTCAGAGGAAGAGGTTTAGGAAAATCAACAGAATCTTTTGTGGCATGGTAGATACGCTCCGGCGTATCTGATAAAGGAGTATACTCTGATGGCTTGAAGGATCGAGGCTTCTTCAGATTACTCTGTTTCTTCCCATTGTTATTTTCCCTTTTTTGCCCTACAGATTCATTCTTGCGTGGAGCAACAATGTTATCTTCAGCTTTTTCCAACACTGCCTTTACCGGTACGGGACGGCTTTCCAGGCGTATGAATTCATCTGCTTTTTTATAGAATTTTTCAAGGGAATTTGGTTCCTTCATGTTTAGCCATTTCCCAAATTCGCTCGACTTGTCAATAGCCCTCATCAGATAAGTCAATATCATTCGCGGTTCTGCATTGTCCACCTCGGCCAGTGCTATATTAAAGCGGTTTAAGAAAGATCTGATAGTCTCCCCTGGATTCTGTTCTAAACTTGACAACGACATGATGTCCTTGGCTTTTGAAACATATAGTCTGAACTGCTCCTTGAATTTCCGGGTCACGTCCGAAAACTGATCAATAGATCGGACTGGTAGCTTGGTGAACCACAGTAGAGCCGCATCTTCTAGATATACAGGAAAATATCGGCACTTTATCTCATCAGAGGCTCTGGCACCTGTCATGTGCCAATCATACTTGTATAAGAATTCGTTCGGATCGCTTGTCCCCTTGTAAGCTGGAATGGTTGGAGGGACAAATTTCCTTGGGAATTTAGCCTTTAAGATTTTCTCAGTAAATGGAGTTTTACTTGGGGCAAAACCCCATTCTTTCTCGTCTTCAACCCTCTGCATACTCTCTTTCATGATTTGTCGGACCATTCCAGAAAGATACTCCTCATCATGTCGAGTTCTAGATCCACCAACCTCAGGAAGTGTTTGTTCAAAGGGGCTAGCAGCCCTTTCAGGAGCATTCCTTTCTTCAGCATCATGAATGTTGTCGGCAAAGTTCCTTTCATTACCTGCCGGTTGACGGTTTGCCCCAAGCAAATCGTTCAACCTATTCAAAATTAGGGCATTTTGGGCACTCTGAGCCTCGAATTGTGCATTTTGTGCATTTATCTGCTGGTTCAGCCCTAAGATTGCAGCATCCAGCTCTGCCTTTGTAACTCCGACAGCTGGAGTGGCTTGATTCGATACAGGGGAAGCGGAGGTTCCCTCTTGAGCATTTCCAGATCTTACAGATCTACTCTTTCTCCCCAGAGCCATGATTTCGGATAAACTTCTAGTCTTCAGAGAGGTTACTTCAACAAACTTTCATGGAGCAATGATGACGATTCGCCTGAGTTCAATTCTCAGTGAAAGCACCAAAAATGTTAACGCTAAAATTTGAACGCTAACACCCCGGTGTATGAAGTGAGATTGTGAAAGCACCACCCGATAGCTCGGGAACAGATTATAATTACATAGTAGCGAAAAAGCAGTAAACAACAGCAATTTTATAGTGGTTCGGCTTAAGAGAGAGCCTACGTCCACTTTGAATATCTTTATTGACGATTTGATTACAAGTCGATGCAATTACACTTTGATTACAACACACTTCGAGTTACAAGCGACTTAGAACAAGTAGCCTAAACTTCAATGTCGATCCAAATCCTTGAACTCATGTTGGACATGTATGATTTCTTCGTGAAGTTCCTTGAGGCGTTTTTTATATCTGAAAAGCTTTAAGTGTTGGAGTAGTTCAGAATGCAGCAGAGTAGCGGCGCTTCGAATCAATGAGCCAAAAGTCCCTTGAATGTTGGAGGTGGCCATGTATTTATAGGAGTTTTCAGCCCTGAGTCGTGAGTCGTGTTCGACTCATGCTTGGCTCGTGGCCGAGTCAAATTAGGTCGTGGCCGACTCATCGAACCAAGCCCTTGGCTTCTTCATGGCCCATTCCTTTGCTGGATTTTAAGCCAAGTCCTGAGTCGCTTACGAGTCAATCCTCATTGGCATAGGCGCTGTGGCAATGGACTACAACTCAATGGTTTTAAGTCGTGGACGAGTCGTTCTGAGTCATGAGTCGCTAAGTCATTAACGACTTATCAGGTAGCGGTATATAGGTGAAGCGACTTAGGGACTTATCTTCTTAGGTTGTCAATCCTCTTGAGTCGTTTCTTATGATGAGTCGTGGACTTGTTGAGTCGCTGAGGCGATAGCCTTGATGAGTCGTTAAGTAGTTAAGCCACTCTGCTCCTCTAAGGCATTAACTCGTTGAGTCGTTGACCCCCATAAGTCGTGAGTCGCGCAATTCTTTAACTCGTGCAATTCCTCAGTTCAGTTGAGTCGTTGATCCACTAAGTCGTTACAAGCCCTGAGTCGTTAGATCGGTGTAGGCCTTGAGTCATCTCATATGAATCGTAAACTTCGTTGAGTCGGTAACTCACTGTGTCGGCCTGTCTCATGAACCGCTAATCCCCATGAGTCGTTCCATTCCTTTAAGTCGCCGTGAACCTTAACTCGTTAGCTAATTAAGTCATAACAAGTTGAGTCGGCCTGAGTCTTAACTCATTGGTGAAAACGGGGTTAACAATCACCAATCTATTTATTGATAAGTTCAAGGAATATTATTATGGTGCTTAACTCCATTGATTCCAGGATCTTGATTGAATGCTCTAATTCAAATATTATCCATGATGCTGATTCAAAATCTTGGGTTTGAGGGATGTTAAAGGTATTGTTAGCAGCAGTTCGTGGGCTTAAGAAATGGTTTCTTGAATTGATATGTGGGGCTGCGGGGATAGTAGTTGAGGAATTTACAGTATAGAGAGTAGGGAGGAGCAGTTCTTGATTTTGAACAAGAGGATTTTGATAGGTTCTTGAGGAAGTAGCATAGATTTCTGCAGCTGGTTGATAATCATTTGGGATAGGAATTATTGCATGTACAGTGTGAGGGTTAGGCAGGAGTGGTTCTTGAAAGTGTACAGGGATTTTTGGCGGAGGATATGCTGCTGGTTGAGAAAATATTGGAATTTGCATAGGGTAGGGATTTGGTAGATGAGGCTCTTGATATGAGAAGCTGATTTCGTTTGGCCTTGTCCATGCTAGATATTGATATGGCGGAAAGATTTGAGAATAAATGCTGGCGAAGTATGGATATGACTAGTTGTCAAAGGTTGCCCCAGTCATCGGCTCTGATGCCAATTTGTAAGGTGCTGGTGGGTCTGGAGTGGTTGCCATGGGGTTTTGATGGTTTCTTCAATGAAAGAGAAGGTGTTCGATGGATTGGAGAAGGTGTTTGAGATAATGTCTTGAAGAGGCTAATGCCAATGAATGGGCACTGCTGTATTTGTGCATCAGGGTTAGTGATGTTTGAGGTTTCTTGCAGTTCAAGCAACTGAATTGATCCAAGAATTGATTGAATATGATCGGCACTTGGTGGTTTTGAAGGATGAGATTGGGTAAAAAAAACATTGATGGTTTGGAGCAGCAATTCAAATGAGTTCAAAACTGCCTTCTTGATCAAGAAACAAGAACATGTATACAGGCAAACCAATGTCAAAAAAGAACAATCAGCACTGGAAATTGCTAACAACACATATGAATAACAAATACTAACAATTGATATAAGAACACTGTGAAAATTGCAAGATTATCAAAAACTGAAACAAGTATCTGATCAACAAGGAAGGTAAAGTGCTTAACTATGAACAAGATTTTTGGAACTAATAATAGAATTGCAACTGATATTGAAAGGAAATGAAAATGAACTAAAATGGATATAACAAGAAAGGTAAATGGCAAAAAGAAGAACAGTAAACTAAATTGCAACTGGAATGAAAGATCTAAGTAACAAGTTGGAGAAGAAGAACTAAAAACAATTCAACGGTTGAAAGAAAATGAAAAATTAACTTCAGATTTCTTCACTGTAATGGTGGACAAAGCAGAAATTAAAGAAGAAGAGATACTAGATTTGTAACAGGAAATGAAAATGAAATGATATTAAGCTTCAGATTTCACCACACCACAACAACGGATACAACTTTGTATTTATACAATTTTCATCAATAACGGGCCAGATTTACATAACAACCCAATCAACATACAACTCGAATATATAACAACATACAAAGATATTCAAAATACACTGCATCACTCGATTGCCTCAGATCTGGTAACAGTAAGTGTGCACTTGCACACATGCACAGCCAACAATTCCTTCAGCCATATCATATCTTCATCTTCACACCTCACTGCCAGTTTAGTGATGTTAGCTCTGATGAACTCCGGCCTGAGGTTTTTTTCTTTTATTTTTTTGCAGCTGATCCTCTGGCTTCTTCTATTAGTAGCTTAAGTAGAGCTTAGTTGTTACAGTACGCAAAGAGGTAAATGATATGCAAGCGGTTTTTTTTGTTGTTTCTGGGTTGCAGCAGTTTTGAAGTCGAAATGCAAGTGAATGGGGTGGAGAAGTATGGAACTATAGGGTGGCTTGTTGGATGTACAGGCAGACTGGTGAATGGCTGGGTTGCTTGTGTATTGATGTTTAATGGCAATGGGAGGCGAGGAGCAGTAGTTACATGGGCATAGAGCTCATGCATAGTGTTGTGGTATGGTGATATAAAGTGAATGTTTGGTTTTGTAGTCAGGGGATTGCAAGTGATATGGTCAGTGGGGAGAAAACAAAGGCAACACTATGTTATGATTGTGGTAGTCTGAAGTGAAGATGCTTCGATAGGAGTTGTGACTGTTGAGGCAATGTGGGAAAATGGCGTATCTGTTGAAGTCTTATATGCACAATGATGTAGTGCTTGTTGATGGGTATTTGGCAGTTGTTGTATATGAATGGGTTTATATTGCAGCAGGTGGTGGTTGTGTTTCAATGCACAAGGGGATGTGGCTGTTAGATAGGGATGTTGTTTGCAGTTGAGAAGTGGTGCAGGTCAATGGATGTTTGAGAGTAAGTATTGGGTAGATGATGTGGAGATGACAGACACAGTGCAGAAGCAGGGGGGTAGTGACAGTAGTTAGGGTAGAAGGGATATGGGTGGTTTCTTGTTTGTAGTGGTGGTGATGTTGTTGTGTGAAAATGGTGAACAATGATGTGGTGTTGGGCAGTGTTGGTGGTAAGGCATGTTCAAAGTATGAACACTGAATAACAAAATATGACAGCTTCAACTTCTCTCTCTCTTTATTCAACATAACTAGTGGCTTTATACAGCCTTACAAAATAGAAAACAAGGAAAAACGTGCATGATTACATGTGCTAATATCAAGGAACAAAGACTGAATCAAACCAACTATTTAGTCCTAGAAACTAGGACATTATTAACAGAAAGCAAGAACTGTATATGTACTAAGTCAAACTGAGTCATTCGCCAAGCAACTTTGTGTCCTAACAAGTCCTCCTTTAAATTGCACTGCGACTTGCAGTCAGTTTACTTCCTGGTGCAACACACATACCAAGCAGCTCTCTCATCTTTAAGAAAGCATCCAACTTTAATGGTTTAGTCATCACATCAGCAACTTGATCTTGTGTGCCACAATGTACTAGCTCAATGACACCATCTTTGACTAAATCACGAAGAAAATGAAATCGAATTTCTAGATGTTTACTCCTTCCGTGCAAGACTGGGTTTTTGGAGAGCTTGATTGCAGAATTATTATCACAGAGAATAGTAGTGCACTTAATTTGTTTATGTCCCAGCCATTCGAGAATTCTTCGCATCCATATACTTTGACTAGCACAGTGAGCTGCAGCGATGAACTCAGCTTCGGTGGTAGAAAGGGAGACCACAGGTTGCTTTTTGGAAGACCATGCTACTGCCCTAGAACCAAAAAGGAATACATAACCTGACGTGCTCTTTCTCTCCTTCAAATCTCCAGCATAATCACTGTAAGATTAGGCCAACAAACTCCCTTCATCAGCATTCTTATAAAGTATTCCCAGCTCTATGGTGCCTTTCAAATATCTGAATACCCTCTTGATAGCTTGTTGGTGCATCACAGTAGGCCTTGCCATGAATCGGCTTGTTAAACTGACCACAAACATTAAATCTGGTCTAGTGGCAGTCAAATACATAAGACTGCCCACCATTTGTTTGTAGAAAGTAACATCGACACAAGTTCCATCTTCATCTTTCACGAGCTTGCAACCGGGATCAATTGGGTTCTTTACTGGTTTACACTGCATCATGCCAAATCTCTCAAGAATTTCTTTCGCATATTTTTTTTGGCTGATAAAAATTCCTTCAGAGTTTTGAGTCACTTCTACACCGAGGAAGTACCTCATCTTCCCAAGATCTAACATATCAAAATTTACTTTCATTGATTCCTTGAACTTCATGAACATGGCATCATCATTCCCTGTGAAAATCAGGTCATCTACATAGAGATTCACCACTAAAAACTTACCATTTTCTTCTGACTTCACAAACAAAGTTTGCTCATAAGGGCAGCGTTCAAACCCTTCATTGATAAAGTATGATTCTATTTTGCTGAACCAGGCTCTAGGGGCTTGTTTGAGTCCATAGAGTGCCTTTTTGAGCCTGTATACTTTGTCTTCGGCTCCAACTACTTCATAGCCTTGTGGTTGATTTATATAAATTGCCTCCTTCAACTCTCCGTGCAAGAATGCATTTTTTACATCAAGTTGGTATACATTCCAACCACTGTGTGCAGCAAGTGCTAACATCATTCGAATAGTATCCCATCGAGCAACAGGGGCAAAGACCTCGGTGTAATCAACTTCGAACTTTTGTGAGTAACCCTTGGCAACGAGTCGGGCTTTAAACTTGTTTACCTCTCCTTTTTCATTCAGTTTGGTCTTGTATAACCACTTTACTCCTATCGTCTTTGCTCCTTTTGGCAAATTGCATAGTTCCCAGGTTTCATTCTTCTCGATAGCATTGATTTCTGAGTCCATGGCTTCTCTCCACTTTGTACTTTTTCTTGCTTCTTCAAAAGACATTGGATCATCTGCTGTTGTGAGCATGACAAGCTCTTCTTCTGACAACCCTTCACCACTTGTATAATCTTCCATCCAAACTGGGGTTCTTCTTATCCTCCCTTGAACTGGATTTGGTGCAGGGGCATTGACATGCTGATTTGGAGATGGTACAGCAGTATTAACTTCATTCTCACTTTCACTGTCTCCTTCCTCATTCACTTCGTCTTGCTGTTCACTTTGATCGCTGTTTTCTTGCTCAGTAGCTTCCATGTCTTCTTCATCTCCCCAACTAAGCTCAATGAATTTGGTTCCTTTGTATGCTGCCCAATTCCATTTTTCCTCCTCTTCAAACACAACATCTCTGCTAATCACTATTTTTTTAAGTACTGGATCATATAGGCGATAAGCTTTAGATTCATCACTCGAACCCAATAGGACGCACTTGTAGCTTTTGTCATCAAGCTTTTGCCTTTTGTTGTTAGGAATATGAACATTCCCTATGCAACCAAATACCCGAAAGTGTTGTACAGATGGTTTGAGTCCAGTCCAAGCCTCCTCCGGTGTCATGTTTTTTACGGCCGATGTGGGACATCGGTTGAGAACATGGACTGTCCAATTGACAGCCCCCGGCCAAAACTCTCTTGGAACCTCCTTTTCAGCTAAAATGCTGCTCACCATATTCATAATAGTTCGGTTTTTCCGCTCAGCCGCCCCATTTTGTTGTGGCGTGTATGATGTAGTGAGTTGATGAGCGATCCCGTTCATGCTGCAGAACCCGTTAAACTCCATGGAGGTAAACTCTCCACCTTTGTCAGTACGAAGACAACAAATATAATTTCCAGATTCCTTTTCAATTAAATTCTTGAAGTGTTTGAAAGTGAAAAAAGCTTCAGACTTGTTATGCAAAAAATATGACCATAATTTTCTACTGTAATCATCGATAAAAGTAAGAAGATACCTTTTATGACTGTTTGATTCTGGAGTAATAGGCCCACATATATCAGCATGAATCAATTGTAATTTCTGAGTTGCTTTCCATCAGAACAAAGTACAATAACAGAATGCATATCACATCACAGAACAGTAATCATCATATATATAAATACATATACACAGATACATCCCAGTATGATACAGACTAATATACAAAAGTGGTACAGAGACCACACCATATACATCTAATCAAATACATATCAGAGTCAAGCGGAAAGAAATATAAACTACAAAAAAGTGCTAGGCTGATATCCAAGCAGATGCATCAAAGCTAAGTCCCATAACTGATTGCTAACCTGAAACAACTCAGTCTGACCCGAGTATAAATGGAGTAATGCGCTTTAGCTCCACAGGGAAATTGGCTCCTCGTTTTATAGGACCATTATCGATTACTGAGCGCATCGGTCCAGTTGCTTATCGAGTGACTCTTCCATCTCATATATCTGTGGCTGCTGTTCTGTGATGTGATTGTTATATTTATTGCATTTTGTTTCTGAATAGATCCTACAGCCGTGTAGTATCGTATTAGTTAAACATTGAGTATGTTGATCACTTGAGATACACGAAAAAAAAATATGGTAAAAATCGACATACTTAGTCTTTAGCTAATGCATTACTATTCGGTCGCCCTTAACCAGCCCTATTCTCTGCATTAGTAGACGGAATAACTCATTAATTCTAGTTTTCTTGGAGATAAATTCACGATGTTGCTTGCCAATCATGCATTTGGTACACACCTTGGAAGACGACTTAATAAGTGGTATCCCTTTCACCATTTTTTTTAATGACAAGGTCTGAAGGTCTTTGTAACTAAGGTGCCCTAGTCTTCGATGCCATAACCGAGTTTTGTCTTCGGATGTAGCTTGTAGGCATGCTTGAGTTTGCACTGATAAATTAGCTTGATTTTCAGTTTCAACTTTTGCAAGTAGGAAGAACATCCTATTGGCAGACATGGTGGTTTGGATTATCAATCCTCTTCTAGGGTGATATATTTTGCACATATTATCTTGAATCAACACAGCCAGACTTTTCTCCTGTAACTGTCCAATGCTTAGTAAGTTATTTTTTAATTCAGGAACAAAGAATACCTCACTAATTGCATGTGTTATGCCATCAACTTGCAGCTTGATACATCCTCTTCCCATAACATCCATCTTTGTATTGTTGCCTAGCTTCACAACTTGTCGATATGATTCATCTAGGTTAGAAAACCATGATTTTTGTCCACACATATGGTTGCTGCACCCGGAGTCGAAGAACCAGATTTCTTCTCTTTTAGCTCCATTGAGTTCAACATGGGACATGAGCAGCATTTCTTCATCGAGTTCAGCATAGTGCGCATCATTTCCCCAACTTGGACACTCATATTGGAAGTGTCCTAATTTGTGACAGTTATAACATTCCATGGTTGCTTTATTGACTGTTTGCCTTCCTCGTCCTCTTCCCCTTCCTCGAATCATGCTTCTGCCTCGGCCTCTAGGACCAAATCTTTCATCATGACTAACTTTGAGCGCTTGTTCTTCATTCCCATGTTCATTCATTCTTTGCTCGTGTACCAAGAGGCTGCTTTGTAGTTCATCAATAGTCAGCATCTCCAAATTGTTGCATTCTTCCACTGAACAGACTACATAGTCAAATTTAGCGGTCATGCTTCTCAAGATCTTCTCAATTATCACATGTTGCTCCAGTTTTTCCCCATGTGTTTTCATCTTTTTTGCAATTGTCAAAGTTCTAGAGAAGTATTCATTAACCTTCCCACCTTCCTTCATCTGTAATACTTCAAATTCCCTTCTGAGAGCTTGAAGTTGTGCACGCTTGACTCTAGTAGAACCTTGGAACTTCTGCTTCATTGAGTCCCAAATGTTCTTGGCTGTATCCCTATTGAGGATTGTTTCCATTATCGTCTGATCAATGGCCTGGAAAAGATAATTTTTTACCTTAAGGTCTTTGAGGTTTTGATCAGCAATTTTCTTCCTCTCTGCCTCTGTCAACGTTGCCTCATTCTCTACCTCTGTGATTCCATCTTCAATCAGCTGCCAATAATGCTTTGATCTCAAGAAGTTCTCCATTAGCATGGCCTAATGATCATAGTGCCCGTCAAATTTTGGTATGGCAGGCTGCACGAATCCTCCTTCTGAGCTTGAAGCCATGCTTTCGTCTCTCTTCTTTCTAGCTCTCTCCCACTAGATCGGGCTTTGACGTGGCTCTGATACCAATTGTTCAAAGTATGAACACTGAATAACAAAATATGACAGCTTCAACTTCTCTCTCTGTCTTTATTCAACATAACTAGTGGCTTTATACATCCTTACAAAACAGAAAACAAGGAAAAACGTGCATGATTACATGTGCTAATATCAAGGAACAAAGACTGAATCAAACCAACTATTTAGTCCTAGAAACTAGGACATTATTAACAGAAAGCAAGAGCTGTATTTGTACTAAGTCAAACTGACTCATTCGCCAAGCAACTTTGAGTCCTAACAAGGCAGGAGATTGGAAAGGGGCAGTTGACTAGTTTACTTAGTAGGAGAATGTTATGAAGTGAATTTTTTTGTTGATGAAGTGGGACTGGAATTTGTATGAGGTTGCAGTTGTATTTTGAAGTATTGTATTGAAGATGGATAGACAGTGTTGTGAGGCATCGGTAAGCAGTGGGAAGTTGTTGTATGGTTGAGTTAGGAATGACCAGTGGGATGACAAAAGACCAGAAGCAGTGCACAGAACAAAAGCAAAATGAACAGAAGAAAAGAAATACTGAGGCACTGGAAAACAATGTAAGGAGAAAATGGAAATGTAAATCAATGTAAATTGAAATGTAAACTAAATGATTTTTTTTTTGAAATGAGATTGTGTTTTTTTTTATAGAAACTAGAAAAGCAAATACTAATTGAAAACAAAAAATGCAAAAGAACAAAAACACAGAACAAATAATCACACAATACACACACACATAAAAAAATAAACACACACAAAAATCAATCTAAAGTAATTCCAAGAATAGAAAATCAAAATCAAAGAAAATTCCCTAGCAACGGCGACTGTAACATCCCGCCTTTTCGCACGATTTAAACAGACACATGTGCCAATTCAAACCATACGGAAGGACGGATTGTTATGGGGTAAACAAGAAAACAGAGAAGAAATAAAACAAAATAGAATCTCACAGCGGACGGATAAAATATAATAATAAAATATACAGCTTATAAAACTGTTTACAAAACATTTGATTCTTCTTTATACAATTAAATATCAGAGTTCACATACCAAATAATATCAGTGCAGCGGAATACAGTGTGAGTGTAGTGCAATACTATAAATAATAATAATACAAATCTTCGTCTTTGTCCTCCAGATCTAAATCTTCAAATCCTGAAACGCTCGGACTGACCCGAGCGAATTTGAAAAGACAAAAACACTCGAGTCAGAACTAAAAGATCTTATGTAAGTTAAATTTACAGAAATAAATATGAGTGCAGTAACTCAAGAGATGCTCGGGATTTACATCTCCTAAGGATCCATTAAACTATTTACTATGTAGTATATTGCGCTATTATAATAGTGTCTATTTATAAAATAAACTTACTTTTAAATAGCGTTAAGGCTTTACATTTTCCACCTTAACACATAATAGTCCCAGTAGTCCATCCAATATCATAGTCCCTCCTGATCGGGAAGCCACCAGAGGATACCACACGGGCTACGGGAGAAATCCAAACTCGTACAAGGCGCGATAGGGTAGGTGACACGGCACAACTAGGCAATGCCAGGGTAGATATATCAATTGCTATCCGGGCTGGTGGAAACGCGCAGCGCGCAGCTACCGCCCACCTCGAACAAACTCCCCCAAAACAAAAATAAAAGTGGCCACTGAATCAATCCAAAGTCAAAGTATAATATCGAAGAGGAGTGTCCGATCAGAGGAATGACCTCATTGGCCCGAGAATCGCTCCTGTTTTAGCCACCTTATGCCAACTCACGGGAGTCGGGTCCACGTATTTACCTTACAGGAAACGCCGCCACCAACCTACTTCATTCTGGAATCTCCACCGCGTACACGGTTAGTCAAAGTGGTTTTCGGTATCGACAGAGAGTATGTCCATATCCGATCCCGGTCTCTTTGCCAACCCATCGTTATTATAACACCGCGGTCATTTAAAAATAGTTTATACTTTAAAACCAGAATAAAATTTTCCATACGATATCAAATTTAAACCCAAAATAATATGATATCATTTTATCTCAAATATAATCCTTTTCCAAAATCATACTGGTTTAAAATTTTAAAATATCTGGGAACCAAACATTTGAATTATACTTCCAAAACATAATATTTCGAAATTCATACTTTTAAAACCATAACTTCTAAAACTTGAATGGTTTGGATATTCAACGGTATATAAAATAAATGGTTTAACTTTAAGGTAACTTTGTAAAGAAAAATAATTTCCATGGCTTTACAAATATGTTTCTTTATTTAAAGTCTAAACCAAAATTTAAATATCACTTTCAAGTTCCAAAACTACTTCAATTTCTATATATATATATATATCCATTTGGAGTATTAATATTTCAAAACTAAAGTTGGAAATTTTTCTTTCAGCAAATTAAACGTACTATTATTTAGTCTTGAATATTTACATAAAATCCATAAATAAAAACTCCAATTTCTAACAATTAAATATTTTCTTAAATTTAATTTATACTAACATATTCATTTTTAAATTATCTTGGAAAAGTCCAGTTATAAATATCATATCTTAAAATTTTCAAACTTAAACATTAAACATATGATATAATTATCAAACTCCATTTTTCTCAATTTTTCCATTTTTATTTAAGAGATTTATACACAGCTTAAATTCAAAACCTCTAACTTCATATGTATATATATAGAATAAAATATCAAAATTAAAAATTATAAACCGTATTCCATACAAACCATAGAAACACTTTAAAATATCTTATATATAGACCACGGTGCCTGTATAAAATTTTCTATCCTATGGTCAAGTGATACGGATATTTATCATTTCAATCCGCAATTTAAAAATAAAATTTTGCGGTTGTATATCATTTCAAACCACAATCCCGAATGAAATGAAAAATGCCTGATAACTTGCAGTTTAATGATATACAATAAAACATCCATTCATCAAAAATCATCCATCATCCAAATCACAATCATCATCCAATAATAAATCAATATCAATATATATCTGATAATATATAACAAGTAATAACTGGCAGTTATATTCAAAATAAAATTTAACAACTATTAAACTAATAGTTTATATGCAAATAAATAACTATAACTGTCAATCTATATGCAGTAATAAAATTTAATGAACAGTTATATTAAATAAATGCGATTTAACAGATATGATGAATAAAACATGCCAAACAGTCATAAATAAATTTCTACTCATATCTAAAATAAATTTAAGAAACATAAAAACTTTTAGAAGTTGTGAGTGGGTTAAAACACTCACCTTTTGGATTTAAATTGAATTTTAAATCCAATTTAAACCCAAAATTCGACGGTCTCCAAATCTGTCCAAACCAGCGTCAAAAGATCTGGAATTTAATTACGATCCTAAAAAAAGAAATTTCGCGTGAAAAGGAGTTCGTATGTGAAAGTTATCACAATAAAACGATTTGCAATTGAAATTAAAAATAAACAAAACAAAAATAAAATACCGTGCCACATCCACTCTTCCCTCGTCAAAAACACGTATGCTTCTTCTTGATTGCTAACTTTGTTCCGTAATTTTTCTTTTATTTCGATTTACTTTAATTTTCCTCCTTATTATATGAATCTATGTATTTTTAAAAAGGTTTGAAAGAAAAAAAAGAAGATTTGAAAAAGAAGAATTGAAAAAAAATGATTAAAATAAGAATGAAAATGGAAGAGAAGATCTAGATTTGAAAAGAAAGAAGAAAGTTTGAAATAGAAGAAAATTTGAAGAAGAAGAAGAATATTTGAAGAGGAAGGACAAATTAAAATGAGAGATAATAAGGAGCTTTGATAAAAACAAGAAAAAGAAGAAAAGAAGAAGAAGAAGAAGAAGAAGAAGAAGAGTAGCATGGATGCTAGGGTTTGATTTGCATCATATCGTATTTATAAGGTTAGAGTTAGGAGAAACAAAATGTAAAAGAAGAATAAGATGTAGGTTATTTATAATTAGGAAATGAATGTGGAGGGACAGAAATAAATGTAAAGTTTTATTTTTTAAAGCTTCAGGCATTAATAATGCATAAGGAAATGTATGTAAGAATGGAAAAGTTTGCAAACGAAAGTTAGATTTTGTATACGTGAAAAATGAGGTGGCAAGAAATAAATAAAATCTAAAAGTCTATGCTCAGGTATTAAACAGAAGGAGAAAAACGGATCAACTATTAAAAATAAGGTAACTGTTTTAAAACGTTCATTTTATCGTTAAAAATCCAATTTTACAACATTAAGTTTTAAATTTTCAATTTATCCAGTGATTAAACTTAATTGCCCGTGATATTCATTTATTTGGATTTTTAATCCTTTTATTAACTCCATTATCACCAAGTAGATAAATTAACATTGGTTAATGGTCAATATATTGTTATCCTAAATTTTCAACTTACTCCATTAACGTAGTATTTAACCTTTTATTCCCATTTAATTGAAATAACCCTCTTTCCAAAATTTACTTCAAATAAATAAGCAACTCTTTATATTTCTAAATCAATTACGATAGTTTAACAAATTGAAAGATAATTGAAAGTTGCTAAATTTATTGATTTCAGAATTTCCCTTAATTTCATACAAGTTCAGAAATTATCTATTTAATTAAATAAATAAATCTTTATTTTCAGTTAGATGAATTAAATGTTGGATTCACACTATTGCATTCATATTTCCCGTTTCACTTTTATCCGTATTACCTATTTCATTTTTCTCTTATTGTGAATAACTAACGTAATTCACTATATAACGTCAATTTATTTCCTTGCATTAACATACCTCTATTTACAGTGATTAGAATAAATATTACATTCCTAAGTGCACTCCTATCAATTAAATGTATAAATTAAGGTTCTTTCTTTTATATAATATACTTCACTCACTATACAAGTTTTACACACTAAATTTACTTTCAATTAATTACTTACATTCTATAACTTACTTTACATATTTTCCGCATTAATTATCTTAATTATCAAAAGTTCAACTTATTCCCCAAATCAACAATTTATTACTTAACCTACATCTATGCTTTTATTACTTTACGTTCCCACTTCCGTCACTATAAAATAAATCACCAAGTACGTTATCATCACCAACATTAATTAATATATTGAATGCTTACCTTTATTTCTCTACATCCAATCTGTTCCAACTTAATTTCTATTAATGTTATTCCCTTATATGGTTATTATTTATCCACTCGTGCTAACTTTTATTACCTAAATTTTCCGTTATTTGTAAGCCTTTAATATTTCCATTTAAATTAAATACAAATCTCAATTCAATCAACCCTTCTCAACACGCAACTTAGTAACAGCTTACAAGTGCGAAATGGAATAATCATTTATTATAGTATTTTCTAAATTTACATTAACATATTAATTAATTCCCTTTTTATAAATTTCATTACATAAATATTCCAATATACATCTTAGATTTGTATCAACGGTTATACTTAAAAATGTGAATCCTGTCAATTACGCGTATTAATTTAGGTTTTCAACTCAATTAACAAAATTTCCTAAGTCAAATCCCTTTTTACCAAATTTGACAATCCCTAACCATTTATATTACATGTAATATTTATCAGATTTTATTTCAAATTAACATCAACTTAATTTCCCTTAATTGAGATATGACTCGCAATATTTTTTTTAATTTATTTAACATACTAAATGAATAAATAACCTAAATAAATGGTCACCTACTTACTTCTTCCATTTATAAGTTTACTACTCACCCACCCAGGTATAAATTCCATATATAACACTAATTAATTTCCATTAACACTGCATTATCCAATTATCCTAAATTTGTTCAATATATACTCTTGTTTACTGAAAAATAAATTTATGTTTTCCATAAATTCTCATTCACTCTTCCGTTATGAAAAAAAAATCATTTAGTAATGTTTATTATCAAAACAACATCAATTTAGTACCTTTTTCATCCCACTATAAATCAGTGTAACTATTAATACCATACATATTACAATTCCTTACCCCATACTGATCTTTTTTTATATTACCATTAACTATCTAATTTGTACAATAACTAAATGTTTACATTTGTTACTTATATGTAGTTTTACAACCAAGCATAGCATGTTTTAAATACAATGAATTGGAGTTTCATTAAGATTGTATATGTTAACTCCGTTTAGGCAACGAGTCAAGGTCTGGGCCGATTCACGACTTAAGGTTCTTAACGGTTCAGAAGGGACCCACTACTCAAGAAGCCTCACGACTTAAAGGGTGAACCGACTCAACAAGCAACCGACTCAACAAGCAACCGACTCAACAAGCAACCGACTCAACAAGCAACCGACACAACAAGCAACCGACTCAACAAGCTACCAACTCAACAAGCTAACAAGTTAAAGCTTAAGGCGACTTAGAGGAGTGGAGCGACTCAAGGGATTAACGGTGTATGGGATAGACCGACTCAAGTTCTCTAACGACTCAACGACCTAAGGTGTCAAATGACCTAACTGGCTAAAATCCCAAAACAACAAAGGACCGACCTACGACCTATGGTAGGTCGTTCACGACCTAAGCAAAAGAATTCGATACTGCTTCATTTTACATCGTGGCCCATTGACTCGTACACGACTCAGTAAGCAAGCTAACCGGATTAGGCCACGGCTCACGACCTAGCTTGAGTCGTCCACGACTTAAAGCTACTATGTGGAAATCCAATGCCGCCTCATTTTAGACCATGACCTTTTAACTCGCAGACGAGTTAGGACTTGTGCTATATACATAGGACCGAAGACGCTCTGATACGAAGCCTAGGCTCAACCAGTTGAGTCGCCCACGACTGCTTGCTGACTCGTGGTATGTGAGTCGGTCACGGTTCATTCTGAGTCGGTCACGACTCATGACTTAACAATTCCAGCCCAGAAATTTGCCTATAAATACATGGCCACATCAACATTTAAGGGACTTTTGGGGCTCATTCTCTTCAAGCGCCGTTACTCTGCTGCATTCCAAACCAATCCAACACTTAAAGCTCTCAAGACACGAAGAACGCTACAAACAACTTCGAGAAAAGATCACACACATCCAACATGGATTTGAAGACTCTAATCTCCATTGAAGCTTAGGGTACTTGTTCTAAGTGACTTGTAATTCAAAGTGTATTGTACTTGGAAAGAATTGTATCAGCTTGTAACGAGATCATCAATAAAAGTACTTAAAGTGGACGTAGGCTATACCCTTAAGCCGAACCACTATAAAATTGTTGTTGTTTACTGCTTTTCCGCTATTATCTGCTTGTAATCTGTTCCCGAGTTATCGGGTGGTGCTTTCACAACTATAACTCATACACCGGGGTGTTAGCGTTCAAATTTTCGCGTTAACCTTTTTGGTGCTTTCACTGAGAATTGAACTCAGGAGAGCTATCATCATTGCTTCACAGAGGTTTGTAGAGAGAATTTCCTTGAAAACCAGAAGTCTATCTGAGATTATGGCTCCTGGAAGGAAAAGTAGGTCTGTCAGATCTGGGAATATTCAAGAGGGAACCTCTGCTTCCCCTATATCGAATCAAGCCACTCCAGCTGTCGGAGTTACAAAGGCAGAGCTGGATGCTCCAATCTTAGGGCTGAACCAACAGATAAATGCCCAAAATGCACAATTCGAGGCTCAGAATGCCCTAATTCTGAATAGGTTGAACGATTTGCTTGGGGAAAACCCTCAACCGGCAGATAATGAAAGGAATTTTGCTGGCAACATTCGTGATACTGAAGAAAGAAATGCTCCTGAAAGGGCTGCTAGCCCCTTTGAACGAACGCTTCCAGAGGTTGGTGGATCTAGAACTCGACATGATGAGGAGTATCTTTCTGGAATGGTCCGACAAATTATGAAAGAGAGTATGCAGAGGGTTGAAGACGAGAAAGAATGGGGTTTTGCCCCAAGTAAAACTCCTTTTACTGAGAAAATCTTAAAGGCTGAATTCCCAAAGAAGTTTGTCCCACCAACCATTCCAGCTTACAGAGGGACGAGTGATCCGAACGAATTCTTATACAAATATGATTGGCACATGACAGGTGCCAGAGCCTCTGATGAAATAAAGTGCCGATATTTTCCTGTGTATCTCGAAGGTGTGGCTCTGCTGTGGTTCACCAAACTTCCAGCCCGATCTATCGATCAGTTTTCTGACTTAACCCGGAAGTTCAAGGAGCAGTTCAGACTATACGCCTCAAAAGCCAAGGATATCATGTCACTGTCAAGTTTGGAGCAGAATTCAGGGGAGACTATCAGATCTTTCTTAAACCACTTTAATATAGCGCTAGCTGAGGTGGACAATGCAGAACCGCGAATGATATTGACTTATCTGATGAAGGGTATTGACAAGTCGAGTGAATTTGGGAAATGGCTAAACATGAAGGAACCAAATTCCCTTGAAAAGTTCTATAAAAAAGCAGATGAATTCATACGCTTAGAAAGCCGTCCCGTACCGGTAAAGGCAGTGTTGGAAAAAGCCGAAGATAACACTGTTGTTGCACGCAAGAATGAATC
Source organism: Allium cepa (assembly GCA_030765085.1). Lineage (NCBI taxonomy): Eukaryota > Viridiplantae > Streptophyta > Magnoliopsida > Asparagales > Amaryllidaceae > Allium > Allium cepa. The sequence goes on along the minus strand of CM060937.1, from coordinate 691,201,357 downwards.
TGTAGGGCAAAAAAGGGAAAATAACAATGGGAAGAAGCAGAGTAATCTGAAGAAACCCCGATCCTTCAAGCCATCAGAATATACTCCTTTATCAGATACGCCGGAGCGTATCTATCTTGCCACTAAAGATTCTGTTGACTTTCCTAAACCTCCTCCTCTAAGGACCGGGAAAAAGGCTATACAAAGTGGGAAATTCTGCCGCTTCCATAATCAACCCGGTCACGAAACCGACGAATGCCGACAGTTGAAAAATCTGATTGAAGAGTTGCTAAGGGAAAACAAACTACAGCAATTTGTGAAAAAGAATAGCAACAATTCTGCATCGTTAAGTCAGGGGCAACAGGCTCCTACTCATCAGCCTAGGACGATTGAGAAGGCTTCAGGGCATGAATCTGGAAGGCCCATTATCAATGTCATTACGGGAGGACCTCACCCAGCGGGCAGAAGCTGGGGTGAGATGGAAAGGTATACCCGAGCTTTAAAGTATGTACCGACCGAAGAAGATGTATTCGTTTTGGAAGGTGTTACGCCCTTGAAGCAACAAAGAACTCTTGATGATGATATTGTATTCAAAGCTAGGGATTCCGCAGGCATTGAAGCTCCTACCTTGGATCCCTTAGTCATCTCGGCTGGTATCGGGCCAGCTATTGTCAGAAGAGTTCTCATTGATTGTGGCGCATCCTGCAATATCCTCTTCAAGAAAACATTCGACCAAATGAAGATCCCTATGGCTGATGTGCAAGCTTCATCGCATAAAATCGCTGGCTTCTGGGGAGCCAAAACAGTCGGTAGGAACCATTGATTTGTTTGTGGAGCTTGGGGAAGGAGAGAGAAAAATGGTCCGCAAGCAAACTTTTGTGATTGTCGACGAATTTTCTGCTTACAATGCTTTCCTTGGTCGTCCAACTCTGGCAGCATTCAAAGCTGTTCTCGCCCCGTGGTGCCTCACTATTAAATTCCCTACAGACAATGGAGTAGGAGTTATAAAAGGGGATCAAAACGCTGGGCAAGAGTGTTATCTGACAGAGCTACGAGAAACCAGAAAAAGAGAAATGGGAAAGAATGCGGCAGCCCCAGTCCGCATCAAAGAACCAGCCTTGTAGTAATTACAGGGCGGACCCTGAACTGGCGAGCACAGCGGAGCAAGGAAAGAGATGGACCCTAGAAAAGTCAGTGCAGGGGAAAATAGAGTAGTACCAGTGGAAACGACAATACCGATACCTGTTGACCCAAAGGACCCGAGCAAGGTGTTGAATGTGGGTTCACAACTTAATGTGTCAATTCAGAATATCTTAATATCATTTTTAAAGGCAAATCTGGATGTTTTTGCTTGGAATCATGCCGATATGTGCGGAATATCCCCAGAAGTTGCAGTGCATGCTCTAAATGTTGATCCAAAATTTACACCTGTGAAACAGAAGAGGAGAACTCAAGGTCCAGAAAGGTCGGCGGCATTAAAAGAAGAAGTTGATCGGCTCATGAAGAATAATTTTATCAAAGAATCCACCTACCCGAACTGGGTTTCAAATCCAGTGCTGGTTAAGAAAGCCAACGGAAAATGGAGAGTATGCATCGATTTTTCAGATCTAAACAAGGCCTGCCCCAAAGACTGCTTCCCATTACCCAGAATCGATCAACTGGTAGACGGAACAGCGGGACACGAATTGTTATCTTTTATGGATGCCTATTCCAGATATAACCAGATTATGATGCATGAGCCGGACCAGGAGGATACGAGCTTTATCACCGATGTTGGTCTTTATTGTTACAGAGTTATGCCCTTTGGATTGAAAAATGCAGGGGCAACATACCATAGACTCGTTAATGCTATGTTAAAACCGCAACTGGGCAAGACTATGGAAGTCTACGTCGATGACATGTTAGTAAAGTCTAAGAAAGCAGTGGATCACATAGAACACTTAGCAGATATGTTCGCAGTCCTTCGGAAGTACAGAATGAAGCTCAATCCTTTAAAATGTTCATTTGGAGTGGAATCCGGCAAGTTTTTAGGCTTCATCGTGAGCGCTAGGGGCATTGAGGCTAGTCCAGCTCAAATTACTGCATTGAAAGAAGTCAAAGCTCCTAGAACAAAGAAGGAATTGCAAAGTCTCAATGGAAAAGTCGCTGCCTTGAGTCGGTTCATTTCCAAAGCCACAGATAAATGCACCCCATTCTTTGACGCCCTAAAGAAAGGAAAGAAAAACTTCGATTGGACCCCCGAATGCCAAAAAGCCTTTGATGAATTGATTCGCCATATGGAAGCGCCTCCAATACTTTCTAGGCCTAGCGATGGCGAGGATCTTCTTATATACTTGGCAGTATCATCTCATGCTTTAAGTGCAGCGCTGATACGAGAAGACAAAAGGATTCAACATCCAGTTTATTATATCAACAAAAGACTCACTGGGGCAGAGATGAACTACTCTAAGTTGGAAAAACTCGCCTATTGCCTACTAATTGCATCTAGGAAGTTGAGGCAATATTTTCAAGCTCACCCTATCAGAGTCCTCACTGATCAACCTTTAAAGCAAGTCCTGTTTCGCCCTGAGACTTCGGGCCGTCTTCTAAAGTGGAATATTGAACTCAGTCAGTATGACATCACTTATCATCCCCGAAAAGCAATCAATGGACAACCTTTAGCAGATTTCATTGCAGAATTCACAGATAAGGGTAACAGTGAGGAGGAAACAGTCGACGATTCCCCAATCCAATGGAAGTTATATGTCGATGGTGCGAGAAACGACTACTGTTCTGGAGCCGGAGTTGTACTTGAGACCCCAGAAGGCCGATCATTATGCTATGCACTAAGATTGGAATTTCCTTCAACAAACAACGAAGTAGAATACGAAGCCCTTATCGCTGGTTTAAGGATTGCTAAAGAATTAAACATCCGAGCATTACAGATATTCAGTGATTCTCAGCTTATTGTATGCCAAGTCAAAAAGGAATTCCAAGCAAAAGGGGGGAATCTGCCCGCCTACTTGTCAAAGGCTTGGGAGCTCCTGGGTGATTTCGATCATTACATGATAAGTCACATTCCTCGAGAGGAAAACACGAAAGTAGATTCTCTCGCAAAGTATTCTAGCACAGGTGAAGCTCAATTTCTGGGGCTAACTCCAGTGGAGGTCCTGTCGACTCCTAGCATTGATGAGATGGACATTGATTGGATCATGAGCATATCTCAAGAGCAAGAATCATGGATGGCTCCGATAACAGAATATCTGCTCAATGGATCCTTACCACGGAACTCAAAAGAACGACAAAAGCTACTGAGAAAAGCCTCTCGATACATAATCCAGGATGGCCGATTATGCAAACGGGCAAGTGGAAGCCGTGAACAAAATTATTAAGTCAACCATCAAGAAGCAACTTGAAAGAGCAAAAGGTGGTTGGGTCGATAAGCTACCACTGGCACTATGGGCATACAGAACCACTCACAAAACTGCGACTGGGCACACCCCGTTTTCATTGGCATACGGGTCAGAGGCAATGATTCCGGTAGAAATAGAGGTCCCTTCACACAGAAGAATCCATTTCAATCAAGCAGAAAACGAAAAGCTACAGCTTGAAGCGCTAGATCTCCTTGATGAAAAAAGAGATGAGGCTAATCTCAGAATTGCAGCTCATCAGCAAAGAATAGCCAGACATTTCAATTCCAAAGTTCGCCAACGCAGCTTTGAGATTGGAGACCTAGTCTTGAAGAGAATTATGACAGCAACGGGTGTGTTTGGGTCAAATTGGGAAGGACCATATGTCATAGGTCAGAAGCTTCTTGACGGCACATTCAAACTCACCACTGTTGAAGGAGATCAAATTCCAAGAGCATGGAACAGCAACCATTTGCGTCCATACTATACTTGAAAATTTTGTTGAAATATTGTAAAAAGAATTATGAATGTATGATTCTTGTAATTGAAGGCAATTGTAAAACTGATGCAAGTAAATAATGAAAGAATATAAAGTGGATGTAGGCCCAATTTCCTGGCCGAACCACTATAAATCTTGTGTTCCTTATTATTATTACATGTTTTCTTTATTTTCGATATAAAAAGTACGTAGAATGTATTGCTGAAATGTCGATTTAAATTTTTGCAGACAATGGAAGTGAAACTTGCACATAAAAAGACCAAGTGATTCTCGCCAAATTTCAAGTCACAAAAGCCCCGACTTCAAATCCTAGATAGGAAGTACTTCAATTGAACGGCCTATGATTTCGACAGAAACGGGTCTTTGCTAATAAATTGAGATCGTTTGAACAAACAAACATCCAATTAAGAAGCTAGTGCTCGTTCTCACGAAATTGCCTGACAATGAAAGACACTTCCTTGGATTAAACAAGTTACTTGTGAGAAAAGGGAATGAAAGCTAAAAAAAAAAAAAGAGCAGAGGATCATTGAAAAGGCATAAGCAAGTGGACAGAGGAACAACCAAAGCTATCATCGGCAGCACAAGTCCTCTCCGGAGGCACAACTCTTCGGAGGATAAAGACCTCTAATGGGTCATACGCCACAAAAAAGAAAGTTCTCTACTCAACAAAAAAAGATTGGAGGAGTCATGACCCTCCAACCATGAGAGAGTAACTTCCAGGCAATGAAAACCCTCTCTGAGGCACATTTCACCAGGAGTTGAAGTGTAACGACCGCTCTTCGGAATTTCACTTCACCAGAGTTGAAATGCAAACAACATAAAAGACCTCTTCGGAGGCACATTTCACCAGGAGTTGAAGTGTTACGACCGCTCTTCGGAATTTCACTTCACCAGAGTTGAAATGCAAACAAAATAAAAGACCTCTTCGGAGGCACATTTCACCAGGAGTTGAAGTGTTACGACCGCTCTTCGGAATTTCACTTCACCAGAGTTGAAATGCAAACAAAATAAAAGACCTCTTCGGAGGCACATTTCACCAGGAGTTGAAGTGTTACGACCGCTCTTCGGAATTTCACTTCACCAGAGTTGAAATGCAAACAAAATAAAAGACCTCTTCGGAGGCACATTTCACCAGGAGTTGAAGTGTTACGACCGCTCTTCGGAATTTCACTTCACCAGAGTTGAAATGCAAACAAAATAAAGACCTCTTCGGAGGCACATTTCACCAGGAGTTGAAGTGTAACAACCGCTCTTCGGAATTTCACTTCACCAAAGTTGAAATGCAAAACAAAAGAAAGACCTTCCTGTAAGCCCACGTTTCACCGAGATTGAAATAAAACTTCCAAGTGTTGAAATGTGAAAAGGCTTTCTTCGAAGGCACAACTCTTTGGAGGTACACGTTTCACCAAGATTGAAATAAAACTTCCAAGTGTTGAAACGTGAAAAATCCCTCCTCAGAGGTACAACTCCCCCCCCTCCGGAAGCATAATCAAGAAGAAAGACCTCTTCGGAAGCCCACGTTTCACCAAGATTGAAATAAAACTTCCAAGTGTTGAAACGTGAAAAGGCTTTCTTCAAAGGCACAACTCTTTGGAGGTACACGTTTCACCAAGATTGAAATAAAACTTCCAAGCGTTGAAACGTGAAAAAATCCCTCCTTAGAGGTACAAATTTCTACTTAAAAGAAAAATCCTCATCAAGAGCATACTTTAACTTTCGAAGGAAGAGTGATTTACCTATTCTAAAAAAAAGAGGGGGGAAAGAAAGTTAAAGTACATTCAGAGGTCCGCTTTACCACATAGAAGAATTCACTTGGCAAAATGTGTACATACGCAAAAGGAAAAAGTGACTTCTTCGTAGGACAAAGCGTAAAAACTTATATGAAAGGAGCTGTACTCTATGAAAAATCTTTTCACGAATGAAATAGTCATTCTACAGAAAATAAGAGTGCAAGTCCCCTCGAAGTATAGAAAATTGCAGTAAGCTTATGATATGGGGGCAGCGTGGTATAGTTGTATACGATATGATATAGCTACATCGGTAAAGTACGCTCAAACAACATACCATAAGCTCACTGCAATGTCATATAAATAAACTTGTGCAAAAATGAATAATAAATGCATTCTCAAATTCAAACAGAAGTTTATACAAAGAAAGAGGAATCATTTTATTCAACATTACTTTATATACAGGTACAAGTTTCAACAAAAGAAAAGCGGGGGGCCGATACCCGCACAATTCTCGACCAATACATGCAAAAGACAAGAAGCTAAAAGCTGAAGTCTTCATTTCTTCTTGCCACCCTTGGACCCTTTGCCTGGCCGAATGATTAGTTTTTCAGGTCTATCTATAGGCATAAGGGAAGAAGGAGAGGGAGGTGCAACCGGTGCGACTTCCGGTTCTTCTTCAGTGGTGATGATTTTCTTTCCCCTCCTCTTCGATGTTCCATGCTTCTTTCTTCTCTTCGAAGAAGACTCACTCCCTAGAGTAACAAGAGCGGACAAAACTACGTCATCAGAGGGAGTCCACTCCGGAGAGATCTCGCCTCCTTCAAGTCCCTCGTCCTTCTGCTCTTGCGAAGCGATAGGGTCATCCAAGCCATGAAGAGCCTCAATCTGTTCCTCTTGTGACCCGGGTTGTGAAGCAGAAGGAGGAGTCACCTGAAGAGACGGAGGAGGGATAACCGGAGGAAGTGAAGTCTGCACAACACTTGGCGTTTCAACTGCAGAAGAAGAGAAATTAAAAATATTAGTATCTCCCAGAAAGAAGGGAGATATGGGTTCGTCGAGATTCAAGAAGTAATCGAGAAGCTCATCAAACTTTTGAGGAGTAAGCAAGCGATCCACCTGAATCGGACGAATATCAAAATTATCTGAAGATGTTTGCTTCGTAAGTTCAATCTCATAATTCTGAGCCCCGATATCCTCCAAAGCCTCATCATCAGTAGGGGTGATTACCCCGGTTCTTATAGGAGGCGGCGAATGAGCACTAGAGCCTGTAATGTCCACTTCGGGAGAAACTAAAGGACGTTCAGAAGTGGTAGGCGGTATTTCTTTCTCAGAACGTTCCCCTTCCGCCATTCCGGCCCGTACCTTGGCGAGTTGCTCTTTTCCCTTGGCAAGAGCGGCGCGGGCATCATCATCGAGATAATGCTCTTCAAGAGCTGTCTCAGCGTAGCCAGCACCTTTACCACCTAGCATATCAAGTGCTGCCTCCCAGACTTCAGCTAATGTAATTTCGTATTTAGGGCCTAGAAAGGCAAGGCTGCCACGCCCCAAAATGCTATGCAGATAGAAATCAAATAATGTGGAGCAAATATCACCTTTGGTTGCTTGATGGGCCTCTTCGGCCGCGAGTTTACCAGCAACAACCTCATCACGCTCCATTTCGGCTATAGCAAGTCGAACTTTTAGCATCTCTATCTCCAAGCTTTGAGAACCGGTCTGTTCTCGCAGCTGTAAAGTTTCAGCATGATATTCTTCTATGACCTTCTCTTGGTGTGTAAGCTTATCTTCGACTGCCCTTTGACTGGCATGCGCATCTCGTACTTGTTGCTGAAGCATGCTCTCCTTTTGAGAATGGAAAGTAGATGAAGTAGCTAATTCTTCCTTAAGCTTTTCTACTTCCGCTTCCAGCTTTTCATTATAGGAAGCAATACTTCTCATTTCGGCGTCATGTTGTTCGAGAGTCTTCTGCCACTCAGCCTTATCGTTCTCCATTGTGAGCATGGCCTCGAGATTGGCTCGGTTAACCCTCTGAAGCTCGTCGACAAGTTTTTGCCAGTTCGACATTCTTTCAATATCGGTCCTGACAGTATCAAGATTTCGCAGCATAGCCGGTTTGTCGAGAGGAACCAAGTCGAGATCAAATCGAACCCCTCTCAAGCACCACTGAGGAAATCGACTTTGAAGAGTGGGAGGACCTTGCCCGACTTGGTATGCGGGCCGGTTGATGATTGCTTGAATGTCGGAGCGAACGGGAGCAGGAGATTGAGCAGGAACTTGTTCAGAAGCTGCCGGCATTGTTTCTTCGGTAAGTCTAGCCCGCTTGCTAGAAGAATCGTCTATGTGACCTTTACCTCTCTCGTCGTGAGCTTTTCTCTTTTGAGCATCATCATCTCTGTGGGGAGGGTCATGTCTTTCTTGTTCCCTTCGGTGACGTTCTTCATATGCTCGTCTCTCGTCGGCTTTCCTGATGGCCCTCTCTTCATCCGATTCTCTATAAGAAGGGAGGTAACGCCTGTAATCATACTGGCTACGCCTCCCGTAGCGCTGGAAATCATCATAGTACGAGCCGCTGCGCCCCATAGGAGAATCTGGAATAAAAATAATAAGCTTTAGAAATCTTTAAAGTACAAGAAGATAAACGCGTAGAAGTGATGAAAAATCCTAAGTGTTGTGTAACGTGTAAACTACACGCATCAAGTTACAGACCACTCTGTGGAATAGATGTAGTGATAACTTGAGTAGGAGGAGTTGACATTTGTTGTAGAGAAGATGTCGCCTCAATTACAGAAGAGACAGTTTTGGAAACATCATCTTCGAAAAGTTCTTGAGAATTCACAATTAAATCGCTCAACCACTCGAAAACATCATCGCCATCATGTTTTTTGGGACTGGCTTTTTCAACCCCTTCGTCGGCAGATCTTCCGGAAGATCGTGGAGTTTCTTCCTCTTCGATAACTGGGGCAAGTGCAGACTTATCAGACGGCCCCGCAACGTCCTTCGGAATTGAACATCTCACTAGTGGAGTTTCTATAGAGGTTCCTCCCTGCATGTGCTCTTTAATAGAGACCGGGGCATCAGGAGTTTCCGCCGGAGAATCGGGAATTTCAGTTGGAACTTCACGAAGTTGAGTAAAGCGAGAGGAATGAAGAAGCCCGTATTGATGTAGAAATTCATCATTTAACAAAAACTTGATACTCCTCTCTTCTGCCGTCACGGCGTTCAATCTCTCGAAAATTTGTTTATAGCATGGATCTCTAGAGGGAGGAGGAAGCGCTAAAACAGGAAAAAATAAAGAAGCCAAGTTAGCATTTAGCAACTCAGATTTCGAAAAGCCCAAGAATGGAGAAATAAAAACAGGAAAATCTTACTTCCTACTCTCCAGATGGCATAAAACCCTGGAGGGCAACGAACAAAGAAATACTGGTTTAGAAATCCATGAACACTTTCAGGAAGATCGGTGATGAGCTTGCGGTTTCGAGCACTCCTTATAACTACAATAGAGGGATGATCTTTAATTTTTGTGAATGAGCAAAAGTAGTAGACTTCCTCGAAGCTCGGTAATCGGCCCAGAACTCTATTGAATAGTACACATAACCCTATCAGAATGGCATGACCATTGGGGTGCAATTGGAATGGAGAGATAGATAATCGAAGCAAGAACTGCTGAAGGAAGTCATTGAAAGGTGGTATGGCACCGCTCAAGCACATTTGGCGGTTGACAGCAATAAAGCCAGAAGGAGGCCTATCTACAGTATCATTTGGCCCCAGCAGTAAGGCATCAGCTTCGGCAATGCCAAATTGGGTGAGCAATTGATTAAACACCCGCTGATTCAGAGTGGTGGGAGTTCTCTCCGGAGGATTATCCAACAAGTTGGCTACTGGGAAGACATCTTCAGCCTGGCCCATCGGTGCTTCTTGTTGAGATGTCATTCTACACAAGCAACTGGGTGTTCAAATGCGAAGGTGCACGTTTCCTAAAAGTGTGAAGTGTTGTGCAGAACTAATGAAAATAACAAGTAAATATAACTGGAATTAAACTGGTTGACAATTGATCGACTATGGTAATTTCAGAACTTGTTAATTTAGAGTTCAAGCATAATATTAGTGCAGGCTGGTCAGTTTCAATTGATTGTTTCAGTATTGCTTTAATATTCTACTTGAAATCGATAGCACTTCGTTCACGCGATTTGTTTAAATTAATTATCTGTTATTAACTAATCTGTCATTTGATATGGGCAATCGATGACAGTATATTCGTCCCAGTTTTCTGTGAATGTTGTATTGAACAGGTTGTTAGCCTGCAAGTCAAAATAACCTGTGAATGAATGCCAACAGTTCAAAATTAATGCAATGGCCCAAAGTTCAAACAGAATTCGCGCAAGTCATAACTCGTCAGCGGTTCAAAAATTCTGAGTCGGCAGTGCCCTAAGTCATGAGTCGTAGAAACAAGGAGATTATCTCCAAGTCTTATCTCGGCCACGACTCAAGGTTTAGGCCGTGGAGTATGTTAAAGAAGCTCTGGTTCAAAATAATAAGAAAATCGCCAAGGGTTTTATCTCGGCCACGACTCAAGGGTTTTATCTCGGCCACGACTCAAGGCTTAGGTCATGGAGCATGTTGAGTCGTATCATGGTAAAATCGCAAAGGTCACTGGATCATACAAAAATAGCCAAGTCATGCCTACGGCAATGTTCGAATCAATCTGACCCATTAACCATCTAATCCATAACCCGATAACCCAATAACCTCGCAATGGTTAACCCCAGTTCCATCACACCACTAGGTCGTCTCAAATCTCGAATCGTTACAAGTAAGATCGAACCGCCTGCCTTTAATACATCAATGTCCGATGTAATAATACTCGCAAGGATCAAGGGGGAAAAATAGAGGCGGAGATCGGCAATCATCAGCAATTAAAAAAAGATGCAAAATCTCTTACACGATGTGATGCTAAAGATGATCGAAAATAAATCAGGTTGGAATCGCCTTTGAGAGCTCGAAGATGCGTTAATGGCAGACACGGTTCAAAGGATAAGAAATGAGAAGAAGGAAGTAAGGGGAACGACTCAAGTCTTTTATAGCTTTGAGCAGTGGCAGTTGAATCGGCACACGAGTTAAGATGAGTCGAAGCACACAACCTACGACTTAGGCGTGAACTTCGAGGGGCAAATGTTAACTCCGTTTAGGCAACGAGTCAAGGTCTAGGCCGATTCACGACTTAAGGTTCTTAACGGTTCAGAAGGGACCCACTACTCAAGAAGCCTCACGACTTAAAGGGTGAACCGACTCAACAAGCAACCGACTCAACAAGCAACCGACTCAACAAGCAACCGACTCAACAAGCAACCGACACAACAAGCAACCGACTCAACAAGCTACCAACTCAACAAGCTAACAAGTTAAAGCTTAAGGCGACTTAGAGGAGTGGAGTGACTCAAGGGATTAACGGTGTATGGGATAGACCGACTCAAGTTCTCTAACGACTCAACGACCTAAGGTGTCAAATGACCTAACTGGCTAAAATCCCAAAACAACAAAGGACCGACCTACGACCTATGGTAGGTCGTTCACGACCTAAGCAAAAGAATTCGATACCGCTTCATTTTACATCGTGGCCCATTGAATCGTACACGACTCAGTAAGCAAGCTAACCGGATTAGGCCACGGCTCACGACCTAGCTTGAGTCGTCCACGACTTAAAGCTACTAAGTGGAAATCCAATGCCGCCTCATTTTAGACCATGACCTTTTAACTCGCAGACGAGTTAGGACTTGTGCTATATACATAGGACCGAAGACGCTCTGATACGAAGCCTAGGCTCAACCAGTTGAGTCGCCCACGACTGCTTGCTGACTCGTGGTATGTGAGTCGGTCACGGTTCATTCTGAGTCGGTCACGACTCATGACTTAACAATTCCAGCCCAGAAATTTGTCTATAAATACATGGCCACATCCAACATTTAAGGGACTTTTGGGGCTCATTCTCTTCAAGCGCCGTTACTCTGCTGCATTTCAAACCAATCCAACACTTAAAGCTCTCAAGACACGAAGAACGCTACAAACAACTTCGAGAAAAGATCACACACATCCAACATGGATTTGAAGACTCTAATCTCCATTGAAGCTTAGGCTACTTGTTCTAAGTGACTTGTAATTCAAAGTGTATTGTACTTGGAAAGAATTGTATCAGCTTGTAACGAGATCATCAATAAAAGTACTTAAAGTGGACGTAGGCTATACCCTTAAGCCGAACCACTATAAAATTGTTGTTGTTTACTGCTTTTCCGCTATTATCTGCTTGTAATCTGTTCCCGAGTTATCGGGTGGTGCTTTCACAACTATAACTCATATACCGGGGTGTTAGCGTTCAAATTTTAGCGTTAACAGTATACATTTTCCATTAATTGCGTATTACTTCATCGGTTATTATACATTGAATTCATTAAATTATCACAAATTACTTTATTGCATTAGTTTACATAATATTCCCATTTGTTTTCTTATAATAAATTTCTTAGCCTAGAATAACAATTCCCATTACTTCAATACATCGTAATTTCCTTTTTATTTATTTTTTATACTTAGCTTAAATTTCAAATGTTGCATTTTCCTTCTACATTTACTTCAACATGAATTAATTTTCTCTCTTTCTACATTTACTTCAACTTGAATCAATTTTTTTCTTTCTTTCTAAATTAAATTAAAAAATAAATTAAATTAACAAATTAAATGGTCGAAATTTACGGGTCGTTACAGCGCCAAAAACATGTTTAACGGTAAATTTTCTATCGAGTTAGAAAATCACCGAGAAATTTTGGAAAAAAAATTAGCGCAAGCATACGGCGTACAATTTTAATACGTGGTGAGTACAGGTCGATCCGTAGGGAATTGTTTTAGATTTTAAAAATCAACTAGTGTGTAACCCGTGCATTGCACACGGTAATGTTGTAAAAGAAATTGTCAAATATACATAGTTAAATAGTCGACGTACAATGTAATATGCTAATGTTAAACATATATTTTTTGATTTTAGCATGTTAAAATGTTATGTTTTCATAGTAAAATATATTCAAAAATTATTTTTGAATAGTTAAAAATAATCATTTATTCCATATATTCATATGCTAACTATTTAAAATGATAGATTTTCTTTCAAATTAGTTTTACGATAATAGTTCTAAAGTTTAAGGAAATTATATGTTAAACATATTATTTTATTGATTTACACGCTTAAAAATGTGTGCGTGTGTATTATTGTTATTTCCAAAATTTTATATTTTAAAATATTTTATGTAATTTTAAAATATGTGTAGTTTATATTTTGAAATTAAGAAATTATACGTTAAATATGACCTATATACCGATGCATGTGAAACAATTTTTAGTGTTTATGTATACGATAAATTTCAAAGAAAAATATAGATGTAATATGTTGCTTTTTGGAGTAATATTTAGTAAATTCATGTTCCTGTGTGTTTTGATGCGCATGCGCACCCGCACATGTGCATGATGATGAGTTTAGATGTCAAATTGCAAATTTGTATTTAGGAATTTTAAATGTAACATGAGATATTAAGGGATAAACTATTTTTTTAATTTACTAAAATTGTGGATAATAATAATAAAGTAATAGAATGTATCTCATGCATTGCACACGCTAATTTTGTAAAAACATGTTACTCATACTTAAATGTTGTTAAAATAAAATTTTGTTATGCAATGTTCGATATATCAATCATAAATTAAACGTTTTCTCATTGTTTATGCCTATAATTTTTTTAAAGTGATTCAGATATTTTTATATTTGAAAGAAATATCTACCATGTATTACTACTAATGCGGTATATAAATTGAAATTGTCATTTTGTTTATAAATTATCAAAGGATTTAATGAGAATTAATTACTTGAATTTATTCATATAGTGTAGATTTATAGTGTTTGGTTAATTTAAATACATAGATTTGAATGTAAAATAATAAAAGAAAATTGATGAAAACCTTGTAAATGATGTAGAAATTATAAAATCTCGGTATATATGAATAAAAAATCATGGAAAAATTAACTTAATATTTTGGATAACTATGAAATGATAATTTATATGGACTCAAAAAAAACGAAGAGAATTAATGAGTAGGGGTGAAAATTTTATAATTATTGTGATGATTTGTGATCTTTAAACTTCAATCGTTTAACTAATAATTTATTAAAATAAATAATTATACATTAAAGTTGTTCGTATTGTTTTTTATGTGATCCATATTTATACTGTTTTGTTGCAATGAGCGTGATATTTTATCGGCATGGTTATCTATATTATTTATTAGACAAATTAATAAATAATGGTTAGTTTTTTAAATAATTTATAATGAAATTATTTAATTAATTTAAGTATATGGATTTAAATGTAAATTGTACATGAAAATTGAAGACTTTGAAAATAATTGTAGAAAGAAAAAAGTGTAGATTTTTGAATGTAAAACAATAGTATAAAATTAATAAAATCTTACAAACAATTCAAAACTAATGCATTGTATTAGGTCTTTAAAATAAAATTTAAATAAATATCTAGAGAAAATTAAGGAGAGGTGAGGGAAATGCTAGAATTAATGTGAGAGGTAGAATTTCTTCTGCTTTACTATTATTTAATAGATTCAATCAAATTAGACTAAAGTGAGAGAAAATTGTTAGCTGCAAAAATGAAGCTAAATGCAGAATTAAAATGTGATTTAAAAACTATTAGACTAGAGAACAATTTAGAGGCGAATCCACTCTTATATTAATGTAGATCAACAAACAAATAATTTATGATCTCTAGTTTTGAAATCAAGTGAAATAATTGTTGCATTTATCATAAGTATAGTTTGTTTATGTTACTAATTAACATAACTCAAGCCGCCAAGCTATAATACAATGATTATACCACTTATAAAATCTCATGAAAATGAAGCCAAAGCCAAAGCAAAAGCTATTTTAAGTATGATTTATTTACTATTGTAATTAGTAAGATAGATCATCAAATTTTGTTTTTACTTTCTTTTCAAAACCAAAAATCCATTAACAAATGTGATGTAAATTGTATTTATGTTGAATAAGAATAACTCATTTGCATAAGCAATATAAGCTGTCAAACCCATTTGTATAAATTTACATCTAAATTCACCATGAAGCACAAGCTAAAGAGATCATAATCATAAAAAAATGTTGAAATTACATGAAAATAGAGAGCTTCATTACCCCTAAATTGAAGGGGTTTAGCTACTTATTTGTGTTATCAAATCAACACTGATAAATTCCAACATTAGACAGCAAAAGAAATAGAAAATAAGCAAAGGAAGAAAATGATATTAGCCACTAACTACTTGTATAAAACTTAGAGCTACACTACTTGCATGAATGCAAATCTACGCTATAAATATGAAATAAAAGAAAGCATAGAGATACATATCAATATAAAGTAAAGAAAACACAAGTAGAAAAGAAAAGAGAAAGAGACTAGGAAGCCATTTTTATTTCATGAAACATAAAGCTAACAACTTTCATTGTTTTTTCATAACTAATTTCAAAGAGTAGATGACATTTACATGCACATAAGAGGGTTATTTGTACATGCATAAAACACTAACTCAACATTTAGAGAGCTTCGCAAAATGCCATTTAGGAAGTATGACCACCAAGAAACCATTAGCCACTAATTAATCTCTCATTAAATGCGCATTAAGTTTCAAGCTCCACTTAGTTGTCCATTATCTTTTAATTGCAGATTTAGGCAAGTGGATGGGGTCCTCCATTATCTTGGACTTGAATTATTTTCTTCTTCTTTCCTTTGTATTCGTTTATGCATGCATATATCTTCTTGAATCCTTCTTTCATATGCATTAAATTTTCCTACAAAAATTATAAAATATGTGACGCCCCACCTCTATACCCACGCTAGCCAAGGACACTACGATGTAATGCCATCAACTAGCGCGGAGAATAAGATTGTTGAGGAGCGACCATCCGTGTAATTGCTTTGTGCGAGTACCGATATGCCAGATAAAAATATAACCTGCATTTCAAGAGGGAATCCGACATACCAATGCAAACTCAAAGCTATTACACAATGGCTATAATATCTTCGGAAACAAATATAGAAATATCATAACACAAATCAGTCACAGAAGTTCATATCTCAAAGGGGGAAACAGATATGAATATTACACATGAAAGTGTATATCAGAGTGGTGGTTAAACAAGATCCGCAATATCACAAAAGAATAGTTACAAGTGTCACCCAAAAGAATAAGTATACATCAATGAGTCTATATCTCAAATGTATACAACCAAAAACTACTAATCTAAGAGTTAGCCAAAAGTCAGGATAATAATCGCAGATGAGAAGTCAAGCAGAAGCACCTGTAACATCTCGGTCTGACCCGAGTATTATTGAATAAGAAAATAGTAAATGGATCAGTCTAGCTATAAATATCAGATAAAATGATATAGAATAAGAGATATGACAAAAAATGTGATATAACCGTAAAGCCATACTATGATAAGTATGTAACTGAAAATCAATCAGAGATTAATCGATATCACAAGAATCTTCTCAAAGATCAAAAGAATGTCATACCCTTTAGATTTATTCACCAAGTCACAAATATCGACATCATATCGATGCCAATCATAAAAGCTGGTGGATCACAAATTCTAGAAATCATCAATAGAAATTCAGAAATCACAAAAAGGGGGAGGCCAATCACAAAACGGGAGCATGAAAACTCACCAACACGTGTATCAAAAACGGGACGCTACCCCATGGTCGCTAACCATAGAGCCGGTTCAACGACGTAGTACAATATGGGTACGCCCGAGGAACCCGAAACTCGAATAATTCGAAACAACGACATAGTACAAAGGTACGCCCGATGATCCTGATGAGTTGGTACAACAACGTAGTACAAAGGTACGTCCGATGGGCCGAACTCCATAAAAGAACATGGGTCGCCAGCCCACAAAAATTGAGTCGAAACTCCAAATAATACATAGGTCGTTAGCCTATAAAAGAAATGAGGCGAAACTCAATAAAACGAGATACCGTCCCCTACATGGACAAAGAAACATAGCATATCACTAGTCTAAATCACAAAATGATCATCATCGATCATCAAGAAGTGTCAATCACACTAAGCTAGTAAATATATGAGCTTAGCTTCATGTCCCGTAACCACTAGTTGAACTTAAATATTTACGAACAAATTGTAGATCTCCACTAGAAAATTGTCACAAGATATTCAATCGAACAAGTCTAAGAATTAACCGACGAAGTAAACGCAAGTGTTTCATACCACTTGTTTTACTAAGTCGTTTAATTAGATTTCTCATACGAGTGAGTTAAAGGTTTGTATATACTAGTAGATTGGAAAATGGTTTAAGAAACGAGCTTTGTAATAAAATAGTGTTAAAATCATTTTGATAAAAGAGTTTTGATATTTACTACTAGTATTGAAACCTTTATATTTTTAAAGTGACAAATCACAAAAATGATTGTAGACACAATCAATCACCAAAATTCACATTCGAGGATGTGAATTGAATCCAAAAAAATCGATACCGAATCCATCAAGGTGGATGTTCCAAAAATCCCAAAGAAAATGTCATCAAAGTCGATATAAGTGATAACAACAAAAGGGAATCAACACAAATTGATTAAATTTGGAAACTCAAGCTAAATAGGCAAAATAGAGCCTAGAAAGCAGATTTAGACGTCTGAAATCAAGTATTCAGACGTCTGAATCTAGAAAATAAATGTTTCCCAGAACACAATTCAGACGTCTGAACCCTTTATTTCAGACGTCTAAAATAGGCATTTTTTAGCCTATTTCCTTTCTGGTTGCTCACGAGCAAATTCAGACATTTGGAATTTATATTCAGACGTCTGAATACAAGGGAATAAAAATTCCCAGTATAATATTTAGACGTCTGAATATCTTGTTCCAGACGTCTGAAACTGTGGTTTAGGGCATTCCCTAAACCTAGGTCAAAAATAGTCAAACGATATATGAAGCGATCGGACGAGCAACGATGACTAAGGATTTATGCCAAGTGACAACCCAGCCTTAACGGCTCTTCGATACGCCTCAAATATCAATGTCCAAATATCCATAATATGATTTTCATAGATTTTGATTTCAAAACACCAAAAATTGGAATATGTGCCAAATCAATCCAAAACAAAATCAATTGCATAAGAATAAGTGTTAGGAATTCATATCTAACAATCGAAGATAATTATAGACTAAGATGTGAGATAAAAATCTCACCTTTAAACCAAAAACTATGAAGAAGAAGCTACAGAGCAATGGAAAGAACAATCACTCTTCAATCCAACCTAAATATCTTGAATCAAGATTAAAAGAGAAATATTTCCTAAATTAGGTTTAGAAATTTCTGAAATTGGTAAGAGAATGAGTTGGAGAAGAAGAGGAGGAGGCTTACCAAAGCTTCTTCTATAAATTTGGAGCTAGAACTTGATTTGCAAATGGAAACTAGGGCTTGGAGATTTAATTTCCCATTCCTCCCTCCATTGTTGCTAAAGCTTGAGTATTAGGAAATAGAAATGAAGTAATGAAGAGAAGAGGGGTGAAGCTAGGGTCTAATGGGCTGAAACAAAACCAAAGCCCTAAGTGAAAAAGTAGAAAAATTCCACTAACTCCAAACATATCAAAGTTTATAGTCAAAACGGTCGCAAACGTCATTTTGAACTCAATGGGGGCGGTTTCGAGTCCTAATTCGACTGTTTGCCAAAAGTAGCCTTTCGGACAATAATCCGACTAACGATAAATTATTTTAAATAAAATATTTAAATATTCAATCGTAAAATAAGCGGGTTGTTACAAAATATGCCCAAGTAAAAATTATAAAATTGACATATGCACAAAAATAAAATTTTTGCCCCTAAATGAAGATGAAGATATGATGATTTGAAAACAATTGAATTTTAATTTTTAATATGTTAAAATGCCCAAATGTGATATTTATTTAAATAAAAAGAGATAAAATATGGAAGTAAATATATGCACATTTACGTGCATATCCACATATAATGCAACTAGATCAGCTGTAGATGCAATATGTTCTCTATGGCAATCCCATACATTATAATTTAGCACAAATCCAGATTTATACGAATGTACTTTAACTGTATCTGGTTTCCAGTGCTTCAAATGTTGACACTTGCTATAAGGACAACAAAGTTCTTCGTTATTTCGATTATTAGGTATTGTGAATCTAATAAACTCATGTACACTATTGTACACTACAAGGAAAACATCAATTTTCGATGGCTGAAAACCGTCGGCGGTCGTCGGAAAAAACCGTCGGAAAATAAGGCGTCGGGGAGCAGTGTTTCCGATGGCTTCCGACAGAGGGCGCCAGATCTTTTTTCGACGGTTGTCGACGGCCCTCGATAGTTTCCGACGAATTCCGACAATTGTTGGAAGCCGTCGAAAATCGTCGAAAAAAATGACCTACAGGCTGTCGGAAGCCGTCGAAAAATGCCTACCTGGAAGCCGTCGGAAGCCGTCAAAAATCTACTGTATTTTTTTATTCCTGCTGCAATATAGCCTTCCATTCACATTTCCCATCCAAACACTATTACACCAATACTGTATAATCCTGTATAGAATATTCCAACCAAATATCAAAACCCAAATTACACAAAATTCATCAAACACACAAATACATCAAATTACACCAAAATAAAATACGTAATATACATAACCATTCCAACATTCACAACAACCCCAACAACAAGTGTTCTACTATGTCATACATACACAACATAACACAAAATCATCAACATCCACATCATCATACAACCACACAACCAAGTGTATCAAACATAATCATACAAAAATCAACAACTACCTCCACCGTCTACCAAATCATACAAAACTAAAATAACATGCCTGAAAAAGCAAGCAAGCAATCAATCAATCTCCTCCAGATTCAGAGCCAATCGAGGAAGGGAAGCGACCACCAAACTGCCGCATGTACTCTAGCAACTATGTGGTCTGCATGGCCTGTTGGCGGTTCTGCTCCTCCAGCTGGGACACTCTAGCTCGCAAATCTTCTATATCTGCTAGATCGCTCTGAGCTCTATTCCACCGACCCCGTCTCTGACTGCCGGCCTGCAATAAATATTTAATTTAGCTGTGTGATCTCTGTAAGTGTATGTGCATATCTCTGTAAGCTAGTAAGTAACATAACGTTCATATCTTCTGCCTTCTTGTGCTTTACTGGTGTGATAAAGTCATTTGGTTGGTTTGAATTCAAATTCAATATGGAGGATTTTTCAAGGTTCAAATATTTTTAATAATGGAAAAATGAATAAAATTCAAGTTTATTGTTTTGAAAAGGTCAAAATAGAATATTTGAAACATTTTAAGATAAAATTATATATTCTAACATAGAATTATGACTTAAATATCAAATTAGCAGTAAAATAAATTATTTACCACTTGATTGCCAAATCCTTATCGTCTGTCATGCTCTGCTGGATCCATAAGGACTCAAAAATACCGTCCTCCTCATCAGTCGTCAGCTAATCTCGACCCATGTCAGCAAGGAGTTTCTAGCGCTGCTCCATAAACTTTTCCTGCATTAACAAATTAATAACATCATATCTTATTTCATTATAATTTAACAAGCAGAACAATTACTAATAGTGCATAAAATGAAATATTCTTGCATGGCTCTTGCTGGATTTATCGTCGTGCCATGTATACGAAACAGTCCCATCCGAATTTACATGCTCGACAACATGCGTACGAGTGAACACGTCTGTATAGCCCACGGGACCAAGCGCCTCAGCTTCCTGAAGTTGATTTTTAAATACACTCATTATACATTTATAATTATATAGCATAAACTATTTACAATTATCATTCAGTAAATTTATCAACTCCTGCCGATACTGCTGAAATTACTTCGAACCTCCGCGATGAGTGACGGGATTTTTATTTCTGTTTGCAGAGTTTCTATCCGACTCTGCCTGTACATTCAAAATTTGATACATTATTTTTCGATCACGTCAAATTAATAATTCAAAAAAATTTAGTTTATTTGGCTTCGCCTCGTCAGTTTCCTAGTATCCCAACCATGCTTGTCATGCGCTCTCCCCCATCCACCGTGGCTTCTTACCAGATTTCTTAATTTCAGATATCAAGTCCCTATAGTTCTTGCGCATATTCTTCATCCAGTATCCTCGTGCCAGCATCATATCATCTGTCTGGATGTCTATCTCAGCTTGTGTTTCACGATAAAAAGCAAAAAAATTGATTACACTGTAAACGATAAACAGTAAAAAAAGGACAAAAACGAATTCAAAATGGAAAACAGAAAAATATACATACTAGGACATCCTGCCATATACACTCTATGATGTGAGGAGGGATGTTCTTTCACCAAACCTTTTATTCCAGTTTTGACTTCATACATCCATGTATGGACGATAAAGTAATCGAACATTGTTCCTAATTTAAAAAAATAGGTTAGTAATTTTGACAGCACTTCACTTCACTTCACATTTATTCTATGCACAATCTCTCGGCCAAGTGATATATTGTTGTTGTTTTATTTTTTAAAATAAAGTAAAACTTTTTAGAACTAAAGGCTCCATACACCACACATCTGTCTAATTTCGACAACACTCGGTTCACTTCTCTGCTACGCATAACTTTGCATCCAAGGGGAGTATTTTTGTTGTAGTATTCTCTAAAATAAATTAAAACTTTTTGGTACTAAAGGCTTAATTTGTGGTTGTTGCATATTTTCAAATAAATACTATGTTCATTTGAAATTTTTTTGATAATCGATTTTAGTACAATATTTGTTCTTGTATATAAATTTCATAGCTTTTTAGAAAATCGATTTGAGTACATTATTTGTTGTTGTTATATTCATTTTTTAACTTATTGAAAAATCGATTTCAGCAACATATTTTTTTTTCATTTCTTAAGTTTAAAGAAAATCAATTTGAGTAAAGTAGTTGTTCTTGTCATATTCATTTCTTAACTTTTTAGAAAATCAATTTGAGTACAATATTTGTTGTTTTCAAATTTATTTATTGATTTTTTTACGAAATCGATTTAAATAGAATATTTGTTGTTGTTGTTGTATTCTTTACTTAACTTTTTACAAAATCGATTTTAATAGAATATTCGCTATTGTTATCTTCATTTCTTAAACTTTTTACAAAATTGATTTAAGTCTTTTTTTAATGTTTTATTTCCTAAATTATACGCTTTATAATGTATTTTCAAACTCTTTTACCTAATAAAATTTTAATTTACAAGTTTTGTAAGCTAAAATTAGAAGTTAGCACTAATAATAAAAAAGTAGAACAAATTAATTTTATACACTAATTAATTGTACACTAATTTTCACGTAAATTGTAACATCTCCAAATTATAACAAACATTGTTTTCCACTATAATAAACATCGTTTTTCACTATATAATAAACATTTGCGTGAACATATCAATAAGCATATTAATCAACGAATATTAACTTTTGACTTTTAAATTAACTCTAAGTTTTAATAACAAATTAAACAATCAAGCCACTTACTAACATCTCCAAATCAACTAACACACTATTATCATCAACTAAAACACAATAATCATCAATTTCAAATCAATAATCACCTACTTTTTTAAATTAGCGTTTTAATTTTATCTCTGAATCAACTAATAAACTATACCATCATTTACAACTAATCTAAAATATTCATATCATAATTGCTAATTTTTCATAAATAGGGTCTAAGCCAATAAACCAAAAAAAATGAAGCCAAATTGAAGGAGGAAGGAGTGCGCAGCATGTGGTGGACCTAGGCGTCGGCTAGATGCAGTTGGTGGCAGTTGGAGGCAGAATTGGGGAAGAAGAGAGTTAGAAGAGAAACTGAAAATGTTTTGTTGAAGCGGTCTGTTCGCGGATTATATTCAAGTAGGCGATGGCTAGCGACGGCCGCGTTTTTTAGCCATCGCCATGATCGATCGCAATTCGAAGCCGTTCTAGTAGTGGTAGTCCTGTTTTTCTTTTCCATCAGCCTCGAAAGGTTGCACACTATTTATTATTTTTAAGGGCACTTGGTGCCTCTGACTCCTTCGAAACCCTTCTTGATGCCTTCAAAAGTTCTTTTGTGACATTTGTCGAAACACTTGCCTATAACTTCAGTGGAGTCTGACATTTTCATTAACTTTCTTACATACTTTCGTTCTTAAGTGGATTTTATGGCTTACGATATTATTGTTATAATAAGTACTATTAATCATTTATTTAGTTTAAGCATATTTATTAAAAAATTCATAAATGATATATTTTGTAATGGTAGCTACAATGTTTTGTAATCATGGAAATTTTATCACAATAAAAACAAACGTATCGTTTTAATTATTCCTAGTCAAGATATATTGAGATTGGATATCAATACATCCATTGGGACTATAGTACATACTGCTCTCCAAATGTTGAGCTATGTGCTACTAATAGTTGTTGGGGGCACCAATGAATTACATACAGATAGTTATTAGATAATTATGGAATGACCCACTCGATAGTTTCTAGTGGTTAATATAATTAATGTCAAACAGAGAATATTAAAATAATAATTGTACATAATTCTCGACTGTAGAATCACTACAACAAAAGAGGCATGTTACAAAGGTGGAACATAGTTGTAAAAGATATATTACAACGGTGGAACAACAGTCGTATTTTAAGAAGTTGTAAAGACTATCAATTTTTTACAACTGTGTTCTTTAGTTGCATATAACCGTTGTGATATTGTATATTACAACTGTTTCTTACCCTTGCAAATAGCCATTTTACAACTGTTGGTAACTCTTGTAGATATGTAACATTTCATGCTTTAGCAGGTATGACAACTGCTGGATAACTGTTGTAGTTATCTACTACAACTGTTATTCACAGTTGTAATATACTTTAATTACTACCACATCAATTGCAATTTAAACCCAAAAATATAATTGCATGCACCATTTAATAATTTACCAAAACTATAAATATACATAACTGAATCAAATTCATTCATAAATATTAATATTTATATAATTCTAACGAAATACCAAATAAAACAATCTAAAGTATTCGTTCACATCACCAACTAAAACAGTACAAAACAACATTCTCACATAACCATTCCAAAATAGGATACAACACAAAATACATAAGAAAGATAAAGTTTTGTATCACAAAACACATACCCTAAGGAAATACACTAGTCGAAGGCAATGAAGTCTTTATGCCAAGCCACGGTCGATCCAACTGCTTCTCCAATAGTACACATCTCGGAACTTGGCCTCCACAAGAAAGCTTCCGGATCCACTGCCACATCAACCCAAACTTTACAACCATTTGGTCCTAGTTTTTTAAAATGCACCAAACAATCAGGATTAGTGGATACTACCATTCCTTCTGCAACAACTTGCTTTTGCCGACTCAGTATTTTACATTTTCCAACCTTAATTCTAGCATGCATTGCATCCCGTTTAGGCCGTTCTTCAACAGTCAGAGTATTGCTCTCACGGTGTGACTGCACAAAAATAATTTACGAATACATTAGACTATTTATGGTATATGTATAACATCAAATAAAAATGAGGACTTAATAGCACAAACCTCTGTATAACATCAACAAAAATATGTATTATTTATTATTTTACTTATGTATGCTGCTATCTAAAAGCAGTATGATACTCTCTGTTACATTACGCATTTGCTAAAGTTTCAATTAAAATTGATAGAATGATTATTTGAATCCAACGACAAATGTAAGATCACCATTACGATCTTTCAAACTGGCTACCCAAGGAAAAAAAGATAATAGTAGCACTTAACCTGCATAAGTTTCCTAAGGATACACGATTCCATCACCATTACGATCAAAGAAGGCAAACTGCTGCTGAAGAACACTCATATCACGAGGATCGTGTTCTCTAGAACCTTTTGGATGATTCATGTCTGGAGCTGCCATTGCTCTAGCCATGTCTGTACGTTACATTACTATCAAACACCAAGACTGCTTAATGTAACATCAGGTTGAATTACATTTTGTTCAACCAGCTAGTCGGATGCTCTCTAGTTGAGGCATTTTAAGCTTCATGCTTAGTAGACAGTTTTATCTTTATTTTAAGCGCATTCGACGCTGTACTACATACCTTCTAAGTGAACTAAGGTATCGTTCAAATTATACTCGAATATATTACATAATAAGCGTTGAAGAAGTTTTTTCTTACTTTTTTTAGGCCAAAAAGAGCATCCAGTACTGCTACTAGTCAATTATGTATTTGGACAAATATTATAATTGGCCTTAACAAATAAAAAGCTATTTCAGTTAGAAGCTTCATTTCAAACTCTATAATATATTTGTTTTTCGTAAAACAAAAACTTTATGCTCTTTCTAACCCTAGTCGTATGGTAAGCTCCAAATGAGACTCATAGTGGGAATAGGTTTTTCTTTGCCTAATTTAAAATTTTTCCTTTAAATATTCCTCTTGTTTGGTAGATATATGGAAGGACAAAATGTCGTTGAATAGCATCAGATTTCTTAAACAATTCACAAATGTTTCAATTATTATGTATAAACTTTAGCATTAACCACCTTCAATTAAAATAGATAGAATGATTATTTGAATCCAACGACAAAATCAATGAAACATACCATGCTTCGGGCTGACAGGATATAACTCTATCTTGTTGATATAGTTTCTCCTTGCTGCCACAAGAACTGCATGCACGTGATGCAAAATTTAATAGCTAAATTGAATTAAATAGATATTGTGAAAGAGAGATTTAATCAAAACAAGTGAAATGACAACAAATACTCACTTCATAGCCAACAATGAAGGCTCATCATTGCTGCCAAACATATTTCACCAAGCTCCACTGCAATCCCCAATTCCCAGTCATTTGAAACCTTCCTTCCCTCTACCTTCTACTACACCATTCTACAACTACAATACAACAACCATCCTTCTTTAACAGCTTTACATTGCAACAACTTCCACTATCACCACCACACCATCAATTGCTCCTTCGAGCATCATCACCACCTGAACTCCTGCACGCAAACAAGTGCATTCCATCCTTCCTCCATCTATCATCTCCTTCATACACAATTGCAATCCCCTGCTGCTCGATCACCACCTCTTCCTTAAACACTTGCATCACTTTTCTCAAGTCATCTACAACCAATGTTACTTACCTCCAACCAGTTCCACCAACCATCCACCTACTCTACAACAAGAAACCCTCCATGTTTCCATCATTCCTCAACACTGCCTGTCGAACCACCACTTAACTGCCAGTGTCGCGACATCTTCTCTAGCCCCTCGCCAACCAAACATACCGCAACTTCACACAAACCCCTGCCTTCCGTCCTCTCGCCACTTGAAAATACTCGAATTACCAATGCAATTAAACAGCAAGCCCAAACTTAGTATGATGGTTTAGTCTAATCAGATCAAACACTTATGCACTTGCGTATAACAATGCATGTACAATTCACAATAAGATAATGTCACATTTGTATATGCTAAAGAGAAATAAAGATCTAATACAAAAAGTCAACACTCACATAATATTCATACATAGTCTTAAAGTATTCACAAATGCAATTGTTTTCTTTATTTAGCTTAATTAAGATCTTTCATTGCAAAATCAATCGACATATGTATATGACTGCTGTTTGAATTTGATTTGAAAATGTTTTATGTACTGCTAATGTTAGGAACATGCTTTTGTGATAATAGAATGGGATATAAAATTAGTAAATTCAAAAGAGTTTTCTAGGTGCTGTCATGACTTTGATATAAAACATTTTTGACAGCATAGTATAAACATTCAACACACAACAAGAAGACACCATTGACGAAGGACATAGGACCATCTGTTCAAAATTTCAAGTTTAATTTCATCATAAATTGTCCCTGGTCCAAGTTTTTACAGCCAAGCAAATAACAATTTTCAAAAAAGGTTTTAGGCAACACAAATTACCTCTAGCAGTTTCCCATCTCACCACACTTAGCATCACCATATTCAGGAAGCCATATCATCAGAGCAAATCCAATACCAATCAGCATCGTTAAGCTCTCCATCAGGTCACCGTAGCAACTCAAGGTATCCAAGCGTTCTCGACTATCATCAATCAGGCGATCCACTAGTTCCAACAACCGACATCGTGAAACGCGAGAGTATTAAGTAGAGGAGATGACTTAGGACAGAAGATTGACAGTGGGGCAATCCAATCTGAACCGAGATCCACAGTGGCAGCGCTGATGAAGGTGAGAGAGTGGTCGGAGATCGTGGCGGGTCCATGGTGGAAGACGTTCATTCGTCGGTTTAGTAGAAAGTCCCAAACGCACAAAGAAATTTAGGTACAATCCATTAAGGTATTCTCTAAATTTTGATGCCACTCCTGATATAGACATTGATTTTTCGACTCAATATATTGGATCCAGTAAGGGATCAATGGATTTTGCAGCATTAATCCTGTAAATGAGAATTTTGTTTGATGAGAGGAAGAATTTGGGAACGCTTTTGATTTTGGGAAGAGTATAGGGAGAACCGTGTGTGGAAGCAGAAATATAAAACGTGAATTATTTTGGAGCCAATTTCATGCTTTTACGGTAAATTTTCATGGCTTGACGCCAAATTTTCATGGCTTGGCACCAAATTTTCATGGACCAAAGTCAAAATTTCACTAAAACTTTTAAAAATAAATATTATAAGTTAGAACTAGTAAGTACTTCTTAATCATAATTAATTATTACTTATTACTTCTTAGTTATAATTGGATATTAATTATTATGTATATTTTACTAATTACTAATTATTAAATATTTCATAGTAATTATTAAAAACTATTACTATTTATTAGTTATTAAGTATTGATTATTTAATAGTAATTATTAATTATTATTAATTGGTATGGTTATTATTAAATATTAATTTTTAGTTATTCTTAAATATTAATATTATTAATAATTAATTATTAAATATTAATTATAAAATATTAGTTATTATTAATATTTATTAGGCCTTTATTACGACTGATAAAATAAAGAGCCGGTGAAAGTAAGTTTATACAACATTCTAACAAAAATGTTATAATTATTAATTACTAATTATCAAAAATTAATACTAAATGTTAAATATTAGTTCTTAATTACTAATACTAATTATTACTTCTTAATTATTAATTATTAATATTGATTATTAAAAATTATTTCCTTCTTATTAATTATTTCATAATAATTATTAATCATTATGTTAATTATTCATTATACTTCCTAATTATTAATTATTACTATTAATTAATATTAAAAGTTAATTCTTATTTATTAATTATTTAATTATTATTATTAATTATTGAACATTAATTATTATTATTATTGATTATTTCATATTTTAATTTAATTATTATTATTTAATAGTGGTTATTTGTGACGCCCCACCTCTGTACCCACGCTAGGCAAGAACACTACGGTGTAGTGCTGTCAACTAGCACGGAGAATAAGGCTGTTGAGGAGCGGCCATCAATAGTTGGCCTTACACTAGTATTGGTTATCTCGATAGGAGTGATATATATATTCTTTCATTTTTCATCTCTGATTTATTTTCTCCCATTGAAATACCCCAATTCCAGTATAAAACGAACTACGATGGTTCATAATAGTTTAGAACAGTAAATATAAAATAATAACACAAATAAATATAAATGCAGAACACAGATAAAACAGAAATTCTCATATATACAATAACTGATGTCAGTTACAATACATTTGACACGGTACATATGATACAACTACAACAGTCGACTCAGGAAGTTACATATACAAGTACATTAACGTATATAATATACATGAATACATATCTTCCTATACAATCATACAGACTACTACAAATAACGACGACTACTCCAAAAGATATGAAAGAACTTCATAGCTCTAGCAGCAACCCAAAGCAGAATATCTACAACCTGAAATACTCGGTCTGACCCGAGTATTAAATTCAAAAGAAAATAATACTCGGGTCAGTCTAATTCAAACTCAGTTATTAGTGCACAGAAGCAATAATAATTAAATAATGAATAGACGACAGTAATTAAAACAAATCAGAATGCAATTCAGAATATTGAATTGAAATAAACAAAACAGTTCAAAACATTTAAATATCAATTAAAATATTAAGTCGAGTAGGGCTGCAGTGCGCGCACGCGTGCACTGCCTCGCCACTACAGCATATGGAATATGCAAAAGGTCAATTAATCAAAACAAGATAGATATCATAAAACCATACCGTGTGGCTGCAGTTCACGCTTGCGTGCACTGCCTTGCCACTACAGTGATGATGTACCCATTGAATACCGTGTGGCTGCAGTTCACGCTTGCGTGCGCTGCCGTGCCACTACAGTGATAACGTACCCAATGAATGTAAGATATATACACAAGTGAATGTAAGATATGTACACAAGTGAATGTAAGATATGTACACAAGTGAATGTACATAACCAACTACACGTGGCAAAAAGAATCAGAAGAGCAACGAGAAACCGCACAACCCAAATGAGCAAGTGCACATGTGCAACTCGAGCTACAGGTACGAACCAGCTCAATATTAAGGACAGCAACAGGGCACCAAGGCAAGCCAAAGTTACATGTACAGAGCAATGAAATAGGCAAACAATGATGTACAAATGAATGCATCAGTGACTAAAATGAATGCAAACTCACGTGCCACCAAATAGTAATGTAGCATGAAGGGAACATATAGAATAGTGTTCTACATGAAGAATTTGTAAGCAGTAACCAGTGAATCACCAAATTTAATTGAACCAAGTGTTACTCAAATGCAAACCATATCATACAGGTTACAGTGGCAATATGGAATTTATATGCAACATTAAAAAGTATGCGGTGGTAACAAAATGTAGGGACAGCATATAATAGTGACTGGGCAACAATGAAATGCAACTGGTAACCAGCGAACGTAAAACTTGAAACTATAGTGCTACTGGCAATAAACATCTACAACTATCAGTACTGAAGTAAAGAGAAAAGATATATTGCTTCAATGAAACCCAAAAATTGCAAGTACACTAAATGCTCAATGCAAAACACCAATGTGCAAGCTACAACTTCAAATGAAACTGTCCCAAAGCAACTAGCATGCAAGCCTCAGGTAGAGCCTTAAGGAATGCAACAGTCGAGCATCATGTCTATAATGCAACAGGTAATGATGAAAGGCATATCTTATAGATAGGATCCCAGTTTCAAACTTAAGTATGGTGAAGCAACAACCACAACAACATGTGATAACAGGTAACTATATCAAGATCCAGGCGTATATACTTAGCCAGAAACAATACAAGTGCATTCTCAAGTGATGCAAGAAGCCAGTATGCAAAGACCAATGACTACAATTTCAAGTAACTCATGCAACATAACCAACAGACCACACTATGCAGTGTACAAGAACAAGTCGAGATGAACAATTGCAACTACAATGTAAACTGTGCATGGCAGGGCAAAGAGGAATCACATGAACAAGTTCGAACAACCAGACAACATCATATTCAACAATGCAATGTTCAAGTGGAGGCCAGAGAAGATGGCAAAAGACGAGGGCTACAAGATGAACGAAGTTCAACAGTACAGAGAAATTCACAAAAAACAAATTTAAAGTCAAAGACAGTACAACCATACTACAAGACCATGGAAAAGTACTCGAAATCGAATCCAAGTTAAACAAGGAGTCGAACGAATCAAGCCTAATCAATTTAAACAGCCCCAACAATCAACTCGAGGCAGTAATGGATCAACCACGAACAAAAATCAAGTCAAAGTCGAAACCCGAAAACAAAATTATGCAAAACGAAATCGAACTAGGTCTAATTAGATGTGAGTACTATAAAGTACTCACCTTTGCCAAACCGAAGCAATCGAAGCTTTGAATCGCCGCTTCCCAAAAACCCTAGCCGCCGAAGAAGACGTGCGAAGGCTCCAACGAGGTTGAACTCGATCGAACTGAAGACGACGCCTCTGATTGTGAAAATGCCCTACTCTCGGTCGAAGAAGAACGAACGACACGAGCAGCCGCCATTTTTACTCTTCGTTTGATTTTTAATTTTTAGGTTTTCGAATGAAAGTTGAAAAATGGTGAAAAGGGGAACGGGTTCTATGCTCTTTCTCTTTTTTTTTTCTCTCACAGCCACAATAAACATGGGCCACTATTTAATGCTAAAGCCCAAAATTTCTTTAATAACAATTTATAAAAGAATTTTAATTCAAATTTTAAAACTTCAAATTTGGAAATTTGCAACAATATTTATCGTTTAAATGTCGATTATTAATTGTTGCGAAGTACCGGGTTGTTACAGACTCCCCTCCTTAAAGAAATTGCGTCCTCGCAATCTTAAGGAATAAATGGACAAAAGGTAACAACCGTAAAAGCATGTCATCATAAAATGACGAAATTTGAAAATAAGAAGTTCATCATATAGAGCATGAAAGAGAAAGCCAGAACGTGTTTGCTCGATGAATTCTCTGAATTCCTAAGAGAAATCCATAGAATTTGAGAACCACAGAGCTTTCACGAGAAAAACATCGTTATTTCGAAGGTGCTACGCCCCCGAAGCAATGATGTGAATATAAGGTTGCTCAAGAATAGAAATCGAAAATCCCTAAGGCATTTCCGTAATTGGAAGACGTGGAAAACATCATGAATAGCAGAAAAATTGAGTCGGTACACCGGCGTAGTACAATATAAACGCCAAAGAAATCTTTTAATTTCATAAAAGAAATTCACAAATTATCAACAAAATCTAATTATCAAAAGATAATTCGGAAATCTCAAATCACAAATATTCGATTATCAAAAACGATAATCAAATCAACAAGTATTGGATTATCAAAATCGAAAATCAATCTTAAATCACAAATATTTAATTATCACAATTGATAATCAAATCTCAAATCGCAGATGTTTAATTATCACAAACGATAATCAAACCACAAATATCTAATTATCACAAACGATAATTAGAAACAATAAATATCTGATTATCAAAAACGATAAATCAGAAATCATAAACATCCAATTATCAAAACGATAATCAGAAATTACCACAACGGTAATCAAATTTCAAATCACAAATATTTAATTATCACAATTGATAATCAAATCTCAAATCGCAAATGTTTAATTATCACAAACGATAATCAAACCACAAATATCTAATTATCACAAACGATAATTAGAAACAATAAATATCTAATTATCAAAAACGATAAATCAGAAATCATAAACATCCAATTATCAAAACGATAATCAGAAATTACCACAACGGTAATCAAATTTCAAATCACGAATATTTAATTATCACAATTGATAATCAAATCTCAAATCGCAAATGTTTAATTATCACAAACGATAATCAAACCACAAATATCTAATTATCACAAACGATAATTAGAAACAATAAATATCTGATTATCAAAAACGATAAATCAGAAATCATAAACATCCAATTATCAAAACGATAATCAGAAATTACCACAACGGTAATCAAATTTCAAATCACAAATATTTAATTATCACAATTGATAATCAAATCTCAAATCGCAAATGTTTAATTAGCACAAACGATAATCAAACCACAAATATCTAATTATCACAAACGATAATTAGAAACAATAAATATCTGATTATCAAAAACGATAAATCAGAAATCATAAATTTTCAATTAACGAGTCCGAAATTAACCGAAATAGCAAACGCACATGACCCATAACCACGAGTTTTACTAAATCGTTTAATTCACTTCATCGTTTCCTTGAAAGTGCAAAATGGTGTATTTTAAATAAATAACATTTTACGTTCTCAAACGGACAAGTCCGGAATTAAGCGAATCAGTAAAAGAAAGGGGACATAGTCCTCGATTTTTCTGAAACGTTTAATTCGCTTCCTCATTCTTTTGAAAGCGCAAATCGTAAAATTTTTGAAAACAATTTTGATTTATATTTTGAAACATTTTTTTAAAACACGTGATTAAAACAGCGACATCAGTAGCAACTTCGATAAGTGGATTTTCATTCATCAAAAGTGTCACAAGAATCTTCTCAAAGATAGAAAGGGATATCATACCCTAAACTTGTATTCATAACAAGTCAATAACACACGAATTCACCAATGCACAAGAATTGATAAAACTTACCAATAGAAATCACGAAAATTGATGAAGCACAAATTCTAGAAATCTACACAAGAAATCCAGAAATCACAAGATAAGAGTATAAGAACTCGAACGGGAGTATGAAAACTCGAACGGAGTATGAAAACTCGAATGGGAATATGATATAGAATAAAAGATATGGCATAACATAAAATATCCATAATGACATACTACTATAAGTATGTAAATAATGATCAACAGGAGATCAACCGATAAGAGGTATGGCATAAATATGAAATACCCATACTGACATACAACTATAAGTATGCAAATAATGATCAACAGGAGATCAACCGATAAGAGATAATCAATATCACAAGAATCTTCTCAAAGATCCAAAGAGGGCATCATACCCTAAACTTGTACTCATGACAAGTCAAAGAGATAAATTCCAGAAATCAACACAAGAAATCCAGAAATCATAAAAAGGAAAAGAGGCCTATCACATGACGGTCCGAAGACCAAGGGGAGCTACCCCACATGTGTGAATGGAATCACACAGATTGAGGTCAAGACTAACCAAAAAGCAGAAAGGTAAGTGTGAATGGAATCACACAAGTGGTGTCTAGTCTGACCATCAGAACGATCATCATGATCAACGAGGAGTGTCAATTACACTAAGCATGTGTGAATGGAATCACACAGATTGAGGTCAAGACTAACCAAAAAGCAAAAAGGTATGCGTGAGTGGAATCACACAAGTGGTGTCTAGTCTAACCTTGCAATGAAAGAGACATCGCGCAATTGCTAGTCTAATTCATAAAGCGATCATCAAGATCAACGAGAAGTGTCAATTACACTAAGCTAGTGAATATAAAAGTTTAGCTTCATGTCCCATAACCACTAGCTTAACTTAAATATTTACGAACAAATTGTAGATCTTCACTAGAAAAATGTCACAAGTGATTCAATCGAACAAGTCCAAAAATTAACCGACGAAGTAAACGCAAGCGTTTCATACCACTTGTTTTGCTAAGCCGTTTAATTAGATTTCTCATACGAGTGAAATAAATGTTTGTATATACTAATAGATTGGAAAACGGTTTAGGAAAAGAGTTTGATATTGAAAATAGAGTTAAAAACATTTTGATAAAAGAGTTTTGATATTTACTACTGGTATTGAAACATTTATATTTTTAAAGTGACAAATCACAAAAATGATTGTAGGAACAATCAATCACAAGAATTCACATGTAAATATGTGAATAGAATCCAAAGAAATCGATACTGTATCCATCAAAAGGTATGTTCACAAAAGTTCCGAAGAAAATGTTATCAAAGTTGCTAATAAATGATAGCAACAAATCGGGGAATTAACAAGAATCGATTAAATTTGGAAACCAAATCAATTCACTAAAATTCACGTTCGAAGACGTGAATAAAATCCAAAGAATTCGATTCTAAATCCATCAAGTAGGAATATCCAAAAATCCCAGAAATAGAAGTTATCAAAGTCGACAAAGAAGATAACAACTAATCGGAAAAGAAGAATCGATTAACAATTGGAAAAACAAAGCAGAACGAGCATAAATGCATAAATGACTTCAACAAAAATAAAAATCAAGTCAATGTCGAAGTCAACAATTAATGGCCATAATAGAGTACAAAACGATTCAACATCATCATCAAAGGACTCAACGGCAAACCAAGTAAGAGTCTTGGAAATCAAGAATTTAGAAATTTCTCAAAAACAAAGTGACCGAAGTCGAATGGAATTCAAGCCGAAGAAAATATAAAATATCAAGTTCATAATCGCTGAGATTCGAACAAAATCAATCATCGGCTAAATCTAATCAAAGCCGAAAACACAAGAATCAAAATCAAATGCTTATGAATAAGCGTTAGGAATTCATACCTAACAATCAAAGACAATCATATGAAAATATGAGAGATAAAACATCGACAAATAGTTGTAACACATGTACTATCTAAGTTATGTTTTATATTTGTTCTAAACCCCAGGCTCTGATACCAAACTGTGACGCCCCACCTCTATACCCACGCTAGGCAAGAACACTACGGTGTAGTGCTGTCAACTAGCACGGAGAATAAGGCTGTTGAGGAGCGGCCATCAATAGTTGGCCTTACACTAGTATTGGTTATCTCGATAGGAGTGATATATATATTCTTTCATTTTTCATCTCTGATTTATTTTCTCCCATCGAAATACCCCAATTCCAGTATAAAACGAACTACGATGGTTCATAATAGTTTAGAACGGTAAATATAAAATAATAACACAGATAAATATAAATGCAGAACACAGATAAAACAGAAATTCTCATGTATACAATAACTGATGTCAGTTACAATACATTTGACACGGTACATATGATACAACTACAACAGTCGACTCAGGAAGTTACATATACAAGTACATTAACGTATATAATATACATGAATACATATCTTCCTATACAATCATACAGACTACTACAAATAACGACGACTACTCCAAAAGATATGAAAGAACTTCATAGCTCTAGAAGCAACCCAAAGCAGAATATCTACAACCTGAAATACTCGGTCTGACCCGAGTATTAAATTCAAACGAAAATAATACTCGGGTCAGTCTAATTCAAACTCAGTTATTAGTGCACAGAAGCAATAATAATTAAATAATGAATAGACGACAGTAATTAAAACAAATCAGAATGCAATTCAGAATATTGAATTGAAATAAAAAAACAGTTCAAAACATTTAAATATCAATTAAAATATTAAGTCGAGTAGGGCTGCAGTGCGCGCACGCGTGCACTGCCTCGCCACTACAGCATATGGAATATGCAAAAGGTCAATTAATCAAAACAAGATAGATATCATAAAACCATACCGTGTGGCTGCAGTTCACGCTTGCGTGCACTGCCTTGCCACTACAGTGATGATGTACCCATTGAATACCGTGTGGCTGCAGTTCACGCTTGCGTGCGCTGCCGTGCCACTACAGTGATAACGTACCCAATGAATGTAAGATATGTACACAAGTGAATGTAAGATATGTACACAAGTGAATGTACATAACCAACTACACGTGGAAAAAAGAATCAGAAGAGCAACGAGAAACCGCACAACCCAAATGAGCAAGTGCACATGTACAACTCGAGCTACAGGTACGAACCAGCTCAATATTAAGGACAGCAACAAGGCACCAAGGCAAACCAAAGTTACATGTACAGAGCAATGAAATAGGCAAACAATGATGTACAAATGAATGCATCAGTGACTAAAATGAATGCAAACTCACATGCCACCAAATAGTAATGTAGCATGAAGGGAACATATAGAATAGTGTTCTACATGAAGAATTTGTAAGCAGTAACCAGTGAATCACCAAATTTAATTGAACCAAGTGTTACTCAAATGCAAACCATATCATACAGGTTACAGTGGCAATATGGAATTTATATGCAACATTAAAAAGTATGCGGTGGTAACAAAATGTAGGGACAGCATATAATAGTAACTGGGCAACAATGAAATGCAACTGGTAACCAGCGAACGTAAAACTTGAAACTATAGTGCTACTGGCAATAAACATCTACAACTATCAGTACTGAAGTAAAGAGAAAAGATATATTGCTTCAATGAAACCCAAAAATTGCAAGTACACTAAATGCTCAATGCAAAACACCAATGTGCAAGCTACAACTTCAAATGAAACTGTCCCAAAGCAACTAGCATGCAAGCCTCAGGTAGAGCCTTAAGGAATGCAACATTCGAGCATCATGTCAATAACGCAACAGGTAATGATGAAAGGCATATCTTATAGATAGGATCCCAGTTTCAAACTTAAGTACGGTGAAGCAACAACCACAACAACATGTGATAACAGGTAACTATATCAAGATCCAGGCGTATATACTTAGCCAGAAACAATACAAGTGCATTCTCAAGTGATGCATGAAGCTAGTATGCAAAGACCGATGACTACAATTTCAAGTAACTCATGCAACATAACCAACAGACCACACTATGCAGTGTACAAGAACAAGTCGAGATGAACAATTGCAACTACAATGTAAACTGTGAATGGCAGGGCAAAGAGGAATCACATGAACAAGTTCGAACAACCAGACAACATCATATTCAACAATGCAATGTTCAAGTGGAGGCCAGAGAAGATGGCAAAAGACGAGGGCTACAAGATGAACAAAGTTCAACAGTACAGAGAAATTCACAAAAAACAAATTTAAAGTCAAAGACAGTACAACCATACTACGAGACCATGGAAAAGTACTCGAAATCGGATCCAAGTTAAACAAGGAGTCGAACGAATCAAGCCTAATCAATTTAAACAGCCCCAACAATCAACTCGAGGCAGTAATGGATCAACCACGAACAAAAATCAAGTCGAAGTCGAAACCCGAAAACAAAATTACGCAAAACGAAATCGAACTAGGTCTAATTAGATGTGAGTACTATAAAGTACTCACCTTTGCCAAACCGAAGCAATCGAAGCTTTGAATCGCCGCTTCCCAAAAACCCTAGCTGCCGAAGAAGACGTGCGAAGGCTCCAACGAGGTTGAACTCGATCGAACTGAAGACGACGCCTCTGATTGTGAAAATGCCCTACTCTCGGTCGAAGAAGAACGAACGACACGAGCAGCCGCCATTTTTACTCTTCGTTTGATTTTTAATTTTTAGGTTTTCGAATGAAAGTTGAAAAATGGTGAAAAGGGGAACGGGTTCTATGCTCTTTCTCTTCTTTTTTTTTCTCTCACGGCCACAATAAACATGGGCCACTATTTAATGCTAAAGGCCAAAATTTCTTTAATAACAATTTATAAAAGAATTTTAATTCAAATTTTAAAACTTCAAATTTGGAAATTTGCAACAATATTTATCGTTTAAATGTCGATTATTAATTGTTGCGAAGTACCGGGTTGTTACATTATTGCTTCTCAATTAATTTTTATACTAATTATTTAATGATTAATTATTAAGTATTATTATTTAATTATAATTAGTAATTAATTATTACTATGGGCAAACAAAAATGTTGTAATAAGCGTATACTACAACTGGAAAAAAAGAAAAGTTGTTAAAAATAGACATCTATTACAACTAACAAAAATAAAAGATTGTAATAGAAATATATTACAACTGGCAAAATAGAAGAGTTGTTAAAAATATACATTTATTACAACTGACTAAAAAGAAAGATTGTAATAGATATCTATTGCAACTGACAAAATAAAAGAGTTGTTAAAAATATGTTTATTACAACTTTCTGAAAAAAAACGTTGTAAAAAACCTTTATTACAACTGGCATTTTGCGACATTTGTAAAATTACAGTTGTAGTATGGTGTTTTTGTTGTAGTGAATAGTGTTAAACTTCATTGTGGACATGGTACTTAAATTATAGTTAAAGCATGGCATGATGACCTTTGAATGACTACAGTTGGATCTGAGTTAAAACATTAGAAGAGAAACACTTTTCAATAGGGAAATTCGTCTCCTGAATTAGTTATATATGGTTAGTAGCACGATCAACTGCAATCAACTCAGAGTCTATGCTATTGACTAGAGCGGCTTGACAAATAGTAATTGTTATTATTGAAGCAATGATTTTTTTGTCTGGATATAATTTAAATATGGGCGATATTGGAATTTTGACCAAAATCAAATTCCATAAGTTCTAATGTGATATAATTTTGACGAAAATAATTCATGTAAATAATGGTTACCACCGTAGTTGGAGTTTACCCAAATTATGTAAACGAAAATTCGGCCAGACTGCCACACCACTAGCTAAAGTGACGTGTAAACTTTAATATTTGAGTTGTTCAATTTCAATTGTCGACAGAATTTATGCCTACGAGTCATGCAACCACAACATTGAATTCTCCATAATACTACACAATTTAATTAAATTATAATTATTATAAATTAATTAATATTTTTGAAATACTAATTAATCACAAAATTTAATTTTATGCATTTGTTAATGAGGCATGCATACAATCTATTAATTTTTCTTTTTACACCCTTTTAATTATTCAAGTAGAATCGGAGAATGTTATAGTAATATTTCCATCGCCTTAAGGTCATAATAGGAAATTCATTATACACCAATTCGTTCTCTTATTAATTTTATTCTTAGAATCTTTTAATATAATTAATTATATATTATTATATTACACAGTTTTATAGTTTTTTTAATCAATTCATCTGAGTTACCCATACAAATTTAAAAAGTTAATCAATATGTTAATAGAATGCAATATTTTTTTAATCATTCACAGCTATTATTTTTAGGAGTGTGTATAATATATCATAATTTGAACTAGGGATATTGGTAGGAAAATATCACTAAATGTTGAGTAAACATAAAAACCAAGTGGTAAATGCTTATTAATTTAAGGAAGAAACTTTTGATTATGAATTTTACATATTTTCTAACAAGATATTTGAATTAGAACCTTGTGATAGTAAATTATTTCCACCGTTAAACAATTAGTTTTTGCAAAAAAAGCAATTGCATATTATTATAATTTCTCAAAACATTGTATAGATTGTTTCTCAAAATACTTCTTGGCTTTTGGTTCGAGTACGTGGGACACAACAAACTTAACAAGGCAATAACTTGGGAGAGACACTTGTTTAACTGTATTTCCATATCTTCTGAATATGTACTTTGTACCACTTTTCACATCATTTTTATCCATTTCAGTTTTCTCTTTGACATATACATCAATAGTTCTTCTCATAGTGATGAAATTACTTATTCATGCACCTGTTACGTAAATTTTCTTTATACAGAAAGAAACCGGAAGTGACGTTTTGCATTTCATTTTATCTACCCTTTCGGTATTGAACTTTCACGTTAAATTATGCTTTATCCCATAATTAAATGCAATTTTTTTTCAAAAGTTAACGCAGGAAATGATAAATTCATCATTATATTTCTATATTGGGGTTTTTGTGACCCATCTGTCTTTGAATAATACACACACACACTCACTGATAGTAGTACGTATTGTTAAACCAATATATTTGCTATTACATACATGAACCTTTTACGTATGGCAGCATGGCACATCAAGAACAATCTAGTGAAATGCACCGCTCTTTTCATGAAGGCGACCATGAAGGCGAACAAACCCATTGCAATTACACTAAGGAGTTCCTAAAACATAGAATCTAGAGTGACACAAATCTTCTCAACAGCATCAAAATAGCAACCTGATGGTTCAAAACCATCAAACCGTCCATCCCAACAAGCACACACAACAAGAAACTGACATGATCATGCGTAGAAAGAAATTCTTGCAAGCTCAAGATAAGATACTCGAACAAATGCTGAAAGTGATGGAATGTTGCAACGCCCAAGGCTTCATGTACGGCATCATAACAGAAAATGGCAAGACAGTCTCCGCCGCTTCCGATAACTTACGTGGGTGGTGGAAGGAGAAGGCGAGGTTTAATTTGGATGGTCCGCTGTGTATAGCGAAGTACAAGTCTGTAAACATGTGTCATCGGAGCGAGAAGAAGGCCGACATTAACATCCGCAAAAGACTAATGGAGATTCAGGACACAACGCTAGGGTCCCTGCTTTCAGCTCTTATGCCGCACTGTGACCCACCCCAAAGGAAGTTTCCTCTGGAGATGGGGGTGCCACCTCCATGGTGGTCCACCACGACCGAGCAATGGTGGTGTAAGCTTAGGTTCCCAAATGATGATAATGGCCCTCCACCCTATAAAAAGCCTCATGACTTGAAGAAGGTGTGGAAAGTTCGTGTTCTTGTTTCTGTACTTAAACACATGTTGCCAAATACAGTTAGATAAGGCAGCTGATTAGTCAATCGAAAAGCCTTTAGAGTAAACTGACTGCAAATGAGAGTATTACCTGGTTCGATGTTCTTGATCAGGTTGATCGGGACTTTCAAAGATGCTGCATGGATTTGCCTAATCTGTGTACTAAATGTAAAAATGCTAGGAAGTTGGATTCTGTAGGAAATGAGGAAGGCAATCAATTTGTTGCATGTAAACGAGTTGCACTGGTGGGGCATGAGTTGAATAAGAATAAGAGTGCTCAGGATAATCAGTCTAGTCTGACGCAGCGGAAATAAAAAATGAAGCAAAACGATAAAACGATACTAAGATAAATGCCCAAATCCGTTGATATCTCGAGATACCGGATTCTAGCCATATTCAACACGTTGATCGCGCACGATTCCGCGTTA
This sequence comes from Allium cepa, assembly GCA_030765085.1. Taxonomy (NCBI): domain Eukaryota; kingdom Viridiplantae; phylum Streptophyta; class Magnoliopsida; order Asparagales; family Amaryllidaceae; genus Allium; species Allium cepa. The sequence continues at coordinate 691,160,277 of CM060937.1, read as the reverse complement.
GAAGATCTATGATTCTTCGACGTTGATCTCGCACAGGAGATTCCGTGAATCGGCTTCAAATTCGTTGATTCGAGCGCACTCGAATATCCAAATATGTAAGAAGAAGGAGATCACACTCAACTTCAACAAAAGTGGCAAAAAACATACAAACAATTTTATTCAAAATCAATCCCTTTTACAATGACATCACGTCCCTATTTATAGGAATTTTACAACACACATGCGACTCAACCAGTGACTCACGACCTACGACTCACAGTACAACACTACACGACTTAACACATTACATGACTTAACATACGCGACTTAACAATACAATACATATTACCACATCATGCGACATAACAGTACAATGACATAACAACATAACAATATACAACATAACGACATAAGAAGATCAGCGACATAAGCATCAGCGACCTAAGCGACATAGTGACATAAGAACAACACGGCTTCAGGAACGGCCCAGCGACTTAAGGAAGCAGGTGACTTAAAGAAGCAGGCAACTTAAGAGAATGACTTAAGAGAAGCGCATAAGAACATAGCGACCTAACTGAGCGACTTAAGAAACGCGGCCTTGTTTTCCTGAGCCGTTAGCTTCATAGGTCGGTAGGTCGTTGAGCGACTTAAGAAACACACCTCGCTTATCTTGATGCGTTGATGGTTGGGGCGACCTTAGGTCGTTGAGCGACTTAAGCGACTTAACCCGCTTATCTTGATGCGTTGATGGCTGGGGCGGCCTTAGGTCGTTGAGCGGCTTATGCACATGACTTAAGGAAATGAGCGACTTATGTTGGAGAGAGTTAACCTGATGTGCTGCAGCATCCTCCCCTGCTTGAAAAGAATTCGACCCCGAATTCACACTTTCCTCTTCTTCAACATGCTTATTCCCATGATATGGAATGAAGTGTTTGACGTTGAAAACGTCAACAGTATGGATATGATCCGGCAATCTCAGCTGATAAGCATTCTCATTAATCTTATTTACGATCTCCAAAGGACCAATCTTTCTAGCAGCTAGCTTGTTGTAAGCACCAATAGAAAATCGATTCTTAGTCAATACTGCATATACAAAATCTCCTTCTTTGAATTCATGTCGTCGTTTGATATCTACGGATTGCTTATTTTTCTCATTCACTCTAAGCAATCGTTCCTGCACAACCTTGTGGAATTCTTGCAACACATTCACAAAATCACCAGCTTGTTTGATCACTCCTTTCTACTGTGGTACTGTAGATAAATCTAATGGTCCCTTCAGAATTGTTGAATAAACAACCTGGAATGGACTGAAACCAGTGCTATGATTAGCTGCATGGTTGTGTGCAAATTCAGCTTGACACAGCTTCGAATCCCAGCTCTTTAAATTGTCATTCACGAGGCATCTCAATAGATTACCCAAGGATCTATTCACAACTTCTGTCTATCCATCCATCTGTGGATGATAAGCACTACTAAATTTCAGCTTTGTCCCGACCATTCTCCATAGACTCATCCAAAAATGACTTAGAAAACGAGTGTCTGCATCTGATACAATAGATTCAAGCAACCCATGAAGAAGATAGATCTCTCTGAAGTATAACCGTGCAACATTAATTGCATCTGCCGTCTTCTTACATGCGATAAAATGTACCATTTTGAAAATCGATCAACCACTACATAGATAGAATCATTGCCACTTTGCGTCCTCGGCAAACCCAATAAAAGTCCATACTAACATCCACCCATGGTTTAGTAGGTATAGTTAACGGCATATATAATCCTGCATTTGTTGCGGTCCCCTTTGAAACTTAACAAATATGGCACCTCTGAACGAATTTTCCAACCTCCTTCCTCATTAACGGCTAGAAATAAGACTTTGAAATCAACTGCAAAGTACGGTCACGACCCACATATCCTTCTTCATGTAATTCCTTGACAATTTTCATTTGTAAACTGCAATCTAGAATACACAACTGATTTCCTTTGAACAGAAAACCATCAACCAGCATATATCCATCCATGCTTCCCTGCTTGTCTTTGTCTAAGATCTTGGAAAAATAAGAATCTGATGTGAGAAAATCTGTAAGTAAATTAAAACCCATCACCTCTAGTCGCATGGTTGTTAGTAAAGTATTCCTCCGACTCAATGCATCTGCGACACGATTAGTTACCCCAGACTTATGCTTGACGACGAATGTAAATTGCTGCAAATAAGCTATCCATGATGCATGCCTAGCTGCAATTTTACTCTGCCCTTGTAAATACTTCAATGCTTCATGATCCGTATACAAAACAAATTCTTTGTGGAACAAGTAATGTCTCCAATGCTTCACAGCCTGCACAATAGCATAAAACTCCACATTATAAGTATTGTATCTCATCTTTGCTCCAGAAAGTTTTTCGCTGAAATAGGCAATTAGGCGACCCTTCTAACTCAACACTCGTCCAATTCCAACTTTAGATGCATTTGTATGTAGCTCAAATAGCAACTGAAAATCTGGCAACACTAGAATCGATGCTGAGGTTAAAAGTTCCTTGATTTGTTCAAAAGCAAATCCTGCCTCTTCCGTCCATGAAAATTTCTTTCCTTTCATACAATCAGTAACAGGAGCCATCACATTACTAAAGTGCGGTATAAATCTTCGATAAAATGAAGCTAACCCATGAAAACTTCTGACTTCTGTTATAATTTTGGGCTGTGGCCAATTTCTGATTGCGGCTACTTTACTTTGGTCCACTTGTGTCCCTTCCTCAGACACAATATAACCCAGAAATAAAACACTTGGCGTCATGAACATGCATTTCTTTGTCGCTGCATAGAACTGTTCTTGACGAAGAATAGTTAACACCTTTCACAAGTGTTGAATGTGCTCTTCTGTCCTAGCACTATATATCAAGATATCATCAAAGTAAACAACAACAAACTTCCCAATGTAAGGTCTGAAAATATGATTCGTCATCCTCATAAATGTACTTGGTGCATTAGATAGACCAAACGGCATAACTAGCCATTCATATAATCCATCTCGAGTCTTGAATGCTGTCTTCCGTTTATCACCTAATCTTATACGAATCTAATGATAACCACTCTTAAGATCGATCTTTGAAAAGATTACAGACCCGCTAAGTTGATCCAATAGATCATTAAGTCTTGGCATAGGAAATCTGTATCTGACAGTTATTTTGTTGAGTGCCCTGCTATCCGTACACATACTCCACGAACCATCTTTCTTTGGTACCAATAGAGCTGGTACAGCACAAGGACCGAGACTTTCTCGAACACGCCCTTTCTCAAGCAACTCCTCAACCTGTCTCCTCAACTCTTCGTGCTCCTTTGGACTCATCCGATAATGTGGCCTATGTGGTAAAACAACACCATGCACTAGATCAATTTGATGTTGTATGTCCCTCGGCGGCGGTAATTCCTTGGGTAATTCTGTAGGAAAAACATCTTCAAACTCATCCAACACCGGTCTAACCTCCGCAGGAATTTCAAGAGCTTCGCTTGTTTCATACTCAATCAACATAAACATTTCAGCACTATCCTTCACTTCTTCAACAAATTCCCTCGTCGATAATAGGCTAATTGATTCCACTTTCTTCTCTGCCTTGCTTTCACTTTGTTCTCGCTTCTTAGGAACTAAAGTAATTTGAGTACCTTCGAACATGAAACTACAACTGTTGGTGCGACCATTACGTTGTACATCTCTATCATATTGCCACGGTCTTCCCAGTAGGACATGACACACATCCATGTCGACAACATCACACCATATATCATCTTTGTACTTCTTCCCAATAGAAAATGTAACAAATGCTCAATTTTCCACTGTCACTTCTCCTCCGTTCTTCAGCCATGCCAGTTTATAAGATCTAGGATATTTTTCAGTCTTCAACCCTAACTTCGTGATCGCTTCCTCAGAAATAATGTTATCACAGCATCTCGCATCAATAAAAAATCGACAAACCTTTCCCAAGATAGTACATGTAGACTGAAAAATATTGCTTCTTAGCCAACTAGAATCATTCTCATGCTTTGGCACTAAACAAGACCTCCTCATCATCAAGTTACATCCTTCATCTCCTGACACAACTTCATCTTCATTAAACTTCGAAGGGTGGGAATAATCAATCTTAGCTTCCACATCCTCATACTCACATTCCTCTGGAACTAATTCTCTCTTCTTAGGCTTCGTACATTCATTACTTTTTTGGCCAAACTCCTGACAATTATAGCACTTGATACGATTATTGACCTTTTCTTTAGCGGCTTCATTGACAATTGGTTTACTGACTACCTTGGAAACATTAACACTGCTACTAGCACCCTTATTCTGGCTGTTGGAACTCGTAAACACACCACCTCCTCGTCTCCCTTGCTTCTCCCAAGCTAGAGCTTTCTGATGTGCTTCAGCAACAGACATTGGATTAAACATATTCACCATGTCTTGGATTTGCATTCATAACCCTCCAATATATCTTGCTGTTAGCTGTTTCTCTGTTTCCATAATATCATTCCTTGCAATCAACTGATAGAATTCATCTGCATAATCATTCATTGTCCTCGTCCCTTGTCTCAAATTCTGTAAACGTTGATACATGAGAGATTGATAATTGTACGGCAAGAAAGTTTCTTTCATCATCTTTCTCATCTTCTCCCAAGTGACAACCTTTGATTTTCCCATTCTCTCCCGAGTTAGTTTAGTTTGTTGCCACCAAGCCGTAGCTCTTCCCATTAATCTTGTAGCAGCTAACTGAACTCTGCGATTCTCAGGCACTTCTTTGAATTCCAAAATTTCTTCAACATTAGACAACCAATCAAGAAATTCTTCTGCTTGCGTACCACCTTTGAATTCTGGAATTTCTATCCTCATACCTGTTTCCCATTTACGATCATTTTCTGAATCAAGATATTCATTTTGCACTCGGCCTCGATTTCAATAATGCATACTACCTCTATCACCATCCTCCTCAAAATCATATGTACACCAATATCGATCCCGTCCATCTACATCTCTTCGACCATACATGTCCCTTCTATCCTACCTTTCAACATCACGATAAGGTTCATTGTCAAACTCACGTGGGGTTCTTCTTTCTTCATTTCGATACTCATGGAGTCTCGCCTCATTGAAACTGATGATTCTCTCCTCTCCCGATAAGACTGGGGTGACACTCTCCCTTCTTTCAAAACCGATAGTGAAACTCGGTTTACACTCTGATTCGAAACTGGTGACGTTCTCCTTTGACTTTGATTCATGTCTTTCATTAATTTCTCCAATTTCTCAATACCCTCATTGAACTTTTCTTTGATACGCTGCTTCATCTGCTCAGCATCTTGTCTTCTATATACATCTTCAACATTATGATAGCGGTTAGCACGTCTCGGAGGCATGTTCATTCACAATCTCTTTTCTAATCTTACTTGGCTTTAACTCGACTTTGACTTAGCGTTAACTCAGCTCTGAACTCTGCACTAGCTCGGCTCGGCTTTGAATTTAGCTCTGAACTCGGCCTTGATCTTAATTAGCTTTGAACTAGGATTCGAACTAGGCTCTGATATGGCTCGGATATGGCTCCGATCTGATATGGCACTGATACCCAACTGATGCAGAGGAAATAACAAATAAGGCAAAAAGATAAAAAGATACTAAGATAAATGCCCAAATCCGTTGATCTCTCGAGATACCGGATTCTAGCTATCTTCAACACGTTGATCGCGCACGATTCTGCATTAGAAGATCTACGATTCTTCGACATTGATCTCGCGTACGAGATTCCATGAATCGGCTTCAAATTCGTTGATTCGAGCGCACTCGAATATCCGAATATGGAAGAAGAAGGAGATTACACTCAACTTCAACAAAAGTGGCAAAAACGCACAAACAATTTTATTCAAAAATCAACTTCTTTTACAATGACATCACGTCCCTATTTATTGGAATTTCACAACACACATGCGACTCAACCAGTGACTCACGACCTACGACTCACAATACAACACTACACGACTTAACACATTACACGACTTAACATACGCGACTTAATAATACAATACATATTACCACATCATGCGACATAACAGTACAACGACATAACGACATAACGGTATATAACATAACGACATAAGAAGATCAGCGACATTAGCATCAGCGACCTAAGCGACATAGTGACATAAGAACAACACGGCTTTAGGAACGGCCCAGCGACTTAAGGAAGCAGGCGACTTAAAGAAGTAGGCAACTTAAGAGAATGACTTAAGAGAAGCGCATAAGAACATAGCGACGTAACTGAGCGACTTAAGAAACGCGGCCTTGTTTTCCTGAGCCGTTAGCTTCATAGGTCGGTAGGTCGTTGAGCGACTTAAGAAACACACCTCGCTTATCTTGATGCGTTGATGGTTGGGGCGGCCTTAGGTCGTTGAGCGACTTAAGCAACTTAACTCTCTTATCTTGATGCGTTGATGGCTGGGGCTGCCTTAGGTCGTAGAGTGACTTATGCACGCGACTTAAGGAAACGAGCGACTTATATTGGAGCGAGTTACCCTAATGTGCTGCATCATAGTCGTAGCTCACACTCGGATTTTGTTCGATATAATACAAATATAGATAGCACGATGAAACTGAATTCTAATGCAGATGCGGTTATAGATTTCTGTTATGTTCCTGAGTTGAGTATCGAGAGTAATGGCGATCATCAGAGTAACAATGATTATAGAGTTGACAAAGCTGCTGAAGTGGTACAAGATTATGGTTTTTCTGGGTTTCGATATTCTGATATGATTAAAAATTTGAATGGCTTGGAAGATTGGTTTGGGTCCGAAAGCTGTTGATCAATTATCAGAGAATCTGCACTTTTTGTTGGCATCTTCATCTTTCTTGTTTATTATTCTGGTTTTCGTGGCATTTAATTCTCTTTGGATTATGTTTTCCTGGGAGTTTCTTATTGTTGTTGGCCTTGGATTATAAAAGATGATGATTTTTATATATGATTATGTTTTGTGGCTGTTATGTATTATTTTGATTTCAAACGATAATTTAATTGAAAAACTGAAGTCGTTTCTCCAATAATCCAAATCAAGAATTAATGCCTTTTCTGCCATTTTAGCAAGCACTTCAAGGTATAGAACCTGCGATTCAAAATTAATTACATTTATTAGTACAAACAAATTAACTGAACAAGTTAAACCAATCATACCAAATCAATTTTTTTTTCATTTTTCTTTGTTTTTGAGAAATATCCGGCAAACCAGCTCCGTTTTTGTTTATTAAATAATTATTTCGATTTCGATATTATTTAGTGGTTTCACATCAAAAAAACCATTTACTCACCCATTGTTAAATAGTATTTCTAGATTTGTTCTCTTTTACAAACAGAGAAAGGAAATTATGAGAATATTATTCAAATTTACTACTTTTTCAAAATAAGAAGAATATATTATTATGGTTCACGTATATGTTTAAAACCTTAGCTACATTTTCATATAGAAATTTTCCTACAAAATAAGAATAAGTTGTATAAAAAAAAATTCCTACCAACGGAGAAAATATTTTCTACGTAGAGGTCCCACTAAACTAAATATTGGGTGACCGAAGTCTACTTTTTTCTTTAATTAAATTATGTGTAAATGTATAAATATGAACATATTGTTTGTAAATAAGAAAAATAATATGGTAAAACATAACTGAATGTATTATATAATTCTTGAAATATGATGGTTATTCTTTTTGTTAATGTTAATGAGATACAAACTAGGTATGCCTTAAAAGGTTTTTCAAGTTATAAATTTAATGCAAGTGCACATTTTATTTTGAAGCGTGTATGGGTATCTTTGTCACTCTTGGGTTTTATGTTTGAAAGTTATTTTCGGTGGTGTTAGGAACAAATTTGAATGCAACAAATTTGTGTCCGATTTTTAAATTAAGTTGATTTCTCGCTTTAGTCAAATTGGCACTATATGTTCTCATTTAATTCAGTTTTCAACGTTAATAATTGATGATATTGGTTTTTGTTTTTATTAACCAGAATAATGGATCAACACATTAGATAATATCAGCGGTTTGTATAAATGATTTTTAATTCTTGGAAGGCTTCCTAACAGTCTTATCCCCATTCAAAGTTCTTTTATCTCTTAATTACATTGAAGAATGGGATACATTTGTCGGTTGCCTTGGAGGTGAATTTGCTCAAAGCTGCAACTCTACCATTCAAACTCAGTACATCTTTACTTGTTTTGGGTACAACTATGCAATTGATGTCTTGGATCTAGTCGGGATGGGATTCAACCCCTTGTGCACTAACAATGTAACCTAAAAGCTTTTCGGAATAAACCCCGAAAGAACAATTCTGAGGATTTAGCTACATTTAATATCTTCGTAATATTTCAAACATTTCTTCTAGATCTTTAAGATGATTCCTAACTTCATGGGACATTATTAACATACCATCAACGTAAACCTCCTATTTCGACCAATTTGCTCCTTGAACATTCTGTTGACCAATCTTTGATAACTAGCACTTGCATTTTTAAGTCTAAAAGGTATTGCTTTATAAAAGAAAGTTCTCTGGTCGGTAATGAAGCTTGTATGCTTTTCATTTGTCTTGAACATAGGGATTTGATTGCATCTTGAATAAGCATCCATAAGAGATAATAGCTTGTGTCCACAAGATGCATCAATTAGCTTGTCTATTCTTGGTAGTGGGCAACAATCTTTTGGGAATGCTTTGTTAAGATCAGTGTAATCGATACAGGTTCTCCACTTGCCATTCGAATTTTTCACCAATATAGTGTTCGATAGCCATTTTGAATAAAAAACTTCTCGAATGAATCTATTTTCAAGTAGCTTTTTAAACTCTTCCTATAAAACATCAGACTAAACTTTGTCAAATTGCCTCTTCTATTGTCGGACGGGGGCTATGTTTGGATTAATATTTAGTGTGTGGCACATCATTGATGGGTCAATTATGACCATGTCTAAACGGGTCCATGTAAATACGTCCTTGCCGGCTTTAAGGAATTGAATCAAGTCTATTTTCATGTTGTTATCTAAATCTTTCTTCACTTTGACTATTTTTGTTGAACCGGTTGGATCTATACATACCTCTTTAAGATCAACTGTGGATTTTATCCTCTCCATTTCTCCTTCGCATTCCAATTCTATGATGATCATGCCTTCTTCTACAATGTCAGCATTAGTCCTCTTCATCTTCCATCCAGATGAAATACACCTTTCAAATACAGGTTTATTCGTTTTATTTGATCTTATTTTTGCTATGAATGTTGGACGTAAAAATACATCATCCAAAGGTCGAAAAATATTAAAAGAAGCACAATAAGAAGACTACTCCCTTTTGTGTTAATCAATATTGCAAAATACATTTCGCGATAACTAAATTATTCTTACCAAGTAGTTTCCCAGCCTCTTTTAGTCAAGAATTTTACCATTGGGTATTTTTGTGAAACAAAAATATCCACCTCATCTAGCACAAGACAGCCAAAGAATGCATTGTTGTATGAAGATTGATCGAGGATCACGAAGAGGGTCTTAAAAGTTCTGTAGCATGGTAGCTATTTTTCTTAGCAGCCTAACTTGCCCGACAAGTTTCAACCCCTAATTAATAAACTCAAAGATGTTTTCAAACCATGTTCCATAGAACGCCAGTCTGATCATAGGCATGCTTGAAAATGATGTTAAGCGCACTTCTAGTATCTACTAAAATCTTAGATACTATGGAAAGTCCGATTTGAGCTGTGATCATAAGGGGTCATTTTGAGGATGATGGATTCATTTCTTTAGCTTCTGTGGAAGGACAATAAGATTTGGCATCTGTATATTAAGTCAAGGATTCTAAAGCAGGGGCTCTTTATGTTTAAAGCGCACTCCTTTCCTAGCTTCTTTGATATATTTTTCCCTAGCTCCTTTACTATTTCCTACTACGTGTGGTCCTCCATGAATTACATCAATTCTTTTCAAATGTGGGCTTAAACTTGATGGATCTTCATCACCTAAGAAATTCGCAGCGTCTCTAGGGTATTTTTAGGGTCCATTGTTAGTTCGTGGTGCTCTCTACTTATCTTGGACAAACTCCATCAAATGTCATTCACGAATTAGCATTTGAATAATCCTATGTAGTAATCCACATTTATCCATTTTATGGCTATTTGCCTTATGATAAACGCAATAATATCCTCTTTTTTCTGCTTGGGGAAGTTCTTGGCCTTGAATGAAGTTGGGAAATTAATCCTTTCTTTGGTTGTAGCAAAGATGTAAGACAAAGGTTTATTCAAAGCAACTGAATTAGTGTTAGATTCTTCCCATCTCAACCTTTTGTGTCTTCGATTGAATCCAAATCTTCCTCTATCCTTCTTAGTGTTGGCTTTTTTTTTTGCCTAAATTATAATTCATCTATTTGAATGAATTTATAACCATGAAAGTAAAAGTCTTGTAAACTTTTACATCCATGGATGAAGAGCTCCTTCCAAAATGGCGTGTTTTCTATCTGTCTCGAATGTACTACAATTGACTTGTCCATTTCATTCACGTCATTGGCCTTCAATGCCTCTATGTCGAACCATTTTAGATAATCTCCTAATGACTCCCCTTGCCTTTTCTTGATGTTTGCCAAAATGATGTAGTCGATTATCGGATCTTTGGATATGTAGAAATGGGCAGAGAATTCATAGGAAAATTACTTCCATGAATAGATAATTTTCTCCCAATATTGGCGGTACTTTTTTGCAGTAGCTCCTTGAAGTGTTACTAGAAACAATCCACATTGTGCTGCCCAAGAAGCTTTATAAAGGTCCATTTGGCTATCAAAAGCCATTAAGTTGTCATTAGGATAAGTAATACCACGGTATTTCGTAGTTCCAACCTTAACATGGGACAAAATTGTTGTTGAGTGATTTCATCAATGAATGGAGCTACTTGACCATTGTCATTTACGTGCTCATCTAAAGTTCTTTTCCAACAAATCTTTAACATCTTTCCCTGCTAATCCTTCAAATAAGCTTTAGCATTATGATTGCTTTTTCGATTTGGATTAATTCCTTTGAAATTGAGCTTCCAGATTGCTCTAAACATTTATCTTGCATTCTACCCTAATGATCGGCTTTAGTTACATGACATTTCTTCTTCATTAATGATGTTAAGTCAATTCTGCTCTTTCCCTCGATTGTGTGAGCCTTCATATTCCTCCTTGGGCAGACTACTTCACCCCCTATTGTTGGTCTAGCAATTTTAGATGATTTTTGAGTAAGGGCTGCTTCCAAGAGTTCTTGCATTTGTAGCAGTTGTTGTTTCAAATGTTTTGCTTTTGGTGCATTATCATCGGGTTGTGCCGGAGTTGATGGTTGTTCTAGCACAAAGTCTTCTATGTTGAAGAATGGAGCAATATTTTCCTCCATAAGTGCTTTGTATACTGCTTCCTCATCCAATCAACTAAGTCATTTTGATTTCATTTTCCTATAAAAAAAATCAAAATTTCCATAGTTAGTCTATAAGGAAAGAACTAGGTCGACGTTTCGAGCCTTCCTTTTAGCGCCAAAAATGTTAACAAGAAACCTTGATAACATCCAAGATATACTTAATTGAAAGTGAATCAAGAAGGAGATCCCTTTCGAAGGGATAAAAATGAGGTTAAGAATCCACTTTTAATGGACTCTTTCGAAAGTTTTGATGATTCTGTCATAGTTTAGACTCCTTCGAAGGAAAGGATATGTTTCAAAGTTTTCAGACACCTTTCGAAGAAGTCCTTCAAATTGTTTGATTCAAGGACTTCAAAGAGAATCACTTTAATGGTCCAATTCCCTTCGAAAGGATTTTGCACCAAATGTACATCCGTTCGGATGGATACGAAACCCAATGTGTATATATTGAAAAAAAAGTTGATTCAAGGTGATATAGAGCATAATTTTGGATAAATAACATAAGTCATATAAACTCGATGATATTGAAGTATCATCACCATGTTGTTTTAGTGTGGTTTGGGCTTTCGACATGATGATAATATGCTTCAAAATCAAGATATACAAATACTCTCTATTGCATTGCATATGCCAATAAAGGTTAAGAAGATGAGTGTATATTATGTGCAATTGGTCATAGGACAAGCTAATGGCCGAAATGATCATTCTCATATTCAAAATCAATATCAGATCCATGCATCCTCTCTTTTTATTTCTCATAAATGGATTGCAAGTTATGGAAGTATGTCCCTAATTAGATTTAGGGTTACAAGAATTTTATTTAGCAAAGAAATGTGAAGAATGAAAATCCGGTCTCTAACTTGGACCTCTGGGGTCATATTCATAGATGTGGTTGGACCCTTCCACATTCATCCTTTCGAAGCTGTCGAAAGGTAACTTTTCCAACCTTTCGCCTTCATCCTTTTGCCTTTATCCTTTAACGTTCATGGTATCAAAGTTGTGGGTAGGTATTTGGGCCTTATTATGCTTGAATTTTCCCTCTTGTTACTATCGAAAGCGTGTTAACAATGGATATTGATCCAATGCTCTTCAATATTGCTTTCGAGTACTTTTGGAGAATTTCAACACCAGCGAAAGGTAGCTACTGAACCATGGTACAACATTATGTTGTTAGAGTTTTATCAGAAGCACTTATGACTTATTCGAAACCCTCAAAACCATTTCATTGTTGTTAAAATCATTGCTAACATGATGGATTGCTTCTTGAATGAGTGAAGAATGGTAGTTGTATGGTTTCAAAAGGATTTAAATGGTGATGGAAGGATCATTGCGAAATATAAATTATAATGAAGGAGTCTTCTTGGTAGAAGATGCTTGGGGAAGGTGGCTTTCGAAAGTATCCCCATGATTAACGTGGAAACTCATCCTCTTATGTTTGTTGAGCCAATACTGGTCAGGTGTGACACCTCCCTAATATTTGTCGAAGGGTTCAACCGATTTGAACGGCTAATCTTTTCTTTCAAAAGGGTTGTTTTGGTATAATCTTCTCTGATCATTTCGTAGGATCTGATAAATGTGTAGAAGCTTGTTATCATACCTTCAAAATGAATTTTAAATATATTCAATACCCTTTTATGTATGCGGAACCAACTATTTTGAAAGGATCGACCGAAGTGGAAGGTTAGCCTTTTCCCTTTTTGACTGGTTCGGAAGCCTATACTCCATTTAATGCTTGTAGAAGCATAAGGTGCTTGTGTCAACATTCCAACCTCTTCAAAAGCTACTCTAATGAATTTGAAATCCCACTTTTGAGTTATGGAAAAACCCTCCTTTTCAATTCTTATGGAGCTTCTACAATGCTTTCTTAGCCATTATTTTGTACCTTCATTCTTAAGTGAGCATTATTGTTAACAGCTTCTAACCCAAGCTAGCCAAAAATTTCAAGCCATCATCATATCAAAATGCACATCATCATTAACGCAACTTGAAAATTTTAAATTTTTGATTTGATTTTTTAAAGTAAAAGATTTACGGTTTTCTACAATACAAAATTCTGTTCATGTACTAACTGTGAGTGACAGAAATAAAAATACGATCGTGCACGAAAATATGACACGATCACACTCAAAAATAAAATACACAGATTATTTTATTCTATGGAATTTCAAAAATACCATCGTTTGCCATAAAATACATCAAATTATAATTTAAATATTTGTCAAATTAAAAATTATGGAGAAATCCTACGAAATGAAATAAAAACATGTCATTAAAAATCAAGTCATTTTATTGACAATTGATATTTATTCGAATAATTTATTACTGTAAATAAATTTACAAAATGGTTCACTATTATTATTTATTAATTAAAATGAGTTCGTTAACAAGAAATTTTTTCAACAATCCCAAAGCTATGTGAAAGCAAATAAGTTCATATAGAATAAGGCTATCAAAAAGATTGGTTCCTTTAAAACCCACCTTTTGACCAAATTGATTTAGTCAAAATAGTTATGGAAGTTGACTTACAAATGTAAGAAAGGGAAGGAGCATCTAACTCGAAAACCTTCTTTTATATAAGTTGAAGACAACTATTCACTTTGAATTTTCATCTGTTTAGATCATGTTGAAAGTTTCATTATAGCCCTTTCTATTAGAAATGCGGATTACGGATCTTAAGGCTATGATAAACACTAGAGGGGGGGTGAATAGTGTTTTAAGGAATTACTAAATTTTTTTGAGTTTATGTTAATTTGAGCACAAATGTATGCAATATTCTGACACAGATATGATCATAGAAACAAAAACAGATGTAGAAATAAAGTAAAAGCAGTAAAAGAAAGAACACAATACTAGTTCGGAGTTACCCTACATTCAGTCCCGCACATAAGTACGGATTTCCTTTTAAAAGCATTTGTATAATTACACCCTCGATTTCAAGGCTATGAAGTACACCCTCCAGATTCACAATCCTCTAGGTAGAGATACTTGATTTCATGGGCAACAAGTTCATCCAATTGATTTCCTAGGCTACAATCACACCTTTTCTAACTTGATCGATTTCCAAGGCCACAATCACACTTTTCTAACTTGATTGATTTTCAAGGCCCCAATCACACCTTTTCTCACAAAAATAATTACAAAAAAGTCTATAACTCCGAATAGCGCTGAGAATCTTGTTGAAATAATGATAGAGAATCAAACTAGAAATGATCTAGTTCGATTCAATGTTGATTTCGGCAGAGTAATGGTAGGAATATGTATAAAGAAATGTGGAAGAAGAAGAGGAGTGAAAACCAGAAAAATATTTATTGAAATTCGTTGAAAACAGCCCCTACTTATAGAAGAACAATAACCATGTCCATTCGTGAAGGGATATGACGAATAGACATTTCTTTTGAAATTCAAATATTTTGAAATCAACTGACACTATGTCGACATGGGTAACTTGGGTATGTCGAAATCCCAAAAGAAATCTGGTGTTTTGTTTTTCTTTGAAAATAACTTTTATCTTATATTAAAACTATTTTACACTTTTTTAAATATACTTAGCTATAAATAAATATAGAGAATAATATTTTGGCATATATAAAATTTTACTATAATTTCATATTCAAATCTAAGTATAAATATTAAAAGTTAAATATATTATTATTAAAAGATAGTTTAAAACTAAGGATAATTTGATTTGAAGATAAAGACTATTTTGAGGCTAAAAATATTTAAAAGCAGGATAGATGTTTTTTATTCTTTTAAAAGGAAGGTTTTGAAAACATTTTGAAAACAAGATATAATTTTGTAAAATCATTTTAAATAAAAGGTTAGCGGATACAAAACGATGTTCCACTAGACTTTTCGTAGGTTCCATCCTACTTAGGGTTCTATCCCTTTAACAAGCTCGAAGTGGATTCCATTCCACGAATAAATTGGATTTTAAGATGCTAGTGCTTTACTAGGAGTTTTAAAAAGATTCCTAATTAAATTACTTATTCTTGAAATCTTGAACTCTTGATAATCTTGATATTCATGATAATCATGAGTCTTCAGTCTTAATATCTTGAATCTCTATACTGTACAGTCTTCATTCTTGGTACCTGCATGGTTAAATCCTGCATATACATACATATCTAAACTATAATGTTAGTATTTATATTTTATAATCTTATTCTAAGGTTGTTGTCATTAAAACTATCATCTCAAGGACTAACACTTTCGACTATGTCGGAAGGTATGACTAAACTATTAAAGTGACATAGCTGCTTTCAACCTCGTCGATTTCGTTTCATCCTTGGAGGAACCCCTTTGAAAGGATTGTCGATGTAGTTGAGTGTAAGTTCCTTTCAAACGGAGTCCTCATTAGATGACTACTTGCTAATTGTAGACAAGATTTCCTTCGGGACCACCCTTTCGACTAGGTCGAAAAGGTTTATATCCTTTCAAAATAGATCCGATTTGCAGTTGCCTAAGCTTTAATCAATATAATTGATATAAGATCTTTTTGGACGTTCTTAAGTTCTATGAATTAAAACATCATCATCATCCTTTTTTGTCATTATATAATATTTATCATGATGATGATACGTTTTGACATGTATGTTTCCAAAGTCAATCCTATTGATTTGCATAGATAAAAGGAAGTTAAGAGAATAAGATAACATCATGTGCGATTAATCATTAGACTAGCCAATGATCGGAATAACCTTCCTTATAATAAAAATACTTAATGAATCTGTGAATCTCCCCATTATCGTTTATCCAAAATGAGTTACAATTTTAAGAGCTTTTCCATAAATCGATTTAGGGTTTATAAAAAGTTTGTGGTAGCAGTGAAGTAAAATTGAAAGAAAAGAGTTTAGGATTCTCCAAATCTAGTCCCCGGTTCTTATTTATAGATGCAGGTCGGCCCCCTTTCTTGCAAATGCTTTCGACCTAGTCGATAGATCCTTTTATCTTCCACCTCTTTCCTTTCGACGTGGTTGAAAGGCCTCGCCTTCCTTTAATACAATCGAAATGCTACTTCATCGAATCCTCTAACTCATTCTTTCACTTACCTCTTCTTTTTTCAGACCTTTTGAACATGTCGATAGGGTCTTTTACCAAACTTTCGCCTTTGTTAAGTCTTTAGTATTCCTTTTTCCTGCTTTCCCCTACATTACTTTCGACATCATCGAAAGGGCCACAAATGCGCTTTTCTCTTCATGCTGCCTTATTGTCATTATAAGTAAAGAAAGGAGCTTTCGACTCTAACAATAGGTTGTTTACTAAGGCTTCAAAGATGTTGAAGTATCAATGATTTTGATGCGATGGTAGCTTCCGTACATGCTTGGGGGCTGATGAGGAATCTCCTCCTGATGTTATCGCTTCGACCAGTTCGAAAAGGTTTTTTTGAGTAATTTTGAATGAAGGAAAAACCTTTGATTTTGAATGGATTGGCATGCATATGAATGGGTATTATTCATTACCTTCGAAATGGGTTTTGAGCCCAGTCCTGCTTTTACTACATACATGAATCCATTTGCATCGAAGGGTTGAAAGTGGCGGAAGGGTGACGCTGCTTTTCTTTTTCACCTATCTCAGAAGCTTTTACACTATTTATTACTTATGAGGGTGCCCGGTGCTTGTGACTCCTTCGAAAGCCTTCTTAATGTCTTCACATCCTTTCATACCCTTTGCCAAAACTCATACCTGTTATTTCAATAGAGATTGACGTCTTCATTTACCTTCTTCCATACCTTTGTTCTTAAGTGGATTTTTCGGCCAAAATTTTGACCCCTTGTATGAAAGAAGCTTTTGTTCTTTAAGACAAAATTTTCAAAATGTCCTAATACTTTTTTTTTCCTACAAAATTCAAAGTAAGTGACATTTTCTATTGTCAACTCATTATCTTACACACACACACACACACACACACATATATGCCTTATAATAAGCCAACACAACAGTGCCTCTAAATTTGAATGTTTAGTTGATCATAATCCTTATTCAATAAACGACGATATGCTTTCTATGGTTGATAATTATCCATGCACATAATAATTGTTGTCTATGAACTTCTTTGAAACAGTCGATGTCTTGAAATAGGAGGTCATGAACTATTATCTGGAAATGAGTTTTTGCAACCTATAGTTCTTAATAAGTATTTAGAAATTCTTCCTGGAAATAAGAATAATCTCAAACTATGAATTCAGATATTGGTGAAAATCGTCTAGTGTTGCACATTGATAACCCTGATTTTGGTATTAAGAAGACCAGTTCGAAGTTTCTAGTTGATGACTTAAATGTATATTTTAGTTTCAATATTATTGCTCTAAAATCAAGATTCAGGAACCCATAGACAGGATCCAAAACTGAGGACAAAAGACCTAAAATTTAAATTCAAGCATTAGAAAGTTATAATTTCTAAGCCTAGATTAGGGCATCATTGAATTAAATTTTATATGTCAATGTTAAGATGTTAAGAACCTAGGTTCGAATTTTAATAAGTGAGATTCATAAATAGTCTTAAAAAAGGATTCTCCAACCCAAATTTAGGTATTAGTGGTGAATAATCAAACATTCATAATAATTGTCTTCATGATAAAAATCCCAGGCCTGGATTAGGGCATGTGTTGAATGATCAAAAATCCACAATAACTATATTCATAATGGGAATCTCCAGCCCAGATTAGGGCATATGTTGGATAATTAGAAATCCATGGTAATTATCTTTATAATAGAATTCTCAAGCCTTGATTAGGGCATCAATAATTAAGTTGGATGATAGCCTCGAGACAAAGATTTGGGTATGAGGAAGATCATAAATGATAAGAGAAGATCGAAACATTTATTCTGATATTTAACGTCGATAAGTGAGAGTCTCATAACCTAGATTCTGGTACTAATGAGAGGAGTCTTGTTCTACTCCTTAGTTTTTACTTTCTTTATTACGTGTAAATCTATTAGGCCTCTTATGTAGTTGTAACCTGATTGGCTGCTTTTTGTGCTTGGATGTCTTAGTTCATTATTTGATATGCCATTTGTTCGGCTTTGACAACTTAGTCCATTGTTTGATAAATCGCTTCTTGAGTTTGGATATCTTAATCCATTATTCGATGAGCTGCTTCTCGGGCTTGGTGTTTGATGAGCTGCTTCTGGGGCTTGGTGTTTGATGAGCTTCATCTCGGGTTTGGTGTTTGATGAGCTTATTCTCAGGCTTGGATATCTTAGTCCATTTTTGTTTGATGCTTTTGGTTAGCTCGTTTTTAGAAGCTGGAACCAAGGAATTTCCCAACCTCCCTACAAGAGGTGCCTTGATCTGACCAGAGGCAAGGCCAAAGGCTTGTTTATGCTTTAACGTAGATATAACGTGGCTCGGATAAAGGTTTACACTCCTGTCTCTCGGAGGTGCCCGGACTTAGCCATAGTGTGTCATGGACAGTGGCTTGTCGATGCTTTAACCTGGTCATAGCATGGCGCGGTTAAAGGCTTACACTCCTCCTTTTAGGAGTTTCCTTAACCTGACCAGCGGTGAAGCCAAGGGCTTGTTAATCATTTAACCTAGCTATAGTGTGGCATAGATAAAGGTTTACACTCCCCCCTCCAGTAGGCGCCTTGACCTAACCAGAGGCACTACCAAGGGCTTGTCGATGCTTTAACCTAGATATACATGGCACAGATAAAGGCTTACACTACTCCCTCCGGAAGGTGTTATGCCCTGGCCATCTCGGCACCGACGGAGGCTTTGACCATTAAAAGTAGTGTCCAAATGAAAGGAGAATTCTGCTCCTAGCCACGTTTATTCATTCATCTTGCGAAAATATGGTCTCAAATGTTCAGCGTTCCATGTTCTAGGCACCATATTTTTGTTTGGTCAGCATAACTTCTGTGCCCTTGGTGGGATTACTTTGTAAATGATTAAGGGTCCTTCCCAATTTGGTCCCAGGGGTCCATCCGAGGAATTTCTTTTATTTTCCATTACTCTTCGGAGTACCAGATCTCCTTCTTGAAATGATCGTATTCTTACTTTTGAGTTGTAGTGCTTTGAAATCCTTCTATGATATTTCGTTGTTCTTATTGTCGCTTCATCTCTCTACTCATCTATCAAATCTAGTGATTCTCTTTTCAGTTTTTGGTTTAAATAGAATGCATATGCAATTCTTTTGTGTGATGGAAACATTGCCTCACACCCATATGTCAATGAATGGGGAGTATGACCCATTGCCATTTTGGTTAATGTTTGATAAGCCCATAAGACAAGTGGTAGCTCTTCAACCCTTGTTTATTTTAGCTTTGTTCAGCCACTTTTTCAAAATTATCTTTGTGGTTTTATTTGTAGCCTCAGCTGCTCCATTTGATTTTGGATTCGCAATGGGGGAAAATATTATAATGATTCCATTCTTTTGACAAAGCCAAAAGAATTCTTCACTCTCAAATTGTCTTCCATTGTCATAAATAATCTTCTGGGGGATTCTGAATCCGATTATAATATTTTTGATGAAAAATCTTTGTACTTTTCCTTAAGTAATCTTAAGAAGAGGTTACGCCTCAATCTATTTAGTAAAATAATCTATGGCGACTACAATGTACTTTGCTCCCCCTTTTGAAATTGGCAATGGGTCGATTAAATCTATTCCCCATACGTCAGAGGGCCATGGACTTGAAATTGGAGTTAATTGATTGGGGGTAATCTTGGAATTTTAAGTACTTTTGGCATTTCTCACATCATCTCACATATTCAATAGCTTGGCTTACCATACAAGGCCAATAAAAAACTTGTCTCGTTATCTTTTTTCCTATTTCGTCCCGTTTAATTGTTCCTTGCAACATCTCTCATGTGCTTCTATCAGATACTTCACTCCATCTTCCAGACTTACGCATCTTCAGTAGGAAGTGCATATCCTTTCTTGTAAAGTATTTCATCCACTATTGTGAAATTTGAAGCTTGTCGCCTAGTTTTTCTTGCTTCACCCTTGTTAGATGGCATTATTCTTTCAGCAAGATAGTCAATGATGTGTAACATCTAAGTGTTATCGTACATGTCAATTGCTCTTGATTGATCAACCCCCTCATTTGATATTTCTTTACCAATTTCTCTTCCTCTTTCTCTTGTAAAATAGCTTGAGATCTTTTTAGAACTAACAGTTCCTTTTCTTCTTCAGAATTTCCCCTTTAATAATTGGAGCCTCTTGATACCCTACTGGAACAATCCATGTTTCAAGGGCTCCCTTTGAGCTTGCAAATTTCGCTAATGAGTCAGCCTGTGAGATTTCCGACCATGGAACTTAGTGTATAGAAAAATCTTCAAACAAAGCAAGCATTTTCAGTATCTTCTTCACATATAAAGGTAGCTTGGATCCACTGTTAGATATATCTACTTCACTGGATTTACCATTAGCTTGGAATCACTGAAGGTTTGAATCTGTCATATTTGAGCTCTAATTCTAAACTTAGCCCCACTATTAATGATTCATATTCAGCCACATTGTTTGTTGCGGGAAAATCTAATTTCATTGTGTAATGTAAGCAGTGTCCATCTGGTGTTATTATCATGTATCCTACACCGACCCTTTGTTCATTTGATGCACCATCGATGAACAACTGCCATATTTGCTTCTTTTCCTTTTCCTTTTCCTTTTCTGGTTGCTTTTTAATGAAGTTAGTGCATTCGTTAATGGAATCTGCCAATGCTTTCCCTTTGATTATGGCTCACAGCTGAAATTCTATATCATATTGGCTGAGCTCGATTCCCCGTTTTACTAGCCTTCCTGAAGTTTCCAACTTGCTAAAAATTTTCTTTAAGGGGAAATTGGTCGAAACCCTGATAGGATGTGCTGGAAAATATGCTCTAAGTTTTCATGCTGTAAGGATCAAGCAATAAGCTAGCTATTATGTCATTGGGTATCGAACTTCTACATCCTTCAATGTTCTGCTTACATAATACACAGGAGGTTGAGCTTCACTTCCATTTCTAATCAATACCGACCTGATCCTATGCTCTGAAACTACCATGTATAAGTATAAGATCTCTCCATCCTTGAGACTAAAAAGCATGGGTGGCTTTTCCAAATGGATATGTAACTCCTGAAAAGGTTTTCTACAATCTTCCCCCATTCAAAGTTCTTCTTTTTCTTAATTACGTCGAAGAAGGGAATACATTTTTCTATGGCTTAGAAATGAACTTTCTTAGAGCGACTACCCTTCCATTTAAACTCATTACCTCTTTACTAGTTTTGGGTACAGTCATATCCTTAATATATTAAATTTGGTCAGGACTGGCTTCGATCCCTTGGGCACTTGCAATATAGCCTAAAACTTCCTCGAATGGCCTCCAAAGGAGCATTTCTGCAGGTTCAATTTCATTTGATATTTTCGGAACATCTCTTCTAAATCCTCAAAATGATTGTTACCCTCACCAAATTTTACTAGTATGTCATCCAATATATCAACATATTTCGGGCAATTTGCTCTTTAAACATTCTATTAACTAGCCTCTAATAAGCAGGCCCTGCATTCTTTAGCCCATAAAACACTGCTTTGTAAAAGCACATTCCCTATTCAATAATGAAGCTAGTTTTCTCTTTATCTAGCTTGAACATAGGTATTTGACTGTATCCTAAATATGCATTCATGAGAGATAATAACTTATGCCCACTAGTTGCATCAACCAATTGATCAATTCGTAGAAGAGGGAAATAGTCTTTTGGACGTGCTTTATTCAAGTCTGTATAGTCAATGCATGTCCTCCATTTTCCATTTGATCTCTTTACCAACACTGGATTTGCCGACTATTATGTGTAATATATTTATCGAATAAATCCATTCTCATGGAATCTCTTAACTTCTTCTTTCAAAGCATCAGATTGTACCCTATCTAACTGTCTTTTTTCTGCCAAATGGCGGTTGCTTCTGGATTGATGTTAAGTGCATGACACATTAACGTCGGATCAATATCCACCATATCAGAATGTGACCAAGCAAATACGTCCCTACTGACCTTAGGAATTGGAATAGATCTTTCTTCAAGTCAGTATCCAATTCTTTTCCTACTTTGACTACCTTAGTAGTATCATTCGAATTTACGCGTGCCTCCTCAAGGTCCTCTATAGGTATTATCCTTTCTGTTTCCCCTCGGTAATCGAATTCAGTGACAATTGGGCTTTTTTAGTGGAATTAGCATCGTCTCTTTTCCTTTTACCTCTATGAAGGAATGTACCTTTCACACATGCTCTTGTTAGACTTATTAATTTTAATTTCTGCTTCGAATATTGGATGTAAGAATCCATCATCCGAAGGATGAAAAACAATGAAAGAATCAAAGTAAGCAGAATACTCCATTTTATATTGATCGATTGTGGCAAAATACATCTCTCGAGAGTTAAACTTCTCTTCTCAGACTGTGCCCCAGTCCCTCTTTGTCAAAAACTTCACCATCAAGTACTTTGGGGAGACAACTGCATCTATTCATCGAGTGCATGCCATCCAAAGACGGTGTTGTAATAAAAGGGATGATTGTTAATTAAAAAGAGAGTCTTGAAAGTTCTGCAAAGCGGGGGCACTCCTATTTGTAGCAGTAGTTTCATGTGTCCAATTGGAGTTGATTCCTTGTTGTGAGTCCAAAAATTGGTTCCACGCTGGGCTCAAGCTTGTCTTCAGGGATGTTCATTTGGTCGTATGCATAATTAAGGATAACAATGACTACACTACCTATACCTACGAGAATTTTGGATACGATGGACAACCAGATTTAAGATGTGATCTTAACAGATCATTGTGTGGGTAGAGCATTCCTTTCTTCAACTCTTGGGGGGCGATGACAAGATTTGGCATTTGAATATTGAGCCGTGGATTCTTCATCGGGGGCTCTTCTTGGACAGAGAAGACACACTCTTTAGCCTCCTTGATATACCTGTTTCATGCCCCTTTATTGTTTCCTACCAAATGCGGCCCACCGAGAATTACGTCAATCCTGTTTAATGGCACGCTTAAGCTTAGAGGGCCATAATCCTCCAACATATTTACAACATTTCTCAAGAGCTTTTATGGTCCAACATCTGTTCGTTGAGCCTTTTATATATCCCGACTTAACTCCTTTAAATGGCCCTCGTAGATTAATTTTTGGTTAATTCTAGCTAAAACCCTGCATTCATCTGTCTTGTGAGCGTTTGCTTTGTGATATGTAGAGTGGTCTTCTCCTTTTATCCGCTTTGGATGGTTCTTAGCCTTGAAAGATGTCGGAAAGTTGACTCTTTCCTTCGCTACAGCATAAACGTAAGACAATGGCTTGTTCAAGGCAATTTCATTAGCAATTGGTTCTTCTTATTTCATTCCTTTATGCTCTCGATCTAGACCAAATCTCCCCACTTCCTTCTTAGGAATCGCTTTTCTTTTGGCATGACATAGCTTATCCATTCAAATGACTTTTTCATCTTGAAAGTGGAAATCTTTTAGATCATTACACCCTTTAACAAAGAGTTGCTTCCGGAGTGGGGTGTTTTCTATTAAGCCAGAATGTACCACGATAATCTTGTCATGGTCACTCATGTCCTTTACATTCTGTCCTTCAGTGTTAAATCTCTCAAGCTAATCTCTAAAGATTACCCTTTCCTTTGCTTTATGTTGGTTGAAACTGTGTAATCAATGGTGGAATCTTTACGAATGCAAAACCGAGCAAAGAATTCATAGGAAAATTGCTTCCATGAATAAAGGCCTTCTCATGGTATTATGTATACTATTTGGTCGCTTCTCCTTAAAGAGTTACGTGAAATAATATGCATCTAGCAGCTACTGATGCATTATGTAAATCCATCTAATGATCGAAGGCCATGAAATGATCATCTGGATCTGTGATTCCATGATACATGATTGTTGGAATCTTCACATAAGATGCGATGATTGTTGTCATAGTCTTATCTGTGAAGTGTGGCACTCGCTCGTTATCATTGACATTTTTGTCCATGGTCCTCTTCCTCTTTGCATTCGTTAAATCTTTAATTTCTTTCTCCGTTGCATCTTTTAGATAAGCTTCAGCATCATGATAGTCTTTCTTGTTTGGATGGTATTCTTTTGATATAGAACTACTAGATTGTTCAAGCGATTTATCGAGCACCCTTTCTTTATGATCAGCTTTAGTTTGGCGATTGGGGATGCTCCTTCTTCTTTGAAGATGTTAGATCTTGCTTTTTTTTTGTTTGAATGAGTTTTCAAGTTCCTTCTTGGTGAGACCACCTCATCCCTCTGTGTCGGTCTCATTGTTTTTGGGGACTTTTGAGATAAAGTCATTTTGAGATGTTCCTGTAGTTGCTGCTCTAAGTGCTTGATTTTTGCAGTGATTTCATCCTGTTGAACTGATGCTGAAGGTTTCCCTTGAACAACTCCATCCAATTTAAAGGTTGGGTTGCGTTCTCTTCGATGGTTATAGTGTGGGTGACCTCTTCATTCATTCAACTGAGACTCTTAGATTTCATTTTCCTTTGTGAAGTCGAACAATCCATAAGTAGTCTGTAAGATAGAAATCAGGAAGGAGGACCAAGCCCTCCTTCTAACGCCAAAAATGTTAATAAGAAAACTTGTCAACATCCCCAAAGCTTTGTGAAAGGAAAATAATTTCATATAAAATAAGGTTCCAAAAATATTGCTTTTTTCGAAACCCACCTTTCGACCAAATTGATGTAGTCAAAACAGTTTCATCAGTTGAGTTAGAAATTCGGGCAAGGGAAAAAGCATCTTACTTGAAACACTTCTTTTATATAAGTTGAAGACAACTATTAACTTTGAATTTTCAACCCTTTAGATCATGTCGAAAGGTTCATTGTAGCCCATTCAACCATGTCGGAAGGTATGCCTGACCTATTAAAGTGAAATAGCTGCTTTCGACCTCCTTGGTTTCGTTTCCTCCTAGGAGTAATCCCTTCAAAAGGATTGCTGATGTAGTTAAGTGTAGGTTCTTTCAAATGGACTCCTCATCATATGACTGCTAGCTAATTGGAGGCAAAATTTCCTTCGGGATACCCCTTTCGACCAGGTTGAATGGGTTTATATCCTTTTGAAACAGATCATTTTTGCAGTAGCCTAAGCTTCAATTGATATACTTGATATAAGATTGTCTTGGATGTTCATAATTCTATGGACTTATCAATGTCGAAACATCATCATCATCCTTGTTTCCCATTATATTATATTTATCATGATGACGATATGTTTTGACATGTTTGCTTTCCAAATCGATCCTATTGATTTGCATCGACAAAATGAATAAAAGAGAATAAGATAGCATCATGTGTTATTGATTATTAGTCTAACTAACAATCAAAATGATCTTCCTCATAATCGAAATCCTAAATGAATCCGTGAATCGTTCCATTATCATTAATCCAAATGAGCTACAATTTTAAGAGCTTTTCCTCAAACCAATTTAGGGTTCACCAAGATTTTGTGGTAGAAAAGAAGTAGAAATGAAAGAAATGAGTTTAGGATTTTCCTAATCCATTCCCCAAAATTGGACCTCTTGGGTCTTATTTATAGATGCAAGCCAGCCCCTTTCCATGGAAATGCTTTCGACCTAGTCGAATGGTCCTTTTATCTTCCACATTTTTCCGTTCGATGCAGTCGAAGGGCCTCGTCTTCCTTCAATACAATCAAAAGGCTTCTCCTTCAAATCCTCTAACTCATCCTTGTGCTTCTCTTCTTCTTATTTCCGACATTTGACCTTGTCGACGAGGTTTTTTTTACCAACCTTTAGCTTTTGTTAAGTCTTAAGTATTTTTTTCCAACTTTCCCCTGAATTATTTTCGACATCATCAAAAGGGATACTAATGCACTTTCCTCTTCATGTTGCTTTATTTTTATTAGAAGTAAAGAAAGGAGATTTCAACTCTGTCGATAAGCTATGTAACAACCCGAGATTTGCATTACCGAAAAAAAAATTTAAGATTATATTTAAATGGAGCAAATGGATTTTTGGGATAAGGATAATTTATTTAAAAATATGGACATTTTAAATAAATGGGTTTTTAAAAATGAGGCGAAGTATTATTTTGGAACAATTAAAAGTTAATGGGAAATTTAAGAAGAGAATTTGGTTAAGTATGGGTTTTCATGGCTATGTTAACACTTAAACAATTTTTATACATGTTTAGAGCCACTCTCCCTTAAGGGGTCCATTAGCCTAACCCAAACCCACTTACCATTCTATAAATCATCTCTAACTCTTAACCCTCATTCATTCCAACCCTAATCAAAAAAAAAAATTCCTGAAACCCTAAACCTAAAAATGGCCTCCATGCTTAGGAAAGCTCCATCCTCTCTTATATTGGCTTAAGCTAGTTAAAGTAAGGGAAGTTAATGCAAAAACCCTCTTGTATTCCGTTTCTAACTCTCTTTAATTTCTGGAAATCATGTTGTAACTCTTGGTTTTATGTTTTATGGTATTTTTCTAGCTCCTTGATCATCATCTCTTAGCTTTGGTTAGTGCCATTTAGGTGTTTGTTCTTTGGCTTGAGAGGAATACTAGGTAAACCCTCTCCTAATCTATGTATAAGCATCTCTTAATTCTGTAATTAGCCTAGTAACACTTGATTTGTTGTGTTGCATAAATATCAAAGCTTGTTGATTATCATTCCTTCCATTTGGACATTGCACACAAGTTGCTTGCTATATTGGTTGTGAGATAATGCTAGCTATATCCTCATCATTTTCATGCTATGGCTAGATATGTATCTATGGCATAATTTGATAATTGTTAATGATCATTACTAAATCATTTGAGCAAGAAAAATTGAATTAATTAGCTCATTTCTCTATGTTTTGCAAAATTCTAAAACTGATTTTTGCTGCAACTCTGACCATGAATATCTCATTCAATATCTGATGAAAACATGCCAAATCACTTCCTAGTGATAGTAAGTATTCCCATCTATAACCCCTCCAAATTTTGTAGCATTCGGTGATCATTTGAAGGGTGAAATCCGGGCTCAAAAACGGACCTGAATGCAGTTTTTACTACAGGTTTTCGAGCATTTACAACTGGTGTTTATACTTTACTCACTGTTTTCAGTTTTGAAACTGAAACTTGTGACACCGCCACGGTCACATCCTTGGTCGGAATCCAACGTTTTTGGACTCGTTGGAAAACTAGAATTCCGATCTCCATCTGTAGAAAGTTTGATTAGTATCCAAGTTCATTTGACTATTCGAAATTGCTGTCGAAGAGGGACCCGGATCTCAGCCTGAAACAGTGTATTCACCGTTTCCGGGTCCGACTTTGGAGCGTCGCTGCGACTTCATTTCATGTCGGAATCGAGTAATTGTTTTTGCGTTCTGAAATAGGAATGTCGGACTACATTCATAAAAATTTTCATGCCATTCGGATTCGGTTTGCTAGTCCGAATGATTTTTCGAATTTGGGTTCGCGTCAATTTTGGACTATTTTCCAGCACTTAGAATATTCTCTGTGAAAGCATTTTTCCCTGTTTTCAGTTTCGAAACTGAAATTTTGTGACACCGCCTCGGTCACATCCTTTGTCGGAATCCAACGTTTTTGGACTCGTTCGAAAACTGGAGTTCCGAACTCCATCTATAGAAAGTTTGATTAGAATCCGAGTTCATTTGACTCTTCGAAATTGCTGTCGATGAGGGACCCGGATCTCAGCCTAAAACAGTGTATTCACTATTTCCGGGACCGAATTTGGAGCGCTGCTGCAACTTCGTTTCAAGTCGGAATCGAGTAATTCTTTTTGGGTTCTGAAGTAGGAATGTTGGACTACGTTCCTACCAATTTCATGTCATTCGGATTCGGTTTGCTGGTCCGAATAATTTTCCGAATTTGGGTTCGCGTCAGTTTTTTGACTATTTTCCAACACTTAGAATATTTTCAGTGATTTTCTGGTTTTGTCGATTTCTTTGAGATTTGTCTCTGGATTTCGTACATGGGCCTTATAAAAAGGTTTTAAAAGGATTTTTCACTCCGTAATAGCTTTTGAAATTATTATATAATATTATTTTTAATTGTTAAATTAATTACTCCATAGTAGGAGAGTTTTCAAGGGCCATTTTAAAGTGATTTCAAACCAATTATAAATCCGTTTTCCGTAATTATTTTCTATAAAAAAATACCACACTCATACTTTAGCACTTCGAGCGATGTGGAAAGGTGCTTAAACGGTTGGGAAAAACTCTGGGCTATGAAACCGTGTGTATTTCCTTTCCGGTTAATCCTCGACCTATTCGATTGATCGTTTTGGCCTTTCGGCCTTGTTTACCGCTGACATGAGGTGAACTTTGTACTGCTTTCAGTGTGGAAGCTTACGATTGGTTAGTAAACCGTTTAGTGCGAACGTGGGGTATGGGACTCACGTTAACACTTTACGGGTTCCTTGCTAAAAGTTCATGACACATTCCTTTTATTATCTTTGGGATAGTGTCTTCGGACTGTCTCCCTTAGAGGTATCGTTTTGGCATCTCTACTTAGATGGCCGTTATACATCTCTACATAGATGTATCGTTGTTGGCATCTCTACTTAGGTGGCCTGTTATACATCTCTACTTAGATGTATCGCCTTTGACATCTCTACTTAGATGTTCTTGTTTTGGCATTTGTGCTTACGTTATGCCGATGATATGAGGCTTGTTATACATCTCTACTTAGATGTTTATTTCTTCTCTATGTGAGAGATTTTGGTCTTTATTACCATGATATATGTTTCTCTTTTGGATATTATTATGTTATATGTTGCCTCATTATCTTATCATGATTATTGTTCAGTTTATCTAATTGATTTATTTAGCTAGCCTGACCCGGGTATTTTATGCTCGTGTCAAACCGAGTTGTTTCATGTTAGTTCGCTTTGGACTTAGCTTGCTTCAGTGCTTCCGCTTTGGATATATCCGCTATACTATAGATAGCTTTACTTGTTATCCATCCTTTATGATACTCTGATATTATGACTATCTTGTGTATTCATTTGACTCACGAATGTGTGAGTAGTGGCTTTGTATCCACTTTTATATTTGGATCTGTACTTGATGTTGTATTGTGCTGAGACTATTTGCTTATTATCTGATGTTGTTCTGTGATGATGTTCATTCTGCTATTATGTTTTGTTCTGATAGATCTTTTAGCCATTGTAGTTTTTTTCTTTAAGTATTTATTGAATATGTCGAACCACATGCGGAAAAAAAATAGATTCCATTTTTCGACTTGTTCAGTAGATAGTTAAAGTAAGATTACACATGGTTGCTTCCATTTTACTCTATTGTCTGCATTAGCAGATGGTATTATCCATATAATACTCTTTGTTAATGAGGCTCTCGGAGTGGGGCGTTACAAGCTTGTAGAAGAATCTCAAGTTTGTAGAAGGCCTGAAGAAATATTTGAAGAAACAGCTTATGCTCCAGCTTAAACTCCCTTTTGATGAGCTAGTTGACGCAGCGTTTCACCTTGAAACGGTTGAGCGTGAGAGAGACAGTGATGGAGATGGTGAGGGTTCCAAAAATCCCAATTAGAAGCGGGGCCCATTTCAGAAGTCCAAGTCTTAGCATAAGAAGAAGAAGACAGGCAGCTCTACTTCTCAGACTCAGCCTTAGTCTATTGCTCAGCTTAGTGGAACACCTTCCATTCGGAAGTGTTTCAACTGTGGATCTACCGATCATATGTCTAAAGAGTGTCCCAAGCCTCTTTTCTGCCGCTATTGTAAGAAGGAGGGTCATCTTAATTCCACTTGTCCTATTGCACCTCCTAGATCTGGAAAGCTTAATGCTGCCAATGCTCCTACATCTTTAGCTCAGCCTCGAGGTACACATCCTTCCGTTCTCGAAGGTTCTATTTTATTTCATGGTAGATCGTAGAGTTCTCTTTGATACGGGTGCCTCTCACTCATTCATATCAAAGGAACTAGTTGATACTTTATCTTTGGATGTTACTTGTTTGGTTTCTTCACTAAGGATTGTGAATCCCATCGGCGGATCCACGACCCTTAGCCTGTTTTGTGAGGATATAGATATTGATTTTTGTGGATTTTCTTTCCATGCGAATCTGCCTGTTATGGAGTATTTGGGCTTTAACAAGATTCTTGTCATGGATTGGCTCGCTCAGTACGACGCCAAAATCATTTGTTCAGAGCGGATATTATTTCTTCGTCATCCTGACTCGTCCGCTCCATTAGCTATTGCTCTTCAGGATGTTAGGATTTCTGATATTACTTTATTTGCTCTTGATTCACGAGATGAGGATGTGGACATATCTCGTATTCCTGTTGTTCGGGATTTCCCCGAAATATTCGAGCCAGTATCAGGTTTGCCGCCAAAGCGGGCCATTGAGTTCCGCATCGATCTCATTCCAGGCTCCCACCCAGTTGGGCGTCCTCCCACGAGGATGTCTACTAAAGAGAATGAGGAACTCAGGAAGCAGTTAGTAGAGCTTGAGGCGAAGTAGTTCATTCGGTCCAGTTCTTCGCCATAGGGTGCTGCTGTGGTCTTCGTTAAGAAGCTCGATGGCTCTCTTAGGCTTTGCATTAACTATCGCAAGCTTAATGAGTTGACCATCAGAAATCGTTATCCATTACCATGGATGGACGATATGTTTGATCAGTTGAGCGGTGCGAAGGTCTTTTCCCAGCTTGACCTTGCCATCGGATTTCATCAGCTCCGAGTTGCGGAAGATAGCATTCCTCTTACCGCTTTCCGCACTCGTTATGGTTCTTTTGAGTGGTTGGTCATGCCATTCAGCTTGACGAACGCACCGACTTTCTTCGTCGATCTTATGAATCGAGTATTCCGGGAATACATCGATAGATTCGTTTTGGTTTTCATCGATGATATTAATATTTATTCTAGTTCTGAGGCAGAGCATGCTCATCATTTGCGGGTCGTCTTGGATACTCTTCGTCAGCATCAGCTTAAGGCCAAGCTCTCCAAGTGCCATTTTTGGGAGAGCAAGGTCAAGTTCTTGGGCCATATTGTATCATCTGAGGGTATTTCTGTCGATCCTGCCAAGATCGAAGCTATTCAGAATTGGAAGCAACCCGAGAACGTTCATGATATTCGCAGCTTCCTTGGTCTGGCGGGTTATTACCGTCGGTTTATCAAGGATTTCTCTCGAGTTGCACTTCCCCTTACGATGCTGACTCGTAAGGGTGTTCGCTTTATTTGGTCTGATAATTGTGAAGCTTCCATTCAGCGACTGAAGGAACTTCTCACTCATGCTCCTATTCTGGTGGTTCCAGAGAGTAACCATGATCTTGTTGTATACACCGATGCTTGTGGTAGCAGGCTCGGTGCCGTGCTTATGTAGAAGGATCGGGTAGTTGCTTATGCTTCCAGGCAACTGCGTCCGAATGAGGTTCGTTATCCTACTCATGATCTTGATTTATCAGCTATCGTCTTTGCCTTGAAGACGTGGCGTTACTTTCTATTAGGCGAACACTTCATTCTTTACACCGATCACAAGTCGTTGAAGTATCTATTCAGTCAGAGGGATCTCAATATGAGGCAGCAGCGATGGCTTGAGTTTCTTGCCTCATATGATTTAGATATTCAGTATACCCTTGGCAAGGGTAATCGAGTTGCAGATGCGCTCAGTTGCAAGCACTCGGCGGTAGTTTCTATGATGATTGCCGAGTGGGATATTATTGAGACCCTATCTTTGTGTGATATTAGAGATCGAGCTCCATCTTCTGATTCTTCAGTCTTATTATTCAGCTTGGAAGCTCATCCTATCTTATTGGATCACATTTCCCATTCTCAGCGGCAGGAACCAGACTTATTGCATCTTATTCATCTTCTCGAGTCGGGATCCAGTGATGAGACATTGTTGATTATTCTCTTGATTTTCATCGGTGTCTTCGTAGGAAGAACCATATTGTTGTACCATCTGATTTATCACTTAGGCGTGACATTCTGGACGAGTGCCATCGCACTAAGTACACTATACATCCCCGTTCGAGTAATATGTATGCCGATATGTGCCGGCTATATTATTAGGAGGGTTTGAAGAGAGATGTTGCAAGTTATGTGAGCGGTTGCATGACTTGTCAACAGATCAAGGCCGAGCATCAGCGTCCATCTGGTCTTCTTCAGCCTCTAGATATTCCATTATGGAAATGGGATCAGATATCCATGGATTTCATTGACGGTCTGCCTCGATCGAGGTCAGGCCATACTTCTATCTGGGTTATTGTTGATTGCTTGATCAAATCAGCTCATTTCATTCCGATTAAGTCCACTCGGACCGCACCTCAGTTGGCCAAGCTCTATGTGAAGGAAGTCGTACGACTTCATGGCATTCCTAGCTCTATCGTATGTGATCGAGACACCATTTTCACTAGTCACTTCTGGAAGTGCCTACAGTCAGCCTTGGGCACAAAGCTGAATCTCTCTACTGCTTATCACCCTCAGACTGACGGTCGGACTGAGAGGGTGAATCGTGTTTTGGAGGATCTTTTGCGCTGTTGTATTCTGGATTTCGGGGGTAGTTGGGAGGATCACTTACCTCTCGTAGAGTTCTCCGACAACAACAGCTATCAGTCTAGTATTGGCATGGCACCTTTCGAGGCTCTATACGAAAGGTCATGTCGCTCTCCTGCTTATCGGTTAGAATCTGGCGAGAAGCTCATTCTTGGTCCAGATTCAGTTCGGGAATCTTCTGAGAAAATTGTTCTTATCCGTCAGAGAATGAGAGAGGCACAGGACCGCCAGAAATCCTACACGGACAACCGTAGGAAGCCTCTTGAGTTCTCCATTGGTGATTTTGTCTTCAGTCGGATTTCTCCCATGAAGGGGGTTGTGCGTTTCAGCTCTACAGGGAAATTGGCTCCTCGCTATGTTGGACCATTTCCTATCACGAAGAGCATTGGCCCCGTTGCTTATCGTGTGGCTCTACCTGCTCACTTTTCAGGAATGCATGACGTGTTCCATGTGTCTCAGCTTCGCAAGTGTGCGCGCGATCCTGATTCTATTATAGAGCCACATATCGTGCTTGATTTAGAGACCTCACCTGATTTATCATTGAAGTAGCAACCCCTTCATGTTCTTGATTCGGAGGTCAGACGCCTTCGCAACAAAGAGGTTCAGCTTGTGAAAATTCAATGGTCACCGAATCCTAAGGACTGCACTTGGGAGACCAGAGAATTTATCGAGCGTTCTTACCCTAGCTTTCTTCCATCTTCTAGCATGGGTGAGAATCTCTATTTGATCTTCTATCATTTCTTTTGTGGATTAGACGCTATAGACGACGTCCATCATAAGGAATTGTGGGGACGCAATTTTCTTAAGGGGGAGTCTGTAACAACCCGGGATTTGCATTACCGGAATTTTTTTTTTAGGATTTTATTTAAATGGAGCAAATGGATTTTTGGGATAAGGATAATTTATTTAAAAATATGGACATTTTAAATAAATGGTTATAAATGAGGCGAAGTATTATTTTGGAACAATTAAAAGTTAATGGGAAATTTAAGAAGGAGATTTGGTTAAGTGTGGGTTTTCATGGCTATGTTAACACTTAAACAATTTTTACACATGTTTAGAGCCATTCTCTCTTAAGGGGTCCATTAGCCTAAGCCAAACCCACTTACCATTCTATAAATCATCTCAAACTCTTAACCCTCATTCATTCCAACCCTAATCAAAAAAAAAATTCCTAAAACCCTAAACCTTAAAATGACCTCCATGCTTAGGAAAGCTCCATCCTCTCTTATATTGGCTTAGGCTAGTTAAAGTAAGGGAAGTTAATGCAAAAACCCTCTTGTAATCCGTTTCTAACTCTCTTTAATTTCTGAAAATCATGTTATAACTCTTGGTTTTATGTGTTTTGGTATTTTTCTAGCTCCTTGATCATCATCTCTTAGCTTTGTTGGTGCAATATAGGTGTTTGTTCTTTTGCTTGAGAGGAACACTAGGTAAACCCCCTCCTAACCTATGTATAAGCATCTCTTAATTCTGGAATTAACCTAGTAACACTTGATTTGTTGTGTTGCATAAATATCAAAGCTTGTTGATTATCATTCCTTCCATTTGGACATTGCACACAAGTTGCTTGCTATATTGGTTGTGAGGTAATGCTAGCTATATCCTCATCATTTTCATGCTATGGCTAGATATATATCTATGGTATGATTTGATAATTGTTAATGATCATTACTAAATCATTTGAGCAAGAAAAATTGAATTAATTAGCTCATTTCTCTATGTTTTGCAAAATTCTAAAACTGATTTTTGCTGCAACTCCGACCATGAATATCTCTTTCAATATCTGATGAAAACATACCAAATCACTTCCTAGTGATAGTTAGTATTGCCATCTATAACCCCTCCAAATTTCGTAGCATTCGGTGATCATTTGAATGGTGAAATACGGGCTCAAAAACGAACCTGAATATAGTTTTTACTGCTGATTTCCGAGCACTTGCAGCTGGTGTGTATACTTTACTCCCTGTTTTCAATTTTGAAACTGAAATTTTGTGACACTGCCATGGTCATATCCGTGGTCGGAATCCAACGTTTTTAGACTCGTTAGAAAACTAAAGATCCGAACTCCATCTCTAAACAGTTTGATTAGTATCCGAGTTCATTTGACTCTTCGAAATTTCTGTCGAAGAGGGACCCGGATCTCAGCCTGAAACAGTGTATTCACTGTTTCCGCGTCCGACTTTGGAGCGTCGCTGCGACTTCATTTCAAGTCGGAATCAAGTAGATCTTTTTGCATTCTGAAGCAGGAATGTCGGACTACGTTCCTACCAATTTTCATGCCATTCGGATTCGATTTACTGGTCCTAATAATTTTTCGAATTTGGGTTCGCGTCAGTTTTGGACTATTTTCCAACACTAGAATATTCTCAGTGAAAGCATTTTTCCCTGTTTTCAGTTTTGAAACTGAAACTTTGTGACACCACCACGGCCACATCCTTGGTCAGAATCCAACGTTTTTGGACTCGTTGGAAAACTGGAGTTCCGAACTCCATCTATAGAAAGTTTGATTAGTATCCGAGTTCATTTGACTCTTCGAAATTGCTGTCGAAGAGGGACCCGGATCTCAGCCTGAAACAGTGTATTCACTGTTTCCGGGTGCGAGTTTGGAGCGTCGCTACGACTTTGTTTCAAGTTGGAATCGAGTAATTCTTTCTGCTTTCTGAAGTAGGAATGTCGGACTACGTTCCTAACCATTTTCATGCCATTCGGATTCGGTTTGCTGGTCCGAATAATTTTCCGAATTTGGGTTCGCGTCAGTTTTGGACTATTTTCCAACACTATTTTCAGTGGTTTTCTGGTTTTGTCGATTTCTTTGAGATTTGTCTTTGGATTTCTTACACAGGCCTTATAAAAAGGTTTTAAAAGGATTTTTCACTCCGAAATTGCTTTCGAAATTATTATATAATATTATTTTTAATTATTAAATTAATTACTCCATAATAGGAGAGTTTTGAAGGGCCATTTTAAAGTGATTTCAAACCAATTATAAATCCGTTTTCCATAATTATTTTCTATAACAAAATCCCACACTTATTCTTGAGCACTTCGAGCGATGTGGAAAGGTGCTTAAACGGTTGGGAAAAACTCCGGCCTATGAAACCGTGTGTATTTCCTTTTCGGTTAATCCTCGACCTATTCGATTGATCGTTTTGGCCTTTCGGCCTAGTTTACCGATGACATGAGGTGAACTTTGTACTTCTTTTAGTGTGGAAGCTTATGATTGGTTTGTAAACCGTTTAGTGCGAACGTGGGGTATGGGACTCACGTTAACACTTTACGGGTTCCTTGCTAAAAGTTCGTGACACATTCCTTTTACTATATTTGGGATAGTGTCTTCGGACTATCTCCCTTAGAGGTATCGTTTTGGCATCTCTACTTAGATGGCCGTTATACATCTCTACATAGATGTATCGTTATTGGCATCTCTACTTAGATGGCCGTTATACATCTCTACATAGATGTATCGTTGTTGGCATCTCTACTTAAATGGCCTGTTATACATCTCTACTTAGATGTATCGTCTTTGACATCTCTACTTAGATGTTCTTGTTTTGGCATTTGTGCTTACGTTATGCCGATGATATGAGGCTTGTTATACATCTCTACTTAGATGTTTGTTTCTTCTCTATGTGAGAGATTTTGGTCTTTGTTACCATGATATATGTTTCTCTTTTGGAGATTATTATGTTATATGTTGCCTCATTATCTTATCATGGTTATTGTTTAGTTTATCTAACTGATTTGTTTAGCTAGCCTGACCCGATTATTTTATGCTCGGGTCAGACTGAGTTGTTTCAGGTTAGGTCGCTTTGGACTTGGCTTGCTTCAGTGCTTCCGCTTTGGATATATCCGCTATACTATAGATAGCTTTACTTGTTATCCATCCTTTATGATACTCTGATATTATGACTATCTTTTGTATTCATTTGACTCACGAATGTGTGAGTATTGGCTTTGTACCCACTTTTATATTTGGATCTGTACTTTATGTTGTATTGTGCTGAGACTATTTGCTTTTTATCTGATGATGTTCTGTGATGATGTTCATTCTGCTATTATGTTTTGTTCTGATAGATCTTTTAGCCATTGTAGTTTTTTTCTTTAAGTATTTATTGAATATGTCGAACCACATGCGAAAAAAAAAATATATTACATTTTTCGACGTGTTCAGTAGATAGTTAAAGTAAGATTACACATGGTCGCTTCCATTATACTCTATTGTCTGCATTAGCAGACGGTATTATCCATATAATACTCTTTGTTAATGATTCTCTCAGAGTGGGGCGTTACAAGCTGTTTGCTAAGGCTCCAAAGATGTTGAAGTATCAATGGTTTCAATGTGATTGGTAGCTTTCGAATACATGCTTATAGACTGATGTGCAACTCCCTCTTGATTTTATTGACTTCAACTGGTTCAAAAGGCTTGGCTTTGCTTTCAAAAGGTTTGTTTTGAGTAATTTGAATGAAGGCGAAACTTTGGGTTTCGAAAGGTTTGGTACGCATAAGAAGGTTATTAATCACTGCCTTCGAAAGGGGTTCTAATCCATTCTTGCTTTTTCTACATTCATGAATCCATTTGCATCGAAAGGTTGAAATTGGCGGAAGGGTGAAATCGCTTTTCTTTGTCATCTATCTCGAAAGCTTTTAAACTATTTATTACTTATGAGGGTGCCTAGTACCTACAACTCCATCAAAAGCCTTTGTAGTGCCTCCGAACGTCCTTACGTGACCTTCGTTGAAACTCATACCTA
Source organism: Allium cepa (assembly GCA_030765085.1). Classification (NCBI taxonomy): domain Eukaryota; kingdom Viridiplantae; phylum Streptophyta; class Magnoliopsida; order Asparagales; family Amaryllidaceae; genus Allium; species Allium cepa. The sequence goes on along the minus strand of CM060937.1, from coordinate 691,122,684 downwards.
TAATTTCAATAGAGCCTGACATCTTCATTAACCTTCTTTCATACCTTTGTTCTTAAGTGGATTTTATGGCTAATAGAGTTAAATAAGGTTGTTAAATCTATTTAATTAATATTAAACTTACAATTAAAATATCTAAATAATCACTATATTTGAATATAAGTTATTAAACTTTAAAACCCAATTATTTAAATATTTACAATAAAATATTCAAAATAACAACGATAAAATTCCAAGATGTTACAATCAATAGTACATAGATCGCTCGACTAGAGAGTACTGTTCAACTTCAAAGTGGACACATCACTTTGAATATAGTTAGAGCGTGGCATGACGTCCTTTGAACAACTATGTATATAGTTGGGTCTGAGTTAAAGCATTAAAATTGAAACACTGTTAAATAGAGAATTTGTCTCCTTGGTTTTATATGGTTACTAGCACGGTCAATTTTAATCAACTTAAAGTCAAAGTTTTTGGTCAGAGGAGATTGTTTAATAATAATAATTGTTATTATTGAACCATGGACTTTGGTTGGATTACACAAGTTGAATGTGGACGATATTGGAACTTTGACTAAAACTGAATTCCATACGTCCTAGTGTGATGTAGTTTCGATGAAGATAATTGTTGTAAGTAGTCATCGCTACTAAAGATCGCTTCAAGTAGTAAAGTTGGATTTTACCTAACTTATGCATGAGATAAATTCAGTCAAACTGTTACACCACTAGCTAAGGTGACATTTGAACGTAAATATTTGAGCTATTCAATTTTATTCGCCAATTGAATTCATGTTTACGAGCTGTAGTATAAAAAACGGGATTTTCAACCCTCGAAATTTGACAGTAATATTCTAATGTATTGCATGCCGAGCATCCAAGGGCTAGAAAAACCATTTGTTTGGGGAAAAAGAAAATTAGGACAGTCTTTTATAGTGGAAAGTTTTGAATATAATATAAGATTCTAACCTAGATTCAGCTTGGGCATTTACAAACCTCTGTTCTTATAATTGCTTAAAAGAAAAAAAGTACATCGGAAAATACAATGCGTTCATACGTTGATGGAGATCTCCAGCTCACCTTTGGAAACGCCTACTGTTCTCGGCTAAACCTGAAACTACTCGGATCTGACCCAAATGTTAAAAATACCTGGATCTAGTATTATAACCCAGTTTAAGTCATGATTTACAAATATATATATGATGGTGCAATAGGTGTACTTTATTATCGAACAAAATCATTTTCGAAAAAGAAGAGTATCTCGTAGACAATGCACACATAAATACGGACAAAGTTTTGCCTTGTGAACAAAAACATTCAATACTTAAACCATTTATTGTTATTTCTAGTGACATAATTTTAAAATATTTTCCATGCAAATATGTATAAATATAGAAGAAATTGTTACCATTATTAAATTCCAGCATGGGATGGCTAAATGTGTGCAAGGCAATGCAGCTATTTTGGGAATACAACCAAAACCACAAAACTCATATTGGAATTTGATTTCAAACAGCATACTTTTCCTTTCTTTGCAGATTTTTCATGTACATCAATCAGAGTACCCATTGGCTTTTCGTAGAGGGACTCATACACCATTGTACAACTTATATAGCTACACTACTATATACATGGTGGCTTTTCATGCAGGGGTTCATCCATCATTATGCCACAAAATATCAAGCACCTAGACAATACTGGCCTCTTGGCAATAGATGTCCTGTTCTATCCATATCTTGAATAACTGATAGATCAAAATATATGTCCCGTCGACTGCATAATTATCCACGTTCTTATAGGGATGTAAGGCTTGAGAGGCTATGCTAATGCTTTCCGCAAAGCTATGCTTTTCTTTTCACAAATCCACATTTTTCCTTTCTCATAACAGGTTCCAATTTGAATGCCAGATTTCTATTTCTCACAAAACACGATTGATTTTCACAAATGTACTGTGATATCCTGGAAATTTGGGACAATATCAATTTAATAATCTACATTAAAAATTAAATTGATTTGATAATATTTGTAATAATATATGAATTGATTTAGAAATCTTCTTTTAAATAAATATTTAACTGATAATTTATCTTTTAAAAGTTAATCAAATTGCCTTCTATTTATAATGTATATATATATCTGTATATATATTGTAAATGGAAAATCTTTGTTTTAAATTTAATAAATAGACATGTTTCTAATTCTAATATTTTTAATGATTTAGAAATTGGATATTAAGCTATTTAATAAATGATCATATGATTTTAAATTACTCAAGATTAAAGTTTAGTTTGTTTAAAATAATTTTAGCTTACATTTAAATTTAGAAAAAGGTTTGTTTAATTTGTTTTAAATTTTTCTTGATAAAATTAAGTAGTTTATTTCTAAAGAGATAAATTCTTTTATAAATCGTTTTGACTTAATAATGAGCTCTATTAGTATTGTAAATCTTTACAAATGAATTTTTAATAAAATTGTTATTTCAATTTTAATTATGAATATGTGTGTTTGAATGAAAGTTATGATTTGGAAATTAAGAATAAAGGTTTCAAAATGTTTAAATTAAAATAAACATTTATTAATATTAATATAAGTATAAAAATAATAATAAGTAATCAAATATTTGTTAGTCTATGTTTAAAAATAATAAGAAAAATAAAGGTAAACACATGTTAGAAAATAGAACTAAATACTTAGACTAAATTCATAGCAAAGACTAAAACAACAACTTTATATATTTAGACATAAGTAAATTCTACATATCCTATAAAATAAGATGCAAAGTTAAGAACAAAGTGTAAAAGTAATAGATTATGTAACTTGTAAGTAATGTATGCAAGACAGGTTAGAACAGAAAGTGCAAAGCTAATAAAAAAAATTATGCAGGTAGCTTACAAAGTAAGATGCAGGCAAAATAGTAAAAAAAAAAAAGAAACAAGTATGCCAAACATAACAAAATATCCAAGCATAAAATTGGGTAAATTGAGACACAAGTACATTAGCATTAATGACACCATTTCTTAGCAGCAAACAAGTCATTTCTAATTGTTTTCAAGATCATTTCAGCCTCCTAATACAAGATTTGGCCTGATAAAACAAAATACATAGTATCTGCAAATAGCTTGTCTCAGATGCCACCTTCCCTTATAAGCTTCTTTTTATACATGCTTTCTTATTTAGTTCGTTCAAACGTAGCATAGCATAGCAAACACTTATATTTTAATAACTGAAGCATCAATGCAAAGTCAAAGCAAAAATATTTTACAGCAATTCCAGTTTTAAAGTATTAGCTGTTGCAAAACAAGAATGCTCTGTCTCTTCCAAATGCAATTGTGAGTAACATTTTTTTCAAATAACATAAGTTCTAAACTTATTGTATGTCAATATTTGATTTCTTAGACATATTTGTGTGAATGTTTATGTGTTCATTCCTCTGTGCAATTGTGAAAATGGAATATCTGCATGTTACTCTGTAAGGCTATCCTGTTTATAAATTCTGAGCTCATGTATTACTTCAAAAACCTCCTCTGCTCGATATATTGATTTATAGGGCTTAGCATCTAAACAAGATGGGTTTGTTCAATTATAAAGCAAATGTTAAAATTTGTATTATAGTCTGTAAAGTAGAAATGCTCTGTGAAAACTTAAGAAATAGGCAATTGTGTGATATGCATGAAATTTCAAACTCCTTAAATCATTAACCCAGGTTTATAAATTGAATTCTTACCTATAACTAGGATTTTTAAAACAATAAACACATTTTTATGTCTAGTAATCGAAGAGCTTTTCTGAGAAGAACATTTTGGGTTTCTTGGGTATCACTGGTGATACCAGAGGTTGGAGAGGCTGGATTACGGTCTGGCAGTGGAGGAACGACTGACGAAGAGGGGAAAATTGCTTGATGTTTGATTTAGTTAAGGTGGAGAGTGCGGTAGGGAATTTTTGTTCAGAACCCTAAGTTTGTTCAGTGGGATAAAAATGCTCGGCATTTACTCTCTGTAGCGTCGAGTGTAATGGGTTTGTGGGAGATGGAAGATGGGTCATTAGCAAAGCAGTAGCCGGAGGTGTTGACTTTATGGTGGTCGAGGCGGCGTGTATAAGCCGTTGACAGGTTTGGAAGTGGGAAGTGTTGGTGTTTCCAGGTTGCAGAGGGGGGTTTGCTTTTGTTTTCGAGCAAGTGGTTAGCTTCTAGGGGTTTTGTTAGGATCTGGAGGTGACTGGCGTCATGTGGGGGTGCCGGAGGATGGCCGGAGGTGGCTGGGGTCACGGTGCACGTGCACCGTGCCAGTTAAGTATGGTGGTGTTGTTTTTTTTGGTGTGCAGAGTTTGGCCTCAGGGAATTCTCCAGTCACCGAGTAGATGACTCGAAGCAAGGTGGTGGAGGACTCGAAGCACTGAAGTGGGTTGGTAATTTAGATGGTTCCAGGTTTGATTTGTCACAGTTTTTAGTGTGCAGGTTTTGGGCTCGGGGAAAGTCTCGGGTTATTTGCATTTTTACTCGAAGCGGGAAGGTAATTGACCCGAAACATTTTGCTTTGGTTTCAGGTGAGAGTTGAATTGCTACAGGTTGTATAAACTGCCTGTAGATTTTAATTTTAAACTAAATTTAAAGCAAAATTCAATGTAAGTTAGTTGAAATCATGATGTATTTGAATTTAAGTTGTCAACTAAGATTTAACACGTCTAAATCTAATTAGAAGTATGAATTCAAATTTATATTTTGAATCAAAAATGCAGTTTGAGATATTTAAATAAGTTTCAGGTTTAAAACTTGATAATTTCCAGAAATTAAAAATTTGACCTGAAACAAAAATGTTGCTGCATTCAAATTCGATTTTTGTTAAAGGATTTGATTCAAATGGATATTTGAATCTTAAAGTTAAATGAATTTGGATTTAAAAATCGAGTTTCTGATTCTAGTTGTTAAAAGAAAGTTAAATCGAAGTTTTAAATCAAGATAAATTGAGAAATTCAAGTTTATTTAGAATTCAAAATCTAAAAGTTTAAATCAGTTTAAATATGAATGTTTTAAGAATGAGTTCAAATAAAATAGTTGACAAGTAGTTTGTTTCAATAAAAATTAACTTAATTTTTGAGAATTCTTTGATTAAAGATTTTTGAATGAAAAATAAATAAATTGTTTAACTTGAGGTTTGCAAGTTAAATATTAATGTAATTTGGAAATTTAAACTTAAATTTGAATTAAAATTCAAACAGTTTAATTTAAAAGATTTTCTTATGTAAGTTCATGTGTAAATGTTATTTACATTTATTTAAAAGATTTTAAATTGAATTTAAATTATAATCATTTTGAATCTTCAATTCAAATGATATTAAAATTTAAAATGTAATGTTAATGAAGTCATTAATAAAGAAATAAATTATCTTAAGGGTAATAGGGTAATTAAGGAATGACTTATGTATTTAAGTTAATAATTTAAATTAATTTATAACAAAAGATCAACTAAGAAGTAAATTAAGAAATGATATTAAATGTAGACAATTAACTAAGGATTATTAATTAATTAATATATAGGATTAATTTTGGATAATTAATTAGATTAATTGGATAAGCTATTGTAAATTGTTAAATTTAATTACTTGATAAAAGTAATTAAGAGATTAATTACTTATGGTAATTAATAAGATGATTAATTTAAGTTAGTTAATTTATTTTAATTAATTTAAAAAAATCATTTGATAAATTGATAAGTGTAATTACTAGTGTATGCAATGGAGCACAATTACTTAAGAAAGTAATTAATGTTAATTACTGAATGTAATTAGTGAAAGATGATATGTTAATAAAGTAATTTGGATAATTACTTTTGAAATTAATCAGAGGATTAATTAATGGAGATAATTAATTATGGGATAATTAATTTATTTATATGAGTAATTAAGGATAATTAATTACTGGTTGATATTAATCAAAGGTGATTAATAATTGTGTTTAATACAAGATTAATCACTTAATGTGATTAATAAAGTAATTTAATCTGAATTAGAGATCATTAATTAATATAATTAATGATGTAAATTAAGAATTGTTTAATTAAGAAATAATTAATAATGTGGAGATTAATTTATGTAATTAATTAAGAATAAATGTAATTAATTATAAATGAAGTAATTAAAAGTTAATTACTAGGAATGATTTAGAATAATTAATTTGTAAAATTAATTAAAGACTAATTACTTACTGTAATTAGAAAATGATTAATTAGAGGAGTTAATCAAGATAAATATCTAGAGATAAATTAATTAATTTGTATAAACTTAATTATTGGTTGTATAAGCAGGATTTATAGATAAAGTAATTAATTTAATTTACTTTAAATTAATTAGAGATAGAAGTAGTTAATTTAATTCATTTTAAATTAATTACAAATGGTAAGATTATAAATCATTGCTTATGGATGAATGATATTGATATTTCATTGATGATTGTGAATTCAGATATGAGATGAATAATATCTAGGTGACTTGGATATTTGTTTAAGCATGATAATATATTATTATCTGATTGGGTTGATAATTTTGATTATCTGTTTATGATGTGATATGATTATCTACTGTGATATTATGAATTATCTATCTGTGTGTATACTGATGATTTTGAATTAAACTGTTAAGACTAAATAGACAACTTGGCCCTAAAAGACACGTTTTGGATTTCGATGAGACCGGGATCAGTTTTCCTTATTTGGAACATCCGAAAACCACATCGATTCCAAATTAACGATAGTTTGTGAATCTGAAGTGAAGATGAAGATTCAGAGTGCAAGGGTTGTCGTTGTTAACTCTGAGGGTGATTCCAAAATGAGTGTAACGAGATAATGCCTTCGGTTTCGTTCGAACCCGGAACGAACTTGTATGGATTGAATGCTTTCAACACATCGTTAGGAGGGCGATGAGCATTCTAAGAAATGTTTCTATAAAGGTAATCGTAGCCTCAAGCTCATCAACCGGGAATGGCTAAAACAGGGGAGGTGCAGCAAGGTTAGGTGGGTCATGCCCAAGCAGGACAAGATTTTCCCCTGTCTAGATGTCCCTTTTTATTCGGCTTTGTGGGCGGTTGGATGTACACTAACTGCGGGGTTATCTTGTTCGGGACTGTTCAGTAAGGAATGGTTCCGGCCTTGTGTTGCGGGGGTCGGGAGTTATCCTCGGTACGTTGATTTAGGCCACGTACTGTGACGGACGGTACCCCAATAGCCCTGCCATTGTATGGAATCCGCAATCCAATAAGTGCCAACGGTTTTGATTGTATTACCCACTTTTGTGGCTAGTAGCTGGAATTTAATAGATGTAACAATTTCGGCTATTTTCGATTTACTTGAAAACCCTAGACCTATTATAATATCACAGAATTTCCTATCAAATGTTTTGGTTAGCGTAAGGTAAAAACTTTTCCATGTTTATGTGTGGGGAGTCTTACGTGATACCTTTTATTTTCAAAATATTTCAAAGTTAAGCAACTTTAACCTGTTACTCATACCAGACCCATGTCTGACCCGGAGTTTATTTTTGTTTTTCATAAACTCTCGGGTATCCAAATTTTTACGGGTAGCCAAGGGATTCAGGTTAGCTTTGACGAATTCTGGAGGAGCAATGGAGCAGGAAGCTTCAGCGTTATAGTTATGCATATAGTTCTGCTGTGTTGGTATCTCTGAGTCGTTTTGTTGATTTGTTTTGTGTATTGAGTTGTATAACTAGACAGGTGATTATAACTGTCTGGTATGTGATGTATTATCTGTATAACTCTGATTGATGTTGTATATTATGTAAATACTTATGTGATTATTATAATTTATTCGTTCCGCTATGAGATTCTGATGTTGTTGTTCTTTCTTCTCTATCTTTTCTATTTTCTCATCCCTTTCTTTCTTTAAGAACGATACGTCTTCCTGGGCATAGGAAGTCAGGGTCGTTACAGTGGTATCGGAGTGCTAGGTTGAGTGAATACCTAGGCTCTTGAGTGATTTCTTCTTGAGAGAGCGTATTTGTAATTTTGATATATATATATATATATATATATATATATATATATATTTCTACCTATTGTTGGGTTACCTGCTCAGGTTTTCCAATATGTTATAAAGTCAGATAGGTAGTGGTGTGTGTAACACAACTATCAATGGTTGGAAGTGTAATTGTCGAGACTGTAGGCCTAATACTGTCTCGAGTAAGTTTTGGACGGTGTAAGGATTTCATTGATCTCTGAAGGAAACCTGTTAAGGTTCAGAGTTCATCTTTGAAATGTAAGATTTTGGTTGAGCTAGAATTTGGATCTGTCGAGTGGACAGAAGTAAGTCAAGATATTCTGATACATCAAGGTGTAGTAGCTGTGTGATGAGACACAGTGACTATGGATATCTCCGACGATGTTTCTTTGGAACAAGTAAGGAAGAGTGACTGCTTCGGTGTTGTGGCTGTGCTCAGTTGGGTGTTTTGTTTGTTTTGAGGTCCAAGTTTCTCGAAGAGCTTTGGATAGGAAATCTTAGCATCTGTAGCAGCAATGCAGCTTGGGATGTTTTCGGTGTTGGCAAGAGATCTTCTGGCTTAGCAGTTTTTCTAGAATGGAATTCAGAAGTAATTATGTAGACCCGTTTCTTCGATGGATTGGCCACATAAGTGTAAGCTGTTCTGATTTGTAAAAAGGGAGAGCAGTATCTTTGGAATTTGGCTGTATCGATCGCAAAAGTGACTTGCGATGGTTTGGATGTTCTTTTGGGGTTTTAGAGATTTTTCTAGATGTCTCCTGGAAGTTAGAGTTTTGTCAACATCTGGAAATTGAGTTTGGTGAAGCAGCTCAGAATTTTAGTGGAACTTCTGAGTTTTATTTTTGGAATGTGTTGACCAGTCTGTGCTTGAGTTCATAATCAGCATTTTCATCTGTTCAGTTAGAGTTGCGTAGTGGAAGCATGGTGGCAGCTGTTTTAGTTTGGAAGCAATTAGATGTTGCAGTGTTTGGATTAGAGAGTTCTACAGGAAATTTCTCAGAGTTTGAGGCCAGTTTGGAGTGCTCATGTTCTATCTTTTCTAGATGCGGGAGATGTGAGTTCTGTTTTCTGATTTTGGAATAGAGTTTATGTTCTGAGTTTTGGTTGATCTTGGAAAGATCCATTTGTTGGATTGTCTTTGGTTCAGTTTGTTTATAGGGCATCAGCAAGGGTTAAGCTGATCAGGAAAGATGAAGGAAGCCCAGGATCGTCCGAAGAGTTTCGCGGATAAGAGACGAAGAAATTTGGAGTCCGTAATCGGGGATTTGATTTTGGATAAGTGCTTGGTCTTCAGGATTGAATTGTCAGTTTGGATAACTGGAATTCGGAATGTTTCACGTATCTCTGAGGGAGTACGTGTAAGATCTATCTTTGATTTTAGAGTCAGCAGTTCAGGGAATTTCAGTTGTTGGGTTAGACTTGAGTTTGGTCTGATATTTTGATTTGTTTTGTAGATTTAGATGAGTGAGAACTCTGTAGTTTAGTAGCAATATTGCTTGTTCGGATTCTATAGGGCGAGTAACCCGGTATTTATACTTGGGGAAACTCGAGAAAATTCTATTTAGAATTTTGTCTGGATAGTTAGATTTGTTTGTTTGGATGAATTGGTTGCTTTGATTGTTAGTTTATGTTGTTATATGCTTGTGTTTCATATTTAAATTTTTAATTGGATTATTAAATTACCTTTGTTTTAAATTTCGGGGACGAAATTCTTTTAAGGGGGGAAGAATGTGATATCCTGGAAATTTGGGACAATATCAATTTAATAATCTACATTAAAAATTAAATTGATTTGATAATATTTGTAATAATATATGAATTGATTTAGAAATCTTCTTTTAAATAAATATTTAACTGATAATTTATCTTTTAAAAGTTAATCAAATTGCCTTCTATTTATAATGTGTATATATGTATATATATATATCTGTATATATATTGTAAATGGAAAATCTTTGTTTTAAATTTAATAAATAGACATGTTTCTAATTCTAATATTTTTAATAATTTAGAAATTGGATATTAAGCTATTTAATAAATGATCATATGATTTTAAATTACTCAAGATTAAAGTTTAGTTTGTTTAAAATAATTTTAGCTTACATTTAAATTTAGAAAAAGGTTTGTTTAATTTGTTTTAAATTTATCTTGATAAAATTAAGTAGTTTATTTATAAAGAGGTAAATTCTTTTATAAATCATTTTGACTTAATAATGAGCTCTATTAGTATTGTAAATCTTTACAAATGAATTTTTAATAAAATTGTTATTTCAATTTTAATTATGAATATGTGTGTTTGAATGAAAGTTATGATTTGGAAATTAAGAATAAAGGTTTCAAAATGTTTAAATTAAAATAAACATTTATTAATATTAATATAAGTATAAAATAAAATAATAATAAGTAATCAAATATTTGTTAGTCTATGTTTAAAAATAATAAGAAAAATAAAGGTAAACACATGTTAGAAAATAAAACTAAATACTTAGACTAAATTCATAGCAAAGACTAAAACAACAACTTCATATATTTAGACATAAGTAAATTCTACATATCCTGTAAAATAAGATGCAAAGTTAAGAACAAAGTGTAAAAGTAACAGATTATGTAACTTGTAAGTAATGTATGCAAGACAGGTTAGAACAGAAAGTGCAAAGCTAATAAAAAAAATTATGCAGGTACCTTACAAAGTAAGATGCAGGCAAAATAGTAAAAAAAGAAATAAACAAGTATGCCAAACATAACAAAATATCCAAGCATAAAATTGGTTAAATTGAGACACAAGTACATTAGCATTAATGACACCATTTCTTAGCAGAAAACAAGTCATTTCTAATTGTTTTCAAGATCATTTCAGCCTCCTAATACAAAATTTGGCCTGATAAAACAAAATACATAGTATCTGCAAATAGCTTGTCTCAGATGCCACCTTCCCCTATAAGCTTCTTTTTATACATGCTTTCTTATTCAGTTCGTTCAAACGTAGCATAGCATAGCAAACACTTATATTTTAATAACTGAAGCATCAATGCAAAGTCAAAGATAAAATATTTTACAGCAATTCCAGTTTTAAAGTATTAGCTGTTGCAAAACAAGAATGCTCTGTCTCTTCCAAATGCAATTGTGAGTAACATTTTTTTTAAATAACTTAAGTTCTAAACTTATTGTATGTCAACACTTGATTGCTTAGACATATTTGTGTGAATGTTTATGTGTTCATTCCTCTGTGCAATTGTGAAAATGGAATTTCTGCATGTTACTCTGTAAGGCTATCCTGTTTATAAATTCTGAGCTCATGTATTACTTCAAAAACCTCCTCTGCTCGATATATTGATTTATAGGGCTTAGCATCTAAACAAGATGGGTTTGTTCAATTATAAAGCAAATGTTAAAATTTGTATTATAGTCTGTAAAGTAGAAATGCTCTGTGAAAACTTAAGAAATAGGCAATTGTGTGATATGCATGAAATTTCAAACACCTTAAATCATTAACCCAGGTTTATAAATTGAATTCTTACCTATAACTAGGATTTTTAAAACAATAAACACATTTTTATGTCTAGTAATCGAAGAGCTTTTCTGAGAAGAACATTTGGATTTCTTGGGTATCACTGGTGATACCAGAGGTTGGAGAGGCTGGCATACGGTCTGGCGGTGGAGGAGCGACTGACGAAGAGGGGAAAATTGCTTGATGTTTGATTTAGTTAAGGTGGAGAGTGCGGTAGGGATTTTTTGTTCAGAACCCTAAGTTTGTTCAGTGGGATAAAAGTGCTCGGCATTTACTCTCTGTAGCGTCGAGTGTAATGGGTTTGTGGGAGATGGAAGATGGGTCATTAGCAAAGCAGTAGCCGGAGGTGTTGACTTTCTGGTGGTCGAGGCGGCGTGTATAAGCTGTTGACAGTTTTGGAAGTGGGAAATGTTGGTGTTTCCAGGTTGCTGAAGGGGGTTTGCTTTTTTTTCGAGCAAGTGGTTTGCTTCTGGGGGTTGTGTTAGGATTTGGAGGTGACTGGTGTCGTGTGGGGGTGCCGGAGGATGGCCGGAGGTGGCTGGGGCCACGGTGCACGTGCACCGTGCCAGTGAAGTATGGTGGTGTTTTTTTTTTGGTGTGCAGAGTCTGGCCTCGGGAAATTCTCGAGTCACTCGAGTAGATGACTCAAAGCAAGGTGGTGGAGGACTCGAAGCACTGAAGTGGGTTAGTAATTTAGATGGTTCCAGGTTTGATTTGTCACTATTTTTAGTGTGCAGGTTTTGGGCTCGGGGAAAGTCTCGGGTTATTTGTATTTTTACTCGAAGCAGGAAGGTAATTGACCCGAAACATTTTGCTTTGGTTTCAGGTGAGAGTTGAATTGCTACAGGTTGTATAAACTGCCTATAGATTTTAAATTTAAACTAAATTTAAAGCAAAATTCAATGTAAGTTAGTTGAAATCATGATGTATTTGAATTTAAGTTGTCAACTAAGATTTAACAAAGTCTAAATCTAATTAGAAGTATGAATTCAAATTTATATTTTGAATCAAAAATGCAGTTTGAGATATTTAAATAAGTTTCTGGTTTAAAACTTGATAATTTCCAGAAATTAAAAACTTGACCTGAAACAAAAGTGTTGTTGCAGTCAAATTCGATTTTTGTTAAAGGTTTTGATTCAAATGGATATTTGAATCTTAAAGTTAAATGAATTTGGATTTAAAAATCGAGTTTCTGATTCTAGTTGTTAAAAGAAAGTTAAATCGAAGTTTTAAATCAAGATAAATTGAGAAATTCAAGTTTACTTGGAATTCAAAATCTGAAAGTTTAAATCAGTTTAAATATGAATGTTTTAAGAATGAGTTCAAATAAAATAGTTGACAAGTAATTTGTTTCAATAAAAATTAACTTGATTTTTGAGAATTCTTTGATTAAAGATTTTTGAATGAAAAATAAATAAATTGTTTAAGTTGAGGTTTGCAAATTAAATATTAATGTAATTTGGAAATTTAAATTTGAATTAAAATTCAAGTAGTTTAATTTAAAAGATTTTCTTATGTAAGTTCATGTGTAAATGTTATTTACATTTATTTAAAAGATTTTAAATTGAACTTAAATTATAATCATTTTGAATCTTCAATTCAAATGATATTAAAATTTAAAATGTAATGTTAATGAAGTCATTAATAAAGAAATAAATCATCTTAAGATTAATAGGGTAATTAAGGAATGACTTATGTATTTAAGTTAATAATTTAAATTAGTTTATAACTAAAGATCAACTAAGAAGTAAATTAAGAAGTGATATTAAATGTAGACAATTAACTAAGGATTATTAATTAATTAATATATAGGATTAATTTTGGATAATTAATTAGATTAATTGGATAAGCTATTGTAAATTGTTAAATGTAATTACTTGATAAAAGTAATTAAGAGAATAATTACTTATGGTAATTAATAAGATGATTCATTTAAGTTAGTTAATTTATTTTAATTAATTTAAGAAAATCATTTGATAAATTGATAAGTGTAATTACTAGTGTATGCAATGGAGCACAATTACTTAAGAAAGTAATTAATGTTAATTACTGAATGTAATTAGTGAAAGATGATATGTTAATAAAGTAATTTGGATAATTACTTTTGAAATTAATCAGAGGATTAATTAATGGAGATAATAAATAATGGGATAATTAATTTATTTATATGAGTAATTAAGGATAATTAATTACTGGTTGATATTAATCAAAGGTGATTAATAATTGTGTTTAATACAAGATTAATCACTTAATGTGATTAATAAAGTAATTTAATCTGAATTAGAGATCATTAACTAATATAATTAATGATGTAAATTAAGAATTGTTTAATTAAGAAATAATTAACAATGTGGAGATTAATTTATGTAATTAATTAAGAATAAATGTAATTAATTATAAATGAAGTAATTAAAAGTTAATTACAAGGAATGATTTAGAATAATTAATTTGTAAAATTAATTAAAGACTAATTACTTACTGTAATTAGAAAATGGTTAATTAGAGGAGTTAATCAAGATAAATATCTAGAGATAAATTAATTAATTTGTATAAATTTAATTATTGGTTGTATAAGCAGGATTTATAGATAAAGTAATTAATTTAATTTACTTTAAATTAATTAGATATAGAAGTAGTTAATTTAATTCATTTTAAATTAATTACAAATGGTAAGATTATAAATCATTGCTTATGGATGGATGATATTGATATTTCATTGATGATTGTGAATTCAGATATGAGATGAATAATATCTAGGTGACTTGGATATTTGTTTAAGCATGATAATATATTATTATCTGATTGGGTTGATAATTTTGATTATCTGTTTATGATGATGATATGATTATCTACTGTGATATTATGAATTATCTATCTGTGTGTATACTGATGATTTTGAATTAAACTGTTAAGACTAAATAGACAACTTGGCCCTAAAAGACACGTTTTGGATTTCGATGAGACCGGGATCGGTTTTCCTTATTTGGAACATCCGAAAACCACATCGATTCCAAATTAACGATAGTTCGTGAATCTGAAGTGAAGATGAAGATTCAGAGTGCAAGGGCTGTCGTCGTTAACTCTGAGGGTGATTCCAAAATGAGTGTAATGAGATAATGCCTTCGGTTTCGTTCGAACCCGGAACGAACTTGTATGGATTGAATGCTTTCAACACATCGTTAGGAGGGCGATGAGCATTCTAAGAAATGTTTCTATAAAGGTAATCGCAGCCTCAAGCTCATCAACCGGGAATGGCTAAAACAGGGGAGGTGCAGCAAGGTTAGGTGGGTCATGCCCAAGCAGGACAAGATTTTCCCCTGTCTAGATGTCCCTTTTTATTCGGTTTTGTGGGCGGTTGGATGTACACCAACTGCGGGGTTATCTTGTTCGGGACTGTTCAGTAAGGAATGGTTCCGGCCTTGTGTTGCAGGGGGTCGGGAGTGATCCTCGGTACGTTGATCTAGGCCACGTACTGTGACGGGCGGTACCCCAGTAGCCCTGCCATTGTATGGAATCCACAATCCAATAAATGCCAACGGTTTTGATTGTATTACCCACTTTTGTGGCTAGTAGCTGGAATTTAATAGATGTAACAATTTCGGCTATTTTATATTTACTTGAAAACCCTAGACATATTATAATATCACAGAATTTCCTATCAAATGTTTTGGTTAGTGTAAGGTAAATTTTTTTCCATGTTTATGTGTGGGGAGTCTTACGTGATACCTTTTATTTTCAAAAGATTTCAAAGTTAAGCAACTTTAACCTGTTACTCATACCAGACCCATGTCTGACTCGGAGTTTATTTTTGTTTTTCATAAACTCTCGGGTACCCAAATTTTTACGGGTAGCCAAGGTATTCAGGTTAGCTTTGACGAATTCTGGAGGAGCAATGGAGCAGGAGGCTTCAGCGTTATAGTTATGCATATAGTTTCGCTGTGTTGGTATCTCTGAGTCGTTTTGTTGATTTGTTTTGTGTATTGAGTTGTATAACTAGACAGGTGACTATAACTGTCTGGTATGTGATGTATTATCTGTATAACTCTGATTGATGTTGTATATTATGTAAATACTTATGTGATTATTATAATTTATTCGTTCTGCTGTGAGATTCTGATGTTGTTGTTCTTTCTTCTCTATCTTTTCTATTTTCTCATCCCTTTCTTTCTTTAAGAACGATACGTCTTCCTGGGCGTAGGAAGTCGAGGTCGTTACATGTACAGTCTCTTAGCTCGTATGTCTTAAAGAAGGGTACTAAATATAAAAGAGTTACCTCCTACAACACCAAAAAGATGTACGTTTGTAGAGATCAATGTATGTGGTTTTAGAAATGCAATGTCAGACAGTCATCCATACAAGTTCTCCAGAATAGGACAAACCAAAGGTAGTGTCCTATTACATCATGTCGGGAATCATCCTTATGATTAGTAGCTTGTAGCCTAGCATCGAAGATTTCCATAACATAACATTACTGTCGCTATATATATATTTGTGTGTGTGTCTATATATATGTATGTATGTATGTATGTATGTATGTATGTATGTATGTATGTATGTATGTATGTATGTATATATGAAATCGTGGGGCTAGTGGCAAGCAGCCCTTTATCACGAAGATTATCATCTTTAAAATCATCATGAACATGTCTTCGCATCCGAATATGCGTTGGTTTGAAGTGGGTTTCAGATAGGAATCACCCAAATCTGACTTTGGTTCTCTGAACCAATCATCTACAAAAAGATGTCAAGCATATAGGTGAGTATCAAACATCATCCAATTAATTAATCTTTCCATTCATTCAATTATCATTTATAGATATATTATTTTCAACTATTCCATTTGTCTTCTCAGGAATATAAGGCATCATTAAGCCACATTTATCAAATTCTCTAGCTAATTATAACCTTCTAATCTTGGAAAAATTTCCAAATCGTTTTACCTTTTACGTAGGAAAACATTTCCAAGTTATTTATTTAAATCCTAACAAAGATTTCATATTTGCAAATCATAACTCTTAATTAAGTTGAAACAATGTTATCTTAGGATATTGATTAAAAACTAGGTAATATTGAGTAAAAATGAATATATAGAAATTATATCAATTTTACTCATTATTAATTTCTGTATTCAAACTTTACTATCCATCGAATAATAATGAAATAAACTTTTAAATTCACATGGATAGTGTGGATTCCCTCCTTAGAATTTAATATCTATTATAAGAAGATTATTTCTATACTATCCGAGTTGTATGCAATCAAATTTGTAAATTTGAATCTTTCATACTTGTCTTGTTTTCGACATTTCGACCTTACCTATTCCTCGTCCAGGAAAGAAGCCAGGTGAGACAAAGCGTTGGTTGCTCCTAAACATCTCCTTAGTTTAAGCACCTCACATCCGAATCTCACAAATAGAAAAATCAAGTTTATCATCTGCTTTTTGAGCCAAGATTAAATAACTTAATTACAACAGCTTTTCTTTAAGTCATTTATTTAATCTCTATAAAGTAAGTTATAAAACCATGACATTATCTTTAAAATACTTAATTATTTATATGTAAACACTTAAAAAGATTTGGGAAGAATACTTAAGTTTAAATCCATATTTCAAAAGCTAATAAAGATGATGCAAAAAGTGATGGGAATAGTGCAATAAAAGCTTATTTGATCAAAGTGACTTTCCGATCATTTAGAATTCATTTCTATAACTCAATTATCCTTTAAAAAAATTTAAAATATTTATTGAATCCATTCTATATTTTTAAAGAATTAAAAATATCCACTTTAAAGAATTTATGTCTTTGATTTCCGAACTGTCAAAGCGTGACTATTTTGGAAACTTGTTTTGCTCATATTTCAAAATTTATCAAATGAAGTATTGATCTTTCTCTTTTATTTGAAAACAATTGATATAAGAGTTTGAAAGATTCTTATTCCAAAGAATTCCAACTATTCTATAAATAGATTTGAACTTTACGACACAAAATCGCGAATTGCCGTTGTATGGTGCATCTATTTTAACTCATATTTCATATCTTTTCAAAACTTTTCCTAATTGATTTTTACACAATTAAATCTAAACTTGGGTATTCATGACTTATATCCACTGCACCAAACTTTTTCCATAGCTTTCTAAAATAGAACCAGCGGAAATCCTGTAGTGCTTCCTTCTCTTTTTCCTCATCTAGAGCTCCACAACTTGCTTGCTTCTTCCTAAATGGCTCGCCCTTCGCCTAAAAGGGTGGATTCTCTTTGCTTTGATGGGGATAGAGTGCAACGGTGCGCTATAGGAGGGTAGAGGAGGTAATTAGCTAGTGTTTTGACATGATTTGACCTTGCATATATGTGTATATAATTTTAGTTCCTTTTGGAGTTATTTTGGCTTAACTTTATTATGACTTAGGAAGCTATTAAAATTGCTTGGAATGAAGGAGACGAAGAAGTAGAAAGCGAGAGGAAATGAGAGGGTATGGAGGTGTATTTATAAGGAAAAAACATCGAAAATATCTTCCATCACATCTCCTACACCATGTGCCAATCCACTCCCCTCCCTTTCGATCATTTTTCACGTTGATCTCCCCTCCATATGCCTCCATCACTTCACTTTTCTTCCATGTCATGTGCATTGACTTTTGTATGCATAAAGGTGAAGTATAAGAGAAATATCATGATTTTTTCTCTTGCATACATGTATATATGTATGTTTATTTGTATGTATATATGCATGTAAGACATGCTTAAGTATGCACACATGTTTACATATTTATCTTATAAGGTTGCAATGTATTATAACAAATTCAGTTCGTTAATTCGTTACAAATTTCGATTCTGATCTCCAATCATATTATTGCTTCTTAGTTAAAATACATATATTTGCAAAAAAAATTGACAACTAATTTCTCATCTTTATTAATTAACTAAGGTTATTTCATTTGAATTATAAACCATAAAAACCCGTATTAAATAATTTTATACCAAAAGTGTTATTATATCGATAAAGCGATATCAATTTTCCTTATGATTTCAAATCAAATATATAGAAATATAAATTATTTATTATCAGCATTAAATGAATTATTATCATTTTAAAATAATTATTTGAATAATTATAATAATTATTAAATAATAATCAAATCTCAGTTTAAATTCGTAAATTAATTGTTAAATGCAATAACGTCATTGATGATGTCATAAATACATTCTATTTCTCAAAATAAAATAAATAATTTTGTTTCATATTATTATTTGAATATATAAAAAAAAGTGTATGTATCTAGCTCCATGCTCAATTTCTTACAATCATCGAGCAATTTACTGATGAAACGATTTTTGGTGATTTTATCAATATTTTTCGATAGTTATTTTTTCTAAACATCAATTCAAGATAAGGTTACCCTTATTATTTATTATTCACAACATCAAAATCTATTTAAAAATCTTATATTTGAATGTTTTAAAAATAATATAATTTATGAAAGTGAACAATTTACAGGTCGTTACATACTTCCCCATTAAAAGAATCCCTGAAATTACATCTAAACAAAAATCTTGTGATACTTATCCAAAATATTATTTTATAAACTCAATTCCATATGACATAGGCCGATCATCCTTATGTAATATTTGACTCGATCTTCAATTCAATCCAAAACTTTTATTTCTGAACTAACATTTATCCCTAGATCCTCTAGTTTGGACTTTGATCAGGAACATTTGTTTTCATCAAATAGCTGCCAACTACAATAGAAAACGTTAAGTACCCAATAATAAATTCTCATCAACGTTCGTAGTCAAGAATCAAGTGATAATCCTTCCTCAGACTGGTGTAAACACCTAAAAGTTCCATACTCGAATCTTAGATCAAAATTTTTGTGACGAAATGATCAATGTACCACATACATATTTATTAACTGTTAGAACATTATATCATTGTTTTAATGAGGAAAACTATATGCCACACACACACACACACTATACTCATAATATCAGGATCTCCTTCAAGAAGACAAAACGCAAGGCAAAAAGCAAGAAGAATCACCTACAAAACGAAGAATTCATAATTATGGAGCTTCAAGATCAAAAGTGTATATATGGTCTTAGATTGAATTGTAAAATCTCCTTGATAGTTCATATGCACACGCAAACACATAATCAAACACTAATATAAAAATATTATTGAAGTGTGAATTCAACAATATTATAGGCAAACTGAACATACATAGTTTAGGCGATCAAAAATGTTTCAGTCGATTGAGCTCAATCGACTGAACCTATTTTCAGTTGACTGAAAGTGTATAATTTTTTCTAAAATTCAAATTTTTGTCGCGAACTTTTCAATAGTCGTACTCAGTAGACTGACATAATCTATCAGTAGACTGAGATACCGTAACAGTCATTTTTCTTAAAAGTCATCTTTAAGAGCTGCAACCATTTTGAATAGTTTTTCTTAATTTTAAAAGGATTTTTACAAACAATGACAACTCTTGATTAACTCGCTTTAGTATTAATAAATAGTACATCATCTCATACTTAGTTTTCTAACTAACTACTTTAATTTATATAGTGTCTATTCTCTTTTGTTATTCTAAGAAATTCTGTACTTTCAACACCATTACTTCATTTGCTAATGTTCCAACAATCACCGTGCCCTCCCTTTGAATAGCAAGGGGATTATATGAACCATTGGACTATCAAGCTAAAATCGATGCTGGACGAACAAAAGATTGTCAAGCAAGAATTTTTGTCAATGGAAAGATTAAATTTGAAAGGTGCTCAGATCGGTTAAGTTGTAAACCTATTCCTCTGGGTCAAGCGGGGGCGTCGATAGTGAAATTCCTAAGTGGTGCTTAAGGACTGGATGTAGGAGAGGTTCTCCGAACCATTATAATTTTCGGTGTGTACATTTACTTACTGTTTTATTATTTATTAATTATAAATTAATATATATATATATACATATACTTTTTTATTATCCATACATGATCCACTAGTTTTTCATTTGATATCAGAGCAAGGACATTCAAAATCATAACACCATTTTGAATACTATGGCCAATATGAGCTATAACTCATTTCAGGAAGTATAGTCAACTACATGTCCACCATTTTTTACGGGTCCTAATTATATTTAATAGGCAACACATAAGAATGCTTTAACGGAACCAGGCAGACTTGACAATTGGCTATCTACTCAATCTCGGTATGTAGCTCCTACTATTGAAATTAGTACATGGAAAAATGGTTAGAAAACTGTTGCTTCAAACAATGCAAAAGCTCTGAATGTTTTATATTATGCATTAGATAAGGACGAATTTTCTAGAATTATGATGTGCAAAAAAGATTATGACATATGACACATGATTCAAGTTACACATGAAGGAACCACTAAAGTAAAACAAACTGAGATAAGTTTGCTAACAAATCAATCTCAACCATTTAAAATGAAATCAAATGAAAGCATTATAGAAATGCATTCGAAATTCCAAACTATACAACATGATGTCATGGAATTAGGTGTTTCATTTACTGATTTTGATTTAGTTACCCATATCATAAATGCATTAATTGATGAATGGGAAAGAAAAGTATTAGCAATAGAAGATGCCAATGACCTTTCTACACTCAAAGTAGAAGAGATAATCGGAAATTTGAAGTCAAATGAAGCAAATTTGCAAGCTAGAAAAGTTCTACCCTAAGAAATACAAACTATTTCTTTTTCTTGTAAATAATGATGACGATTCAGACTTGGATGAAGAGGATGAAGTCTTCCTAGCCAAAAATTACAATAAATTCAGAAAATTCAACAACATGTTGCAAAAAGAAAAGAAAAGAAGCAACTTTGATGATCCTTCATCATTTATATGCTATAAGTGTAATTGATTTGGTCACATAAAAAAAGGATTTTCCAAGATTAAACAAAGATAAGAAAAGCTTCAAAAAACACAACAAATATGATAAAGTCTCGAAAAGGAAGCATACGTTTCAACTGACATGGCTTGATTCTTCAAGTAACAATGACAGTGACAGTAATAGTGATAGTAATGAAGAACAAGACAATGCTTGTTTCATGGCAACTAAATATGAGGTACTTTCAGATTTATCATTTAATGATGTCATAGAAATAACAATGGAACTTGATAATAAATAAAAAAAATCTTAAAAAAACTCATAAAGAATGCTCAGGAAAAATTACTAGACTAGAACTAGAAATCGAAATGCTAAATAATGAAAAAATTGTATTAGAAGAAGAAATTCAAAAATTACAAGATAATTTCAAATCGTCTGAAGAATCTCAAAAGATGGAATCATTAGAAATGGAAATTGCAACACTATCAAATGGTAACATAAAACTAAGAAAAACTGCCAATAGTTTGGAAAATAAGATAAAAGTGTTAAACGAAGATAAAAAATCATTAGAAAAGAAAGTAAAAGATCTTTCTATAAAATATTTCTAAATTTAATAGAGGCAACGAGAATCCATCTCAATTAATTAATACTTCAAAACCTTCTAGTAATAAAATTGGTTTAGGATTTTCAAATCAAAGAAATCAAAAGTTCAACATAAATATGCTACACTTTATTCTAAATTTTCGAAACCAGTGAACAACAAATCAAATTATAAAAAGACTATCTAATTATGGATTCGAAAAAAAAACCATAACATGATTAGACAAAAACATATAAATAGATTCTTGAATGATGTTCATTATAATAAAAACATTAGATTCTACCAAACCCTCTTGGGTATGGTTACCTTCATTTTGACCCCAAGACACTAACAAAGGAAATGGCTAGCATTAAATTACTTTTTATCTCTGTAGGTACCCGGACACAAACATGAGAAATGGATTCTAGATAGTGGATTCTCTAAGCATATTATTGGAAATGCTGATATGCTAATAAATATCTTTTATTAAAATGGCGGAATGGTGACTTTTGGAGATAGTTCTAAAGGCTATGTTGTTGCATAAGGAGATGTGACTTCTGCCGGTATATTTAACTCTCCTCTTATTTCAAACGTTTATTTAGTTAAAAACTTAAAACATAATCTACTTAGTATTAGTCAGTTATAAGATAAATTATTCTTTATAACTTTTGAAACTGGAAAATGCAACATCTTTGATAAAAATAAAAATTTAATATTTGAAGGAATAAGAAAACATAACATTTATATTTTAAATATGAAAATTAGACATGATCAAAATGTTTGCTTATAAGCATATATCTCTGATCCATGGATTTGGCATATAAGGTTTTCTTATATTAATTTTAAGAACATACATAAATTAGCTAAAAGTAATTTAATCCGTGGTTTACTAGAATAAATTTTAAAGTTGATAATCTATGTGATGCATGTACAAAAGGGAAAGTTAAAAAATCCTATTATAAATCTAAACAAGAAATTTTCACAAAACAACCTTTAGAACTTTTGCATTTAGATTTATTTGGACCAATGAAAATTATGTCAATTAATCATAATAAATACTTTTTTGTTATAGTTGATGATTTTTCACGATATACATTGACCTTCTTTTTAAGGCATAAAAGTAATGCTTTTGGAACATTCAGAATATTTTCAAAATGCATTCAAAACCAAAATGATTTAAAAATCAGAACTATTAGAAGTGATCTTGGTGGTGAATTTGAAAATGAATCTTTCCAAAATTCTATAATGAAAAAGGGATAAGTCATAAATTTTCGTTTCCTAGAACACCATAACAAAATGGTGTTGTAGAAAGAAAAAATAGAACTCTGGAAGAATGTGCAAGAACTCTTCTTTATAGTAGCACTTACCTCAAAATTTTTGGGCAGAAACTGCAGCTACTGTATGCTATGTACTAAATCATGTCTCTCTAAGACCATTAACCAAAAATACTCCTTACGAACTTCTTTTTGAAAGAAAACCAAAAGTGCCTTAAATATTTAGATCCCAATGCTTTATTTTAAATACTAGTGATCCTTTAGGAAAATCTATTTCGAAAGCCGATGAAGGAATTTTCATAGGTTACTTAGATCAAAGTATGGCATATAGAATTTTTAATAAAAAAATCTAACAAAATTGAAGAAACATTACATTTATCATTTCATGAAAATTTTAACAATACTAAAGGAGAAGATGGAAACTTAAATCAATTAAATATTCAAAATGAATAGCTAGAATCTATAAATCTTGATAACAATGAATTAAAATCACCTCCTGAAATTTTGAAAGATCATCCAATGGATAATATTATAGGAGACATCAATAAAAAGGTGTCAATGCGCAATCAATTAAATCAAATGGGACATTTGGCTTTTACTTAAAACATTAAACAAAAAAATGTTAAAGAAGCATCTACATATGATTATTGGACAATAGCAATGCAGGAAGGACTAATTCAATTAAACGTAATGATGTTTGTGAACTTATCCCTTGACCTAATGATCAATCTGTTATTAGAAATAAATGAACTTTCAAAAATAAAATGGATGAAAATGGTGATGTAGTTCGAAATAAAGCATGACTTGTAGCTCAGGGATATTCTCAGGAAGAAGGAATTGATTATGAAGAGACCATCTCCCTTGTAGCATGCCTTGAAGCTATAAGAATTCTTTTTGCATTTTCTTGCCATTGTAACCTCATATTATATCAAATGAATGTTAAAAGTGTTTTTCAAAGGGATATTGTTAACCAAATGTATGGTCAACTCCTAAAGATATTCCAGCTAGCATGATTAGTTAGATTTGAATGAAGGGTTTGTTATCTTTAATAAATGCCTTTGTAATTTGCTTGTATATATCTTTTGAATTGGAATTTTCGACGTTATCGAAAGGTTTAGGTGTGTGGATATAAACCTTCCGGCTTTATTGAGTTAGTGTGAGAATCTCTTTGAAAGTCTTCTTTCTTGTTTAGATTGAATTTCCTTAAATTTGTCCCTGGAAGGTTGAATTTTATCCTACCAAAAGGTTAGGATGATTGCCTTCTTTAGGTTAAGGTATGTTATCAAACTCCTTTATGGATATGCAAGGGCTTTCGACTTTGTCGAAAGGTTTGATCTCTTGTTCAAAGTAAGTTTCAACCTAGTCGAAAGGTATGTGAATGCCTACCTTCGGATCGAACCTTATGTTTCAAGACTTTGATCTTATCAAAATGTTAAGCTGCTTTGTTTGTAGCTTCAAAAGGTATAGTATTATTAACGTGTAAAGAATTATCAACCCAATCGAAAGGTTTAGGTCAAAGAACTAATGGTTTAGGAAGGTTTCAATGAATATTGATCAAGATGAGTTGTCAGTTATTATTGGCAAGAACCTTCTGATGGGGTTTAACCTGAAATATGAGTTATTCCAATAAAGGATTAAGAAACAGTAAGGTTATTAAAAAACCAAGTACTTCCCTTTATCCCTTAGTAAAAGCTTCATTTTATTAAATTTCTCCAAATCAAACTCAATTAAGGTTAAAATACTTTTGATTATGAAATTACAAGATTAGAGTTCGAGTGATCAAATCCCCAAAACTGGACCCCTTGGGTCTATTTATAAATGCAGACAACCCTTCTTTTGAATTCATGCTCTCGACTGGGTCAGAAGGTCACCCTTTTGGATGCTGCCTTAATCCCTTCGTCTTCATCGAAAGGTTTGATATTATTTTTCTGCTATTGTAAACCTTCTGCCTTTGTCAAAACGTTTGTTAGTCTTATGCCTCCATGATCCTCCCGCCTTTTTCGAAAGGGTTTATTTTCTTTGTACTATTTATTATGAACCTTTTGACCTTGTTGGAAGGTTGTTCTTCTCTTGTTTACTGTGAACCTTTTGACGTTGTTGGAAGGTTGTTCTTCTCTTGTTTACTGTGAATCTTTCAACGTTGTTGGAAGGTTGTTCTTCTCTTGTTTACCGTGAATCTTTCGACATTGTCGAAAGGTTGTTCTTCTATTGTTTATTATGAACCTTTCGACGTTGTCGGAAGGTTGCACTTCTTCAATTATGTCCAAAGGTTTTCTTTCATCCTTTATTGACTTGTAAGTGATGTTTTCTTCGTAAACCTTTCATCATTATCGAAAGTTACCTTAGATGTACTTACTCCAGTTCAATTATTATGCTTTCGAAACGGTCATTAAGTGCTTGATCACATTTTCTTTGACTTCTTCATTCCCTTCGAAATGTATGAACACTCTGAGCGCTGAGAGATAAAGCCTTTTGACTCCTTCGAAAGGTCAGGGACTGCTATACACTATAAACTGCATCCTTTCGACTCTTTTGAAAGATTTATACTGAACTCCTTTTCTTTAATTTTGTTGAGAGACCTTTCATCCTAGAAGAAAGGTTGATTTTTAGTGTCATATTTGCCCCTGTCCCCCCATTTGAGAGATGCTCTTTATTTTCCAAATCATCTTTATCTATAGCTATAAAATTTTCCCACCTCTTGACCTTCTCGCGCTAATCAGGAACGTCTATTTAACCTTTATTTAGCGGCTGAGAATCTAGGTGACTTTTCTTATATAACAGGCTTCTTCTCTTTCTTCTTCTTTTAACTAAAATCAAAAATTTTGCGCATGAGTAAAAGAGTTAGCCAAAATTTCTTGGATCTCATTTCAAAACAATGAGGTAATCTCTTGAATTTGATTCTTAAATTTTGGTCTAAACTTCACCGTTATCGGTTTTCAGTTGAATTTCCAATTTTTATATCCAAAATCTATATTCCATTTCAAGTTGATTTTTCTGAAAAATTTTCCTCTCAAATCCATTTTTAAATTTATAAAGCCCATTTTTGTATCTGAATTTTTTTAGGTTAATGGTGTCGAATAAGTGAATTCCTTTATCGAGTTTGGCTTTTAATCCAAAATTCCTAAATTTTGCCTTTTGTTTTCAATCTTGGATTTTTGATTTGAAAATTTCTATTCTTCTTTAAAAAGAATTAGTTTGATTCCGGACAAAACCAATTTTGTTAATGGAATTGTTTTACTTGTTCTTTAAGAAGAATTTGAAAACTATATTTATTATCGGGTTTGGGTCTGGTTAAGCCAATACGATAAATTGGAACCTAATCTTGTCAAATTCGATTACACAAAGTGACTTGCTTACCCCTATGAAAGAGATTAAGGTAGCAATAATGAATTTGCCCTCTTTGCACCTTTCGATGGGATCGAAAGGTATTGTGATGCTGAATTTATCTTTGTTGTCGAAAAGTTAGATAATTAAATGATCTCATCTTTCAATAACAAGCTCTCAACAAGATTGAGGAGTTTCAAACCTTTCGACTACTAGCTTTCGACAAGGTTAGAACTCTTCAACCTTATGACTGCTTCAACGCATCTTTGTCGAAACTTTTAAAGTACACATGGATCAAACCTGAAACCTTTCGACATCGATGGGTAGAACACATTTTAATAATATTTATCGAACCTTTTGACAATATCAATAATATCAACACTTTTAACTTAAGAATATGAAGGTTTAGTTATAAACTTTTTGACTTTGTGGAAAGTTTTTTTTTGTTATAAATCTTTTGACTTTTCAAAAGCTTTTATTATAAAGCTTTCGACGTTATCGAAAGTTGATGAATGGATTAACTTTTTATCTTTTCCTTTGACTTCGTCGATAGCCTAAGGAATTCAAGTTATTAAATAATTACTCCTTAGGCCTTCAATAGTGTCAAAGTATGATAGCTTGGGCTGATGCTATCTTCTTTCCAACATTATCAAAAGCTTGGGTGCTGACCTTTCGACTTTGTCGAAAGTTTTAATTATTGACCTTTCAACATTGTCGAAAGCTTAAACTACTTAGCATTTTCACCATTTTAAGATTTCATGTATGTTTTTATGCTTAAGCTATTTAAGTAAACTTTCTATTTTTCTAAATTCATAAATAATTAAGAGCTGTAATTAAAATATTTTCACTTGTCAAAATCGTGAGTTCTCCTAAAGTTGAAGTTATTGCCAAGCATTCTTCTATCGCATCTCAAGATGAAGTCAATGCTATTCTTAAATACTTCGACATTACTGGGATCGAAGCCATCCCTCAACAACCAACTAATGCTATTGATAACCCTCCAAAAGGGAATTTTACTTATACGACTATCTAAATCTGGCATAGTGGATTTCTTCCTTTCCCCGAGTTGCTACTTTCCTATCTATCTCATGTTGGAGTTGCTCCGACACAATTATCTCTGAATATTTACACTTACCTCTTATCCTTGGAAATGTTGGCATTAGAGACTGGGCTTCCTTCGCTTAACGTTGAAGTTCTGAACTCCTAACCAAGTTGGCAAGGTCAGGTAGCCTCGATAAGCAGTTTTTCATAGTGAATGTGTACGCGGAGCTTACTTCATATGGCATTAACAAGCTCATGGATTGGGAGAACCTCTTAAGACGTTTTACTTTCCCTATAAGTCTGTCATAGTGGATTTCTTCCTTTCCCCGAGTTCCTACTTTCCTATCTATCTCATGTTGGAGTTGCTCCGACACAATTATCTCTGAATATTTACACTTACCTCTTATCCTTGGAAATGTTGGCATTACAGTCTGGGCTTCCTTCGCTTAACGTTGAATTTTTGAACTCCTAACCGAGTTGGCAAGGTCAGGTAGCCTCGATAAGCAGTTTTTCATAGTGAATGTGTACGCGGAGCTTACTTCATATGGCATTAACAAGCTCAAGGATTGGGAGAACCTTTTAAGACGTTTTCCTTTCCCTATAAGTCTGTTTCAATGCCATCTACATTTTTCTTCATGTTTTCCATGAACCAATCTCTGATCTTTTTCAAATGAACCTCTTAAGACTTTTAGCAACATAAACCAAAGAATCATCAATTCTTTAACTGCCGCTCGAGCATAACTTAGGAGCAAGGTAACGCTCCTAACTCTTTCGAATCTAAGGTAACATTCTTTGCTTCCAACTGGCCAAAGGATTCTTGGCACTTCACCAGTCATTATGCATAATTCTCAAAGAAATCGCTTCTTGTCCTCAAGCGATGCTGAAAATTTTACTTCACTATCGCTCATTTGTTTTGATATTTCAGATATCCTATTAGCTTATTATTCGCTTCTTTTTGTCTATTGAATTCTTGCATGGCTTTGATTGATTTTATATCTGTTTGAATCTGCTTTAGCTCCCGCCAAGGCCATGGTGTTAAGTGGTGCTGCTCCTCCCTCATCATCTTCGGATGTTTAATTTGACTTGAAGGCTTTTGCTTGTTCCAAGAGATCTTCAAAAACAAAACCGACAATGCATCCTGAGGATGCTTCTCCAGCTAAAGTGGCAAAGGTCACTGATGTAGAGGAGGCAGTAGAGCGCATATATCTTGAGAAAGCTTCAAAATGCACAATGCTGAAGCTCCAAAAGACATAGTGGAGCCAACTCTACATACATATGCTCCTCTTTCGAATATTACTATTTCAGACTCTCCCTGTACATTAGCATAGATGCAACTTGATCTTTTTGAAACTCCTTCTAAGTCTTATACCGTTCCGGAGTTGTCATCTTTTGCTACCTCGCCGACTAATTTTGACAAACTCGTCAAGCTCATTCTTCATTCAGAATCATTTACTTCTTCATCTCTGCCATCATTTAGCCCTTACTTGGCAGAAAATCACCGCGCTCTCATGGAGAAACAACCCTTGGCAAGCTCTTTTCCAATTAATCATATCATCATTGGATCTTTATAATTGCTAATTTGCATTTCTTCTCTTGTTGTCTATTTCTAGAGCCTGGATTTCTCTTAATGAACATGTCTCCAGGCTCTCCTCTAGATCCTCTAATCTGCAGGAGGAGAATGTTGAATTGAAAAGATAGCTAGCTTTGTTGATGGCTACCCAAAATACCACTTCCTCTAAATAGGAGAGAATCAAGGGTTCCCTTGCTAGGGCCGAGAGTGATCAAGATGCAGAGAGGTGAGCCCATCAACTTACCACTGATGGGAAACTCACAATGGAACTTGCCCTAAAAGACTCACAAGATGAAAAAGCTCGTTTGATATCTAAACTTACTCTTTTGAAAGATAAATTCAAAAGATCCAGAGCTTAACTTAAGCTAGTTGTTCAAAACCTTTCTGGCTTCCAAAAACATGCCTC
Organism: Allium cepa; assembly: GCA_030765085.1. Taxonomy (NCBI): domain Eukaryota; kingdom Viridiplantae; phylum Streptophyta; class Magnoliopsida; order Asparagales; family Amaryllidaceae; genus Allium; species Allium cepa. Next base: position 691,093,139 of record CM060937.1, on the reverse strand, counting down.
TGATTTTTTCGACACCACCTTAGGGCCTATGATGCTGAATCATTACGAAGATGCCCTCATGCTTGCGTATGCTGACAATCGTCATATATGTCCTGACTTTAGTTTTCCTTCACTTGACCCAATTCTAGCCAAAAGTGTTATGGAAAAAATTAATCAAATTAGGCAGGGTACCGAGGCCGATGGTAGAGGAGTTTGTTAAGGTAAAATAAGCTCTCTCTTTAGATATTCCCTCTTTTGACATTAAATCTGATCCTGAAGAAGAGGACGATAAGGATATAGATCTTAAGGAAATGGAAAATGATGACGAACTCAATTAGGACAATGACTCTGATGATTATAATGACAATAATCCCTTTGGGGCTGAGGCCATGGTGGTCATAAGGAGGCCCCTTCTGTTGCTTCAGGAATAGATAGTAGGGATCATGATAAAGCTCCCATACTAGGGTAATCCCCCACAAAAGATATGCCACCATCGTCCCCTTGTTCGACCTCTCCTCCATAGGGAAAACTGCTACCACACTTTCTCAAGATTCCCAAGGGAAGGAAAAAAGCTTCTTAGGCTTCCATTCCAGTTTCACAAGTATGGAATTCCCTGTTTATATGTCTTATACTTTGAAGATAATAATTAGTGACAAATCATTTATCTTAGATAAAGAAGAAGTTAAATCATCCCTATAGAACAAAATTTAAGAGAAAATAGGTAGAAATTAACAAGTTATATAGTGAGTTAGACAAATTAATAAAGGAACACAACGCCCTATCTTAGAAATATCAAAGTCTAGATAGGAGCACTTGTGTTCTAGCATCTTTTAAATATCAAAGGGTGGCTCCTTCATTAGAGAAAGCACATCACCGGTATGAGGCCCTCTTAAAAGAAAATAGAGAATCAATAATCCATTTTGGATGATGATTGAAGAGAGAGACATTTTAGTCAATTTTTTGTATAAAGTGTATTGTAGACATTCTATCATAGATTTCTCGTACTTGGGTGAATTTAGTGGCAGTTTACTTAAACGTTTTCATAAAATGTACTTAGATGAATTCAGTGCTGACCCGCATCCTGAAGCTTGCAGGAATTTACCATAGGTCAGATCGATTCCTCAAGGTCTCCCGATTGAAAACCTTAAGTATTATAAGGATAAATTTGTTTTTGAATTCTTTTCTAAGTCTATTTTATATGAACTAGATGAATGACTACAATAAGTAACACATAATTGATTCATGAATACATGTTTTTTTATGCTTAGCTTATTTTTCACTATCCTTTCAGAATACCCGTTCTTTTGATCGGGATGTCCCAATGGACCACTTAATTCAGTATGTTTACCTAAAGAATTTACTTTAAAAGTGGACCAATTTTAAGGACTTCGAAGCTAGCAAGATATTTCTTTCTTCGGGATTTGCAAAAATTATACTTGGAATACCCCATCTCTGCTTCGACTTCCACGATGAAGAAAAAGAATTATTCTTAAAAGAAATCAGAACATTCTATTTCAATTTAATTTGTGGTAATGATAGTCCACCAGCCGAAAATGAGATTATAGAAAATGTTTTACTGGTTTTAACTCCTGAGGAATCACTTTACCTTTTGACTCAACACTCATGCTTTCAACAAATACCCTTGGCAAAGTTAGGAAAGTTATCTTTTAACTTTAAATGTAATGATTGTTATATCCCTTGATTATCTTCTATTTTGAGTTGTAATCCATTACTATAGTAATAAAGATTTTTCTTTATCTCAATTCTTATTTTTATTAATTTTCTTTCTTTAAACAGGAGCCACGGTCATCTACAACTTCTCTTGCTCAAAGCTTAATATCCCAAGTTAACGTAGTCAAAGAGAGAAGTTAATGTAGTCAGAGAGAGGTTATTAAAAGAGAGTGGAATCATTGTGATTTAGGATGAAGTATTATTGGAATGTTTTGGTGGTAATGTTTGAGCCATAAAATGTTCCAAAAGAAACCTTATCCTAAAAACCATAGCTATTAATTATAAAGATCGCATTGACTATCCTGAGGCCAAGATTAAGAAAAAAAATGAAGCGATTATTATGCTTAAACGACAAGTGAAGTCAAATCCTGTAATCAACATAGATGAAAAGATGTCTGAACTTATCCAACAGATAAGCGATCTAGTGCTAAATTTAAGAGATGGTCAAGCTCAACGTGCCTCTTTAGAGATTCTCGTATGGGAAAAATCTTAGAAAATTGACCTTCCGGTTTCTCAAGCAATACCTTTAATTTTCAACTTTGCTAGGTCAAAACTTCTTGCTGCTCAGAAATTTCCAACCATGTTGAACCCTCCACTAGGTTTGTCATATCCCGGAATTTCAAACCAAATTAAAATAAGATAATCTCCATTTTAAATTAACTAAAATTGGTAAAATTGTTATTTTAAAACAATAAATAATAATTGTGTTGTATACATATAGATTTTAATAGAATTTTTATATAAACAAATGGAATTTGGATTTGTTAAAAAAAAATATCCATCAATTGGATTTTTAAATTTAATTTGAATTTGGATATTTAAATTGAAATTCAAAAAAAATAGTTATTTATAGCTTAAATCATGCCTCGTTTTTTAAAATGTATATTTATGATTTTATTTGGAGCATAAAATTTTGAAATTCAAATTATAGGTTTTAAATTGTTTTGGATTTTAAAATATTAAGCTTTTATTTATAAATATAATTGGTTTATTTATTTTAAAGTTATCTACATAAATAAGTACATATTAACTAATTTATTTAAGCATAAGTTTATACCAACCTATATTAACATTTAACCAAGTACTAATTAACTTAAGAGACATGTGTTAAGTGATAAGTGTATTCACATTGACAAATGTTGATATTAGGAAAAGTCTCATTTAATTTAGTTTTTTTTTCTTTTCTTTTCTTTTTAAAAAAAAAACCATTTCAGCTTATTTAAAACATTGCCTTCTTTCCTTCCATTTCTTTTACTATTTTTCCAAATCTAAAGCTAAGTTCATCTGAAAATATAAAAGCCAAGTACAAATCTGAAATCAAACCAAGATCAGTAATTCAAGTTTAAAACCTGTAAACAAATCCTCATTTCAAAATGCAAAGCAAACCAGTTTTCAAACGCCAGAATCTGATCAAAGTCTGTAACCAAGATGCAAGTTTTAAGTGAAATCTGGTCAAAGTTTTGTGTGTTTAATAATAAGATGTGTATTAATGAGTAAGCAAAATGAAATATTCTAAAGAAATAAACATTTATGTAAAGTATGAATTATAAATTAAAATTGAAAATACCTAGCTGTGGAATTTTAAATCTTGGACCATAAATTTGAAAGGTTGTTTCAAAGTGCTAAAAGAATAAATAAGTATTATTTGAATAAAAGAGACTTGTAGTAAACAATGAGTTGTTTGAACATTAGACTTGAACTTAAAACCAAAGTTGGTTTAAAATTTTAAAACATGGCCAGGAGGGCCAAGAAATAAATATGTATATATATATATATATGGATATACAAGATATCAAGGATTATTTCAAATAAACTCTGAATATTGAGTTTTAGATTTGGACTGAGATGTGAAAACCCAAAGTGGTAAGTTTTTGAACTTATATATGGGAAAGAAGTTTAAAATTTGAAATGGAAATTCAAATTGGATAAGGTTGACTGGATTAAGTGAATTGAGTTTAACTTGGGAAAAAGTTAAATAACTTGGAATAATCAACCTGACTTGGAAATTTAAAGATGAAATTAAGATTTAACTTGGGAAGTTAAATGGTTGATTGGAATTGAGAGTTTGAGTGATCTCAAATTGGGTTGAGATCAGAGAATTGGAAATGGATGGATGTTTTAAAATAATTGGATAATATTACCCTATTAATATTAATAATCTTTAAACTGTGAATTGGATTTATTTAAAGAAATAGGGTGTGGTAATATATCCATTATTAAGGTAAAATGGTACTTGGATTCAGAATTAAGTGGTTTAAAGATATAAGTTGATTTGGTTTAAACGATTGAATCAATATTTAAAAATTTAACTTGAATTTATATAATTCGAGATGGTTTAAATTTGAAATTTGAATTTAAATTTGATTTGAATTAATCAGAATTGTGATTGAAGATAGATAAGTTTAAAAATTCAAATGGAAAATTTGAATTGGATTAATTTGAAATGAAATTGAAGGTGAATAAGTTCGGATTCAAATAGGAATTGGATTAATTCAAACAGGAGTTGATATGAATTGAAATTGGTTCAATTTGAAATTTATTTGAATTAATTAAAATTGTGATTAAAGTTGAACGAATAAATTCAAATGGAATTTGATTTGAATTTATAAAAGAAATTGAGGATTAATTCAACTTGAATTTGGGGTTAAGTTAATTTCAATGGAAGTTGAAGTTATTTAATTTGGAATTGAGTTAATTTAAATAAAGGTGGAAATGTAAATTGAATTGATTGGAAATGGAGGTTGGGAATTGAATAGTTTGACTCTGGACTATTTTCAAAATAAATTGTTTTAGTACAAATCTATTTTTCCAAACTATTTACTATACAACTTTTCTTTTTAAACCTAAAACTATCTTATACTTGTTTTACAATTATTTTTGAAACTATTTAACTATTTTTCAACTATTTTATAAATTAATTACTATTTTACAACTATTTTGCAATTATTTTAAACTTTTCAAACTATTTTTTAAATTTAAACTGGTAGGAGTTCAAACTGTTATTGGTTAAATACCCAACTGAGATAAGAATTGAAGGAATAATCCAAATGGGGATCAAAGCAAATGTGAGTAAGTGGATAGAATCTAAAGGAAATGTGAATAGAAAGAGAAATTGATTTGGCTAATAACCAATAAAGATAAATACATAGGGTGTACGTATGTTATTCTGTTCGCATAATGATTTGATCCAGATTCGAGCACAGAATTTCAAGATAGTATGTCGATCCGAGTTGGGACTTTTCACTTGATTTTCGACGGCGAACCTGGATATGGATTGTTGGTTAGTTCTGGATATTCTCTGTCATAGTTATGACTATGCAAGGAGAATGACAGTTTCTGATAAAGAAACCAGATCTGTGTCCGCACTAGGAAGTCGGGTGGACGATACTAGTTCGGAAGTAAAATTGTGTGGTCGAGTAAGCGATCGGATTGGTATAGCATACGGATGATATGTGTACATCGTATGGATTTGAATGAAAATGATATTGGAAAGAGTAATCAAATTTGAATATTTGATTTTGAGTAAACAAAGTTAAATATCTTTGTTTTATAAAATGAAACTCCTCTTGATGAATGTATTGCCAGAAGAAAGGATTTTGAAGGTGTTTTGAAGTATAAAAGAAGTTTTATACAAGTTTGAGATGATCCAAAGTTTTAAAAATTATATATATCTGTATGTGTGTGTGTCTATGTATGTGTGTGTGTGTGTGTGTGTGTGTAAGATCTTATAAGGATTTTAGAAAAGGTTTTGGGAACCTTTGGATTTGGAAAGGCTTTTGATTTTTGGGTAAAATCAATACGAGAATTTGGAAAGCCTAGTTTGAGAATTATTGATTTTGGAATAATCGATTTTGTGTAAAGGAGCTTTGTATGAGATCATACTAGGTGTATGGTTTGAAGATACTATATGTGTATAGTACAAAATGTTTTGATGATGGCTCTGGGAAAAAGGCACTCCTTGAAATGAACTTCTCAGGAGTGCCACCAGGTGGTGCTGCCTTGAGCCCCAAGGAGGGGTCTAAAGTTGATCATGTGAGGAGTCCGGACAAAACTAGTTCCTGGGGATTACAAGTAGGGTATAACATAGCGAATGTCGTGTGTGCCGCTGAGAGCTAACAGTCTGCGTTTGGTTATATATCGGTAGACTGCGACCTACGTAGGAGTGGAGAGGTTTCATTTCGACAGCGAAAATAAGAGGCCGCAGAGAGCCTGCAGTTACATGGACTTTTGGTGTGATGGAAAATAACTCGGAATGTAACTGCAATCTGTCGTGGGTTCTATGGCATAATTGAGAGGTCATGGAGAGCCTGCGGTTACATGGACTCTTGCTGCGATGGCAACGTAACCCTGAAATGTAACGGCGACCATGGATGGGGGTGATGATTTCCAAAGCATTCTCACCAAAGATATATCCACTATTTTCAAAATTGTTTTCTATATTCTCAATAAAATCATTTTCCAAGTATTTTCACTGGGTGTTGAAAATGGGTCTGCTAAGTACTTATAGATTTTCAGTCCTACGCCTGATCAACGTACGACCGAATTTCTGTGAGAACGATGACGAACTTATTGAAACATCGAGTTATAAAACGTATTTTTATAAAAACTATTTTATAATATTATGTAAATTTTTAAGGTGTTTTAAAAATGATCAAAAAATAATTTTTCTGATAAATAATATTTTAATAAAAATTCTAGTTTCTTCCTTTTCGAGGACAAAAAGATTCTAAGGGGGGAGGAAAGTGATAACCTAGAATTTCAAACCAAATTTAAATAAGATAATCTCCATTTTAAATTAACTAAAATTGGTAAAATTGTTATTTTAAAACAATAAATAATAATTGTGTTGTATACATATAGATTTTAATAGAATTTTTATATAAACAAATGGAATTTGGATTTGTTAAAAAAAATATCCATCAATTGGATTTTTAAATTGAATTTAAAATTTAATTTGAATTTGGATATTTAAATCGAAATTCAAAAAAAAAATAGTTATTTATAGCTTAAATCATGCCTTGTTTTTTAAAATGTAGTTTTACGATTTTATTTGGAGCATAAAATTTTGAAATTCAAAGTATAGGTTTTAAATTGTTTTCGATTTTAAAACATTAATCTTTATTTGTAAATATAATCGGTTTATTTATTTTAAAGTTATATGCATAAATAAGTACATATTAACTAATTTATTTAAGCATAAGTTTATACTAACCTATATTAACATTTAACCAAGTACTAGTTAACTTAAGAGACATGTGTTAAGTGATAAGTGTATTCACATTGACAAATGTTGATATTAGGACAAGTGTCATTTAATTTAGTTTTTCTTTTCTTTTCTTTTCTTTTTTATAAAAAAAAAATCATTTCATCTTATTTAAAACATTGCCTTCTTTCCTTCCATTTCTTTTTCTATTTTTCCAAATATAAAGCTAAGTTCATTTAAAAATATAAAAGCCAAGTACAAATCTGAAATCAAACCAAGATCAGTAATTCAAGTTTAAAACCTGTAAACAAATCCTCATTTCAAAATGCAAAGAAAATCAGTTTTCAAATGCCAGAATCTCAACAAAGTCTGTAACCAAGATGCATGTTTTAAGTGAAATCTGGAAGCTGTCTTCCACAAGCAACTACATTTTTCAAATTATAAGCCTGATTCTCTGTACATCAACAAGTGAGTAAACAAATCTTCTTTAGTTGCTTGATTTTGAGTTGTGATAATGAAAGTTTTAAAACTGTTTAAATCTCTGAATGCATGCAGCGAACCTGATTTTAAATTAGTGACAATGTTTTGCATGGTTGATTTAAATAATTTTATACAAAGATATATGAATATATTCTTAGGCATGTAAGTATTTTCAATACTATGCTCAGTCCTTAAACTACAGATTGCAAAATAATTCAAGATCAATTGTTTTTCTCTGATCAGATTTATGTATGGATGTTTAATCATAAATTGTTAAGAAATAACAAGATTGTTAACTAACAAAAAAAAAGTAATTCCTAAAAGCTCTAGTTCAAAACTCAAAATGCTGTTCGAAAACAAACTTGGAAGCTGGGATCAAAGCTTTAGAAAGCAAATCCAGATCAGTAAGCATGCGAAAAAAAAATCAAAACAAGCTTTCTCTATTTTCAATGCAGGTGAGCAAATAAACCCCTAAAGTTTAAATTAAGTTTAAATCCTGATCTCAAGTGATAAAACATGAAGTATGATTATGAGAAAATGTCTGTATCAATGGATTTATGCATGCATGTCTGTTTGGTTTGCATGTCAGTATGTTCAGTATTATTGTTCTGCTTATAGTCTTTTAACTTGATCGAGAAAAAAAATCATCATGTTCTTCCTTCGTGATATTCTTTAGGCTATAATTCGTAAACACGTTTGTTTGTTAACAAGGTATCAACTTAAAAAAAACATATTCAAGTGGAATCTGGACTTAATTTTCACAGAAAGAAAGAACAACAGTAGGACCTAATATATAGCCAAATTCGAAAAAAATTATGGTTTCAGGATCATATTCAGATCAGTTATCAAACTATAGGATTCTTGAAAATAAAATCTTGATTATTTTTATTGTAAATCACGAGAAATCATGAGATGAATGAACTATGGGTTTCAAACGATTTCTGGCGAACGGTGAAGTTTTGGACGGTCGTGGTCGTGGTCGAAGAAGGCTGGGAGGTCGGTAAAACAGGCAAAATGGTTAGTGGTTTATGTGGCCACTGTGGCATCGGCGAATCAAATAATTAGGGCTTGGGTGGATTCTTGGTCGAGGTCAGAAGTGTGAAGAGGGCGTCATCGTCGAAGCTTCGGAAGGGATCAGTTGAAGGGGAAAAGAAGCCTGGGTCGTGGACGAGGCCGTGGCCAAAAGGGTGGCGCCTCTAGTGATCTGTGTCATCTGGACAAAGTAGTGTTTGGTCGGAGTATTTTGTGCCGATTTGTTTGATTATATCAAATTAAAATTTTGTGACCAATTGAGTTATCCAGGTGGTCAGATGGCTTAAAGAGTTCGTGGATGATTTGCCGACGGTGGTTGTTGACGCCGGAGTCGTGTCGATGAACGGTGCAGGTGCACGAGTGGCTCGGTGCACCATTGTTTGGATTGATGGGACAATAATTTTTCTTTGGGTTTGACTCAGAGGGAAAAGAAGATTAGCTCGGGTTTTGCTTCGGGTTGTTCGCGAGGTTTGTTAATCTTGTAACAGTTTATTTTTTTTTAAAACCAGTTTTTTTTAACAAGAAGAAATAAGAAAGGGATTTGACCTGGGTCTTAGGGTGAGATTCTCTAGCTCGCCTCGGGTAAAATGTGGGGTTATTCTCAAGTTTTTAAGTTCAGCAAAAATCAAGTTTAAAACCTAACTTCTCAAAAAAAAAAAATTTAATAATGATGTTGTTTAAATATTAGTTAATTAAGGTTGTTGTTTTAATTTAACTTCAGCAGGTTGATTCTTAAGTTAAATTTAAAACTTAGTTAATAGTGCAGTTAAGAAATAGTTAAGAAATAAAATATTTTACCTTTAATTAGATTTAAAGATTTTTAGTTGGATTATAGATTAATGATAATTAAATCCCAGGTTTATTAAATAAGATTTTAAAGTGATAATTAAGAAGTTAATTAAGATAAATGACTTATCTTTTAATTAATTAAGGTTTTGATGTTTAAAATTTATCAAGTTAATAAGAGAAATTAAAGATTGATTATCTGTTAATTAAGGATGTGTTAACAGTAAATTTAAGGATTAATATAATTAATTAAGGGGTTAATTAATTAAGGTAAGTAATTACAGAATGGTTAATTACTATTTATGATTGATTAAGGCTGATCAATGGAAGTAATTAATTAAGGATCATTAATGTGATTAATTAATGTAATTAATGAAAGTAATTAAATATAAATTGCTGTAAATGGTAAAGAATTTATTAATTTGTGTAATTAATTAAAGGATAATCACTTTATGTAATTAAAGATAATTAATCAAGGTTGGTTAATTTAAATGGAAAATTAAAGGAGGATTAACTAATTTATTTGTAATTAATTAATGTTAAGTAAGCAAGATTAAGGGTGATTGAAGTACTTAATTTAATTTGTTTAAATTAATTAGAAATGGTATGACTAATTTATCTTACTTATGAACGATTGAATAATATTGCATGCCTTAGATTGGTTGATATCTCGGATATGTGATTTGTGATGCTGTGTGATATGATATGTTGAGTTTTAACTGAGATAATGTGGTTATCTATCAATGATGAATTAATATGTACAGGTGACACCCGGTATTTGAAGTTTGAATTGTGTTTCATTTGAATAATTTGGGATAAGATGGAATTGAATTCGAAGAGCCGGAGTCGCGTATTAGTAAATACCCGAAACCACTTTGATTCTATATAGATTTGATATGTGAAATCAATAGGCTGATATGGAATGATTAAAGTGAGTTGGACCATTTAATCTAAGTTCTGGCACTTAGAAATTAATGTGTGAAATAGATGATGTCTATAACAACTTGTGAAGTTGAAATTGATACAAGTTACTCCAGGTTTTATATAAGATTGTATGCTTTGTATTCCATGTTAGATGGGTTTACTCACGCTGGTTTCTAGCCTGACCCGGGTGTTACTTTGATGTAATGCTCGGGTCAGACGGAGTATTACATATTTTCAGGTAAGGACGTTCTGGAGTTCAGGAGGCGAGCTGGATGGCAGGGACGTATGGAGTGTTTTCTCTCGTGTATGTTATTGCTGAATATTTGGGACATGTTTTTAAATAGTCCCGTGTTGTGTAATAGTTGTAACTCTGATGTATAAATGTTAAGTGTATTGATACAGTTCTTCTTTGTAAAACTGTTACTTATGTGATATTACATTTTGATCCGCTGCGAATGTGAGATTTCTGTGACTTGTTTTCTGTTTCATCTTCTTTATCTTTTCTTCTTTTCCTAACTCTCTGGAATTTTCGGGATCGAAATTTCCGGGTCGTTACAAGGTTTAGATGATAATGTAGTTGGAAAATAGTGGTGGACGGTGCAGTTTGAAATTGCCAAATATTTTGATGAGCAGTAGAAGATAAAGTATTCTCAGACTATCAATGATTATGCCACCAAGAATCAAAAGCTTGAGCGTGATATATATTTCCTCCAAAAGCATGTTGCAAAGTTAGAAAGGAAAAACAAGACCCTTAAGCCTGCATACATGGCCTATAATCGTGCTTTGAAAACCAATATCGAGGCAATTGATGATGATAATACAATTAGAAGAAAGGAGAAAAAGCTTAAAGAAGTTCTCCACACAGCAACCATGTAGTTAATCCTTCGGTGGTGGAGACTCTTAGTTAAGCATCTCAAGATTTGTAATTTGTTTATGTATTTGCGCCATGTAAATATATCTTATACATGATTTTTGTTGCTTGTAAATAATTACATAGGTCATGTAAATTGTAGAAATTCTGTAAATATCACCTATTTTGTGATCCTTTTCTATAGTGTAACTTTCAATGTACCTTTGAATTGCTCATTCGGCAACTTTTGTGATTTTAAACCTTTTGTCATTTTGACTTTTGGTGGAAACATATCTGAAACAATACTTTTAATTATTAGCTTGGAACTGACATATTTATATATATGTATCATTTGCCCAAATTAGCAAATCACCTTGCCATTTGTATAAAAGGTAATTTATTCAAAATGTTAAGATCTCATCTTTAACCATGATGAGAAATGATCATGGATTTAACTCCCGCTTGTTTGGAATGCATAAGACTTGTTGGTAGTAAATTCCGCATTATCATATGGTACTGAATGATAAAATATAACTTTCATTAATTAAGAACTGATTCAAGGGTTGAAGTAATAACTTTCTTACCCATTATTTTGACATAGTTAGAAGCCCGATTTCCCTATTCGGGGAGTCTTAGTAGTGTTATTTTTGATAATATTCTTTGGCCTAGATTTGAGCACTTAAGGCGAATGGAAGTCCAAAAATCATGTCCCTAGAATAGGGACTAATTAAACAGCAGTCTTCATATCCATATTCAGGTATAATATATTAGTGATTGCTAATGACTCAGAACCAAGATTCGGATATTCAAACGGCGAGAATTTTTTATTGAAGACCCAAAACTCATGTTCAAGCATTAGTAGTGAACTTTTGAAATGAGTATCATGGAACTCGGATTCAAGTATTCAATTTTTAAATTCACATTTGTGAGAACCTTAAAGCCTATAATACCCTTTCTAGTAATGAATAATAAGAGGTTAAAAATCCATATCTTCTTATCTGGTATTAAGAATGGAAGTCCAAAAGACTATTTTCGGTTGTAAGTATCAGAAGACCAGAAAACTATTCTCGTAATAAGTATTATAAGACCAGAGAATCAATCTGGTAATAAGTAATAGAAAACTAGAATACTATTTCTAATAATAAGTAATAGAAGACCAGAATACCATTTCTGGCAATAATTAATAAAAGACCAGAAAACCAATCTGGTAATAAGTAATAAGAGACAAAAACACCATTTCAGGTAATAAGTAATAGAAGACAAGAAATCCAATCTAGTAGATGTTCATGAGAAGAAGTTAGTGAATTCATTCTAATTCTTTTGTTGAATGTGCCATCTTCAAGCTTTAACGATATTTTGCATGCTTTTTCATTCTCAGGCTCAAGTTTCCTTATTTATTTGTTTTGGCCTATTTCAGTTAGGGACTTTTTCAACTAATTCTTGTAATTATTTATGCAGTTGCCATTTTAGGTGATGCTGATTATTGGCAGTTGCCCATTTCTGGCAGGGACTTTTCTTAGTCTGCTGGACATTTCATCTAGGTTTTCGGTGCACTCAACTAGATTATTATCAAGTAGGGCCCGAGGACTTACCCGAGCTCCCACTAATAGGCCAATTAACTTGGCCATAGCATGACGCGAATAAGGGCTTTTTCCGTACTTTGGTCAGGCCATAGCATGGCAGGACTAAGGGATCACCTGTCCTCCCTCCAAGTGGCACCTTATCCTGGCCAAGCGTGGCATGGATAAGGGCTTGTGCTGCTTTAACATGGCCATTTCAGACTTTGGCACGGCAAAATTCTTACGCCCTCCCTCTAGGAGGTGCCTTGACTCGGCCATCTTGGCACAACCAAAGGCTTTCTACCATTATTGCTAGCCTACCATTTGGGTGGTTCAAGTTTAAGGAGAATTTTACTCTTCACCTTATAGACTTCTCTTATTTTGAGAATATTTTTTTTTCATAGCTTGTTCAACCTTTACAGACTGTTTAAGTTTTCCTTGTCTTAGAAAGTGTAGGATCGTCTTTTCAAGCACCTTGCACTGATTTGTATCATGTCCATTTATTAAATGAAAGTTGCAATATAATCTCTTAAATTTCCTTCCAAATCTAGGCTTCTTTTTAAAAAGGCCAATAATTCAGTTCTTCTTTTGTTCAGATATAGATGTCTTCGACCGAGGTAGTAAGATTACATTCTTTAAGACGTCTTTAATCTTAGGCCGTCATTAACTGGCAACTAATTCTTTTGTTGCTTGGTTTAAGTACCTCTTCTTGAGAAGTAGGTTTACTTTTCATTGTTCATTGATCCTCTTTCAAGGGCCTTTAATCTTAGGGTTTCGGTCGGAAATTTCTTGGTAATCTTTGTACATCCACTTGGTAATTCGTTTGCGATCCCCAATTCTTCGGTTGTGGATTTTTCTATGCGTTCATGGTTTTCCCTTAAATGGTGAGCCTCATTTGTAACGTTACTTCATTTATATGCAAATTTTTTGTTATCTTTTATCATTTCCTTTTCAAAGATAGTCCCATGGGAGTATGATTGAATGGTTCATCTCATTTGTAGAAATTGGTTCTCTTCCTTCAAACTATCCTTTTCGAGGGAAAATATTGGAGATGATCCCAAACGGGATTATACTCCATTTTAAAGGGTCACAGGGTATAATCCATCTTTCCCTCATAATTACCTGTAAAGCTTGAAGCTGAAATGTTTTCTCTTCAAGTAAGTGCATGTCATAATTCTCTTGGTAATTAGACTTTACTTCTAGAGGTTCCATAGAACCTTGAGCTGACTTTTCATTCCAAAAACTTTCTCATGTTTCGAACATTGAATCCATTCCTTATAATTTAAATGAAATCAAATGAATTATGAGTCTTTTATCCAAAATAGATCCTTTCTTATTCGAAAAGAGGAGTTGATAAGCCTTATGAAATTTAACCAGGTAAATGTGTAGGTGGGAAATTCAATAAGGTTAGAGGTTTGGGCCCTGCTTCTAGCGCCAAAATGTTGGCCAAATTTATGGTCAATGCCCTAAAGATATTGCAGCTAGTGTGATTAGTTAGATTTGAATGAAAGGTTTGATACCTTTAAGAATTTCCTTTTAATTTGCTTGTATATATATCTTTCAAATCAGACCTTTTGACATTATCGAAAGGTTTAGGTGTGTGGATATAAACCTTTCAGATTGATTGAGTTAGTGTGAGAGTCTGTTTGAAAGTCTTCTTTCTCGTTTAGATTGAATTTCCTTAAATTTGTCCTTGGGAGGTTGGATTTCATCGTATCGAAAGGTTAGGACGATTGCCTTCTTTAGGTTAAGGTACGGTATCAAACACCTTTGTGGACATGCAGAGGTTTTTGACTTTGTCGAAAGGTTTGATATCCTATACAAAGTAAGTTTCAACCTAGTCGAAAGGTATGTGTATGTCCACCTTCTGATCGAACCTTACGTTTCAAGATTTTGATCTCGTCGAAACGTTAAGCCTCTTTGTTTGTAGATTTGGAAGGTACAGGTACTATTAATGTGTATAGAACTTTCAACCTAATGAAAGGTTTAGATCAAAGAACCAATGGTTTCAAAAGGTTTCAGCGAATGTTGATCAAAATGAGTTGACATCTCTTATCGGCAAGAACCTTCCAAAGGGGTTTGACCTTAAAATATGAGTTAATCCAATAAAGGTTTAAGAAAATAGTAAGGTTATTAACAAAACCAAGTACTTTCCTTTATCTCTTAGTAAAAGCTTCATTTTATTAAATTTCCCCAAATCGAACTCAATTATGTTTATAACATTTTCATTAAGAAATTACAAGATTAGAGTTCAAACGATCGGATCCCCAAAGCAGGAACCCTTGGGTCTTATTTATAGATGCTGGTGGTACTTCTTTCGACTTCATGCTCTCGACTGAGTCAAAAGGTCTCCCTTTTATATGCTGACTTAATCCCTTCATCTTAATCGAAAGGTTTGCTCTCTTGTTTCTGCTATTATGAACCTTCTGCCTTTGTTGGAAGGTTTGTTACTCTTATGCCTCCATCATCCTTCGCCTTTATCGAAGGATTTGTCTTCTTTATACTGTTTATTCTAAACCTTTCGACCTTAATGGAAGGTTGCTCTTCTCTTATTTACTGTGAAACTTTTGACATTGTCGGAAGGTTGTTCTTCTTTATAGTGAACCTTTTAACGTTGTCGGAAGGTTGCTCTTCTTCAATGATGTAGAAAGGTTGTCTTTCATCCTTTGTTGACTTATGAGTGTTGTTTCCCTTGTAAAACTTTCATCGTTGTCGAAAGATACCATGGATGTACTTCAACCGGTTTGAAAGGCTTATTATGCTTTCGAAAAGGTCATTAAGTACTTGCTAACACTTGCTTTGACTTCTTCATCCTCTTCATAAGGTAAAACCACTTTGAATGTTGTAAGATAAAACTTTTTGACTCCTTCAAAAGGTCTAGGACTGTTATACACTGTTGATTGCATCACTTTGACTCTTTCGAAAGGTTTGAACTGAAATCCTTTTCTTTAATCTTTGTTGAGAGACCTTTTGCCTTAGACGAAAGGTTGATTTTTAGTGTACCATATATATTAAAGAAAATGTTTGTGTTGATCAACCACCATTGTTTGTTTATGATGAATTCCAAATCATGTATTTAAATTATGAAAGGCGCTTTATGGTCTTAAACAAGCTCCTCGAGCTTTGTATGAAAAAATAAAATCATATCTTTTAGAATCTGGTTTTCAAATTGGCAAAGTTCATTCTACTCTATTTATAAAAACAAATGAAATAATATTTTAGTAGTGCAAATATATTTAGATGATAATATTTTTGGATCAACTGATAAAAAATTATGTGATGAATTTTCAAAAATTATGAAAAATGAATTTGAAATGTCACATATGAGAGAATCAAATTACTTTTTAGGATTACAAGTTAAACAATTAATAAACGAAACTTTTATCTATCAGGAAAAATATTGTAAAGATTTGATTAAACATTCTGGAATGGAAAATGTTATTAGTAAAAATACTCTTATGAGTACTAGTACTCACATAGACAATGATGAAAATGGTAAAGACGTCGAAGAAAAATTATGTAAAAGTATGATATGGTTGTTATTATATTTAACAGCCAGTAGACACGGCATTTAATGAGTGTTTGTTTATGTGCCCGTTTTCAAGCTAAACCCAAAGAAACACTCTTACGAGAAGTTAAAAGAATTTTACGGTATCTATCAAATATCGAAGATTAGGAACTATTTTATCCAAAAATCTATCCATTCGATCCTGTATCATATAGTGACGCCGACTTTGGTGGTTGTAGATCAAATAACAAAGTGGAACTTGTCACTTTATCAGTTAATCTTTGGTATCATGGTTTAGTAAAAAAAACAAAATTGTTTTCATTTTCAACATGTGAAGTAGAATATATACCTATAGCACTTGCTTGCGCTCAGGTTTTATATATGCAACAAACTTTACATGATTATGGAATATGTCTAGACAAATCTTTGATTTTTTGTGATAACATTAGTGCAATTAATTTATCAAAAAACAACAAATCACTCGAGAATTAAAAACATTGATATCAGACATCATTTAATGCATGAAAATGTTGAAAAAGAAAAAATTTATTTAGAATTTGTTACTTCAAACAAACAATTTGTAGATATATTTACTAAATCCCTTTCTAAAACTAATTTATTAAACCTTTGTCTTAATCTCCGAATATGCTCACTTAATGACTTAGATATTTAAAGTATATCTCTTTTAATGTCATATTAAATCGATATCATAAAATACATACCATTGGACATCAATTGATATCTAAAATTTGTAAGGAATACAATGATTTACTAATATTAATAAAAGAAAGAAAATATAAACAAGAAATTAAAGTACCTATAATTAGTAAAGTCTAACATATATATATATATATACATATATATATATATATATTACCTGCCTATAAAAAAACTTAAAAAGCTAGAGATAAGTTAAAAACTATCATTCAAACAATGTGGGACAACTATGGTTCCGCTCATTCATCTCTTGACTTTAGCACTCCTTCTTCAAACAGTGAATATCCATCACCAACCGTCTCAATGACTCAATCCACAAAATCACCAACTATTCAAATTAATCCTCCTCCTGGTCACCGCAGATTTTCACCTAGAGATAAGAAGATAAGATGAGTTTTGGAGCTAGACACTCAAACTAAAATCGATGAAATCCATCATTGCCAGCAAGAGATGTTGAGTGTCCAAAATGAGATGTACTATGAACAAAGGTGTCAAGGTGCACGTCTAAATTTGTTGGAATGATGCATACTTGCTATCTGCAGCCATTCATCTACCAAAAATAGCCTTCGTCAACGTAGTCCGTGTGTTGCCAAGTGTCCAACTATTATCAATAGCTCTCTACCAAAAAAATTCCAAGGAAGTTGGACCATCTACGTTAGACTAGAACAACACTCCAATTAAATATAACACATGGTCACCACTTCGACCTTTAGTTGACGATACCAAAGTGGAACCGAACTCTTGGAATCGCTTTCAGGATAACAAGATTGTTGAGTCAAAATTTAATCAATAAGTTATGATAATATTTTGTTATATATTTATAATAAATGAATGACAACCTATGTACATCAAGAATTGGGCGTAAATAATAAAATATATAATATAAGTTTGTTTTGGACATACTTATACTCCACATTTAAAAAAAATAAACAATAATACAAACTTACACAGGTTCAGTCGACTGAACTAGAATGCCAGTAGACTGAACCTCTACAAAAATATGCTCAACTGTTTGCCTCAAAAAGACACAGTTTCAATCAATTGGGTATCTACCTCAGTAGACTTAACTTGTATGAATTTTTCCACCTGCTCTCCACCTCTAAAAGAAGTGTCTTTAGTTGACTGATTATGTGTCCCATTCGACTGAAATTTGAAAGTCTGTCAACATAACTACTTCTTTTCATCATGCCCATTCACCATTTCACTTTGCCACTTCAAAAACCCAAACTTCAAACCAATTTATAATGGCTCAAAGGATAAAAATCCAACAGCTCATCCCAAATAAAGCAAAGGCAAAGCTCCGGCCTCCGCTTCCACTAATCTAGCATATCCTGAAATTGCCTCAAATGCACAAATCTTGGAATTGCTAAATGGAAGTGCTAAAAATCTTCGAATCTTCAATGAACTAAATGACAAAAGCATCTTTCAAGAGACTTTCTAGAAGATAGAAGATTTCGTTGCGTTTGGCATAGAGGATTTAGTTTGAAAATAAGGATTCCTCTCCTTAATTGATGAGAGGATGAAATAGGTAAAAAATTGGTAAAATTTTTCTATTCTAATCTCTGTGCTGATTTTTACACACCTCCAAATCAAACCGAGAAGGAATTTTATGGAGTATGGTATTAGGAGTTGATATTGTACTATGTTATCAATATCTAGGAGCAATTTTGGAATATACTAGACAGGAAACTTCTTTGAAAAATGTGCACCATCACGATTTTGCACACAATTCAGTAAGCTAAACTACAATTAAAATACCATTTTACAACACTGATTTTGAATTGTTCACCAAAGGGTTGTAAAAAATGTAGATTTTTCCTAACGTTTGTTAAGGAAAAAGTTGTAATAGAATTTTTTAAACAACATTTTATGTACAAATGTTGTAAAACAAAAACTATTTACAACACTTGTTTAAACTCTCATAAAAAACAACTTTTATCAATGACTTTCTTACATTGTATTACGATTGCTTTTTCATAACATATACATTGAAACATGCGAGTAAAAAAACATTTTTTAAACATCGTAAATTTGTCATATTAAACAATATTTATCAAATGTTATAAAATCGATGAAAAAAACAACGAAAAATAGTTGTAAACTCTATTTATTTTTTATTTACAAAATCTGCATAATGTTATCACAATTCATATTTAGGACAATGTTTATTTTACAGTATTGCCAACATTATATTCAACAACATATGGTTGATGTTGTTAATTCTCCAATTTCATCAATATTCTAGTACATTGTCATAAGCACGCTTTATAACTTTTATATGGCATTGTTGAAGGTTAAGGAAACAAACCGTGAATATAATGTTTAAAAAATCATGTAATAACTTCAACTTGATCTTGTAATTTCATGTTGCAAAGAAAAAAGTTTTGGTAAAGTCGTAAAATATTTTGCATTTGATGTTTGCTTAGTATCGTACAGTACATGACATTTAATGAAGTTAATTGATATTATAAAATATTTTTAGTAAGGATGTTTTATTACTAAATTGTATAGTTCACTATGCATTTTGTGTTTTAAAACTGTGCAACTCTCAATTTTTCAACAAGGACATACTGAATATTATAGTTTCAGTGGGCTAGTGCTGACCTCTTCAATCCATATCAAGGTACCATTATTCAGAAGTTGAAGGACGTTATGTCAAATTATAATTGAGCTTACTAGAATATATTATAGCGTGAGCATTACATTAAACTATAACAATTTTATCATATATTTATATGAAATAGTAACTTTTCATTTACCTATTGCAGTTGACGAACATCAAATGTCTAACTTTGATAAATTTGAAACAGACATTTAAAACAATAATCCAAGTTGAGCATCATCAAACACCATATAAACAACACCGAATTAACTAGTCTTAAAAGAAAAAGAATACATCATTCAATTTTGATGGGAGGAAGAAAAATACACAAGGTTCTTATGGTAATCTAAAGGGTCCTACAATAGTAATACATGCGAAAGTACATGTTCATGGCTACTTTGAGACACCTGTAAAGAAAATCCTCTTTTCATGTCATTCTACCGAGGACGAAATTTCGAAGTGTGACTAAAGCAGCAACGTTGAGAGGAAAACCTGGAATTATCTACGAGTATCGAGCTGATCCAAATGATGATAACATTATTGATTTATCTATTGTTTCCTTACTAGCCGACCCTGGCAGTGAAGTAGAAAATCACATTAAAACATTACTATAAATTATTCTTGAATTTTCCTTTCCTTTTCCCATTAAAATAAGATGATTATGAATCATAGTCGCTAGTGCAACCCGAGCATACTCTTCTAGTCTGAAGCAAGCAACATAGTATTAAAGATTAGGATTGTCGGATTTTATAAACAAGTCAGTTAATTTGGCAGTAGTGTAACTGATTGCACATATGGTTAATTGTCAATAGAGTAATATCATAAGGACTTAGCACTTGACTTAAATATGCGAAAACAAAGATTAACTAGTAGATTAATACCATATATGGTTATATTGCCTTTAGAAAATAATACAGTATATGGTTACATTGCCTTTACAATTGGGTTTGGTTAGATTGTGCTTGCTTCCAGTCTTCTTAGAATAAGTCCAACCTGATAAATGAGAAGGGGTATGGTCAGAAACTGCAATTGTGAAACTGATAAATAATAAAAACGAAGTATTATACCATCGATGTAAATGCTAAAATAGCATTGTAATTTTGTTTCAGAATCTTCATATAATCTTCCAAGTTCTATATATACCAATATTGGCCAGTAAGGCATCATTATCATTGTTAAGTCCATTAAACAGAAAGGAGAAATGATAAAATGGAGTTGATGTTGCAAGAACGAAATAGTCAGAACATGCAATGATGAGTCATCTCCACTTGAACAAAATTTTCGACTTAGTTCAGGCCCATCATATGATTGTAAAATATGCCTCCTTGAAGCATTTGTTACGTTGGGAGTTGCAAATGATGAAATTTGTAAGATTAATAATTACACGGAACTTGCAAACAACCGATAGACATAACATTTACTTGGCACTATAGATTAGGACTTATAAGATGTCTTAACGGAGCCACAAAAATTAATAGGTTGTGTAAAGGAGGGTATAACAATGTAAGAAGAACAGCAGTAACTTAACACAAAGCTCTGAATGATAAAATGCCATAAAAAGCATTTCCATCACAAAACCAATTTGTTATGTATTAGGTGACTTGTCATTAGTAATGGTAGACCGACTTGAGATGTTGTGTTGTTAGTGATCCTATGTAGGCGAGCTCTCCAGCATGATTGTCCATTGCAAGTACTATTGGCCTGAGCATGGAGATGACCGAAAGCGGTAAGTAGGTAAAATTTGAGAAACTTGATGTTGAGATGTGGAGCAATTGAAGTAGCATCAGGGTAGAAACAATAGTAATGCTCAGGGGTGTGAGGGAGAGCTGACTGAACTGCACAATGTTGAGCCCATAGTTGCTGCATTGAGGGATATACGAGTACATGATAAGGTCATATGAGATAGACGTATAGAATGCATGTGTAGTAGATAGACGAGTTTGACGTAGCTGGCTTCTACATGGTGGAGGAGCTGCAAAAGAAGTGCAGCAGTGTGAGACGATGAAGGTGATGCATGATTTGCTGATGGGTTAACTGAAGCATGATAAGAGGGCAAGCTTGGCACGGTGATAGCCTAATGGCATCAGCATGGCAGGAAAAACTGATTTCGACGAAACCAGTTTCATCGGATCTGTAATACTGAATTATTGTAGGATTTCAAGTTTCGTAGCGATCGAGCTTGTCGTTTGGCCGTGCGAGCTTGTAATGTGTAGAAATTAATTTTGGAATTCGATAAAATAAATTTATTTTGAAAAGTTATCTTCTGCATAAGATCGAACTAGGCCTTGAGCCTAGATCTAGTGTGTTCAGAATAGGGATAAAACATTATGAACGTTAGACGGCACACCTCATGTGGAGTTCGACATTTTCAAGTATAGTTTGCTAAATAATTTAAAACAAAAAAATCATCAAAGCCAGATCCTGTATACCACATCCACATACCTTTCTTTCAATTTACCTCCCTCTCCCCTTAATTCGAATCATATCATTCAAACGGGAAAAAAGAAACAAGTCGATTTAAAAAATACGAACAATGCTCAAATCGCGATCGATCATGTTCATGGAAGCCGAGACTCAACGTCGAGGAGGCAGCGAGTTAGGCTTTTAGAAGGGTGGCATGCATGATTAATCATGGTCGCGAGCATGTTGCTGGGGGAGAAGATTCGATCATGGAGGCTATTCACGTGCGCTCGTGGTCGGACATGACGCGTGTGGTTGGAGGCACCATTACTAGCGATGGCTGGCTGTGGAGGCTTCGATTGATTTATATAAAAACGAGAATGAAGATACCCGAGGGACTGTGGGAGAAGGATGGTCGCATGTTTCCCGAGAAAGATGCTGAGAGTGGATCGTTTGGATGGGTGAGGCTTCTTTTTTTATTTATTCTATAAGCTAAATTTAATTATAATCGTATATTAATTATCTATAAAATTTTCCTACGAGTTTTTGGCAGAATTAGAGATGTTGGAATCGTATCTATGAGAGCTTTGGTGGGGAATCGAAGTAGTATTTAATTGGAGCTTAACATATTTTCAGTTTTATGTAAAAAAGGGTGAGTGTTTTATTCGCTCATGATTGTCTAAATATTTTTATGTTAGTCAAATTGAAATTATGATGTGATATAAATTTATTGATTGTTGATTAATAAATTTAATTCTCATCAAGATTGTCATTTGAATTGACTTTTAAAAATCAAAATTGATAATTAAATTTGAGATTGCAATTTAATTGCCAGTAAAATACCCAATATTGATAACTACGAAATTTTTGTGAACTTTATTAACTGTTTGAATGTTGGTAGTGATGGATGAAAACTTACGGATATTTTGGCTGATTTGGATGTTTATTTATTTTGATATATCATGTTATCAAAATAAATATGTTATTTACATTATATAAAACTGTAGACCGAATTATTTTGAATAAATTAAGACATAGGTTGAAACGATATATATCTATGACATTTATTTTGAATTTAAATGATATATATCCATCCTTGGAATTAAATTGAAATGATTGATTTACTTGGCCATAGGATAGAAAATTCCATATGAACAACAGATTGGTTAAATTAAATGATTTTTAAATTTTTATTTTGAAATTATTTAAATGATTTGATTTTAAGAAATAAAAACTGAATTTAAGGAAATCAAACTATTTTCGAACTTGAGCTTGAAGTGTTGAAATTTTAATTTGATAAGAGGAACTGTTTTAAATAATCGAAGTTGAGATTTTAAAGTTATAATCGAAATATGATTTGAATTCCAGAAATTGATTTGTTTTGAAAAAAATGAACTTTTGATCGAACTTTGATTATTGCTAAGAAAAAATAATATAAAACGGTATTTCAAAATTATTTGTATAGTGTTTTGTCTTTTCATTATGCTTGGGTCAGTCTTGTGTTTTTCAGCGTCTTAAAGTTTATTCCCTGGAGGATGAAGACGAAGGTTTGGTATATTATTATTATTCTCTACATCATGCTATTTGTAACGTCCCGGAATTTTCAAGCATTTAAAATCAGAATATTAATTGATTTTAAATATTCAATAGAGTAATATTAACTTGAATTATGAATATCACAATTTATTTGATGATTAAATTATTAAACTAAATAATTTGGGATTGGGTGAAATATGAAATTGGAAATTTTAAACCTGTTAAAATTACTTTGAAGGCTTGAAAATTTTATGTTGATAGCACTGAAAATAATAGAAGTTGTAAAATTGAAACCTAATAGTGATTTGTTCAGTTTTAAAATTTATATCGTTTAAATTGAATTTAAAAATAGTCTTCCGAGACACAGTTTCGGAATTCAACGAAACTAGTTCCATTGGATCCGTAATATTGAATTATTATCGGATTTCGAATTTCGTTTTGATCGGAGTTGTTATGTGAGCACACGATAAATAAACGCATGGAAAACTAAATAAAACTTTAAATTGATCAACCGGTTGAGATAATTTCTCATATTCGTTCTTCTTTCACATCAAAGGCACTGTAGCAGCCAGGACAGCACGCCGACTTCTTTCATCTCCGTGTTCCCTCTTTTTATAACATCACGCAAGATCATGTCGCTTTTATCTTTCAGCCGAAGCTTTAACAAAAAAAAAAAATTATAAGGCCGAAGCCTTCATCTTTAAAACAGAGAAATCGAAAAAAAAAAACAAAAAGAAAAGTAATGGCCGCTGTATTTTCCCAAATCTTTTCGTCCACCTCCCACGCGTGATGGAGGCACAGAGACGAGGTAGTTGAAGGGCACGAACGCGATCGTGGCAAATCGCGAGCTTAGGGAAACGATTCGAGTCAGGGAAGGGAGGTCGGCGATTGGATTCGAGCTCTTGATGGTGCGGTGGGATGCAGCTGGCTTCGCGATGGACTTCGCGAGCTCGAGCGTCAATGGATTGACGAAGCGCTCACGAGTTGGGGTGAAGTGGGTAGTTGTCGAGGTCGAGATGACAGCAAGGTGTCGTTTTGAGGGTCGTCGGCGTTCGATTCTTGTCGAAGGTGGTCGCGAACATTGAGGCTGTGCGAGCAGGCGAGGGACGAAGTGAGTACGAAGTGGGTTGTTGGGGTAGCAAAGGGGAGTTTCGAACTCGAGTTCGATTCGACGTTCGGCAACAGTGGCGTTTAGAGCTTGGTGTCTACCAGAGTTCGTAGGTAGGTTGGTGAGTAATTGCAGTTTCTTTTCCAAATTATAATTATACCTGTAGATATATATATATATACACACACACACGCACCAGAAAAAATATATATATTTATTTTTACAGTAAAATATAGAACCACTTTGGTTTATGCAAATTTATATATGTAGGAAAAAAAGGTAATATTTTTACAGTAAGTAAAAGGCGGAAATCTGTTTAATAATGTAATAGTGAGTTAAGTTTTGATTTTAATATGTATATGGGTTCGCATAACCATTTTAATATATTTATAGTATATGGATTTTAAAGGAAAAGATATATTATTTACTTCTGAAAATTAGTTTGAAATAAATAATTGGCTACTAAAATTTTATTTAATGATAATTTATAATTTGATTATTTCAAATATTAATAAAACCCATAATGTTTCTACAAGGTCAGAAAAACATGAAGAAAAAACAAGCCTGTTTGGTGTCGATTGCAAAACAAATCAAAGTGAGTTAATCTCACTCAGTTAAATTTAAATTTTAATGATTAAATTTAAGTAATTGTTTGAATGATTGAATTGAATGATGTGTTATAGCATAGTATATTTAGAAAGTGGTATTATATGTGCTAACGTCTGTGGATGTAGGGAAAACAGGTTGGAGGGATCCAACTGGATCCCTCAATATTTATTTAAATCATTTAAATTCCCCTGTTATGATGATTTGATATTTTATGATGGATTATGTTGAAATATTGAATACTATGGTTGGATTGGATAATTGGGTATAATGAATTTCCAGAAAAATATATAACTTGGATGTTGGAAAGAAAAGAAAGGAAATGAATTTGTAAGTAAAATAATTATGGAAATTAGAATAAATTTAAGAATGGAAAAAAAAAGTGACATAAGAATTCTAATAAATAAATCTTAAATACAGAAATGAAATTTGAATAAACAGAAAGTTAATGAATTTCAATCTTTAGTGATATTAATTAAAGGAACAAAACATTTATTTAAAATTTAAGATTTAAATTATTGAAAAGAGTAAAGAAGTAATTGGAAAAAAACTGAAATTCGTATACTTCAGTTAAAAAGGTTTAAAGTCAAACGGAAAATAATAATAATAATAATAAAGACCAAAATTAACGAACTTTGAAATGAATTAAGAAAGTAAATATATTTATTTCAAATGGAGTAAATTGGAAATCAATTCGGAAAATAGATTCAATTGATTGAAGTTGGAAATTCTCCTTGAATAACCAAGTACGTTTTCAAAGTGAATTATTAAATATAAGTTAAAAAGTTTTAAAGTTGTTTAAAAGCAAGTTTTGGAAAATTTCTTATTTCTAATATTTGAAATCTAAAGTAAGTATTTTCTCTTAATCTATTATAGTAGTAATTATTTAAAGAATAACTTAATATTATGTTTTTAAAAGTATAAATCTAGTTTTATATTTTATTAAGTAACTTTATTTTCAAACATTCATATAGTATGTATTCTTAATAAATTATTGAAGCAGTTTTTAAAATAAATGTTTTAAAGTATCTATTAGAATAAAGTGTTTTAAATTATTTTTAAAATCTAGTTTTGTACTTGGTAATTTCAGTGGAGATAGAAAATATTTGGGAAAGTTTATTCCGAAAAGAAAGATGGTTTTGAAACTGTTTTTCAAAGGATTGAAAATAGAAATATATCTTGTGAAGATATTTTGAGGTAAATAAATAATGTGGAAAATTATTTATTGTGTGATGGATGATTGTGAATATAAATTGATAGTTAAACCACCGACTATCAATATTGGACAAATGCGTTGATCGTTTCGAAGAGACCGGGATCGAGATTTATTTCTCGAAAACCACTTCGATCTAGTTTGTACGTTTCGTTCGAAAAACGTTTTGGGAGTCGAAGATGGATCAGTGAAGTGCAAGGGCTAGTCCCTACTAATCCTGGGGATATTTCCAAAATGGATGTAGTAGGAATAGTGCCTTCGGTTCCGTTCGAACCCGGAACGGACTTGTATGGATGAATGCTTGCGAAACATCGTCAGGTGGACGATGGGCATTCTAAGGAATATATTCTAAAAAGGTAACGCTTAGCCTCAAGCCTCATCAAATGGGAATGACTGAAAATCAGGGGTTATGCAGCAAGGCTAGGTGGGTAGCACCCAAGCAGGGTGAGGTCATTCCAGTCTAGAGGTCCCTTTTTAATTCGGCTTAGTGGGCGGTTGCTGATCCCAATCGCGGGGTGATCTCACTCGGGATTATCCAGTAAGGGGTAGTCCCGGTCTTGTGTTGCAGGGGAGCGGGCGTACTCCTCGGTACGGTGATCTAGGTCCCGTACTATGACAGGTGGTACCCCAGTACCTATTCATTAGTTGGAAATCCATTCTCCCTACGAGCCTTGTACGAGTTTTGTTTGTATTACCTACTCTGTAGCTAGTAGCTGGAATTTAATAATGTAACAATTTCGGCTATTTTATAAGTATTTGTATATAGACCCTATTATAATATCTGAGGATTTCTATAAAAGTTGTTTTAGCTATCGTAAGGTAAAAACCCGACATGTTTATTTGTGGCGTGGTCTTACGAGATGCCTTTGTTTTCAAAGGGTTTTGAAACTTTAATAATCAATTGGGTGTGATTTTCTCACGCTGGTATTCCAGACTGACTCTGGTATTATTTAACTGTAATGCTCGAGTCAAACCGAGTATTATAGAATACAGGATACGATGCTGTGGAGCTCAGGAGACGAGTTGGATGACGATACGTACTCTCGTACTTGTTTATACATATATTCCGATGTTTGAGTTGTTGTGTATCCATTGTATGTTATTAATGTGAGCCGTGATTGATGTACTCTGATGATGTAAAATATAAACAGAGATATTTGATTTTTGAGTAAAGATCATTATTTTCTATTATATTTTATTTCGCTGCGATGGTTAGATTCTGGTGTTGTTTTCTATTTTCTTCTTCTACCTTTTCTTCTTTAACCCAAATGGTTCGTATTTCTATGCAACTTGAGTTGATTGACGTAGAATAGAGTTGACTCAAGGGGTAGGATTTGCGGGTCGTTACACTTGGTATCAGAGCATAGGTTGGAGATAACCTTGGCTCTGGTGGGGATTACTCATTTAAATTAGAGTCTGTAGTACTCTAAGATGAGTTTGAGCTTATTGATAGATATGAGTGCGTATTTGTTAGTGAATATAAATTGTTTTACTATTGTGTTGATTGATTTATTGAGTGGCATATGAACCTTCGTCGACACAGTCTGCGCAACTGTATTGAAAGGGTTTCTAAACACTAGTTCACTATGGATTTTTCACCTGACCTAAATGGTTGTTGTACGGTCTATGCGGAAGAGTGCTCATCCGGAAGAATAGAACAATCGACACGGTATTGTTTTAAATATGGGTAAATGAAATAATTTTATCCAAAATATATTTTGATATAAAGAAAAGTTTTTGTAAACTATTTTAGCTAATATATGGTTGCATGGATGTTAGAAATGATAATATTAAAGTATTATCATTGTTAAGTGGAAATGTAACTAGAAATTGAAAATATAACTAAAACTTAGAGGAATGAATTCATTATAAAATGGAATTTATAAATATGGATTATGAATACAATTTATATATAGAAATACAATCAAATGAGAATTTGTATAAGCATAAAGTGTACAAATGAATTATAGTTAAAATTGATTAAGCAGGCTTTAGAAGTTTAAAATCCCGGAGATTTGGAGATGTTTATCGAAGTGTTTTAATGATAAATGATAGCATTATTGTTTTGGAGATAATTCTGAATGTAAATTGGTTTTAAATGGATTTTGAAAGTGGAATAGCATTGAAATCACTTGGATTATTGGGAAATAATTCTGATGATGACGGCCGCATCATCAGTATTCATTTTCGAATTTCTAAGTGACAGATTGCTGCCAAAAATAAATTTGTTCAGAAAAGCTAGTTGTTTTGAAAATTTTAAAAGAAATTTGCCGAGAATAAAACCCGGGTTGGTTTAAATTTTGAGAATTTTGATTTTGAGATGTTGGAGATTTCAAAATGATTGGAAACCAAAAACCGGGTGTTTGGAAATCCTGATAAGATGAGTTGTAAGCTTATAAATTGAGATGATTTTTAAATCAGGAAGGGAATATAAGTTTTGAATATTGGAATGTAAATTTAAAGAGAAAGTAAAAATGGAATTAACTTGGATGGGGAATAAAAATATGCTTGGGTTATAAATAAGTGTAAATTTCAAGTTAAAAATAAAAGGAGGATATATCCAAGCCTATAATGAATGGAATTGTGTAAATAATAAGTTGTGACTGATAAATTTATAAGTGGAAATGAAAACCCAAAATTAATATTATTGATGAATTGGAGAATGAAATAAAAATCAAGACTTGAATTATAAAATAAATTACGCTAAGAAAATTAAATGCAGTGGTATTTGGGATTAAAATTCAAGTGTTGGATTATAGATAAGGGAAGAACTAATTGATAATAAATTAGTGAATGAAATGTGTAAATGGAGGTCGATGTAGTTAAATAGAAGCTGAATTGTAATCTAATAATGAAAATTAGAAATAAAACTCAAGTTATATATTGAATTCGACTTAAATTGTCAGTAAAGTAATTGTGATTGAATTGTGAGTTCATAAAATTGGGTGGTAACTTGAAAATGGATAGTGGATTTGGAACTTGAGTTATAAATTAAAATTTAACTTGAAGTGTTAACAAATTAAGTATAATTGAGATGTATCGAATAAAACTGTAAATGGATTAAAATAATAATGGTATGAATTGCAAATAAAATTCAAATAAGTGGAAATAAATTGGAAATGACCTTGTAATAAATTGATTGAGCTGAATCTAAAAGGTTAAAATGAATAATAACTGATCAAATTAATTTGAAATGGGATTGGATTAAAATAGAATTAAGTTGAATTGAAAGGGAAATTTATTTGTAATATGAAAATAGATTAAGTATAAAATTTGAGTAAATTGAAGTAAATTGACTTAAGCTAAATGAATGAAGGAGAGTTGAATTGAATTCAACTAAAAATTAAGTTTAATAATAGTGGATTGGATTTAAATCAAGTAAAAATAAATTTTAATTGAAATAAAATTCGGTGAGTTGCTGACAATATTTAATGGAATGAAAATGCTTAAATAAATAATTGTAAACCATTTAAATTATTAAGGGATTGAAATAACTTGAGACAATAAGGAAAATAGAATGTTTCGAGTTTATTAGAATGGTTTAAGTGAATGTGGATAAACTAATTTTATTGAATAAATAAATGATGGAATAAATAAGTATCAAATGAAGTGTGGTTTAAATAAGTCGAGAAATGGTTATTAAATGAAATAGACTGGATTGTCTTCGAGCTAAATAAAATAGTTTGGAATAAACAAATATGGAATGAAATGTAAATAAATGGATTGTAAATGAAAGTTGAATGGAATGTGTCGAGCTAAATAAATGATTGTGGATGGATTAAAATAAAAAGGAAATTTAATTGGTAATGGAGATGGAACCTAAGTTATTAATGGTTTTGAATGGACTAGTTTGGTTAATAAAATTGAAATGCAATGAAACTAAGAATATATGGATTGTGAATAAATTGAAAATGGAATAGAATTAAGTATAATTTGAGTTGAAATCCATTTAAATTGGTTATAAACATAAATACCTATTTATCCACATAGATCTCGTCAAATTGCATAGAATTAATTGTCATTTGATGTAAATGGAAGTAATTAAAAATTCTATGGATTGATAGGAGTAAAATAAATTGATTTTGAAAGCAATTGAATTAAATATGAGTTCAGTTTGCTTAAGAATAAATTAAATGTAAGCGATTGAGTTTTAAACCATTGAAATTGATGAAGTTATACGAATGGATTGAAAACCATTCAGATTGAATGAAAATGGTTTATAAATTAACTGAAACAGTTGAATTGGCAGGGAAACTATGTAAATTGCTTACGGGAAAATGTTTGGTATGAGTTTCTTTTAGAATTCATGTGTTTAACTATTGAAAATAAGTGAAATGTAGTTAAACTGCATATATTTGGCACTTACATGTTTAAATTGAGTAAGTACAAGTGCCTGGAAGCCATGTGGCTGGATTGGGTTGTGCTATTTGCTAAAAATACTAAGCTGCATGCTTAAAAAATGCTAAATAAGGTACGTCTACGCAATTAAAATAGGAAATATGAACTGTTTTTGGTTTTTCCGACCGTGTGGGTCGATGTATATATATTTATCTCTTTTGTCAAATTGCAAAAGCTCCTCCGTACAAAGGGGACTCTGCCAAAAAATTTCAGAAATTTTGGGAGTTAGAAAAATTTTGAAATTTTTTGGAAGATTTATTAACGACAAAAAAAATTCAAACTAGAAATTGAAATAAGTTAGTGAATGAAACTAATTAAAATAATGACATGAATTAGTTATAAATGAAAAATAAAATTTAACATTTGGAGTTGAAAATAAATTGAATTCGTATGAAAATGAAAGAATCAAGTTGAATAGAAATAGATATAAACTAAAGTGGGAGATGAAAATGAATATAAGAAACGTATAAAATACTTATACTAACTTAAGAAAGGAATAGTGAATTCTTGATTTGAAATTGGTACTACAAATATATTCTAAGTTGATATTTGAATAAGTAAATACCGACAGTTTATAAGAAAGTTGATATGATATTTTGGGAATATTGTGATTGGATATTAGTGCTAAGCAGAATATGCAGGTATTATAAAGGGAAAAGAAATTTGGATTTGATTTCAAGAGTCAAGAGATAAATTTGAAATGCTCGACAAAAAGGTATGTATTTAAAATTGATGTGAATTTGATTGGGATTTTGGATTGAGCCACTTGGCTTTTTGTTTTCTTTTTGGATTTGGGAGGCCGTAGAGCCATTTTGTAGTTGTACCAAGTCAGCCGCGCAAAGGAAACACTAGCGAAATTTTTCGGGAATTTAGGGAGTTAGAAAATTTTGATAATTCAAAATTTGCTTTTAAATTGAAACTTGAATGGTTAAACAAATTGTATGGTTTGGAACTAGGGAAAGGTTTGGAAGTTAAGAATGATAATGGATCTTTTGTAAGAGATAGTTGGTAAGTTGTTTAATTGTTAGAAACTGTTTAGTTTTGGAAAAGCAACGGGTTTTGGACCATTCTTTCTAATTAGTAATTTCGGGGACGAAATTCTTTTAAGGGGGGAGGAATGTAACGACCCAGAATTTTCAAGCATTTAAAATCAGAATATTAATTGATTTTAAATATTCAATAGAGTAATATTAACCTGAATTATGAATATCACAATTTATTTGATGTTTAAATTATTAAACTAAATAATTTAGGATTGGGTGAAATATGAAATTGGAAATTTTAAACCTGTTAAAATTACTTTGAAGGCTTGAAAATTTTATATTGATAGCACTGAAAATAATAGAAGTTGTAAAATTAAAATTTAATGGTGATTTGTTCAGTTTTAAAATTTATATCGTTTAAATTGAATTCAAAAATAGTCTTCCGAGACATAGTTTCGGAATTCAACGAAACTAGCTCCATTGGATCCGTAATATTGAATTATTATCGGATTTCAAATTTCGTTTTGATCGGAGTTGTTATGTGAGCACACGATAAATAAACGCGTGGAAAACTAAATAAAACTTTAAATTGATCAGCCGGTTGAGATAATTTCTCATAGTCATTTTTCTTTCACTTCAAAGGCACTGTAGCAGCCAAGACAGCACGCCGACTTCTTTCATCTCCGTGTTCCCTCTTTTTATAACATCACGCAAGATCATGTCGCTTTTATCTTTCAGCCGAAGCTTTAACGAAAAAATAAACAAATAAATTTATAAGGTTGAAGCCTTCATCTTTAAAACAGAGAAATCGAAAAAAAAAGTAACGGCCGCTGTATTTTCCCAAATCTTTTCGTCCACCTCTCACGCGTGATGGAGGCACAGAGACGAGGCTATTGAAGGGCACGAACGCGATCGTGGAAAATCGCGAGCTTAGGGAAACGATTCGAGTCAGTGAAGGGAGGCCGGCGATTGGATTCGAGCTCTTGATGGTGCAGTGGGATGCGGCTGGCTTCGCGATGGACTTCGCAAGCTCGAGCGTCGATGGATTGATGAAGCGCTCGCGAGTTGGGGTGAAGTTGGTAGTTGCCGAGGTCGAGATGACAGCAAGGTGCCGTTTTGAGGGTCGTCGGCGTTCGATTCTTGTCGAAGGTGGTCGCGAACATTGAGGCTGTGCGAGCAGGCGAGGGACGAAGTGAGTACGAAGTGGGTTGTTGGGGTAGCAGAGGGGAGTTTCGAACTCGAGTTCGATTCAACGTTCGGCAACAGTGGCGTTTAGGGCTTGGTGTCTACCAGAATTCGTAGGTAGGTTGGTGAGTAATTGCAGTTTCTTTTCCAAATTATAATTATACCTGTAGATATATATATATATACACACACACACAGCAGAAAAAATATGTATATTTATTTTTAGAGTAAAATATAGAACCACTTCGATTTATGCAAATTTATATATGTAGGAAAAAAGGTAATATTTTTACAGTAAGTAAAAAGGGGAAATCTGTTTAATAATGTAATAGTGAGTTAAGTTTTGATTTTAATATGTATATGGGTTCGCATAACCATTTTAATATATTTGTAGTATATGGATTTTAAAGGAAAAGATATATTATTTATTTCTCAAAATTAGTTTGAAATAAATAATTGGCTACTCAAATTTTATTTAATGATAATTTATAATTTGATTATTTAAAATATTAATAAAACCCATAATGTTTCTACCAGGTCAGAAAAACATGAAGAAAAAACAAGCCTGTTTGGTGTCGATTACAAAACAAATCAAAGTGAGTTAATCTCACTCAGTTAAATTTAAATTTTAATGATTAAATTTAAGTAACTGTTTGAATGATTGAAATCAATGATGTGTTATAGCATAGTATATTTAGAAAGTGGTATTATATGTGCTAACGTCTGTGGCTACAGGGAAAACAGGTTGGAGGGATCCAACTGAATCCCTCAATATTTATTTAAATTATTTAAATTCCCTTGTTATGATGATTTGATATTTTATGATGGATTATGTTGAAATATTGAATACTATGGTTGGATTGGATAATTGGGTATAATGAATTTCCAGAAAAATATATAACTTGGATGTTGGAAAGAAAAGAAAGGAAATGAATTTGTAAGTAAAATAGTTATGGAAATTTGAATAAATTTAAGAAAGGAAAAAAAATAAAAAAAATAAAGTGACATAAGAATTCTAATAAATAAATCTTGAATATAGAAATGAAATTTGAATAAACAGAAAGTTAATGAATTTCAATCTGTAGTGATATTAATTAAAGGAACAAAACATTTATTTAAAATTTAAGATTTAAATTATTGAAAAGAGTAAAGAAGTAATTGGAAAAAAACTGAAATTCGTATACTTCAGTTAAAAAGGTTTAAAATCAAACGGAAAATAATAATAATAATAAAGACCAAAATTAACGAACTTTGAAATGAATTAAGAAAGTAAATATATTTATTTCAAATGGAGTAAATTGGAAATCAATTCGGAAGATAGATTCAATTGATTGAAGTTGGAAATTCTCCTTGAATAACCAAGTACGTTTTCAAAGTGAATTTTTAAATATAAGTTAAAAAGTTTTAAAGTTGTTTAAAAGCAAGTTTTGGAAAATTTCTTATTTCTAATATTTGAAATCAAAAGTAAGTATTTTCTCTTAATCTATTATAGTAGTAATTATTTAAAGAATAACTTAATATTATGTTTTTAAAAGTATAAATCTAGGTTTATATTTTATTAAGTAACTTTATTTTCAAACATTCATATAGTATGTATTCTTAATAAATTATTGAAGCAGTTTTTAAAATAAATGTTTTAAAGTATCTATTAGAATAAAGTGTTTTAAATTATTTTTAAAATCTAGTTTTGTACTTGGTAATTTCAGTGGAGATAGAAAATATTTGGGAAAGTTTATTCCGAAAAGAAAGATGGTTTTGAAACTGTTTTTCAAAGGATTGAAAATAGAAATATATCTTGTGAAGATATTTTAAGGTAAATAAATAATGTGGAAAATTATTTATTGTGTGATGGATGATTGTGAATATAAATTGATAGTTAAACCACCGACTATCAATATTGGACAAATGCGTTGATCGTTTCGAAGAGACCGGGATCGAGATTTATTTCTCGAAAACCACTTCGATCCGGTTTGTACGTTTCGTTCGAAAAACGTGTTCGGAGTCGAAGATGGAGCAGTGAAGTGCAAGGGCTAGTCGCTACTAATCCAGAGGATATTTCCAAAATGGATGTAGTAGGAATAGTGCCTTCGGTTCCGTTCGAACCCGGAACAGACTTGTATGGATGAATGCTTGTGAAACATCGTCAGGTGGACGATGGGCATTCTAAGGAATATATTCTAAAAAGGTAACGCTTAGCCTCAAGCCTCATCAAATGGGAATGACTGAAAATCAGGGGTTATGCAGCAAGGCTAGGTGGGTAGCACCCAAGCAGGGTGAGGTCATTCCAGTCTAGAGGTCCCTTTTTAATTCGGCTTAGTGGGCGGTTGCTGATCGCAATCGCGGGGTGATCTCACTCGGGATTATCCAGTAAGGGGTAGTCCCGGTCTTGTGTTGCAGGGGAGCGGCCGTACTCCTCGGTACGGTGATCTAGTTCCCGTAATGTGACAGGTGGTACCCCAGTGCCTAGTCATTAGTTGGAAATCCATTCTCCCTACGAGCCTTGTACAAGTTTTGTTTGTATTACCCACTCTGTGGCTAGTAGCTGGAATTTAATAATGTAACAATTTCGGCTATTTTATAAGTATTTGTATATAGAACCTATTATAAAATCTGAGGATTTCTATAAAAGTTGTTTTAGCTATCGTAAGGTAAAAACCCGACATGTTTATTTGTGGCGTGGTCTTACGAGATGTCTTTGTTTTCAAAGGGTTTTGAAACTTTAATAATCAATTGGTTGTGATTTTCTCACGCTGGTATTCCAGACTGACTCTGGTATTATTTAACTGTAATGCTCGGGTCAGACCGAGTATTATAGAATACAGGATACGATGCTGTGGAGCTCAGGAGACGAGTTGGATGACGATACGTACTCTCGTACTTGTTTATACATATATTCCGCTGTTTGAGTTGTTGTGTATCCATTGTATGTTATTGATGTGAGCTGTGATTGATGTACTCTGATGATGTAATATATAAACAGAGATATTTGATTTTCGAGTAAAGATCATTATTTTCTATTATATTTTATTTCGCAGCGATGGTTAGATTCTGGTGTTGTTTTCTATTTTCTTCTTCTACCTCTTCTTCTTTAACCCAAATGGTTCGTATTTCTGTGCAACTTGAATTGATTGACGTAGAATAGAGTTGACTCAAGGGGTAGGATTTGCGGGTCGTTACACTGGGTATCAGAGCATAGGTTGGAGATAACCTTGGCTCTGGTGGGGATTACTCATTTAAACTAGAGTCCGTAGTACTCTAAGATGAGTTTGAGCGTATTGATAGATATGAGTGCGTATTTGTTAGTGAATATAAATTGTTTTACTATTGTGTTGATAGATTTATTGAGTGGCATATGAACCTTCGTCGACACAGTCTGCGCAACTGTATTGAAAGGGTTTCTAAACACTAGTTCACTATGGATTTTTCACCTGACCTAAATTGTTGTTGTACGGTTTATGCGGAAGAGTGCTCATCCGGAAGAATAGAACAATCGACACGGTATTGTTTTAAACATGGGTAAATGAAATAATTTTATCCAAAATATATTTTGATATAAAGAAAAGTTTTTGTAAACTATTTTAGCTAATATATGGTTGCATGGATGTTAGAAACGATAATATTAAAGTATTATCATTGTTAAGTGGAAATGTAACTAGAAATTGAAAATATAACTAAAATTTAGAGGAATGAATTCATTATAAAATGGAATTTATAAATATGGATTATGAATGCAATTTATATATAGAAATACAATCAAATGAGAATTTGTATAAGCATAAAGTGTACGAATGAATTATAGTTAAAATTGATTAAGCAGGCTTTAGAAGTTTAAAATCCCGGAGATTTGGAGATGTTTATCGAAGTGTTTTAATGATAAATGATAGCATTATTGTTTTGGAGATAATTCTGAATGTAAATTGGTTTTAAATGGATTTTGAATGTGGAATAGCATTGAAATCACTTGGATTATTGGGAAATAATTCTGATGATGACGGCCGCATCATCAGTATTCATTTTCGAATTTCTAAGTGACAGATTGCTGCCAAAAATAAATTTGTTCAGAAAAGCTAGTTGTTTTGAAAATTTTAAAAGAAATTTGCCGGGAATAAAACCCGGGTTGGTTTAAATTTTGAGAATTTTGATTTTTAGATGTTGGAGATTTCAAAATGATTGGAAACCAAAAACCGGGTGTTTGGAAATCCTGATAAGATGAGTTGTAAGCTTATAAATTGAGATGATTTTTAAATCAGGAAGGGAATATAAGTTTTGAATGTTGGAATGTAAATTTAAAGAGAAAGTTAAAAATGGAATTAACTTGGATGGGGAATAAAAATATGCTTGGGTTATAAATAAGTGTAAATTTCAAGTTAAAAATAAAAGGAGGATATATCCAAGCCTATAATGAATGGAATTGTGTAAATAATAAGTTGTGACTGATAAATTTATAAGTGGAAATGAAAACCCAAAATTAATATTATTGATGAATTGGAGAATGAAATAAAAATCAAGACTTGAATGATAAACTAAATTAAGCTAAGAAAATTAAATGCAGTGATATTTGGGATTAAAATTCAAGTGTTGGATTATGGATAAGGGAAGAACTAATTGATAATAAATTAGTGAATGAAATGTGTAAATGGAGGTCGATGTAGTTAAATAGAAGCTGAATTGTAAGCTAATAATGAAAATTAGAGATAAAACTCAAGTTATATATTGAATTCGACTTAAATTGTCAGTAAAGTAAATGTGATTGAATTGTGAGTTCATAAAATTGGGTGGTAATTGAAAATGGATAGTGGATTCGAAACTTGAGTTATAAATTAAAATTTAACTTGAAGTGTTAACAAATTAAGTATAATTGAGATGTATCGAATAAAAATGAAAATGGATTAAAATAATAATGGTATGAATTGCAAATATAATTCAAATAAGTGGAAACAAAATTGGAAATGACCTTGTAATAAATTGATTGAGCTGAATCTAAAAGGTTAAAATGTATAATAACTGATC
The DNA here is from genome assembly GCA_030765085.1 of Allium cepa. Lineage (NCBI taxonomy): Eukaryota > Viridiplantae > Streptophyta > Magnoliopsida > Asparagales > Amaryllidaceae > Allium > Allium cepa. The sequence continues at coordinate 691,055,329 of CM060937.1, read as the reverse complement.
AAATAAATTTCTAATTTGAAATGGGATTGGATTAAAATAGAATTAAGTTGAATTGAAAGGGAAATTTATTTGTAATATGAAAATGAGCTTAAGTATAAAATTTGAGTAAATTGAAGTAAATTGAATTAAGCTAAATGAATGAAGGAGAGTTGAATTGAATTCAACTAAAAATTAAGTTTAATAATAGTGGATTGGATTTAAATCAAGTAAAAATAAATTTTAATTGAAATAAAATTCGGTGAGTTGTTGACAATATTTAATGGAATGAAAATGCTTAAATAAATAATTGTAAACCATTTAAATTATTAAGGGATTGAAATAACTTGAGACAATAAGGAAAGTAGAATGTTTCGAGTTTATTAGAATGGTTTAAGTGAATGTGGATAAACTAATTTTATTGAATAAATAAATGATGGAATAAATAAGTATCAAATGAAGTGTGGTTTAAATAAGTCGAGAAATGGTTATTGAATTAAATAGACTGGATTGTCTTCGAGCTAAATAAAATAGTTTGGAATAAACAAATATGGAATGAAATGTAAATAAATGGATTGTAAATGAAAGTTGAATGGAATGTGTCGAGCTAAATAAATTATTGTGAATGGATTAAAATAAAAAGGAAATTTAATTGGTAATGGAGATGGAACCTAAGTTGTTAATGGTTTTGAATGGACTAGTTTGGTTAATAAAATTGAAATGCAATGAAACTAAGAATATATGGATTGTGAATAAATTGAAAATGGAATAGAATTAAGTATAATTTGAGTTGAAATCCATTTAAATTGGTTATAAACATAAATACCTATTTATCCACATAGATCTCGTCAAATTGCATAGAATTAATTGTCATTTGATGTAAATGGAAGTAATTAAAAATTCTATGGATTGATAGGAGTAAAATAAATTGATTTTGAAAGCAATTGAATTAAATATGAGTTCAGTTTGCTTAAGAATAAATTAAATGTAAGCGATTGAGTTTTAAACCATTGAAATTGATGAAGTTATACAAATGGATTGAAAACCATTCAGATTGAATGAAAATGGTTTATAAATTAACTGAAACAGTTGAATTGGCAGGGAAACTATGTAAATTGCTTACGGGAAAATGTTTGGTATGAGTTTCTTTTAGAATTCATGTGTTTAACTATTGAAAATAAGTGAAATGTAGTTAAACTGCATATATTTGGCACTTACATGTTTAAATTGAGCAAGTACAGATGCCTGGAAGCCATGTGGCTGGATTGGGTTGTGCTATTTGCTAAAAATATTAAGCTGCATGCTTAAAAAATGCTAAATAAGGTATGTCTACGCAATTAAAATAGGAAATATGAATTGTTTTTGGTTTTTTTGACCATGTGGGTCGATGTATATATATTTATCTCTTTTGTCAAATTGCAAAAGCTCCTCCGTACAAAGGGGACTCTGCCAAAAATTTTCAGAAATTTTGGGAGTTAGAAAAATTTTGAAATTTTTTGGAAGATTTATTAACGACAAAAAAATTTCAAACTAGAAATTGAAATAAGTTAGTGAATGAAACTAATTAAAATAATGACATGAATTAGTTATAAATGAAAAATAAAATTTAACATTTGGAGTTGAAAATAAATTGAATTCGTATGAAAATGAAAGAATCAAGTTGAATAGAAATAGATATAAACTAAAGTGGGAGATGAAAATGAATATAAGAAACGTATAAAATACTTATACTAACTTAAGAAGGGAATAGTGAATTCTTGATTTGAAATTGGTACTACAAATATATTCTAAGTTGATATTTGAATAAGTAAATACCGACAGTTTATAAGAAAGTTGATATGATGTTTTGGGAATATTGTGATTGGATATTAGTGCTAAGCAGAATATGCAGGTATTATAAAGGGAAAAGAAATTTGGATTTGATTTCAAGAGATAAATTTGAAATGCTCGACAAAAAGGTATGTATTTAAAATTGATGTGAATTTGATTGGGATTTTGGATTGAGCCACTTGGCCTTTTGTTTCTTTTTGGATTTGGGAGGCCGTAGAGCCATTTTGTAGTTGTACCAAGTCAGCCGCGCAAAGGAAACGCTGGAGAAATTTTTCGGGAATTTAAGGAGTTAGAAAATTTTTAGAAAATTTTGATAATTCAAAATTTTGTTTTAAATTGAAACTTGAATGGTTAAACAAATGGTATGGTTTGGAACTAGGGAAAGGTTTGGAAGTTAATAAGAATGATAATGGATCTTTTGTAAGAGATAGTTGGTAAGTTGTTTAATTGTTAGAAACTGTTTAGTTTTGGAAAAGCAACGGGTTTTGGACCATTCTTCCTAATTAGTAATTTCGGGGACGAAATTCTTTTATGGGGGGAGGAATGTAACGACCCAGAATTTTCAAGCATTTAAAATCAGAATATTAATTGATTTTAAATATTCAATAGAGTAATATTAACTTGAATTATGAATATCACAATTTATTTGATGATTAAATTATTAAACTAAATAATTTAGGATTGGGTGAAATATGAAATTGGAAATTTTAAACCTGTTAAAATTACTTTTAAGGCTTGAAATTTTATATTGATAGCACTAAAAATAATAGAAGTTGTAAAATTGAAATTTAATGGTGATTTGTTCAGTTTTAAAATTTATATCGTTTAAATTGAATTCAAAAATAGTCTTCCGAGACGTAGTTTCGGAATTCAACGAAACTAGCTCCATTGGATCCGTAATATTGAATTATTATCGGATTTCAAATTTCGTTTTGATCGGAGTTGTTATGTGAGCACACGATAAATAAACGCGTGCAAAAATAAATAGAATTTTAAATTGATCAACCGGTTGAGATAATTTCTCATAGTCGTTTTTCTTTCACCTCAAAGGCACTATAGCAGCCAAGACAGCACGCCGACTTCTTTCATCTCCGTGTTCCCTCTTTTTATAACATCACGCAAGATCATGTCGCTTTTATCTTTCAGCCGAAGCTTTAACGAAAAAATAAATAAATAAATTTATAAGTCCGAAGCCTTCATCTTTAAAACAGAGAAATCGAAAAAAAAAAGTAATGGCCGCTGTATTTTCCCAAATCTTTTCGTCCACCTCTCACGCGTGATGGGGGCACAGAGATGAGGCTATTGAAGGGCACGAACGCGATCGTGGAAAATCGCGATCTTAGGGAAACGATTCGAGTCAGTGAAGGGTGGCCGGCGATTGGATTCGAGCTCTAGATGGTGCAATGGGATGCGGCTGGCTTCGCGATGGACTTCGCGAGCTCGAGCGCCGATGGATTGATGAAGCGCTCGTGAGTTGGGGTGAAGTTGGTAGTTGCCGAGGTCAAGATGACAGCAAGGTTCCGTTTTGAGGGTCGTCGGTGTTCGATTCTTGTCGAAGGTGGTCGCGAACATTGAGGCTGTGCGAGCAGGCGAGGGACGAAGTGAGTACGAAGTGGGTTGTTGGGGTAGCAGAGGGGAGTTTCGAACTCGAGTTCGATTCGATGTTCGGCAACGGTGGCGTTTAGGGCTTGGTGTCTACCAGAGTTCGTAGGTAGGTTGGTGAGTAATTGCAGTTTCTTTTCCAAATTATAATTATACCTGTAGATATACATATATATATATGTATGTATGTATATGCATATGTATATGTATATGTATATGTATATGTATATGTATATGTATATGTATATGTATATGTATATGTATATGTATATGTATATGTATACACACACACAGAGCAGAAAATATATATATATATATATATTTACAGTAAAATATAGAACCATTTCGGTTTATGCAAATTTATATAAGTAAGAAAAAAAGGTAATATTTTTACAGTAAGTAAAAAGGGGAAATCTGTTTAATAATGTAATAGTGAGTTAAGTTTTGATTTTAATATGTATATGGGTTCGCATAACCATTTTAATATATTTATAGTATATGGATTTTAAAGGAAAAGATATATTATTTACTTTTGAAAATTAGTTTGAAATAAATAATTGGCTACTCAAATTTTATTTAATGATAATTTATAATTTGATTATTTCAAATATTAACAAAACCCATAATGTTTCTACAAGGTCAGAAAAACATGAAGAAAAAACAAGCCTGTTTGGTGTCGATTGCAAAAAAAATCAAAGTGGGTTAATCTCACTCAATTAAATTGAAATTTAAATGATTAAATTTAAGTAATTGTTTGAATGTTTGAATTGAATGATGTGATATAGCATAGTATATTTAGAAAGTGGTATTATATGTGCTAACGTCTGTGGATGCAGGGAAAACAGGTTGGAGGGATCCAACTGGATCCCTCAACATTTATTTAAATTATTTAAATTCCCCTATTATGATGATTTGATATTTTATGACGGATTATGTTGAAATATTGAAAACTATGGTTGGATTGGATAATTGGGTATAATGAATCTCCAGAAAAATATATAACTTGGATGTTGGAAAGAAAAGAAAGGAAATGAATTTGTAAGTAAAATAATTATGGAAATTTGAATAAATTTAAGAATGGAAAAAAATAAAATACAATAAAGTGACATAAGAATTCTAATAAATAAATCTTGAATATAGAAATGAAATTTGAATAAACAGAAAGTTAATGAATTTCAATCTTTAGTGATATTAATTAAAGGAACAAAACATTTATTTAAAATTTAAGATTTAAATTATTGAAAAGAGTAAAGAAGTAATTGGAAAAAAACTGAAATTCGTATACTTCAGTTTAAAAGGTTTAAAATCAAACGGAAAATAATAATAATAACAAAATTAACGAACTTTGAAATGAATTAAGAAAGTAAAGATATTTATTTCAAATGGAGTAAATTGGAAATCAATTCGGAAAATAGATTCAATTGATTGAAGTTGGAAATTCTCCTTGAATAACCAACTACGTTTTCATAGTGAATTTTTAAATATAAGTTAAAAAGTTTTAAAGTTGTTTAAAAGCAAGTTTTGGAAAATTTCTTATTTCTAGTATTTGAATTCCAAAGTAAGTATTTTCTCTTAATCTATTATAGTAGTAATTATTTAAAGAATAACTTAATATTATGTTTTTAAAAGTATAAATCTAGTTTTATATTATATTAAGTAACTTTATTCTATAGTATGTGTTTTTAATAAATTATTGAAGCAATTTCTAAAATAAATGTTTTAAAGTATCTATTAGAATAAAGTGTTTTAAATTATTTTTAAAATCTAGTTTTGTACTTGGTAATTTCAGTGAAGATAGAAAATATTTGGGAAAGTTTATTCCGAAAAGAAAGATGGTTTTGAAACTGTTTTTCAAAGGATTGAAAATAGAAATATATCTTGTGAAGATATTTTAAGGTAAATAAATAATGTGGAAAATTATTTATTGTGTGATGGATGATTGTGAATATAAATTGATAGTTAAACCACCGACTATCAATATTGGACAAATGCGTTGATCGTTTCGAAGAGACCGGGATCGAGATTTATTTCTCGAAAACCACTTCGATCCGGTTTGTACGTTTCGTTCGAAAAACGTGTTCGGAGTCGAAGATGGAGCAGTGAAGTGCAAGGGCTAGTCGCTACTAATCCTGAGGATATTTCCAAAATGGATGTAGTAGGAATAGTGCCTTCAGTTCCGTTCGAACCCGGAACGGACTTGTATGGATGATTGCTTGCGAAACATCGTCAGGTCGACGATGGGCATTCTAAGGAATATATTCTAAAAAGGTAACGCTTAGCCTCAAGCCTCATCAAATGGGAATGACAGAAAATCAGGGGTTATGCAGCAAGGCTAGGTGGATAGCACCCAAGCAGGGTGAGTTCATTCCAGTCTAGAGGTCCCTTTTTATTTCGGCTTAGTGGGCTGCTGATCCCAACCGCGGGTGATCTCACTCGGGATTATCCAGTAAGGGGTAGTCCCGGTCTTGTGTTGCAGAGGAGCAGGCGTACTCCTCGGTACGGTGATCTAGGCCCCTTACTGTGGCAGGTGGTACCCCAGTGCCTAGTCATTAGTTGGAAATCCATTCTCCCTACGAGCCTTGTACGAGTTTTGTTTGTATTACCCACTCTGTTGCTAGTTGCTGGAATTTAATGATGTAACAATTTCGGCTATTTTATAAGTATTTGTATATAAACCCTATTATAATATCAGAGGATTTCTATAAAAGTTGTTTTAGCTATCGTAAGGAAGAAACCCGACATGTTTTTTTGTGGCGTGGTCTTGTGTAACGACCCGTGTAAATTCGATGTTTAAAATGAATTAAACTATAGGATTTCTAATTTAAATTTAGGAAGAAACAAAAATCTTATTTGTTTACATGAAAGAGAATGTTGAAATTTGATGGATCAAGGGTAATTAAAATTTTACAAATTTAATTTTATATTTCAATTAATTGGAATAGTGAAAATTTGGAAATAGATTCAAATTTATGTAAGACAATGAATTGCAGTAATTAAAGTTAATAAATCAATGGATTAAATGGAATAATTAATTGGAGTTAAGATCTAAATTTGTATGTGAGCATTCATTGATATTGGAATGTAAAAGGGTAAATTTATAGTATAAAATGTAGACATCACCTTTAAGATGATGGGTTTATAATTGATGCATAATAGGGAAATCAAATGAATGGGTTTAATTGAATAACAATTAGCAATTAATGAACGAAGAGAAATTTTAAGGGCGTAACTGTTTTCGTTAAATTAATTTTGGTAACAAATTGTATTGAATATAGATTTAACGTTGTGTGATGTATTTAAGTAATAATTGGAGAACAATGTAAATTATATCCGTGAATGGTCAATTCAATTAAACAACAAGATTTTTAAATAAATAAACGTTTTTATTTAGGTTTCAATTTGTTAATTTATGAAGTTTAATGGGAAATCAATTGTAATAAACTGCCCTAATTTATGCAGTTAGAGGAGATTTGGATTTGCATTATAGATGGAAGTGTAATCTAAATTTGATAGGTAACAAACTTAAGAATAAAATTTAGAGCTAATAGGTGGCAAATTTGTATAGTTGTTTATTTACATAATGTGTACGTAAGCTTTGGTAAACCGATTTCTATCGATCCAAATCTAACGATTTGTTAATATAGATTTAAGTATAGGAGCAGTATTTATTAATTAAATTGAAGTATTGCAAAATAAATGAAATTCAACGTTTAATATTACATTATTGTAAGTAACATAATATGTGTAAGTATTGTTAAGGTTAGTCATATTTGACAAATTTATTGAGTTATAAGGATGATATATAAATTAATGTTGGTTTAGGATATCGTTACTTGGTGATTTATTATAGAGTAACGGGAGTGTGAACATAAAATAATAAAAGCATAAATTTATGGTAGGACATAATTTATGGTTTTAGGAATTTAAATCCAAAGATTTATTTATTTGAGGAAATAATACGTATTAAATCTCAACTTGATATAATCAATGCAAATTTAGTAATTAAAAATAAATTGCAAGTTGGTAATTTAGGATGTTTGTGAGTAAATTTGCAGGTAAGATAATTTTTAAAGTTTTACCCATTCATATAATTTATTTAAATATATATAAATCAAATGGCAACATTGTGTTAATAATAGTCGTAAGTGAATTTGAATGCTAAAGGGGTAACAATCGTTTTAGGTTAACCGTTTATTTAATATATTAAGTCTAGACTGGTAATCGATTGAAATAAAAAAAAATTATTTTGTTTTTTTAATGTGACTTGGTTAATAAAGAGGAATTTATATGTAATGAAGCATGCATGAGAAATGCATTATAATTCAATGTTATGTTTACCCATTAAATGTATACTAGGTTAAGTATCAAATAGAGGGAAAGAAAAGTAAATATTGAATTGATTGATGAATAAGTATTCATTGGATAAAAAATTAATGTAAAGTTGATATTAATTGTATAAAATCTATCTAAGACAATGAATTGCAATAAATTGTGGGTTGATAATAAGGTGTGAATGGAAATTTGATTTGTTATATTAAATGAATGGGATTCAAATTTATTGGGAAAGGTAAATGGATATTTGGTAATAAATATAAACGGACTTCAATAGTGAATTTAGTTAGTTTGAATATATATATTAAATAATGATTTAATGGAAACCTATACTCTGTATATATCTATAATATGTGAGTGGAAATAATATATACTTACAAATGTGGGATTTAGAGTCTTACAACAATTATTAGGAGTGATATAATTAGTTCATTCAATTAAATTTGAAAACATTGCAATAGATGTAAATTAAGGGTTGTGTTAAATAAAGTAATAAATGGGAAATAATGTAAATGTCTTCATAGTATGGTGATTTGTAATTATTACGTTAATTTAAATTATCGTTCGGCGCGTTTGTTTATCAAATCCATCTACTCTAATTCTAACATATCTATATAAACCCAATTATAAACCCTAACCTCCATCTATTCTCTTTTATTTGTGCGTTCATTTTCTTCAATTCTTTCTCTTCCTAAATGGATGCAAATTTCAGATCCAATTCTCTTCAAAAATCAAATAAAATTCAAAGTTCTCAGAAAATTTCAAAAATTATGTTGTAGTTTTCATCTACGGATCTAAGCGCAGTCTCTGTTTTTGCAATAGTCGCTTGAGTCAACCAGAAATCACGGTCAAACGTGTAAAATTCGAAACCCAAAAGGTTGAATTGGGGCTTTTGGATTTCTTCATCTATTTGCGAAATTGAAACATGGGTTTGGTGAGATTAGTCACTGGGGGTGCGCAAGAAACGCTGACATGGCAGGTGGTAATAGGTAGGTTTATTTTGTTTGAATTTAATTTAATTTTGATTTTTCAAACGCGTTAATACATTTAACTTCCACATACGAACTCCGTTTCATGCGCGATTTTTTTTGTTAGGATCGTAATTAAATTCCAGATTTTTTGACACTTGTTTGGACAGATTTGGAGACCGTCGAATTTTTGGGTTTAAATCGGATTTAAATTCGATTTAAATTCAAAAGGTGAGTGTTTTAACCCACTCACAATTTCTAAAATTTCTTATATTTGTTAAATTAATTTTAGATATGAGTAGATATTTATTTATGACCGTTTGGCATGTTTTATTCATTATCTCTGATAAATCGCATTCATTTAATATAACTGTTAATTAATTTTATTTATTGCATAAATTTGACAGTTAGAATTTATGTAATTGCATATTAACTGCCGGGCATAGTTATGTTAAATTTTTATTTCATATTAACTGCCAGTTAAATTTACGTTTATTTTTGCATATAAACTGCTAATTAACAGTTATTAAATTTATTTTGAGTATAAACTGATAATCGATACCATTATTTATCACCTGTTATGTATTGATGATTGTTTGAAATTGGATGATGATTGCGATAAATGGATGTATGATTTGATGGATGAATGGATGATTAATTTTATTAATTGCAAGTTGCTATGCATTTCATTCATTCCGGATTGTGGTTTGAAATGATATATAACCGCGTTTTTTTTCATTTTAAATTGCGGATTGAAATGATAAACATCCGTATCACTTGACCATAGGATAGAAAATTATATACAGGCACCATGGTAAATATATAAAATTATTTTTGAAATGTTTTTCTATGGTTTTGTAAAGTTATATATATATATATATATATGTATGTATGTATGGTTTATGAGATATTTATTTGGTTATTGATAAAGGCTATTATATATATATATAGTAATTTTTGGTTTTTAAGCTTTGTATAAATTTGATTTGAAGTTTAAATAAAGTTTGATTTTAAGATCAAATAAGATTAAACATTTATTTAAACTTTAATTTCTGGAGTTTTATGACTTAAATAAGAATAGATTTGGAAGATGAATATTAAGTTAAATTGAAATTAAATAAAAATTAGAATTTTTAAAGGATATGATTTTTATAACTTGATTTTTGTGTAAAGTGATTTTAATGAATATCAGGTTGATTAAATGAATATATAATAAATTGAAAGATGATCCAGTTATATGAAGTTAAAGGTTTTCTTAAATTATATTGAATTCATTAAGCAAAAATTTCAAGTCTAAATAATAAGTAACTGAATTTGACATATATATATATGGAATTGTCAAATGAGTCTGTTTGAAATGGTGAAATATTTAAAGCCTTGAAACATAAGAATTGAAATGGTATTTGGAAGTTTAAATCGATATTTGAAATTGATTTGTGAAATCTAAAGAAGCTATTTTGTTTATAAAAGTAGTTTAAATTTAACCATTTAAGAGATGGAAATTTTGTTTCAAAGCTATGTTTTCAAGGTAGTATAATTTGGAAATATTATATTCAAGAGTTTTGATTTCTAAATATTTTACTTTGGAAACCCTATGATTTTGGAAAGAATATATATTGGAAAATAAATGATATCGTATTGATTTGGGGTTTTAAGAATAAATGATATCGGGTTTATATGGGTTTTTAAATGGATATTTTATTATGGTTTTAAAAGTATAATTTTTTTAAATAACCGCGGTGTTATAATAACGATTGGTTGGCAAAGAGACCGGGATCGGATATGGACATACTCTCTGTGGATACCGAAAACCACTTTGACTAACCGTGTACGTGGTGGAGATTCCAGAATGAAGTAGGTTGGTGGCGACATTTCCTGTAAGGTAAATACGTGGACCCAACTCCCGTGAGTTGGCATAAGGTGGCTAAAACAGGAACGATTGACGGGTTAATGAGGTAGCACCTCTGATCGGACACTTCCCTTCGATACTATACACTGATTTTGGATTGATTCGGTGGCCACCTTCACTTTTGATTTCTTTGATGTGGGGAGTTTGTCCGAGGTGGGCGGCAGCTGCGCGCTGCGCGTTTCCATCAGCCCGGAAGCGTAATTGGTATATCTACCCTGGCATTGCCTAGTTGTGCCGTGTCACCTACCCTAGCGCGCCTTATACGATTTTGTTTTGTACCATACCTATGGAGTGCCCTTTGACGACGCCCATTACGGGGGAGATTACGGTACTGTATAGACTATGGGAATATATAAATGTGTTAAGGTGGAAAATGTAAAGCCTTAACGCTATTTAAAAGTAAGTTTATTTTACAATTAGACACTATTATAATAGCGCAATATACTACATAGTAAATAGTTTAACGGATCCTTAGGAGATGTAAATCCCGAGCATCTCTTGAGTTACTGTACTCATATTTATTTCTGTTAATTTAACTCACATAAGATCTTTTAGTTCTGACTCGAGTGTTTTGTCTTTTCAAATTCGCTCGGGTCAGTCCGAACGTTTCAGGGTCGAAGACTTTAGCTCTAGAGGACGAAGACGGAGATTTCTATTATTAATATTAATTATATTCCACTACACTCATATTGTTCCGCTGCTTTGTCGTATGGTATGTGTACTCTGATATGTATTGTATAAATAAAATCAAAGGTTTTGTAAAATAGCTTCATGAACTGTATATTTGATTATTATATTTTATCCTTCCGCTGTGAGATTCTGTTTAGTTTTTTCTTTCTTTCTCTGTTTTTCTTATTTATCCCATAACAATCCGCCCTTACGTATGGTTTGAATTGGCACGTGTGTCCGTTTAAATCGTGCGAAAAGGCGGGACGTTACATCTTACGAGATGCTTTTGTTTTCAAAGGGTTTTGAAAATTTAATAATCAATTGGGTGTGATTTTCTCACGCTGGTATTCCAGACTGACTCGGGTATTATTTAACTGTAATGCTCGGGTCAGACCGAGTATTATAGAATACAGGATACGATGCTGTGGAGCTCAGGAGACGAGTTGGATGACGATACGTACTCTCGTACTTGTTTATACATATATTCCGCTGTTTGAGTTGTTGTGTATCCATTGTATGTTATTGATGTGAGCTGTGATTGATGTACTCTGATGATGTAATATATAAACAGAGATATTTGATTTTTGAGTAAAGATCGTTATTTTCTATTATATTTTATTCCGCTGCGATGGTTAGATACTGGTGTTGTTTTCTATTTTCTTCTTCTAACTCTTCTTCTTTAACCCAAATGGTTCGTATTTCTGTGCAACTTGAGTTGATTGACGTAGAATAGAGTTGACTCAAGGGGTACGGATTTGCGGGTCGTTACACTATTCTGCTGCATTTAATATTTATCCCTGATGTGTATGTATATAACTCTGATAAATGTTGTATAGATTATAAGCAAATGTATAGTAAACAGCTTCATGAACTGTATATTTGACTATTATATTTTATCATTCTACGATGAGATTCTGTATTTGTTTTATTCTTCATTCCTTATTTTTCTTAATTATCCCTATTGATTATCTACGTTCCATATTGTTTAAGTAGGACAGGTGTGGATTATTGTCGATTTATACTTTTCAAAATATGCGTCGTCACAACAGCGCACTCGTGCGTCCACTCGGAAAATGAGTGTGCTTTTAGGAACCACTCGAGTTGTAAATCATCCCGGCGCTCGCCTTGGTCTGTCTCGATGTTTGGCTGAAGTGTGCATCGTTGTCAGAGCACAACTTACACGAAGCACGCCAAACGGCGGCCTTGCCTCGAGTCGGGCATGTGGAAACTCGACGCACGCTTTGGGTCACTCTCCTACTTCCCGAAGCATGTGCTTGAATACAGTTTCTTCAAGCCGCATGCTGGAAAAATTTGAGTACGCTTCGGGTCAATCAGTAGATTTCCTAAAGCAAGCCCGAGGAAGTCCCTGCTTGGAGTCGAGCATGTCAAAACTGCTAACATGCTTCGGATCAAGTGACTACATACCCAAAGCTTTTCCCTGGACAATAATGCTTCAAGAAAACTCAAAAATTGCTTTGGTTCGAGCATTTGGAAATTTGAAGTTGGGTCATGAAACGAGCATACGAATGTTTGAATCGTGCTACGAGTCGAGCCAATATTCGAGTCGAGAAATATGTCCACTGTCATCCATAACCGTGCAACCGGTCATGCGTTGGGAAAATCGATATGCTTTTAGGAACCGTTCACCCGATGCTCGCCATGGTCTGGCCCGATGTTTGGCCGAAGGGTGCATCGAGGTCGAAGTGCACCTTACACGAAGCACGCCTGAAGGCGGTCTTGCTTTGAGTAGGTCATGTGGAAACTCGTGTCATGCTTCGGGTCACTTTGCTACTTGCAAGAAGCACGCACTTAGACGATGTTGCTTCGAGTCACACGTTGGAAAAGTCAGAGCACGCTTTGGGTCAATCAGCAGATTTCCCAAAGCAACACCGAGGAAGTCATTGTTTTGAGTCGAGCATATAAAAACTGCTTACTTGCTTCGTGTCATGCGGCTCATACGAACATTTAAAGTTGTGCTTCGAGTCGGGCCAAAAGTCGGTTCGAGAAATATGTCCGTTATCATCCATAACCATGCACTCGATCATCTGTTTGGAAAATCGATATGCTTTTAGGAACGATTTGAGTTGGCAATCAGCCGACGCTTGCTCATGTCTGACCCAATGTTTGACCGATGGGCACATCAGGGTAGGAGCACAACTTAAATGAAGCATGCCCGACGGCGGTTTGTTTCGAGTTGGGCATGTGGAAAGTCGGAGCATGCTACGAGTCACTCTACTACTTACCCGAAGCATGCATTTGGATGTAGTTGCTTCGAGTCGCACATTGGAAAATTCGGAGCAGCTTAGGGTTAATCGGCAGATTTCTTGAAGTAAGCCCAAGAAAGTCCCTGCTTGGAGTAGAGCATGTGAAAACTGCTAGCATGCTTCGGGACATGCGACTACATACCCGAAGCTTTAACCTGGACAATAGTACTCCAAGAAAACTCGAAAATTGCTTGGTTTGAGCTTTTAGAAATTTGAAGCTGGGTCACGAATCGATAAACGTTTGAAGCATGCTCGGAGTCGAGCCAATAGTCGGGTCAAGAAATATGTCCACTATCATCCATAACCATGCACTTACGTGCATTTTGAAAATCAATTTGGCAATCACCCACTTCCCACCTCAGTCCGGCCCGATGTTTAGCCGAAGGACGCATCGGGGTCAGAGCGCAACTTACACAAAGCACCCCCGATGATAGCCTTGCTTTGAGTCGGGCATGTGGAAACTCGAAGCGCACTTCAAGTCAAGCACGCTCTTGGATACCATTGCTTCGAGTCGCACATTGTAAAAGTTAGAGAACGTTGTGGGTCAATCGGCAGATTTCCTGATGCTAGCCTGAGGAAGTCTCTATTTTGAGTCGAGAATGTGAAAATTGCTACTTTTCTTTGAGTCATGCGGCTCATACAAACATTTCAAGCGTGCTTCGAGATGAGCTGAAAGTCGTTTCGAGAAATATGTCCGCTATCATCCATAACTGTGCACTCGGTTGTGCGTTCAGAAAATCGATACACTTTTGGAAACTATTCGAATCGGCAACCACCCAACACTCACCTCGCTCTGGCTCGATATTTGGCCGAATGGCGCAATGAGGTTGTAGCGCAACTTACCCGAAGCACGCCTGACGGCGGCCTTGCTTCGAGTCGGGCATGTGGAAACTTGGAGCACTCTTCGGGCCGCTCTACTATCTACCTGAAGCACGCACTTCGATGAAGTTGCTTCAAGTCGCACGTTAGAAAACTCGAAGCACGCTTCGAGTCAATTGGAAAATTTTGAAGCAAGCCTAAGGAAGTCCTTACTTTGAGTTGAGCATGTGAGAACTGCTAGCATGCTTTCGGTCATGCGGCCATATACCTGAAGCTTTCCCCGGACAATATTGCTCCGAGAACTTGGAACTTACTTTGGTTTGAGCATTCGAAAATTTGAAGCTCGGTTGAAATATGTTAGCCACTTCTTCATCATTCATGCCAATAAACTGTGTAAGAGTTGAGCGCAATCTGTAGAATTATTTGCAATTGGCTCTATAGTTCCGGTTTGGGAGTTTGATTATCAGATCTAGGTAAATTTTTGATTCTTTTCTGGAGTTTTAATGCATTGGTTGTAATTTTGAAAATCGAAGTCAACATTAGGGTTGAAATTTCATCGTAGACGTAGAAATTGTTCATAAGATCTGAGACTCGATATTGTAGCCGAAAGTCTTTTGGGGATTAAGTTACTATGCACACTTCCATCATATTCTTATAAAATAATTTTTCGAGATAATTTTCTTTTAGTATGGTTAACTTAGTTAGCCATATTTTATAATCTTTAATGTTGTAGATATCTATTTTTTGGTTAATGCGTTCAACAATCATCTATTACAGATTGTGTTAAAAGTAATATGGCATCAATAATCCAACAAACTCTTATTGTAGATATAAACTAGTATATGACAGCAACAGTATGTGAATTTCTAGAACTGTTCATAGTTTTTTTTCTTTGACAAATGTTGTAACTTTGTTTGATTATAATCAATCATCATGAACATAAATTTCCAAAAGGCCTCATGAAATTAAATGTCCTCGTTTCAAATTGTAGACCATGGATAATTATTATATGATAAAACCATTTTTTTAATTTTAAACATAATTTTCAAATACTAAGTTATGATTTATGTTGTTCAAGTTCACAGTCTGTAGTCATTGGTTGATGTATATGGTTGTAAATGTTAATTTATATTATTTGTGTCAACTATAAGCATTGAACCTTTTTCGTAAAGGGAATAAGTAGCTTGCTAGCAGAACTACATGGATGTAACATAAAATTTTAATGTTAATTTAGTTTCATTTTTTTATTTCGTATATAGATATGCATTCAATTTATTACTTATGCTAGGAAAAAAGAAATGGCTAAAATCAAGCTAGTAAAAAAATTGTAGTCTTTCTCTACTAGGAATTCTGGAGCTGACAAGGACGATATTTAGAAGTCTGCCACTGATACCTCTCTTTTATCACATATAATAAGTTTTTTTTGTTAAGTTGAATACGTATTAGTTTGCACACTTAATTATAATTGTTAAAATTCAGACATATAAGACTATGGGAAAGCATACGAGAAGATGACAACTACTATCTGCTCCTATACCTTCTGCCCCATCCCCGCCTCAATCCTCATCAACAACTACACCTACGCCTCCAACTAGTTCATCTCATTCTCCACAGCCTTCCCCTCCAAAATCTCCTTCCCATACCAATGTTAAGCTTGAGAAAGATAACACCATTAACGCTAATGGCAGTCAACCTAAAACAAAAGGAAGAAATGAGGCATGACACGATTGAAAGGGCTTGGGATACAAGATAATTCAAATGCAAAGATAGAAGTGATCTTCAACGAGAAAGGGCAACCTATAGGTGATGCTTCTTTCCCTTTTGCATCTTTCACAGGTGCTTTAGCATACAATAAAGTTTCGATAACTATTGATGATTGGAGAGATGTTTCTAGCACTCATAAAAAGAATCTTTGGACACTTTTGTTGGAAAGATTACCACAAAATAGTTTATATTTGAGTATGGAAGCTTGGATTGATTATTTCTTTCAAAATTCAAATTTTTTTTAGCTAAGATACAGACTCGATGAAATGCATAAAGATTGTGTTTTTCAAAATTTGGTTACCTCCTTAAGGAGTATAGATTTCAAATAGGCAGTGTTATAGTAAAAGGTCTAAAGTTGGATGAAGCCGGTAGCAAGAAAACCTGCCATGATAAATCTCGAAAATTTGATGGATAACGATGGAGTGAATTGAGAAAAAAAAGAAGTTTCATAAAATTTTAAGTAAGTTTCGTTTTTATCTTTTGTTTATTAAGTTCAATACTAAATCTTTCATATTAAACCAAATTAACCAAAATGGTAAGAAAAGCAAATTTGCATGATTTAGCTCTAAGTACAATGCTTTGTCGTATTTTGATGATACATACCTAATTCTTTAAATTTACTTCGAAATTATTATTGTCAATATATCCATGTTACTTGTGTCCTAAAAATATTTTACAATTGACATTTTGACATAGATGAAAAGTGTTTTCATGAAGCAAGTGAGAGAAAAACGTACTCATCCACACATGATGAGTCAATTAGGATATGCAATATTGGAGCAAAAATTGGTTAATTGATTTTCTATCTCCAATACCATTATGCTATTTTTATTAGGTATGTGTATCTAAATGTCATTCGTATATGTTGTCAATGTGTATATATGGAAGCAAGAAAACCATGGAGAAGAAGTTACTAGAGCAATGCTATGGACAAAAGGTTATATGTATGAATGAAAATGGAAATCCAACAAATAAAGCTGTTGAAGACTCTATCATACAAATAAATATAATTATTATACATTTTACATGCATGCAGTTGTTGACATATTAATTAACATTACATTGTTTGATTATATTTTTATAGAAAAAAAATTCAATAATTCAATGAGTCACAATCGAAGACAACGAATCAGTCAGCAAAAAAATGATGCTCTTTCACATGTTCTAGAGGCAGATTGGTCAGGTAGACTAAAAGGACTTGGATTTCGGTTATGTCTTCTAAGTTAAAAGCTCAATCACACAATAGCAAATTGGTTCATTCCCTTGAAGAAAATTAAGAGCATTAGAGGCCAAAGCTGACTTGCTCAGTAAAGTAGTAATAGCATTTAATTTTAGCAGTACCATATTATGCTAACCTATGTGAAACATCATTTTACTTTATTTTAACTACTACAATCAGGCCAAAATAGTGTTGATGCACATCAGAATGAAACTATTGCTAGGAAGTTAAAGTAAAAATATAACTCTAAATAAATATGTATTTTGTTAGTTAAATTACTGCCTTTTGGTGAAATCATTTTTTAAACTTTTATGGCAGTCCAACAATGACAGCAGTGTGGACTTACCTACTTCGTTGGTTGGAGCTAAATGCAAGTTGCTGACTTAATATAAGGAAGGAGAAGTGGTTGTGAAAGGTGAAATATTTTATAGCAATCCAAATACTTGGTTCACTTCAAACCATTAGGCCTTGATGCATGGAGAGTTTTTGTCGAGCTTGCATTGAATGCAGAATCTTTTTTATGGCAAAGTACAGATGAATTTAAGGTGGTTGGAGATGTGGTAGGGTCTATAGTTGCATGGAGCAAAGAGTATATCTCTTTTGATCTTTCTTAGTGGTTAAATAGGTGCTTTTAGGAGTCCTGGATAGTATTTTCATATTTTCATAGTTTATATTATGTACCTTTGAATTTGGCATTTGGATTTTTTTTTTTCTACTTCTCAAATAGCTTAATGCATTATTATGAACTTATGAACTATGTTTTTTTTATTTGGATAGTTTGTAGTCTATGGAAACCCTTTTTAACTCTGCTAATATAAGTATACATTGGCTGTCCCAAGTCCGGATAAAGGAGGAGGGAGAAAAAAGGATAATCTTGATGTTTAGTCTCATCTATTTTTCATATGATTTTGGGATTCTGTTTTTTTGGTTGTTAAACAATTGACTGATTTTGGGAATGTTTTGGCTGCATTCAGGTCCGTAGATGCATTGGGTGTGCAGTCTGTAAGAAACTTCACTTATTCCACTCTCAGTACCACACTAATAGCCATGGTGGCGGCAGTCAAAATGGTGCTGAAATGAAACATTATTTGAAGATTCTGCGCCCTTCTGATATTCTTCATGACATAGGCAATGTTTATTTCCTTGCTACCTTCTCTTTTACAAAACTTTCCTTATGAAAACTAAAATAAACTACAAGTTTTGGTACTCAAATTTCTCTTTGCTTCTTGTTTTATAATAGGTGACGCAGCTTAGACTTGGGCTCGATCAGTTTAGATACAAAACTATCGCAACCTATCCAGGATCTTCCTCACGAAAGATGATTTCGTGTCAAATAAACCGATAGAACGATAAATGCTCAATTCCGTTGATAGTGATGATGCCGGAATCTAGCTATCTCTAACCCGTTGATCTCGCAAGATACCGTGTTGAAAGATCTACAATTCGATCGTTGATCGCACAAAAGTGATACCGAGAATTGGCTTCAACTTCGTTGATTCGCGCACGAATAACCCGAAGATGGAAAGAAGAAGGAGATCACACTCAACTTCCACAATGGTGGCCAAATCTCACACACAAATTTATTTCAAAAATCAACCCCCCTTACAATAACATCATGCCCCTATTTATAGGAATTTACAACACATATGCGACTCAACAACATACAACTTGCGACTTACGAGTTACACGACTTAACACATGCGACATAAGAAAATACAACACGAGTTACAACATCACAAGACCTAACAATACACGGGATAAGAAAACTACAACAATATACGACTTAACGATACAGCCCACACATGCGACATAACATCAGCGACTTAACAACATAAAACAAGTTACAACACCATGTGTAACAAGCCTGGTTAGAGATTACCGCTGGTATTAAGTCATAATTATAGTTATGATTTAATATTAGATTCATTAATTAAATTAATGGGGAGAAAATGAGGATAATATTGTTGTTAGGGATAGAACAACATTATGTGAGTTAATCTTAGGAGAATAAAATAAAATGAGATTTATTTCAATTTTATGATTTGAAATAAATTTAGGAAGAAGGAGAATGAAAGGGGAATATATATATATTTTGGGGTTGTGTAATACATATATGGGAATGGAAAAAAATATATAATATCTCTTTATTTCATGAGTTTTGAATAGAGATTTGTGCCTATATTCCATTAGCATGCACAATTTGGCAATAATATATGTAAT
The DNA here is from genome assembly GCA_030765085.1 of Allium cepa. Classification (NCBI taxonomy): domain Eukaryota; kingdom Viridiplantae; phylum Streptophyta; class Magnoliopsida; order Asparagales; family Amaryllidaceae; genus Allium; species Allium cepa. The sequence goes on along the minus strand of CM060937.1, from coordinate 691,035,757 downwards.
GTCTAAATTACATTTTTTTTTATATATACACACCAGGAAAAGTGTTGAATAAATAATTAATCATGTTATAAATAATATATAATGGGGATAAATATTTTGGGGAGTTAAAATAAATCATTCGCCCATAATAAAATGAGATAACCCATTTCATTTGATAAAATATGTCCATATTTACATTAGTTGGATAAATAGTGTAAAATTGCAATAAATAGGGAATAAATGGTGAATATATATAATAAAACTTGGTAAAATATAATTTTATTCTTTTTATTGGATTCCTTGTGTTTTAACGAATCCAATGCATTTTTATTTTGTTGAATTCGGATATAAAATGTGTAAAATATGAGAGAAATAGCATTATATAAAAATAAAAATAAAAACATAAATTGGAATTTTTGGCTAAGTATGTTTTGGGCTGAAGTGTTGGTCCATTAGCCCATAAAGAAGTTTTTGGTGAGGAAAATAGTGTACGTACAGTTTTCCTCTCCTATCTCCTCCTCCAGTTGTAACAGAAGCTCAAAAGTAAAATCAATGGCAACCTCAAATCCTTGCTAAACCTTAGTTAATTCCACACAAAATTAACAGATTTTCTTATCTAAAAATTAAAGCCAGGTAATCTTCTAACCAATCTCCATCTTAAATCCGGGAAAAATCTTAGTTTCAGTTACTATTGTTGTTTTAATGGGTTTTCCCCTTTGCATGTCCATTTTTCAGCAACTATAGGTACTGCCTAGGCCATTGCTAGCTTGAAGATCTCATCTTGCAGCCAATTTCGCTCCTTTTTGCCGCAAAAGGTAAGTGAAAACTTGCAGCAAACTGTAAGCAAATGAAAATTCTTCGCTATGTAAAAGTTCGATATTGTGATGTTTTGTTTTTGATCTTTTTGATATGTTTATCCTGCTGAAATAGTGCCAATTTCATTTACCATATCTTGTTCATCCGGCACCGGATGGCTGCCAAACTTGTTCAGTTTGGAGTATATTTGTTATAGTTCATTCCTGTAAAATTTTATCAAGTTTCGAGTCCGTTTGTACCTCCTTATTTGCTGTCAAAGTTGCAAAACCGAAAGCGTTTTTGCACAGGAAATATATTTGGCTGAATAGTATTTTCACCATAACTTTTACGTTTCTAATCGGAAATTAAAATCTTGGATATTCTGGAATCTTTGTGAAATATTCCACAACTTTCATTTGTTGAGTTTTCAGTATTTTTGATGTTTGCTATGCAAAAATTGACAAAGTTAGTCACTGTCCCGAAAATATATCGGTCCAGGCTTAACTTTTAACTTTTAGTAATTTTGGCATAACTTTTGTGTTTCAAATCGAAATTTCAAAATCTTGGATTTTCTGGAATCCTTGTGAAATATGTCACAACTTTCATGTTTTTTGTTTTGAATAATTTTGAAGTCTACATAGACAGAAATTGATTTTTTTCGTTGCTGGTCCGTGTTAATAACCAGTGCACAATTTTTATTCTATGTAGTATTTCGATCATAACTTTCACGTTACTAATTGGAATCTTTAAATTCAAGATGTTCTGGAATCCTTAGGAAATTTGCTACAATTTTTATGTTTTAAGTTTTATAAGATTTTGATGTTTACATGGTGAAAAATTGATGTCTTTACTATTGGTCTGTCATTGACAGCCACAATATTTATATATTTGTCCGATTTCGACAATTTCATTTGCATTCTTTTGCAAATTTTTATATATGAAATTTGATGCTAATGTTTGATTATTATGTCCAGCAATGGGCTAGTCAAGTTAGGATAAGATTTGGATTTAAATTTAATTCAAATTTGATTTAAATTTGAATATCGATTTATACCGGTTAAATTGCAAATTGTTGTGTTTTGAGTTTTAAAAATCCGAATAAATTGCATAAAATCTTCTAAACTCATGGTTTGTATAATAAATGTTTTTACACATTTTTAAAGGTTTTTAAACAATTATTCTTTATTTTCTAGGTTTTCAAAATCATTAAAATTCTTTTAAATGATGAGTTTTCTCTCAAAATCCTTTAGATAAATTTCTAGAAATTGGTTTAAAATCCCATTTTCTCTAGTAAAATATATTATAATTAATTTTATTAATTTTAATTACTTTGATTCTTTTTCCGACGTATGAGAAAGTAAATTAAACGATTTAGTAAAATTACGAGGTATGGGACTCGTGAATTTAATTTATCGGTTAATTTCGGACTTGTACGATCGAAACAACTTTTGGGAATTGTTTGAATTCCTCTTTGATGACAACCACTTCGTGGTATGTTTTTGATGTATTTAAATCCTAATAGGGGCATTATTCCATATCAATTTATTTGGTATATATATATATATATAGTCCGAGAACCCCTAAATAGGAGTATATTCGATGATGGGCTATATTGATAGAGATGCTCTTGCCAATGATATGAGGCAAATATTTCGATGGAATTTGATGATGATTGATGAATTTATGGTGTTTCTTACTTGTCGATGAGATAAGACAAGTTTGGCATTTCATACCATTCGCCGATGACATGAGGCGATTCTTATGATGATTTAGATGATTTTCATAGTGTGGCATCGACTAGCGGCTAGAAAACCGCTAAGTGAGAACGTGCGGTATGGGACGTACGTTACCACTTTTTGGGTTACTATCCGAGAGTTTCTGACACATTCTAGAAGGACTACCAGTACTTTGAGTCCCGATCGGGCCAAGCAATCTTTGGCTCGATCACTGTGATGGCGGGGGCTCAGCGGACACCGATTGGAGTAAAGACTCTAATCACTATGATGGCGGGTGTTCGGGATGGATATAGATGATGTCATAGACCGAAACAATTCGATGTGAGGATTTCGGTCAATAGATAGATATGGTACCATAATGATGGTAGTACTGGTAAGTAGCACGTGCAGCATTGCTCCGGCATGCGGGATCTGGCCAATCCGAGGTTTCTTTTGATGATTCATGATGATTTCAATTTTGCCACCTTTTTATGTGTTTTCTATAGCTTTATAGATACGAGAAAGGAATATATGATTTCTTGGTGGATTTCGGTAATTTCGAATTTATGAATTGATACTTGGGATTTTATATGATTTTGGAAGGATGATTATTTAGTGAATGATTGTTAGGAGTTTCCCTTATACCCTACTCATTCATTCTCTTTTGTTAAACCAAGTATATACATAGTTTCAAACCACCTGTAGTGACGTGTAGAAGTTATATGATATCTACTCTTGTAATTCTTATCTGCTTATGTTTCCCTTAAGGCTGTAAGGGGAAAGTTCCCTTTCACTTTATCGTATTTTTTTCTAACGATAAGATTCAGTTTGCCTGACCCGTGTGTTTGTCACTCGGGTCAGACCGAGTTGCAGGTTAGGTCGGATATCTATCTTTTGTGCTTGGACCCATTTTGATTTTTGAGGGGCTCATGACTATGGACTTGGCTACATCTTTCGTGTTGTCTCTTTTGTGTCAGCTTATTGTACATATTCTTTTATAGAGACGGAGATGTATGTATATTGTGTGGTTATACGCCACTATGATGTAGGGTATTACATTTGATGTTCGGCTGTATTAGTATATATATCTATGGCTGCTGTTCTTTGATGTGATTGTTATATTTATTGCATTTTGTTTCTGAATAAATCCTACAGCCGTGTAGTATCGTATTAGTTAAACATTGAGTATGTCGATCACTTGAGATACACGAAAAAAAAATATGGTAAAAATCGACGTACTTAGTCTTTAGCTAATGCATTGCTATTCGGTCGCCCTTAACCAGCCCTATTCTCTGCATTAGTAGACGGAATAACTCATTAATTCTCTTTACTAATATGGGTCTCGGGGTGGGGTGTCACACCATGCGATATATCAGGATGGCACAGCTTCAGGAGCAACTTAGCGACATAAAGAATCAACGACTTAAGAAGAATGCGACTTAAGAAATGCAGCTTCAGGGAACGACTTAAGAAGAAACACAGCTTCATGCGACATAAGAAACCATGCGACCTAAGCGACATAGCGACATAAGAGAAAGCACGGCTTCAGGAACGGCTCAAGCGACTTAAGGATGGTTGGGGCGACTTAAGGTCGTTGAGCGACTTAAGCGACATAACTCGCTTATCATGATGTGTTGATGGTTGGGACGGCTTAAGTTCGCTGAGCGACTTATGTGGTTGCGACTTAAGGAAATGCGACCCATAGCAAGCCGAGCGACTCATGGCAAGCGACTTATCATGGTGCGCTGCATCATCCTCCCCTGATTGAAAAGAATTTGACCTCGAATTTACACTTTCCTCTTCTTCTACATACTCATTCTCATGATATGGAATCAAGTGTTTGACGTTGAAAACGTCAGCAGTATGGATATGATCCAGCAATTTTAACTGATAAGCATTCTCATTAATCTTCTTTACGATTTCCGAAGGACCAATCTTTCTAGCAGCTAGCTTGTTGTAAGTACCAATAGGAAATCGATCCTTAGTCAATACCGCATATACAAAATCTCCTTCTTTGAATTCAACATTTCGTCGTTTAATATCTGCGGTTTGCTTATATTTCTCATTCGCCTTAAGCAATCGTTCCTGCACAACCTTGTGACATTCTTGCAATTCATTCACAAAATCACTAGCTCGTTTCATCACTCCTTTCTGTTGTGGTACTATAGATAAATCCAATGGCCCCTTAGAAATTGTTGAGTAAATGACCTGGAATGGACTGAACCCAGTGCTACGATTAACTTCATGGTTGTGTGCAAGCTTAGCTTGACACATCTTGGAATCCCAACTCTTCAAATTATCATTTACGAGGCATCTCAATAGATTACCTAGGGTTCTATTCACGACTTCTGTCTGTCCACCGTCTGTGGATGATTAGCACTACTAAATTTCAGCTTTGTCCCGACCATTCTCCATAGACTCATCCAAAAATGACTCAGAAAACGAGTGTCTCTATCCGATACAATAGATTCAGGCAACCCGTGAAGTCGATAGATCTCTCTGAAGTATAACTGTGCGACATTAACTGCATCTACAGTCTTCTTGCATGCGATAAAATATACCATTTTTGAAAATCGATAAACCACCACGTAGATAGAATCATTGCCACGTTGCATCCTCGGCAAACCCAATACAAAGTCCATACTCACATCCACCCATGGTTTAATAGGTATAGGCGACGACATATATAAACCTGCATGTGTTGCGATCCCCTTTGAAACTTGGCAAATATGGCACCTCTGAACGAACCTTTCAACTTCCTTCCTCATTGACGGCCAAAAATAAGACTTTGAGACCAACTACATAGTACGGTCGCGGCCCACGTGTCCTTCTTCATGTAATTCTTTGATGATTTTCATTCGCAAACTGCAATCTGGACTACACAACTAATTTCCTATGAATAGAATACCATCAACCAGCATATATCCATCCATGTTTCGCTGCTTGACTTTGTCTATGATTTCAGAAAAATATGAATCTGAAGTAAGAAAATCTGGAAGTAAGTCAAAACCCGTCACCTCTACTTACATGGTTGTTAGTAAATTATTCCTCCAGCTCAATGCATCTGCGACGCGATTAGTTATTCTAGACTTATGCTTTATGACGAATGTAAATTGCTGCAACAAGCTATCCACGATGCGTGCCTAGCTGCAATTTTATTCTGCCCTTGTAAATGCTTCAATGCTTCATGATATGTATACAAAACAAATTCTTTATGGAACAAGTAATGTCTCCAATGCTTCATGGCCTGCACAATAGCATAAAACTCCACATCATAAGTATTGTATTGCATCTGTGCTCCAGAAAGTTTTTCACTGAAATAGACAATTGGACTTCCCTTCTGACTCAAAACTCCTCCAATTCCAACTTTGGATGAATCTGTATGTAACTCAAATAGTAAGTGAAAATCAGGCAACACTAGAATCGGTGCTGAGGTTAAAAGTTCCTTGATTTTCTCAAAAGCAGATCCTTCTTCTTTCGTCCATGAAAACTGTTTTCCTTTCATAAAATTAGTAACAGGAGCCATTATGCCACTAAAGTGTGGTATAAATCTTCGATAAAATGAAGCTGACCCATGGAAACTTCTGACTTCTGTTATAGTTTTAGGATGTGGCCAATTTCTGATTGCGGCTACTTTACTTTGGTCCGCTTGTATCCCTTCCTTAGACACGACATATCCTAGAAATAAAACACTTGGCGTCACGAACACGCATTTCTTCATCGCTGCATAGAACTGTTTTTGACGAAGAATAGTTAACACCTTTCACAAGTATTGAATGTGCTCCTCTGTGATAGCACTATATATCAAGATATCATCAAAGAAGACTACAACAAACTTCTTGATGTAAGGTCTAAAAATTTGATTCATCACCTTCATAAATGTACTTGGTGCATTAGATAGACCAAACGGCATGACCAGCCATTCATATAATCCTTCCCTAGTCTTGAATGTTGTCTTCCATTCATCACCCGGTTTAGTGCGAATCTGATGATAACCACTCTTAAGATCGACCTTAGAAAAGATTACAGACCCACTAAGTTGATCCAATAGATCATCAAGTCTTGGCATAGGAAATCTGTATCTGACAGTTATTTTGTTGAGTGCCCTGTTGTCGGTACACATTCTCCATGAACCATCTTTCTTTGGTACCAACAGAGCTGCTACAGCACAAGGACTGAGACTCTCTCGAACACGCCCTTACTCAAGCAACTCCTCAACTCTTCATGCTCTTTTGGACTCATACGATAATGTGGCCTATGCGGTAAAACAACACCTAGCCTAGATCAATTTGATATTGTATATCCCTTAGTGGCGGTAATTCCTTGGGTAATTCCACAGAAAAGACATCTTCAAATTCATTCAACACCGGTCTAACCTCCGCAGGAACTTCACGATCTTCACTTGTTTCATACCCAATCAACATAAACATTTCAGCACTATCTTTCACTTCTACAACAAATTCTCTCGTAGATAATAGACTAGTCGATTCCACTTTCTTCTCTGACTTGCTTTCACTTTGTTCACGCTTCTTAGGAACTAAGGTAATTTGGGTCCCTTCGAACATGAAACTGTAGCTGTTGGCGCGACCATTATGTTGTACAGCTCTATCATATTTCCATGATCTTCCCAATAGTGAATGACACACATCCATATCGACAACATCACACCATATATCATTTTTGTACTTCTTCCCCATAGAAAATGTAACAAATGCTCGTCTTCCCACTGTCACTTCTCCACCTTTCTTTAGCCACGCCAGTTTATAAGGTCTAGTGTGTTTTTCAGTCTTCAACCCTAACTTCGTGACGGCTTCTTAAGAAATAATGTTATCGCAGCTTCCCGCATCAATAACAAATCGACAAACCTTTCCCAAGATAGCACATGTAGACTGAAAGATATTCCTTCTCAGCCAAATGGAATCATTCTCATGCTTTGGCACTAAACAAGACCTCCTTATCATCAAGTTACACCCTTCGTCTCCTGACACAACTTCTTCATCTTCATCAAACTTCGATGGTTGAGAATAATCAGTCTCGGCTTTCACATCTTCGTACTGACATTCCTCTGCAAATAATGCTCTCTTCTTTGGCTTTGTACATTCATTACTTTTATGGACAAACTCCTAACAATTATGGCACTTGATACTATTATTGACCTTTGCTTTAGCTGCTTCGTTGACAATTGGTTTATTGACTGCCTTGGAAACATTATCACTGCTACTAGCACCCTTATTCTGGTTGTTAGAACCCACAAACACACCATTTCCTCGTCTCCCTTGTTTCTCCCAAGCTAGAGCTTTCTGATGTGCTTCAGCAACAGACATTGGATTAAACATATTAAGCATGTCTTGAATTTGCATTCGTAATCCTCCAATATATCTAGCCGTTAGTTGTTCCTCGGTTTCCATAATATCATTCCTTGCAATCAATTAACAGAATTCATCTGCATAGTCATGCACTGTCCTTGTCCCTTGTCTCAAATTCTGCAAACATTGATACATAAGAGATTGATAATTGTACAGCAAGAAAGTCGCTTTCATCATCTTTCTTGTCTTCTCCCAAGTGACAACTTTTGATTTTCCCATTCTCTCCTGAGTTAGTTTAGTTTGTTGCCACCAAGCCATAGCTCTTCCCCTTAGTCTTGTAGCAACTAATTGAACTTTGCGATTCTCAAGCACCTCCTTGAATTTCAAAATTTCTTCAATACTCGACAACCAATCAATAAATTCTTCTGCTTGCATACCACCTTTGAATTATGGAATTTCCATCCTCATACCTGACTCCCATTTACTATCATTTTCTGAATCCAGATATTGATTTTGCACCTGGCCTCGATTTCGATAATGAATACTAGCTCCATTACCATCTTCCTCAAAATCAGATGTGTTTCGATATCGATCCTGACCATCTACGTCCCTACGTTCACGCATGTCCCTTCTACCCTGTCTTTCAGCATCACGATATGGTTCATTCTCAAACTCACTTTGAGTTCTTCCCTCTTCATTTCGATACCCATGGTGGTCTCGCCTCATTGAAACTGATGATTCTCTCCTATCTCGATAAGACCGGGGTGACATCCTCCTTTATTCTGAAACTGATGGTGAAACCCTGTTTCCACTCCGTTTCGAAACTGGTGACGTTCTCCTTCGATTTTGATTCATGTCGTTCATCAATTTCTCCAATTTTTCAGTACCCTCATTGAACTTTTCATTGATACACTGCTCCATTTTCTCAGCTTCTTGTCTTCTATACAAATCCTCAACATGATGATAGCGATTAGCACGTCTTGGAGGCATGATCATTAAACAATCTCGTTTCCGTCTCTGATTTAGCTCTGATACCAATTGACGCAGCTTAGACTTAGGCTCGATCAGTTTAGACACCAAACTATCGCAACCTATCCAGGATCTTCCTCACTAAAGATGATTTCATGTCAAATAAACCGATAGAACGATAAATGCTCAATTCCATTGATCGTGATGATGCCGGAATCTAGCTATCTCCAACCCGTTGATCTCGCGAGATACCGTGTTAAAAGATCTACAATTCGATCGTTGATCACTCAAAAGTGATACCGAGAATTGGCTTCAACTTCGTTGATTCGCGCATGAATAACCCAAAGATGGAAAGAAGAAGGAGATCACACTCAACTTCCACAGTGGTGGCCAAAGCTCACACATAAATTTATTTCAAAAAATCAACCCCCCTTACAATGACATCACGCCCCTATTTATGGGAATTTACAACACATAAGCGACTTAACAATATACGACTTGCGACTTACGAGTTACACGACTTAACACATGCGACATAAGAAAATACAATATGAGTTACAACATCACACGACCTAACAACACACGAGATAAGAAAATTACAACAATATACGACTTAACGATACAACCCACACATGCGACATAACATCAGCGACTTAACAACATAAAACAAGTTACAACACCATGCGACATATCAGGATGACACAGCTTCAGGAGCGACTTAGCGACATAAGGAATCAGCGACTTAAGAAGAATGCGACTTAAGAAATGCGGCTTCAGGGAACGACTCAAGAAGATACACAGCTTCATGCGACATAAAAACCATGCGACCTAAGCGACATAGCAACATAAGAGAAAGCACGGCTTCAGGAACGGCTCAAGCGACTTAAGGATGGTTGGGACGACTTAAGGTCGTTGAGCGACTTAAGCGACAAAACTCGCTTATTATGATGCGCTGATGGTTGGGACGGCTTAAGGTCGCTGAGCGACTTATGTGGTTGCGACTTAAGGAAATGCGACTCATAGCAGGCGACTTATCATGGTGCGCTACATCAATAGGTGTTGAAAGAGTTCGCATCCTAAAAATATGCAAGGCTGAGGAATCCAAAAGCCCATTCAAGGATTAGTCATGAAGGAGAAGACGATTCATATGTAGAGCTAATTACCTAAAATCATGGAAAAATTAAATTCTTTTCATATTTGTGATGGTTTTTACGTATGTTTACTTCAGATTCTAGTGTAAACATGTGACGTAGCGGAAATACCAAAAATGGATGAAACGGTGAAAAGTGGAATCGATGGATTGAAAATACCCAAGTGCCCAAATCCGTTGATCTCAATAGATACCGGATTATAACTATCTCCAACACGTTGATCGCGCACGATACCGTGTTAAAAGATCTATGATTCTTCTACGTTGATCTCGCGCACGAGATTCTGTGAATCGGCTTCAAAATCGTTGATTCGAGCGCACTCGAATAACCGAAGATGGAGAAAGGAGTTAACACTCAACTTCCAATTTTAAAAAAGGCACAAAGCACTCAAAATTTTATTCAAAATCAACTAACTTACAAATGACCATCACCCCTCTATTTATAGAGATTTACAACACAACACTAACGACCTAACATTCACCACTTAACAACAGTTACATCATCACAATTTACAACAGGAACGACTTACGACCTACGACCTAAGATCACACGAGTTATAACATTCGACTTAAGAAAATACCAACAACGACTTAAAGAAATAACACAAGAAAACAGCGACTTAAGAAAATTCGTGACTTAAGTAATTCTGGAGCTCATTTGCGACATAAGAATCTTCAGTAGCTTCGCGACTTAAGGATCTTCGACTTAGGGGTTTTGATGAATCTGCTCGCGACCAATGGAGGAACAACCTAAGGAATTCACGACCCAAGGAATTCGCTACATAAGAAGCTCGCGGCCCACTGTAGCTTTGCGACCCACTGGGGTTTCGCGACTTAGATCTTCGTGACATCAGAATTTTGGAAGTTCGCGACCTACGATGCAGGGGAACTGGAGCGACTCACGACCAACGGAAATCGTGACATAGGCTGCTGGAGCGATTTCGTTCGCGACCTAAGGTTGAGCAGTTTTGACTTAAGGTAAGTCGTTTACCTTTATCTCGCGCTGCATCATCCTCCCCTGGTTGAAAAGAATTCATCCCCGAATTCACACCCTTTTCTTCTTCGACAAGCCCCTTCCCATATTACGGAATTAAGTGTTTGACATTAAACACATCAGAAGTATGAACATTTTTTGACAACCTTAACTGATACGCATTATCATTGATCTTCTTCAAGATTTCTACTGGACCAATCTTTCGAGCTTTTAATTTTTTGTAAGTTCCAACTGGGAAACGATCTTTCGTCATTACTGCATAAACAAAATCACCCTCTTTGAAGTCCACACTCCTTTTCTTCTTATCTTCTAGTTGCTTATGCTTCTCATTTGACTTAAGCAATCGTTCATGAACAATCCCGTGACACTCCTGTAACTCATTCACGAAATCACAAGCTCTTTTAGCAACCCCTTTATGAAGTGGCCCTGTCGACAAATCCAACAGTCTCTTCGGAATTGCTGAATATACCACTTGAAATGTACTGAATCCAGTACATCGATTAACGACATGATTATGTGCGAATTCTGCCTGACACAATTTCACATCCCAGCTCTTCAAATTATCCTTCACAAGACAACTCAACAAGTTTCCTAAAGATCTGTTCACCACTTCCGTTTGCCCATCCGTTTGTGGATGATAGGCGCTACTAAAATTCAGCTTAGTTCTAACCATCTTCCACACACTCAACCAAAAATGACTTAGAAATCGAGTATCCCGGTCAGAAACAATGGTCCAGGTAGCCTGTGTAGTCGATAAACTTCTTTAAAGAACAATTGAGCAACACGGACTGCATCGGCGCTCTTTTTACAAGCTATGAAATGTGCCATCTTCGAAAATCAATCCACCACAACATATATAGAATCATTTCCCCGTTGAGTTCTTGGCAAACCCAAAACAAAATCCCTGCTAACACCAACCCATGGTCTAGCATGCACGGGCAATGGCATATACAATCCTGCATTCGTAGCTGTCCCTTTGGGAACTTGACATATGTGACATCTCTGCACAAATCTTTCAACTTCTTTCCTCATGGAAGGCCAAAAATATGATTGAGAAATCAACTGCAAGGTACGATCTCTTCCCACATGTCCTTCTTCATGCAATTCTTTCACAATCTTCATTCACAAACTGCACTCTGGTGTACACAACCGATTTCCTTTAAATAGAAAACCATCTACCAACACATACTCATCCGCCTTCCTTTTATCGACTTCTTCTACAATCTTCGCAAAGTAAGGATCCTCAACAAACAATTTTGGAAATACTTCAAACCCCGTCACTTCAACTCTCATAGTAATCAACAAATGATTTCTTCTACTCAATGCATCTGCCACCCGATTTGTAACTCCCGACTTATGCTTTACAACAAATGTAAATTGTTGCAAGTATGAAATCCACGACGCATGCCTGGCTGCAATCTTATCCTGTCCCTGCAAATGTTTCAAAGCTTCATGGTCTGTATACAAAACAAATTCTTTATGGAACAAATAATGTCTCCAATACTTCACAGCTTGCACAATAGCATAAAACTCCATATCATAGGTATTGTATCTCATCTTTGCTCCGGAAAGCTTCTCACTGAAATAAGCAATTGGACGTCCCCTCTGAATCAACACTCCTCCAATTCCAACTTTAGATGCATCTATATGTAACTCAAATAACAACTGAAAATCTGGCAATACTAGAATTGGTGTTGTCGTTAAAAGTTCCTTGATCTGTTCTAAAGTAGATCCAGCTCTTCCGTTCATGAAAACTGCTTTTCCTTCATACAATCAGTAACAGGTGCCATCAGTTACTGAAATATGGAATAAACCTTTGGTAGAATAATGCTAAACCATGAAAACTTCTAACATCTGTTATCGTCTTGGGTTGTGGCCATTCCTTGATTGCTTCAACTTTATTCTGATCAACCTGTATTCCTCCTTCAGATACAACATATCCCAGAAATAAAACACTTCGAGTCATGAACATGCACTTCTTTGTTGCCGCATAAAATTGCTCCTGACGAAGTATCATCAACACTTCCCGCAAGTGTTATAGGTGTTCTTCTGTGCTTCCACTGTATATCAATATATCATCAAAATATACCGCTACGAACTTTCCAATAAATGGTCTAAAAATCTGATTCATCACTCGCATAAAAGTGCTTGGTGCATTCGAAAGACCAAATGGCATGACCAGCCATTCATACAGCCCTTCCTGTCTTGAATGTTGTTTTCCATTCATCCCCTAGTCGAATTCGAATCTGATGATACCTACTCTTCAGATCAATCTTTGAAAAAATAGCAGCTCCATTCAACTGGTCTAACAAGTCATCCAATCTTGGCATCGGAAATCTGTACCTCACTGTAATCTTGTTTAGTGCTCGACAATCTGTACACATTCTCCAAGTTCCATCCTTCTTCGGCACTAACAATGCTGGTACTGCACAAGGACTTAAACTTTCTTGTACGCGCCCTTGTTCCAGCAACGCTTCCACCTGTCTTCTCAACTCTTCGTGCTCCCTTGGACTCATTCTATAGTGTGGTCTATGTGGTAACACAGCTCCTAGAACAAGATCAATCTGATGTTGTATGTCTCTCAACAGTGGTAGTTCTTTGGGGAACTCTTTAGGAAATATATCTTCAAACTCCTTCAACACAGGCTTAACTTCTTCAGGAATTTCAACCGCTTCACTACTTTCACGTCCAATTAACAGAAATACTTCAGGCTCATCCTCCACTTCCTTGACAAATTCCTTCAAAGATAACAGAGTCTTTAGTTCTTCAATCTCCTCCAACTTTCTTTCACTTTGTTGTGCTGTTTAGGAACCAAAGTGATTTTAGTGCCATTGAACATGAAACTGTTGTAGTTAGTCCTTCCATCATGTTGCACGGCTCTATCGTATTGCCACGGTCTTCCCAACAACAATTGACATACATCCATATCTACCACATCACACCAATTTTCATCTTTATACTTCTTTCCGATGGAAAAAGTTACACAAGCTCTTCGACTAACTTTCACTTCCCCACCTTTCCTCAACCAAGCTAACTTGTAGGGTTTGGAATGTTTCTTCGTCTTTAACGCTAACTTCTTTACAGCTTCTGTAGAGATGATATTATCACAACTTCCTGCATCGATAACAAATTTACAAACTCTTTCCAAAATAGTGCATGTTGACTAGAAAATATTACTCCTCAACCGGCTAGTCTCCTCTTCCTGCTTTGGCGTCAAGCAAGATCTTCTCATCATTAAAGAATATCCTTCGTCTCCCGCCAATAATTCTTCTTCCTCCTCAACTTGTGGTGAATTGGAACATTCTATTTCTGCATCCTCATCCTCAACCTCAGCAACCATCACTCGCTTCTTAGGCTCGGGCATTCATTGCTCTTATGACCAAACTCCTGAGAGTTATAACACTTGAAATTGTTGTTGACTTTGGTCTTAGAAACTTCATTGACAATCGGTTTACTAACAGCCTTGGAAACATTAGTATTGCTACTATCCCCTTTCATCTGATTGTTAGAATTTGTAAACACACCACCTCCTTTTATACCTTGCCTCTCCTAAGCTAGAGCTTTCTGGTGTGCTTCAGCAATAGATCTTGGATCAAATATATTCACCATATCCTGAATTTTCATTCTCAATCCTCCAACAAATCTAGCTGTCAACTGTTCCTCCATCTCCATGATATCGTTTCTAGCAATCAGTTGATAGAACTCATCTGCATAATCATTTACCGACTTTGTCCCTTGTCTCAAATTCTGTAAGCGCTGATACATAAGAGACTGATAATTATAAGGCAAGAAAGTGGCATTCATCAACTTCTTCATCTTTTCCCATGAAACAATCTTCGACTTTCCTATCCTTTCCCATGTGAGTTTAGTTTGTTGCCACCATGCCATAGCTCTTCCCCTCAATCGTGTAGCAACCAACTTAACTCTACGATGCTCGGGAACTTCCTTGAAGTCAAAAATTTCTTCAACATTTGATAACCAATCCAGAAACTCTTCCGCTATCATTCCCCCTTTGAATTCTGGAATCTCCGTTTTCATCCCCAACTCCCATCAACGATCATCTTCGAACTCCCTATTTCGACTTCGTCCTTGGCCATGGTTTCGACAAGATCTACTATTACCATCACTGGATTCCTTCAAATCTGACGTATGTCGATGCCGATACTGACCATCAACATTTCTGCTACCATGCACGTCTCTTTCTTCCGAAACTGATAGTTTTCTTCTTTCCCGATCCGATAGTGGTGACAATCTTCTCCTCTCGAAATTTGATGGCGAAATTCTATGACCACTTTGATTTGAACCTGGCGATGCTCTTTGTCGAGTTTGATTTATATCCATCATGAGCCTTTCCAATCTACCAATTCCCTCATCAAACTTCTCATTGAATTTGTCACTAATTTGTTGCTCCATTTGTCCAGCATCTTCTCTTCGATACACATTTGCAACATTCTGATGAAGATTAGCTCTTCTTGGAGGCATTGTCGAATCTTCAACAAATCCAAACACACACTCCAACTAGCACAACTTTCAATGAGGCAAACCTACGCCCAAACTCCTATACTTCTGACTTGGCTCCGAACAGGCTCGGCTTAGCTATGATTGGCTAAGTCTAGCTCCGATACCAAATGACGTAGCGGAAATACCAAAATTGGATGAAACGGTGAAAAGTTGAATCGATGGATTGAAAATACCCAAGTGTCCAAATCCGTGGATCTCAAGAGATACCGGATTCTAGCTATCTCCAACACATTGATCGCGCACGATACCGTGTTAAAAGATCTACGATTCTTCTACGTTGATCTTGCGCACGAGATTACATGAATCGGCTTTAAAATCGTTGATTCGAGCACACTCGAATAACCGAAGATGGAGAAAGGAGTTAACACTCAACTTTCAATTTTAAAAGAGGCACAAAGCACTCAAAATTTTATTCAAAATCAACTAACTTCTACAAATGACCATCACCCGTCTATTTATAGAGATTTACAATACAACACAAACGACCTAACATTCACGACTTAACAACAGTTACATCATCACAATTTACAACAGGAACGACTTACGACCTACGACTTAAGATCACACGAGTTATAACATTCGACTTAAGAAAATACCAATAGCGACTTAAAGAAATAACACAAGAAAACATCGACTTAAGAAAATTCATGACTTAAGTAATTCTGGAGCTCATTTGCGACATAAGAATCTTCAGTAGCTTCGCGACTTAAGGATCTTCGACTTAGGGGTTTTGATGAATCTGCTCGCGACCTATGGAGGAACGACCTAAGGAATTCGCGACCTAAGGAATTCGCCACATAGGAAGCTCGCGACCCACTGTAGCTTTGCGACCTACTGGGGTTTCGCGACTTAGACCTTCTCGACATCAGAATTTTAGAAGTTCGCGACCTACGATGCAAGAGAACTGGAGCGACTCGCGACCAACGGAAATCGCGACATAGGCTGCTGGAGCGATTTCGTTCGCGACTAAGTGGAGCGGTTTCGACCTAAGGTAAGTCGTTTACCTTTATCTCGCGCTGCATCAACATGGCGCTGCAAAAGAATAAAATTTATGAGTGACAAATTTAATATAGTTATATCCATGTTTGAAATGAAGTAAACTAAAGAGTTCAACTAGTATTATTGAAATATCAATCAATATGCACATATCTATCTATGTAGGTGCATGCCTACTGACATTACGTGTACTAATCTACTAATATTATGTCTCATCCTCACTCTTCTTTTTCTCTCTTTCCATCAGCCAGTTCATTAATGGATGTATTTAATTCTCTACGTTCATATATGGTTAAGATGAATTTTCCTCGGTTAATTTCCTGTTGAATCTTTCTTAGTTTTAATTTTAACTGTAAAGTGTAAAATGTGAAGGATATATGGGAAAAACATACTAGTTTCTAATTGAACTAATGCTATATGACTGCATGATACTTAACAATTGCACAGCAAGAGAAACCAATACATTTGGTTTACCCTTAGCTGCAAAATTAAACTATAAAAAATAGTTGTGGAATTGTGAGCATTAACAAGTGCAAATGTCATATCATATACTTCACCGCTAACTTTATATTAAAAATGTTATTTTTGATGTATGTAAATAAAAAGGCACCGTGGTTATATTACAATAACTGAAACCTAAATTTATGCAAATAGGTATTCCACTTGCTTATATATTCTTACTTTATTTTCCAGTTTGTTACTAGCAATTTAGTCATGTGTGATGTTACTGGTACAGTCATCTACATTTGGGTACAAGCACCGATTAACCATAATATCTTTCTATTAGTTAAATTCTAGCTAATAAATACAGAAGTACAACTATATATGTTGAAGAGCCAACTTATATATTACTATATATTATTCATAAAAGAAATTATAAAGCAAACCAAGTCTTATATATTGAAACCTGAACAAACACATGCATATAATTCGACATCTAATTTACTTGCTGCTCAAAAAAGAAAATCAAAACCTTGTTTATTCTATTTCACCTTTATTGTATTCTCATAAATAAATGTTAACATTTCCATATTGAAGTTTACGAACAGAAAAGAGAGATCCATTTAACTGGTGAAAAGTGCTAGTCTCTCTTTAGTAGTAAAAGTCACTAATTAAATATCCAAAATGCAGGCCCATGCAAAAGAAGCTCCAATGCTTGAGAACAGTTCAAAGCTGCAGAGTTCTGAATCTAAAATGCATGACCACAAAGCAAACCTGGCAGTTTTTGGAAAAGCAACAGCTACTGCACTATCATCTGCAGAATCGCAGGACCCAAGAATAATCTATCAGCTTTTGCTTGCACTGATATGAAATTGTAGCATCCCGCCTTTTCGCACACTTTAAACCGCCACACGTGCCAATTCAAAGCATACGCAAGGACGGATTGTTATGCGGTAAATAAGAAAAAAACAGAGAAGAAATAAAACAAAATAGAATCTTACAGCGGAAGGATAAAATATAATAATCAATATACAGTTCATGATAACTGTTTACAAAATATTTATTTTACTTATACAATGAATATCAGAGTTACACATACCAATACAATCAATGCAGCGGAAATTTAGAGTGTGGTGCAATACTATAAATAATATAATACGGATTCTTCGTCTTCGTCCTCTAAAGCTAAAATCTTCGATCCTGAAACGCTCGGACTGACCCGAGCGAATTTGAAAAGACAAAAACACTCGAGTCAGACTAAAAGATCTTATGTGAGTTAAATTAACAGAAATAAATATGAGTATAGTAACTCAAGAGATGTTCGGGATTAACATCTCCTAAGGATCCGTTAAACTATTTACTATGTAGTATATTGCGCTATTATAATAGTGTCTATTTATAAAATAAACTTACTTTTTAATAGCGTTAAGGGGTTACCCATATAGCCCTTAACACAAATAATGCCAATAGTCTATACAGTACCATAATACCTCCTGATCGGGAAGCTACCAGAGGATACTCCATAGGTACGACACAAATAGAAACTCGTAGTAAAGGCTCGGTATGGTAGGTGACACGGCACAACTAGGCAATGCCAGGGTAGATATACCAATTGCTATCCAGGCTGGTGGAAACGCGTAGCCGCAGTTACCGCCCACCTCGAACTAACTCCC
Organism: Allium cepa; assembly: GCA_030765085.1. Classification (NCBI taxonomy): domain Eukaryota; kingdom Viridiplantae; phylum Streptophyta; class Magnoliopsida; order Asparagales; family Amaryllidaceae; genus Allium; species Allium cepa. Next base: position 691,017,218 of record CM060937.1, on the reverse strand, counting down.
CAAAATCAAAATATAGAAGTGGCCACTGAATCAATCCAAAATCAAAGTATAATATCGAAGAGGAGGGTCCGATCAGAGGAATGACCTCATTGGCCTGAGAATCGCTCCTGTTTTAGCCACCTTATGCCAACTCACGGGAGTCGGGTCCACGTATTTACCTTACCGGAAACGTCGCCACCACCTACTTCATTCTGGAATCTCCACCGTGTACACGGTTAGTCAAAGTGGTTTTCGGTATCGACAGAGAGTATGTCCATATCATATCCCGGTCTCTTTGCCAACTCATCGTTACTATAACACCGCGGTCATTTAAAAATAGGTTATACTTTAAAAATCAGAATAAACATTCCATTTCATAACCATGAATACGATATTATTTCAAAACCCAAAACCATATTTTATCACTTATACCAAATATAATTCTTTTCCAAAATAATAATGCTTTAACTTCATAACGTCTGAAAATCAAATATTTCAAAGCATAATATTTTGAAAATCATAATTTAAAACCATAACTTCTAAAAACTTGAATGGTTTGGACATTCAACGGTGTATGAATTAAATGGTTTAACTTGAATGTTACTTTGTAAAGAAAATAGTTCTCATGGCTTTACAAATACATTTCTTTATTAAAGTCTAAACCAAAATTTATATTATCTCTCTCAAGTTCCAAAACCACTTCAATTTATTTATATATACGTATATCCATTTTGAGTATCAATATTTCAAACTAAAGTCGGATTTTATGCTTTCAACAAATCAATTGTTCTATTAATTAGTCTTGAATATTCATATAAAATCCATAAATAATAAGACTTCAATTTCTAGTAATAAAATATATATATTTTTCCCAATTCAAATTATACTAGAATATTCATTTCAATTTATTTTGGGAAAAATCCAATTATAAATATCATATCTTAAAATTTCCAAACTTAACATTTAAACATATGATATAAATTATTAAACTTCATTTTCTTAATTTTTCTTCCATTTTAATAAAGATTTTTATACACCTTTTAATTTCAAAATTTTCAACTTCATATGTATATATATATATATATATATGGAAGAAAAATATTTATACAATATAAAATTTAAGATTATTATAAACCGTATTCCATCCAAACCATAGAAATCACATAAAAATAGTTATATATAGACCGCGGTGTCTGTATAAAATTTTCTATCCTATGGTCAAGTGATACGGATATTTATCATTTCAATCCGCAATTTAAAAGATATAAAAATTTGCGGTTATATATCATTTCAAACCACAATCCCGAATGAAATGAAATATGCATGATAATTTGAAATTTAATGATATCCAATAAACATCCATTCATCAACATCATCCATCATCCAAATCGCAATCATCAATCAATATCAATCAATAACAATATTATTTTTGGTACTACATAACAGGTAATACTGGCAATTTTATTCAAATTAAATTTAACAGCTATTAATCTACAGTCTATATTCAGAAATAAATTATATAACTATTAACTAGCAGTTCATATACAAACAAATAAATTTTAACTGTAAATTTATACGTAATAAATGAATTAAATTAACAGTTAAATTTAATAAATGCATTTCAACAAATATGAGTGAAATAAACATGCCAAATACTCATAAATAAATTTCTATTCATTTCTAAAATTAATTTAACAAACATAAAAGCTTCTAGTAGTTGTGAGTGGGTTAAAACACTCACCTTTTGAATTTAAATTGAATTCAAATTCAATTTAAACCCAAAAATTTGACAGTCTCCAAATTCATCCAAACTCATGCCAAAACGTCAGAAATTCCGATACAATCCCAGCAAAACAAACCGCGCGTGAATCCGAGCTCGTATGCAAAAGTTATGAAAATTTGAAAAATGGAAAATTCTGGTCTTGGGTCGACTTCGGGTTCGACTTCGGTGCGCCGCCTCAATTCCCCGGTGCTTGCTTGGAGTTTTCGCCAAAACGACCCGGATCGACCAGAGTCATTTTCTTCCTTACCCGAAGTTGCTCTAGGGTTTTCTCCCCTGAAACCCGAAGCGCGACCAGAAGCTGCTGCAGATCCGAATTTTTTTTTTTTTTTTTTTAAATTTGAATTTTTTTTTTTGAACTGACTGGATCTAGGGTTAGCCCCCATTGAAGTAGAAGAGAAGCTTGAAGAAGACGAACGTACAGCAAATAGACAATAGAATGGAGCTAGGGTTTATAACTGTATATTTATAGGTAGGGTTGGGTTAGAGTAGATAGACTAGATAGATGAACGTACGAAACAAACTAAGGCCCAAAAAGCCCGTTCTGACCCCGGAACGAAATTTGTCAAACCCATATATCCACATAGGTATTTTAAAATATTCTAAACGCGATGGAAAAAGTTTCACATCCAAATTTGATCGTATGAAGAAGTTATGCTGAAAACAAGATTTCCAAATTGATTTCAAATTGATTTTAATAGAATTGATTTTCAAGGCGTTTCGCGTCCGTACGATCAAACGACAGGTCCGATCGATACGAAACTTGAAACCCTATAATAATTCACCGATACGGATCCGATGAAACTGGTTTCATCGAAATCCGAGTCCGTGATCAAAATGGCTATTTTCAATATTCATTAATAAATTAAATAAATTATAAAAATCCAATTTTTTTACATCTAAATTCAAAAATTGACCAAATTTCTCCCTTTAAATTTTCTTAATTATTTACTCCAATTCTAAACAATTCAAGTGTCAATACATAGTTGTTCTATTCATCAATTTAGATGTTAATCCTTACTTAAAGGTTAAATTCCAATTTTTAATAAATTCAACATTATACGTTTGATTAAATTTATTAAATTCACTTTCTTTCTATTATTCAAAGTTATTGATGTCAATTTAATGAAACTAACATTGTCTCAATATCTATACATTAAAAATCTCAATTCTAAACTTAGATCTCAACTTATGAAATAGTTAAATAATAAATTTCATCTAAATCTACATCTTCCTACTATCTAAATATTTAGAAAAATTACTTACCACTTTTTATTGTAAATTTCTAAAATAGTAGATTTGTGTCATTTCTAGCCCTCTGGATATTTAATATTAACTAAAAGCAAATTTACATATAATTTCCATCGTCAATTATTTTATTGAATAAATCTTCAAAGGTTACTGCAATTAATCCCATTAATTGCAATAAATTCTAATAAATTTGACTCTATTTGATTACAACTCACAAATAAATCAATTATTACTCCCTACATAGTTAACGTTTCTTTTATATTCCAATACATTAATATTTATCCAATTTCAATCTTTTATTTGCATAAATTACTGTATTTCAATCTTATTGGAAATTTTGTTAACTTAACACTTGAATAAAACTTAAAACCTCAATTAATTCATTCCACTTCGGTTTCATTCTTAAGATTACACTAATTATTATATTATAAAAATGAAATTTTCCCTTGGTTACATCTTATTTATCCACTTACAAAAACTCCACACTAACTGAAATAATTTAGTGCATAAATTGAAATTGATTAAAAATAAACTTAACAGACAAATAGAATAAATACGTACAATAATTATTGTCATAAATCTTTTTTATAAGTCTACACATAATTATTACCTTACAATACGTTTTACGTTACTATAAAATTTATACACTCTTCCGTTACCAAATTAATAATTACTAAAGTAACGTTCATTCTTAATAACAACGTTGTACTATTCAACATATAAAAGGACTCCATTCCCCAAATACATTCATTTATATTTATTCCCTTAAAGTTCTCCTTTATTGACTAGACACATTAATTTAGATTCATTTACATCGAATGCCCTTCTTAGCTATATACTCAATACACGTTAAATCTACATAATTTTTACCCTTTTATTCAAATTCACTTATACCATCAATAACAAAATGTTGCCCTAAATTTAGATTCAATTATATACATTAGATAAATGGGTAAACTTTTGTAATTATCGCATATATGAAAATATTTTTATGCATACATTTCCACTTACTTACTATGCATTCATTTATTAAATTACTAATTGCCTTAGTCAACTTATCCCCTATTTACTACCAAATTTCAAATTTAATTATAGCTTATCAATACATAAAATTTACATAGGCAAAACAAATTTTATTACTATCTTAAGTCCATTTATTATTGACAACATTCATTAAATTTCCTTATCAATACTTATTGCATTGATTTATTCAGCGGTCACCTTTTATTTAGTTACTATCCATTTTACAATCCAATGTAAGTCTTCCACTATTTATTTTATGTTAAATGAATTCCATTCTACTTAATCTTTTTATTGATATTCACTAATTCAACCCTTATATCAGTTTCTTATATTTAACTTTAAATCAAATTGTGACAATCTACATTATCCAAATCTATTGTCATAAAATTTTATTGTTACACTAAATTACAACTACTATACCAAATTTCTACATTTATTCTCAAATAGATTAGAAATTATATTAATTCAATTCATTTAATATTATTAATTTAACGGGTCGTTACAATCTCCCCCACTCAAAACTTTTCGTCCCCGAAAAGAAAAAAGAAGGGAGAAGGAAGAATAAACAGTACATCTTATTTCAAATATTAACTTATAAACAATAATTTACTGGATTAATTTCCTTTAATGAAATATACCCGTTTATAATCATTACAACCTTTTATACTTAAATCATTAAAGTTTGGAAAATATTCAACAAAATTCTAAGTCCAAAATTTACGAAAATTTTTGGCAGAGTCTCCTTTGTACGGTGAGGCTCGGGAGAAAGTATAATATCAAAATATACAAATATATTACATATATTATCAAAATATTATATCCCAACACGGAAAAATAGCGCTTTAAACGTAATCCGAAAACGTACCTATTTGTCGGGCAATATACGCTTATTATTTTGGAACCAAAAGCAGTAGCAGTTGCTTCCATCACCTGTATTCACTTATATAATCTAAAAGGTTAAATATTTATTTTAAAGTGAACTATTCAAGTGGATTCAATCATTAATCAACCAAACAATTCAACAACCATCAACCTTACAAACAACATACATACACAACGAAGCAACCATTTAATCCATCAAACAAATAGTTGTTTGGGTTGAAACTTGAAATTTATATGAAATGAAATTAACTATCAAGTGCATCCTTTACTCAACAGTCTTAGATGGAACAAAGATAGATACTTATTCATTTAACCACTTCAAATTTCTTACCCAACAACATAAATCAAACAACACAATTCAAACCAACACCCAAATTTATTTATTATACATTTATCTCATGCTTCAATGGTTTGATTTTCTTTCTTTCATTTATGGAGTGATTTCTTTATTTCTTACAAATTTTCATTTTCCATTTATCACAAAATTCATTATATTTGTATTCCAATTTATTTACTAAAGTTTCTATCATCTATTTATACTACTTACCTTTACTTATAGTAAAATTTCCAATTTAACTTAAGTCTATACAATTAAATCTCATTAATAATAGCAAATTAATAGAATACCTTTATTACCTTACTCTTCACTTGTAAGATTTCCCTTTACATTTTCCTACTAACATTGCAACTTTTTATTATATGGTAAGTTATGTATGTTTTAAGAATGTAAGTGAAAATTTACAAGTTTCTTCTCCATTCCTTTAATTAATATATATTTGTTTTATAAATTACAATTTCGACTTACCTTTAATCTCATTCATTTATTTAATGTTGAAGTTTCCATTATATTTAATTACAGTAACCCTCTACTTACACTTAATTTATTAACCTTATACCTTGCATTCCTATAAGTGAAAGATTTTACTCATTCATTAACTATGGATTGCAGTCATTTATATTTTTCCTACTTTCCATTATATTAGAATAGGGGAAATTAAGGCGTACTTAAGTCAATAACCCTACAATCAAACTTTATAAATTAAGGAATTTCATTTTTTTTTACTTTCTTAAGGTTAAAATCACCTATTAATAATACAACCTTTAATTTTAGTAAAATTCCAATCATCACTTAAGTTAATACCATTAAATTCTTATTTATAATAGTAATTTATTGAATACTTCATTATTTCCAAAAATTCTACTTGCATAATATTCTATTCCACTCTTAATTTACATTTCAACTTTTTATACTTGGTAAGTTATTTATGTTAAAGAAAAAGCAAAAGAACTTATACAAGTTTAATCTCAATTCTTTTAATTCATTGATTTTCCAATAAATCTTTACCATTATTTATAATTTAAATTTTTAACTTCCTTTATACTTAGCATTAATTCTCTTACTTATTAGAGGTTTTCAATCCATTTATTACTTACTTTTTTTTTATTCCACTAAAATTTAACAATTAATTAATGGAAAATTTTAGAATTAAATTCCGGGTCAGATTTCAATTTATTTTAAAATAATAGATAATTAGTTTCCTACAACTTTATATCTCAATTATATTTAAAACAAACAAATTCAGATATTTCTAACATAAATCTGCAGTAGAATTTACTACAGTGGCCTTTCCCTTCGAAACTCGAAAATGAAAGTCGATGATGCGGCCGTCATCACCGAAATTATTTTCCAGCGACAGAGAGGAAAGTACAAACTTATTTTCTTCAAAATCCTCTTTAAACCAATTCTTTCGAATTATGCTAAATATTTATATAAGAAAATATTTATAAACCAAATCATTATATTTCATAAATCCTTTGAAAGAAGATTTCAAAAATCCCGGACTTAAGTTCTAAAATCTCCAATTTGATTTATTAAAATTCAACTTAGCTTTAATTCATTACAAATATTTTTATTACCTAACACCCAACTATAGCAACCAAAATATATGTTTATAAAAATATTTTTATATATAGAAAATATAATAGGCAAAGTTATTTCATTCGCCTATATTAAAAACAAATATTATGTCGGTCTGTCCTATTAAGTGTTTAGAAATCCCTATTGATGACATAGCGTCCCATGCATCAACCAGAATTTATAAATACAAAGTGGAACAGATTAACACAATATCAAAATCTTTTTATAAAACTAACAAATACGCTCTCTCATATATATACTCTCAGCGACTCCCATAGGGTATTATTACCCTATTAACAAAGAGTCAAACCCCACAAAGCCAAAGTTTATCGCTAAACCAAAGCTCTGATACCAACTGTAACATCCCGCCTTTTCGCACACTTTAAACCGACACACGTGCCAATTCAAAGCATACGCAAGGGCGGATTGTTATGGGGTAAATAAGAAAAAAACAGAGAAGAAATAAAACAAAATAGAATCTCACAGCGGAAGGATAAAATATAATAATCAATATACAGTTCACGATAACTATTTACAAAATATTTATTTTACTTATACAATGAATATTAGAGTTACACATACCAATACAATCAATGCAGCGGAAATTTAGAGTGTGGTGCAATACTATAAATAATATAATACAGATTCTTCGTCTTCGTCCTCTAAAGCTAAAATCTTCGATCCTGAAACGCTCGGACTGACCCGAGCGAATTTGAAAAGACAAAAACACTCAAGTCAGACTAAAAGATCTTATGTGAGTTAAATTAACAGAAATAAATATGAGTACAGTAACTCAAGAGATGTTCGGGATTAACATCTCCTAAGGATCCGTTAAACTATTTACTATGTAGTATATTGCGCTATTATAATAGTGTCTATTTATAAAATAAACTTACTTTTTAATAGCGTTAAGGGGTTACCCATATAGCCCTTAACACAAATAATGCCAATAGTCTATACAGTACCGTAATACCTCCTGATCGGGAAGCTACCAGAGGATACTCCATAGGTACGACACAAATAGAAACTCGTAGTAAAGGCTCGGTATGGTAGGTGACACGGCACAACTAGGCAATGCCAGGGTAGATATACTAATTGTTATCCAGGCTGGTGGAAACGCGTAGCCGCAGTTACCGCCCACCTCGGACTAACTCCCCAAAATCAAAATATAGAAGTGGCCACTGAATCAATCCAAAATCAAAGTATAATATCGAAGAGGAGGGTCCGATCAGAGGAATGACCTCATAGGCCTGAGAATCGCTCCTGTTTTAGCCACCTTATGCCAACTCACGGGAGTCGGGTCCACGTATTTACCTTACAGGAAACGTCGCCACCACCTACTTCATTCTGGAATCTCCACCGCGTATACGGTTAGTCAAAGTGGTTTTCGGTATCGACAGAGAGTATGTCCATATCCGATCCCGGTCTCTTTGCCAACCCATCGTTATTATAACACCGCGGTCATTTAAAAATAGGTTATACTTTAAAAATCAGAATAAACATTCCATTTCATAACCATGAATACGATATCATTTCAAAACCTAAAACCATATTTTATCACTTATCCCAAATATAATTCTTTTCCAAAATCATAATGCTTTAACTTCATAACGTCTGAAAATCAAATATTTCAAAGCATAATATTTTGAAAATCATAATTTAAAACCATAACTTCTAAAAACTTGAATGGTTTGGACATTCAACGGTGTATGAATTAAATGGTTTAACTTAAATGTTACTTTGTAAAGAAAATAGTTCTCATGGCTTTACAAATACATTTCTTTATTAAATTCTAAACCAAAATTTATATTATCTCTCTCAAGTTCCAAAACCACTTCAATTTATTTATATATACGTATATCCATTTTGAGTATCAATATTTCAAACTAAAGTCGGATTTTATGCTTTCAACAAATCAATTGTTCTATTAATTAGTCTTGAATATTCATATAAAATCCATAAATAATAAGACTTCAATTTCTAGTAATAAAATATATATATATTTCCCAATTCAAATTATACTAGAATATTCATTTCAATTTATTTTGGGAAAAATCCAATTATAAATATCATATCTTAAAATTTCCAAACTTAACATTTAAACATATGATATAAATTATTAAACTTCATTTTCTTAATTTTTCTTCCATTTTAATAAAGATTTTTATACACCTTTTAATTTCAAAATTTTCAACTTCATATGTATATATATATATATATATATATATATATATGGAAGAAAAATATTTATACAATATAAAATTTAAGATTATTATAAACCGTATTCCATCCAAACCATAGAAATCACATAAAAATAGTTATATATAGACCGCGGTGTCTGTATAAAATTTTCTATCCTATGGTCAAGTGATACGGATATTTATCATTTCAATCCGCAATTTAAAAGATATAAAAATTTGCGGTTATATATCATTTCAAACCACAATCCCGAATGAAATGAAATATGCATGATAATTTGCAATTTAATGATATCCAATAAACATCCATTCATCAACATCATCCATCATCCAAATCGCAATCATCAATCAATATCAATCAATAACAATATTATTTTTGGTACTACATAACAGGTAATACTGGCAATTTTATTCAAATTAAATTTAACAGCTATTAATCTACAGTCTATATTCAGAAATAAATTATATAACTGTTAACTAGCAGTTCATATACAAACAAATAAATTTTAACTGTAAATTTATACGTAATAAATGAATTAAATTAACAGTTAAATTTAATAAATGCATTTCAACAAATATGAGTGAAATAAACACGCCAAATACTCATAAATAAATTTCTATTCATTTCTAAAATTAATTTAACAAACATAAAAGCTTCTAGTAGTTGTGAGTGGGTTAAAACACTCACCTTTTGAATTTAAATTGAATTCAAATTCAATTTAAACCCAAAAATTTGACAGTCTTCAAATTCATCCAAACTCGTGCCAAAAGGTCCGAAATTCCGATACGATCCCAGCAAAACAAACCGCGCGTGAATCCGAGCTCGTATGCAAAAGTTATGAAAATTTGAAAAATGGAAAATTCTGGTCCTGGGTCGACTTCGGGTTCGACTTCGGTGCGCCGCCTCAATTCCCCGGTGCTTGCTTGGAGTTTTCGCCAAAACGACCCGGATCGACCCGAGTCATTTTCTTCCTGACCCGAAGTTGCTCTAGGGTTTTCTCCCCTGAAACCCGAAGCGCGACCAGAAGCTGCTGCAGATCCGAATTTTTTTTTTTTTTTTTTTAAAATTTGAATTTTTTTTTTTGAACTGACTGGATGTAGGGCTGGCCCCCATTGAAGTAGAAGAGAAGCTTAAAGAAGACGAACGTACAGCAAATAGACAATAGAATGGAGCTAGGGTTTATAACTGTATATTTATAGGTAGGGTTGGGTTAGAGTAGATAGACTAGATAGATGAACGTACAAAACAAATTAAGGCCCAAAAAGCCCGTTCTGACCCCGGAACGAAATTTGTCAAACCCATATATCCAGATAGGTATTTTAAAATATTCTGAACGCGATGGAAAAAGTTTCACGTCCAAATTTGATCGTATGAAGAAGTCATGCTGAAAACAAGATTTCCAAATTGATTTCAAATTGATTTTAATAAAATTGATTTTCACGGCGTTTCGCGTCCGTACGATCAAACGACAGGTCCGATCGATACGAAACTTGAAACCCTATAATAATTCACTGATACGGATCCGATGAAACTGGTTTCATCGAAATCCGAGTCCGTGATCAAAATGGCTATTTTCAATATTCATTAAATAAATTAAATAAATTATAAAAATCCAATTTTTTTACATCTAAATTCAAAAATTGACCAAATTTCTCCCTTTAAATTTTCTTAATTATTTACTCCAATTCTAAACAATTCAAGTGTCAATACATAGTTGTTCTATTCATCAATTTAGATGTTAATCCTTACTTAAAGGTTAAATTCCAATTTTTATAAATTCAACATTATACGTTTGATTAAATTTATTAAATTCACTTTCTTTCTATTATTCAAAGTTATTGATGTCAATTTAATGAAACTAACATTGTCTCAATATCTATACATTAAAAATCTCAATTCTAAACTTAGATCTCAACTTATGAAATAGTTAAATAATAAATTTCATCTAAATCTACATCTTCCTACTATCTAAATATTTAGAAAAATTACTTACCACTTTTTATTGTAAATTTCTAAACTAGTAGATTTGTGTCATTTCTAGCCCTCTGGATATTTAATATTAACTAAAAGCAAATTTACATATAATTTCCATCGTCAATTATTTTATTGAATAAATCTTCAAAGGTTACTGCAATTAATCCCATTAATTGCAATAAATTCTAATAAATTTGACTCTATTTGATTACAACTCACAAATAAATCAATTATTACTCCCTACATAGTTAACGTTTCTTTTATATTCCAATACATTAATATTTACCCAATTTCAATCTTTTATTTGCATAAATTACTGTATTTCAATCTTATTGGAAATTTTGTTAACTTAACACTTGAATAAAACTTAAAACCTCAATTAATTCATTCCACTTCGGTTTCATTCTTAAGATTACACTAATTATTATATTATAAAAATGAAATTTTCCCTTGGTTATATCTTATTTATCCACTTACAAAAACTCCACACTAACTGAAATAATTTAGTGCATAAATTGAAATTGATTAAAAATAAACTTAACAAACAAATAGAATAAACACGTACAATAATTATTGTCATAAATCTTTTTTATAAGTCTACACATAATTATTACCTTACAATACGTTTTACGTTACTATAAAATTTATACACTCTTCCGTTACCAAATTAATAATTACTAAAGTAACGTTCATTCTTAATAACAACGTTGTACTATTCAACATATAAAAGGACTCCATTCCCCAAATACATTCATTTATATTTATTCCCTTAAAGTTCTCCTTTATTGACTAGACACATTAATTTAGATTCATTTACATCGAATGCCCTTCTTAGCTATATACTCAATACATGTTAAATCTACATAATTTTTACCCTTTTATTCAAATTCACTTATACCATCAATAACAAAATGTTGCCCTAAATTTAGATTCAATTATATACATTAGATAAATGGGTAAACTTTTGTAATTATCGCATATATGAAAATATTTTTATGCATACATTTCCACTTACTTACTATGCATTCATTTATTAAATTACTAATTGCCTTAGTCAACTTATCCCTTATTTACTACCAAATTTCAAATTTAATTATAGCTTATCAATACATAAAATTTACATAGGCAAAACAAATTTTATTACTATCTTAAGTCCATTTATTATTGACAACATTCATTAAATTTCCTTATCAATACTTATTGCATTGATTTATTCAGCGGTCACCTTTTATTTAGTTACTATCCATTTTACAATCCAATGTAAGTCTTCCACTATTTATTTTATATTAAATGAATTCCATTCTACTTAATCTTTTTATTGATATTCACTAATTCAACCCTTATATCAGTTTCTTATATTTAACTTTAAATCAAATTGTGACAATCTACATTATCCAAATCTATTGTCATAAAATTTTATTGTTACACTAAATTACAACTACTATACCAAATTTCTACATTTATTCTCAATTAGATTAGAAATTATATTAATTCAATTCATTTAATATTATTAATTTAACGGGTCGTTACAATCTCCCCCACTCAAAACTTTTCGTCCCTGAAAAGAAAAAAGAAGGGAGAAGGAAGAATAAACAGTACATCTTATTTCAAATATTAACTTATAAACAATAATTTACCGGATTAATTTCCTTTAATGAAATATACCCGTTTATAATCATTACAACCTTTTATACTTAAATCAATAAAGTTTGGAGAATATTCAACAAAATTCTAAGTCCAAAATTTACGAAAAATTTTGGCAGTCTCCTTTGTACGGTGAGGCTCGGGAGAAAGTATAATATCAAAATATACAAATATATTACATATATTATCAAAATATTATATCCCAACACGGAAAAATAGCGCTTTAAACGTAATCCGAAAACGTACCTATTTGTCGGGCAATATACGCTTATTATTTTGGAACCAAAAGCAGTAGCAGTTGCGTCCATCACCTGTATTCACTTATATAATCTAAAAGGTTAAATATTTATTTTAAAGTGAACTATTCAAGTGGATTCAATCATTAATCAACCAAACAATTCAACAACCATCAACCTTACAAACAACATACATACACAACGAAGCAACCATTTAATCCATCAAACAAATAGTTGTTTGGGTTGAAACTTGAAATTTATATGAAATGAAATTAACTATCAAGTGCATCCTTTACTCAACAGTCTTAGATGGAACAAAGATAGATACTTATTCATTTAACCACTTCAAATTTCTTACCCAACAACATAAATCAAACAACACAATTCAAACCAACACCCAAATTTATTTATTATACATTTATCTTATGCTTCAATGGTTTGATTTTCTTTCTTTCATTTATGGAGTGATTTCTTTATTTCTTACAAATTTTCATTTTCCATTTATCACAAAATTCATTATATTTGTATTCCAATTTATTTACTAAAGTTTCTATCATCTATTTATACTACTTACCTTTACTTATAGTAAAATTTCCAATTTAACTTAAGTCTATACAATTAATTCTCATTAATAATAGCAAATTAATAGAATACCTTTATTACCTTACTCTTCACTTGTGAGATTTCCCTTTACATTTTCCTACTAACATTGCAACTTTTTATTATATGGTAAGTTATGTATGTTTTAAGAATGTAAGTGAAAATTTACAAGTGTCTTCTCCATTCCTTTAATTAATATATATTTGTTTTATAAATTACAATTTCGACTTACCTTTAATCTCATTCATTTATTTAATGTTGAAGTTTCCATTATATTTAATTACAGTAACCCTCTACTTACACTTAATTTATTAACCTTATAACTTGCATTCCTATAAGTGAAAGATTTTACTCATTCATTAACTATGGATTGCAGTCATTTATATTTTTCCTACTTTCTATTATATTAGAATAGGGGAAATTAAGGCGTACTTAAGTTAATAACCCTACAATCAAACTTTATAAATTAAGGAATTTCATTTTTTTTTTTTTACTTTCTTAAGGTTAAAATCATCTATTAATAATACAACCTTTAATTTTAGTAAAATTCCAATCATCACTTAAGTTAATACCATTAAATTCTTATTTATAACAGTAATTTATTGAATACTTCATTATTTCCAAAAATTCTACTTGCATAATATTCTATTCCACTCTTAATTTACATTTCAACTTTTTATACTTAGTAAGTTATTTATGTTAAAGAAAAAGCAAAAGAACTTATACAAGTTTAATCTCAATTCTTTTAATTCATTGATTTTCCAATAAATCTTTACCATTATTTATAATTTAAATTTTTAACTTCCTTTATACTTAGCATTAAGTCTCTTACTTATTAGAGGTTTTCAATCCATTTATTACTTACTTTTTTTTATTCCACTAAAATTTAACAATTATTTAATGGAAAATTTTAGAATTAAATTCCGGGTCAGATTTTAATTTATTTTGAAATAATAGATAATTATTTTCCTACAACTTTATATCTCAATTATATTTAAAACAAACAAATTCAGATATTTCCAACATAAATCTGCAGTAGAATTTACTACAGTGGCCTTTCCCTTCGAAACTCGAAAATGAAAGTCGATGATGCGGCCGTCATCACCAAAATTATTTTCCAATGACAGAGAGGAAAGTACAAACTTATTTTCTTCAAAATCCTCTTTAAACCAATTCTTTCAAATTATACTAAATATTTATATAAGAAAATATTTATAAACCAAATCATTATATTTCATAAATCCTTTGAAAGAAGATTTCAAAAATCCCGGACTTAAGTTCTAAAATCTCCAATTTGATTTATTAAAATTCAACTTAGCTCTAATTCATTACAAATATTTTTATTACCTAACACCCAACTATAGCAACCAAAATATATCTTTATAAAACTATTTTTATATATATAAAATATAATAGGCAAAGTTATTTCATTCACCTATATTAAAAACAAATATTATGTCGGTCTGTCCTATTAAGTGTTTAGAAATCCCTATTGATGACATAGCGTCCCATGCATCAACCAGAATTTATAAATACAAAGTGGAACAGATTAACACAATATCAAAATCTTTTTATAAAACTAACAAATACGCTCTCTCATATATATACTCTCAGCGACTCCCATAGGGTATTATTACCCTATTAACAAAGAGTCAAACCCCACAAAGCCAAAGTTTATCGCTAAACCAAAGCTCTGATACCAACTGTAACATCCCGCCTTTTCGCACACTTTAAACTGTAACGACCCGTATTTTCGCTACTTCGAAAATGAGAGATTTCGATCGATTTAAATTTAAAAAGGAGTTTAAATCTTAAAAAATATGATATATATAATAAATAATAGTGAAGAAGTTATATATTCTTATAGTTAATAAATTAAAAAAAAGTATGAATTTGGATTTTAGAACAAATCGACAAAAGTTAAGTTTTGTTAATAATAATTAAAGGCTTAAATAAATGGATTTAAATATCTATTTAAAAAAGGTAAATCTTATTTAAAACATCTAATAAAGATAATAAAAGTATGTTAAAAGATTTAAAAATTTGTTAATAATCGTTTTATAAAAATAACCAAAATTTGTCGCATTTTGTCAGTTTTGCATACACGGTAAAATTAGAGATTTTGATATTAATTAAATATGATTTTAGAATATAAAGAGACTTGTTTTAATTTATTTAAAGAAGTAAAAAGTTCATTTTTAAATTTGGTTTACTTCAATACATAGTTTAACTAAAACGTCAAAATGTGACCGTAAAACATTTCGTCGAAAAACGACGTTTTGTCAATTAAAAGTTGTCGCAACGTCGTCGCACCTTTATTTTCTTATATAGGAACATATATTCAAATAGTATAAGTATTAATTAATTCACTAATCAAGTTTACTTTTACTAAACATACTTAGAAAATTCTAGAATATAATTAAGAAAAGTAAGTAAGAAAAGTCAAAAGTAAACATCAAATCAACATCAAATCAAACCAAACATAATTATTACTTTACTTTACTTACTTCTTAAGTGAAAGTGACATAAAGCATGATTTGAAATGTGATGTTAAGTTAAAAAGTAAGTAAAGGGCATTTTGGTCATTTTACATAATAATATTTTATTTCAAACTTTTTCCTATAAATAGCCATGCATACCTCTTTCATTTTCACACAAATCTTTCTTTTCTTCTTCTTCCTTTAAGCTATTTTAATGGCTTCTCTCTTAAGAGAGGTAGGAGGGTTAAAAATAGTGGAGTGCTTAAGCACTAATCCACTTGTTACTCTCTAACCTCTTCTTAATTCACTTCTTCTTCTTCTCTTCTTAAAAAAAGGCCTTAGGCCATGAGTTTGGAAGTTGATAAAGGAAGGACGTGAGCAAAGCAAGTAAAGATGGAGATGGTCGAGCACTTGGAAGCATGGTTATGATAAGGTTTAGTGAAGCGTTGAATTAAATGAATGTTGGTAGGAAGTTAAACGTTTGGTTTAAAGGTGAGAAATTCTCATCGCTTTTGAATTTATATTTTGATTATGTTATAACAATCATATTTACACCCTTATGACATATGAATGTTTATACCAAATTGATTGTTAATATGGATGATTTGAAAATTTGTAAATTAAGTGAATTGTGATAATATATCCCGTTATGATATTAATAGTGAATGTTAGATTTGAAATCATATGCATGTGATTTGTTGAATGGATGTTATGTTAGTAATAAATATGAATATTGGATATGTTCATTTTGATTAAGTAATCACTTTGATTAGTAAGACCATATTTTAGTAATATGAGAAATTGTGGAAAAATAAGTCTCTTTTCATTTAGAAGTGAAATTAAAGTTAAAATGAAAGAGAATTTGAAATTTGAAGTGAAACGGATTTGAAAAGAATAGCTAATTAGAAATTGAAATTTAGATGAATAGTGAAATTGAAATTAAAATCGATTTTGAAAAAGTGAAGTTTAGTTTGAGATTAAATTGAAATTTAAATTGGAATTAGATTTGAAATCTAAGTTTTAAATGTGTTTAATTTGAGATTAGAATTGAAATTGAGTTAAAATTGGGTTGTAAAGTTTAATATTAAAATAATGGGAATATAATAATATTTTAATGTGGTAAGAGTGAAAATATATTTTAAAAGCTTTAAAAAGTGAAAACATTGATTTAAAATGGTTTCTAATCATTTTATAAGTATTGAAATCCAAATTGAATAAATTATTTCAAATGTTGAAAAATGAGTTAAAACTAGACGCGTCGCGCAACGGTAGTTCGCGATTTCGCGCCGAAAAAGTTCAAATGAATGTATAGAGTGGAATATTGCTCGGAATTCTTCGAGATAAGAAAATTCCGGACTATTATATCCATATCTTCTAAACGAAGAAAGAAACTCAAAGTTTCGATAAGTAGATTTTGAATTAAGTCCAAATCAATTTTCTAGAAAAATCGCGCTAGTGCAGTTTAGTGACCATAATAGAAAATCTGTTCGAATGAATGTTTTGAATTAAGGAAAAATATGGAATAAATTTGATAAATCTATTTAAATGATTTAAAAGAGATTTGGATTGGAAAATATGAATTATCGAATGTTTAAAAGTTGTTTTAATCAAATAAGCTTATATAGCACTTTCCGCAGCACTTTTATGCTGTGAATTATATAACTTTTGGAATATGAGTTTAAATGTAATGATGTTTCCCAGAATCAATTGTGAATGTTTTAAAAAGGATAATTAAGCGTTTTGAAAGATAATTTGGAATATTTATAAGCAATTCCAAAATAAGTTGAAAATCTGAGTATGCGGAAACGACTAGTACATTTGTCCCGCCTGTGAGATCTGGGAAGATAAAACAAGGTGTTTAACTAAGGTTAGGGATGGAGCAACCAGTGCCCTGAACTTACCTGGCCTATGTTTTCTTTTCTTAGGCGAGGGGTGGAACAGATCGAAAGGAAAGCCCGGATGCTCTCAAAATAAAAAGATTCTGTTAAGTTTTCCAAAATAAAAGAAGATTGGTATTATCCAAAAGTTAAGCAATCTCCAAAATGAATGATTTCTACGAACCTGTGAAGTTTAGAAAAGAATTTATAATGAATTTTAGGAATGAATTGGTAAATAAGAGTATTGGATTTTGACTTACAAGTGAGATATAAAAATGGAATTTATAAACACCGTTTTGTAAATCTGAAATCAATTTAAATTGATAAGTTAAATGTTAAAGGAATTATATTCGCGATTTTGGACAGTGAATAATCCTTTAGATTAAATGGATGTTTTGGAAGGTGATATTATAAAGGGAATGTTTTCCTTAAGTTAAAAGTTAAGAAATTTGGATCAAGAATTAAGTAAAGAAATCTGAGATATTTTCCAAAACAAAAGAATGAATTACTTAGAATTATCCTAAGTTAAAAGAAAGAGATTTCGAAATCATCCGAAAAGAATTTAAGTGAAAAGAGACTTAATAAATCCTATATTCTCATATTCACTTTTTATCGATGATTGGATTTCGAAGGAACCGGAGTCGGATTTGGTTAATTCCTATCCGAAAACCACTTCGAACCAATGTGTACATTCGAACGTGAAGACATGTTGAAGATGGTGATTGAAGACCGTGGATCTTCCTAGCGTGAGGACTGCTTGTTGATTTGCTCGGGTCGCACCCAATTATAGAGTTATATATAGCAGTGGTCTCCTCGTGATAGAGATTTTGCGGATTGCAAGGGCTTCTCGCCTAGTAATGGCCGAGGAAAGTACCTTCGGTTTGTCCTGTTCCTGGACAACTTGTATGGACGTTTGTCTGACGTTGCATTTCTAAAGATTACGTACATTGGTTTTTACAAACGTACATTAGTGGTGGCGGAGAAGGCAACTTCTCTTAGCTTAACACCCTCCTTGAGACATACGAGCTCAAGGGTTGCATTTTTGTGGAAGGCAATTAGTAGTTAACGGAAATGGCAATGTGGCATTCAAAGATTTGATATGTGCTTTGTGATAAGGTAATCGTAGCCTTAAGCCTCATCAAACCGGAAATGACCGAAACAGGATTAGATGCAGCAGGGCTATGTGGGTCATTCCCATTAGGGTATGATCATCCCCTTCTAGATATATTTCTTCCCGCTATGACGTCGGGATGTTAATTAATGTGGTGTATGCTAGAGGGCCCTCGATAAAGGTCGGTAACGACCGGGGGGTGACATATTCGGTACCATCTAGTTACAGAGGTGGGCCGGTCTTGTGTTGGTAGAGGGCAGATGTTCTGTGCCTCGGGACATCCATCTAGAGGTGTACCCATTTCGGAAGGTAGATCCTGCGCCTGGTCATTTGTATGGAAATCCATTCTCCAATAAGAACCTACGGTTTTGTTTGTATTGGCGTAATGAATAGCCTCGAAATGCTATATGGGTAACCATTTCGGATAAGATTAATAAGTTTATTTGCAAATGTTTTCAAAGAAATGTCATTAGAAATAATATCAAAGGTTTTGATATAAAAGTGTTTTAGTTATCATAAGGTAAAAACCCGTCCGTGTTTATGTGTGGGCGTGGTCTTATGAGATACTATTTATTTCAAAAGATTTTATCCAAAGGCTGATATATGACACTGTCATTTATTATTGAGTTTTTCTCACGCTGGTTTATCAAGCCTGATCCGGGTATTTTCAATACTTGGGTCAGATCCGAGTAGTTTCAGGATAGTCGAAGACGGTTGGAGTTTCCAGGGGAGAGCTGGAGATATTCATGGACGCATGAAGATATTCTTTCATCGCCTTTGCTTAGTGCATTTTGTTTGATGTTGTCAGCAATTGTAAGGGCAGGTTTTATAACTGTCCAAGCTGAATCTAGGTTAGACTCTGATATTGTATTTTAAAATTTTCCGCTGTAAATATTATTATTGAAATAATATATGTTATTCCATTCGTGTGAGATTCTGTTCTGTCTATTTTTCTTTATCACCCTTGATGATCCGTTTTTTCGTGCAATTTGAGTTGGACATGGGTGGTTTATTGTCGATTCAAAGGGTACGGGAAAACGGGCCGTCACACTTGGTATCAGAGCTGAAGGTTAAGCGAGAACCTTGGCTCTATTATGGGTAAATTCTCATCAGAGATAGGATTAGTAATATCCTAGGATGAGTAACTCATTAGAGATAGGGTTAGTAATGCCCTAGAATGAGTTATGAGAGTATTATATATATATGAGCGCGTATTTGTTAATTTTACAAAATGATTTTGTTTTAAAGAAATTGGTAAATGAAATAATTTTACCTTGGGTTTATATTATAAATACTAAAGAGGATATTATTATCTTTTGGGTTAAGGATTGATTGTAATTTAGCTTAGCAAAACTAAAATATGAATATCTTGTGATTAGAATTGCACAATTTGACTATAAGATATTTCATATAGGATCAGTTAGTTGAAAGCTAGAATTTAAAACTGTAATCATATACCCTTAGATACTTGGTATTAAGAAATAATAATTAAGTGATTATCATAATGGATGGATTTAAAAGCTAAGTACAAATATATTGTGAAGTAAAATTCACAAATTTGATTATAAGATATTTGATGATAATATTGAAGCTAGAAGTGTAATTAGAGGAAGTAAAGTGAAAATTTACACTTAGAAAAAATTCTTGTCAATAAGATAGAAAAGATAAGCCAAAATTGAAATTTTGGGTAAATATATTATGAAAGGATAAGTTCTATAACTTATAAATGAGTTAAGGTAATTTGAAATTTAGACACTTTGATTAGAAACAAGAGGTATAAGAAATATCATCCTAATATAAAATTTGAAATAATGATACATTTAGGGTAATATTTATAATTCAAAATGAAGTAAGATTAGAAGGAGGTAGTTTTGAATAATATGGTTAGTAGTTGAATGTTGGATGAAAATGTTTAAATAACAAATACCATGTGAATTAAGTTTCACAATTTGACTATAAGGTATTTGACGGATTTAAGGTTAAGAAATTTGATTTAGAAAATGGATAGGTAAATAAGTTAACTTTGTAAGAAAAAGGCATACATTTAGTAAAGTTGTCTTATTAAAATATGGATTAGATAAATAATATTAACTAAATGGAGACCTTAGGTAAAGAAAACTAGGGATTAAGTTTTATAACTTATTTATTTGGAATAATAGAATTCCACATTTGTTGAAGACGCTAATTAAAGTAAATGACGATTTGAAGATTTGGGATATGTATATATACTCTTAGGAAGTAAAGGTATATTATACAAGTTAAGTCATTTGTAAGCTTAAGTAATAATGGATTTAGAAGAAAGTAAATGGTTGTGAAATAAACTTGGATTAATAGAAGTTTGGAAGAAATGTATTAGGTAAAGATGAATGTGAATAAATACTTAAGTTAAACGTAGATCATTTTGGCACATAAATTTTGATCTAAGATTTGAGTACAAAACTTTGAGGTGTTTACACCAATCCGAAAAAGGATTTATCACTCAATTCTTGATGGCGAATATTGATGAGAGTTTGTGATTATGTACACGAGTTTTCTATCATAGTTGAGAGCTATGCAAGGAAAGCAAGGGTTTGTGATCAAGAAGTCTGATCAAAGTCCGCAGTAGAAAAATCGGGAGATCGATACTAGTTCGAAAGAAAAGTTGTGGATTTGAATAATAGATCGAATCAAATATCACATATAGTATGATGTGTTGGATCTGTCTACTTAGTAGTTGGATAGTTATCTTAAATAATAGGCACTAAGATATAGTAGTTAGAGTTATGATTTGGTATGTATATATATAGACCTCAGGTGTAGTACATGCTTAGGTCAGAGGATGGGTTATGTGGATGTATTCATTTATGTTGATATAGTTTGGTTGTTTTTGGAGGTATAGTCTTGTTTGATAGTTGGATACATTATCTTAAGTGTGCAGTACGCACTAGGATGGGAAGGATAGAAGTTTGACTTGATGTATGTATATATAATCTTAAGAAAGTGATAAGTACTCAGCTTAGTGTGGGGAATCTTTATATATGTTTGGCATCATTTGTTTTAGTGTTGTTATGATATCGGCCTTCTTCTTTTCTATCATCAATAGAAATAAGTCAAAATTTTTTGAGGATATGAGTATGAGATAGATTCCTTTATCTAACTTTCATTTCGAGGACGAAATGCTTTTAAGTAGGGGAGAATGTAACGACCCGTATTTTCGCTACTTCGAAAATGAGAGATTTCGATCGATTTAAATTTAAAAAGGAGTTTAAATCTTAAAAAATATGATATATATAATAAATAATAGTGAAGAAGTTATATATTCTTATAGTTAATAAATTAAAAAAAAGTATGAATTTGGATTTTAGAACAAATCGACAAAAGTTAAGTTTTGTTAATAATAATTAAAGGCTTAAATAAATGGATTTAAATATCTATTTAAAAAAGGTAAATCTTATTTAAAACATCTAATAAAGATAATAAAAGTATGTTAAAAGATTTAAAAATTTGTTAATAATCGTTTTATAAAAATAACCAAAATTTGTCGCATTTTGTCAGTTTTGCATACACGGTAAAATTAGAGATTTTGATATTAATTAAATATGATTTTAGAATATAAAGAGACTTGTTTTAATTTATTTAAAGAAGTAAAAAGTTCATTTTTAAATTTGGTTTACTTCAATACATAGTTTAACTAAAACGTCAAAATGTGACCGTAAAACATTTCGTCGAAAAACGACGTTTTGTCAATTAAAAGTTGTCGCAACGTCGTCGCACCTTTATTTTCTTATATAGGAACATATATTCAAATAGTATAAGTATTAATTAATTCACTAATCAAGTTTACTTTTACTAAACATACTTAGAAAATTCTAGAATATAATTAAGAAAAGTAAGTAAGAAAAGTCAAAAGTAAACATCAAATCAACATCAAATCAAACCAAACATAATTATTACTTTACTTTACTTACTTCTTAAGTGAAAGTGACATAAAGCATGATTTGAAATGTGATGTTAAGTTAAAAAGTAAGTAAAGGGCATTTTGGTCATTTTACATAATAATATTTTATTTCAAACTTTTTCCTATAAATAGCCATGCATACCTCTTTCATTTTCACACAAATCTTTCTTTTCTTCTTCTTCCTTTAAGCTATTTTAATGGCTTCTCTCTTAAGAGAGGTAGGAGGGTTAAAAATAGTGGAGTGCTTAAGCACTAATCCACTTGTTACTCTCTAACCTCTTCTTAATTCACTTCTTCTTCTTCTCTTCTTAAAAAAAGGCCTTAGGCCATGAGTTTGGAAGTTGATAAAGGAAGGACGTGAGCAAAGCAAGTAAAGATGGAGATGGTCGAGCACTTGGAAGCATGGTTATGATAAGGTTTAGTGAAGCGTTGAATTAAATGAATGTTGGTAGGAAGTTAAACGTTTGGTTTAAAGGTGAGAAATTCTCATCGCTTTTGAATTTATATTTTGATTATGTTATAACAATCATATTTACACCCTTATGACATATGAATGTTTATACCAAATTGATTGTTAATATGGATGATTTGAAAATTTGTAAATTAAGTGAATTGTGATAATATATCCCGTTATGATATTAATAGTGAATGTTAGATTTGAAATCATATGCATGTGATTTGTTGAATGGATGTTATGTTAGTAATAAATATGAATATTGGATATGTTCATTTTGATTAAGTAATCACTTTGATTAGTAAGACCATATTTTAGTAATATGAGAAATTGTGGAAAAATAAGTCTCTTTTCATTTAGAAGTGAAATTAAAGTTAAAATGAAAGAGAATTTGAAATTTGAAGTGAAACGGATTTGAAAAGAATAGCTAATTAGAAATTGAAATTTAGATGAATAGTGAAATTGAAATTAAAATCGATTTTGAAAAAGTGAAGTTTAGTTTGAGATTAAATTGAAATTTAAATTGGAATTAGATTTGAAATCTAAGTTTTAAATGTGTTTAATTTGAGATTAGAATTGAAATTGAGTTAAAATTGGGTTGTAAAGTTTAATATTAAAATAATGGGAATATAATAATATTTTAATGTGGTAAGAGTGAAAATATATTTTAAAAGCTTTAAAAAGTGAAAACATTGATTTAAAATGGTTTCTAATCATTTTATAAGTATTGAAATCCAAATTGAATAAATTATTTCAAATGTTGAAAAATGAGTTAAAACTAGACGCGTCGCGCAACGGTAGTTCGCGATTTCGCGCCGAAAAAGTTCAAATGAATGTATAGAGTGGAATATTGCTCGGAATTCTTCGAGATAAGAAAATTCCGGACTATTATATCCATATCTTCTAAACGAAGAAAGAAACTCAAAGTTTCGATAAGTAGATTTTGAATTAAGTCCAAATCAATTTTCTAGAAAAATCGCGCTAGTGCAGTTTAGTGACCATAATAGAAAATCTGTTCGAATGAATGTTTTGAATTAAGGAAAAATATGGAATAAATTTGATAAATCTATTTAAATGATTTAAAAGAGATTTGGATTGGAAAATATGAATTATCGAATGTTTAAAAGTTGTTTTAATCAAATAAGCTTATATAGCACTTTCCGCAGCACTTTTATGCTGTGAATTATATAACTTTTGGAATATGAGTTTAAATGTAATGATGTTTCCCAGAATCAATTGTGAATGTTTTAAAAAGGATAATTAAGCGTTTTGAAAGATAATTTGGAATATTTATAAGCAATTCCAAAATAAGTTGAAAATCTGAGTATGCGGAAACGACTAGTACATTTGTCCCGCCTGTGAGATCTGGGAAGATAAAACAAGGTGTTTAACTAAGGTTAGGGATGGAGCAACCAGTGCCCTGAACTTACCTGGCCTATGTTTTCTTTTCTTAGGCGAGGGGTGGAACAGATCGAAAGGAAAGCCCGGATGCTCTCAAAATAAAAAGATTCTGTTAAGTTTTCCAAAATAAAAGAAGATTGGTATTATCCAAAAGTTAAGCAATCTCCAAAATGAATGATTTCTACGAACCTGTGAAGTTTAGAAAAGAATTTATAATGAATTTTAGGAATGAATTGGTAAATAAGAGTATTGGATTTTGACTTACAAGTGAGATATAAAAATGGAATTTATAAACACCGTTTTGTAAATCTGAAATCAATTTAAATTGATAAGTTAAATGTTAAAGGAATTATATTCGCGATTTTGGACAGTGAATAATCCTTTAGATTAAATGGATGTTTTGGAAGGTGATATTATAAAGGGAATGTTTTCCTTAAGTTAAAAGTTAAGAAATTTGGATCAAGAATTAAGTAAAGAAATCTGAGATATTTTCCAAAACAAAAGAATGAATTACTTAGAATTATCCTAAGTTAAAAGAAAGAGATTTCGAAATCATCCGAAAAGAATTTAAGTGAAAAGAGACTTAATAAATCCTATATTCTCATATTCACTTTTTATCGATGATTGGATTTCGAAGGAACCGGAGTCGGATTTGGTTAATTCCTATCCGAAAACCACTTCGAACCAATGTGTACGTTCGAACGTGAAGACATGTTGAAGATGGTGATTGAAGACCGTGGATCTTCCTAGCGTGAGGACTGCTTGTTGATTTGCTCGGGTCGCACCCAATTATAGAGTTATATATAGCAGTGGTCTCCTCGTGATAGAGATTTTGCGGATTGCAAGGGCTTCTCGCCTAGTAATGGCCGAGGAAAGTACCTTCGGTTTGTCCTGTTCCTGGACAACTTGTATGGACGTTTGTCTGACGTTGCATTTCTAAAGATTACGTACATTGGTTTTTACAAACGTACATTAGTGGTGGCGGAGAAGGCAACTTCTCTTAGCTTAACACCCTCCTTGAGACATACGAGCTCAAGGGTTGCATTTTTGTGGAAGGCAATTAGTAGTTAACGGAAATGGCAATGTGGCATTCAAAGATTTGATATGTGCTTTGTGATAAGGTAATCGTAGCCTTAAGCCTCATCAAACCGGAAATGACCGAAACAGGATTAGATGCAGCAGGGCTATGTGGGTCATTCCCATTAGGGTATGATCATCCCCTTCTAGATATATTTCTTCCCGCTATGACGTCGGGATGTTAATTAATGTGGTGTATGCTAGAGGGCCCTCGATAAAGGTCGGTAACGACCGGGGGGTGACATATTCGGTACCATCTAGTTACAGAGGTGGGCCGGTCTTGTGTTGGTAGAGGGCAGATGTTCTGTGCCTCGGGACATCCATCTAGAGGTGTACCCATTTCGGAAGGTAGATCCTGCGCCTGGTCATTTGTATGGAAATCCATTCTCCAATAAGAACCTACGGTTTTGTTTGTATTGGCGTAATGAATAGCCTCGAAATGCTATATGGGTAACCATTTCGGATAAGATTAATAAGTTTATTTGCAAATGTTTTCAAAGAAATGTCATTAGAAATAATATCAAAGGTTTTGATATAAAAGTGTTTTAGTTATCATAAGGTAAAAACCCGTCCGTGTTTATGTGTGGGCGTGGTCTTATGAGATACTATTTATTTCAAAAGATTTTATCCAAAGGCTGATATATGACACTGTCATTTATTATTGAGTTTTTCTCACGCTGGTTTATCAAGCCTGATCCGGGTATTTTCAATACTTGGGTCAGATCCGAGTAGTTTCAGGATAGTCGAAGACGGTTGGAGTTTCCAGGGGAGAGCTGGAGATATTCATGGACGCATGAAGATATTCTTTCATCGCCTTTGCTTAGTGCATTTTGTTTGATGTTGTCAGCAATTGTAAGGGCAGGTTTTATAACTGTCCAAGCTGAATCTAGGTTAGACTCTGATATTGTATTTTAAAATTTTCCGCTGTAAATATTATTATTGAAATAATATATGTTATTCCATTCGTGTGAGATTCTGTTCTGTCTATTTTTCTTTATCACCCTTGATGATCCGTTTTTTCGTGCAATTTGAGTTGGACATGGGTGGTTTATTGTCGATTCAAATGGTACGGGAAAACGGGCCGTCACATAAACCGACACACGTGCCAATTCAAAGCATACGCAAGGGCGGGTTGTTATGGGGTAAATAAGAAAAAAACATAGAAGAAATAAAACAAAATAGAATCTCACAGCGGAAGGATAAAATATAATAATCAATATACAGTTCACGATAACTGTTTACAAAATATTTATTTTACTTATACAATGAATATCAGAGTTACACATACCAATACAATCAATGCAGCGGAAATTTAGAGTGTGGTGCAATACTATAAATAATATAATACGGATTCTTCGTCTTCGTCCTCTAAAGCTAAAATCTTCGATCCTGAAACGCTCGGACTGACCCGAGCGAATTTGAAAAGACAAAAACACTCAAGTCAGACTAAAAGATCTTATGTGAGTTAAATTAACAGAAATAAATATGAGTACAATAACTCAAGAGATGTTCGGGATTAACATCTCCTAAGGATCCGTTAAACTATTTACTATGTAGTATATTGCGCTATTATAATAGTGTCTATTTATAAAATAAACTTACTTTTTAATAGCGTTAAGGGGTTACCCATATAGCCCTTAACACAAATAATGCCAATAGTCTATACAGTACCGTAATACCTCCTGATCGGGAAGCTACCAGAGGATACTCCATAGGTACGACACAAATAGAAACTCGTAGTAAAGGCTCGGTATGGTAGGTGACACGGCACAACTAGGCAATGCCAGGGTAGATATACCAATTGCTATCCAGGCTGGTGGAAACGCGTAGCCGCAGTTACCGCCCACCTCGGACTAACTCCCCAAAATCAAAATATAGAAGTGGTCACTGAATCAATCCAAAATCAAAGTATAATATCGAAGAGGAGGGTCCGATCAGAGGAATGACCTCATTGGCCTGAGAATCGCTCCTGTTTTAGCCACCTTATGCCAACTCACGGGAGTCGGGTCCACGTATTTACCTTACAGGAAACGTCGCCACCACCTACTTCATTCTGGAATCTCCACCGCGTACACGGTTAGTCAAAGTGGTTTTCGGTATCGACAGAGAGTATGTCCATATCCGATCCCGGTCTCTTTGCCAACCCATCGTTAGTATAACACCGCGGTCATTTAAAAATAGGTTATACTTTAAAAATCAGAATAAACATTCCATTTCATAACCATGAATACGATATCATTTCAAAACCCAAAACCATATTTTATCACTTATCCCAAATATAATTCTTTTCCAAAATCATAATGCTTTAACTTCATAACGTCTGAAAATCAAATATTTCAAAGCATAATATTTTGAAAATCATAATTTAAAACCATAACTTCTAAAAACTTGAATGGTTTGGACATTCAACGGTGTATGAATTAAATGGTTTAACTTAAATGTTACTTTGTAAAGAAAATAGTTCTCATGGCTTTACAAATACATTTCTTTATTAAAGTCTAAACCAAAATTTATATTATCTCTCTCAAGTTCCAAAACCACTTCAGTTTATTTATATATACGTATATCCATTTTGAGTATCAATATTTCAAACTAAAGTCGGATTTTATGCTTTCAACAAATCAATTGTTCTATTAATTAGTCTTGAATATTCATATAAAATCCATAAATAATAAGACTTCAATTTCTAGTAATAAAATATATATATTTTTCCCAATTCAAATTATACTAGAATATTCATTTCAATTTATTTTGGAAAAAATCCAATTATAAATATCATATCTTAAAATTTTCAAACTTAACATTTAAACGTATGATATAAATTATTAAACTCCATTTTCTTAATTTTTCTTCCATTTTTAATAAAGATTTTTATACACCTTTTAATTTCAAAATTTTCAACTTCATATGTATATATATATGGAAGAAAAATATTTATACAATATAAAATTTAAGATTATTATAAACCGTATTCCATCCAAACCATAGAAATCACATAAAAATAGTTATATATAGACCGCGGTGTCTGTATAAAATTTTCTATCCTATGGTCAAGTGATACGGATATTTATCATTTCAATCCGCAATTTAAAAGATATAAAAATTTGCGGTTATATAACATTTCAAACCACAATCCCGAATGAAATGAAATATGCATGATAATTTGCAATTTAATGATATCCAATAAACATCCATTCATCAACATCATCCATCATCCAAATCGCAATCATCAATCAATATCAATCAATAACAATATTATTTTTGGTACTACATAATAGGTAATACTGGCAATTTTATTCAAATTAAATTTAACAGCTATTAATCTACAGTCTATATTCAGAAATAAATTATATAACTGTTAACTAGCAGTTCATATACAAACAAAAAAATTTTAACTGTAAATTTATACGTAATAAATGAATTAAATTAACAGTTAAATTTAATAAATGCATTTCAACAAATATGAGTGAAATAAACATGCCAAATACTCATAAATAATTTTCTATTCATTTCTAAAATTAATTTAACAAACATAAAAGTTTCTAGTAGTTGTGAGTGGGTTAAAACACTCACCTTTTGAATTTAAATTGAATTCAAATTCAATTTAAACCCAAAAATTTGACAGTCTCCAAATTCATCCAAACTCGTGCCAAAACGCCAGAAATTCCGATACGATCCCAGCAAAACAAACCGCGCGTGAATCCGAGCTCGTATGCAAAAGTTATGAAAATTTGAAAAATGGAAAATTTTCGTCCTGGGTCAACTTCGGTGCGCCGCCTCAATTCCCCGGTGCTTGCTTGGAGTTTTCGCCAAAACGACCCGGATCGACCAGAGCCATTTTCTTCCTGACCCGAAGTTGCTCTAGGGTTTTCTCCCCTGAAACCCGAAGCGCGACCAGAAGCCGCTGCAGATCCGAATTTTTTTTTTTTTTTTTTTTTAAATATGAATTTTTTTTTTGAACTGACTGGATCTAGGGCTGGCCCCCATTGAAGTAGAAGAGAAGCTTAAAGAAGACGAACGTACAGCAAATAGACAATAGAATGGAGCTAGGGTTTATAACTGTATATTTATAGGTAGGGTTGGGTTAGAGTAGATAGACTAGATAGATGAACGTACGAAACAACCTATGGCCCAAAAAGCCCGTTCTGACCCCGGAACGAAATTTGTCAAACTCATATATCCAGATAGGTATTTTAAAATATTCTGAACGCGATGGAAAAAGTTTCACGTCCAAATTTGATCGTATGAAGAAGTTATGCTGAAAACAAGATTTCCAAATTGATTTCAAATTGATTTTAATAAAATTGATTTTCAAGGCGTTTCGCGTCCGTACGATCAAACGACAGGTCCGATCGATACGTAACTTGAAACCCTATAATAATTCACCGATATATATCCGATGAAACTGGTTTCATCGAAATCCGAGTCCGTGATCAAAATGGCTATTTTCAATTTTCATTAAAAAAATTAAATAAATTATAAAAATCCAATTTTTTTACATCTAAATTCAAAAATTGACCAAATTTCTCCCTTTAAATTTTCTTAATTATTTACTCCAATTCTAAACAATTCAAGTGTCAATACATAGTTGTTCTATTCATCAATTTAGATGTTAATCCTTACTTAAAGGTTAAATTCCAATTTTTAATAAATTCAACATTATACGTTTGATTAAATTTATTAAATTCACTTTCTTTCTATTATTCAAAGTTATTGATGTCAATTTAATGAAACTAACATTGTCTCAATATCTATACATTAAAAATCTCAATTCTAAACTTAGATCTCAACTTATGAAATAGTTAAATAATAAATTTCATCTAAATCTACATTTTCCTACTATCTAAATATTTAGAAAAATTACTTACCACTTTTTATTGTAAATTTCTAAACTAGTAGATTTGTGTCATTTCTAGCCCTCTGGATATTTAATATTAACTAAAAGCAAATTTACATATAATTTCCATCGTCAATTATTTTAGTGAATAAATCTTCAAAGGTTACTGCAATTAATCCCATTAATTGCAATAAATTCTAATAAATTTGACTCTATTTGATTACAACTCACAAATAAATCAATTATTACTCCCTACATAGTTAACGTTTCTTTTATATTCCAATACATTAATATTTACCCAATTTCCATCTTTTATTTGCATAAATTACTGTATTTCAATCTTATTGGAAATTTTTATAACTTAACACTTGAATAAAACTTAAAACCTCAATTAATTCATTCCACTTCGGTTTCATTCTTAAGATTACACTAATTATTATATTATAAAAATGAAATTTTCCCTTGGTTACATCTTATTTATCCACTTACTAAAACTTCACACTAACTGAAATAATTTAGTGCATAAATTGAAATTGATTAAAAATAAACTTAACAAACAAATAGAATAAATACGTACAATAATTATTGTCATAAATCTTTTTTATAAGTCTACACATAATTATTACCTTACAATACGTTTTACGTTACTATAAAATTTATACACTCTTCCGCTCCCAAATTAATAATTACTAAAGTAACGTTCATTCTTAATAACAACGTTGTACTATTCAACATATAAAAGGACTCCATTCCCCAAATACATTCATTTATATTTATTCCCTTAAAGTTCTCTTTTATTGACTAGACACATTAATTTAGATTCATTTACATCGAATGCCCTTCTTAGCTATATACTCAATACATGTTAAATCTACATAATTTTTACCCTTTTATTCAAATTCACTTATACCATCAATAACAAAATGTTGCCCTAAATTTAGATTCAATTATATACATTAGATAAATGTGTAAACTTTTGTAATTATCCCATATATGAAAATATTTTTATGCATACATTTCCACTTACTTACTATGCATTCATTTATTAAATTACTAATTGCCTTAGTCAACTTATCCCCTATTTACTACCAAATTTCAAATTTAATTATAGCTTATCAATACATAAAATTTACATAGGAAAAACAAATTTTATTACTATCTTAAGTCCATTTATTATTGACAACATTCATTAAATTTCCTTATCAACACTTATTGCATTGATTTATTCAGCGGTCACCTTTTATTTAGTTACTATCCATTTTACAATCCAATGTAAGTCTTCCACTATTTATTTTATATTAAATGAATTCCATTCTACTTAATCTTTTATTGATATTCACTAATTCAACCCTTATATCAGTTTCTTATATTTAACTTTAAATCAAATTGTGACAATCTACATTATCCAAATCTATTGTCATAAAATTTTATTGTTACACTAAATTACAACTACTATACCAAATTTCTACATTTATTCTCAATTAGATTAGAAATTATATTAATTCAATTCATTTAATATTATTAATTTAACGGGTCGTTACAGAAATACTCTTAACTTCTTTTTTATCAAGAAAATTTTCCAATAATAATTTTTACTATATACTATGAAAATTTGGAAATTACTATTGTTCGAAGTATCATTGTTTTTATGCTTTGAAGGAGGAAGCCGAGAAATCATTCACTTCAAACTTGTTGCCATACTCGATGATGTTGAGGCGGAGATAACAAACATCCATCTATCTTTTTTGACAAGTCAAAACTAGTATTATTTATTCATTTTTCATTTCATTCAATTATCTTGTGCAGATGAACTTTGAAATATTCCAGAAGTACGCCTTGAATACCACTCTTTTATCAGTTACAGTAAGTTTTCATTTTTTTAAAGTCGAAAAAGTATTAGTTTGCACATTAAGTTACAACTTGTTAAATTTTAGACATGTAAAAGTACAGGAAAGCAACAAAAAGATCACAACACCTATACTCTTTTAATTAGTAGTGCGAGTTTTATATGATTTCTTGTTCAGCCTAATCCAACACTCACATGGTAGTGCCTGGGTTGATTTTCATGAGATGATCAATATCCGTTAAAAAAAGGTTATGTGCTTACATAGGCATTTTTTGTATCAGTATAGGCTTAGACTTTTCAATGCCCGGCTTGGCTACTATGGTTAATTTTTCTCTTTTGTAAGGAACTCTTAAGCTTCATAATGCAAATTCAAAACATATGTAATCCAAACGGATGGCTGTGACTATAGACTGGAAGGGAAAGTGGTGCATCCACAGAAGCAAACTGCGCTAAATCAGAGGGACTAAGCACACACAGAAAAGTTGGGCATGCATAAATGAGCTGACGCAATGTGGTTCCTATATGGGCAGGCTGCAGTAGAGGATAGAGAAGAATATGTGACCTCTCCCACTTAAAAGATGAAAACTTGAGCGGCTGAGTGAGGCGAGACTCGTGAGAACTGGCGAGGGAGGTAAAATGAAGCAAGAGACTAGCGAAGTTTCAGGTTGGCGATAAGCATGCTTGTATTGAACTGATGTGGACGTATCTAGAGATGCATATGCTGGTCTTGAGAACTAATGAGTAAACAACGCTGGTCACATGAAATTGAGAAAGGTGATGCAGCATTCGGACTAACAACTCTAAAGTGAGGGTTGAAGCACCGCACAGAGACTGATCATGCTGGTGCAGTCTTGTAATTAAGACAACAGTATTGAATAGTTGTAATAAATTTTATTCGATAATAGAGATGTGTCATTGTCATAACTATATAAACACTATTAGCATGTAGTCTTATAAATATTGTACATGCAACAGCCAATCAGACATCAAAGACCTTTGAAGAATCACTGAAATCAATTATCATCATCATACAAGCAGGGGTCTGAGTGTGTGTGTGTATACAGGTAATATGCACATGCACAGCTGAATAGTAGAAAAGAACAATACAGTCACATTATGTATAGATTTATATCACTAATACACACCCTCAAACCAAAGTCTCTCTTCATCTGATTTCTTCTTTCTCCTTTTCTTCTACACCTTCCACATTCAGTTCTCCTCTCAATCTAAGAAAGCGAGTTGATGATAAGGGTTTAGTTAATATGTCTGCTCTTTGATATAATGCGGGAATGTGATTTATGCAGATGTCTCCTTTTGCTACTTGCTCTCTCACGGAGTATAAGTCTAGCTCAATGTGCTTTGTTCTCGAGTGAAGAATTGGATTGGCAGCTAATAGAACAGTACTGGAGTTGTCACACCATACAATTGAAGATCCGGTTGTAAGCTCAAGCACTTCTGAAAGAAGTGACTTAATCCATATTATCTCTGAAACTACAGCAGCTACACTACGATATTCTGCTTCAATGGAAGATCTTGATACCGTAGTCTGCTTCTTCGAACACCAAGATACAATATTCTTCCCAACGTACACACAATAGCCACTGACTGATCTACGGTCATCTCTATCTGCTGCCTAATCAGCATCTGCAAAGGCACTGATCTTCAGCGTTTCGGTGGGATAAAGCTTTAGTCCATAATGTACTGTTCCAGCTAGATATTTGAGCACTCGTTTCACAGTTTTCCAATGTTCCCTGGGCTTTGCGTGTATTGACAAATTTTATTTACACTAAAAGAAATTTCAGGTCTTATGATGGTTGTGTATTGCAAAGCACCCACTATACTCCTACAATGGTGAGGATCATCTATAGGGTCTCCAGATTCTTTAGTTAGTTGCTGATTTGTAGCCATAGGTGTAGTTGAGGCCTTTGCTTTGTCCATGCCTTCTCTTCTAAGTACATTTTGAATATAATTCATTTGACTCAAGTGAAATCCACCATCTTCTATTCTCTTTACTTCAATTCCAAGAAAGAAGTTCAGATCTCCAAGCTCTTTCAACTTAAATTGCTCATTTAAATAGCATGTAAGTTGATTTATCTCAGATAGGCTACTTCCCATTACTATAAAATCATCCACATATACTAAAACATACATGATACTACTGTTGCTTCCCTTGATGAACAAAGAGCAATCAGATTTTGTAGGACTGAACCCTAGCTTCATCAATTTGCCCTTAAGCTTTTCAAACCAAACACGAGGTGCCTGCTTCAATCCATATATTGCC
Organism: Allium cepa; assembly: GCA_030765085.1. Lineage (NCBI taxonomy): Eukaryota > Viridiplantae > Streptophyta > Magnoliopsida > Asparagales > Amaryllidaceae > Allium > Allium cepa. The sequence continues at coordinate 690,982,431 of CM060937.1, read as the reverse complement.
TTATTCAATTTACATACTAACTGAGGTCTGCTGATGTCTTCAAACCCCTTGGGTTGTTCCATATATACCTCTTCTTCTAGCTCTCCATTCAAAAGATCATTATGAACATCTAACTGTTTAACTGGCCACTTGTTGCATAGTGCAATGGTAAGCATGATTCTGATTGTGGTAGGCTTTATCACAGGTGAAAAAAGTCTCTCTGAAGTCGAATCCAGGTAGTTGTGTATATCCCTTAGCTATGAGTCTAGCTTTATGCTTGGCTATGGTTCCATTAGCATTATATTTCAGTTTGTATGTCCATCTACATCCTACTGCAGTTTTGTTTCTTCGTAAATCCACCAATTTCCATGTATTATTGTTCACCAAAGCTTTATACTCCTCTTCCATGGTCATTCTCCACTTAGCATGCTTCACTACTTGAATATAATCTGTTGGTTCTACTGTCACACCTTGAATTGTATACACCTTTGGTTTGAAAATACCACTTTTCCTTTTGGTCATCATATGATGACCCTGTTGTTGCACTATTTCTCTTGCTGTTGCTTCTCTTGAAGCCTCACTGGTGCTGGTATTTGAGATTTGATCCATTGTAGGTAAATGATGCATATCAGTTGTATCTCTGCCATCTTCCTCTTCAAGGCTCTGAGTGTGAAGCCTGCTATTGTCTGTGTTCTTTCCTGGTGAAGTGATTGATTCTAGTTCACTTTGAATATCTCCCTCTTCTTCTCTTGTTATTGATGCCGAAGGCTGTTCCTCTCGGAGTATATGTAATGGTATGGGAAATATTGATCTCTGAGTATTTGTTACTTTTCTTGTGCACTTTATTTTATTTTCAGCAAATGGAAAAAAAATTCATTAAACATAACGTGTCTTGACATGATTATTTTCTCTTCTTGAGTCAAACATTTATGCCCCTTCTGTCTTGTCCCATAGCCAAGAAAAGTGCATGGACTTGATCTGAAATCAAGCTTGTGTGGGTTGTAAGGTCGCAGCAGTGGAAAGCATAAGAAACCAAATGATTTTAACCTTTGGTAATCAGGTTTTACGCCATATAGAACCTCATGTGGACAACTTTCTTTTAGAACTTTTGTAGGAAGGTAGTTAATCAAGTATACATCAGTGGAGAAGACCTCTGGCCAAAATTGCAATGGTAGAGCCCCTTGAGCTAAAAGAGTTAATCCCATCTCTATTATATGTCTATGCTTCCTCTCCACAATTCCATTCTGCTGAGAGGTGTGTGGACAAGTATGTCTATGAAGTACTCCTTTTTTCATTGAAGAAATGTTTAAGTGGTTTGAATTCAGTTCCTCCATCCGTCTGAAATAATTTGACCTTCCTGTCAAACTATCTCTCTACTTGTGTGACAAATTGCTTCACAGCCTCAGTAGCTTTAGATTTTAGTTTTAGAAAGTAGATCCAAGTATATCTTGTGTATGAATCTACAAATGCTATGTAATATTTATACCCATAATCAGAACTTATGGTTGCTGGAACCCATAAGTCACATTCAACTAGTTCAAGTGGATGAGTATAGATTGTTTGAGTCTGACTAAAAGGCAGTCTATGACTCTTGCCTAGTTGACATTGAGTGCACAAGTGTGTTCTAACATGAATTAAATGCGATAACTTTTCTATATTCAGTATGACTTTCATTACACTTGTGTTTGGATGCCCAAGCTTCTTATGCCATACATCATATTCATCATCTATACTAGCAGATACAGTATTACAACATACCATATCTTGAGATTTATCATCAACTCTCTTCTCAGTTTTAAGATTGAGTTTGTAGAGACCATTATGCAGTTCCCCCTGCAATGTATCTCCAGACAAGCTGTCCTTGGTTAGACATGTATTTGAATGGAATTCAAAGAACACATGATTGTCACTTGCAAATTGAGAAACACTAATCAAGTTCTTCTTGATTTGTGGAACTCTTAATAGATTACATAACAGCAGATTTTTGTTTCTATTGGTAGAAATGAGGTGTGAATTACCAATATGTGAGATGTTAAGTGGTGTACCATTTCCCATATGAATAGAGCTTTTACCTCTATAAGCAGCTCCTCCTAGATTCAGGTTATGTAGATTGCTAGTAACATGGTGAGTAGCTCCTGAATCTGGGAACCGGGATTCACTTTGAAGATCACCATCCTTGGCTAACAAGATCTAATTCTCACCTTGAGATGCTTGATTCCTTGAAGCCACCCTTGTATCTCCCTGAACCTGACTCAGATTAACATTATAAAACTGAGATCTGTTCGTACCTTGATTTAGAGAGACTTGTTGATTGTCGTTGTAATTTGATTCAAATCTAAAGTAGCATCTAACAGCTGTGTGGCCAATCTTCCCACATATTTGGCATTTAGGTCGATTGTTGAAGGACCTTCCTCTTCCCCTGCCTCTGTTGTACACTCTGCCTCTTTCATATGTATAAGTTTCTCTACTGCCTTGAGTTCCTTGATAGCTACCTGATGATGGTTTAGATCTAAGATTAGTATTCGCACCTTTGTTCTTTGCATTAGTGACAAGATTGATTGAGAACTCTGATGTAGCACTATTCTTCTTCTCCAATCTTCCTTCGTGTGCCAGTAGGATGGAACTAACATATTGTACTGAGGGTGTTGTCTCTTTTGATGTTATTACTGCAATGATTGCTTCAAATTCATCACCCAATCCATTAAGAATATTGAGTACATGCTCAGTTTCATTTACTTTGTGTCCTGATGATTCTAAAAGATCACACAAGTTTTTGATCTTGCTTAGGTATTCACGGATATTCGTGTTTTCCTTTCTAATATTTTGCAATTGCCTCTTGTAAATCATGATTCGAGCAGCTGCTTGTGAGCTGAAGTTCTGATGGATAGCATTCCATACTTCCAGAGATGTTTTGCATCCAATTACTGATGATAGAAGATTGGGACTAATTGAGGATAAGATCCAAGAGCGGAGTAGACTGTCGTGCCAGGTATAGATCAGAAATTCTGTATTTTCCGTTAGTTGTCCTTCTTGATTTGTGATGAATTGTGATGGTATCGTAGTTGCTGGATCTATAAACTTCTGTAGTCCGTATCCTTTGATTTCCATCTCGAGTTGAAATTTCCATAGGAGGAAATTATCATCATCTAGGGTTACAGTGATCAATTGAGTTTGTGGATTGATAATTGATTTCGGTAATTCTTCAAAGGTCTTTGATGTCTGATTGGCTGTTGCGTGTACAGTTTTAGTCGGACCTTCTCTTGATTGTGTATCATCATCTTGCGCCATTGATTTGATTTGAATGAATTAAGATTTGAATCTAGGAAGAGACGAGAGCAATTGAATTGAAAGTTTGAAATTAGAGTGATGATAAAATAGACCTCAGATCTGGATCTGATGTGCCATTTGGCAATGGCTCTGATACCATGAAAATGTAAGATACAAATCAAAACGAAGATAAAGAGGATTCAATTATCATCATCATACAAGCAGGGATATATATATATATGTATGTATGTATGTATGTATGTATGTATGTATGTATGTATGTATATATGTGTGTGTATATATACAGGTAATATGCACGTGCACATCTGAATAGTAGAAAGGTACAATACAGTCACATTATGTATAGACTTATATCACTAATATGTGGACATTAGATTACGTATACAAGTATACCATTGTTAAGGATAAAGATTACAATGTTTTTGAAATGTTAGAGAAAATGTTTATGCTGCCTTTTTGAAGTATTATTAGAAATATTTTTACAATAGTTCTGAATGGTTGGCAAAAGAATATCTATGATGTTTAAACATGGTTTAATTAACAAGTATTACATTTGGAAAGTTTTATATTAAGATATGTAATAATGTTTTAAAAGTGTTGTATAAAAATTGAGTATGAGATATTATGAATGTTGCATATTTTATTTTAATAAAGTTTTAATGTTGTTTTAAAATTATATTTACAACTTGTAAATTGTGTTGAAAAAGCATAATACGTTGTTTTATGAATGATGTATTACCATGTTTAGAGAGTGTTGTATAAAATTTGAGCACAACTTATTATGAATGTTGCATATGCTATTTTTATAACATTTCAATACCGTTTTAGAATGTTATTTGCAACGTGTACACAACATCAAAAAGGTAAAATACAATGTTTTGTTAATGAGGTAAAAGAAATTTCATCAATATTTATAATACATCATAGAACTATATTTTACAACACTTAGAAATTATAGTGCAACGTATTTCTAGCTGATATATTGGATTGTGCCATGGTACCGAAACGTTGCAAACATACTATTTATGACATCCTAAACCACACTAAATATATGTTGTGAAAGATTTGTATTTTGTGCAATCATGGATATGACAACAAATTGAATAATGTCGTCAATGTGTTTTAACAATATTAATTCACCATTGTAAAAGATTTTTTTGCTTGTAGTGCTACCAATTTCATATTCCAAACACGGAGAATACATTAGTGAATTTACGCCCCCAGGCTTGAATAATTAACAAAATGCTCCTTCACACTATTTTTCCTTGCATTGGGAGTTATGAAAAGATGTAAAAATAAAACTATAAAGATCTTTATGCCATTTATTTTAACACTCTTCTAAATTACACAAAAATTATTCGCGATGAAATTAAAAGCTTTAACTCCCGTTCTTGAAAAACAGTGTTGTTTGGTTCCTGCCTCACAAATTTTTTAATCCACTTCGGTATTAATGTGGACATTCTATAAGATTACATCGCATCGAAGGTTCTGGATCAAAAGCCAATCTCCCTTATGAAATTACCTGCTACAATGGAAACACTTCCCTTCTATAATGTTTATTTGTCGACTTTGGTGAAAAATACTTTGGATCAATATTCTTCACAGCCACACCAAGATCAAACCATTGAAGCACAAACAATGTGTCAATCGAGCCATGAAGTATTCGAAGAGGTTAATTGGTCCTCGGACAGCGAAACAGAAGTTTCCTGAGTTCAACCTTACCGCACAATGAATGCCACATCAGCCATTCGATGAAATGAATAAATTATTTTCAAGCAACGAAAAAAATGATAAAACGAAAAAAATCTTTTGGGACCTTGCTTGAAAAAATTTGGAATTTTTTTAATACTACGCCCATCTTCCTCTAAGTTGAAACCTTATGTTTATCATATTCACTTGTGCTTTTTTGGTATCATCATTTATAAAAAACTTTCATTTGTGGAACTTCACATGTTGTTAAGTTTATGATATTGTGGAACTTTGATTGTTGTTTATGTGGGTATGTACTTAAGTTTGTGATTTTAAGAAACTTTGTGTGTGTGGCAAATACAATTTTATGTTATGTAAGCGTTTTAGCAATTTATATCCTGTGCAAACTTATACTTGCTATTTTTTTCTTCATTGTGTTTTGTTTCTTTTTTTTGATGCCAATAGGGGAGAATCATATTGATAGGGGGAGCATAAATTTAGGGGTACTAAGACTAATATTTTTATTTTGAACTTTGATAGTTGTCGTCATCAAAAATGGGGTGATTGTTAGAACATTAGATCTCTGTTTTGATGATGACAACTATATGTTGTATACATATACTATATTCATAATATCAGGATCTCATTCAAGAAGACAAAACATAAGGTAAAAAGCAAGAAGAATCATCTACAAAACAAAGAAGTCATAACTATGCAGCTTTAAGATCAAAAGTAAATATGTGGTCTTAGATTGAATTGTAATATCTCCTTAATAGTTCATAGACACACAATCAAACATGAATATAAAAATATTATTGACGTGTGAATTCAACAATATCATAAGATTTTAGGCAAACTGAACTTACATGGTTCGGTCGGTAGAAAATGGTTTCAATCGACTGAGCTCAATTGACTGAACCTATTTTCAGTCGACTGAAACTGTGTAAATTATTTTTTTAATTTCAAGTTTTTACCATGAACTTTTCAGCATTCATACTCAGTAGAATGACGTAATTGATAACTAGGCTGAAATGTTGTGACATTCAACTTTATGAAATCATTTTCAAGAGTTGCAACCATTTTGATAGTTTTTCTTAATTCTGAAAGGATTTTTACAAACAATGACAACATTTGATTACCTCTCTTCAGTATTTTTAAATAGCACATAATCTCCTTCTTAGTTTTCTAATTAACTACTCTAGTTTATATAGTTTCTATTATCTTGTGCTATTCTAAGCAATTCTATACTTTCAGCTCCATTACTTCATTTGCTACTGTTCCAATAATCACTATGCACTCACTTGAAACATCAAGGAGATTATAGTAACTATAGTACTATCAAGTCAAAATCAGTATTGGACAAACACAAGATTGTCAAGTAAGAATTTTTATCAATGGAAAGATTAAATCTAAGAGATGCTCATATCAGTTAAGTTGTAAACCTGTTCCTCCGGGTCAAGCAAGGGTGTCGATAGTGAAATTCCTAACAGGTGCTTAGGAAATAGACATAGAAGAGGTGCTTCGAACCAATATAACTTTTGGTGTGTACATTTACTTACTTCTTTAGTATTTCTTAAGTATAAATTAATATATATATATATATATATATATATATATACTTGTTTTATTGGCCATACACGATCCACTAGTCTTTTCATTAACCTTTCAAAATATTTTTGTGATAACGTTTCATAAAACTTAAATTTGATTCAAACATTTTATAAATTTTCTTCTTTATAACATGTCTTTAAACTTTTTATTTACAAATATCTTATTAAATTGATCTGATAGAGGAAAAGCACAGTGAGGATAATCCAAAAAGAGATTCATTAATTAACATCTTATTTATACACCCACTTCTAACCTTAGCCTTTATCATAGACTTAAAGAATAATCTAGAGATTACAAAATCATATAGATACTAAGATTGCTATACACACTATTCTTGGACAATTTCTGAGTTAGTCGGTGCTTTATCCTTAGCACTTAAGTTAATCGATCCTAGCATTTTCTTTGGACAATACATTTGGAAATGTCTCCATTCATTACATGAACTCAAAACCATGTACTCCTATTAATTAAAGTAGCGACCATAGGGGGTATCGTTTTGAGGGTACCTCACTTAGGCTTATTTTGTCCTTTTTTTAACGAACACTCCTTGACTATATGTCTTAATTCTTTGCAGTGATAGGAACTCTTTTCCTTCTCTAATGGAATTGTTGGTTTCTTCTTTGTTCTTGGCACTTATGTAGAAAATGTACTAGGTCTTTACAGTTAAAGCATCATATATCATCCCAAACAGGTTTTTCTTTCTTCCATTTTTTCATTTTCTTATCCTTACACATAACTACATAATGCCCTTCTTTTAAACACCTAAAGTAATAGATGCTAGTATAAGCTCCTAGCCTTAATTTTTCTTCTACTTCTCTTGCTCCATGTGCTCTTCATGCTTGCTTTGGAGTCATCCAATACTCATTGCTTGGAATAAAAACTTTGATCTTCCCCCGAAGTGATATAGCAAAATATTATTAGAAGTTTTATACCATATGTTTCTTGGCTTAAAAATCTTTTTACCCAAATAACTTGATTCAAACTTTTTCGAATTCAAACTTGTCTTAATCCTCCAATGATAAGAAGATTAAGTTACTAAGTTATGATACCATTCACCCAAGCCAACATTTGATCAATACTTAGAAGATTATTACAATCATCACCAACAGATTTAAATCATATTCATTTATCTTTTCAAAGGGAACACACCTTATAAATTTCCAAATCACCCAAATATTTCTATTCTTCTTGTACGTAAAGTATAATCCTTTTAAATATAGTTTGTTGATTTACATTATTTAAGTATTTAGGAATCCCTATCGATTACATGTAGCTCTTCATAAAAAATTCATAAGCCACTCAACAGATTAATCATCACAAAGCATTTTTGTATTCAATAACAAATACATGCTCATATATATAATATTCTCAAATATAGTCTAGGGCGTTACTAACCCTGTCTCTAATAAGCCACTCAATGTAATATCCTTACTAACCCTATCTATAATGAGTTTTACCTAACCCATGCCTAGGTGTTAACTCAACCTAAGATATGATACCAAATTTGATGAATAGGTTTTTCGACCCTGGAAAATCAACACTTATACATCCACTATATTGTGTGTTGAGCATCCAAGTGCCTGAAAAGCGATTGTTAGAGGAAAAGGATAATAAAGGTTGAATAGAATCTCACATGAATGGAATAATCATATATTATTAACCAAAAATCATTTATACAAAAAAATATGAATATAATATCACAGTCTAACTTAGATCCGGGTTGGGTAGTTATAAATCTATGTCCTTATAACTGCTGAAAAATAAAAAATAAAAATATCGAAAAATAGAATACGTCCATACGTTGATGAAAATCTTCAGCTCTCCTTTGGAAATCCCTAGTGTTTTCAGCTAAACCTGAAACTACTTGAATCTAACTCCGGTATTAAAAATACCAAGATTGGGTGGATAAACCAGCATGAGTCATGATTTATAAATATATACGATGGTGCCATAGATCGACCTTATTATCAACAAAACCGTTTCTGAAAAAGAAGAGTATCTTATAAGACCACGTTGCACATAAACACAGATGGAATCTTACCTTGTGATAACCAAAATATTCAATACTTAAATCTTTTGATATTTTTTCCAATGACATCACTTTGAAAATCCTTTCCAAGTAAATATATATAATACTGTGGAAATTATTACCTTTGTAAAATTGCACCAATGGTTAGCTAAATGTTTGCAAGGCATTATAGTTATATTAGGAAAACAACCAAAATCGTAAGCACTTATTGGAATTGGATTATCAACATTATAGGGAACTAGTGGTCTTTTCCTTCCTTTGTCGATTTTCCTCATATGGCAATCATAGTGCCCGTTGGCTTTTCGTACAGGACTCATACACAACTATACATCTCGTAGTGGTACATTACTGCTACACTACTACTTATCTAGTGGCTTTTCACACAAGGACTCATACACCACTATACCATAAAATATAGAGGGTCCGACATTACTGGACTCTAGCCAATATGTGCTCTTTTCTTTCCATGTTCGCAATAAATCATAGCCCGAAATGTGTGTCTTGAAGACCACATAATTACTCGTATAATTATTGGGATTTGAGGCTTGAGAGACTACGGTCATGCTTTCCACAAAGCCACACTTTAGCTTTCTTATAATAGATTCCACTTTGAATGTCGCATTGCTATTTCTAACAACACAAAATTGATTTTCGCAAATTTACAACCTCTAAGCTCATAAGTCTCAGAGAGCGGTATTAATTATAAGAGATATACATCTTACACCACTAAATAGATGTACATTTCTAGAGATCAATGTACGTGGTTTCAAAAATGCAATGTTAGACCCCCATCCATACAAGTTGTCCAGGAATAGGACAAATCGAAAGTATTCTCCTATTACATCCTATCAGAAATCATTCCCAGGATTAGTAACCAGTAGTCCATGAATCAAAATTTTGATAATATAGCACAACTTCTAATATATATATGATACAAAATCACGGGGATAGTGGCAAGTAGCCATTTATTATGAAGATCTTCATCTTCAAAATCATTGTCTTCAACACGTCTTCACTTTCGAACGTATACATTGGTTCGAAATGGGTTTTGGATAGGAATCACCAAATCCCATTACAGCTTCACCAAACCAATCATTGATAAAAAGATGTTAAGTATATAGGTGATTATCAATATCATTCAATTAATTAATTTTTCCATTCATTCAATTATCTTTCACAATCTACTAAATGAAATTTTGACTTTTCTATTTTATTTGAAAACTGTCATTATAACTGTTCGAAAAATTCTTATTCCAAATAATTATGACTCTGATTCCATTCTAGAAGTGGATTTAAACTTTTACCATACGAAATAGAGAACTGCCGTTACGCGATACATTTCTTTTGAATCCCATTCCATATCCTGTCAAAACTTTTCCAAATTGGTTTTACATAATTAAATCTAAACTCCATACTCACCATTTATATACATTCCACTAACCATTTCTGGTAGCTATCTAAAATCAAACCGAAGGAAACCCCATAGCGCTTCCTTTTCTTTTTCTTCATTTCTGAGCTCCCGAACCGCTCCTTTTCTTCCTGAAGGGCTCGACCTTGGCCTAGAAGGGTTGGCGCTCTCATCTTTGATGTGGATGGAATGTGCCCATGAGCTATAGGAGGGTAGAGGAGGTGATTCGACTTTATACATATGTATATGAATTTTTATTTTATTTTGAGATATTTTGGCATAATTTTTCCATTACTTAGAAAGCCATTAAAATTACTTGCAATAGAGAAGAAGGATAAGTAGAAAATGTGAGGAAATGAGACGGTCTGGAGGTGTATTTATAAAAAAATACTTGGAAAATATCTTCCATCGCATCTCATACACCATATACCAACCCACTCCCCTCCTTTCCCATCATTTTTCACAATGAACTCCCCTCCCCCACGTGTGCCCAATTCTCTTCCATGACATGTGCATTGACTTTTGTATGTTTAAGGGTGAAGTAAAAGAGGCATATCATGATATTTGCTTCATTTGTGTATATATATATATATACGTTGTTTATTTATATGTTTATGTACATATATGAAGTGCATAAGCATGCATATATGTGCGCACATTTATCTTATAAGGTTGCAACGGCTTAAAACATCTTTTATTCGTTAAATCATTATGAATTCTGATTGCGATCTCTAATCATATTTTTTCTTCTTAAACATACATATATTTGTAACAAAAATTTGAAAACTTATTTCTCATCATTATTAACTAATTAAAACAATCTCGTTTTAATTACAAAACCATAAAAATCTATATTAAATAATTGTTTATAAAAAGTATTATGATATCGATAAAGCGATATAAGTTTTGCTTATGATTTCGAATCAAATATATATCTTTATGAAACTATTATAAAGATTATTGTCACTATTAAAATTAACTATTATCGTTTTGAAACAATTATTTGAATAATTATAATAATGATTAAATCTAATTTTAAATTCATAAATTAATTATCAAATATGATGACATCATTGATGATATCATAAACACATTTTATTTTTAGAAATAAATAAATAATTTTATTTTACATTTTTGTTCAAATATATAAATAAGTATATGTAATGTGCCATTTCTTACAGTTATAGGTTTATTGATAAAATGGTTTTTGGTTGTTTTATCGATATTTTTCCATAGTATATATTTTTTGTAAACATCTATTCAATATAAGATTACCATTATTATTTATTATTCACGAAATAAAAATCTAGATAAAAAATCTTATATTTGTATATTATAAAAATAATATAATTCATGAAAGCGATTAACTTATGGTTCATTACACGAAGAGCTGCAATGTTGAGTTCTCCAAAATACTGCAGAATTTAATTAAAATAATTATTGTAAATTAATTAACATTTGTGAATTATTAATTAATTAAAAAAATATTCTATTTAAATCAAATTTAATGTGGCTTGTGTATAATGTAATAATTTTCCTTTTCATGCCCTTTTTAATTATTTAATTAGAATCTCAAAATGTTGTGATAATACTCCCATCGTTTTAAGGTCATAATGGGAAATTCACTATAGTAAATAAGTTCTCTTATTATTTTTATCCTTTAATTTTATTAATATAATTAATTATGTATTTGTATATCATGCAATTTCATAGTATTTTATCAATTAACGTGGAAAAAAATTGAATTACTAATACAAATTCAAAAAGTTAATCAATATGTTAATAAAATGCAACACTTAATGTATAATATAATAATAATTATAATAATTATAATAATAAGAACAACAATAAAAATTAAAATAGGGATGTTCATAGAATTTTTTTATTAAATGTTCGGTTAATAAAAAACATGTGGTAAATGCTTATTGATTTCAGGAAAAACTTTTGATTATGAATTTAAGAATTTTTACAAATTTTCCAACAAGATATTTGAATTAGAACTTTTTGATATTTAATTGTTTCCATCGTTAAACAATTATTTTTTGCTAAGAAGCAAATTTATATTTTTATAATAATCTCAGAATACTTTATAGAAATTTGTATCTCAAATTAATTCTTGGCTTTTGGTTTGAATTACGTGGGATGCAGCAAACTTAACAAGGTAGTAACTTTGAGGGGACACTTGTTAAACTATGTTTCGATATCTTCTGAATATGTACTTTGTACCACTTTTCACATAATTTTTATGCATTTTAGTTTTCTCTTTGACATATGTATCAATAGTTCTTCTCATAGTGATGAAATTACTTGTTCATGCATTTGTTACGTAAATATTTCTTTATACAATATGTATCAATATTTCTTTATACATATGTATCAATAGTTCTTCTCATAGTGATGAAATTACTTGTTCATGCATATCAAGAACAATCTAGTGAAATGCATCGCTCATTTCATGAAGGTGACCATGAATGCGAACTAACCCATTGCAATTACAGTGAGGAGTTCCTAAAACATATAATCCAGAGTAACACAAATATTTTCAATCGCATAAGAAAAAGCAACTTCATGATTCAGAACCATCAGACTGTCCATCTCAACAAGTATACACAACAAGAAACTGACATAATCATACGCAGAAAGATATTCGTGCAAGCACAAGATTCGATACTCGAACAAATGCTGAAAGTGATGGAGTCTTACAATGCCCAAGGCTTCGTGTACGGCATCGTAATAGCAAAAGTCAAAACAGTCTCTGCTACTTTCGATAACCTACGTGCGTGACAGAAGGAGAATGCGAGGTTTGATTTAGATGGTCCGTTAACTATAGAGAAGTAAAATTTCATAAACGTGTGAAATCTTAGTGAGAAGAATGTTGACATAAACATCTGTGTAAAACTATAAGAGATTCAGGAGACAATGGTAGGGTCCATGCTTTCAGCTCTTATGCCGGCACTGTGACCTGCCCCAAAGGAAGTTTCCTTTGAATATGGAGGCACACCATCAATGGCGGCCCACCACGATCGAACAATGATGGTCTGACCTTGGGATCCCTAATGATGATAACAAGCCTCCACCATATAAAAAGACTCATGGCTTGAAGAATGTGTGGAAAGTTGTGATCGAAATAGACTTAATTTTGCAATCGTGATTTTTCTAGAATATGGAATATATTTGAAATTGTATAAGAGAATATTTAGGAGATATTTATGGAGAACCGTTAGGTTGAGATAACCTCCACCATTTATTTGCGATGTGAAGTCATATAAATAGAGGTGGATAAACTCATTTTGGATGTAAGAAAAAAATATGAACTTTTGTAATAAAGTTTAGAAATAAAGTTCTTCTCTTTATTATTAAAAAATCAATCTTTTCCCTCTCCGACCTCATATTTATCTTCTTATACAATCAAATCTATTTGTTATTGAAGAAAAATTTCAACAATGTGGCTGTAGAGCTTGAAGATCCTCCGAAAAGATGGCGAATAGCGGCGTTCCATTACAAGTCCCAATGCTCACTAAGACAAATTATAACAATTGGAATTTAAGGATGATGGCTCTCCTTGGAGCACACAACATATAGGAGATAGTAGAGGAAGGCTATACGAATAAGAGAATGAAGATAGTCTAACTTAAACCCAAAGGAATAGTTCGAGAGACTCAAGGATGAGAGACAAGGAGGCTCTTTGTCTAATCTATCAAATATTGGATCACGATACTTTTTTTAAGATTTCAACATCAAAGTCGGCCAAAGTTGTATGGAAAAAGCATGGAATATCTGACAAAGGAGCGGATCAAATCAAAAAGGTACGTCTTTAAACTTTAGGAGGAGAGTTTGAAACTTTGCATATGAAAGAAGGTGAACTTGTCTCTGATTACTTCTCAAGAGTTTTAATGGTTGTTAGTAACATAAAAAGAGACGATGATAGGTTAAATAATGTAAGAATTATGGAGAAGATTCTTAGTTCATTAGATCCAAAGTTCAAACATATTATCACCATCATCGAAGTGACAAAAAATTGGAGATCATGGCAATAAAGGAACTTCTCGGTTCATTGCAAGCTTATGAAAAAGAAAAAGAAGAAGGCAGAGTTTGTGGAGCAAGTACCCAAGACACAAATTCATTCAAAATGGTAGAAAATAATCATAGCCAATAAAGAAAAAGTTGTGGTCAAGAATGAGGAAGAGGTCATGGGTTTGGACACGAATAAGTTTGGAGACCCAATAATGACAACAATAATGACAATAACAATCAAAAATGAGAAAGTTCAGCAAGAGGCCATGGAAGAGGAAATTCAAAGTCAAGGCTTGACAAGTCACGCATCAAATGCTATAATTGTGAAAATTTTGGGCATTATGCTTTTGAATGTAGAGCTCCAAACAACAATAAAATTGAAGAAAATGCCAATTACATTGAAGAAAGAAGTCAAGAAGATGACACTTTACTGCTGGTTTACAAGGAAAATAAAAGTGGTGAGGACAATCAATGGCACGTAGATAGTGGTGCAAGCAACCATATGTGCGAAAAAGAAAAATATTTATGGAACTTGAATCGATGAAGGGAAACATGGCATTTGGTGATGAATCCATAGTAGAGGTGAAAGGTAAAGGAAAAGTTCTTATTTGATTGAAGAATAGAGATCACCAATTCATTTCCAATGTTTACTATGTACCAAACATGAAGAGTAACATCTTGTACCCTGGGCAACTCTTAAAGATAGGTTATGATATTAAATTAAAAGATAAAAACCTTTCTATAATGGGCAGTGCAAGTAACTACATTGGTAAGGTGCCTATGAAAAAAAAGAATGTTCGTTCTCAACATTCAAAATGATGTTGCACAATGCCTTAAGATTCGGTATAAAGATACTTCTTGGCTTTGGCATCCTTCAATTTAGGCATCTCAATTTTAAAGGGAGTTGCTCCCTAAGAAGAATATCATAAAAGGACTGCCTTGCATCAGCCATCCCGATCAAGTGTGCAAAGGATGTCTAATTGGAAAGCAATTTAAAACAAGCATTCCAAAGGAGACATACTCGAGAGCTAAAAAACAATTGGAACTCATATATATATATATATGTGTGTGGTCCGATTAAGCCATGTTCACTTGGTAAGAGTACATATATCCTACTTTTCATCGATGATTTTTCAAGAAAAACGTTGGTGTAATTTTTAAAGGAGAAATTAAAGGTGTTTGAGAACTTTAAGAAGTTCATGGCCTATGTTGAAAAGGAAAGTGGCCTTGCGATAAAAGCCATAAGACCTGACCGTGGAGGAGAGTTCACATCAAAGGAATTCCAAAAGTATTGTGAAGATAATGGAATCCGACTGTGATAACCCGGATTTTGGGATATCTGTTAATTGATAAATAACTGAGTTAATTAACAGAAATACTGATTTATAGATTGAACAAATAAATCTGATAATAAATATTTATATCTGGATAAATATTTATTTGATAATATCCTAATATAATTACTTAAAATTGACAAATTATTCTTTGAAAAAAAATAATGATGGTTTATATATGTAGATTTAAGTAGATTTTAAATAGAAAAATTATTATTTTCAAACAAATTAAAAATATGTTTGCTTAGTTGTATATGCATGTGTGTGTGTGCGAGTGGATTTTAAATTGAATTTAAATTTTAAACTCAAACGATGGATCTCTTAAAATAAATTTGGATTTAAAATATAATTTTATGATTTTATTTAGAATATAATTGGTTTAATATTATTTTCTTTAAAGGATTTTATTAATATAAAATAAGTGAAATGTATTTACTAAATAGAAAATTTAATATAAAAGTTTTATAAACCATTTTAAAATTAATTAAAACGTGCATAATTATAAGTGTTAATTTATAAAATCTTGTTAATAACAAGTGTAAGTTAATAAACATTTGCAAATGAAAAATGTTGACAAATTCAACGAGTGCACAAATTTATTTTCTTTTTATTTTATATTTTTAAAAAAATCATAATTAAATCTATATATCCATATATCACTTCTCTTCATTTCTTTTTCTGTCTTCTCATTTCAAAACAAATGAAACCTAAGTCCTGTAAACATTATACAAACTCAAAGAACAAACCTGTCGCCTTTATACATTTTCAAACCAGAGAATCAAAAACAACAACAAGATCTCATCTTCAATCTACAACCTATAGCAAGATCAACTCAACTAAGCAACTTCATTTATATCCCAGTTAACAAGTTTTCAAGCATTTTTCAAGTTCAAAGATCAGATCCTTCAAGTCCAGATCAGTTTAAAAAACAAGATCACAACATTCAACTTGTTTGTCAAGAATTCAAAACTGCTTCCAATCTCTCTGTTTATTTTTCTAGTGAGTAACTATACATGCAGAAATTACTTAAAGTTAAGTGTGATTAGTGTTTGCATGATGATTTAAATATGAATGCATGTATATTTTTATGTGGATGTTTGAATGCATGTCTGGAACAATAGTGTTTGCTCTGTTCTACAGGTTTAAATTTGTTCAATATAAATTTCTCTTCCCCTGATTCTCTTTTGGATTTGATTTATAGACGTAATTTGTTTATTATGAGAAGATCTAATTTTTTTATAATAATTTTTGAGTTAAGTATGAAATTAGTTTAAACTGGACGGTAAATTATAGTAAAGCTTAATCATATTAAAAGATTCGACCTCAAAGATTAAATGTTTCATGTATATAATCTGATTTGTATTTCAAATTCATGAATTTTAAAAATAAAATTAAGAATTTTAAACTTGTAATTAGTGAGGGATCGACGGATGAACGTAATTCATGTCTGAGGTAATTTCTGGTGATTAGTGAAGTTTGAGTGGTCGTGATCACGACCAGAGGTAGCTGAGGAGTTGACGAGCTCAGTAAAAATGGTAGGCGAATTTTAAGTTCGCTATGGCGGGGGCTAATCGTCGATTTAAGGTATTAGCACAGAAATGGCCAAGATCGGAATTAAGGCTGTTGCGTCGCCGTCGTAGCATCGGGGGAGACCAGGTGTGGGGGAAAAGAGAGAGGGGACTCAGGTGTTTTTTCCAGGCCTGACGACGTGAACTCCAGTGATCAGAATTAGGTGGCGCAAGGTGGTTTAGGTGATCTGGTTACAGCCTGATGGGTTCAAATATGTTCGATTTTGTTCTACAGGGTGGATCGTTATTTGGGGTGGTCGATCAGGTCGAGTTGGTCGTTGTCGACTTGCGGAGGGTCTTAGTGACGATTGGAGATGATCATGGCGGTCGTGCACGTGCACGCGTGCATTTGGGTATCTAGGTTGATGTTTTGATTTGGGGAAGGTGGTGACTTCTCGGGTCTAGCTCGTGGAAATAGGTGGTTTCACTCGAAGTTGAGTCGATGCGAGAATTTCATGGGGTTAGCTCGAGAATTTTATGGGTTTGGCCCAGGTATTTGTGAGTTGTTATGATCAAGTATTAAAAGCTTATCAAAATGTGTAAGTTTCAAAGAAAAATGTAAACCAACTTCTTAAACATAGTATTAGCAAGTTTTAAATGAGTTTTCAAAGTTTTAAAATGTTTTCAAATTATTTGTTTAAAGTAATTATTATAATAGGTAAATTCCTATATGTTTTGAAGGGTGATTTAAATGTTGTAATTAAATAAAGTGTTAATTATTTAATGTATTAAGCACGGTTAACTAATTAATGTAATCATTTAAGGGAATAATTAATTAATCTAATTATTAAGAAATTAATTAAGGCTTAATTAATATGTGAAATCAATTTACAAGATTGATTTATTTATGTGATTTATTAAATGATAATTATTTAATGCAAGTAATTAAAGGATTAAATTGTTAAAGATTAATTAATCAACTTTATAATTAAAGGTTAATTAATGGAGGACAATTAACAAATGGAATACTTACTTAATGAAAGTAATTATGGATAACTAATCTAAATGGATAATTAAAGGATTGATTAATTAAGGAAATTAATCATAGGCTTGGTTAATGAGTGTGATTAATTAAAAGATAATTAATCAAAGTAAGTGATTATAGGATAACTAAATAATGTAATTAATTGAACGTCGTTATAATCAATTATAGTTAATTAATTAATGAGAGTAGTAAGTAAACTAATGGAATAATTACTTAATGAAAGAAAGTAATTATGGATAATTAATCTAAATGGATAATTAAACGATTGATTAATTAAGGAAATTAATTATAGGGTTGGTTAATGAGTGTGATTACTTAAAAGATAATTAATCAAAGTAAGTTATTATAGAATAATTAATTGATGTAATTAATTAAAAGTCGTTATAATTAATTATACTTAATTAATTAATGAGAGTAGTTAAGTAAATTAATGAGAATAGTTAAAGAAAATTAATTTGTAAAGGCTAATTACTTAATGTAAGTAAAGAATAATTAATTGAGGATAATAAATTATGATGGATGATTAAGGATAATTAATTAATTGGTTTGTAATTAATTAATGTTAAGTAAGCATGATTTAAAAGTGAATGAAGTAACTAATTTAATTTATTTAAATTAATTAGAAATGGTGTGACTAAATTAATCTTGCTTATAAATTATTAAGATATATTGAATGACTTGGATTTTTTGATATCTCTGATATGTGATTTGTGATGCTTTGTATAATGAGATACCATGGTTGAATTGCGATATTGTTGGCTTTCTATCTGGGTAAATTGTTGTGTGAATATGAAACCCTGAATATAAATTGTACTGTTTTAAACTTAAACGTTTGACTTAAAGAATAACATTGGTTTCGAAGAGACCGGGACCGGTTAAATTGCACCAATGGTTAGCTAAATGTTTGCAAGGCATTATAGTTATATTAGGAAAACAACCAAAATCGTAAGCTCTTATTGGAATTGGATTATCAACATTATAGGGAACTTGTGGTCTTTTCCTTCCTTTGTCGATTTTCCTCATACAGCAATCATAGTGCCCGTTGGCTTTTCGTACAGGACTCATACACCACTATACATCTCGTAGTGGTACATTACTGCTACACTACTACTTATCTGGTGGCTTTTCACACAAGGACTCATACACCACTATACCATAAAATATAGAGGGTCTGATACTACTGGACTCTAGCCAATATATGCTCTTTTCTTTCCATGTTCGCAATAAATGATAGCCCGAAATGTATGTCTTGAAGACCACATAATTACTCGTATAATTATTGGGATTTGAGGCTTGAGAGACTACGGTCATACTTTCCACAGAGCCACACTTTAGCTTTCTCATAATAGATTCTACTTTGAATGTCGCATTCCTATTTCTTACAACACAAAATTGATTTTCACAAATTTACAACCTCTGAGCTCGTAAGTCTAAGAGAATGATATTAATTATAAGAGATTTACATCTTACACCACTAAATAGATGTACATTTTTAGAGATCAATGTACGTGGTTTCAAAAATGCAATGTCAGACACTCATCCATACAAGTTGTCCAGGAATAGGACAAATCGAAAGTATTCTCCTATTACATCCTATCAGGAATCATTCCCAGGATTAGTAACCACTAGTCCTTGAATAAAAATTTTCATAATACAGCACAACTGCTAAGATATATATGATACGAAATCATGGGGATAGTGGCAAGTAGCCATTTATTATGAAGATCTTCATCTTTAAATTATTGTCTTCAACACATCTTCACTTCTGAATGTATACATTAGTTCGAAGTGGGTTTAGGATAGGAATCACCCAAATCCAATTACAGCTTTACCAAACAAATCATTGATAAAAAGATGTTAAGTATATAGGTGATTATCAATATCATTCAATTGATTAATCTTTCCATTCATTTAATTATCTTTCTAAATCTACTAAATGACATTTTGACTTTTTTATTTTGTTTGAAAACTGTCATTATAACTGTTCGAAAAATTCTTATTCCAAATAATTCTGACTCTGATTCCATTCTAGAAGTGGTTTTAAACTTTTACCATACGAAAATAGCGAACTTCCGTTACGCGATACATTTCTTTTGAATCCCATTCCATATCCTGTCAAAACTTTTCCAAATTGGTTTTAAATAATTAAATCTAAACTACATACTCACCATTTATATACACTCCACCAATCATTTCCGGTAGCTAACTAAAATCAAACCGGAGGAAATCCTGTAGCGCTTCCTTTTCTTTTTCTTCATTTTTGAGCTCCCGAACCGCTCCTTTTCTTCCTAACGGGCTCGGCCTTGGCCTAGAAGGTTTGATGCTCTCATCTTTGATGTGGATGGAATATGCCCATGAGCTATAGGAGGGTAGAGGAGGTGATTCGACCTTATACATATGTATATGTATTTTTATTTTATTTTGAGATATTTTGGCATATTTTTCCGTTACTTAGAAAGCCATTAAAATTGCTTGCAATAGAGAAGAAGGATAAGTAGAAAATATGAGGAAATGAGAGGGTCTGGAGGTGCACTTATAAGAAAATACTTGGAAAATATCTTCCATCGCATCTCATACACCATGTGCCAATCCACTCCACTCCTTTCCCATCATTTTTCACATTGAACTCCCATCCCCCACGTGTGCCCAATTCTCTTCCATGCCATGTGCATTGACTTTTGTATGTTTAAGGGTGAAGTAAAAGAGACATATCATGATATTTGCTTCATTTGTGTATAGATATGAACGTTGTTTATTTCTATGTTTATATACATATATGAAATGCATAAGCATGCACATATATGTGCACATTTATCTTATAAGGTTGCAATGGCTTAAAACATCTTCTATTCGTTAAATCATTATGAATTCTAATTCCGATCTCTAGTCGTATTTTTTCTTCTTAAACATACATATATTTGTAACAAAAATTTGAAAACTGATTTCTCATCATTATTAACTAATTAAAACGATCTTGTTTTAATTATAAAACCATAAAAGTCTATATTAAATAATTGTTTACAAAAAGTACCATGATATCGATAAAGCGTATAAGTTTTGCTTATGATTTCGAATCAAATATATGTCTTTATAAAACTATTATAAAGATTTATTGTCACCACTAAAATTAATTATTATCGTTTTGAAACAATTATTTGAATAATTATAATAATGATTAAATCATTAAATCTAATTTTAAATTCATAAATTAATTATCAAATATGATGACATCATTGATGATATCATAAATACATTTTATTTTTAGAAATAAATAAATAATTTTTTTTACATTTTTGTTCAAATATATAAATAAGTATATGTGATGTGCCATTTCTTACGGTTATAGGTTTATCGACAAGATGGTTTTTGGTTGTTTTATCGATATTTTTCCATAATATATATTTTTTGTAAACATCTATTCAATATAGATTACCATTATCATTTATTATTCACAAAATAAAAATCTAGATAAAAAATCTTATATTTGAATATTGTAAAAATAATATAATTCATGAAAGCGATAACTTATGTGTTCATTACATGTAGAGCTGCAATGTTGAGTTCTCCAAAATACTGCAGAATTTAATTAAAATAATTGTTGTAAATTAATTAATATTTGTGAATTATTAATTAATTAAAAAAAATTAATCTATTTAAATCAAATTTAATGTGGCTTGTATATAATGTAATAATTTTCCTTTTCATACCCATTTAATTATTTAATTAGAATCACAAAATGTTATAATAATACTTCCATCGTTTTAAGGTCATAATAGGAAATTCACTATAAAAAATAAGTTCTCTTATTATTTTTATTCTTTAATTTTTTTAATATAATTAATTATGTATTTGTATATCATGCAATTTCACAGTATTTTATCAATTAATGTGGAAAAAATTTAAATTACTGATACAAATTCAAAAAGTTAGTCAATATGTTGATAAATGCACCACTTTATGTGTAATATAATAATAATAATAATAATAATAATAATAATAATAATAATAAGAACAACAATAACAATTGAAATAGGGATGTTCATTGAATTTTTTTATTAAATGTTCGGTTAACAAAAAATCAAGCGGTAAATGCTTATTGATTTTAGGAAAAACTTTTGATTATCAATTTAAGAATTTTTACAAATTTTCCAACAAGATATTTGAATTAGAACTTTATGATATTTAATTGTTTCCATCGTTAAACATTTATTTTTTGCTAAGAAGCAAATTTATATTATTATAATAATCTCAAAATACTTTATAGAAATTTGTATCTCAAATATTTCTAGGCTTTTGGTTTGAATTACGTGGGATACAGCAAACTTAACAAGGTAGTAACTTTGAGGGTTGTTTAACTATGTTTCGATATCTTCTGAATATGTACTTTGTACCACTTTTCACATCATTTTTATGCATTTTAGTTTTCTCTTTGACGTATGTATCAATAGTTCTTTTCATAGTGATGAAATTACTTGTTCATGCATTTGTTACATAAATATTTCTTTATACAAAATGAAACCAAAGCGATGTTTTGCATTCCATTCTATCTTTCTTTTCGGTATTGAACTCTGACGTTAAATTATGCTTTATCTAATAATTAAATGCATTCTTTTCAAAAGTTAATGCAGGAAATGATAAATTCATCAATATATTTTCTATATTGGGTTATTCATGATCCATTTGTCTATGAATAATACATATATATTCCCAGGCTCCATTGATAGTAGTATGTATTGTTAAACTAATATATTTGTCTTTACATACTTGAACCTTTAATGTATGGGAGGCATGGCACATAAAGAACAATCTAGTGAAATGCATCGCTCATTTCATGATGGTGAACATGAATGCAAACTAACCCATTGCAATTACAGTGAGGAGTTCCTAAGACATATAATCCAGAGTGACACAAATCTTTTCAACCGCATAGGAAAAAGCAACTTCATGATTCAAAACCATCAGACCGTCCATCTTAACAAGCACACACAACAAGAAACCGACATAATCACACGCAGAAAGATATTCTTGCAAGCGCAAGATTCGATACTCGAACAAATGATGAAAGTGATGGAATCTTACAACGCCCAAGGCATCACGTATGGCATCGTAATAGTAAAAGTCAAGACAGTCTCTGCCACTTTCGATAACCTACGTGCGTGACAGAAGGAGAATGTGAGGTTTGATTTAGATGGTCCGTTAGCTATGGAGAAGTAAAATTTCATAAACATGTGAAATCTTAGTGAGAAGAATGTTGACATAAACATCTGTGTAAAACTATAGGAGATTCAGGACACAATGGTAGGGTCCATGCTTTCAGTTCTTATGCCGATACTATGACCCACCTGAAAGGAAGTTTCCTTTGGATATGGAGGCACCCCATCAATGGTGGCCCACCACTATCGAATAATGATGGTCTGACCTTGGGATCCCTAATGATGATAACAAGCCTCCGCCATATAAAAAGACTCATGGCTTGAAGAATGTGTGGAAAGTTGTGTTGGAAATAGACTTAATTTTGCAATCATGAATTTTCTAGAATATGTAATATATTTGAAATTGAATAAGAGAATATTTAGGAGATGTTTATAGAGAACCGTTAGATTGAGATAATCTCCACCATTTATTTGCGATGTGAAGTCATATAAATAGAGGTGGATAAAATCATTTTGGATGTAAGAAAAAATATGAACTTTTGTAATAAAGTTTAGCAATAAAGTTCTTCTCCTTATTATTAAAAAATCCATCTTTTCCCTCCCGGCATCATATTAATCTTCTTCTACAATCAAATCTATTTGCTATTGAAGAAAAATTTCTACAATGTGGCAGTAGAGCTTGAAGATCCTCCGAAAAGATGGCGAATAGCGGCGTTCCATTACAAGTCCCAATGCTCACTAAGACAAATTATAACAATTGGAATTTAAGGATGATGGCTCTCCTTGGAGCACACAACATATAGGAGATAGTAGAGAAAGGCTATACTGAATAAGAGAATGAAGATAGTCTAACTTAAAACCAAAGGAATAGTTCGAGAGACTCAAGGATGAGAGACAAGGAGGCTCTTTGTCTAATCTATCAAATATCGGATCACGATACTTTTGTGAAGATTTCAGCATCAAAGTTGGCCAAAGTTGTATGGAAAAAGCATGGAATATCTGACAAAGGAGCGGATCAAATCAAAAAGGTACGTCATTAAACTTTAAGAGGAGAGTTTGAAACTTTGCATATGAAAGAAGGTGAACTTGTCTCTGATTACTTCTCAAGAGTTTTAATGGTTGTCAGTAACATAAAAAGAGACGATGATAGGTTAAATAATGTAAGAATTATGGAGAAGATTCTTAGGTCATTAGATCCAAAGTTCAAACATATTATCACCATCATCGAAGTGACAAAAAAATTGGAGATCATGGCAATAAAGGAACTTCTCGGTTCATTGCAAGCTTATGAAAAAGAAAACGAAGAAGGAAGAGTTTGTGGAGCAAGTACCCAAGACACAAATTCATTTAAAATGGTAGAAAACGATCATAGCCAATAAAGAAAAAGTTGTGGTCAAGAACGAGGAAGAGGTCGTGGGTTTGGACACGAATAAGTTTGGAGACCCAAGAATGACAACAACAATCAAAAATGAGAAAGTTCAGCAAGAGGCCATGGAAGAGGAAAGTCAAAGTCAAGGCTTGAAAAGTCACGCATCAAATGCTACAATTGTGAAAATTTTGGGCATTATGCTTTTGAATGTAGAGCTCCAAACTGTAGGATCTAGATTAACCCTAGAGAGGGGGGGTGAATAGGGTTATAGCAAATTTTCTCGATTTAAACACAGAAATAAACTTCAGAAATAAATATGCTGAAAAGTAAATCACACACAAAAATTTACCCAGCTTCGGCAACCCCTGCCTACTGCTGCATTCACAGATTTCTATTAGAATTAAACAGTATCACGCTTACAAACACTCTACTAGACTCGCAGACCCTTTTGTTCCCGCTCACAAACACTCTACTAGACTCGCACACCCTGCTCCCGCCTATAGAGTTTCGCTTACTCGCAAACACTGCTCCCGCCTATAGAGCTTTGCAAACTTGCACACCCTGCTCACTGAACTAATTCAAAATAGACAATCTGACACTACCTAAACCTAGGTGGTGATTTACTACTCCTTTGATTTGAAAAGAAAAACAACTTCAAAAATACAACCAGGAGCAAAAATTAAAATACGAACTTTGGACACGTGATTTTTGCTCAAAATAAAAACTAAAAACCCTTATTATAAAATTAAAAACTAAAACCCCCCTTTTAATAATAAGGCCGGCCCAAAAAGGAGAGAATAATATTTTTAATTCCCCTTTTTTATAAACACTTCGGCCCGTTCCTTTTTCTCTTGATAATGGTGGCCGTTTGTTCTTCTCGTCTCTTTAAAATTTGGGGATCTCGTCCTTGCGCTCTCTGTTCCAGATTAGGGCTTTTGCGAAGCTCCGATACTACTTCGATCTTTGTTGATTGTTCGTGATTTAACCTGCCTTGATCGATTTCGTGTTGCTTCCTTCGGTTGCTTCGGTGAGTTCGATTATTGCTTCGGTAACAATTTTTTCTCTGATACTTGTATTCGAACTCTCTTATTGTTATGCCGATGATGATTGGGCATTTTATATAGGATTCAAAAGCCTATTTTTGCGTTCGTATAAATTTTGTTTGAATTTGTCTTCACTGTGCTTTGGCCGCTCGATTTTGCTTTGATGCTTGAGATTTATCTCTGACTTGTTCATATGTGTATATTTTGATACTTTCTTCTCACGGCTTGGTTGACACTGTTTTGATTTGTGACTTGGTCGATTCCTTGATTCACACGGCATTAAAACTTTCCTTTTATTTTTTTGATACTATGACTATTTCAAAGAATGCGTACATGAATTTTTCAACTTGTTTATCATCTTAATTGTCACAGTTTCAGCCATCTTTGCGTCTGCATTCTTGTTGTGGCTTTCTTCAATTCTCTGACCTGTTGTTACTGTCCACATGAGTTCATACACATTGTTGCAGTGGTTTATTCGTGTTGTATAAACTGCTGTCATGTTGTCACTGTATTGCCATTGGTCGTGCTATGGTCTTTAAGCATGTTGCTGTTGTGTTGCATTTGTATCACTACAAAAACTCCATTGCTGTGTTGCTCACTGATGCATCGTAATTCGAGTTTTCACTCACTTGAGTCTGCCTTGTTGAGTTCCTGTGTTTGGTCACTTATGCATTACTGTAGTGGTCTTTGTTGTTTGCATTGTCTTCTGTCCATGCTTGCCCAGTTTACACAGATGCTCCACTTGTTTATTTTGTTCAAGTGTACTACTGCAGTTTGCATTTGGTCTTGATCGTGTATATTCTCGAGTTGGTTGTGCACTGTTGATTAGTTGATCTGAATTATTTGGCTTGTACATGCTGTAGTGTCTGGTCTTTTCATTGTGTTGGTCACTGGACACATGTTTTATCACTTGAGCTTGCAGTAATGTATACTTGATGGCTTTTGTAGTCGAGTTGCATTGCTGTATCTTGTGGCACTTTGTGCATGCTGTATTACTCTGGTCTTGCATAGTTCCATGTCTTTTACTGTAGTCTTCATTGTTGTGTTTTGTACTTGATTTGCGCAGCTACATTGTTGCATTATGGTCTTGTGGCAGTTGCAGTATTCATTATGTTAGTCGAGCTTGCATTCTTTGTTGGCACTTTTGAATGTTTGCAGCTTGGTCTTGAGTTGTTTATTGAAGAGGTTGAACTTTGGTATGCTTATGTTGGCACTTTTGAATGTTTACAGTCTGTGTAGTTGCTGTTTTCCTCTTTTTTTTTATTTTGATGTTGCCACTGTCTTCTTTGTACTAGCACACTTGCTCTTGTTGACTGCTTCATGTAGTTGATCTTGTCTCCAGTTTTGATCAATGCTCGGTCATGTTGCATATTGGACATTTGTGTACTTGACTGTTGCTTGATTTTCCTGTTAAGACCTCTGCACTGTGCCTTGTAATTGTGGTCTGCCTTGAGTTGAATCCTGTGTGTTATTTGGGTTTGACCTTGTGCTGAATTGTTAGCAGTGCTTTTGTTTGATTTGTGCACACGAGTTGGCGAGGCAGTGCACACGTGTATGAATGTATACGTGTGTATTGCAGCCACTTATGGTTACCTGTCCCTGTAATATCTATATGCACGACTTTGTGATGAATTCAAGTGTAAATTATGACGAACAACCCAAATAACTGAGGCAAATCATATTTTCAAAAATTATTTATTTTGAATTTGCAAAAATATTTATTTTTCAATTTTACTGCGTTAGTTTATATTTTTGTAGATTTCTCAGATGCTGGATTCAAACCGGAATGCAGTTGAAGACAAAAACACGAGTGTGAGTGATATGTAGTGAGGTTAACTGTAAATGTGAAATGTGATGTGATTGTAATCAAAAATGTATATGTATAGTGAGAGCATGAATTTGTACTATTCAAGATTGTAATAAATATTTGTTTGAATAAAATTTCTATTTGAATTCAAAATCTGTGTAACTTGTTCTGTTTGAATTCAAATTCAAATTCTGTGTAATTTATTTTATTCAACAAATATTTATTTAATCTATGAAAAACAAAATAGTACATTACCAAATACATTTAAATGAATATATATGTTTATTATCATCAAACAAAAAACATATAAGCGCATATTCAACAATCTCCCCCTTTTGATGATAACAAACATATATTTAAGATTTTGTACATGTGTTAAATGTATTTGATCAATGTTATACTTTAATTGCTCCCCCTATTTAAATGCTTCCTCTCTACATGATGCTCCCCCTACATATATGCATACAAATAAAAATATGTAAATGAGCCTACATGCAAATGGAAAATTATTTGACATTTGTTTGATTCTATTTGACAAAATCTTAACTTTTCTCTCCCTCTTTTGTTATCAGCAAAAGAATAACAGTGTTGTAAAAATAGGGATGAAGTGATAGACATGAATCTAACATTTAACTCAATTGAATATAAATATTAAATTTCAATAAAACTCAAACAAAAATCATAATTACCCTTGTCAAGCGCATATTCCACTTTCAGAAGTGATGGGGATAAAATCATCAAAAATCATACAATTCTGTCTATTTGTGGTATATTTATTTCAGGAAATTTGAATATCTACTAACCATGCATAACCGTTAGGACTTTTAAATGAGATTAGTAGTATTCACAATTTTTATTTAAAAAAAAATGAAATCAAGTATCTTCTAACCACGCATGACCGTGAGGACTTTTAAATGGGATTAGAATCAACTTGTCTATTTGAATCAATTAATTTTGATATGCGTTCCATACATGCATAACCGTGAGGACTTTTAAATGAGCATGGAAGCACATAATCAAAAATTCAAGTAATTCACCCATGCATAACCGTGAGGACTTTTAAATGAGAGTGAATACTTTGGATATTTATTTTTATTGCTAAATATAATAAGTTGAAGCACAAATAATTTCCTTCACAGATTTAAAGATATTGAAGAACAAATGATTTCCTTTGTAAACTACCACAAATTTACATACTAAATATGATCTTGATGAGTGATGGTCGATAGAAAGATGATAGAAATAGAAATGATCATGGAATTTTTACCCAACAAAAAGTTTTTATAACTCTTGTTATTAAATTCTAAAGAAATTTTCTAATTATACTTTCTCGAGTTATAATATATGATAAATATCAACACTCATCTCTTTTTCAATCACTATTCATCTTTTCGATAATCAAAGGGAGTCAGATTAGTCAAAATTTGTCATTTAAAATCAAATTAAAAATTATAAAATCAATTTTTCAAAAATGATTAAGCTGTAAATATGGTCAAACATGATTTTCTCGAGGGGGTTTTATAAGAAAATTTTCTGCTATTTGAAAATTATTTCAAATGAAAAATATGCAGATATTTTCTTTGAAAAAAAACGATGCAGCAAATGAATGTTTCAAAAATTAATCACGTTACACTAATAATTTTTCTATCAACTATATTACCAGTGTAATCTGCATCTGAATTTAAATTTCACTCAATATTCACTTGTTGAATCAAACCATGAAATGTGCACCAAAAATTTCAAACTTAACATCATTCTTTTGAATTTGAATTTAAGCCGTGTTAACACTCAAACAAATATCATGATGTTAATTTCAGAAACCATAGGATAAACAATTATATTCATGAGTAATCAACAGTCAATCATCATCATAATTATTTCAAAAAATAATTTATTGAAGTTTCAACAATTTCATAAAGTTTCAATAATTTCAAAAAATCCTTTTTAACAGCTTTCACATGAAATTTGAAATCGTGCAAATTTACAAGTAGTGACCAAAATATATCTACATGTAGCATGAGTAATCAAATACCATCATTTGACCGAACAAATTTATATGGATTAGTTCAAAGTTGAAAATCTGATTGGTCATCAATTAAGCACAAATCAATGTCATAAATAAGAACAAGTCAAAAAATCATATCAATTAAGTTCGAATCAGTCAACCATCATAATTACTCCAAGTAATTCTATTTAAAGATGGTTGGTCTATATTTTGAAAAAGAATCATAGCATCAAAATCATCATCTTTTGTTTATCTCAATATTGGCTGATTTAATTCAGATTATGGTGCAGATTATCACATTTGATATATCGTTCAAAAATAAATTTACCTGTTTTACCTTTACGATAATTTTTCGTCATTGTCCATTGTGATTCTGTCACCTTTGAACTAGGCTAAGGAACTTTGCTTTGTCGCCCGTTGTGTTTCTGGAACAGCCAAAATCCAGAGAACAGTGTTGTTATTCCTTAGCCTTCCACCACACCTACACGATGAAAGATTTATGTGACCTATTTGTTTTTATAGGTCCATGATTGTTAGTGGCAGAATATGAAACATATGTTTGTGGAGACCCAAAACTATTTATATATGTTCCTTTTGGCACCCAAATTTGTTTGACTTTCAAAGATTTTATATTTGTGCCTTTTGGAACCCAAATTGGTATAGTTTTCACGTGTTTGGGTCTATACCAACAATTATTTCGATTATGTCCAAATTCTCTACAAAACGTGCTCATTAAATTGACTTGATTAAATTTTGTGTTCCTATGACTATGATTTTCAACATGATTTCCAATTATTTCAGATCGAGCAAAAACACTTTTACGTTTTGCATTATCATCATTTTGTGATTTCCCAAAGCCTAGTCCTTTTCTATTGTTAGCAAAAATTTGATTTCCCAATAGCATGTTGAAAGATTTTTCGCCTCTTGAAAAGTTATTCAAAGATTTCTCAAGATTTTGGACTTTGGTTTTTAGTGTTGTATTTTCAGTGACAAGTGAGGTGCATCGATTTATAAAATCCTTTTTCCAAGTGTCGATGGTTTCCTTAAGATTCAAGTTTTCTTTTTCAATATTCTCAGAGTTATTCTTAAGTCTTGTCAATTCTGAATCTAAAACTTTACATCTTTTACATTCTAGGTTTTGAATATTTTCAAGTTCGGTTTCTAACCTAAATTTTTACGAGCAAGTTCCCTCCTATCGGTTTTCAGTTTTTCAATTTTAGATTCAAGAGCATCAACTACTTTAGTAAGATCAGAACACATAAAAACAAGTTCTTTATAAGAAAACTCACCTGCCTCACTAGATTCGTCGGAGGTAGCTTCTGATTCTGATTTTGCCATGCAACACAAGTTAGCCTCCTCTGAGCTGCTATCCGAATCTTCATCTCCTTCTTCATCATCCCAAGTCGCTGCAAATACCTTCTTCGCCTTTTTCTTTCCTTTGTTGTTTTTGAGAAGTGGGCATTTTGGTTTGATGTGGCCAGGCTTGTTGCAGTTATAACATGTCAGTTCATTATCGGAATTTTCGGAATCTTTTGACCTATTGCCCTTTGTTTTCTTCTTGCGTGGCTTGAATCTAGACCATCTTCTAAGATTATTGACAGCCATTGCAAGCTCTTCAATTGGATCTTCTTCATCGCTTTCTTCTTTGCTCTTTAAGGCAATCGTCTTCTTCTTTGGTTCGGAGTTGTTGCGTTCTTCCTTTGCTTTTAACTCAAGCTCATATGTCATCAAGTTGCCAATCAACTCCTCCATGCTTAGTTTGCTCAGATCTTTCGATTCTTGGATTGCCGTGACTTTTGCCTCAAAATTCATTGGTAAAACTCGTAGCACCTTCCTCACAAGCTCTACCTCAGTGAAGACCTTCCCAAGCGCTCTAGCGTTGTATACCAAGGTTGAAAAACGTCCAAACATGTCTTTTACGCTCTCGCCTTTGTCCATCATAAAGTTTTCGTATTCGTTGCTGAATAGGGCTAGACGAGACTCCTTGACTTGAGAAGTTCCTTCGTGTGTCACCTCCAAAGTATGCCAGATTTCCTGTGCTATTGTACAATGAGAAATTCTATTAAATTCATTTTTATCAAGAGCACATATCAAAGCATTCATGAATTTAGCATTTGTCGTTTTCAATCTCTTATCGTTGGCATCCCACCTGTCCTTAGGTTTAGGAATCTCAGTACCACCAACGATTATAGTGGGAGGTTTATAGCCAGTTTCAATAATATCCCAAACATCATAATCAACAGAACTAAGATAGATACCCATCCTAACTTTATAATAAGCATAATCGTTCCCGTTAAACATGGGTGGCCTAGCAATAGATTGCCCCTCAGAAAAAGCATTATTTTGTAGACTCATGACTCTAGAGTTAAATAAAAAAAATATACCGGGCTCCGATACCCCAAACAACAATAAAATTGAAGAACATGCCAATTACATTGAAGAAAGAAGTCAAGAAGATGACACTTTACTGCTGGTTTACAAGGAAAATAAAAGTGGTAAGGATAATCAATGGTACGTAGATAGTGGTGCAAGCAACCATATGTGAAAAGAAGAAATATATTTATGGAACTTGAATCGATGAAGGGAAATATGGCATTTGGTGATGAATCCATAGTAGAGGTGAAAGGTAAAGGAAAAGTTCTTATTTGATTGAAGAATAGAGATCACCAATTCATTTCCAATGTTTACTATGTACCAAACATGAAGAGTTACATCTTGTACCCTGGGCAACTCTTAAAGATAGGTTATGATATTAAATTAAAAGATAAAAACCTTTCTATAAGGGGCAGTGCAAGTAACTACATTCGTAAGGTGCCTATCAAAAAACAGAATGTTCGTTCTCAACATTCAAAATGATGTTGCAGAATGCCTTAAGATTCGGTATAAAGATACTTCTTGGCTTTGGCATCCTTCGATTTGGGCATCTCAATTTTAAAGGGAGTTGCTCCCTAAGAAGAATATCATAAAAGGACTGCCTAGCATCAGCCATCCCGATCAAGCGTGCAAAGGATGTCTAGTTGGAAAGCAATTTAAAACAAGCTTTCAAAAGGATACACACTCAAGAGCTAAAAAACAATTGGAACCCATAAATATGGATGTGTGTGGTCCGATTAAACCGTGTTCACTTGGTAAGAGTACATATATCCTTCTTTTCATTGATGATTTTCAAGAAAAACATTGGTGTAATTTTTAAAGGAGAAATTAAAGGTGTTTGAGAACTTTAAGAAGTTCATGGCCTATGTTGAAAAGGAAAGTGGCCTTGCGATAAAAGCCATAAGACCTGATAGTGGAGGAGAGTTCACATCAAAGGAATTCCAAAAGTATTGTGAAGATAATGGAATCCGACTGTGATAACCGGGATTTTGGGATATATGTTAATTGATAAATAACTAGGTTAATTAATAGAAATACTGATTTATAGATTGAACAAATAAATCTGATAATAAATATTTATATCTGGATAAATATTTATTTGATAATATCCTAATATAATTACTTAAAATTGGCAACTTATTCTTTGAAAAAAAAAATGATGGTTTATATATGTAGATTTAAGTAGATTTTAAATAGGAAAATTATTATTTTCAAACAAATTAAAAATATGTTTGCTTAGTTGTATATATATGTGTGTGTGTGCGTGAGTGGATTTTAAGTTGAATTTAAATTTGAAACTCAAACGATAGATCTCTTAAAATAAAATTAGATTTAAAATATAATTTTATGATTTTATTAAGAATATAATTGGTTTTATATTATTTTCTTTAAAGGATTTTATTAATATAAAAAACGAGAAATGTATTTACTAAATAGAAAATTTAATATAAAAGTTTTATAAACCATTTTAAAATTAATTAAAACATGCATAATTACAAGGGTTAATTTATAAAATCTTGTTAATAACAAGTGTAAGTTAATAAACATTTGCAAGTGAAAAAT
Organism: Allium cepa; assembly: GCA_030765085.1. Taxonomy (NCBI): domain Eukaryota; kingdom Viridiplantae; phylum Streptophyta; class Magnoliopsida; order Asparagales; family Amaryllidaceae; genus Allium; species Allium cepa. Next base: position 690,949,213 of record CM060937.1, on the reverse strand, counting down.
GTTAACAAATTCAACGAGTGCCACAATTTTTTTTATTTTTATTATATATTTTAAAAAAATCATAATTAAATCTATATATCCATCTATCTCTTCTCTTTATTTCTTTTTCTATCTTCTCATTTTCAAAACAAATGAAACCTAAGTCCTGTAAACATTATACAAACTCAAAGAACAAACCTGTCGCCTTTATACATTTTCAAAACCAGAGAATCAAAAACAATAAAAAGATCTCATCTTCAATCTACAACCTATAGCAAGATCAACTCAACTAAGCAACTTCATTTCTGTCCCAGTTAACATGTTTTCAAGCATTTTTCAAGTTCAAAGATCAGATCCTTCAAGTCTAGATCAGTTTAAAAAGCAAGATCATGGCATTCAAGTTGTTTGTCCAGAATTCAAAACTGCTTCCAATCTCTCTATTTATTTTTCTAGTTAGTAAACAATACATGCAGAAATTACTTAAAGTTAAGGGTGATTAGTGTTTGCATCATGATTTAAATCTGAATGCATGTATATTTTTATGTGGATGTTTAAATTGCTCTTCATCTGATTCTCTTTTGGATTTGATTTATAGACCTAATTTGTTTGTTATGAGAAGATCTAATTTTTTTATAATAATTTTTGAGTTAAGTATGAAAGTAGTTTAAACTGGATGGTAAATTACAGTAAAGCTTAATCGTATTAAAAGATTCAACCTCAAAGATTAAATGTTTCATGTATATAATCTGATTTGTATTTCAAATTCATGAATTTTAAAAATAAAATTAGGAATTTTAAGCTTGTAATTAGTGAGGGATTGATGGATGAACGTAATTCATGTCTAAGGTAATTTCTGGTGATTTGTGAAGTTTGAGTGGTCGGGATCACAACCGGAGGTTGCTGAGGAGTTGACGAGCTTGACAAAAATGGTAGTTGAATTTTTAGTTCACCATGGCGGTGGCTAATCGTCGATTTAAGGTTTTAGCATAGAATTGGTTAAGATCGGAATTAAGGCTGCTGCATCGCCGTCGTAGCATCGGGGGAGACCGGTCATGGGGGAAAAGAGAGAGGGGACTCGGGCGTATTTTCCAGGCCTGACGACGTGAACTCCAGTGATCAAAATTAGGTGGCGCAAGGTGGATTAGGTGATCTGGTTACTGCCTGATGGGTTTGAATATGTTCGATTTTGTTCTACAGGGTGGATCAGGATTCGGGGTGGTCGATCAGGTCGAGTTAGTCGTTGTCGACTTACGGAGGGTATTGGTGACGATTGGAGATGATCATGGCAGTCGTGCACGTGCACACGTGCATTTGGGTATCTAGGTAGATGTTTTGATTTGGGGAAGGTGGGGACTTCTCGGGTCTGGCTCGTGGAAATAGGTTGTTTGATTCGAAGTTGAGTCGATGCGAGAATTTCAAAGGGTTAGCTCGAGAATTTTATCGGTTTGGCCCGGGTATTTGTGAGTTGTTGTGATCAAGTATTAAAAGCTTATCAAAATGTGTAAGTTTCAAAGAAAAATGTAAACCAAGTTCTTAAACAAAGTATTAGCAAGTTTTAAACGAGTTTTACAATGTTTTCAAATTGTTTATTTAAAGTAATTAATATAATAGGTAAATTCCTATATGTTTTGAAGGGTAATTTAAACGTTGTAATTAAATAAAGTATTAATTATTTAATGTACTAAGGATGGTTAACTAATTAATGTAACCAGTTAAGGGAATAAATAAATAATTTAATTATTAAGATATTAACAAAGGATTAATTAATTTATGAAATCAATTTAAAAGACTGATTTATTTATGTGATTTATTAAATGATAATTATTTAATGTAAGTAATTAAAGGATTAAATTGTTAAAGCTTAATTAATTTACTTATTAATTAAAGGTTAATTAATGGAGGACAATTAACCAATGGAATAATTACTTAATGAAAGAAAGTAATTATGGACAATTAATCTAAATGGATAATTAAAGGATTGATTAATTAAGGAAATTAATTATAGGGTTGGTTAATGAGTGTGATTAATTAAAAGATAATTAATCAAAGTAAGTGACTATAGAATAGTTAATTAATGTAATTAATTAAAAGTCATTAAAATTAACTATACTTAATTAATTAATGAGAGTAGTCAGGTAAATTAATGAGAATGGTTAAAGAAATTAATTTGTAAAGGCTAATTACCTAATGTAAGTAAAGAATAATTAATTGAGGATAATAAATTATGATGGATGACTAAGGGATAATTAATTAATTGGTTTGTAATTAATTAATGTTAGTAAGAAAGATTTAAAAGTGAATGAAGTAATTAATTCAATTTATTTAAATTAATTAGAAATGGTGCGACTAAATTAATCTTGCTTATAAATGATTAAGATATATTGAATGACTTAGATTATTTGATATCTCTGATATGTGATTTGTGATGCTTTGTGATATGAGATACCTTGGTTGAATTGCGATATTGTGGGCATTCTATCTGGGTAAATTGTTGTGTGAATATGAAACCCTGAATATAAATTGTACTGTTTTAAACTTAAACGTTTGAATTAAAGAATAACATTGGTTTCGAAGTGATCGTGGTCGGGTATTAATAAATACTCGAAACCACTTCGATTTGTAATCTACAATTAATTCTTTATAGATTTGATATATGAAAAAAACAGGCTGGAAATGGGTTAAATTAAGTAACTTGGCCTTTTAATTGAGCAATAGTCCTTGGATATTGTTTGTTATAAGTGTTGGTTTAACATGTTAAGAACTCGTATAGGTGCACAGTTACCCCGGGTTTCAAATATGCCTATGACTCAGAATTTACAACTTATTTGGGTTTTCTCACACTGGTTTCCAGCCTGACCTGGGTGTTACTTTAATGTAATGCTTGGATCAGACCGAGTATTATAGATTTTCAGGTTAGGGCATTCTGGAGCTCAGGAGGCGAGATGGATGACGAAAGCGTATGGAGTATATCCGGCTATGTTATATTGTTTGTAGTTAGGACACGTTAATGATAACTGTCTAATTTATGTATAAATGGTTGTAACTCTGATAAATTGTATATAAAGTAACAATTACAGCTTTTCATTGCAAATGCTGTTATTTGGCATTATATTTATCCGCTACGAATGTGAGATGCTATTGTTTTCTATTTTTTCTTCCTTCTTTCTTCCTTTCTATAACAATCTGAAATTTCAGGCGTTCGATTTCTCGACACTTCTACAGTGAAGGTATTAGTGTCGAATTCTCGAGGTCGAAATTTTGGGTTGTTACATTTTGGTATCAAAGCCAGGTTAAGCGAGAACCTTGGCTCTGGTGGGTTTACTCATTAAGGATAGGGTCAATGGTACCCTAGAATGATTTGAGTGGAGTATGTATGAGGGCGTACTTATTATTTTCTTATATAATGATTTTAAAAATGGATTTAAAAATGATTTTTATATGAACTTATATTTTGATATATAAAGCAATATTTTCTTTCTAATTACTAAAATATTAAGGTAATTGGTTGTTGAATCATTGGGATTAGATAAAATAATGAGAATTAAGTGGTAATAGAAATATAACCAAATTGAAATCGAATGAAGATAAGTTTGAAATGCATCCAAACTGAAATTAAAATCCGGAATTTGAAGAAGTGTTTTCAGAATAAGGTAATAAATGAATTGGTTTCCAATCTTGGTTATTATCATAAATGGTTGTTGTGTTTAATAATGAAATGTTGTTAATGAGTAAGCAAAATGAAATGTTTTAAGGTAGTAACATTTAGATAAGCATGACTTGTAAATTGAGGTGGATCTAAATTATGATGTTTCGAAATCTAAGTCCGGAATTTGGAATTTGTTTCAAAGTGTTAAAAGATATAATCATAGTATTATTTACAGTGTAAATGAATGAAAAGGGCATGTTTCAAACAAGAGTTGTTTGGAAATTTTAAAGAAAAATTGTTTTGAATTAAAACCAAAGGTGGTTTAAAATTTAAGGTATAACTTGATGTGCAAAGGAAATATGTATATACGAGGGATATACATAATATCAAAGATGATTTGAAATGGACTTTAAGTGTTGAGTTTTAAATTTTTCCTTGGAATGTGATATGGAAACCTAAAGTGATAAGTTTTGAACTTATAATTGGGAAGATTATTAATATGAAGTTTAAAATTTGAAAGGAGAATTCAAATTGGGTAAAATTGACTGGATTAAATTGAATTGAATTTAACTTAGGGAAACTAAAATAAGTTTAGAACAAATAACCTGAATTGGAAATTTCAAGATGAAATTGATATTTAATGTGGGAAGTTAAATGGTTGATTTGAATTGGGAGTATGTGTGATCTCAAAAATGGGTTTGAGAACTGGAAATTGGAATTAGATGCTATTGATGAATGTTTTAAATAATTTGGATATTTATTTATTTTGACTTATCTTAATATCATCCTATTGTTATTAATAATCCATGAAACTATGAATTGGATTATTTAAATGAATTAAGAAATGGATTAAGGTAATATATATCCATTACTGAAATAAAATGGAAATAAGATTTGAACTAATGAAAAGGAAATCGCTTTGAACTGGAAGATTTAAATGTTAGAAACGAGCATGCTGAAAATTTGATAAGAATTGGTTTCGAAGTTAAAATTGAGTAATAAATTGGATTCTGAAGATTATATCATTTTAAAAGTTCTGAACTCTTAGTTGAATTTTGAAATAAGTTAAGTAAAGATAATTTAAATGGAATTTTGAAATTTAGACTCGGAATTAAATGGTTTAAAGATTCAAGCTGTTAATCAAAAGTAAAGGTTAATTTGATTTAAGGAGATAGATTCAAGCTGGAAATGTGAATTGAAAGCTGTATAATTCGAGATGGTTTAAAGTTGAAATTTGAATTGAATTAGTTCAAAGTGAATTTGATTTGAATTAAGTGGGAACTGTGACTGATATTGAATAAGTTTAAATTCAAATTTTGAATTGATTTGAATTTGGGATAGGAATTGAAGTTGATTCAAATTAAATTTGAAATTGAATCAATTTAAATGGAAGTGGAAATTGGAAATTGATTGGAAATGGAGATTGGGAATTGAACAGTTTTGCTCTGAACCACTTTTTTCCAAATAAATTATTTCAATATAACTGTTTTTAAATCTATTTTTCCTAGCTATTTAATATACAACTTTTTTTTTAAAACCCAAAACAATCTTTTACTACTTTTGGAACTATTTAAGTATTTTACAACAATTTTACAACTACTTTATAAACTAATTACTATTTGATAACTATTTTGCAACTATCCTACTATTTTACAATTATTTAACTACTTTGCAACTATTTTAAAATTACTTAGCTATTTTACTACTATTTGCAACTAATAAATATTTTACAACTACTTATCTATTTTAAAAAATTTCAAGCTATTCTCTTAATACAAGTTGGTTAGAGTGCAAACTGTCTATAATTGAATACTAATTGAGATAAGAATTAAAGTGTTAACCCAAATGGAAATTGGGAGATATTGTGGATGAGTGAATAGAATCAAAATGAAGGTGAATGGAAAAGAGAATTGATTTAGATAATGATCAATGAAGATAAATACGTAGGATGTACATATATTATTCTATTTGCATAGTGATTCCAGATTCGAGCACAGAATTTCGAGATAGTATATCGATCCGAATTAGGATTTTTCACTCGATTTTCAACGGCGAACCCTGGATATGGATTTTTGGTTGATTTTGGGAATTCTCTATCATAGTTATGACAATGCAAGGAGAATGACGGTTCCTAATCAAGAAACCAGATTTGAGTCCGCACTAGGAGGTCGGGTGGACGATACTAGTTCGGAAGTGAAATTGCGTGATCGAGTGAGCAATTAGATTTGAAATTATGTACGGATGATATGTGTACATCGTACGTGCTTGAATGATTGAAATTTTGAAAGAAATAAGAAATGATTTTTTTGAAAAGAAAAGTATGTTTTGAGAAATATATATGAATAAAGGTGGAAGTTTGGTACCTTTTGAAATTCGCTTTATGAAAAGTAAGTGATATGGTAAGTAACTTTATAAAAGAAAATCAAAATTTAATGTTGAGTTGGCATAAGCAAAGTTATATATATTTATTATGATAAACTTCTTTTATGTTGAATCCAAAACCAGAAGAAGGGTTTTTGAAAATATTTGAAGTATCTAAAGAGGAAATCTATATAAGTGATCCAAAGATTTTTTGCAAGTTGGAAGGGATAAGTTATATATATATATATATATATATATATATATAAATGATTTTATGAGAATGATTTTGATAAAGGTTTTTTGGAACCTATGGATTTTGGAAAGGCTTTTGATTTTTGGGAAAAATCAAATTTTGGAAAGTTGGAAAGGCAAGTTTGGAACGATCGACTTGAGATATCGATTTTGTGTATAGGAGATTTACGAGGGGTATGATTTTAAAGATATTATATGTGTATAGTATAAAATGTTTTGAGATTGGCTCTGGAAAAAAAAGGCGCTCCCATTGGAATGAACTTTATAGGAGATCCACGGGCTGGTTCTACCTTGAGCCTTAAATTGGAGGCTTTAAATTGAATCCTATGAGGAAGTCTAGACAAACTGAAGTTCCTGAGGATTTTGTATTGTGGGTAGAGAAAGTCGAGGGCGCTGATGCCTATAGAGACATTTGGGTTATGCTGTGATGATATTATAACTCGTTGTCACTGCGATCTACTATGGACCATACCAGAATTCACGTGTGCCGTGAGAGTCAACAATATACATTTGATTTTGCCATGATGGAAACGTAACATCGGTAGACTGCAATCTATGGAGACATAGCGAATGTCGAGAGGCTATGAGAGCCTAAGGCTACATTGGGACTTGACTGATGTAGTCTGCGACCTATGTAGGAGTGTTGAAGTTTCATTTAGCAGCGAAAAATCGCGGGCGCTGATGCCTACAGCTACATGGACTTTTGATGTGATGGCAATGTAATCGGGATGTAACTGCGATCTGTGGCGGGTTCCATGTCGTAATCGAGGGGCACGGAGTGCCTACAGTATCTATAGATTCAACGTAACCATCGGGTTAACTACAACCATGAAGGGGGTGATGTTTTCTAGAGCATTCTCATGAAAGATGTTTTCTCTATTTTCAAAATGTTTTCTATATTTTCAACAAAATGTTTTTCCAAGTATTTTCATTGGGTATTGAAAACGGGTTTACCAAGTACTTATAGATTTTCAGCCCTACGCCAGATCAACATATGACCGAATTTCTGTGAGAACAAGGATAGACTCATTGAGACATCGAGTTATAAAAGTATTTTATAAGGCTATTTTGATAATATTATATAAATTTTAAGGTGTTTAAAAAAAATTGAAATAAAAGGAGTTTATAATTAAAAATGTTCAAAGGATAAGTTAACTGATAATAAACATTTTGATAAAATTATGGTTTCCTTTCTTTTTGACGACGAAAAGATTCAAAGGTGGAAGGAATGTGATAACCTGGATTCTGGGATATCTGTTAATTGATAATTAACTGCGTTAATTAATAGAAACTCTGATTTATAGATTGAACAAATAAATCTGATAATAAATATTTATATCTGGATAAATATTTATTTGATAATCTCCTAATATAATTACTTAAAATTGACAAATTGTTCTTTGAAAGAAAAAATAATTTCGGTTTATATATATATATATATATAAGTAGATTTTAAATAGAAAAATTATTATATTTAAATAAAATAAAAACATGTTTGTTTAATTGTATGTATATGTGTGTGTGTGTGTATGCGAGTGGATTTTAAATTGAATTTGAATTTAAATTTGAAACTCAAAAGATAGATCTCTTAAAATAATATTGGATTTTAAATATATTTTTTGTGATTTTATTTAGAATAGATTGGTTTTACATTATTTTCTTTAAATGATTTTATTAATATAAATAAGAGAAATGTATTTACTAAATAGAAAATTTAATACAAAAGTTTTATAAACCATTTTAAAATTGAATAAAACATGCATAATTACGAGTGTTAATTTTAAAATATTGTTAATAACATGTGTAAGTTAATAGACATTTGCAAATGACAAATGTTAACAAATTTAGCAAGTGTCACCAATTTATTTTATTTTTCTTTTATATTTAATAAAAAAACATAATGAAAACTATATATGCACCTATCTCTTCTCTTCATTTCTTTTTCAATCTTCTCATTTTAAAACAATGGAAACTTAAGCCCTGTAAACATTATACAAACTCAAAGAACAAACTTGTAGCCTGTATACATTTTCAAAACCAGAGAATCATAAAACAACAACAAGATCTCATCTTCAATCTACAACCTGTAGCAAGATCAACTCAACTAAGCAACTTCATTTCAGTCCTAATTAACAAGTTTTCAATCTTTTTTCAAATTCAAAGATCAGATCCTTCAAGTCCACATCAGTTTAAAAAGAAAGATCACAACATTCAAGTTTTTCGTCCAAAATTCAAAATTGCTTCCAGTCTCTCTGTTTATTTTTATGGCGAGTAAACTATACATGCAGAAATTTACTTAAAGTTAAGTGTATTAGTGTTTGTGTGATAATTTAATATGAATGCGTGTATATTTTTATGTGGATGTTTTGAATGCATGTCTTGAACAATAGTGTTAGCTCTGTTCTGTAGGTTTAAATTTGTTCAATATCAAATTGATCTTTCCCTAATTCTCTTTAGGATTTGATTTATAAACATAATCTATTTGTTATGACAAGATCCAATTTTTTATATTAATTTTTGAGTTAAGTATGAAAGTAGTTTAAGTTGGAAAGTAAATTACAGTAAAGCTTAATCATATCAAAAGATTTGATCTCAAAGATTAAGTGTTTCAGGTATGTAACCTGATTTGTATTTGAAAATCATGAATTTCAAAAATAAAATCGGGAGTTTTAAGCTTGTAATTCATGAGAGATCGAAGGATGAACGGAATTCGTGTTTGAGGTGATTTCTGGTGATCAGTGAAGTTTGAGTGGTCGGGATCACGGCCGGAGGTAGCTGAGGAGTTGACGAGCTCGACAAAAATTGTAGGTGAATTTTTAGTTCACCGTGGCGGTGGCTAATCGTTGATTTAGAATTTCAACACAGAATTGGTCGAGGTCTGAACTGAGGCTACTACGCCCCGTCGTAGCATCGGGGGATATCGGTCGTGGGGGAAAAGATAGAGGGGACTCGGGCATAGTTCCAGGCCTGAGAACGTGAACTCCAGTGATCGGAATTAGGTGGCGCAAGGTGGTTTAGGTGATCTGTAACGAGTCGGATTTTGCGCGCTCGAAAATCGACGTCCATACTTCAAATCGTATTCGAATGCCGTAGATTCGACCGTTCAAATCCGATTCGCCGGAGCTTATAACAATCATTAAGTAAACAACACAGCGGAATAAAAGAATAATACATTGATATACAGCTTTGATACAATATCTGATACAACAGATGATCCAATAGATATCAATATACATCAGAGATATGATACAATAAAATAGCAACGGAAAAGAAAATAGATGATATCTAACATACGGAACAATATAACTCTAAAATAGTCTTCAAGGAAGAACTCCAAAAATAACTGCAACTCCATTTCCGGGAATCCATCCAGTAATATCTCGAACTCCCAATAACGATGCATCAAGCTAAGCAAGACTGGTGCGATCCAAAGACTGAACTAACTCCAGATAATCCACTATATCTAACTATCTGTAAAACCCAACTCTAGACTGCTCGTGTAGAAAATAATGAGCACCCAGAGTTTAGGAAAGAAACGATAAACTCCGGATCAGTCGTGGGACTGGTGTGAGCAACAAAACAGTTTATCTATTAAAAACATTCAACAAAAGATTTTCAAAGTCAATTCGCAATGCTTTTGAAAAATGAGACTACCATAAGGCCTCCCGCACACACACACAATGCAAATGCAGAATCGGAGGAGATTTCCCCTTATGATAGTCAAAGATGCTTGATACGCATTAAAAAGAAGCATTTGATATTATTACTAGTGTATAGTGTAGGAAAAATTCATTTCGAAAGTAGAATATAAATCTTAGCCAACATACGACCATTATCGTATGCCTACTATAGCTACCATCCAAACAGTGTTGCGACACCATAAGTGAATGATAGGTTCTACAACTAATACCGTACAAGTTTCGTATTGTTTCTTTGGATTTCCAACAAATGATCAGGCCAAGGAACTTCCCATTGCCACATGAGAATGCCTCTGGAAAGACATCCCCGAGAACCAAACCGGAACTCTGCCAACACAAGGCCGGGTTACCCCTAACTGGGTAACTACTGACACGAGCACGCCATTCCCCGATCGTAAACGACCTTTCTCACGGGATCCCGAAAACCAACAACCACAAAGTAATAAATTCGTAGTAACCACATAGGTTAAATATCTGGGCTCCATACCATGATACCACCTCTATCCAGAAGGAAATGTACATACCCTAAAGGGTGCTACCACTCATAACCTTGCCGCATCTTTCCTCTTTTGACCATTTCCGGGGTGTGAGGCTCGACGAAGTCACGTCCACAAAAACACACTTTATACAAAAGCCGTGCTTTGGGTCAACAAATGATCATAGAAATGATCACAAAGATAGATGATCAAACAAATGATCCTATCACGAATAATCAACACAATGATCATTTCACAGCAACACTCAGTATGTCACATTACCAAATTGGGAATATATCGCTGATAACCTTCAACTATATAACCTCTGAGCTCGTACGTCTCAGAGAAGGGTGTTAAGCTAAGAGAATAAATTCTCCGCCACCAACAGAAATATATTTGAAAAAAAATCTGCTTTATATCTCAATTTGTAATGTCAAACACACAATCCATACAAGTCTGTTCTGGGTTCGAACAGAACCGAAGGCACTTACAAAGAAGTCCTTGCAATCCGGATATCCACAATCCTGATCGGATTTCCCATCACTTATGGAATCTCTATACCAGGAGCTACCCAGTGCAGAGACAATCGATAGGTCATCCTATCGTTCTCGCAAATACCCGGTCTTCACCACCGGTCTTCAAATGCTATCCATAACGACGAAATCACATATTCGGAATGGGTTACTTGACAAAAAGGTCCTTTCCCGGCTAAACCGAATAGTGAGCGCAACATTTAAAACATATGGATATGGGATTTCAATTAAGTCACAACTTAATAATTCAAAACTTTATTTCGAATGGTTTAATCCAATTACCATTTCAAATCTTTTAAACAAAAGATTTATTTCATAATGTTCACTTACTTTCATATATATTCATTCTCGGATTTCAAAACAATTTCGTTTCAAAAAGCTTAATTCATCAAATCTTTAAATTCAAAGATTTGTCTTGTAGTTTTCAAATCATTCCCAAATTTTCAAAACTCATTTCCAAATATTTGTTTACAACTTGGAAAACTATTTTATTTTAAACTTGAAATCCCTTTAATAAAACTTCAAACGAAAACTTTTTATCTTTTAGAGATAACAATTTTATTTTGGAAAATCCCGATTTCATTTATACAAGTTACAAACTTTGACTTAATTTAAATTCCCAAAACAATACTTTAAATATGGTTTCAAACTAACTTAACATCTTTAATTCCTAATTTCAAATCGTAGAATTCAATTCCTAATTTTGAATTCAAATTTAAATCATATTGTTTAAATTTCAAAACTTAATTAAAAATAAATTTTAACTTGAAATTCCATTTCAAAAGCTTTTCACTTTTATTCCGATTCTATTTCCAAAACATTTGAATTTAAAAATCCAAATTCAAAACTATTTCAAAAATCTGTGACTTAACCGATTTCCTCGTGAAATCCATATTGGTGTGTGTATGGTGTGGTCCAGAGGTTTAACACAATAGTGCACAACCATTCAACCATCACAGATCAAATATAATAATATATAGTTGATAAGCGGTATACCATAACGCTTATCTTCATTTACAGATCACAGATCACAGATATATATAAATCACAGATAATAATTTACATCCATCCCTGATAAATAACTACAGTACAGATCGCACAAAACAGATTATATCACTAAGCATTACAGTTCAGAAATGTCAAATAATTCAACATTCAATAGAATCCAAACATTCACAAAAGAATTTATTAATCAACTGATTAATTTAGATTAGATGTATCATTATAAATCCGGTTTGATTATCATAATTTAGTTTTAAATTATATGAAATAAATCTTCTTTCAAATTTATTAGTTAACCCTTAATTATTAACTAATCATTCTTAAATCAATGAGTCAATTAATCTTAAATTTTTTTTTATTAATCTTAATTAATTGCCATTATTAATTAATCCTTTAATTATTCACAAATAATTATGCTCTGATTTAAAAATCATCATTTAATTAATTACATTCATTAATTATCTATTAATTTCTTCTCTAAGCAATTAATTTTTCAAAACTATCAAATGATTACTCTGAATAAATTAACTTAAGAAATTTAATTTAAATAATTTGATTAACTCCATAAATTACACCGAATATTTAATTTCACAATTATTGTTATTAAGTAATCGTACTTAATAGTTCTACAATTGATTATTATGAAATTAATCAATCTAAATTTATTGTTAAAATTTATCACATCAATTAATTCTTCAAATAAAATCTTAATTAATAGTCTTTATCAATTATTTAATTTCTTTAATTGCCTTTCCAAAGAAATTTCTTATATTTGATTTTAACATCTTATTTAAGATTAGTTCCAGGTTTTACTTTTAGATTCAACTTGTTTAAATTTCATTTTCAATTTCAATTCTATTTTAAATTCAAATTCTCCATACCTTTAATTGTTTCAAATTATTAAAACAAATGAAATGTAAAACTTTATTTATCTTCAAACTAATTTCAATTCAACTTGACCTATATTTACATTTTTATTTAAACTCAGTTTTAAAACCTTGCTTGATAAATTTGAATTTGGTTTTAAAATTTCAAAACAGAAAACAGTTCAGACATCAAAGCCTGGAACAAAACTCTGACCCGAGTCTATATGTATTTACTTCGAGTAAATGACTCGAACCACTCGAGTACGACGCGAGAAAATTCTCGTTCTTCCCGGGCAAACAAACACTCAGGCACAAATGCTCATGCACGTGCACATCGCCTCTGGCGAACTCCGACCATTCCTCTGGCCACTGACAAGTCAACCTCCACCCTGACAACCCAACGCAAGTGTCAGATCCCATCTCACAGCTCGAAAACGAAATCGAGATAAAACTCGAAACCTAGAAACACGCGAACCATTTCCTCCCACACCTGTCATCGTCCCCATCTCCGTGCTCCGACCACCTGAAGTCACGCGACTTCGACCCCGACTTCAACACACACCCCACTATCCCCACCCAATAGTTCGTGCAGTTCGACGCACTGAGGAGAGCGAGACCATCAAAACTCGAACCTATATTGAAACTAGGTTTAAAAAACTTCACGAGCTCGTCGCCGCCACCACAACCCTCTGACCACCGCCGCACTATTTTTCCCCGACTCTCCGTACCTTCCTCGTTCTCCAGTCAAAAACTCGGCCCCTAACACCTCACCCATCACCGACAATTGGCCAAAATACCTATTTTGATCATCTTCGAACTGCTATTGAACCACGCAACTAAAAATCATCAAACCACGCTTAAAAATCATAACTTTTAATATAGATTCAAGTTATATTCTTGAATTAATGATTCGTGATAGACGAAATTTCCAGAATTTTAAGTTTTTACTGTAAAAGCTTGAGCTTTCATTCTATATGCATTTTTATGTTATGCAATTATTTTTAGATGGCAACTCAAACTAAAACACGCATATTTGTTTTTGGAAGCAAGGCTTAACATTGATCAGAGAGGAAGAAATGAAATTTTTCTTGGTGATCTGATGCTCTGGAACTAAGCAGAGAGATGAACAACATAGATACACAGAGCCAATGCAACAAGTTTTCAAGTAAAAAAACTAATTGCTACTCACAGACATACCTATATATATATAAGCAACAGTTTTATATTTTAAAAGTATCTAAAAAGAATAAGTTACTCACCAGAAATTGAAGCAAAGAACTGAAAGCTTGAAACTGGAAAGAAATTTGATCAACTGGAAGATGATTTTGATTCTTTTGTCTGAGCTCTGATTTAAAAAGCTTTGATACTTGATTGCTTAACTGGAACATGCTAATGAGGGTTCAAACTTGACTGAGGTAGTTTGCACTTGAAGATGTTACAAACTTCTTAGTGAATTTGTTACAGGCTTTTAATTCATTTCTGAATTGCATTTTTTTTCTTTTGTTTGAGAAGAACTAACTGAAATGAAGTTGTTATATATAAAAGTGAAATTGATATATGAGGAAAGAAGTTGACAGGGTAAAGCAATTCCCTTTGTACAGGGAATTATATTTTAATGGCTGAGGTATCTCATTTATTACTTTGTTTCGGCTGGTAGATGAAATTGGGGTGTACTAAAGATATTGCCTTGTTTTATAAACTATTACATTTCTTTCTTTACTTGTACATGAACATACTACATGTACTAATATATACTTTATTTTCTTTTGTTTGCTATTTCGGCTGGGAACATCTCAATGGTGCTGAGAGAAGATAGGAATTAAATGCCAAGTCCTATTTGTTATGTATGTGTATATTTTTTTTTCTTTTTGTGTAAGTATGCTCAGATGTACTTTTACATGGTACAAACTACACATACTTTGTTTTGTACAATTTACTTGTACACAAATGTTTGAATTGTAGACATTTTTCTTTATTTTTGTTGCTTTACATAAGTACATGACAACCTTGTTTATTTATTTTCTTTGTTTTCATTCCTTACTTTGTTCTTGCCTTTATCTCGGCTGAAGTGATGCTTTGGGGCAGCAACTTTATTTTGTTTGCTTAGTACTTCATGTTTTGTCTTGACAAAATGCTATTGTTTGCTATTTACTTTATGTACTTATATTTTTGTTTTAGTTTATGTTGCTTTTCATTGACTTGTTCTTGCCTGGTTTGTTTATATTTCTTTATGTGTTCCTTTGTATAGTTTTAAGTGTACATACTGCTTTGTTTCTATTGGTATGTTTATATTCTTATTTGTTTTAAATATTTTTTTCCTTGCCTGCATACTAAGCTCTACAGGCAATAGGCTATATACTTGTCTACACTTGCATTCTTTTGTTTATACTTCATGTACAATATACTTTATTTCTTTTACTTGCATGTATTTGCTCGGCTGAAAACATTTATTTGTTTGAACACTTTATTTGCATTGCCTAGTTTACTTCTTGCCTGCCACTACTTGCTTACAAGCATATTAATTTGATGTATAAATACATACATCTTTAGTTTGTATTCCATGTTGTATTGCTTTGCTTAATATAATATAGTTTTAGTTATTTGTATTAGTTTGGCTTATGTTGCATACTTGTATATTTGTTTTGTTATTGGTTATAAACTTTAACTTATATATGTACCAATATATTCTATTTTGTTTCTTTCTTTTGTTTTATATTCTACATAATTTTATAAATATGTGGTTTCTACTTTGTATGTTATTTCTTTTGTTTTCTTTTATAAGTGTTCATACTTGTATGTATTTTTGTTTTGCAATACTTCCTATATATGTTTACTTATTGTTTTTTTGTTTTATATATAATTGTTCTTATTTTTATTCATAGCTTAAATATGAATTATTTTACTTTACAAAATAAGTGAACTTCTATTTTTATTTTACTCATATTACTTTTGTAGCCTACTCCATTTGTATTATCTTGTATTGATTTATTAATATGAGATTAAGATATATATATATATATATTTACTTTATATTGTTATATCTTATATTTTATTTACTTCTTATTTATTGTCTTGTATTTATTATATATATTTTAACCATCAATAATAAATTAACAATTCACTTATTTATTCATTTCGTACTTGTGTCAATGTATATACTTTAATATTTATTTTTCAAACCATTAATATAAGATTTAAATTCAAATCAAAATATATATATATACACACAAGATTTTAAAATTTCAAATTGACTCATATATACCCAAATATACATATATATATATTCACATATATACATATATATATATATATAATAATAAAAAATTTAAATGATTTATATAGAATATATTTGAACTCGGGGAAACTTACATCACTATTTATAATTAATTTTATAAATTTTTATTCAAAATTTCATTTAATTATTAGTTTAAATTAAATAAAAATTTAGGATCGTTACATGATCAAGTTACGTCCTATTGGGTTCGAATATGTTTGATTTTTTTCTACTGGGTGCATCTAGATTCAGGGTGGTCGATCGGGTCGAGTTGGTTATTTTCGACTTGCGGAGGGTCTTGGTGACGATCGGAGATGGTCGGGGCGGTCATGCATGTGCACGAATGCATTTGGGTATATGGGTTGATGTTTTGATTTGGGGAAGGCGGGGACTACTCAGGTCTGGCTCGTGGAAATAGGTGGTTTGACTCGAAGTTGATTTGATGCGAGAATTTCACAGGGTTAGCTCGAGAATTTTATGGGTTTGGCCTAGGTATTTATGAGTTGTTATGATCAAGTATTAAAAGCTTATCAAAATGTGTAAGTTTCAAAGAAAAATGCAAACCAAGTTCTTAAACAAAGTATTAGCAAGTTTTAAATGAGTTTTCAAAGTTTTAAAATGTTTTCAAATTATTTGTTTAAAGTAATAATTATAATAGGTAAATTCCTATATGTTTTGAAGGGGGATTTAAATGTTGTAATTAAATAAATTGTTGATTATTTAATATATTAAGGATGGTTAACTAATTAATTTAATCAGTTAAGGGAATAATTAATTAATTTAATTATTAAGATATTAATTAAGGCTTAATTAATATGTGAAATCAATTTAGAAGATTGATTTATTTATGTGATTTATTAAATGGTAATTATTTAATGAAAGCTATTAAAGGATTCAATTGTTAAACATTAATTAATCTACTTACTAATTAAAGGTTAATTAATGGAGGATGATTAACAAATGGAATACTTACTTAATGAAAGTAATTATGGACAATTAATCTAAATGGATAATTAAAGGATTGATTAATTAAGGAAATTAATCAGAGGCTTGGTTAATGAGTGTGATTAATTAAAAGATAATTAATCAAAGTAAGTGATTATAGGATAATTAATTAATGTAATTAATTAAAGGTCGTAATAATCAATTATAGTTATTAACTAATGAGAGTAGTAAGGTGAACTAATGAGAATGGATAAAGAAAATTTATTCGTAAAGGCTAATTACTTAATGTAAGTCAAGAATAATTAAATGAGGACAATAAATTATGATAGATGATTAAGGGATAATTAATTAATTGGTTTGTAATTAATTAATGTTAATTATTTAAAAGTGAATGAAGTAATTAATTTAATTTATTTAAATTAATTAGAAATGGTGTGACTAAATTAATCTTACTTATAGATGATAAGATATATTGAATGTCTTAGATTATTTGATATCTTTGATATGTGATTTGTGATGCTTTGTGATATGAGATACATTAGTTGAATTGTGATATTGTGCGCTATCTATGTAGGTAAATTGTTGTGTGAATATGTCAACCCTGAATATAAATTGTATTATTTTAAACTTAAACATTTGACTTAAAGAATAACATTAGTTTCGAAGAAATCGGGGTCGGGTATTAGTAAATACCTGAAACCACTCCGATTTGTAATCTACAATTAATTCTTTAGAGATTTGATACGTGAAAACAACAGGCTGGAATTGGGATAAATTAAGTAACTTGGCCTTTTAATTGAGCAATAGTTCTTGGATATTGTTTGTTATAAGTGTTGGTTTAACATGTTAAGAACTCGCACTGGAGTACGAGTTACCCCGGGTTTCAAATATGTCTATGACTCTGAATTTTCAAGTTATTTGGGTTTACTCACGCTGGTTTCCAGCCTGACTCATGTGTTACTTTGATATAATGCTCGGGTCAGACCGAGTATTACAGATTTTCAGGTTAGGGCATTCTGGAGCTGAGGAGACGAGATGGATGGCAGGAGCATATGGAGTATATCCCGCTATTTTATATTGTTTGTAGTTGGGACAAGTGAATGATAACTGTCCGGTTTATGTATAAATGGTTGTAACTCTGATAAATTGTATATAAAGTTACAATTACAGCTTTTCTTTGTAAATGCTATTATTTGATATTATATTTATCCACTGCAATTGTGATGTGCTGTTGTTTTCTGTTTTTCTTCTTCCTTCTTTCTTCTTTTATTTAACAATCTAAAATTTCTGGCGTTCGATTTCTCGGCACTTCTGCAGTGAATGTATTAATGTCGAATTCTCGAGGTCAAATTTTGGGCCGTTACACCGACGTCAGTTGATCAAAAGTAAGAGGCCGTCAAATGAGTTTTAGGCGGAATCAGTTGCATGTGTGGTTTGTCTTTCAAACCAATCTCTAATAAAAAGTGTGTAGGGAAAAACATTACAAGAAGCGTGAAGTGGAAGGAAGCCCGACATTTCCCATTTTAGAGTGTTTGGATGCATAGATTCACCTCCGAAAGGTCACAAGGCAATCAGTGTGAAGTAGATATGCAAAATAAAGAAGAACGCTAAAGGAGAAGTTGAAAGGTACGAGGCAAGATTGGTGGCAAAAGGTTACCATCAATGAGTGGGCGTTGACTATGATGAGGTATTCGCTCCAGTCGCTCGATTAGAAATTGTTAAAACTAATTATTTCGTCGACGACTCAAAAAAATTGGAAGTTACATCAAATGGATGTGAAATCTGCATTCCTTAATGGAGTTCTTGAAGAATAAGTTTGCATCGAGCAGACATAAGGCTACAAAATCAAGGGATAAGAAGATAAGGTCTGGAAGCTAAAAAAGGCACTTATGGGTTGAAATAAGCCCGAAGAGCTTGGAATGCTCAAATTGATAAGTATTTTCAAGAGATAAACTTCATCAAGTGTTCATATGAGGATGCACTCTATATCAAAATCCAAAATGGTGATATATTAATTATTTGCTTGTATGTAGATGACTTGATCTTCATTGGTAGCAATCCAAGTATGTTTAATGAGTTTAAGAAGGAAATGACAAAGGAGCTCTAGATGACCGATATTGGGTTTATGTCTTACTATCATGGCATCGAAGTAAAACAAGAAGACAAAGGAATTCTAATCACTCAAGAAGCCTACGCTAAAGAAGTACTGAAGAAGTTCAAGATGGATGACACAAATCCGGTTTGTATGCCTATGGAATGTGGAATCAAGTTGTCAAAGCATGAGGAATGAGAAAAGGTAGATCCAACACTCTTTCGGAGCTCGATTGGAAGCTTGTGATACTTAACGTGCACAAGACCCAACATCCTATATGCGGTAGGAGTTATCGGTCGATCCCAACAGCAACTCATTTGAAGGCAACAAAGAGGATTCTTCATTCTTTCAAAGGGATAACAAACTTTGGCATGTACTACTCTATTTATGATAATTACAAGCTTGTTGGACATAGAGATAGGGATTGGAGTGGAGATATGGATGATCGAAAAAGCTTAAGCGGCTTCGTGTTCTACATGGGAGACACGGACTTCATATGAATGTTGGAAAAGAGGTCGATTGTCACTCTTTCCACTTGCGAAGCGGAGTATATAGGTGCTAATTTATGTGTTTTCCATCCAATTTTGTTAGGAAAACTATTAAAAGAGTTGAATTTTCCACATGAGGAGCAACCAAGATTTTCATTGACCAAATTGTCAGCAATTGCTTTGGCCAAAAACCCAATCTTCCATGATCGAAGTAAGCATACTGATACACGCTACCATTACGTTAGAGAGTTTGTTGCCAAAAAGATGTGCAACTAGAGTACATATAGACGAATGAACAAGTAGCTGATAACTTCACCAAGCCTCTCAAGCACGAAGATTTTGTTAAGTTAAGGAGTGTGCTTGAAGTAGCAAAATCAAGTTTAAGGGGGTGCTAGAAATAAACTTAATTTTGCAATCTAGATTTTTCTAGAATCTAGAAAATATTTGAAACTGTATAAGTGAATGTTTAGGAGATATTTCTGGAGAACCATTGGATTAAGATAATCTCCACCATTTATTTGTGATGTGAACTCATATAAATAGAGCTGGATTCACTGACTTTGGATGTAAGAAAAATATATGAACCTTTGTAATAAACTTTACCAATAAAGTTCTTCCCCTTATTATCAAAAAGTCCAATTTTTTTCCTCCACATCCTCTTATCCATCTTCATCTACAATCAAATCTATTTGATATTAAAGACAACTTCCAACAAGTTATTCTAGTTTCTACAGTCAAACACATGTCGCCAAATAAAAATAAGATAAGGAAACTGATTAGGCAAGTAAAATGACTACAAAGGAGAGTATTGCTTGTTTCGAGTTGATCAGGAAGATTGGGATTTTCAAAGATGCTGCTTGGTTTCGCATAATCTATTTACTAAGTATAAGGTGGACGATGCAAGGTTTAAAAATGCTAGAAAGTTGGATTCTGTAGGAAATGAGGAGGGCAATCATTTTGTTGCATGTAAGGGAGTTGCACTGCCAAGGCTTGAGATGTATAAGAATAAGAGTGCTTGGACTGCTCACCAGTGGATTTTGGTTAGTATAGTACGAAGATGGATAGCGCGATGAAACTGAATTCGAATGCAGCTATGGTTATATGTGCTTGAGTTGAGGATGGAGAGTAACATTGATCAGAGCAATAATAATCAAAGAGTTGATAAAGCTGCTGAAGGGGCATAAAATTATGGGTTTTCATGGTTTGGATATTCTAATTTGATAGAAAATTGGAATGGCTTAAAAGATTGATTATGGTCTGAAAATGGTTGATAAAAAACCAGAGAATCTGCAGTTTATGATGGAATCTTTATCTTTCTTGGTTTCTTTGTTTGAATTTTTATTAAGCGGTACTGGGAATAGATTTCGAAGGAACAAATTTTTTTTATATTCAAAGTGGAAGAAACTTTGCTTTTTGGTTAAAGTTGAATTGATTTATTGCTTTGGTTTTCATGATATTTCATTTTATCTTTTGAGTCAATTTTTTGGGAGTTCCTTGTTATCATTTTCTCTCGCTTATTAAATCTAATGGTATAGATAAAATTGGCCATTATGTATAATATAAGACCGAATCACTAGGTACCACTACACCTTCCTCATAAGGCAGCTAATCGAAATGATTTTATGGAAATTTTTGCAAAAACTTCTCTGACTAAGAAAGAGAAAGAACTTTTTTGTTGAAATCTCCATATTTTCATTGATTTGGCATACCGGAATAGAGAAAATTAGATCTAGGTGATCTTTTCTTGTATAATTTTGATTTGAAATGATAAAATAGTATTATTTAATTGAACGCCTAAAGTCATTTCTCCAATAATCTTAATCAAGATTTAATACTTTTTTGTTGTTGCATAGAACTATAATCTCATAATTAACTGTAGTTTTTGGTTAAAACAATATAAACCAATCAAACCAAATTAATAGGAACGGTAGAATCGGTTTTGTTTGTTAACGTCGTATGTTTTTGTTTTGTATTTTCAATTATTTTGTTATTTTGATTATTGTCGACCTTCAATATTTTTTCCAAACTTCAACTAGTTATTAAAAATGCAACATTAATGAAAATTTATATTGTTAACTTAAAAAGTGTTTATTCTAACACTTTATGTTAATTTGTAGAAGAAATATAATTTTTTTTCTAATTTATAACATCATCACATTTTTCTATAAATATGGACAAAACTAACTATTTTATCAATTTTTTGTGGTAGGAACCAGACAATATAACTCATTCAAATACAAATCAATAAAACACTACAAGGGAATTAGGGATTTCCGATGGCTCATACCCATTGGGCGACCATTCGCGAGCTGTTCACAAATGCCGTCGGAAAATGGCCAACGAATTTTGTTCATTTCCAACGGCCTCGATGAAGAAATTTCTACGGCTACCGACATCTCTTCTGTAAGCCGCCAGGAGTCGTCAAAAGCCGTCAAAAATCTTGGTATATTTTTTTCCCTATAGCCGAGCATCACTTCCATAACAATATATAACACAACTCATCAAAATCAATATATAAATCAACTATATAAGCTGAAATCGATATCAATATCGATGTCAATATAAAACTCAAACATCATCATATCAAACGCAAACATATTCAATCAATTAAAAACAAACCATCCATCACCTATCTCACCCATTTGACTGCAATATTTACATCCAACATCAATATACAATATATGCATCCAACATCCAACATCAAACCCCATAAATCAACTCCATAAATCAACCCCACAAATCAACTACAAAAATTAATGTCAAACACCACATGTCCACAAATCAACTCCACCATTACTCAATGTTTATGTACACCCGTTTCAAAACTGCCAATCGTACATCATGATTCATCGTCGTCTCCGGAGCCACCAAGCGAAGGCACTGCTATGTGAGGCTCCACATACTCGGTCAAACGCTGGTTCATTTGCTTTATTTGCGCTACTCAGAGGCGATCATGCTTCTGTAGCTGCACAATATACTATCAAAGCTCATTAATCTCTATGTTATCCTAATTCCTTTGGTAAGCCCTTTGTTATGCCCGAGCCTACAAAACAAGTCAAAAAAATTTTAAGTTATTACGTAACTTTTATGAAAAATAAGCAAATTACCGGGTGACATATACTGTTTTGCAGCTTGTATATCTCTAAACCCGGCTTCTGTGATGTTATATTTTGAATCCAATGCAATGTATTCTACAGTTGCCGATAGTTGAGTACTGCTTATACAACCATCCCAAAAGGGTTTCTTAGCAGCTTCCAATAAATCATAATTTTTTGCTCCAGTACTTGGTTCTTCTTCGATATTAATAACATTATTACAATCAACTTCAATAGTAGAGAACATAGAACTTGCTACATCTTCAACCATATCTTCTATGGGATTCATGGGAATAATTTCATTATCCATCTCCTCCTCTAAATGTATGGGATTAGGTGCTATAAGTTCTCCATGACGATACTACACCAAATAATTCGGCATAAAACCATATTGGTGCAAATAAACTATTACCATATTCAGTATCAAATGCCATAATAATTTGCACCTACTACATGGACAACAAGTTTCTCCGTCGTTCCCATTATTACCTAAAGTGAATTCAATAAAGACGTGCATACCATTTTGAAAATGTTCACTTATTGAGCCTTCAATTTCTTTTCTTTGTTGACATATCCAGCTCGGATCAATAAAATAATTAATAGTTTTCCTGCTCTAAAACATAAAAATGCATTAATCACTTACGTGTTGACATTTTATTTTTCAATTATATCATACATTTAAATTTTCTCAAATAAAAAATATTATATTTAATTTTATACTTAAATGAATTTACACATTATATTATATGAATATAACGTACAAGTTTTAGGTTATTGCTTTACAATTTGACGGTTGGTCACCCTACATCCCATTACAAATACAACAGTAACTATATTTTACAAATCATTTCATTTTAAAATACTCAACGGAATTTCGACAATACTTCCCCTTTATTCGTTGTATCGTACACATATACATGTACATAGGAAACAAAAAGAAAGTATTGTCGAAATTTTGCGAACCATTTAAAATGAAATGATTTGCAAAATAAAATTTTTTTATTATGTTTGCAACTTTTCAAATACAGGGATAAATCTGACAAATATTGTATCGGATGAATATAAGTGTTCATTCTGTGACAAAAACGAATATCCATACAACTATTTTATGCACTATTTGTCAAACGGGGCCAAAAACACTCTAAACGATCTACAAAAAGTAAAGTGTATTATAAAACAATTTTTACAATAATTTATATATATTCTAAGAAACGCATACACTAAATCGTCGTATTCATTATCTTGAAAACACATACACTAAATTTTGAGCATCGACTCTAATTGATACTAGTTGCCCTAATACACGCATGCACTAATTAGTCAATGCATATACACCAATTAACGCACATATACGCTAAAAAAATTTCTCTTAACATTTCAGTGATGAATAATCATAATAATAATCTAATTAGCATTCAATAGGGTATACCAAATAATCAACGGGTATTATTCAACTATAATAATAAATTAATCCTAATTTAACAAATCAAAATTAATTACGATTTAGGAATAAAACTTGATTGGAGATTGATGAAGGACCTAGGCTTGTCAAGTGTGGATAATGATGAAGTTGGAGATGCTCAAGGAGGTGCAGGATCTGGTTGACGACGGGGAGGAGGTGGTGGAGGTAGGGATTTTGATGATTTGGGGGAGATCAGAATAATGAAAGCAGCTCTCGACCAAAGACCTGTATACATGATAATTTTCGACGGCTAGCGATGGCCATCGACGGTAACATTTCTTAAGTTTTTGTCGGCATGTGACGGCTATTATATTTTATTTACGAAAATGGCATGGAGATCGACAGTTGTCATTAGCAGTCGAAAATTGCCGTCGATGACCATTGGAAGTGTCCGTCCCCATGTACTGTTGTGAATTATTAAAACATGTCAAACCAAACCAATTTTTCTGCTTGGTTGTTTTAGTTTCGAAAAATACTGGTTTAGTTTACTTTTGTTTTTGTTTATTGAATGATTATTTCGGTTTTATTAATTTTTATTAGTTTCAAATCGAAACAAACATTTACACGTCCATAGTAAAGTAGTACTTCTATATATTTTTTAATTTTTTCGATAGTCACTAAAATGAAATTATGATAATATAATGCTAATAATATTTAGATTTAGTATCGAAATAAGAATTTCAAATTATTATTATATAGTATTTTAAAATTACTTTTCTAATATAAAATCTATTTATTTCCTATAATATAGGAGTTTCAAATCAAGATGTGACGCCCTACCCCAAGACCCACATTAAAAAAGAGAATTACATAGTAATTCTATCTGATAATGTAGAGAATGGGGCTGGTTAAGGGTGACTATGGAAAAGAATAAAGCCTGCTAGAATGGTGGAAGATATACGTCGAGACTGGGATGCACTACCATAAGCCTTTGCCACATTCAGATTACTAGAATGAGCACCCTTCTTTTTCGAAATCATTTGGAAATAACTTTCAATATAAATATTTTACAATATTTGAAATTAATTTAAAGCTATTAAAATTATACATTATCTGTAATAAGAGAATTGTCGTAACTTAATAATAGCACGTGAAAACGCAGACGAAAATGTAAAATAATACACTAAACACTTTTTCACACCAACTTGAAAATGCTATTTTAATTTTAAAACAGTAAAATATAAATGTTGTAGAAAAAAATTAACAGCAATAAAATAATAATGTATAAAATTATTTTGGACAGCGTTTTCTTTTAGCTGATAGAAATTGTACATCAACAACCACATGTCATTAAACAACATTTATAACGACACTGTTGTATCATTTAACAGCGGTTTTCAAACGATGTCAAAAGGCTATTTTGTTGTAATGGTTTCACGTTTGATGATCGTATCATTGAATGACTTAAGTGAATTATTAATCTCGGCTACATTATCTAGCATTGATAATACGTGATCACACGATGCGAAAGGGTAATAAATATTACAGTTTGCCTAATTATCTGCCACTTATAATGCCGGATAGGGCAATAATAAATTTGTTATCATTGATGTATTTTACATTTTTAATACATTTTTAACAAACTATTCTTCTTTATTCTTACTTTCCATAACTGCTTGATTCCTAAATATTTCATACAAAGTTAGTCAGAAAATATATAATACCCAATAAGGAAAGAATTCAATGAATTCCACATATTAAATGTAACAACCCGAGGTTTTGTAACAATTAATTATCGTCAAATGACAGTTAAATTGATTGTTAATTGCTATCGGGATTTTATTTGGTTGAAATTCTTTTTAAATTTGTTGAGTGGTTATGCGGGCTTTTAATTGAATCTTGGCCCATTAACACTCTCTCTCTTCTATCTTTATTAATTGGGCCCATTCCCTTTTAATTTATTCAGTCCATTCCCTTTGTTGAGATAAGGGTGTGCTCGTTCCTCTTTTCATTCCATTCGAAACCCTAAAAAAAAAATAAGCGAAAAAATGGCGGCCTCGTGATTTTCGTGCCGATCGTTCCTAAAAAATTAGGGCTTTTGGAATTCGAAGGCGCCGACTTCAACTGCTTGATCGATCGATCCCTCGTGCTCAGCTTCGACTCAGATCTGTTCGACCTTTGGGTTCACGCTTGTCGAAAAGGTAAGTGACCCTCCATCTAATTCAATACTAAGCTTCGCATTCGTTTTGGTTTCGTCGTTGATGATTTATGACTTGATTTGGATTTTTTTTTATGTTTTCCTGGTTATCACGGCACCGTTTGTCTTTGCTGTGAATACGTGATTTTTGTTTTGGTGATCGATGTTTTTGACTGGATTTGTTTTCTTGTTTTCTGGGTTATCATGGCACGACTTGGTTTCGTAGACACCACGGCTTGATTTACATTCGACTTCGGCCACTTCGTTTGTGTATTTGATTCCCTGACTTTGCATTATCTTCGACCATCATCATTGCTTTGATATCGAGCTGCAGTTTTATACTGGAAAAGCATTATATTTTATTCGGGCATTTGCTCGATCCACTTCAGCTACACTGTATATATATGATGCACTTGATTTACTTGCTGCCTTGACTGTGTTCACTGCGTTCACGGTGTTGCTCTTTGTACTTGATGTTTCGCCTGTGTATGTATGTGTGTTGAGATTTTATGGTCTTCGACATTTGCCTTTTTATGTGTGGTTTGGACTTACTCGATCTGGTTCTTGTAGTCTTACTTCCATACTATATGATATTGGTGGTTGATTTCTGGGTAGAGATGCTGTTGCAATTGTAGTTTGTAAATTTTCAAGCACCAGAACTTGCACTGACCAGTCTAACCATTGACTGTTTCACGCATTTTGCTCGTCGTGTTGTTGCAGTCAAGTCTGCACTGTTTTATCCAATTGTATTCAGTTGTCTTTCATGTTATTTTATAGTCTGATGGCCTCATGAATATGTTGCAGTGTTGGTTGAGGCATTGCCATTTATAATTGATTCTTCATTTAGTCTTCAGGTCTATATGCATTAGTGCTTTGACCCTGACTTATTGCTATCCTTTTATATGTGCTTGCATTGTCACTGTATTGGTTTTATAAACATTTGACGTTCAGGTTGCGTGCAAATTTTATTTGTTGCCAACCTGTGGCCTTTGTGCCTTGTTGCTATTCCTTTATAGGTGCCTTGTTGTGTTGCCTTATCATTGGTACATAGTTCAGTTTCATGTTGTTGGCACTGAATTGTATTAGTTTGATTTGGAGTCTAGTTTACTGGAGATTCAGTTGTTGCACCATTGTTGTTTCACTGCTCCACTGGTTACATTTACCTGATTTGTGTTTCACCATGCAGTCATGTTCATTTGAAACCCTGTTGCATTTGGGTTGGTGGCTGCATTATGTTGTTTTTACGTGTGATCCTGTGGTGACTGCAGTTTTTGGTTGCAGTTTGCCCTTGTATTCATTGATGACTGCAGTCTCGTTTGTATGCAGTTTGCCCTTGTTGGGTTGCATTGCATTGATGAAATTGGATTGTTTTTCTAATTACCCTTGAGTTGAATCTGGTATTTCGGGTTTGACCTTGTGCTCGTTTGTGAATTTCCATTGAGCTTTTAGGTACATCATCCCTGTAGTGGCAGGGCAGTGCACGCAAGCGTGTACTGCAGCCACACGGTATGGCTTTTATGATATTCTATTTTGCTTTGATTTATGGATCTTTTGCGTATTCCATATGCTGTCGTGGCGAGGCAGTGCACGCGTGCGTGTACTGCATCCCTACCCGAGTTGGCATTTTAATAGATATTTTAATTGTTTGAATTGTTTCGTATGTCCAATTGAATACATTTTGAATTGTATTTTAATTTGGTTGACATCTCATTATCTTTTTGATAATTAGATTATGAGTTTTTAATTATTTATCTAATAATTAGATATTGTCGTAATTGTCGTTTAGGCAATTCTGTTGTTTTCTAAATTATCTTCATTGATAACCCTTTTATTTATCTTCGTTGATAAAATTGAATTTATTGGTTTGTTGTTTAACACTGTTAAATGTTATATTTACCGTTATCTGGTTCCTTATTAAAGAATTTGATAGACGAGATTTATCTTGACTGTTGTCTAATTGTTATTTAATTATTATGGATTCCGTGTATTAATAACCGAGTTTGAATTAGACTGACCCGTGTATTATTTTCTTTTGAATTTAATACTCGGGTCAGACCGAGTTATTACAGGTTGTAGATATCTTGCTTTGGGTTGCTCCTTGAGCTATGAAGTCTTTTCATATCTTTTGGAGTAGTCGTCGTCATTTTATAGTAGTTAGTGTATTAGTATAGGAAGATATGTATTCATGTATATTATTCACGATAATGTACTTGTATATGTAACTTCCAGAGTCGACAGTTGTAGTTGTATCATATGTATTGTATCACATGTATTGTAACTGACATCAGTTATATTTATATATGAGACTTTTGTTATCTGTGTTTCGCATTAGTTTATCTATGTTATAATTATATATATTGTCCTAAACTGTTATGAACCATCGTAGTTCGTTTTATACTGGAATTGGGTATGTCGATGGGAGTAAATAAATAGGAGATGAAAAATAAAAATATATACCACTCCTATCGAGATAACTAATACTAGTATAAGGCCTAACTACGGATGGCCGCTCCTATCCAGCCTTATTTTTCGTAATAACAGACAGTATTTCTTTTAATACTCTTTGTTACTGTGAGCATAGAGGTGGAGCGTCACATTTGGTATCAAAGCTTAGGGTTTATGGACATAATATAAAATATAACTTAGATGGAACTTGTGTTACAACTATTTGTCGATGTTTTATTGTGCCTTGATTCAAACCTAAATTTTTGAAAGTATGATGGATTTTTTTGATATCTTTATTTAAAAATAAAAGTGAAAACTGTGTTTTGATGATTAAGTAATTTGTGTCGGTTTATCAGAGCATGCAGCGAAAACAGTGAGACTGTCTACGCTGAGTACAGCTGAGAGCTCTTTTGGATTTAAAAATCAAAAATATGAAATAGAAATAAATTTCATTTGTTGTTCACATAGTTGTGTTTAATTTATTTTCTTTGAAAATTTCGAATCCGATTTGAGGATCCGAAGCGATTGCAGTTATGTGATTTTGTGGAGATTTTTGCTGTTTTGAATTATCTTCATTGAAGATATATTCGAAAGATTTCTTTGTTCATTTTGTGGTATACGTGCAAAAATTTACGTTGCATGTTACTGCATAAATTTTACGTTGAATCGGTGTTTGGTTTTAAACGTATTTTGTTGCCGTTATTTTTATAACGGGATTTTCACACTGGCGCTAAGTTTTTGAAGCATGGTGTTTCGTTGACATTTAAATGAATGAAAATTCACTGGTATTATATTTTGATGCAAATTATTTTGATGAAATTTTGACGTTTAAATTTACTGCCGCTTTGACTTCAGTAACCGTCAAACTTTAAAGTGGATTTTCAAGTGGTTATCCCGCAATGTTGATTTTGTTGTCCGTTTTTACGGTATTTTGAGAAGTGCAATTTCCTTGTCGAAGTTGCTACTGATGTTGCTGTTTTAATCACGTGTTTTAAAAATTGTTTCAAAATAAAATTGTTTTCAAATTTTTTACAATTTATGCTTTCAAAAGAATGAGGAAGCGATTTAAACGTTTCATCAAAATCGAGGACTATGACCCCTTTCTTTTACTGATTCGCTTAATTCCGGACTTGTTCATTTGAGAATGTAAATTATTACTTTGATCAAATAAATGAAATTGTTTTCAGAAGTTTTGCAGTTTGCGCTTTCAAAAGAATGAGGAAGCGATTTAAACGTTTCAGCAAAATCGAGGACTATGACCCCTTTCTTTTACTGATTCGCTTAATTTCGGACTTGTTCGTTTGAGAATGTGAAATGTTAATTTTGGAATACACAATTTTGCACTTTCAAGGAAACGATGAAGAGAATCAAACGATTTAGTAAAACTCGTGGTATAGGACATGTGCGCTTGCTATTTCGGTTAATTCCAGACTCGTTAATTGAAATATTTGTTGTTTTGCCGATTTTGATGATTTTCGTGTGCTTTCGAGCCACCATGTCGGACCTTCGGGTCATATGTTGGACCTTCGGGTCAATACCAGTACTAGACCTTCGAGTCATTTGTTGGACCTCCGGGTCATTTGTAGGGCGCCAAAATTATGTTGATAGTACTTGATAGGATTCGGCCATTTGTTGATGCACGTGTGGCGTAGCTTAAAAACTCGCCATCTAATGGGATCGATCCAACCTTTTATGTTGATTATCTAATTATCTTAATTGATTCTAGATATTTTTTGTTTCCAATTATCTGCAGGTAATTGGATATTTGTTGATATGAGTTCTAATTATCGTTTTTGATAATTAGATATCTGTTGTTTCTGATTATCATTTTTGATAATCAGATATTTGTTGTTTCTGATTATCGTTTTTGATAATCGGATATTTGTTGTTTTTGATTATCGTTTTTGATAATCGGATATTTGTTGATTTGATTATCGTTTTTGATAATTAAGTAATTGTTGATATGAGTTCTAATTATCGTTTTTGATAATTAGATATTTGTTGTTTCTGATTATCGTTTTTGATAATCGGATATTTGTTGTTTCTGATTATCGTTTTTGATAATCGGATATTTGTTGTTTCCGATTATCATTTTTGATAATCGGATATTTGTTGTTTCTGGTTATCGTTTTTGATAATCGGATATTTTTTGAATGTGATTATCGTTTTTCATAATCAGATATTTGTTGTTTCTGATTATCGTTTTTGATAATCGGATATTTGTTGTTTTTGTTTATCATTTTTGATAGGATATTTGTTGATTTAATTATCGTTTTTGATAATTAAATATTTGTTGATTTGAGATTTGATTATCGTTTTTGATAATTAAATATTTGTTGATTTGAGATTTGATTATCGTTTTTGATAATTAAATATTTGTTGATTTGAGATTTGATTATCGTTTTTGATAATGAAATATTTGTTGGTTTGAGATTTGATTATCGTTTTTGATAATTAAATATTTGTTGGTTTGAGATTTGATTATCGTTTTTGATAATTAAATAATTGTTGGTTTGAGATTTGATTATCGTTTTTGGTAATTAAATAATAGTTGGTTTGAGATTTGATTATCGTTTTTGATAATTAAATATTTGTTGGTTTGAGATTTGATTATCGTTTTTGATAATTAAATATTTGTTGGTTTGAGATTTGATTATCGTTTTTGATAATTAAATATTTGTTGATTTGAGATTTGATTATCGTTTTTGATAATTAAATAATTGTTGATTTGAGATTTTATTATCGTTTTTGATAATTAAATAATTGTTGATTTGAGATTTGACTATCGTTTTTGATAATTAAATATTTGTTGATTTGAGATTTGACTATCGTTTTTGATAATTAAATATTTGTTGATTTGAGATTTGACTATCGTTTTTGATAATTAAATAATTGTTGATTTGAGATTTGACTATCGTTTTTGATAATTAAATAATTGTTGATTTGAGACTTGATTATCGTTTTTGATAATTAAATATTTGTTGCTTTGAGACTTGATTATCGTTTTTGATAATTAAATATTTGTTGCTTTGAGACTTGATTATCGTTTTTGATAATTAAATATTTGTTGGTTTGAGATTTGATTATCGTTTTTGATAATTAAATATTTGTTGATTTGAGATTTGATTATCGTTTTTGATAATTAAATATTTGTTGCTTTGAGATTTGATTATCGTTTTTAATAATTAGATATTTGTTGATTTGAGATTTGATTATCGTATTTGATGATTTGATATTTGTTGATTTGAGAATTCTAGTTATCATTTTCGATGATTAGATAATTCTTGTTTTCAAATTATCTGGTTGATAACTAAATATTTGCGGTTTTGTGATTTGTGATTTGGTGTTTTCTAATTGTCTTTGTTGATATTTAGGTTTTGTTGTTTTCTAATTATCGTATTGATAATTAGATATTGTTGTTTTGTGGTTTTTGTATCTAATTAATTGATAATTGGATATTGCTGATAATTGCAATCATTCAGTTTTGTTGGTTTCTCATTATCTACTTGGTAATTAGATTTTGTTGAGAATTTATGAATTTCTTTTACTGGAATTAAAAGTTTTCTTTAGAATTTGTGTTCTTGACCTTTATTTTTCTAGCTTAACCAGTTTATGTTAGAAAAATAATTGTTATTGAAGACTTTAATTATGAAAATTGCGGGGACGCAATTTTTATAAGGAGGGGAGTCTGTAAACCCGAGGTTTTGTAACAATTAATTATTGTCAAATGATGATTAAATTGATTGTCAATTGCTATTGGGATTTTATCTGGTTGAAATTCTTTTGAAATTTTTTGAGTGGTTATACGGGCTTTCAATTGAACCTTGGCCCACTAACACTCTCTCTTCTATCTTTATTAATTGGGCTCGTTCCTTTTTAATTTATTCAGCTCGTTCCCTTTGTTGAGATAAGGGTGTGCTCGTTCCTCTTTTCATTCCATTCGAAACCCTAAAACAAAAATAAGCAAAAAAATGGCGGCGTCGTGATTTTCGTGCCGATCGTTCCTAAAAAATTAGGGCTTTTGGAATTCGAAGGAGCCAACTTCAACTGCTTGATCGATCGATCCCTCGTGCTCGGCTTCGACTCAGATCTGTTCGACCTTTGGGTTTGCGCTTGTTGAAAAGGTGAGTGACCCTCACATCTAATTCAATATTAAGCTTCTCGTTCGTTTTGGTTTCATCGTTGATGATTTATGACTTGATTTGGATTTGTTTTTTTGTTTTCCTGGTTATCACGGTACCGTTTGTCTTTGCTGTGAATACGTGATTTTTGTTTCGGTGATCGATGTTTTTGACTGGATTTGTTTTCTTGTTTTCTGGGTTATCATGGCACGGCTTGGTTTTGTAGACACCACGGCTTGATTTACATTCGACTTCGGCCACTTCGTTTGTGTATGTGATTCCCTGACTTTGCATTATCTTCGACCATCATCATTGCTTTGATATCGAGCTGCAGTTTTATACTGGAAAAGCATTATATTTTATTCGGGCATTTGCTCGATCCATTTCAGCTACACTATATATATACGATGCACTTGATTTACTTGCTACCTTGACTGTGTTCACTACGTTCATGGTGTTGCTCTTTGTACTTGATGTTTCACCTGTGTATGTATGTGTGTTGAGATTTTATGGTCTTCGACATTTGCCTTTTTATGTGTGGTTTGGACTTACTCGAGTCTAGTTCTTGTCGTCATACTTCCATACTATATGATATTGGTGGTTGATTTATGGCTAGAGATGCTGTTGCAATTGCAGTTTGTAAATTGTCAAGCACCAGAACTTGCACTGACCAGTCTAACCATTGACTGTTTCATGCATTTTGCTCGTCATGTTGTTGCAGTCAAGTCTGCACTGTTATATCCAATTGTATTAAGTTGTCTTTCATGTTATTTTACAGTCTGATGGCCTCATGAATATGTTGCAGTGGTGGTTGAGGCATTGCCATTTATAATTGATTCTTCATTTAGTCTTCAGGTCTATATGCATTAGTGCTTTGACCCTGACTTGTTGCTATCCTTTTATATGTGCTTGCATTGCCACTGTATTGGTTTTATAAACATTTGACGTTCAGGTTGCGCGCAAATTTCATTTGTTTCCAACCTGTGGCCTTTGTGCCTTGTTGCTATTCCTTTATAGGTGCCTTGCTGTGTTGCCTTATCATTGGTACACAGTTCAGTTTCATGTTGTTGGCACTGAATTGTATTAGCTTGATTTGGAGCCTAGTTTACTGTAGATTCAGTAGTTGCGCCATTGTTGTTTCACTGCTCCACTGGTTACCATTTACCTGATTTGTGTTTCACCATGCAGTCATGTTCATTTGAAACCCTATTGCATTTGGGTTGGTGGCTGCATTATGTTGTTTTCACGTGTGATCCTATGGTGACTGCAGTTTTTGGTTGCAGTTTGCCCTTGTATTCATTGGTGACTGCAGTCACGTTTGTATGCAGTTTGCCCTTGTTGGGCTGCATTGCATTATTGCAATTGGATTGTTTTTCTAATTACACTTGAGTTGAATCTGGTATTTCGGGTTTGACCTTGTGCTCGTTTGTGAATTTCCATTAAGCTTTTGGGTGCATCATCACTGTAGTGGCAAGGCAGTGCACGCAAGCGTGTACTGAAGCCACACGGCATGGCTTTTATGATATTCTATTTTGCTTTGATTTATGGATCTTTTGTGTATTCCATATGTTGTAGTGGCGAGGCAGTGCACACGTGCGTGTACTGCAGCCCTACCCGAGTTGGCATTTTAATTGATATTTTAATTGTTTGAATTGTTTCGTATGTCCAATTCAATATATTTTGAATCGTATTTTAATTTGGTTGGCATCTCATTATCTTTTTGATAATTAGATTATGAGTTTCTAATTATTTATTTAATAATTAGATATTGCCATAATTGTCGTTTAGGCAATTCTATTGTTTCCTAAATTATCTTCATTGATAACCCTTTTAGTTATCTTCGTTGATAAAATTGAATTTATTGGTTTGTTGTTTAACACTTTTAAGTGTTATATTTACCGTTATCCGATTCCTTATTAAGGAATTGGATAGACGAGATTTATCTTGACTTTTGTCTAATTGTTATTTAATTATTATTGCTTCCGTGCATTAATAACTGAGTTGGAATTAGACTGACCCATGTATTATTTTCTTTTGAATTTAATACCTGGGTCAGACCGAGTTATAACAGGTTGTAGATATCTTGCTTTGGGTTGCTGCTTGAGCTATGAAGTCTTTTCATATCTTTTGGAGTAGTCGTTGTCATTTTATAGTAGTCAGTGTATTAGTATAGGAAGATATGTATTCATGTATATTATTCACGATAATGTACTTGTATATGTAACTTCCAGAGTCGACAGTTGTAGTTGTATCATATGTACTGTATCACATGTATTGTAACTGACATCAGTTATATTGATATATGATACTTTGGTTATCTGTGTTCCGCATTAGTTTATCTGTGTTATTATTATATATATTGTCCTAAACTATTGTGAACCATCGTAGTTCGTTTTATACTGGAATTGAGTATGTCGATGGGGGTAAATAAATAAGAGATGAAAAATAAAAATATATACCACTCCTATCAAGATAACTAATACTAGTATAAGGCCTAACTACAGATGGCCGCTCCTATCCAGCCTTATTCTTCGTAATAACCGACAGTATTTCTTTTAATACTCTTTGTTATTGTGAGCATAGGGGTGGGGCGTCACATCCAATGTTTCAATCGAATAACCAAGATTCATATATCAATGATAAGTCTCCACCATACCCAAAATCTTATCAAAGTTAGTAACAAAATTCTCAACAAAAGACTCAAGTTAGTTTGCATCAATAATCACGAAAAATGAGTTAAGGATAGAACGACTAAGCTGGTAGAGTTAGAGGCATGTCCTCGGGCCAATTCTTTAATTTATTGTAAATTATTAACTACGCAATAAAATCTCGTATAAAATAAAAGATTTTTTCCTTTTGATTAAATTCGTTCACAAGAAAACTTATCAACATCCCCAAAGCTATGTGAATGGAAAATAAGTTTATATAAGATAAGGGTGTCAAAAAGCCGTTTCTTTCGAAACCTACCTGTCGACCCGATTAACCAAGTCAAAATAGTTTCGATGGTTTAATTAGGAATGCTGGTAAAAGGAAGAAGCATTCAACTCGAAATCTCTCTTTCGAATGAGTCAAAGACAATTATTCATATTGGCTTTCCATTCCTTTCGATTATGTCGAAAGGTTCACTTTATCATTTCGACCATGTCGGAAGGTATGGCTTCTTATTAAGGTTAAACAACTGCTTCTGACTTAATTGGTCTCATCACTTTAATTAAGGAACCCCTTCGAAAGGGTAGTAATTGTAGTGGAGGCTAAAACCCTTTCAAATGGATTCCTTTCTATACATTTGCTTGCCACTTACAAACTGGAATCCATTCGAAACACCCCTTTGACAAGATCGAGCCATGTTCTATCATTTCAAAAGAAGTCCACTATGCAATTACTAAAGCTTCATTCAGCTTACTCTGTATAAGATCGGCCTGGATATTCCTAAGCTCTATAAACTCATCCATGTTGAAAAATCATCATCGCCGCTCTTATTTTCCAATGTTTGATATTGGTTACGATGATAATGTGTTTCGCATATGTATATCCAAGTCGATTTTAACATATTGCATAAATAGAAAGAAGTTAAGAGAATAAGATAAAATCATGTGTAATGGATCATTAGTATACCTAATGATCATAGTGATCTCCCGCATAATCGAAGTCCTTAATGAATCCGCTTTCTCCTCTTTATTATTAATTCAAAACGAGTTATGATTGTGCGAGCTCTTTCCCCAATTTGATTTAGGGGTTATAAGGATTTTGTTGTAGCAAAGAAGTTAGAGTGAAAGAAATGAGCTTAAGATTCCCAATATCCGAAACCCAAAACCGGACCCCCTTCGGTCTTATTTATAGATGCAGGTCGACTCCTTTCCACGCCTATTCTTCCAACGTAGTCGAAAGGCCCCTTTTGTATGCCGCCTCATTCCTTTTGACTTGGTCAAAGGGACTTGCCTACCTTCAATGTCATCAAAAGGAATCTCCTTCGAGTCCTTAAACTCACCTTGCGCTTCCCTTCTCTTCATTTCAGACCTTTCGACCTTAACAAAAGGGTTTTTTTATCAACCTTTCGCCTTTACTGAGTCTTTAGTATCCCTTTTTCCTATTTTCTTCGTAGTTGTTTTTGAGGTCGTCGAAAGGTCCTTAAATTTTCTTTTCTTTTCGTGCTGCCTTGTTATCATGAGATGTAAAGATCGGAGACTTCGACCCTATCGATAGGTTGTCTATAGGAGCTTCGAAGATGTTGATGTACCGATGACTCCGATGCAATGGATAACTTCAAAATGCATGCCTATGAATTGATGCGGAACCTTCTCCTGATGTCATTGGCTTCTACCGCTTCGAAAGGTTTGGGTATGATTTCATAAGAATTGTTATAAAGGCGAATCCTTTGGTTCCGAAAGGTTTAGCATGCATATGAGTGGTCGATGTCCATTGCCATCAAAATGTGGTTCTGAACCTATCCTTGCCTTCTCTATATATGTGAATCCATCTGCATCCAAAGTTTAAAAGTGGCAAAGGGTATACTACAGGAACGGCTGCATTTAGCGACGACGATTAGCCATAAGCGATCGTCACAAGCCAACTCTAGCCATCGCTAAATGCCGAAGAAAAACAAGCAGACGCTAGCAAAATAGCGACGGCTATAGCAACGGTGTCATCGTTATAGCGATGGATTTCTCAAAAAATTGACAGTCATTTGCAGTCACTAGCCGTCGCAATGTTGGAACCAAAATATCGTCGCCAGCCGTTACCATGCGCCTCAAACCTGTAACCAATTGGCCGTCGCCAGCCATCGCTAACACGAAATGTCCAGTTTTTTCTAATATTGCTTTAAGCCTTCCAATCCTTACAATAAACGTCATATCCCAATCTCGCTTCATTTCCAATACATATAAACTCAATATCACTACCATTGACTTCACATGCAACGTATAATCTCGTGCATATCACAAATAATCAAAAACATAACGTAAATTTCAATATTTATGTAAACTTTCGTCAATTAAAACCAATATTCCATCAATCAACAAAACGCAACTACACAAACACTAATGTTCATAAAATCTACAAATCATCACTATACACAACCATCAATAAAAAACCAACTCCATCAACACAAGTCAATAATTACAAGCCAAAAATATTACGTACCAACTCATCATCATCATCTCCCGACGCATCCTCACCAGGCATCCTCCCATGCAAATGCGAGATACGTCTTATCGAAATATTTCCTTGCATCTCCATCGGATGGATGTGTCAAAGTTCCCTATGTCTTTCTTCTCAAACTGTGCCATTGCATATGACATGCCATGGCCAAAGATGCATAGAACCTTTGAAGTCTAGGGGTAATTGGTAAATAATGCATTTTCTTGTGTGAAACTTCTATTTCTTTCTTTTTTCTTCGTTTATACCTCTCATCGTTACATATGTTGCAGTTCCCAAGATTAATGTCATCTTTCCAATAAAACATGCAACCTTTTATACATGTATCTATCCTTTGGTGAGGCAGACCGAAAGCCGATATAAGTATTTTCACTTTATAATGACTGTCGCACATTAGATTATTGGGTAGCATATGCCGTTTTGCAGCTTGTACAACTTCTGTAAATCCAGCTTTTGTAAAGTAGAATTTTGATTTCATAGAGATGTACTCGGTAGTTAATGACAATTCGGTTCCACTTTTACTACCATCCCACAACGGTCTCTTAGTGGCATCCAATAAATCATAAATTTTTTTGCTCCAACATTCGGTTCTTCTTCAATATTGACGTCTTCACTATCAACTTAAATGGTAGGGAACATTGATTGTACTACATCTTCCATCGTACCTTCTATTGGATTAACGGTAAATTTTCTATCGAGTTAGAAAATCACTGAAAAATTTTGAATAAAAATTACCGCAAGTGCACGGCGTACAATTTTAGTACATGGCGGGTATGGGTCGATCCAAAGGTAATAGTTTAAGATTTTAAAAATCAATTCAATCAAATTAGACCAAAGTGAGAGGAAATTGGTAACTACAAAAATGAAGCCAAAATTAGAATCAAAATGTGATTTAAAAATTATTAGACTAGAGAACAATTTAGAGATAAATCCACTCTCATATTTTTGTAAATCAACAAACAGATAATTTATGATCTTTAGTTATGAAATCAGATGAAATAATTGTTTCATTTATCATGAGTATAGTTTGTTTATGTTATTAATTAACATAACTAGAAACCATCAAACTATAATACACCAATTATATCACTTATAAAATCTCATGAAATTGGAGCCAAAGCAAAAGATATTTTAAGTATGATCTATTTACTATTGTAATTAGTAAGACAGATCATCAAATTTTGTTTTTCTTTTCAAAATCAAAAATCCATTAGCAAATGATGATGTAAATTATGTTTACGTTGAATAAGAATATCTCATTTGCATAAGAAATATAAGCTATCAAACCCACTTGTATAAACATACATCAAAATTCACTTTCATGAAGCACAAGCTAAAGAGATCATGAATCATAAAAAATGTTGAAATTACATAAAGTTAGAGAGCTTCATCACCTCTAAATTGAAGTAGTTTAGCTACTCATTTGTATTATCAAATCAACATTTATAAATTCCAACATTAGAAAGCAATAGAAATAGAAAATAAGTAAAGGAAGAAAAATGAGATTAACTACTAACTACTTGCATAAAAATTAGTGCTACAATACTGCATGAATGTAAATCTAAGCTTAAACATGAAATAAAGGAAAGCATAGTGATAAACATCAACAAAAAGAAAAGAAAACGTAAGTAGAAATGAGAAAAGAAAGAGGCTAGGAAACCATTTTTATTTCATGGAACATAGAGCTTATAACTTGCATTGTTTTTTCCTAACTAATTTCAATGAGTAGAAGATATTTACATGTACATAAGAGGGCTATTTATGCATGCGTAAAACCCTAACTCAATATTTAGGGAGCTTTCTATAATGCCCTTTAAGAAGTGTGGTCACCAAGTAATCATTAGCCACTAATTAATCCCTCATTAACTGTGCATGAAGCTTTAACCTCCACTTTGTTGTCAATTAGCTTCTAATTGTAGATTTAGGCAAGTGGGTGTGATCCTCTATGATCTTGGACTTAAATTATTTCCTTCTTCTTTCCTTTGTATTCATTGGTGCATGCATATGTCTTCATGAATCCCTCTTCCATACGCGTCAAAATTTCCTATAAAAATAATAAAAATGTCCAAGTAAAAATTCTCAGATTGACACACGCACAAAAATGACCATTTTGCCCCTGAATAAAGAAGAATATATGATGATTTGAAAACAATTGAATTTTGGTTTTAAACATGTTAAAATGCCCAAATATGATATTTATTTAAATAAAAAGAGATAAAATATGGATGTCAATATATGCAAATTTACGTGCACATCAAATACCTCCACACTTATCTTTTTATTCATCCTTAAGTAAAGAAAAACTAAGATAAATCTATTTTCGTAGGGAGCACAATCGCATTGAGCGTATGCAACAAGCCGCTAATCCTTTGGGTGTCCCCAGTAAGACGAGTGTTGTCTCAAGAGGGTTTTCAGCGGATACTACCCACAAAATCCAAATGCGAAGTGGAAATATTTACAAAATGTAAGATTTATTTACAAAGAGATGAATGCGAGTTTTTAAAAATATTTACAAATGAATGATTTACTTTTAAATCGACATAAGTAAGTTAATTATAAGTTTCAGTCATTATCTTGAAAATTTAAGTCATTTACTCATCAAAAATTTCAACAAAAATCAAGTTATCATAACAAATAGACAATAGTTTAACTCGTTGTTTCGGTTGATAACACGGCGTAATTATGAAATGGTTCCTTAGTTGATTATCAAAGTTTGTCAAAGTTATTCTCATTTCTTTTCAATAAAACGTTAAATCAAACAAGTAAAAATAATGCTTAGATTTCAATTGCTCACTCTCTCTTATTTGAAAATTTTATTTAACAATATTTACATTTGCCTATCTCAGGTAAACTTAGGCGAGATGTATTACCCATGCACTGCCATGCAGACTGATATGAGGAGAATACAGAGCATGGAGGGTGAACACACAACTGTGAACACTTATCGATAGGCGTTATTAAAAAGGATTTTTATATATACATACACCTAATTTAGATAAACTCAGGCCAGATATACTGATCATGCACTGCCTTTCAGGCTTACGTGAGAAGGGTACAGAGCATGGCGAGTGAACATATGAGTGTGAACACATGACTCTAGGTGTTAAATAAATAAATAAATATATATATATATATATATATACACAAAAAAAAATTCTATTTTTTTTAGAAAGAGAGAGTTTTGCAAAATCATCTTAGCACCACTAAACTTAGAAGATAAAAATATTATATCCTTTACTTTAAATTTACCACTTTTTAACAAAGACCTTCAGTTAGAACATACTTCGGAATTAACACATATGAACCTTCCTATATACTAGTTAAACCATTGTTATTTGTAATCAAACACAATTTTTATTTTTTTCAATACAAATAAATTTTCAAAATTTCAATTTATTAACCAAAACTTATACTTATCCCATAGTGTTTCTTCAAAAATAAATCAAAATGCTAAAGAAGAATTTTTTTTTAGATATAGAAATTTTGTGATTTTTTTGAGTTAAATGAAATTTAAAAAATGCCATGAAAAATAAAAAAAAATGAAAATGAGACTCCCTCCACTCTTAATTTTTTAACTGTGTCCTCATAGTCAGTGCATGATATAAATAGTATAAAGAGGAAAAATATGTACATGCTTACAAAAGAGGGTTAACATTCTTACTAGGCGTAGCTTGGCTCATGAAGGATCATGAACTCCTCCTCTTGATTAGTTGGCAATTCCAAGAAAGATTTCAAACGATGACCATTGACTTTGAAAATCGATCCATCCCTAAGGTTTTCTATTTCTATGGCATCATGTGGAAAAACAGTTCGAACCACAAATGATCCGGTCCATCTCGATTTAAGTTTCCCGAGAAATAAATGAAATCTTGAGTCATATAAAAGAACTTTTTAGTTAAGAGAAAATGTTTTCCTTAGGATTGACTTGTCATAAAAAACTTTTGTTCTTTCTTTGTAAATTTTCCCGTTTTCATATGCATCATTCCTAAATTCTTCTAGTTTATCGAGTTGTAGTTTGCGATTTTTGCCAGCATTCTCAAGATCAAAGTTTAAGTTCATTATTTCCCACAACGCTTTATGTTCGATTTCGATGGGTAAATGGCAAGCTTTATCGTAAACTAAATGTAATGGGGACATCCCAAGGTTAGTTTTAAAAGTAGTGTGGTAAGCCCAAAGTACGTCGGTCAATTTCTAAGACCAATCTTTTCAATTTTTGTTAACAGTTTTTCTCCAAGATTTTTTTATTTGGCAATTTGAAACCTCAACTTGGCCACAAGTTTGAGGATGATAAGGAGCGGATAACTTGTGGGTTATCGAGTTTTTTTTCATTAATGTTTTGAAAGAACGGTTGCAAAAATGAGTCCCTTTATCACTAATTATTGTGTAGGTGTGTCAATCCTCCACAAGATGTTTTCTTTGAGAAATTTCACAACAATTCTATGGTTGTTGGTTTTGCAAGGAATGGCTTCGACCCATTTTGAGACGTAATCGACAACGAGAAGGATATACAAGTTTCCAAAAATAATTGGGAAAAGATCCCATAAAGTCGATACCCTAAACATCAGAGATTTCGATCATCAGCATGGGGTTTGTAGGCATCATATCTCGTCGAGAAATTCATCCAACCGTTTGACATCGATCACAAGTTTTACAAAATTTAAATGAATCTTTGAAAAGAGAAGGCCAATAGAAACCACAATGAAGCACTTTTTCCATAGTTTTATAAGGAACGAAATTTCCACCACACGCTTGATCATGGCAAAACGAAAGAGCAGTCCTAATCTCATTATCCGTTATGCAACGTCAATGATTTGGTCGGGACAATATTTGAACAAGTATGGATTGTCCCAATAGAAATATTTCACTTGGGACATGAATTTTCATTTTCCTATTTGAACCGAGATGAGGGAGTTTCTTTAGTGACTATGCAGTTCATTATATTAGCGTACCATGGATCGATAGAAATTGAAAGGTGTTGTTCATCGAGGTAGTTTTCATTGATTGGCAAAGAAGGTGGTGCGTTCGAAAGACGAGACAAGTGTTCGGCTATGACATTATCGGATCCATTTTGGTCTTTAATTGTAAGGTCAATTCTTGAAGTAAAAGGATCCAATGAATCAAACGGGATTTAGCATCCTTCTTAGCGAAGCGATATCGAAGCGTAGAATGGTCCATATACACAATAATGTGTGAATCTTTCAAGTAAGGTCGAAACTTTTCAAGCGCAAAAATGACAGATAGAAGCACTTTTTGGCCATTATGCAGTTAAGTTGAGCGTCATTCAGTGTCATATCTGCATAGTAAATGACATGAAGGATTTTTTTATGCATAGTCCTAAGATAGCACCAACCGCAAAGTTAGAAGAGTCAAACATTATTTCAAATGGGAGATCCCAATTTGTTGTGCAAATGATTGGAGCAGAAATGAGTTCATTTCTGAGACGTTCGAAAGAAGAGATACAATCCGCATTAAAATCGAAAGGAACGTCTTTTAAAAGAAGTGTTGTCAAAGGACGAGCGATTTTGCTAAAGCCTTTCACAAAGCATCGGTAAATGCTAGGTGTCCTAGAAATAATCGAATGTCCTTAACAGATTTGGAAATGGGTAGGTTTGCAATTACATCAATTTTTGCTTTATCTACCTCAATG
Organism: Allium cepa; assembly: GCA_030765085.1. Classification (NCBI taxonomy): domain Eukaryota; kingdom Viridiplantae; phylum Streptophyta; class Magnoliopsida; order Asparagales; family Amaryllidaceae; genus Allium; species Allium cepa. The sequence goes on along the minus strand of CM060937.1, from coordinate 690,905,540 downwards.
CCTTTATTTGAGATGATATGTCTAAGGACTATGCCTTGTTTAACCATAAAGTGGCATTTTTCCCAATTCAAAGTCAAATGTTTTTCTTTACATCGATTTAGGACCGACTCGGGATGATGTAAACAATGGGAAAAAGAATCGCCAAAGATGGAGAAATTGTCCATAAAAACTTCTAGAAAGCATTCAATCGTTTGAATCGTTCTTGACAACGGTTAGCCCAGACTTTTTCGGTACAACGTGAATTGGGCTAACCCTTGAACTATTGGAGCGTAGGTAAATGATTCCGTTGTCGAGAAGTTTAAGAATTTTATCACGCAACGCATCTTTCGCTTTTGGATTAAGCCTTCGTTGAGCGTCACGAATAGGCTTGGCATCGTCGATTAAATGAATGCAAAGTTGAATAAGAGCGGGGCTAATTCTCTTTATATCGAAGATCGACTATCCCATCGCTTCATTATTTTTCGAAAGAATAGAGAGTAAGGAGGTTTCTTGATCAAAAGGGAGAGTTGTGGAAATTGTGACGAGCAGTGCTTCGTTATTACCTAAGTATGTGTACTTAAGGTGATTGGGAAGTGGTTTGAGGTCCAACTTCGAAAGGTTTTCGATCAAAGAACTGGGTTGAGATTCAGACTCAACTGGAAGCGATTCAAAAGGAAGAGCATATTCAATATCATTGCGAATTTCGTGAAACAATTTTTCATACTCGGCCTTATGTTCATCATTAAGGTCAAATGTCTCATTTTCAAAGTTTTCTTGAATGGCACAAACTTCCAACGTTTGGTTGCGAGGTTCATTTGATTGGCTTTCAAGATTGAAAATGTTGAGATCCAAAGTCATGTTTCCAAAAGATATTTTCATCGAACCGTCACGGCAATTGATTAAGGCATTTGACGTGGCTAAGAATGGTCGGCCTAAAATCAACGGAATTTGACTCGCGTCATTTGTCACGGGTTGTATTTCAAGAACGATAAAAACAACGAGGAATATGAATTGGCCTACTCGAATGAGCACGTCCTACATTTCTCCCACGGGCTTCTTAATCGAGTGATCGGCAAATTGAAGCATGACTTTTGTGGGTTTGATCTCACCTAACCCCCATTGTTCGTACATGGAGTGTGGAATCAAGTTGACACTCGTGCCTAAGTCTATCAAACATTTGTTAATCGTCTTGTCTCTAATTGTACACGAAATCATAAGGCAACCAGGATCTTTGTATTTTACGGGCATGGATTGGGACAAGACTTCACTCAAACTGGTGGCTAAGAAGACTTTTTTGGGCACTTGAGTAATTTCGCGCATGTGGGAACTTGCAGAACGATGTCAAGAAGGGGGATGTTCACTTTCACTTGTTTAAAAATTTTCAATATCTTTTCCATTTGGTTGGAGTGTTTCTTTGGTCGAAGACGATGTTGAAATGGAAAACGATACATGCTAGGTGGGTCTACTCGAGCAGAAGAAGAAGAATTTTGATTGGCATTCAATTCAACGTTTGGATCCACGCTATATTTCGATTCATTTGTTGTTTTAGAAGCGTCAAGAGAGGTTTTCGGTAAATCGTTTGGATTACCGAATTGATTATCGTTTTGCTCACTAGAATGTAAAGTTGTGATAACATTCAATTGGGTGACACTGCTATCTTGAACAACATGGCTAAATTTGAACTTACATTTTGATTTCTGGGATTTGGAAGGGACTGGCTTGGGAATTTTCCTCGTTTTCGTTCACTTACAGACGTGGCTAATTGACTCATTTTCATTTCGAGTTTTTCAATTGATTGGTTTGTGTTTTGCATATATGAAGTCAATAAATTTTGCAAATTGTTGTTTGATTGAAGATTTGAGTAGTTGCTTTAGCCAACATTTCAAGAATTTTATCAAGAGAAGTTAAAGGTTTATCGTCTTCGGGAGGATGAGTAGCATTTGGTTGAAAATTTGATTGTTGCGGTTGATTATGAGATGGACCCGTAAAGTTTGGTTGAAAATTGTTAGGCTGAAAGGGAGGATTCAAAGCATTATTCGAGAATGCTTGAAAATTAGGACTAACCATATTTGTGTTGGGATTATTTTCGTTCCACGCAAAATTTGGATGACTTCTTCAACCAGGATTGTACGTGTAACGACCCGTAAATTTTCGATAATTAAAATAGCTCATTTAATAAGATTTCGTGATTTAGTGTTAGAAAAAAATTGTAAGTCGTTTGGAATAATAATAAATGTTGAATCCATTGGGTATAATAGAGTAATTGATTGATAAGTAAAATATATTTAAATCAAATATTGAATATTGAACAGGTAAATTGTTTAAATTAAATATTTAAAACTTATTGAATAATTGAACAACTGTAAAATGAAATAGTGTTCTAAATTGTGAATTGGTTTTAAAAGTTGAATCTTATAAGTTCGATTTTAATATTTCAAAAGATAATGAATTATTGGATAATCGAAATTGTTTAAATTTAATATTTGGAATTTATTGAATAATTTAATAATGGGAATTGAATAACCGTATAAAGGCAATGGTTGTTCTATAATTTTAATCCGTTTCAAAGGTTAAAATTTTAAGTTCGTTTTGAATATCGCAAAAGATAGTGATTCAAGAATATAAAAAAATTTAAATTTAATATTACAAATGTTTGAATAATTAAATTCGGCATTTGATATGATTAATTTGATGTTGAAATTTAACATATGAAAATAGAATGAATAATTAAAATTTGATTTAATATGATTCAAATTGGTTTCCAAAGTGAATGTAAGTTATATCGGGATTATAATAGAGTTAATAAGATTTTAAAAAATTGGAATTTATTGGATAATTGACTAACGGGTTTAATATGATTAAAAGTGATTTGTAAAATTTTATTTTATCATATTAAAGTTAGAATGAGGTTATAGAACTTTTAAAATCGAATTAAAAGTAAATTTGTAAAAATTGAATATTTTAATATTTAATTATCGACTGAAAAATAGCCAATTTTCGAACAGTCTCAGAATTGGACGAAACTAGTTCCATTGGATCCGCAATAGTTTGTTATTATCGGATTTCAATTTTCGTAGCAATCAGAGTTTTCGTTTGACCGTGGCAGCTCGAAACGCATCGAAATTGTTTTCATATTAATTTGACGAGTTAAAATAGTCATTTTTCAAACGGCCTCGGATTTTGACGAAACCAATTTCATCGGATCCATAATATGATATTATTGTAAGATTTTAAATTTCGTGTCAATCAGATTTATCGTTTGTCCGGGGCGGGCCAAAACGCCTAGAAAATCGTTTAATCGATTTGATTTAAAAATCGATCGTTTATTGCCGTAACTCGCATAGATGATCGAATTAGCTTCCGAAACCTATTCCATTGTGTTTGGAACGTGGGATAAATCCTAGAAACGCCGGTCACCGCGCGTAAATCAGAGTTCGAAAAACCCAGGTTGAATAGCGTTCATCGTTTTTCTATAAAAGCACTTCATTATTTTCTTTTTCCCAACTAAACCCTAACCCTAAAACAAAGCCGGCCGCCATTTTCAAAACCAAAGGCCATAAATCATTCGTCTTCCTTCCTTAATTGCTTCAAATCCGTAAACATTTACATGAAGTGTTCAACGCGAAAGTCGAAGAGCTCGAAGAGAGCTTCGAATCTGTATGGTGGAGATGGGATATGGTGGAGCGTAGAGGACCAGAAGGGGGCCGCGATGGCCGGCCGTTCGCCCCGTTATGCGGGCCATAGGGGAGGCCGAGCTTCACGCTATTCTCGGTGATGGTGGAGCACGTGACGAGCTTCGATGTGGTGCTGCTGTGATGGATTTACGTCGAGCGTAGGGTGTTGCGTGATTAGGGTTTTTGGGGCGTGTTTGGGTTCGTGTACGCGTTCGAACGCGTGAAGAGGAAGCAGGCAACGGCCTAGATCTAGAAAGTATGATGGACGGCTCTGATGTGAGTTGGGTATAAAATAAAATAAAAGTTGAATTTGATTTGTATTTAAATTTGTATTAACTTCAAAATATCATAACTCTTTCATACGAGGTCCATTTTGGACGAAACGAATTGCGCTGCAATCGTTTTGTCGAGCACTACACTACGGAGCTGGATTGGAATCGTTTGGAGCTAGAGAAAATTTCGGGTAAAATTAAACGCTCGTTTAATTTTATTCGAAATAAAACGCTGGAACTGCATTGAAATCAAGGTGAGTGTTTTATAACGCTCACAACGTACTGAATATCTTTATGCTAGTTAAGTTTAATATTATGAAGTGATATGAATTTTATTTGTCATTGTTTGATAAAATTTAATTGTCGTATAGATTGTTATTTGAATTAACCATTGAAAATTAAATAGACAGTTAAATTGAAATTGAAATTGAATTGCGATTAAATTACCTGACATTGATAACTATGAAATTGCCATGAATTGTATTGTCTATTGGATGATGTATTTCGATGGATGCTATTGGTTGATATTTAAATGTTTGGATGTTTATTTGCTTATATATATCCTGTTATGCATACATATGAAACTATGATTTGATTTAAGTGATATATATTCATCCCTGACATTTAATTGAAATAAATAATTACTTGGCCATAGGATAGAAAATTATATACGGACACCGAATTGGCTAAATTTATAATTTTTAAAATCGTCGATTTTAAATTTAAATGTTTTGATTTAAAAGTTATAAATAGAAAAAAAATATAGAAATCGAATTTATCGAAAATTGAGTTTGGAATGTTGAAATAAATTTTGGTTAAAAGAAATTGTTAAATAATTGAAGTAGGGACTTTGGAATTTAAAATCGGGATATGATTGAATTTCGAAAATTGACTTGTTTAAATATTTAACCTTAATTCGAGCTTTGAATATTACTAAGTAAAAGCGATATAAAATGATATTTTGAAATTGAGCTTGAAATTGAATCATATTTGTGATTGGGATTTAAATTTGAATATTGAAGGATAATTTTGTTAAGTGTAAAAAAATTGATATTTTGGAAAATCAAGCTAAAAATCGATATAAATTGAAATTGAATAAATTGAAGGTGAATGTAAAATTGAATTAATTTGAAGTCAAAGTTGACATTGATTTGAATTGAAATCGAAATTGAATCGGTAGAAGGAAAATTGAAATTGTTTTGAATTTGGAAGTTATAAATGAAATGCATTGGTTTTGAAGATGTTTTATTTTGTTTTCCAAATTACTCTATTATATAAACCATTTTTTGAATACTTAAACTATTTTAAACTATTTTAAATCTATTTAACCCAATTTAAATTATTTTAAACTAATTTATCTATTTCAAATCCATTTTAAGACTTTAAGTATTTTTAACTACTTTAATTATTTAAACTGCTTTTAAACTACTTAAAGCTATTTTCTAAAATTCTAAGCTGGTCAATAAGGGAAATGTTTATATTTAAATCTTGAATTAAATACGAATTGGGTTAAATGAAGTTGCAACCTAAATTGAAATTCGAAATGATTTTGAAATCGAAATGAGATATTGATGCAAAAAATGATTTTTGAAACGGAATCTTACATTTGAATGGATACGATGATATTTGAAATGGATTTGATTTTTGAAGCGAATATGATATTTTGATATCAATTATGAATCTATTTGAAATGTAAAAGTGCCAACGGTGTAATAATACGTAGTTATTAAAGAGACCGGGATCAGATATGGACATACTCTTTGTCGATACCAAAAACCACTTTAATAACTATTATATGCGGAGTGTTGATCCAGAATGAAGTGGATGGTTTGGTGAACGCGTTGACTGAAGAAAGAGAACGATATTGGATGACCCCTGACATGACTAAAACAGGAGCCGCGTCGGGCCATTGAGGTTCACCATCTCTAGCGGACACACTTCTTCGATACCATATCTATTACATTTGTGATTCGATTTGGGTGCACCCCCTTGATTTGGGAGTGTTGTTTCGCGATGTTGGGGTAGCTGCTGGTTATGCTCAACATCAGTCCGGATCACGCAACTACTAGTATCCAAGTTGGTATCGCCTCATGTACCTTGTCATACTGATTATCCTATTCGCGACCACTACGTTATGTTTTGTGTTATACCTATGGGGTACCCTCTGATAACCACCAGTTTACGGTGGGGCTTACGATGCTGTATAGACTATGGCATTATAAAAATGTGTTAAGGGGGATTATGGTAACGCTATTTTGATATTTTATATTACTGATAGGCATTATCTACTTAGCGTACATTACTACATAGTAGATAGTTTAACGGATCCTTAAGAGATGGAAAATCCCGTAACATCTCTTGAGTTATTGCACGCACGTTGACACTGGATATGAGATGTCAAACCCCGTAAACATCTCTGACGCCGTTATACTCATATTTATTTACGATTGAATTAACTTTCATAAGGATATTTTAGTCCTGGCTCGAGTGTTGTCTTTTCATTACGCTCGGGTCAGTCTTGAGTTTTTCAGATTTTTGAAGATCTATTCTGGAGGATGAAGATGAAGATTTGGTACACTATTACTATTATTACCCTTGCATCATGCTATCTGCTGCATTATTTTATTTGTTCTGTTGAATATGTATAACTCTGATAAATGTTTTATAAATAATGATTAAAGTATAGTAAACAAGTTCATGAATTGTTTATTTGGTTATTATATTTTATCGTTACGCTGCAAGATTCTGTGTTGTTTCCTTTCTTTTATTTCTCTTTCCTCTTCTTTTCTTATTTACCCTAATAATCATCTGCCCTTTTGAATGGTTTGGAATCGACATGTGTATTTGATCGTCGGTTTAAACTGTCCAAAAAGGCGGGTCGTTACAGTTGGTATCAGAGCTTTGCTTTAGCGATAACCTTAGCTTTTTGGGGTCTGACTCTTTATAAATAGGGTAGTAATACCCTATGATGAGTCGCTGAGTGTATATATATGAGAGAGCGTATTTGTTAGTGACATAAAATGTTTTATATTGTGTCGGTTGATTTGTTGAGTAGCTTATGGATTCCGGTCAATACGAGTAATTAACGTCATTGATAGGGAACTCTAAACACTCATACAGAACAATTCAACATAGTATTGTTTTGAAATTGGGTAAATGAAATAATTTTTCCCTAATTATATTTTGTATATAAAGAATTTATTTTCCAAAATTATTGTGATCTATCTAGCTTATTTGGTTGTTGGAAACGATAATACTGATTGTTATCATTAAGTGGATATTGTGTTTTCATAAATATGGTTTATTGAAAAATAAACAATGATGAAACAACTTGTGGATTATTTTAAGAAAAGAAATGCCTCTAAGAATATTTTATAAAGGTGACTTATAAATTTAAAATAGATTTAAATTGAGAAATATTAAATTTAAGACATGGAGATTTTGAAAAATGGTTCTCAAGGCTTTGAAGAAATATATAGTGATATTAGTTGGAAAATATTTATGGGAAATATTTTGAAAGGATTTTTAAGAAGGAATGAATTCAGTACTCCTCTCTTCTGTCGCTGGAAAATAATTTCGGTGATGACTGCGCAGCATCATCGACGTTCATTTTCGAGTCTCAAAGTGGGGCAGACTTCAGAGAAGCTTTGCTTTTCTTCGAAATTATTTGAATAAATGGGTTTTGGTTTAAATTCCAAAGGTATGATTTGATATATTAAAGATATAAGTGTATATATTTATTTCAAACGATTTGAAAAGAACAGGGCATTTAAATTCTTAAGTTCTGTTAATTAATAATTTTCAAATTCTTTGAATGAAATGTGAATAACCAGAACTTATAAAATAATAGGATTAAGATATCTAAGCTTATTGTTTTGGGAAAACTTTAAAGTTGAAAGGTAAAGAGGATTCAAACAAATTAAATTTGTGAACATTCTAATTAAGTAAAATGAAATTCTATAAATTTGTATAATACCAAATTTGCATTCTAATAACATATAATATGACTTACCAAATATTAAAAAGTTAAAATGATGTTTTGGATATGTAATGAGATATTGTACAAATAAACAGAACCTGAAAATAATTGAAGTATACAAGTAAGGAAAACTCAAAAGGAATTAAAATGTATAGGAATGAAAAATTTGGTTGGGATAAAATTTTATATACTTAAATATAGCATGAAATGATGAATGGATAAATGGAACAAGTAAGTGAACTTAAGAAAGAAGATAAATGAATCGTATTATATCTTTGTATATTGGTTATAGAAATTTTTTTTTTGAATTTGTAACCTTTAAGATAACTGTAAACTAAGAAAAGTCATTTATGAGAGGTTAGACTTTTATAGGATGATTAATGAATTAAAGTGTTGGTTAATAAAATGTTTCATAAATAAAATTTGTTATTAGCTAAAATAATGAAATTGAATTTAATTAAATTATATAGAATGTTTAAAATGAATTTGAGTAAGCAAATTCTTTGATATGATGTTTGAGAACAGATAATGTTAAAGAATATGCTATGTAAAGAAATGAATATACTAACTGAATAATGGATTGTGAGTAATTAAGGGGAAAAAAATAGAAGTCAATAAAATAATTTAGTATAGATAAATTGGATAGAAATCCATTGGAAGGTAATACGTGAGATTGTACGTATATTATTTTATTCGCATAACGAATTGATCCAAATTCGAGCACAAAATTTCGAGATGATTTATATCGATCCAAGTAAGGATTTTTCACTCGATTTTCGACGGTGAACCCTAGATATGGATTTTTAATTTGATTCTGGAATTCTCTATCATAGTATATGGCTATGCAAGGAGAGTAACAGTTTCCAATCAAGGAACCAAATCTGAGTCCGCACTAGAGAGTCGGGTGAACGATACTAGTTGGAAGTGAAATTGTGTGATCGAATAAGCGATTAGATTGATATTGCTCACGGATGATATATGTACGGCTTACGGACTTAATTAAAGTTAATATTGGAAATTTAAGATGCCAAACATAAAATGATTCTTTTAAAATTATATAACAGGATATATATATATATATATATATATATAATAGAGATAAACCAAATTGAATGTAAAATTAATAATTTGGTTATGTTGGGTATGATTTGGTTGTTATATGATTGTTAGTTGATTGTATATAATTCATTAAGTGTTAATCAAATTGAAAGCTATAAATCATTGAAATCAAATTGGAAGTTAGACGAATTTAAATAGAATTTAATTTGATTCAAAGTGGAAGTGAACTAATGTAAATATAAATTAGTTAATATTAACTAATTGAATTGAGAATGAATGTTAGTAAAATCCAACGTTGATGAATCAACTGTGATTAAAATTGAAACCCAAGTCAATAATTATTAATGAGAAGTGAATTTATATTGATTGGTTATGGATTCGTTGGATGATAGTTGGATGATAGTTGATTGATGGTTGCATTTGTTGTTTTGTTGCATTTTCTATGTTGGCATATGTAGTTGTTATGTTTCTATATGATGTATATTGATATTATTTTCATATATGCATGTTTCTCAGGGTTTGTTGAGTGTTTAGTAGGTGCGGATTGCGCTTGCTTCGCATTTGGAGCTCGCTTTCGCGCTATATTAGCCGTATATGCTCGCTAATAATATATAAGGTACATATCTCGGATTACATACCGTACTTTTACACTATTTCCCTGCGGGATGCCTCATCACTTGATGAGATGTATATTTGTGATATATATACTGTCATTTTTTTTCCGATCGAGCCACGCAAAGGAGACACTGCCGAAATTTTCCGTAAATCCGGGTGTTAGAAAAATTTTCAAGTTTTAATTTTTTTTTTATAACTTGTTTTGATAACTAACTTTCAAAGTTAGAAAGCCGTTCGGAGTAACTTAGTGGAAGTGTAGTAACGATTTATAAATGGAATTTCATTGTTTTATAAGTTGGTAACTTTGAATAAAATATATCTAATGTTGAATTCTATACTTAGTTCCTTTTACCATCTTTTTCCTTTTCGGTGACGAAAAGTTTTGAGTGGGGGAGAGTGTAACGACCCGTAAATTTTCGATAATTAAAATAGCTAATTTAATAAGATTTCGTGATTTAGTGTTAGAAAAAAATTGTAAGTCGTTTGGAATAATAATAAATGTTGAATCCATTGGGTATAATAGAGTAATTGATTGATAAGTAAAATCTATTTAAATCAAATATTGAATATTGAACAGGTAAATTGTTTAAATTAAATATTTAAAACTTATTGAATAATTGAATAACTGTAAAATGAAATAGTGTTCTAAATTTTGAATTGGTCTTAAAAGTTGAATCTTATAAGTTCGATTTCAATATTTCAAAAGATAATGAATTATTGGATAATCGAAATTGTTTAAATTTAATATTTGGAATTTATTGAATAATTTAATAATGGGAATTGAATAACCGTATAATGGAAATGGTTGTTCTATAATTTTAATTCGTTTCAAAGGTTAAACTTTTAAGTTCGTTTTGAATATCTCAAAAGATAGTGATTCAAGAATAATAAAAATTGTTTAAATTTAATATTACAAATGTTTGAATAATTGAATTTAAAATTTGATATGATTAATTTGATGTTGAAATTTAATATATGAAAATATAGTGAATAATTAAAATTTGATTTAATATGATTCAAATTGGTTTCCAAAGTGAATGTAAGTTATATCGGGATTATAATAGAGTTAATAAGATTTTAAAAAATTGGAATTTATTGGATAATTGAATAACGGGTTTAATATGATTAAAAATGATTTGTAAAATTTTATTTTATCATATTAAAGTTAGAATGAGGTTATAGAACTTTTAAAATCGAACTAAAAGTAGATTTGTAAAAATTGAATATTTTAATATTTAATTATCGACTGAAAAATAGCCAATTTTCGAACAGTCTCGGAATTGGACGAAACTAGTTCCATTGGATCCATAATAGTTTCTTATTATCGGATTTCAATTTTCGTAGCAATCGGAATTTTCGTTTGACCGTGGCAGCTCGAAACGCATCGAACTTGTTTTAATATTAATTTGACGAGTTAAAATAGTCAATTTTCAAACAGTCTCAGATTTTCACGAAACCAGTTTCATTGGATCCGTAATATGATATTATTGTAAGATTTCAAATTTCGTGTCAATCGGATTTATCGTTTGCCCGGAGCGAGCCAAAACGCCTAGAAAATCGTTTAATCGATTTGATTTAAAAATCGATCTTTTATTGTCGTAACTCGCACAGATGATGGAATTAGCTTCCGAAACCTATTCCATTGTGTCCGCAACGTGGGTTAAACCCTAGAAAAGTCGGTCACCGCGCGTAAATCGGAGTTCGAAAAACACGGGTTGAATAGTGTTCGTCGTTTTTCTATAAAAGCACTTCATTATTTTCTTTTTCCAAACTAAACCCTAACCCTAAAACAAAGCCGGCCGCCATTTTCAAAACCAAAGGCCAGAAATCGTTCGTCTTCCTTTCTTAATTGCTTCAAATCCGTAAACATTTACACGAAGTGTTCAACGCGAAAGTCGAAGAGCTCGAAGAGGGCTTCGAATCCGTACGGTGGAGATGGGATATGGTGGAGCGTAGAGGACCAGAAGGGGGCCACGATGGCCGGCCGTTCGCCCCGTTTTGCGGGCCATAGGGGAGGCCGAGCTTCGCGATATTCTCGGTGATGGTGGAGCACGTGACGAGCTTCGACGTGGTGCTGCTGTGATGGATTTTCGTCGAGCGTAGGGTGTTGCGTGATTAGGGTTTTTGGGGCGTGTTTGGGTTTGTGTACGCGTTCGAACGCGTGAAGAGGAAGCAAGCAACGGCCTAGATCTGGAAAGTATGATGGACGGCTCTGATGTGAGTTGGGTATAAAATTAAATAAAAGTTGAATTTGATTTGTATTTAAATTTGTATTAACTTCAAAATATCATAACTCTTTAATACGAGGTCCGTTTTTGACGAAACGAATTGCGTTGCAATCCTTTTGTCGAGCACAACACTATGGAGCTGGATTGGAATCGTTTGGAGCTAGTGAAAATTTTGGGTAAAATTAAACGCTCTTTTAATTTTACCCGAAATAAAATGCTGGAACTGCATTCAAATCAAGGTGAGTGTTTTATAACGCTCACAACGTACTGAATATCTTTATGCTAGTTAAGTATAATATTATAAAGTGATATGAATTTTATTTGTCGTTATTTGATAAAATTTAATTGTCATATAGATTGTTATTTGAATTAACCGTTGAAAATTAAATTGACAGTTAAATTGAAATTGAAATTGAATTGCGATTAAATTACCTGACCTTGATAACTATGAAATTGCCATGAATTGTATTGTCTATTGGATGATGTATTTCGATGGATGCTATTGGTTGATATTTAAATGTTTGGATGTTTATTTGCTTATATATATCCTGTTATGCATACATATGAAACTATGATTTGATTTAAGTGATATATATTCATCCCTGACATTTAATTGAAATAAATAATTACTTGGCCATAGGATAGAAAATTATATACGGACACCGAATTGGCTAAATTTATAATTTTTAAAATCGTCGATTTGAAATTTATTTAAATGTTTTGATTTAAAAGTTATAAATAGAAAAAAAATATAGAAATCGAATTTATCAAAAATTGAGTTTGGAATGTTGAAATAAATTTTGGTTAAAAGAAATTGTTAAATAATTGAAGTGGGGACTTTGGAATTTAAAATCGGGATATGATTGAATTTCGAAAATTGACTTGTTTAAAGATTTAACCTTAATTCGAGCTTTGAATATTACTAAGTAAAAGCGATACAAAATGATATTTTGAAATTGAGCTTGAAATTGAATCATATTTGTGATTGGGATTTAAATTTGAATATTGAAGGATAATTTTGTTAAGTGTAAAAAAATTGATATTTTGGAAAATCAAGCTAAAAATCGATATAAATTGAAATTGAATAAATTGAAGGTGAATGTAAAATTGAATTAATTTGAAGTCAAAGTTGACATTGATTTGAATTGAAATCGAAATTGAATCGGTAGACGGAAAATTGAAATTGTTTTGAATTGGGAAGTTATAATTGAAATGGATTGGTTTTGAAGCTGTTTTATTTTGTTTTCCAAATTACTCTGTTATATAAACCATTTTTTGAATACTTAAACTATTTTAATCTATTTTAAATCTACTTAACCCAATTTAAATTATTTTAAACTAATTTATCTATTTCAAATCCATTTTAAGACTTTAAGTACTTTTAACTACTTTAATTATTTAAACTGCTTTTAAACTACTTAAAGCTATTTTCTAAAATTCTAAGCTGGTCAATAAGGGAAATGTTTATATTTAAATCTTGAATTTAAATACGAATTAGGTTAAATGAAGTTGCAACCTAAATTGAAATTCGAAATGATTTTGAAATCGAAATGAGATATTGATGCGAAAAATGATTTTTGAAACGTAATCTTATATTTGAATAGATACGATGATATTTGAAATGGATTTGATTTTTGAAGCGAATATGATATTTTGATATCAATTATTAATCGATTTGAAATGTAAAAGGGCCAACGGTGTAATAATACGTAGTTATTAAAGAGACCGGGATCGGATATGGACATACTCTCTGTCGATACCGAAAACCACTTTAATAACTATTATACGCGGAGTGTTGATTCAGAATGAAGTGGATGGTTTGGTGAACGCGTTGACTGAAGAAAGAGAACGATATTGGATGACCGCTGACATAACTAAAACAGGAGCCGCGCCGGGCCATTGAGGTTCGCCATCTCTAGCGGACACACTTCTTCGATACCATATCTATTACATTTGTGATTCGATTTGGGTGCACCCCCTTGATTTGGGAGTGTTGTTTCGCGATGTTGGGGTAGCTGCTGGCTATGCTCAACATCAGTCCGGATCACGCAACTACTAGTATCCTAGTTGGTATCGCCTCATATACCTTGTCATACTGATTATCCTATTCGCGACCACTACGTTATGTTTTGTGTTATACCTATGGGGTACCCTCTGATAACCACCAGTTTACGGTGTTGTATGGACTATGGCATTATAAAAATGTGTTAAGGGGGATTATGGTAACGCCTTAACGCTATTTTGATACTTTATATTACTGATAGGCATTATCTACTTAACGTACATTACTACATAGTAGATAGTTTAACGGATCCTTAAGAGATGGAAAATCCCGTAACATCTCTTGAGTTATTGCACGCACGTTGACACTGGATATGAGATGTCAAACCCTGTAAACATCTCTTACGCCATTACACTCATATTTATTTACGATTGATTTAACTTTCATAAGGATATTTTAGTCCTGACTCGAGTGTTTTGTCTTTTCATTACGCTCGGGTCAGTCCTGAGTTTTTCAGATTTTTGAAGATCTATTCTAGAGGATGAAGACGAAGATTTGGTGTACTATTACTATTATTACCCTTGCATCATGCTATCTGCTGCATTATTTTATTTGTTCTATTGAATATGTATAACTCTGATAAATGTTGTATAAATAATGATCAAAGTATAGTAAACAATTTCATGAACTGTTTGTTTGATTATTATATTTTATCATTCCGCTGCAAGATTCTGTGTTGTTTCCTTTCTTTTATTTCTCTTTCCTCTTTTTTTTTATTTACCCCAATAACCATCTGCCCTTTTGAATGGTTTCGAATCGACATGTGTATTTGATCGTCGGTTTAAACTGTCCAAAAAGGCGGGTCGTTACAGTACGTTGGAGAAAACGGGTCATTTTTGGCTTTATTGAAAGCATTGATTTGTTCGACAGAATTGGTACACTAATTGGCTATATGATTAGGATTGTTGCATTTATTACACATCGAATGGGAAGCTTGGTTCATTTGATTCGATGAGAAAAGGTTATTGAATTTTTTAATCATTGCGTCGACCTAAGCTTCCAAAGAAAAAGAAGATCCTATCGAGTGTTCAATCGTTCCTCAGTAAATTGATTTTTCGTTCGAACGTTACCATTGGGATTATTTTTCAACGAGGTTTTCAAGAAATGGCCAAGCATCGTCGTGATGTTAGACAAGAAAGTTGCCTTGGCACATTGATTCGAGCATGGTTCATGAGCTGTTTTCTAGCACATCGTATAAGATTTGGCAAATCGTCCATTTTTCAAAGTTATAGCGTGGACATTTTATCAAAAGCTCTTTGATTCTTTTAAAATATTCCCCGAATGGTTTTCCCTTCAATTGATGAAAATTTACAATATCGTTTGGGTATCTACTCGTTTTTTCCAAGTGGTAGAACTTTTTTAAGAAAGCTTTTACGAATTCTTCCCATGTTTTAATCGAGTTCGATGGCAAGTTGTACAACCATTTTTCATCTTAATCCGTAAGAGAAAATGGGATTAATCGAAGTTTGATTCCATCATCAGAAAGTTGTTGGAGTTTAATGATTATGCAAACTTGTTCGAATTTAGTCAAGAAGATGTATGGGTCTTCGTGCTCGAAATTGCCAAATTTTGGAAGCGTGGCAATGTGGTTCGGGTGGATTTCAAAATGGTTACCAATAGGGGTGGGTAAAATGTGGCATGATGAAATAGAAACTCTGTCAGGAAAGATTCTATCCATAAGAGTTCAAAGGGCATTCTTGTTCGCCATTTCGGAAGGATCGTCTATTTGAGTTAAATGATTAATTGTTGCATCACGAGTCCAACAATTTTTTGTTATGTCATGAGTCCAATTACTCATGCAGTGAAAGTCGAGAAGGGAAAAAGTAGAAACGAGTTTGGATAATGAAAGAAGATTTAAAAAACGAACAGAAAAATTGTTTTTGCTTTTCTGTACAAGGAAGAAAACTATTTACTAAGTGAAATTTAATTTTAAAAGAAAAGTTTGATTTTTTTTAGCTTTTCAAATTTTTATATGTTTTTTTTGAATTTTCAAACTTTCCAATATTTACCAAAAGGATTTTTTAAAAATGAAAATTTGATTTTTGTTTTTGTTTTCGAATTTTTAATTTTTTTATATATATTATTGAAAATTTTCAAAAGAATGGATTTAAAAGGATTTTTTAGACAAAAAAAGTTAGTTAAAATTTATAATTTATAATTTTTTGGATTTTGGATTTTGTTGTTTTTTTATTTTTTTTAAATATGCCTGAACTATGCATCTAAATGAATGCAAATGACTTAAATATAGTTTCCTGTTCTTAGTACCTCCTAACCTAAAATTGTATAATCACATTTTGTCTTAAATCAACAAAAATATTCTCAGCCAAGTAACGGGCAGGAATTATCGGTGCACCACGAATCACCGTAGCAATGCAGACGAAGGTTTAAGTACCTTCAGAGGAACGACCATTATAATATTTACAAATCACCATAATATTTATAAATGATTATTAATCTGCCGTAGTCTCGACATCAAGAAATAAAATTGTTTAAAGAAAACAATTATGAAGATACAATTAAGCCCTAGGTAAGCTTGCGACACTCTTAAGTCAAATGTCCGACCTTTGTTATTAGTCAAATTCTACGGTGAAATGTTTTTGTGGACTAAGGAAAGGGTAATGAAATTCCTTACCTTATGTGAATTGGTGTATTACCCTTAGAAAATAAAACAAGATGAGATGAATGCAAAAAAATTAAACGTGAATATATATCGCAGCTAAAATGAATTTTGTTTCTATTTTTGGATTTCTAAGTTTTATTTTATATATAAACGCAAATGCAAGCAACCAACAATGCAATTTAAAATAAAACTAAAGATGAAAGCACGATAGCAGAGCGTGCAGAATTATTAGCAATTTATTTATTATTTACTTTTTTAAGCAAGCAGCAATTATTTTTTGCAAGAAAATCTTTCTTTTACTTGCAATTTTCTGCTTTGGCAAGCTGAAAATAAAAACAAGATATATATACAAGTTTTTTTCTTCTTTTTAAAAGAGAAAATGAAATAAAAATTTACAAAGAAAAGGAAAGAAAACTTTTTTCAAAATAAAATGATTTCTTTTTTATTGAGAAAAGGAAAAAGAATTTTTACAAAAAGGAAAACAATTTTTTAATTATATATATATATATATATATATATATATATAAAAGAATTAAAACAAAGAAAAATCAAAACAAATGAAATCGAAAGAAGCAAAACTTAAAAATTCTTATTAGTTACACCAAATCGAAAGAGAAACCATTTTTTTTCTTTTCTATTTTTTTAGTGTAATAAGGATTTACGAAAGTGGAAAGAAGGAAAAAAAATTAATTAAAAGAAAACTAAAACAAAACAATATAAACAAACAATATGAATGTGGTAATCGGCCTACGAGTCAAGACCGGCCCAAACAATTCCACACCCACTTCAAATTTTTTTATTTTTATAAGCGAATCAAAGTTGCCTCCTTGTTTATCTTTTTTTCAAATGAAACAGACGAATCGACCGCAGAAAGGAAATTCAAAACAACACACTCAATTTCACAATTCGAAAGGAAATTTTGGCGATTTTGGGATACTCGAGTGTTTGGGATTTAGTCGAGGAAGGAAGGCGTTTGATTTTGTGGAATGGTAGCAGGTCGATATGTTGTCGTGATTTGATTTGTGGGTTGAAAGAGAGATTGCGGTGGCAGGATTTGTTGGTTACGAGGTGGACTTCGAAGTTCGCAGTTTTGGGATGTGTAGAGACACTCGGTCTCGAGGATGTGGTGATGAAGGCAAGGATGTGAGGATGTAGATTGGTTAAGAAAGTGGGTATAGTAGGAGATGCGATGCAATCAGTTGATAGTGGATGTTGCGGTGGGTTGAAGTAGGATGAAGTGCAGAGTTGATTGGGATGAAGTTTGTCAAGGCAGGAAGTGGTTTTGTGATGAAGTTATCTGCAGTTGTGTTTCGGGCTAAATGGTACGCAAAGAGGTAAATGATATGTAAGCAGTTTTTTTTTTTTTTTCTCGGTTGCAGCAGTTTTGAAGTCAAAATGCAAGTGAATGGGGTGGGGAATTATGGAACTAGGGTTTATATTGCAGTAGGTCGTGGTTGTGTTTCAATGCACAAGGGGAAGTGGCTGTTAGATAGGGATGTTGTTTGCAGTTGAGAAGTGGTGCAGGTCAGTGGATGTTTGAGAGCAAGTATTGGGTAGATGAAGTGGAGATGACAGACGCAGTGCAGAGGCAGGGGGGCAGTGACGGTAGTTAGGGTACAAGGGATATGGGTGGTTTCTTGTTTGTAGTGGTGGTGATGTTGTTGTGTGAAAATGGTGAACAATGATGTGGTATTGGGCAGTGTTGGTGGTAAGGCAGGAGATTGGAAAGGAGCAGTTGACTAGTTTACTTAGTAGGTGAATGTTATGAAGTGAATTTGTTTGTTGATGAAGTGGGACTGGAATTTGTATGAGGTTGCAGTTGTGTTTGAGTGTTGTATTGAAGTGGATAGACAGTGTTATGAGGCAGCAGTTAGCAACGGGAAGTTGTTGTATGGTTGAGTCTGGAATGAACAGTGGATGACAATTGATCAGAAGCAGCGCGCAGAACAAAATCAAAATGAACAGAAACACTGAGGCACTGGAAAACAATGTAAGAAGAAGATGGAAATGTAAATCAATGTAAATTGAAATTTTAACTAAATGAAGAATTTTTTTTTGGAATAATATTTTGTTTTTTTTATAGAAACTTAAAAAGCAAATGCTAATTGAAAACAAAAAATGCACAAGAACAAAACACACACACACACACACATATATATATATATACTTAAAAAAAAATTAACCATGTACATAAATCAACGTTAAGTAATTTGAAGAATAGAAAATCAAAATCAAAGCAAATTCCCTATCAACGGCGCCAAAAACTTGTTTAACAGTAAATTTTCTATCGAGTTAGAAAATCACCGAAATTTTTTGAAATAAAATTGCCGCGGGCGCATGGCCTACAATTTTAGTTCGTGGCAAGTACGGATTGATCCACATGGAATTGTTTTAGATTTTAAAAATTAATTCAATCAAATTAGACCAAAGTGAGAGGAAATTGTTAACTACAAAAATGAAGCTAAAAGTAGAATTAAAAATGTGATTTAAAAACTATTTGACTAGAAAATAATTTAGAGGCAAATCCACTCTCATATTTTTATAAATCAGCCAACAAATAATTTGTGATCTCTACTTATGAAATAAAGTGAAATAACTGTTGCATTTATTATAAGTATTGTTTGTTTACGTTATTAATTAACATAACCTAAACCATCAAACTATAATACAACGATTATATCATTCATAAAATCTCATAAAAATGAAGCCAAAACAAAAGCTATTTTAAGTATGATATATTTACTATTGTAATTAGTAAGATAGATCATCTAATTTTGTTTTTACTTTCTTTTCAAAATCAAAAATCCATTAGCAAATGATGATGTAAATTGTGTTTATGTTGAATAAGAATATCTCATTGGCATAAGCAATATAAGCTATCAAATCCACTTGTATAAATTTATATCAAAATTCACTGTCATGAAGAACAAGCTAAAGAGATCACAAATCATAAAAAAATTTGAAATTAAATAAAGTTAGAGAGTTTCATTATCTCTAAATATAAGAGGTTTAGCTATTTATTTGTGTTATCAAATCAACACTTGTAAATTCCAACATTAGAAAATAAAAGAAATAGAAAATAAGCATAGGAAGAAAATGAGATTAGCTACTAACTACTTGCATAAAAATTAAAGCTACACTACTTGCATGAATATAAATCTAAGCTATAAATATGAAATAAAAGAAAGCATAGAGATAAAAATCAGCATAAAGTAAAGAAAACACAAGTAGAAAAGAAAAGAGGAAGAGGTTAGAAAGCTATTTTTATTTCATGGGACATAGAGCTTACAACATGCATTGTTTTTTCCTAACTAATTTCAAAGAATAGAAGACATTTGCATGTACATAAGAGGGTTATTTATAAAAACATAAAATCATAATTTAATATATAGGAGTGATGCAGTGCGAGATAAGAACTCAACAAATTACCTTCAGTCGCGGCCGCTTCCTTGAACCGCGAAGCAATAGGTCGCGAAGTAGTAGGTCGCGAGCCGCTTCCTTGAATCGCGAAACCCTAGATCGCGAAGCACCGGTAAGTCACGAACAACCCATGCCGCTCCTCTCTAGGTCGTTGTCATGCTTTAATTGTTCGTGACCGACCAATTTCCAGAAGGTAGCGAACGACATTTCGCTTAAGTCACTTCCAGTAGGTCGCGAGCCAAGTACCAGTAAGTAGCGAGCTTCCTTAGGTCGCTGAAATTCTTAAGTCGTGAACGAGCTATCTTAAGTCGCTAAAGATGCCGCATTTGTTAAGTCGCTTTGCCCAAGTTTGTTAAGTCGTCTATATTTCTTAAGTCGCTGTGTCATTGAATGTTGGTATTTTGTAAAGTCGTTTGTACTATTTGTGGTGTACTTTTGTTAAGTCGTATGACGTTGTAACTCGTTAAGTCGTGAGTGTGTTGTACTTTACCTATAAATAGGGGTGTGATGTCATTTGTAGAAGGTTGTTGATTTTTGGAATAAAAAAATTGGTTTGTACTTTATGCCTCTATTAAAATTGGTAGTTGAGTGTTATCTCCTATCTCCACCTTCAGCATTCGAGTCGCTTAAATCAACGATTGTTGAAGCCAATTCATGGAATCAAGTGCGCTTGACCAACGTTCGAAGAATTGTAGATCTTCTTTCACGGTATCGTGTGCGATCAACGTGTCGAAGATTGCTAGAATCCGGTATCTTCGTGATCAACGGATTTGGGCATTTGGGTATTCTTAAATCCATCGATTTATCATCGATTCACCGATTATTTCCGCTAATCGTGTGAGATCCTAAACGGATTCGATTTACATCGTCGAATTCGCTTCCTACGCTGCGTCAGTTTGGTATCAAAGCTTGATCGCAAGAAGTTTACATCATTTGGAGAATTGGGTTTTGAGAATTTGTAGTTTGGAGATCAGATTTGCAATTGTTGAGAAGTTTGGTGTTCATCGTGTTCATCGTGAAGTTGCAACAAGTTGGGAGTTTCGATCCATATCATTTGGATCAAAGATCGGAAAGTGTTTGAATTTTTTTGAATTTTTTGAAGTTCAATCATGCCACCGAGACGAGCTCAACGTCATCGCAATATTAATGCTTTGTATGGAAGAGAAGAGGCCGATGAAATGGAGGAACGAATCAACGAGAGTTTCACTAAGAAGTTGAATGAAGGAATTGGTCGATTAGAGAGAATGATGCTTGAAATGAATCAAAGTAGAAGAAGGGTTTCACCTAAATCGAGTCATGGGGGAAACAGAGTTTCACCACAGTCAGATCGGGAGAGAAGAGGAGATCATGATCATAGGAATGTTGACGATCGTGATAGGAATGTTGATGAACGAAATCGAAGAGATGTGGATTATCATGATCAGAGGAATGTAGATCGAAGAAATGGTGGTGGTAGAGATGTTGGTGGTCATGATCGACAACGATATGCGTCAGATTTTGATGAGGAGTTTGATGGTGATAGAGGAAGTGTTCATTACCGAGATCGAGGTCAAGTGTGGAGTCGAGTTAGAGAATATGAAGATGATCGTAGATGGGAATCGGGAATGAAAATGGAAATTCCGGAATTCAAGGGTGGTATGGTTGCGGAAGAATTTTTGGATTGGGTTTCAAATGTTGAGGAAATTTTTGACTTCAAAGAAGTTCCCGAGAATCGTAGAGTTAAGTTGGTTGCTACGAGATTGAGAGGGAGAGCTATGGCATGGTGGCAACAGACTAAACTTACACGAGAGAGAATGGGGAAGTCAAAGATTGTTTCATGGGAGAAGATGAAGAAGTTAATGAAAGCTACTTTCTTACCTTACAATTATCAATTTCTTATGTATCAACGCTTACAAAATCTAAGGCAAGGGACAAAGTCAGTTAATGATTATGCGGATCAATTTTACCAACTCATTGCTAGGAATGATATCATGGAGACGGAAGAACTGTCGACCGCTAGATTTGTTGAAGGTTTGAGGATCCAGATCCAGGTCATGGTAAATATGTTTGACCCTAGATCTGTGGCTGAAGCGCTCCAGAAAGCGTTGGCTTGGGAGAAGCAGGGAAGATGAGGAGGTGGTGTGTTTACAAATTCTAACAATCAAGTTAAGGGAGCTAGTAGAAATACTACTGTTTCAAAGGCTGTTACTAAACCGGTTGTCAATGAGGTAGCAAAGACCAAGGTCATCAATAGTATCAAGTGCTTTAACTGTCAAGAATTTGGCCACAAGAGCAATGAATGTTCGAAACCAAAGAGGCGTACTATGATTGCTGAAATGGAAGATGAGGACGTTGATGAAGGTCATTCAAGTCCAGTTGGAGAGGATGAACAGGATATCGCATCGGGAGATGAAGGATGTAATCTAATGTTGAGGAGATCATGTTTGACGCCGAAACAGGAAGAAGAGGCTCGTTGGTTGAGGAGTAATATCTTTCAATTGACATGCACTATACTGGGGAAGGTGTGTAAATTTGTGATTGACGCGGGAAGTTGTGACAATATCATTTCTACCGAAGCTTTGAGAAAGTTGAAGTTGAAGACGGAGAAGCATCCAAATCCTTACAAGTTAGCGTGGTTAAAGAAAGGAGGAGAGGTGAAGGTGGATAGGCGAGTTCATGTTCCATTTTCTATTGGGAAGAAGTATAAAGACGGGATCTGGTGTGATGTGGTGGAGACGGATGTTTGTCACTTGCTTTTGGGAAGACCATGGCAGTATGACCGAGCAGTGCAACATGATGGTCGAACTAACAGCTACAGTTTTATGTTTGAAGGTGTTAAGATCATTTTAGTTCCGAAGAAGAGACGGCAAGGAGAGAGCAAGTCAGAAGAGATTGAGGAGCTAAAGACTTTATTGACTTTGAAGTTGTTTATTGAAGAAATAGAGGATAGTCCAGAGGTGTTCTTGTTGATTGGACATGAAGTTAGTGAATCTGTTGAAGTTCCAAAGGAAGTAAAGCCAGTATTAGAGGAATTTGAAGACGTGTTTCCTAAAGAGTTGCCAAAGGAGCTACCACCGTTAAGGGACATTCAACATCAGATACATCTTGTTCCAGGAGCAGTGTTGCCTCACAGGCCACATTACCGGATGAGTCCTAAGGAGCATGAGGAACTGAGATGGCGGGTGGAGGAGTTGTTAGAACAAGGGCGTGTTCAGGAGAGCTTGAGTCCTTGTGCAGTGCCAGCCTTATTGGTGCGGAAGAAGGATGAGACTTGGCGGATGTGTACGGACAGTCAGGCTCTAAACAAGATCACTGTGAGATATAGGTTTCCTATGCCAAGGTTCGATGATTTGATTGATCAGTTGAGTGGAGCTGTTGTGTTCTCAAAGATTGATTTGAAGTGTGGATACCATCATATTCGTATTAGACCGGGTGATGAGTGGAAGACTGCTTTTAAAACTAGGGAGGGTCTATACGAATGCTGGTTATGCCGTTTGGCTTGTCAAATGCTCCTAATACTTTTATGAGAGTGATGAACCAGATTTTCAGACCATTCATTGGGAAGTTTGTAGTAGTTTACTTTGACAATATTTTGATCTATAGTGGGAATATGGAAGAGCATATCCATCATTTGCGAGAAGTATTGTTAATTCTATGACAGGAGCAATTCTATGCAGTAACGAAGAACAGC
This sequence comes from Allium cepa, assembly GCA_030765085.1. Classification (NCBI taxonomy): domain Eukaryota; kingdom Viridiplantae; phylum Streptophyta; class Magnoliopsida; order Asparagales; family Amaryllidaceae; genus Allium; species Allium cepa. Next base: position 690,881,962 of record CM060937.1, on the reverse strand, counting down.
GTGTTCATAACGTACAGTATTTTGTTTTTGGGATATGTTCTGTCGAAGGAAGGTATTCAAGTGGATGAAAGCAAAGTGGAAGCTGTCAGGAATTGGCCACAACCCAAGACAATTACTTAAGTAAGGAGCTTCCATGGATTGGTATCTTTTTATCGAAGATTCATTCCACATTTTAGCAGTGTGATGGCACTTGTAACCGATTGCATGAAGGGAAAGAAGTTCGTGTGGACAGAGGAAGCAGAGTTAGCCTTTGAGAAGGTTAAGACACTTTTAATGTCAACACCAATTCTAGTTTTGCCGGATTTTCAGTTGTTGTTTGAATTACATACTGATGCGCCGAAGGTTGGGGTTGGTGGAGTATTGAGTCAGAATGGAAGACCAGTTGCTTATTTCAATGAGAAGTTGTCGGGAGCCAAGTTGAAGTATAGCACTTATGACGTGGAATTTTACGCAATTGTTCAAGCTGTGAAGCACTGGACACATTATCTGTTTCAGAAGGAGTTTGTTCTTTATACGGATCATGAAGCTTCGAAACATTTTCAAGGGCAGGACAAAATTTTAGCTCAACACACTTCATGGGTCGCGTATCTACAGCAGTTTACTTTTGTTGTAAAGCACAAATCATGGGTGACGAATGGTGTAGCAGATGCCTTGAGCAGGAGGAATCATTTGTTGACGACAATGAAGGTTGAAGTGACAGGATTTGAACTATTGCCAGAGTTGTTTGAGGAGGATTCTTACTTTACGAAGATTGTTGAGAAAGTCAAGGATGGGAGTACTGATAAGTTTGTATTGGTAGATGTATTTTTATTCAAGGAAAATCGATTGTGCGTACCAAATTGCAGCTTGAGAATGAAAATTGTAAAAGAGTTGCATGAAGAAGGACATGTTGGTCGGGATCGTACTTTGCAGTTGATCTCAAGGTCATATTTTTGGCCGTCAATGAGAAAAGAAGTTGAAAAGTTTGTTCAAGTATGTCATGTTTGTCAAGTATCGAAAGGGACAGCTACAAATGCGGGTTTGTATATGCCTTTACATGTTCCTACAAAACCGTTGGTGGGTGTAAGTATGGATTTTGCGTTGGGCTTGCCGAGGACTCAACGGGGAAATGACTCTATGTATGTTGTGGTAGACCGTTTCTCGAAAATGGTACATTTTATTGCTTGTAAGAAGACGGCAGATGCAGTCCATGTCGCACAGTTATTCTTTAGAGATATCTATCGCTTGCATGGTTTACCAGAATCTATAGTTTCAGATAGGGATACCATATTTCTAAGCCATTTTTGGTTGAGTTTGTAGAAGTTGGTTGGAACGAAACTGAGTTTTAGTAGCGCTTATCATCCGCAAACAGATGGACAAACGAAAGTGGTGAATAGATCGTTGGAAAATTTATTGCGGTGTCTTGTGGAGGATAATCTTAAGAGCTGGGATGTGAAGTTATGTCAAGCGGAGTTTGCTCATAATCATACTATCAACCGTAGTACGGGTTTCAGTCTATTTCAGATTGTATATTCAAGTTTGCCAAAGGGGCCATTGGATTTAACGATAGTGCCACAACCGAAGGGGTCAGTTTAGTGGGCTGCCGATTTTGTTGATGGGTTGACATAATACCATAGAATCGTTCAGGAACGATTGGATAAGACGAATGAGAAATATAAACAATCCGCAGATATTAAACGACGACTTGTTAACTTCAAAGAAGGAGATTTTGTATATGCAGTATTGACCAAGGATCGTTTCCTGTTGGTACTTACAATAAACTAGCTGTTAGGAAGATTGGTCCTTTAGAAATCATAAAGAAGATCAATGATAATGCATATCAGTTAAGGTTGCCGGAAAGTAGTCATACTTCCGATGTTTTCAATGTCAAACACTTAATTCCATATTATGGGGAGAAGCTTGTCGAAGAAGGGGAAAATGTGAATTCGAGACGAATTCTTTTCAACCAAGGGAGGATGATGCAGCGCGAGATAAGAACTCAACAAATTACCTTAAGTCGCGACTGCTTCCTTGAATCGCGAAGCCCTAGGTCGCGAAGCAGTAGGTCGCGAGCCGCTTCCTTGAATTGCGAAACCCTAGGTCGCGAAGCACCCGTAAGTCGCGAACAACCCATGCCGCTCCTCTCTAGGTCGTTGCCGTGCTTCTTTTGAATCGCGAACGAGCAATTTACAGAAGGTCGCGAACGACATTTCACTTAAGTCGATTCCAGTAGGTCGCGAGCCAAGCCCCAGTAAGTAGCGAGCTTCCTTAGGTCGCTGAAATTCTTAAGTCATGAACGAGCTATCTTAAGTCGCTGAAGATGCCGCATTTGTTAAGTCGCTTTGCCCAAGTTTGTTAAGTCGTCTATATTTCTTAAGTTGTTGTGTCATTGAATGTTGGTATTTTGTAAAGTCATTTGTACTATTTGTGATGTACTTTTGTGAAGTCATATGATGTTGTAACTCGTTAAGTCGTGAGTGTGTTGTACTTTACCTATAAATAGGGGTGTGATGTCATTTGTAGAAGGTTGTAGATTTTTGGAATAAAAAAATTGGTTTGTGCTTTGTGCCTCCATTAAAATTGGTAGTTGAGTGTTATCTCCTATCTCCACCTTCGGCATTCGAGTGCGCTCGAATCAACGATTGTTGAAGCCAATTCACGGAATCAAATGCGCTTGATCAATGTTCAAAGAATTGTAGATCTTCTTTCACGGTATCGTGCACGATCAACATGTCGAAGATTGCTAGAATCTGGTATCTTCGTGATCAACGGATTTGGGCATTTGGGTATTCTTAAATCCATCGATTTATCATCGGTTCACTGATTATTTCCGCTAATCGTGTGAGATCCTGGACGGATTCGATTTACATCGTCGAATTCGCTTCCTACGCTGCGTCAAGGAGGCTTCCAAAATGCTCTTTAGGAAATGTGGCCACCAAGTAACCATTAGCCACTAATTAATCTATCATTAAATGTGCATGAAGTTTTAACCTCCATTTGTTGTCCATTAGCTTCTAATTGTAGATTTAGGCAAGTGGGTGGTCCCCCATGATCTTGGACTTGAATTATTTCCTAATTCTTTCCTTTGTATTCATTTATGCATGTATATATCTTCATGAATCGCTTTTCCATGTGCATCAAATTTTTCTAAAAAAAATCATAAAAATGTCCAAGTAAAAAATATCAAATTGACACATGCACAAAAATGTCCATTTTACCCCTAAATGAAGATGGATATATGATGATTGAAAACAATTGAATTTTGGTTTTAAACATGTTAAAATGCGCAAATATGATATTTATTTAAATGAAAAGAGATAAAATATGCATGCAAATATATGCACATTTACGTGTATATTAACCTCTAACGCAACTGGACCAGCTGTAGATGCAACATGTTCTCCATGATGATCCCATATATTATAATGTACTTTAACTGTATTTGGTTTTCAATGTTTCAAATGTTGACACTTACTATAAGGGCAACAAAGTTCTTCATTATTTCGATTATTAGGTATTGTGAATCTAATAAATTCGTGCACACCATGTAGAAATGTTCTTTTACCAAACATTTTATTCATGTTCTGACTTCGTACATCCATGTATGGTCGATAAAATAATCGAACATTGTTCCTAATATAAAAAAATGGTTAGTAATTTTACAGCACTTCACTTCACTTTTATTCTATGCACAACCTCTCGCCCGAGTGATATATTGTTGTTGTTTTATTTTTTTAAAATAAAGTAAAACCTTTTGGAACTACAGCATTCACACACTACACATCTGTCTAATTTCGACAGCACTCGGTTCACTTCTCTTCTATGCATAACTTTGCATCCAAGGGGAGTATTTTTATTGTTGTATTTTCTAAAATTAATTAAAACTTTTTGGGACTAAAGGCGTTAATTTGTGGTTGTTGTATTTGTTATAATAATACTTAACGCTTATTTTCGAATAAATATTATATTCATTTGAATTTTGTTAGATAATCGACTTTAGTACAATATTTGTTCTTATATATAAATTTCACATCTTTTAGAAAATTGATTTGAGTACACTATTTGTTGTTGTTATATTTACTTTTCAACTTATTGAAAAATCGATTACAACAACATATTTCTTTTTTTTGGTTCGTTTCTTAAGTTTAAAGAAAATGAATTTGAGTAAAGTATTTGTTCTTGTCATATTCATTTCTTAACTTTTTGGAAAGTCAATTTGAGTACAATATATATTTGTTGTTTTCATATTTATTTATTGATTTTTTTTACAAAATCGATTTCAATAGAATATTTGTTGTTGTTGTATTCGTTGCATAACTTTTTACAAAATCGATTTTAATACAATATTCGCTGTTGTTATCTTCATTTCTTAAACTTTTTACAAAATTGATTTAAGTCTAATTTTTTTAATGTTTTGTTTCCTAAATTATACGCTTTACAACGCATTTTCAAACTCTTTTACCTAATAAAATTTTAATTGACAGATTTTGTAAGCTAAAATTAGAAGTTAGCACTAATAATAACAAAGTAAAATAAATTAATTTTATACACTAATTAATGGTACACTAATTTTCACGTAAACCATAACATCTTCAAATTATAACAAACATTGTTTTCCACTATAATAAATACGTTTTTCACTATAATAAACATTTGCGTAAACTTATCAATAAACATATTAATAAATGAATATTAATTTTTGACTTCTAAATTAACCCTAAGTTTTATTTACAAATTAAACAATCAAGCCACTTACTAACATCTTCAAATCAACTAACACACTATTATCATCAATTAATACACAATAATTATCAATTTCAAATAAATAGCGCCTACTTTTTTAAATTAGCGTTTTAATTTTATCTCCAAATCAACTAATAAATTATACCATCATTCAATAACAACTAATCTAAAATATTCATATCAAAATTGCTAATTTTGCATAAATACGGTTTAAGATAATAAACCTAAAAAAATGAAGCCAAATTGAAGGAGGAAGGAGTGCGCAGCACGTAGAGGACCTCGACGTCGGCTAGATGCGGCTGGTGGCGGTTGGAATCAGTTGGGGAAGAAGAGAGTTAGGAGAGAAATTGAAAATGTTTTGTTGAAGCGGTCTGTTCGCGGGTTATATTCAGGTAGGCGACGGCTAACGACGGTCGCGTTTTTTAGCCATCGCAATGATCGGCCGCAATTCGAAGCTGTTCTAGCGATGACAGTCCTATTTTCCTTTTCCATTTGCCTCGAAAGGTTGCACACTGTTTATTATTTGTAAGGGCGCTTGGTGCCTCCTACTCCTTCGAAAGCCTTCTTAATGCCTTCAAAACGTTCTTTTGTGGCATTTGTCGAAACTCTTGCCAATAACATTTTCATTAACTTTTTTTCATACTTTTGGTCTTAAGTGAATTTTAAGGCTAATAATATTATTGTCATAGCGAGTACTATTAATCATTTATTTAGTTTAAGTATAGTTAGTAAAAAATTCAAAAATGGTACATTTTGTAATGGTAGCTACAATGTTTTGTAATAATGAAAATTTTATAACAATAAAAATAAACGTATCGTTTTAATTATTCCAAGTCAAGATATATTGGGATTAGATATCATACATCCATTGGCACTAGAGTAAATAACGCTCTCTAAATGTTGAGCTATGTGTTAGTTGTTGGGGCACCAATGAATTACATACATATAGTTATTAGATAATTATGGAATGACCCTCTCGATAGTTTCTAATGGTTAATATAACTAATTAAGGTCAAACAAAGAATATTAAAGTAACAATTGTACATAATTTTTTCGAACTTAGAATGCTGTTAAACTTCATTGTGGACACGCCACTTTAATCATAGTTAAAGCATGGCATGACGCCCTTTGAACGACTATAGTTGGATCTGAGTTAAAGCATTAGAAGAGAAATACTTTTCAATAGGGAAATTCATCTCCTTAATTAGTTATATATGGTTACTAGCACGGTCAACTGCAATCAACTCCTAGTCAAAGTTTTTGAGCAGAGCGGTTTGGTTACTAGTAACTGTTATTCTTGAAGCAATGTCTTTTTGTTTGGATACAAGTTAAATATGGATGATATTGAAATTTTGATCAAAATCAAATTCCATAAGTTCTAATGTGATATAATTTTGACGAAAATAATTCGTGTAAGTAATCGTTACCACAGGAGTTGGATTTTACCTAAATTATGTAAGCGAAAAATTCGGATAGACTATCACACCACTAGCTAAGGTGACGTATAAACTTTAATATTCGTGTTGTTCAATTTTAATTATCGACTGAATTTATGCTTACGAGTCGTGCAGCCACAATGTTGAATTCTCCGTAATACTACACAATTTAATTAAATTATAATTGTTACAAATTAATTAACATTTGTGAAAAATTAATTAATCATAAATTTTAATTAACTTTTGATTATGAATTTTACAAATTTTCCAACAAGATATTTGAATTAGAACCTTCTGATAGTTAATTATTTTCACCGTTAAACAATTAGTTTTTGCAAATAAGCAAATGCATATTATTATAATCATCTCAAAACACTGTATAGATTGTTTATCAAAATATTTCTTGGCTTTTGGTTCGAACACGTGGGACACAGCAAACTTAACAAGGCAATAACGTTGGAGAGACATTTGTTTAACTGTATTTCCATATCTTCTGAATATGTACTTTGTACCACTTTTCACATCATTTTTATCCATTTTAGTTTTCTCTTTGACATATACATCAATAGTTCTTCTCGTAGTGATGAAATTACTTATTCATGCACCTGTTACAAATATTTCTATATACATAATGAAACCGGAAGTGACGTTTTGCATTTCATTCTATCCATCCTTTCGGTATTGAACTTTCACGTTAAATTATGCTTTATCCGATAATTAAATGCAATTTTTTTTCAAAATTTAATACACGAAATTATAAATTCATCATTATATTTCTATATTGGGGTTTTCGTGACCCATCTGTCTATGAATAATACATATATATACACCAGGTTTCACTGATAGTAGTATGTATTGTTAAACCAATATATTTGCTATTACATACATGGACCTTTTATGTATGGCAGGCATGGCATATCAAGAACAATCTAGTGAAATGCACCGCTCTTATCATGAAGGTGACCATGAGGGCGAACTAACCCATTGCAATTACAGTGAGGAGTTCCTAAAACGTAGAATCCAGAGTGACACAAATCTTCTCAACCGCATAAGAAAAAGCAACCTCATGATTCAAAACCATCAGACTGTCCATCCCAGAAAGCACACACAACAAGAAATTGACATGATCATTAGTAGAAAGAAATTCTTGCAAGCGCAAGATGCGATACTCGAACAAATGCTGAAAGTGATGGAATGTTGCAACGCCCAAGGCTTTGTGTACGGCATCGTAACAGAAAATGGCAAGACAGTCTCCGCCGCTTCCGATAACCTACGTGGGTGGTGGAAGGAGAAGGCGAGGTTTGATTTGGATGGTCCGCTGTCTATAGAGAAGTACAAGTCTGTAAACATGTGTCAACTGAGCGAGAAGAAGGCCGACATAAACATCCGTGAAAGGCTAATGGAGATTCAGGACACAACGCTAGGGTCCATGCTTTCAGCTCTTATGCCGCACTGTGACCCACCCCAAAGGAAGTTTCCTCTGGAGATGGGGGTGCCCCCTCCATGGTGGCCCACCACGACCGAACAATGGTGGTGTGAGCTTGGGTTCCCAAATGATGATAATGGCCCTCCACCGTATAAAAAGCCTCATGACTTGAAGAAGGTGTGGAAAGTTGGAGTTCTTGTTTCTGTACTTAAACACATGTTGCCAAATACAGATAAGATAAGGCAACTGATTAGGCAATCGAAAAGCCTTCAGAGTAAAATGACTGCAAAGGAGAGTATTGCTTGGTTCGAGGTTCTTGATCAGGAAGATCGGGACTTTCAAAGATGCTGCACGGATTTGCCTAATCTGTTTACTAAGTGTAAAAACGCTAGGAAGTTGGATTCTGTAGGAAATGAGGAAGGCAATCAATCTGTTGCATGTAAACGAGTTGCACTGGCAGGGCATGAGTTGAATAAGAATAAGAGTGCTCAGAATAATCTGTCCAGTTGTAGCTCACACACAGACTTTGTTCAATATAATACAAATACAGATAGTACGATGAAACTGAATTCTAATGCAGACGCGGTTATAGATTTCTGTTATGTGCCTGAGTTGAGTATCGAGAGTAATGGCGATCATCAGAGTAATAATGATTATAGAGTTGATAAAGCTGCTGAAGTGGTACAAGATTATGATTTTTCTGGGTTTGCATATTCTGATATGATTGGAAATTTGAATGGCTTGGAAGATTGGTTTGGATTCGGAAGCTGTTGATCAATTATCAGAGAATCTGCACTTTCTGTTGGCATCTTCATCTTTCTTGTTTTATTACTTTGGTTTTCGTGGCATTTAATTCTCTTTCGATTATATTTTCCTGGGAGTTTCTTATTGTTGTTGGCCTTGAATTATAAAACCTCATGATTTTTATGTATGATTACTTTTCGTGGCTGTTATGTACAATTTTGATTTCAAACGATAGAGAAGTATAATTTACAGGAAATTTTCCTCAAGGACAAAAATTAGGGCTTTTTTAATCACAAGGACAGCCCGCTAAAATTTTATCCTCAAGGACAAATCACTGCAACTTGCCTCTCCAACTCCACATCTTGCTACAAAACCCACACCATCGCTTCCTTCTCCAACCCGATAAACTCCGACCGAGACGTCGACCTCTCAGATCTCGACAACACCTTGGTAGAAATCAAGGACCTGCGCGCGGAGTTCGAGCTCGAGAGACGAATTCGGAAGAAGATGGAGTCTGTGAAAAAATCTGAGATGAAGGAGCTTGCGGAGAAGAAAAGAGCACGTGAGGAAGCGGAGAGCGACTATGAAAAGTTAGGGATGGAGATCAAGCACGTGAGTGAGGATTTCGAAAAGACGATGAAGGAGACCGTGGACGAGAGGAGGAAGCGATGACGAGAGGATGGAAATCATTCTACTGTGTTCAGTTTTTGGGTATCAGTTTTGTATGCGATGGTATCAGTTTTAATAAAATAACATAATATCAGTTTTGGGTATCAGTTTTGTATGCGATGTGGTATCAGTGGATTTGTGGTGGTTTAGGAAATAGTATGGATTTGTGGTGGAAAATTTCTGATGGGTTATTGGTTTGACGAAACTGTGAAGGTGGTGGTATAGTGTGTGGTATTTGGAAGCGATTTGTAGGGTTTGCATCAGAAGAAATTTCAAAACTGATACCTAAAATTTAAAAACTGATACCTAAAATTTGAAAACTGATACCTAAAATTTCAAAACTGATACCTAAAAACTGGTATCAGTATCAGCTTTTAAGAGCATGGTGCTGGTGAGGGGGTGGCGTTGGCGGGTGGAGGAGATGACATGGGGTAGTTGCACGACGCTGGTGAGGAGGTGACGCTGCGGCGATGGTGAACACAAAACGGGTGGAGAAGGTGGCACAAGGTGGTTGCTGCAAAACGGGTGAAGGAGGAGGTGGCAATAGTGGCGCTGGTGAGGAGGCGGCGGCGCTGGTGAGGAGATGGCGTTGACGCAGGATAAGGTGGTCGGAGCTGAAAACGGGATTGAATAGGCACGGGGAAGAGAGATTTGTGCATTTGAGAAAAAATGGGCTTTGGGCCTGTCCTTGAGGATAAAATTATAGGCATGTGTCCTTGAGGATAAATTATTTGGATATTTTGTCCTTTACAATAAATACCCCTATAATTTAATTGAACGATTGAAGTCGTTTCTCCAATAATCCAAAGGGGGAATTAATTTAAAGGACAAAATTTTCTGTATTTTTTGCCTCAAGGACACGACCTCAATATTTTTACCATAAGGACAAACATTCTTCTAAAAATTATTCACAAGGACAAACATTTTTCAAAATTATTCATAAGGACAACAAAACTGATACCGAGCTAAAAACTGATACCTAAAAACTGCTACCGATAACTGCAAACTGATACCTAAAAACTGCTATCAATAACTAAAAACTGATACCTACAGAAAGTTGTCCTTCAGGATAAAATATTGAAGGTCTGTCCTTGAGGCTAAAAAGCTGTGAAATTTTGTCCTTGACAATAATTTCCTGTAATCCAAATCAACAATTAATGCCTTTTCTGCCATTTTAGCAAGCCCTTCAAGATGTAGAACCTGTGATTCAAAATTAATTACATTTATTGGTACAAACAAATTAATTGAACCAATTATCCAATCAAACCAAATCAATTTTTCTTCTTCCATTTTTTCTTTAGTTTTGAGGGTAATGGTGATCATCAGAGTAATAATGATTATAGAGTTGATAAAGCTGCTAAAGTGGTACAAGATTATAGTTTTTCTGGGTTTGAATATTCTGATATGATGGGAAATTTGAATGGCTTGGATGATTGCTTTGGGTCCGGTAGCGGTTGATCAATGATCAGATAATCTGCGGTTTCTGGTGGCTTCTTTATCTTCTTTGGCTTCTCTGTTTGAAACTTCATGTATTTTCTGTTTCTGGTGGGAACATTTTCCATTCAAAAGTGAAAGAAACTTTGTTTTCTATTTCTAATTCATTTATGGCTTTGGTTTTCATAGCATTTCATTTTATCTTTTAATTCAGATTTACTGGGAGTTCCTTATTATCTTTTGCTTTCGATTATAAAATCTAATGGTTTAAACAAAATTGGCTGTTATGTATAAATCTTATTTGAAATAACAGAACAGTATAGTTTAATTGAACGTTTGAAGGCATTTCTTCAAATACCCAAATCATGAATTAACGCTCTTTTTTTTTTTCTTTTTTTTTTTTTTTAGCAAAGAGGACTTTTAAGTCCTCCGGCATTAGTAGAACCACGGCTGGATTTATTGGTTCGAGGAAAAAAAACCAATTAAATGCAATGGATCGATTCAATCGGTTTTGTTGGTTATTTTCATGGGTTTCTCTTTTGTAATATCAATTATTATGTTTTTTGATCGGTTTGCCTTCGATATTTTATACCAAACTTCAACTAGATACAAAAAACTTAATATTAAAAAAAATTATATTATTATCTTAGAAAGGTTTTTTTTTTCCAATTTATGTTAATGTTGGTGGAAGAAAGATAATTTGTTTCTAAATTTATAACATCATCACATCTTTATATAAATAAGAACCAAGCTAATTGTTTTATTAGTGTATTGCGTTAGGAACCAAACAACAAAAATTATTCAAATACAAACCAATCAAACGAACAGACCAAATCAATTATCTCGGTTCATTTATTTTCAATTTGAAAAATACCGGTTTAATTTACTTCGGCTTTTGTTTATTGAATGATTATTGTAATTTTAATATTTTATTAGTTTCACATCGAAACAACCGTTCACTCACCCGTAGTTAAATAGCATTTCTAAATTTGTCTGTTTTAACTGATAGTCACTAAAAAGAAATTACGAGAATATAATGTTAACAATGCTCAAATTTAGTATCAAAATAAGAAAAATGTACAATTATGTTACACCTGTATGGTTAAAACCTTAGCTACATGTAGAATTTTGCCTACAAAATAAGAATAATTTTATTGGGGAAAAATTGTTTTACCAACCTAGTATGTTTTCTGGAGGTCCACTAAACATAATAAATTTTGGGTAATTAAAATATATTTTTCTTCAATTAAATCATGCTTAAATGTATAAATATAAACATATTGTCGATAAATAGGAGAAAATACATGGTAAAACATAGTTTAATGTCTTATATAATTCTTGAAATATGATGGATATTTTTTGATAATTTTTAACAAGATACACATTAGGTATGTCTTAAAAGGTTTTTCAAGTTATACATTTCATCCAAGCGCACATAGTATTTTGAAGTGTATATGGGTAGCCTTCCAACTCCTGAATTTTATGTATGAATGGTTTCTTCATCGGTGTTAGGAATAAATTTGAATGTAAGATTCTTTTTTTTTCGTTATTTAAATTAAGTTGATCCCACTTCTTTAGTCGAACTAGCGTTATATTTTCCCATTTAGTTCAGTTTTCAAAGTCAATAGTTGTTGAGACTAGTTTTGCTTTTGGAGAATTTTTTCAAAGGACAAATAGTTTAAAATTTTGATTCAAAAAGACATGCACAAAACAGTTTTCTTTCAAAGGACAGGCCCAAAGCCCATTTGCGCGTTAAAACATTTCTCAATTTCCTTCATTCGTCTTTCTGTTCGATTTTCAAATCCATACCCTTCTTCACGACACAAAATAGAAATTAAGGAAAAAGGGCAAACGAAACCACAGAAAAATCGCTACCTCCATCTCAATCGCATATGACGGGCAATAAAAAACAAGCATAGTTTGAGCCGAATCTGATACCTTATCCCTTGAATCTGATATTCGTCAAAAATCGAAAACCCTAGCGCCTCATTCTGATTAATTGCTCGAATCTTGAAACAAGGAACTCAATCTGAGAATCGTGCCAAAATTGAATACCTACCACGTGAATTTGATACCCTAGAAGCTGTATTTCATAATCTTCTTGAAGCAAATATCCTAGCTGCAGTAGAGACACAGTAAGAATCTTCAAAGTTAGCACCATTAAAAAGACTAATGGAAGAAGATATAGAGCAAAAAAGGGAAAGAAGAACAAAAAGAAAACACGAAGAAAACCGAACATAAGAAAAGGTAAATGATATTGTGAAATGGCACATAATAAAATACTTCTGGATTAATTATGATACCATTGAACTTATTTTACAGAAAAATTAAGGTGGAATTGAGTCGTGTGTTGGTGAAATGATTGAGGGGAAAGGGTAAGTCGTAGGTCGCAACTTATAGGATTGAGGGGAAGGTGGAGTTGGGTCGTGGAGGGGATGAGTCGGCAAAGTCGTTCGTGAGTTATTGGAGGTGTCGCGACTTAAGGTGGAGGCCGAGACAACTTCGATGAGTCGGTCGCGGCTTAAGGTGGATGGCGAGACATCGATGAGTCGGCCGCGACTTAGGGTGAGTGCTTCATCATCCTCCCCTTGTTGGAAAGAATTCGTCCTCGAATTCGCATTTCCGTCATCTTCGTCAAGTTCCTTCCCATAATACGGAATTAAATGTTTGAGATTAAAAACATCAGAAGTATGGACCTCTCCTGGCAACCTTAATCGATACGCATTATCATTGATCCTCTTCAAGATTTTTACTGGTCCAATCTTTTGTGCTTTCAACTTATTGTAAGTTCCAATTGGAAAACGATCCTTCGTCAATACCGCGTAAACCAAATCACCCTCTTTGAAGACTACACTTCTTCGTTTCTTATCCGCCATTTGTTTATACCTCTCATTTGTCCTCTCCAATTGTTCCTGAACGATTCTATGGCATTCTGTCAACCCATCAACAAAATCAGCAGCCCGCTTAACTGTTCCCTTCGGTCGTGGCACTATCGTTAAATCCAACGGCCCCTTTGGTAAGCTTGAATATACAATTTGAAATGGACTGAAACCTGTACTTCGGTTATTTGCATGATTGTGAGCAAATTCAGCTTGACACAACTTCACATCCCAACTCTTCAAATTGTCTTTCACAAGACATCGTAACAAGTTTCCCAACGATCTATTCACCACCTCTGTTTTCCCATCTGTTTGCGGATGATAAGCACTACTAAATTTCAGCTTCGTTCCCACCATCTTCCATAAACTAAGCCAAAAATGGCTTAAAAATCTAGTATCTCGATCAGAAACAATAGATTCTGGTAAACCATGCAATCGATACACCTCTTTAAAGAATAATTGTGCCACTCGAACCGCATCCGCTGTCTTCTTACAGGCTATAAAATGTGCCATCTTCGAAAACCTGTCCACCACAACAAATATAGAATCATTTCCCCTTTGAGTTCTCGACAAACCCAAAACGAAATCCATGCTGATATCAACCCATGGTCTGGTAGGCACAGGTAACGGCATATATAATCCCGCATTCGTAGCCGTTCCTTTCGAAACCTGACAGATATGACATCTCTCCACAAATCTCTCTACCTCTTTCCTCATTGACGGCCAATAATAAGACTGAGAAATCAACTGCAATGTACGATCTCTGCCTACATGGCCTTCTTCATGTAATTCTTTAACGATCTTCATTCTCAAGCTACAATCTGGTATACATAAACGATTCCCTTTGAACAAGAATCCATCAACCAACACAAATTCATCAGTATTCCCATCCTTAACTTTCTCAACAAACTTTACAAAGTAAGGATCTTCTTCAATCAGCTCTGGCAATAATTCAAAACCTGTCACTTCAACTTTCATTGTCGTTAATAAATGACTCCTCCTACTCAAAGCATCAGCCACACGATTGGTTACTCCTGACTTGTGCTTAACGACAAAAGTAAACTGCTGCAAATAAGCAATCCATGATGCATGTCTCGCGGAAATCTTGTCCTTTCCTTTCATATGATTCAATGCCTCATGATCAGTGTAAAGAACAAACTCTTTCTGAAATAGATAGTGTCTCCAATGTTTAATAGCTTGTACAACAGCATAGAATTCAACGTCATATGTACTATATCTCATCTTCGCTCCTGACAACTTCTCACTAAAATAAGCAATAGGACGTCCCCTTTGCCTCAACACTCCACCAATTCCCACCTTCGACGCATCAGTATGCAATTCAAACAATAACTGAAAATCTGGTAAAACAAGAATCGGTGCTGTCGTCAATAGTTCCTTGATCTTCTCAAAAGCAACCCCCGCTTCCTCTGACCATACAAACTGTTTTCCTTTCATGCAATCAGTAACTGGAGCCATCACGCTACTGAAGTGTGGAATGAATCTTCGGTAGAATGACGCTAGCCCATGAAAACTTCTCACTTCCGTAATTGTCTTTGGCTGTGGCCAATTCCTGACTGCTTCAACTTTATTCTGGTCCACCTGTATACCTTCTCCTGACACAACATATCCCAGAAATAAAACACTGTGCGTCATGAACACGCATTTCTTCGTAGTAGCATAAAATTGTTCCTCACGAAGAATAATCAGCACTTCCCTCAAATGTTGAACATGCTCCTCCATTCTCCTACTATATATCAGAATATCATCGAAATACACCACCACGAATTTCCCAATGAATGGTCTAAAGATTTGATTCATCACCCGCATGAACGTACTAGGCGCATTTGATAAACCAAATGGCATAACCAACCATTCGTATAGACCCTCCCTGGTTTTAAAAGCAGTCTTCCATTCATCACCTGGTCTAATACGAATTTGATGATATCCGCTCTTCAAGTCAATCTTCGAAAAGATAGTTGCCCCGCTTAACTGATCTAGCAAGTCATCCAACCTTGGCATTGGAAATCTATATCTCACCGTAATCTTATTCAATGCTCTACTGTCAGTGCACATCCTCCATGTTCCATCCTTCTTCGGCACCAACAAAGCTGGTATTGCACAAGGACTCAAGCTTTCCTGCACACGTCCCTGCTCAAGTAACTCTTCCACCTGCCTTCTCAGTTCTTCATGCTCCTTCGGACTCATCCAATAATGTGATCTATGCGGTAATACTGCTCCCGGAACAAGATCGATTTGATGTTGAATGTCTCTCAGTGGCGGTAACTCCTTAGGCAACTCTTCTGGAAATACATCTTCAAATTCTTTCAAAACTGGCTTCACTTCTTCTGGAATTTCAACCTCTTCGTTACACTCTCGTCCAATCAACAAGTACACTTCAGGTTCTTCTTAGACTTCCTTGACAAACTCCTTCAAAGTTAACAGAGTTTTCAATTCTTCAATTTCCTCCAGCTTGCTTTCTTTCTGTTGCTGCTTCTTGTGAACTAACGTGATTTTAGTACCTTCAAACATGAAACTGTAGCTATTAGCACGACCATCATGTTGTACTGCTCTATCAAACTGCCATGGTCTGCCCAACAACAGATGACACACATCCATGTCCGCTACATCACACCAAATTTCATCTTTATATTTCTTCCCGATTGAAAATTTAACACAAGCTCTTCGTCCAACTTTCACTTCACCTCCTTTCCTCAACCAAGCTAACTTGTACGGTTTAGGATGCTTCTCGGTTTTCAATTCCAACTTCTTCACAGCCTCTGTAGAGATAATATTATCACAACTCCCGGCATCGATAACAAATTTACAAACTCTTCCAAGGATAGTACAAGTAGACTGAAATATGTTATTCCTCAACCAACTGTCTTCCTCCTCTTGTTTTGGCGTCAAACAACTTCTCCTCATCATCAGTGAATATCCTTCGTCTCCCGACAATAATTCTTCCTCCTCAACCGGTAAGGAATTAGAACACTCTGCCTCTTCTTCAACCTCAGCTATCATAGTTCTCTTCTTCGGCTTTGGACACTCGTTGCTTTTATGACCCATCTCCTGGCAATTGTATAATTTGAAACCATCGTTAACCTTCGCCTTCTCACTCTCCTTCACAACTGGTTTTGCAACAGCTTTAGGAACATTAGAACTTCCACTGACTCCCTTCACTTGATTGTTAGAATTAGTAAACACACTACCTCCACGCCTTCCTTGCTTCTCCCAAGCCAACGCTTTCTGGTGCGCTTCAGCCACAGATCTCGGATCAAACATATTAACCATATCCTGGATCTGCATTCGTAACCCTCCAACAAATCTAGCAGTCAGTTGTTCTTCCGTCTCCATTATATCATTCCTGCCAATGAGTTGGTAAAATTCATCGGCGTAATCATTGACTGATTTCGTCCCCTGCCTTAGATCTGCAATCTCTGGTACATAAGCGATTGATAGTTGTATGGTAAAAATGTAGCTCTCATCATTTTCTTCATCTTATCCCATTCAATAACCTTTGACTTTCCCATCCGTTCTCGTGTAAGTTTAGTTTGCTGCCACCATGCCAAAGCTCTCCCCCTCAACCTAGTAGCAACCAACTTCACTCGACGATTCTCCGGAACTTCCTTGAAATCAAAGATTTCTTCAACATTAGATAACCAATCCAAGAACTCTTCTACAACCATTCCACCCTTGAACTCTGGAATTTCCATCTTCATTCCCGATTCCCATCGACGATCATCATCTACATCTCGATTCTGACGTCGTGTTTGTTCTCTATCTCGATAATGAACGCTTCCCCTATCACCATCAAATTCCTCATCAAAGTCTGATGTATAGCGTCGTCGATTACGACCTCCAACATCTCTACTACCACTCCTTCGATCAACATTCCTATCACGATTATCAACACTTCTATGATCCTGATCTTCTCTTCTCTCTCGATCTGAATGTATCGAAGTTCTACTTCTCCCATGGCTCGATTCAGGTGAAACTCTTCTTCTACTTTGATTCATTTCAAGCATCATTCTCTCTAATCGACCAATTCCTTCGTTCAACTTTTCAGTAAAACTCTCATGGATTCGTTGCTCCATTTCATCAGCCTCTTCTCTTCCATATAAAGCATTAATATTGCGATGACGTTGGGCTCGTCTCGGAGGCATGATTGAACTTCAAACAAACTTCAACAAATTGAACACAAAACTTCAACAAACAACAAGTCACGGCTCACACTAGCCCGCACAAACTCCTTGGCTCGGCACAAAGTAACTTGGTTCAACACTAACTCGTTAGAATGCAACGACCTAGGATAGGTCGGCACGGATTCAACACTTCAAACTCTACTTTGGCGCGCAAATTCTTCCCCACAAATTCAAACACCTTTCCACACTTTGATCCAAAGTGAGATGGATCGAAACTCCCAACTTGTTGCAACTTCACGATGAACATGATGAACTCCAAATTCCTCAACAATGGCAAATCCAATTTCCAAACTTCAATTTCTCGAAACCCAAATCTCCAAATGATGCAAAGTCCTTGCAATCTAGCTCTGATACCAAACTGACGCAGCGGATTAACAAAAAAACTTGATATGTCGATGGAAGTAGCAATCGGTGGATTGAAAAATATTGAAAATGCCCAAATCCGTTGATCTCAAGAGATACCGGATTCTAGCTATCCTTAACGCGTTGATCGCGCACGATACCGTGATGAAGGATCTACGATTCTTCGACGTTGATCAAGCGCACTTGATTCCGTGAATCGGCTTCAACGTTCGTTGATTCGAGCGCACTCGAATGCCGAAGTGGAGATAGGAGATTTTCACTCGTACCAATTTAAAGAAAGCATAAAGAAATCAAATGGAAATTTTATTCAATTTTCAACAACTTTACAAATGACACAACGTGCCTATTTATAGGCTTACAACTCAATACGACTTAACAAAGCGGTACAACAAACACACATACAAACAACCCAAACAATATAACAGTACATGACTCAGCTTGACTCGGCCACGACTCAACGTAACTCGCAACTTAAAGAAAATTACAATGAATTCATGCTAACCCGGCTCCGACTTATACTAGCTCGGCAATGACTTATACTAACCCGGTTACGACTCAACAAAAGACTCGCAACTTAGCAGAAGGCTGGAAAACATTCTCTCGCGACTTACTGGAGCTTCATCTTCGTGATTCAAAAACAAAAATGGATCGGCCGCGACTCAGTATATCTCGCAACGACTTATGGAATGTCTCGGCAACGACTTATGGAATGAATTGGCCGCGACTCAGGATTTCGGTCATCAGCGACTTGCTTATGTCGATCGCGGCCTAGGGCTTCATGAGAGAACACGCAGCTTCGATTACTCAGTGACGATCCATGGGATGTCGCGATGACTCGGTGATGACTCAGGGGATGGATCGGCTGCAAATTTGGGGAAATGGATTTGGCTTGCCTGCGATCGAAGGGTGGAATTGAGTCGTGTGTTGGTGAAATGATTGAGGGGAAAGGGTAAGTCGTAGGTCGCGACTTATAGGATTGAGGGGAAGGTGGAGTTGAGTCATGGAGGGGATGAGTCGGTAAAGTCGTTCGCGAGTTATTGGAGGTGTCGTGACTTAAGGTGGAGGCCGAGACAACTTCGATGAGTCGGTCACGACTTAAGGTGGATGGCGAGACATCGATGAGTCGGCCGCGACTTAGGGTGAGTGCTTCATCAACTTCAACAGGCAACTAATACCATTAAGTTATGAAACCGATACTATTAAATCATTAGATGTATTTTAATAGCGTTAATATGTTTAATACGAAAAGGCTCAATCAAATATAGGAAAAGAAATAGCAGTTGAGGATCTAAAGATGAACAAGCCAACATGGTAAAATTACAGGTCATATCACTTATAAAGATTTTTAGGTTCAAAAAGTGATACCTATAGTTTATTTGGTAGAAGACAAAGCTTAATTGGTTAAAAATTAAATTTCATTGCCATTTGTTACAACACTGATACTAATATATTGAAAATATGATACCAAACATATGTTAGAATTAACGTGATACTTTGTATTTAGGAAAATTAATTTCAGCATACACATAACAACGGATACCAACATCCTGCTTTAGTGATACGTATTGTCTTATTGTGTGTAGCTGATTTATTTTAGTTTACAAATTATTTCACCAATTTTTTCTAGGAAAATTGATAATAAATTCTTACGAAACGATACCCGTTGTGTAATATGTTTTAGTTAATATGTCAATGTAGTAATTTTTCATTAAGATGATACCTATATTTGACAAAATGGTACCCACTGTATAACAAACCGATACCTATATTTCATAAAATGAACCTATTGTTTGTTTAGTTGAAGATAAAACTTTTTAATTTTGAAAATAATTTTTCAATAGTTTATAACAAAATCGGTATAGTTATATTCACAAAATGATACCCACTATCATTGATGGACTTTACTACTCCATAACTGAAATTATTTCTATCACAAATATAAAGTTGACACTAATGTAACGAAAAATTGGTACCTACTATTTGTTTTTATGGACATCATATCTTAAAATTAATATACTGTTTGTTTGAACCAAACTGATACATACACCTTATAAACATGATACTCACTTTATCTTTCTTTGAACTTTATACTTTTAATTATACAAATTAATTTCATTGTAATTTGTAACAAAGATAACACAAATATAATCTAAAAATTATACATGCAATATGTTTCTTTTGAAGTTATTATGTAGCAATTTTACAAGTATTTCAACCATAATTTTTAAAAAATCGATACCTACGTTTCGCAAAAATGATACCAAATTTTGATTAGATAAAAATATCATGTTTTATCTCATGTTTATGGAAACTGTTACCATTATATCATGTTATATATTGTTTTGTTTCAATGCTATTTGTTTCACTAACAACTTAATGCCACATTTTCATGAAATAGGATGATGATGATTTTGTCAATCCATGTTGCGAAAGCATGCATGCGACATCAAAACAATCAAACAAACAGATAGCAAAATCTAAACATGTCAAGGCATAAACTACTAATATATATGGCTTACAAGCTATCTTTAAGATATTAAAACTAGTCAAAAAAATGGATTGACCAAAAAAAAAATTTGATATCTTAAAGAAGACACCATTTTACAACTTCTTGCAAAGTCATCTATGAATAAAAATGACAATGAAAGAGTGCAAAAAGCATCAACACAACATGGATGCTTTATACAACTGCTATTGTATGGAAAATGGTTCCTTCGTCTTAGGAGAAGACAAAATTAAGGTCACTGCCAGAGATATAAGATTGCTGGTTGGTCTGCCATCAAATAGAACAAACCAAAAAATTGATGAGCAAAACCATTCCATGAGACTACGAAGAATTCGCAACTAGAAACTTTGGCACATGTACTAACATAACAAGAAATGTTGTGTAGAGAAGAATAAAACAAGAAATATCAAAAAGGAAAAAAGAAAATGAAGAAGATCCGCCTTTATTGATAATAATGCAAATATTATTGACATTTTTCTTTCCCAACAACCAACAAAAATTGAGATGGGGAATTCTACCCTATTTGATTGATAGTGAAACAACGCAGATTGTCTCATGGCTAGAAACAATAGAGAATTTTTTTAGTAAACTTGTCAAAAAGTGTATCTCCAAGCCAAGAAACATGTCTGGATGTTCCATGCTTCCATTGGTAGGATTTGTTATGAAAATATTATTAATTGAAAAAAAAATTACATTCAACATTCTTATATAATTGTATCTTTAAATGTTTATAGTATTGCATCTGTGAGAATATGAACCTCATCCAACCTAGAAGGCAACGTGTTGAAGATTTACCCAGATTTGCACGATGGGATGTAATAAAACTTAAAGACATTGTTGTGAAACAATTTTTGAATGATATAAAAGTTAGTAATGTAAGTTAAAATTAAATCTTACTTACACTAGTCAATATCAGTTTACATTTTATGTTGTCTCTGTTTGTAGTATCAGTTTCAACACTTAGAATTATTTTTTGTCTCTGCATAGTATCACATATGCCTCTTTGTAGTATCGCTTTAGCTTCTGATTAGTATCAGTTTCAATGTGTAGCTTTAAAATTTTCTTTCTATAGTATCAATTTTTCCTCAGCATAGTACATCTTATTATTTTGCACAGTATCAGTTATGATATACAATAATACTTGGTATCATTTTTAACACTACACACAATCAATTGGTAAGTGTATATCGTATCAATTTCATTACTATTATATTTTCTTCTATTAAACTAATCACTTATTAATGTCAGTTATTACTTATAAGTTACAACATACTATAATAAAACATTTGCAATTTAATTTTAAAACAAAATAACAATTTCAATTAGACAGGTAAAAGAAATATGCAAGATTCTTCCACATGAACACATGCTATTCCAAACAGCATCAACAAAAGGTGAATCAAGCGACAAAAGAAAAGAAAACCAACAGAAAAAAAATTGAAAAAGCCAAATAGAGTACTCGAACTTTTGAAGATTTTGTAAGCCTTGATGTTTTTCAAATGCACATTAAAGATTTGGAAGAAGAAGGAAAAAAATAGAGAAGCAATTTGACAAAGAAAAGAAGCTGATGATACAGGTAGAAAAAGGAAAATTTGGAATTGAAAGAATAACTGAAAGAACTCAAATCATGATTTGAAGAAAATGAAAAGAAAAACTAAGAAGTTGAACTAAAAAATGAAGAAAAAACATTCACAGCTGAAAATATTTAAGAAGAATCCATAGTGTCATTAAGAACCTACAAAGTGTCAAGCAAAAATAGCAAAAATGGACAGGTACATGATTTTTTATTATTGAAAATAACACTGTTTGATTAGAATTCATGCTTGCTTGTATAATCCTTAGTATAACTTAAAATAAATTTATACCAAAATGTATTAAAAATTGATACCTATATTTCATTTCTTATAACTTGATGGCATGTAAATTGAACTATTTATGTTGACCATCATTTAGTAGAAAACTGATACCAAAGTAATGCGGAATTTATATGTAGTAGTTGTTTGATTAGAACTCATGGTTGGTTGTTTTACAAACAATTTTCACTATTAAATAAATCAAAACTGATACCTATATGTATGAAAAACTGATACTTACTTTCTTTTTGAAAAACTGATATCAATGCAAAAATGACACCCATAAACTGCCACTATTAACATATTGATACTAATAATATTATATTCATTCACCAATAACTAAAACCTATAGCTTCTTATTGTTAATATAGATTCTCAGCTGAAAAAAATGTAAAAGAAGTTGAAGACACAACTGCTGACACCAGTACAGAACAAGTCCACCAAACAATTGAAAAAGAATGTACGTGCATGGAGACTGAAATAGCAACTCAAATGCATGAAAATGTACTCCAACCAAATGAAGATAAAGCTATGGACACAAAAGAAAAGAGTGAAGACATGTTGAACAAAACAAATGAAATAGTGTTGCAAACAAATGAAGATAAAACTACGCAAAAAGAAATAAAAGAGGCACAAAAATTGGAAGAAGTGCTAGTAAAGAGAGAAAAGTTGCACGATACATTGATGCAGTACTAGACCTAACACCTCCATCTTTCAATCTCAATATCACACAACAGTTGCAAGTGGGAATAACGGAAAAGGACAAATAAAAAAACTAGCAAAACCTCCTGGTTGGAAAAGGAAACAAAAAGTTCATAAGTCATCTTCTTATGTGAAAAGAATAAAAACAAGAGAAGGGAAAAAAGGCCCTGGCTTTGAATATGGTCAGAGAATGGAAAAAACAGCGAAAAAACAAAAATCTGAAGAAAATAAAAATGATGACAACCTGGAAGAAAATGAAAATGATGAAAAAGAAAGTCCAAAATGGTCGATCTCAATGCCGATTCAAGTAATAGAACCAACACTTTCAAATTTAGGACTAGAACACTGCAACAAAACCTTGGCATACTTGAATATAGAACAACAAAATATAATCAAAATATCCTTTGCTATGACATCATCAAAAGAGTAAGTTTACAAACACATATACTAATTTTGCTGGTTAAAAATAACATTGTATAATTGATATGTGCCTTATTTTCTTAAAACAGAGATGTAGCATGGACAGATAAAGACACAATTAGAGAATGATGTACAATAACAAAAAGAAGTATTACAACAACTTCTTGAAGAAAATGCCACACATTGATCGGTACACAATTTTTTTTTTCTTAATAATACTGATACCAATAAAAATAATTACAAAAATTAATGTCCAATAGCTATTTCCAATGCTATTTATACCAAAACTGATACCTATTTATAACAAAAAATGATACCTAATTACTATTTGTTAAAGTGGTGGTCTATTAGTTGAATTATGAATTAACCGTCATGTATGACAAAATAAATACCAAAATAGTGTAAAACTAATTCCTAGTAGCAGTTGATATAAATTCATACTCTTGTTTCCTAATAGCAATTGATTTAAGCAAAAATGATACTAAGTCAGTGCAAAAATGATACCCGGAAGCTATTTCATCATATTTCATGCTTAATTATCCTTGCAATTTGCAATATATATTATCGCTATTTAAACAAAAGATATTAATTATTGTTGAATATTGCTTCACTAATAACAAAAACTTACATTTTCTTGTTGTTAATATAGATAATTGACTAATATTTTTGTAAATGTGGGCTGAAAGTGCACAAGTATGCATTCACAATAATAATAATGGTAAATAATATGCAATAATATCATAAATGCTATATAGATGTTGAATTCTAACTTATTTTTTTATTTAACAGCAATCTATAGTTTTCAATATACATGGAATTATAAAATCTTTAGTGCGGCCTTTCTTTGAACAAATTGTGGATGATGAATACACATACGTTATATATTTTCCATTGCATTGTGAATGCCATTAGGCACTATTAACTTTGACATACTCAACAATGCAATGGAGTCATCTAGATTCTAGACATCCTAGAAGGAATTCTAATAAAAGAAACAACCTCAGTCTAAAGCAGACAATGATATTGGTATGATATATTTTTGTTATGAAAAAAAATTATTGAACTAAACAAATCGAACATTGGCTAACTTTGTATTGTTTTGTCTTCAATAGAGAAATAAAATTGACGAAATACTGAAAGAACTTTAGAAAAAACATACAGGATAAGGAGGTGAAGGCAAATGAAATGCATCCGATATTGTGTGCATAACAAGGATCGAACACATAAGTTGTTTATGTTGTTCAAAATGATACCTACTAACGGTTAAATTGACAATGTAAATTCTTTTTACGGACAAAAACTGATACTCAAGCTACCGAATGCTAAACCGATACCTAGAAACTAAAAATTACAGAAAAAATTAATACGTAGATACTTAAAATGGCACTTAGGGACCGCTAAAATGACACTGCAAATTATGGACAAAAAGCAATACCTAGATACACAAAACTGATACTGCAGATATTCTTTTAAACAGGCTTGACTGTGGTATATACGTGATGATATTCATCATATCAATGAATGAAAGTTAAATACCACTCAAAATATCCCTGGAACAAATGCTGAAATCTAGAGCATGAATTGCACATGAGATACTGACTGATAAAGAGCAATGTTGGAGCTTAGCAAAGTTCATATCATGTTTGGAAGAAGAAAGATAAATGAACAAATCAAACAGTTTGCAAAAAGTGCTACCATTTTCACATGAACCGATGTACATTTTAGGTATTTTGTTATATGTAGTAGAATTTAATTTCTATGTTAATGTTGATACAATCAATGCTTGATATCAGTACAATTGTTGTACAAACTATGAACGTATTTTTGGTGATGTAAAAATTAGTTTTCACTACCTTATATCATAGTTTATATTTTGTTAACCTATTTTGTTTTAAGCAACGTTGACTGTGGAATATATGTCATGATTTACATTGCATCACTGAACAGAAACATGATTCAAAAAAAGATCCAACATCACATTGATATCAAAACTAGTGCAAACTAGCAATTGACGTATCGACAGATAGCAAGCACTGTTGGAATGTAACTGATAACGAGTCAAGCAAAGAAGAAGGTGTAGAAATTGAGAATTTTGTGTATTGAAGTAAATCATTGTATTGTTTTATAATTAAATTTGATACTTATGAAGTAATGATGCTCTGTTGCAATTTGGTACTTGTGGAGTACTAATGTTCGGTTGTTAAAACAATGCTGATCTTACTTGTAAAAACAATGATGATCTGCTGGAATGATTTGTTGTAATGAATGATCTTTTCTTACCTGTTGTTTATATTATAATAAGATTATATATTGAATGTTCAATCATGCAACTATTGATCCTACATAATATTATCAGTTTTATGATGCAATTACTAGTTGTATAGTAAAATTATAAGATTTCATATCATATATCAATACTAAATAGTAACCGTGTATCAGTTCTAATAACTAACAGTATCTGTTTTGCTTAAACTGACACTCAACATGGTTTATGAAACAACAATTAGTGCCTGTGTCAGTTTTTGCTAACACAAGATATCATTATAATTATTTATTAGTACCAGTGTCAGTTGTAGCACATATTATAATACACAAAACTAATACTAAAAACTAACCAAAACCGATAAGAAAGTTATCTATATCCAATCAAACAAACATTATCGTCAACTAATAGAAAGCATGTACCAATTCAATCATCTTCTTCAATTAATTACATAATGATTATCAGATCCCATATACTATGCTATCAAATTTGTTAGAAATAAGTAATATATTAAATTGAATAAAACTTATATCACACAATGAAAATACCATATTCTATACCCACAGAATGTGTAAAATGTTACTAAATAGTTGATACTAACAATATGCAATAAATATCAAAACAAATGTTTGAAATAAACATAAAACAAACACCAGAACTGATACTGCAAAAACATATAACTAATACTAAAACTGATACTATCATTTATACCAAATAGCTGAAATTAAAATCAATTTGATACTATGCTATACTGAATAAAAATAATAACAAGGTTCAATTACAGTAAACCACCAAAATAAGTCAGACATCCACTTATTAATCTGAAGAAATTCAAAATGTAAAATCAAATTACATCCTCATCGAAGCTTGATAATTCCGTTTATTATGACCAAACTGCTTTCACTCGCTATATCTTTTTTGCTTATTCTGAAAATATGAAAATCCTCCTTTGCGCTTAAATGATGGTCTAATAGCGCCACGTTTCTCCTTTGTGGCTTGATAACATCTTGAATGCTACCGTCAATAATAGGGCTATCGTAATTTGGAACAAGATTTATAACATTGGCATAAGAACATTGAAAAGCATCAATAGTGAAATAATACTCAAAAATATCGTATACAGACAACATGGACTTGTTCATACACTTTATAGAATGAGCACAAGGAAATCCTGTAATTTTCCATTGGTTGCAATGACAAACCCGTTCCTTCAAATCAACACAATGAGAGTTTTGAGATTTCGCTTCAAAAGAAAAATTAGAAGATTTACATACATCCCATCCAAGTCCTTCTTCAATTAATTCACCTAAACGCAACTCCATAGAAGGGCAATGAGTTGTTTTCCACAAACGACACACTTCTCTCCTTCTAGCAATTTGTTCCGTAGTCTTAAGACGAATACCATCTAAACATAAAGCAATAACAATGCTCGTTCATCTAAAATCCAACTGTTAAAACTTTCTACAGCATTCAAACTATATTCACCATAACAGTTCCCTGGAAAAAATAAATCCACCCATTTATCAAAAGGCTTATCCTTTAAAAAATTCACACCAGTAACACCACCAAATTGATAGAACTTAGAATGTGCTCCATCAAATTTATATAGATTAGAAGCTCTAGATCACATTTTGAATAGATCAACAATAGACACATTTGCTTTTCTGGCTTTTACCATTGAAAGAAGATTTTGTTCCATGTGCAAATAGCAATAACTACGATAAGCTGAAGGAAAAACTTCACGAACATCAGAAAGCAAACCATGGTGCCGATCTGACATAAAAATCAAATTACGATCTTCTTGAAGCATTTGTTTTAAAAAGTTCAAAAACCATGTCCAATTATCCACATTTTCTATAGAAACTACACTCATAGCTAAAGGGAAGAAACCTACAAATGCAAAAATAATTAGTAAAAAAACTAAAACTAATTTTGACCATAAATCCGAAACTATTCGTGAAACTGATACTGAAATTAAAAAACTGATACCGAAAACCTGATATTACTATAAAACAAGGACATTATACACATTAATCTTCATTCGAACACAACAAAGTAATGTACATTAACATATATTATAATACAAATGAAATTTCAATATTGTAACTACATACGATACCATATATTAACATACATAAACCTAATACTAACACAAACTGATATTAATTGCCTGCTAAGCATTATGAAATTATGACACCAAATACAAACTTGCAATTCAATACAATGCAAATACTAATATTAGAAACTTGCTAACTATAAACTACATATCTTAAAACTGATACCAACATAATACAAATTATAATAACAAATACATATTAATGCTAATGCCAACTATTGTGATGTCAATGCAAATAAATCAAAACTGAAAACAAAGACATGCCTTGATCACCATTTTTTGCAGTAGAACCCATCAAAACACCAGGACATCCTTTCAAATGAGTAGCATCTAAGAATATCATAGGACGACAATGCTTGAATCCTAGTAAACAAGCACCAATAGCAATAACCACCCTCTCAAATTCATTACCACAAGCATTAACATCCATGTCAACAGAACTATTTGGATTAGACTTCTTCACTTCTTCCAAATAACAACTCAAATCATTATAAGAAAAAGCATCATTACCATGCAACTACATTAATGCATGTTGTTTCCAATGATAATCACAACCGTAAGACAACTAAACATTGTATTCTCTTCTGAAATCAACAATAATATCTTTAGGCTTTTTACTAGGACAATCACGGATCTAGTTAGTAATAAACAATTTAACAAACAAACTAGATATATGTGCATTATTCATATTTCTAACACCAGCGCAACAAGAATGATCATGTCACGACCCACCTTTTCCGTACTGATTTAAAATGACTTTTTACCACACTTGTCAGCCAAATTACACGGAAAAGGCGGATAGTGAAAGAAAGAAGGAAGGTGGAAGACAGAAAGAAGATAGAAAGGAAATAGAACAACATAAAATCTCACAGCGAAACAAATAATCTATAGTATAAACAAGTCTTTACATAAACAAAACTGTAGCTTAATAACATAAACAAACTTCAATCAGAGTTTATATCCATTCAACATGGACAGTTTATAACAATCTGCCCTTACAACTAGTTGACAATATAGCCAATTGCAACGGAATATAAGCATCTACATGAATACGTCTCCTGCTTCCAGCTCCACTCTGAAGCTTTTAGTCTTCCAACTAAACCTGGAAATATGCTCGGACTGACCTAAGCATATAGGAAAAACACCACGCCCGGGTTAGTTTGGTAAACCAGCGTGAGAAACACACTCAACTTGAATTATTAAAGTTTCAAAATCCTATGAAATCAAGGGGATCTCGTAAGACCACGCCACAAATAAATGTGTCGGGTTTTTACATTACGATAATCAAAACATTTCTTATCAAATCCTCTGATATTATAATAGCCTCTAAGTACAAATATTTATTCCAAATAGCTTAAATTGTTACATTCATTAAATTCCAACAGTACTAGGCTCTACAATCAAAACCGTAAAGGCACGTACGGAGAATGGATTTCCAACTAATGAATAGGCATTGGGGTACCAACTGTCATGGTACCTAGTTTAGATCAACATATCGAGGATCCACCCTGATCCCCTGCAACATAAGACCGGAGCTACCACGTAATGGATAGTCCGAATTAGATCACCCTACGACTAGGATCAGCAATCGCCCATGCAGCCGAATAAAAAGGGACATTGTGACCACCCGGAAATTTTTAACATTTCAAATGAAATATTTAATCGATTTTAAATATTTGGAGTTTAGTTTGACATGAATTTCGAATATAAATATGAATTTGGCAATTAAATTATTGAATTTAATTTATTGTAGTTGGGTAAAAATTTGAATCTTCAGTTTTAAGCCGATTAAAATATTTTTTACGGATTATAAAATTTATATTGATGATACTGAAGATAATGAGAGCTTTAGAATTGGTTTTGGAAATGTTTTGTTCAGTATTGAGATTTTATCGTCTAAATCGATATTTTAAAAAATAGCCTTCCAAGGAACATTTTCGGATTTCGACGAGACCTGTCCCATTGGATCTGTAATAGTTAGTCATTATGGGATATCAATTTTCGTAGCATTTAGAGTTGTCGTTTGGCCGTACAATAGGCAAACACGCTAAAAATTTATATCGAATTTAATTTAATAACTGATTCAAAAAGATATCTTCTCCATACGATCGCTTAGGACTCGAAATCTTTTCCATCGCGTTCGGAATATGGATATGACATTATAAACACCTAGCAGCACGCCTCGATAGGAGTTCGCAATTTTAAGCCACGTGATCGAGACGTTTTGAATTTAAATTTAAATTAAAAATATATATTCATTCCCCTACAACCCAACATTCAGATGCCTTTCCTTCAAATCAAAACTTTTGCCTTCAAATCACTATCTCCTCTCATACAAGCCAACATCATCGTGTTTCTCCTTCTCGTTCAAAAAAAAACAAAATTCGAAAGCCCTCTTTTCCTCAGTTCAAATAAAAATCCTTTCGAAGAGAAAAAATCCAAAAGCAGAGCAAATAAATTTTGGCCGAGCTTTATTCTTTCCAAATCGCGCCTCCCTCTCTAGAAATTCAGGATCGAAATCAATTTGTATAAAAAAATGAGAGAAAGGGGGAATTCGAATCGAATAACCAAAAATCGCGAGTGAAGCTGCGATGGCAACTGCGCGCACCGTCGGCGTGAGCATGGACAACAGGCGCATTGGAGGAGGAAGATTAGCGATGAAGTCGCAAAGGAGCTTGGGTCGCGGTTTCGAAGGGGCGAGGTTTGAGCTACAACGTGGTGGCGAATGGCGTGTGCGTGCGTGTGCGGCGACAATGTAGGCAAGTTGGCGCGTGTTAAGGAGGAAGCCACAACGTCGTGAGGTGATGCTCGCGGTTCGACTGAGAGGTGGTTCGCGGCAGAGCGGGGAGCTCGAGACTAGGGTTCGGCAAGTCGACGACTTCAAGTGATGTACGCGGTCATGCGATTAGGGTTTGCATCATAGGAAGTTGAATGAAGCTGAAAGGCTGTAGGCGCGGGGTAGCGGCGAGGGTCGTTGCGTTGTGCTCGGCAGTCGGACAGGATCGAGCTTGGCAGTGATTTGGGGTTGCGATCATCTTTCTGGCTAGGGTTCGAAGAATTTTGGCAGTGAGGTAGGCAGCGAGGTATAATTAAATTATGTTTTTGAATTTAATATCTAATGTTTAAATGTGTATATATAAATATACACTTACCTATTTAGTTAAATTTAGGTAAATAACAAAGATTATTGTAGATTTCATAAATATAGGGATGCATATATATATATATATATATATATATATATATATATATATATATATATATATATATACAGATTTTTAATCTGTATAGGTTAGTTGTAAATATATATGTAGTTTCAATAAAATAAATGTACATATGCACTTACTAGTTTAATTTTAAAAATAGTGGAGTTAATTTGTTCAATTAACTTATTTAATTTATTTTAGTTAGCAAATTAATTATCAAAGGAAATTTAGTTTTTAAACTTAATTTTTAATTAAATAAAATTGTTAAAAGGAATTTGTTAGTTTAAAATAAATCACGGGTTAATTAAATTATCAAATGAATTTAATAGTTCGATTTGTTCGAATATTTATAAAATCATATAATTGTTATGCAAGGTCTTAAATCGAGAAAATCGAGTCAAGATGGAAATGGATTTCTAATAAAAGCAAAGGTGAGATCTTCTCACTCAAAATTTTAATAATTAAAAATTTCAGTTATTGATTGATGGTTGAATTGTGATAGTTAAATTTAAAATTGATTGACTGTGTGCTTGGGTGATTAATTTATTATCAGTTATATTAGTTTAGACCCTATGCGCAGCATTGTAGCGGAGGTTATTATATTAAACCCATATATCGCGATATTCCACCTTGAAGTGGAATTGGTAGTATATATGTATTTGAAGTTGTTGATTTCCCGCATTATATAGCGGATGAGACCCTATTGCGCCGCATAATAGCGGGTGATATATTATAAATCCCATATACCGCGATATTCCACCCCGAAGTGGAATTGGTATTTAATTGTTGTGCTAACGTCTGTGGATGCAGGGAAACAGGTTGGAGGGATCCAACTAGATTCCTCAAATATTTAAATTAGTTTCAATATTGTGTGTTGATTATTTGAAATCCGCGTGTGACTATTTGTGATTGAAACTGTTGAAGGCTATAATTTCGCCGAATATATTTTTGGTATCGTAGGATACTGGAAATAAATAAAATTGGACTTTTAAAATTAATATTGAAAATCTATAGTTAAATTTATTTTTGAGTTGAATAAATTTAAAAGAAGGAATTTTAAAAGGATACAGTTTTATTTTTGAATCCTATTGAATAGAATACCAAAATATGGGAAAAAATTTAATAAATGGATTTAAAGTAATAATATTCAAAAGGTGAAGAATTTATTTAATAGAAATGTGGGTTTTAAATAAATTGGAAAAACAAAGGAATTTATTTTAAAAGTAAATTCGTAAATTGATTTGATGTTAAAAGAATAAATCCTTAGGAAATCAGTATGAAGATTGATTTGGTGTTGAATGAAAATCGATTTGGTGTTGAAATAAAATTGAAATCAATTTGGAAATTGATTTGGTATTTGTAAATGATTTTTAACATCGATTTAAAAATCATATATCAGTAGATATTTGAGAATTTGAATTCATAATGGAAATTTGAAGAGAAATTTATTTTTAAAATAAACATTTGGTTATTTTTGAAAGTGTGAAAGGGATTTACGGATTTGGAACGTAAATTTAAAGTAAATCCAGAAGGATTTATAAATTGATTTGAATGAACCATTTTAGAATTGAAGATGTACTTTCCCTGGTAAGTCGAGAATGTTTTCAATATAGTCTATAAATATGAAAATGAAGCTGTAAAGATGGTTTTAAGGAATGATTATTTTGGAAAAATTATTTACTTGGGTTATTTTGAAAATCTTTAATGTAAAGATATATTTTAATTTATTATAAAAGTAATTGTTTAAAGATTAAATTGATATTTATTTTAGAAAATGGATATTTAAATAGTTATATCCTATCAACTAATTTTATTTTAAAAGTAGTTTGGCCTTGAATTTTTATTCGATATTTTTATATAATATTTTCATAACCAATATTTTAAGTAAGTATTTAAGATAGTTTTATTTTAAATATTTCCAAGTATGTTTTAGATAAATATTTTAAATTATTTAAACTCGGCAGATTTTCAGTGGAAAATGATTTGAAATTTATTTTCAAAGCACTGAAATGTGGAAAGTGATTTGAAATTTATTTTCAAATGGTTGAAGTGTGAAATATATCTTGCGAAAATATTTTGAAAATAAATAATTCAGGAAAATTATTTAAATCCTTGCGAGTGTTGTGAACGTTGATTGATAGATAAATAACCGACTATTAATATTGGCCTTTTAATGACATTTGAATTTCGATGCGACCGGGGGTCAGATTCCAAGTGGATATCCGAAAACCACAT
The DNA here is from genome assembly GCA_030765085.1 of Allium cepa. Lineage (NCBI taxonomy): Eukaryota > Viridiplantae > Streptophyta > Magnoliopsida > Asparagales > Amaryllidaceae > Allium > Allium cepa. Next base: position 690,848,789 of record CM060937.1, on the reverse strand, counting down.
CGAACCTTTGTGATTGTGATGGATCTTTTATTTAAAAGATCAAAGTGGAAACTGTTGTGATTTTTTTGAAATCCGATTGAACACTTATTTTAAAAATAAGCGCTCATTATTCGGATTAGCCGGGAGAGGACCTTGTATCGTAAAACCCATTCCTAATGACGATACGACGAAATGGGATTGCATTTAAAGATGGTGTTGAAGACCAGGTATGTTCGAAAGAGAACGGATTACCTTTCGAATGTCTCTGCACCGAGTTGCTCCGATATAGAGATCTTATCACCCTTTGTGATGGGGATTCTGAACATGATTGGTGAATATCCGGATTCATAAGGGCTGCTTTGGAAGTTCCTACGGTTCCGTTCGATCCTGGAACGGACTTGTATGGATGTGTGTTTGACATAACACTTTGAGATGTAAAGCTAGTTTCTATCAAATACATTTCTGTTGGTGGCAGAGAATTTATTCTCTTAGCTTAACACCCTTCTCTGAGACGTACGAGCTTAGAGGTTTTGTAGTTGACGGTTACTAGTGATATATTCCCAATTTGGTAATGTATGGTCAAAACAGGAAAGATGCGGCAATGTTATGAGGGTCGCGCCCTTTAGGGTATGTCATTTGCTTTGGGAAAAAGGTAGTATCATGGTATGGAACCCAGATATTTTACCTATTTTGTTGCCGCAAATTTATTATACTTTGTGGTTGTTGATTTGTGGTTGTTGCTCCTCGGATAAAGGTCCCATAGGACCGGGGGATGGTATACTCGAGTAAAAGTTACCTAGTTACAGAGGTAACCCAGCCTTGTGTTGGCAGAGATCCGATTAGGTTCTCGGGACGTCCCTCCAGAGGCGTACCCATTGGCAGTAGGAAGTTCCTTATCCTGACCATTTATTGGAAATCCGAAGAAACAATACGAGCCCTGTACGGTTTTAGTTGTATAACCTGCCATGGAATGTGGCGGTAACTTGCTATTGAACATGGTAGCTATAGTAGGCATAAGTGCGAAATGCCTATGCTAGCTAAGATTTATATTATACTTTCGAAATGTTTTCGACACAATGCGCTAATAATAATAATATCAAAGGATTTTACGTATCAAGCATGTTTGACTATCATAAGGAGAAATCTCCTCCAATTCTGCATTTGCATTGTGTGTGTGGCGGGAGGCCTTATGGTAGTTTCATTTTTCAAAAGCATAACGGATTTCTTTTTATTTTCTTTGTGAAATTTTAAGATCTCACACAAGTCCCACGACTGACCTGGAGTTTATTGTTCCCTTTCTTAACTCTGGGTGCCCACAAATTTCCACACGAGTAGGCTAGAGTCAGGTTATCAGGTCATTCTGGAATTCAGGAGTTGTTGTGGAGCTCAAGAGGCAAGTTGGATGGCGAGACATATTATTTATACTATGTAGTATCTGCTTCGTTCGGGTTTGTGAGAGACAAACTTCTATGTAGGCAATTCATTTATAACTGCCAGTGTTGTGTGTTGTTGTTGTACTCTGATGTTATATTTTAGTAACATATACAGCCCTTTTGTTTTAAAGATTATTTATCTATTGTATATTGTTCCGCTGCGAAGTGTGAGATTCTGTTTATTATTTCTGTTCTATTTTCTACTTCTTCTACCTCTTTCTTCTATAAACCCTAATAACTCGTTAGTTTGTTCCTCTTTGGGCTGAATTGTTGTGGGATTTTACCAGCTCAAAAGGGGTACGAATTTGCATGCCTTTACAAGTGGTATCAGAGCATTTGGTTAAGCGACAACCTTGTCTCTGTTGGGTGTTACTCATTAGAGATAGAATCAGTAGTACTCTAGAATGAGTTGAGTGTAATATATGAGCGAGTATTTGTTAGTGAGTATACAATTGTTTGTGTTGTTTTGACTTATCGTTTGATTGTTTATAAATTCTGGTCGATGCAGTCTAGCTAACTATGTCGATAGGAGTTTCTAAACTCTTAAACAAGATAAACCGACATAGTACTGTTTTAAAATAGGGTAAATGAAATAATTTTACCCAACTATTTTTGTTTATAAAAGGAAATGATTTCCATAAATTATTATAGTATATGGTTGCTTGGTTGCTAGGAAGTGATAATATTAAATTATTATCATCGTTGTATGAGGAATTGAAATCAAAACTAAAAGCTAAGAAAATAAAAACAATCCAAATGGGATTTGTAAATGTAAAGTTGTAAATGAGATTTATAATTTGGAATAGAATTCCAGAGAAATATTTGGAAATGTTCATGAAAATATTTGAAATTCAGGAAGTTTGGAAATTAAATTCCTTTTGGGATTGGAAGAAGTTTTCAAGGGTTTGGAAAAAATGTTTTTGGAGGGATAAAAGCTCTAAACTCTTTTTCGGTCACTGGAAAATAACTCCAGTGATGACTGCAGCATCATCGATGTTCATTTTCTGGTCTCCAAAAGAGAAATTGCTGCCAAATTGTTTTAAATAGAAGTTGTTTGCAAACTGGTTTGGTTATAGAAATTTAAAGGGATAATTTGAATTGATTTCAAAAATGATTTTTAAAATTTTGAAAAGACTCTGGAATCCTATTTTATGGGATTAGTAAATGAGTTGATAACTTATAGAATTTGACATTGATGGAATGAATTTAACGTAAAGGATGGAGTTAAATTAAAATAAGTATAAGTGAATTAATTAAATGAAGTGAATTTAAAGAAAAGTCTAAGAAGACTATCTATAATGATTCCTTAAATAAAATTTATTAAGTTGAAAATAAATTGGGGTTAAGACAAATGATTTGAAATTGAGTTTGAATTATGGAAATAAATTTCTGAATGTATTAATAAATTTGCAATTGCAAGTACATGAATATGAATTGAATGTTGAAATTCATTTCGAATTTGTAAGGAAATAGAACTGGAATTGGAATTGAATTTGGTCTGTATTAACAAAGTGAAATATTGAAATAAAATTAGTAAATAAAACTAATTTAAAGAATGATGAAATTGAATATGATTTGAAACGAATCGAAATTCAATAATTGTAAACGAAAGTAAATGTATTAATAGAGGTGAATAAAAATTGAATTTTTAATCAATTGGAATAATATGGGTTTGTTTAGAATTAAAATGAATTGAATGTAAGCTAGTGGGTTGTAAACCCTTCAAATTGAATGAAAATGGTATATGAATCAATTGAAAACAGTTGAATTAGTATTAAAACTATATAAATTGCTTACGGAAAGTATTTAGTGTGCATTGCTTTTAGAATTCATATGTTTAACTATTGCAAATAAATGAAATGTTGTTAAACTTCATATATATGACACTGACATGTTTTAGTTGAGTAAGTACAGGTTCAGGGAAGTTGTTGGGCTGGGTTTGATTGAGCAAAATGCTAATTAAATAAGCCGCTTGCTTAAAAATGCTAAATAAGGTATGCCTACGCAATAAAAATAGGACATATGAACTATTTTTGTTTTTTCCGACCGGGTGGGTCGATGTGCATATATTTATATCTTTTGTCAAATTACAAAAGCTCCTCGGTACAAAGGAGACTCTGCCAAAAAATTTCGAAAATTTTGGTAATTAGAAAGTTTTTGAAATTTTTTTTGTTAGCGACAAACGATTTCAAACTGGAAATTGAAGTAAATTAGTGAATTAAACTAATTTAAAATAATAATATGAATCAGTTATAATTGAAAGATAAAATTCAATATTCATAGTTGAAGATAAATTGAATTCATATGGTAATGGGAAAACTAATTGAATAGAAGTAGATATGAAAACTTCCGTAAGAAATGTATAAAATGATTTTAAAGGCTATGAATGGATATTATTGCTAAGTAGGATATACAGGTATTATAAAGAGAAAGAAAAATTGGTTTTGAATTTTGAAGATCATTTAAATTGCTCGAAAAAAAGGTTTACTTAAATTTCAGTATGAAATTTGGTGATTTTCTTGTCTAGCCATTTGGCTTTTCGTTTTCTTCTGAATCTGTAGGCCTGTGGTGCCATTTTGTAGTCGTACCGAGCTAGCCGCACAAAGGAGACACTGGCGAAATTTTTTGAAAATCTAGGGAGTTAGAAAAATTTTGAGAAAATTTTGAAAGTTTGAATTTAAATTTAAATTGTTAAAGATAACAATGTTGTATGACACCTATAATTGAAGTTGGGAAGTCAGTTCAATTAACGATGGGCCTTAAATAAAAAGATTTTTTTTGGTAAGATGATAAAACTATTTGGATTGGGAATATAATAAATGGGTTAAGGATCATTCTTCCTAACTAGTAATTTCGGAACGAAATTCCTTTAAGGGGGAAGGATGTGACAGCCCCGAAATTTTTAACATTTGAAATGAAATATTTAATCAATTTTAAATATTTGGTGTTTAGTTTGACTTGAATGTCGAATATAAATATGAATTTGGCAATTAAATTATTGAATTTAATTTACTATAGTTGGGTAAAAATTTGAATCTTCAGTTTTAAGCTAATTAAAAATATATTTTAAGGCTTAGAAAATTTATATTGATGATACTGAAGATAATGAAAGCTTCAGAATTGGTTTTGGAAATGTTCTGTTCAGTATTGGGATTTTATCGTCTAAATCGATATTTTAAAAAATAGCCTTCCGAGGCACAGTTTTAGACTTCGACGAAACCAGTCCCATTGGATCCGTAATAGTTAGTTATTATCGGATTTCAATTTTCGTAGCATTCGGAGTTGTCGTTTGGCCGTATGATAGGCAAACGCGTTGAAAATTTATATCGAAATTTAATTTAATAACTGATTCAAAATGCTATCTTCTCCATACGATCGAATTAGGACTCAAAACCATTTCCACTGCATTTGAAATAGGGATATAACATTATAAACGTCTAGTGGCATGCCTCGATAGGAGTTCGCACTTTTAAGCCACGTGATCGAGACGTTTTGAATTTGAATTTAAATTAAAAATATATATTCATTCCCCTACAGCCCAACATTCAACTGCCTTTCCTTCAAATCAAAACTTTTGCCTTCAAATCGCTGTCTCCTCTCGCACAAGCCAACATCATCGTGTTTCTCCTTCTCATTCAAAAAAAAAACAAAATTCGCAAGCCCTCTTTTCCTCTGTTCAAATAAAAATCCTTTCGAAGAGAAAAAAAATCGAAAGCAGAAAAAATAAATTTTGGCCGAGCTTTATTCTTTCCAAATCGCACCTCCCTCTCTAGAATTCAGATCCAAAATCAATTTGCATAAAAAAAATGAGTGAAAGGGGGGATTCGAATCGAATAACCAAAAATCGCGAGCGAGGCCGCGATGGCAACTGCACGCACCGTCAGCGTGAGCATGGACAACAAGCTCATTGGAGGAGGAAGATTTGCAATGAAGTCGCGAAGGAGCCGGGGTCGCGGTTTCGAAGGGGCGAGGTTTGAGCTACGACGTGGTGGTGAATGGCGTGTGCGGCGACAGTGTAGGCAATTCGGCGCATGTTAAGGAGGAAGTCACGGTGTCGTGAGGTGATGCCCGCGAGTCGACTGAGAAGTGGTTCGCGACAGAGAGGGGAACTCGAGACTAGGGTTCGGCAAGTCGACGACTGTTAACCCCGTTCCAGCCTACAAGTTAAAGGAGTCAACGAGTTAAGGCCTGGGATGAGTCACGACTTAAGGTGTTTAACGGCTCAGGAAGGATCTACGACTCAGGAAGCCTCACGACTCATCGAGTCACCGACTCAATAAGTTAATGACCTAAAGCTCAAAGCGACTTAAAGGGTTACGACTCAAGGGGTTAACGGTTCACAAGGCAGGACCGACTCAATGCATTACCGACTCATCAAAGGTATTGCCTCAGCGACTCAACAGGTCCACGACTCATCATAAGAAACGACTCAAGAGGATTGCCGACCTAAGAAATGACTTAATGACTCATGACTCAGGATGACTCGTCCGCGACTTAAAGCCACTGAGTCATATTCCGTTGCTACAATGCATGTCCCAGTGAGAATTGACTCGCCAACGACTCAGGACTTGGCTTAGAATCCAGCAAGAGAATGAGCTAGTGAGAAGACCAAATGTTTAATCAGATAAGCCGGCCACGACTCAACTTGACTCGGCCACGGCTTAGCCTGAGTCGGTCACGACTCAGGACTTGAGCGAAAAACTTCTATCCAGATTTGCCTATAAATACATGGCCACCCCCAACATTCAAGGGACTTTTTGGCTCATTCATTTCAAGCGCCGTTACTCTGTTGCATTCTGAACTACTTCAACACCTTCAAGGAACTTCATGAAGAAATCAAACATGTCAAACATGTGTTCAAAGATTTGGATCGACATTGAAGTTTAGGCTACTTGTTCTAAGTCACTTGAAACTCAAAGTGTGTTGTAATCAAAGTGTAACTGCATTGACTTGTAATCAAATCGTCAATAAAGATATTCAAAGTGGACGTAGGCTATCTCTTAAGCCGAACCACTATAAAATTGCTGTTGTTTACTGTTTTTTTACTATTATCTGCTTATAATCTGTTCCCGAGCTATCGGGTGGTGCTTTCACGATCTCACTTCATACACCGGGGTGTTAGCGTTCAAATTTTAGCGTTAACATTTTTGGTGCTTTCACTGAGAACCGAACTCAGGTGAACTATCATCATTGCTACACAGAGGTTTGTAGAGAGAATTTCCTTGAAAACCAGAAGTCTATCCGAGATTATGGCTCCTGGAAGGAAAAGTAGATCTGTCAGATCTGGGAATATTCAAGAGGGAACCTCCGCTTCCCCTATATCAAATCAAGCCACTCCAGCTGTCGGGGTTACAAAGGCAGAGGTGGATGCTGCAATCTTAGGGCTGAACCAACAGATCAATGCCCAAAATGCACAATTCGAGGCTCAGAATGCCCAGAATGCCCTAATTCTGTATAGGTTGAACGATTTGCTTGGGGAAAACCGTCAACCGGCAGGTAATGAAAGGAATTTTGCTAACAACATTCATGAGGCTGAAGAAAGGAATGCTCCTGAAAGGGCTGCTAGCCCCTTTGAACAAACACTTCCTGAGGTTGGTGGATCTAGGACTCGACATGATGAGGAGTATCTTTCTGGAATGGTCCGACAAATCATGAAAGAGAGTATGCAGAGGGTTGAAGATGAAAAAGAATGGGGTTTCGCCCCAAGTAAAACTCCATTTACTGAGAAAATTTTAAAGGCTGAATTCCCAAGGAAGTTTGTCCCTCCAACCATTCCAGCTTACAAGGGGACAAGTGATCCGAACGAATTCTTATACAAGTATGATTGGCACATGACAGGTGCCAGAGCCTCTGATGAAATAAAGTGCCGATATTTTCCTGTGTATCTCGAAGGTGTAGCTCTGCTTTGGTTCACCAAACTTCCAGTCCGATCTATAGATCAGTTTTCTGACTTTACCCGGAAATTCAAGGAGCAGTTCAGACTATATGCCTCAAAAGCCAAGGATATCATGTCACTGTCAAGTTTGGAGCAGAATCCAGGAGAGACTATCAGATCTTTCTTAAACCGCTTTAATATAGCGCTAGTTGAGGTGGACAATGCAGAACCGCGGATGATATTGACTTATCTGATGAAGGGTATTGACAAGTCGAGCGAATTTGGGAAATGGCTAAACATGAAGGAACCAAATTCCCTTGAAAAATTCTATAAAAAAGCAGATGAATTCATACGCTTAGAAAGCTGTCCTGTACCGGTAAAGGCGGTGTTGGAAAAAGCTGAAGATAACATTGTTGTTCCACGCAAGAATGAATCTGTAGGGCAAAAAAGGGAAAATAACAATGGAAAGAAACAGAGTAATCTGAAGAAGCCCCGATCCTTCAAGCCATCAGAATATACTCCTTTATCAGATACGCCGGAGCGTATCTACCTTGCCACTAAAGATTCTATTGACTTTCCTAAACCTCCTCCTCTAAGGACCGGGAAAAAGGCTATACAGAGTGGGAAGTTTTGCCGCTTCCATAATCAACCCGGTCACGAAACCGACGAATGCCGCCAGTTGAAAAATCTGATTGAAGAGTTGCTAAGGGAAAACAAACTGCAGCAATTTGTGAAAAAGAATAGCAACAATCCTGCTTCATCTAGTCAGGGGCAACAGGCTCCTACTCATCAGCCTAGGACGAGTGAGAAGGCTGCAGGGCATGAATCTGGAAGGCACATTATCAATGTCATTACAGGAGGACCTCACCCAGCGGGCAGAAGCTGGGGTGAGATGGAAAGGTATACCCGAGCTTTAAAGTATGTACCGACCGAGGAAGATGTATTCGTTTTGGAAGGTGCTACGCCCTTGAAGCAACAAAAAACTTTTGATGATGATATTGTGTTCAAAGCTAGGGATTCCGCAGGTATTGAAGCTCCTACCTTGGATCCCTTAGTCATCTCGGCTGGTATCGGGCCAGCTATTGTCGGAAGAGTTCTCATTGATTGTGGCGCATCCTGCAATATGCTCTTTTAGAAAACATTCGACCAAATGAAGATCCCTATGGCTGATGTGCAAGCCTCATCGCAGAAAATCGCTGGTTTCACGGGGGAGCCAAAACAGCCAGTAGGAACGATTGATTTGTTTGTGGAACTTGGAGAAGGAGAGAGGAAAATGGTCCGCAAGCAAACTTTTGTGATTGTCGACGAATTTTCTACTTACAATGCTTTCCTTGGTCGTCCAACTCTGGCAGCGTTCAAAGCTGTTCTCGCCCCGTGGTGCCTCACTATTAAATTCCCTACAGACAATGGAGTAGGAGTTATAAAAGGGGATCAAAATGCTGGGCGAGAGTGTTATCTGACAGAGCTACGAGAAACCAGAAAAAGAGAAATGGGAAAGAATGCGGCAGCCTCAGTCCGCATCAAAGAACCAGCCTTGTAGCAATTACAGGGCGGACCCTGCACTGGCGAGCACAGCGGAGCAAGGAAAGAGATGGACCCTAGAAAAGTCAGTGCAGGGGAAAATAGAGTGGTACCAGTGGAAACGACAATACCAATACTTGTTGACCCAAAGGACCCAAACAAGGTGTTGAATGTGGGTTCGCAACTTAATGCGTCAATTCAGAATACCTTAATATCTTTTTTAAAGGCAAATTTGGATGTTTTTGCTTGGACTCATGCTGATATGTGCGTAATATCCCCGGAAGTTGCAGTACACGCTCTAAATATTGATCCAAAATTTACACCTGTGAAGCAGAAAAGGAGAACTCAAGGCCCAGAAAGGTTGGCAACATTAAAAGAAGAAGTTGATCGGCTCATGGAGAATAATTTTATCAAAGAATCTACCTATCCGAATTAGGTTTCAAATCCAGTGCTGGTTAAGAAAGCCAACGGAAAATGGAGAGTATGCATCGATTTTTCAGATCTAAACAAGGCCTGCCCCAAAGACTGCTTCCCATTACCCAGAATCGATCAACTGGTAGACGGAACAGCGGGACACGAATTGTTATCTTTTATGGATGCTTACTCCGGATATAACCAGATCATGATGCATGAGCCAGATCAGGAGGCCACGAGCTTTATCACCGACATTGGTCTTTACTGTTACAGAGTTATGCCCTTCGGGCTAAAGAATGCAGGGGCAACATACCAAAGACTTGTTAATGCTATGTTCAAACAACAATTAGGCAAGACTATGGAAGTCTACGTCGATGACATGTTAGTAAAGTCTAAGAAAGCAGTGGATCACATAGAACACTTAGCGGACATGTTCGCAGTCCTTCGAAAATACGGAATGAAGCTCAATCCTTTGAAATGTTCATTTGGAGTGGAATCCGGCAAGTTTTTAGGTTTCATCGTGAGCGCTAGGGGCATTGAGGCCAGTCCAGCTCAAATTACTGCATTGAAAGAAGTCAAAGCCCCTAGAACAAAGAAGGAATTGCAAAGTCTCAATGGAAAAGTCGCCGCCTTGAGTCGGTTCATTTCCAAAGCCACAGATAAATGCATCCCATTCTTTGACGCCCTAAAGAAAGGAAGGAAAAATTTCGATTGGACTCCCGAATACCAAAAAGCCTTTGATGAATTGATTCGCCATATGGAAACGCCTCCAATACTTTCTAGGCCTGGCGATGGCGAGGATCTTCTTATATACTTAGCAGTATCATCTCATGCTTTAACTGCAGCGCTGATACGAGAAGACAAAAGGATTCAACATCCAGTTTACTATATCAGCAAAAGACTCACTGGGGCAGAGATGAATTACTCTAAGTTGGAAAAACTCGCCTATTGCCTACTAATTGCATCTAGAAAGTTGAGGCAATATTTTCAAGCTCATCCTATCAGAGTCCTCACTGATCAACCTTTAAAGCAAGTCCTGTTTCGCCCTGAGACTTCGGGTCGTCTTCTAAAGTGGAATATTGAACTCAGTCAGTATGACATCACTTATCATCCCCGAAAAGCAATCAATGGACAAGCTTTAGCGGATTTCATCGCAGAATTCACAGATAAGGGTAACAGTGAGGAGAAAACGGTCGACGATTTCCTAATCCAATGGAAGTTATATGTCGATGGTGCGAGAAACGACTACTGTTCTGGAGCCGGAGTTGTACTTGAGACCCCTGAAGGCCGATCATTATGCTATGCACTAAGATTGGAATTTCCTTCAACAAACAATGAAGCAGAATACGAAGCCCTTATCGCTGGCTTAAGGATTGCTAAAGAATTAAACATCCGAGCGTTACAGATATTCAGTGATTCTCAGCTTATTGTATGCCAAGTCAAAAAGGAATTCCAAGCAAAAGGGGGGAATCTGCCTGCCTACTTGTCAAAGGCTTGGGAACTCCTGGGTGATTTCGATCATTACATGATAAGTCACATTCCTCGAGAAGAAAACATGAAAGCAGATTCTCTCGCAAAGTATTCTAGCACAGGCGAAGCTCAATTTCTGGGGTTAACTCCGGTGGAGGTCCTGTCGACTCCTAGCATTGATGAGATGGACATTGATTGGATCATGAGCATGTCTCGAGAGCAAGAATCATGGATGACTCCGATAACAGAATATCTGCTCAATGGATCCTTACCAGGGAACTCAAAAGAACGACAAAAGCTACTGAGAAAGGCCTCTCGATATATAATCCAGGATGGCCGATTATACAGACGGGGATTCTCAATGCCATTACTTCGATGTGTATCCAGGGAAGAGTCCAAAGCAATCCTAGCGGAGGTACACGGAGGAGAATGTGGTGATCACTCAGGAGGCCAAACATTAGCAAAGAAAATTCTCCGATACAGATATTTTTGGCCAAAAATTAATCGAGATGCAGCAGAGTATTCCCGAAAATGTGACAGATGCCAAAGATTCGCCAAAATTCCTAGAGCTCCTTCCACTGAACTCACACAGATGGTCAGTCCATGGCCGTTTGCAATATGGGGGATAGACCTTGTAGGACCGTTACCAACTGCCAAATCTGGAATTAAATATGCCATTGTTGCTGTAGATTATTTTACTAAGTGGGCAGAAGCTGAACCACTGGCTACTATCACCTCAAAGAAGATGATAAGTTTTGTGACTAAAAACATCATTTGCAGATACGGTGTGCCTCAAAAAATAATTACAGTCAATGGTACTCAGTTTGAAAGTGAAGAATTCCAAGATTTTTGCAAGCAATTCAAAATCCGGAAAAGCTTCTCAGCAGTGGCTCATCCGCAGGCAAACGGGCAAGTGGAAGCCGTGAACAAAATTATTAAGTCAACCATCAAAAAGCAACTTGAAAGAGCAAAAGGTGGTTGGGTCGATAAGCTACCACTGGCACTATGGGCATACAGAACCACTCACAAAACCGCGACTGGGCATACCCCGTTTTCATTAGCATACGGGTCAGAGGCAATGATTCCGGTAGAAATAGAGGTCCCTTCACATAGAAGAATCCATTTCAATCAAGCAGAAAACGAAAACCTACAGCTTGAAGCGCTAGATCTCCTTGATGAAAAAAGAGATGAGGCTAATCTCAGAATTGCAGCTCATCAGCAAAGGTTAGCCAGACATTTCAATTCCAAAGTTCACCAACGCAGCTTTGAGATTGGAGACCTAGTCCTGAAGAGGATTATTACAGCGACAGGTGTGTTTGGGCCAAATTGGGAAGGACCATATGTCATATGTCAGAAGCTTCTTGACGGCACATTCAAACTCACTACTGTTGAAGGAGATCAAATTCCAAGGGCATGGAACAACAATCATTTGCGTCCATACTTTACTTGAAAATTTTGTTGAAATATTGTAAAAAGAATTATGAATGTATGATTCTTGTAATTGAAGGCAATTGTAAAACTGATGCAAGTAAATAATGAAAAAATATAAAGTGGATGTAGGCCCAATTTCCTGGCCGAACCACTATAAATCTTGTGTTCCTTATTATTATTACATGTTTGCTTTATTTTCGATATAAAAAGTACATAGAATGTATTGCTGAAATGTCGATTTAAATTTTTGCAGACAATGAAAGTGAAACTTGCACATAATAAGACCAAGTGATTCTCGCCAAATTTCAAGTCACAAAAGCTCCGAATTCAAATCCTAGATAGGAAGTACTTCAATTGAACGGCCTATGATTTCGACAGAAACGGGCCTTTGCTAATAAATTGAGATCGTTTGAACAAACAAACATCCAATTAAGAAGCTGATGCTCGTTCTCACGAACTTGCCTGACAATGAAGTACACTTCCTTGGATTAAACAAGTTACGTGAAAAAAAAAAGAAAAAAAAAAGAAGAGGATCGCTGAAAAAGGCATAAGCAAGTGGACAAGGGAACAACCAAAGCCATCATCGGCAGCACAAGTCCTCTTCGGAGGCACAACTCTTCGGAGGATAAAGACCTCTAATGGGTCATACGCCACAAAAAAGAAAGTTCTCTACTCAACAAAAAAGATTGGAGGAGTCATGACCCTCCAACCATGAGAGAGTAACTTCCAGGCGATGAAAACCCTCTCTGAGGCACATTTCACCAGGAGTTGAAGTGTAACAACCGCTCTTCGGAATTTCACTTCACCAGAGTTGAAATGCAAACAAAATAAAAGCCCTCTTCGGAGGCCCATTTAACCAGGAGTTGAAGTGTAACAACCGCTCTTCGGAATTTCACTTCACCAGAGTTGAAATGCAAACAAAATAAAAGCCCTCTTCGGAGGCCCATTTCACCAGGAGTTGAAGTGTAACAACTGCTCTTCGGAATTTCACTTCACCAGAGTTGAAATGCAAACAAAATAAAAGCCCTCTTCGGAGGCCCATTTCACCAGGAGTTGAAGTGTTACGACCGCTCTTCGGAATTTCACTTCACCAAAGTTGAAATGCAAAACAAAATAAAGACCTCTTCGGAAGCCCACGTTTCACCGAGATTGAAATAAAACTTCCAAGTGTTGAAACGTGAAAAGGCTTTCTTCGAAGGCACAACTCTTTGGAGGTACACGTTTCACCAAGATTGAAATAAAACTTCCAAGTGTCGAAACGTGAAAAATCCCTCCTCAGAGGTACAACCCCCTCCCGGGGACACAATCAAAAAGAAAGACCTCTTCGGAAGCCCACGTTTCACCGAGATTGAAATAAAACTTCCAAGTGTTGAAACGTGAAAAGGCTTTCTTCAAAGGCACAACTCTTTGGAGGTACACGTTTCACCAAGATTGAAATAAAACTTCCAAGTGTTGAAACATGAAAAATCCCTCCTCAGAGGTACAAATTTCCATTTTAAAAAAAAATCCTCATCAAGAGCATACTTTAACTTTCAAAGGAAGAGTGATTTACCTATTCTAGAAAATAACCTTCCTCAAAAAAAAAAAAAAAGGAAGAGGGGAAGAAAGTTAAAGTACTCTTCAGAGGCCCGCTTTACCACATAGAAGAATTCACTTGGCAAAATGCGTACTTAAGCAAAAGAAAAATGTGATTTCTTCGAAGGACAAAGCGTAAAAACTTATATGAAGGAAGTTGTACTCTACGAAAAATTTCTTCAAGAATGAAGTAATTATTCTTCAGAAAATAAGAGTGCAAGTCCCCTCAAAGTATAAAATATTGCAGCAAGCTTATGGTATGGGGGCAACATGGTATAGTTACATACAAAATGGTATAACTACATCGGTAAAGTACGCTCAAACAACATACCACAAGCTCACCGCAATATCATATAAATAAACTTGTGCAAAAATGAATAATAAATGCATTCTCAAATTCAAACAAGGGTCTGTACAAATAAAGGATCATTTTATTCAATTGCAGATACAGGTTTCAAAATAAAAAAGCAGGGGGCCGATACCCGCACAATTCTCGACCAGTACATGCAAAAGAAAGACAAGAAGCTAAAAGCTGAAGTCTTCATTTCTTCTTGCCACCTTTAGACCCTTTACCCGGCCGAATGGTTAGCTTTTCAGGTCGGTCTGAAGGCATAAGGGAAGAAGGAGAGGGAGGTGCAACCGGTGCAACTTCCGGTTCTTCTTCAGTAGCAATGATTTTCTTCCCCCTCCTCTTCGATGTTCCGTGCTTCTTTCTTCTCTTCGAAGAAGACTCACTCCCTGGAGTAACAAGAGCGGACAAAACTACGTCATCAGAAGGAGTCCGCTCCGGAGAGATCTCGCCTCCTTCAAGTCCCTCGTCTTTCTGCTCTTGCGAAGCGATAGGGTCATCCAAGCCATGAAGAGCCTCAATTTGCTCCTCTTGTGACCCGGGCTGTGAAGCAGAAGGAGGAGTCACCTGAAGAGACGGAGGAGGGATAACCGGAGGAGGTGAAGCCTGCACAGCACTTGGTGTTTCAACTGCAGAAGAAGAGAAAATAAAAATATTAGTATCTCCCTAAAAGAAGGGAGATATGGGTTCGTCAAGATTCAAGAAGTAATCGAGAAGCTCATCAATCTTTTGAGGAGCAAGCAGGCGATCCACCTGAATCAGACCAATGTCAAAATTACCCGAAGATGTTTGCTTCGTTAGTTCAATCTCATAATTTTGAGCCCCGATATCCTCCAAAGCCTCATCATCAGTAGGGGTAATTACCCCGGTTCTTGTAGGAGGCAGCGAATGAGCACTGGAGCCTGCGATGTCAACTTCAGAAGAAACTAAAGGACGTTCAGAAGCGGTAGGTGGTATTTCTTTTTCAGAACGTTCCCCTTCCGCCATTCCGGCTCGCACTCTGGCGAGTTGCTCTTTTCCCTTGGCAAGAGCGGCGCGGGCATCATCATCAAGATAATGCTCTTCAAGAGCTAACTCAGCGTAGCCGGCACCTTTACCACCGAGCATATCGAGTGCTGCCTCCCAAACTTCAGCTAGTGTAATTTCATACTTAGGGCCTAGAAAGGCAAGGCTGCCACGCCCCAAAATGCTGTGCAGATAAAAATCAAATAATGTGGAGCTAATGTCAGCTTTGGTTGCTTGATGGGCCTCTTCGGCCGCAAGTTTACCAGCAACAGCCTCGTCACGCTCCTTTTCGGCCATAGCAAGTCGAGCTTTTAACATCTCTATCTCCAAGCTTTGAGAGCCGGTCTGTTCTCGCAGCTGTAAAGTTTCAGCGCGATATTCTTCTATGACCTTCTCCTGGTGTGTAAGCTTATCTTCGACTGCCCTTTGACTAGCATGCGCATCTCGTACTTGTTGCTGAAGCATGCTCTCCTTTTGAGAATAGAAAGTAGATGAAGTAGCTAACTCTTCCTTAAGCTTTTCTACTTCCGCTTCCAGCTTTTCATTATAGGAAGCAATACTTCTCATTTCGGTGTCATGCTGTTCGAGAGTCTTCTGCCACTCAGCCTTATCGTTCTCCATTGTGAGCATGGCCTCGAGATTGGCTCGATTAACCCTCTGAAGCTCGTCGACAAGTTTTTGCCAGTTCGACATTCTTTCAATATCGGTCCTGACAGTATCAAGATTTCGTAGCATAGCCGATTTGTCGAGAGGAACCAAGTCGAGATCAAATCGAACCCCTCTCAGGCACCACTGAGGGAATCGACTTTGAAGAGTGGGAGGACCTTGCCCAACTTGGTATGCGGGCCGGTTGATGATTGTCTGAATGTCGGAACGAACGGGGGCAGGAGATTGAGCAGGAACATTTTGAGAAACTGTCGGCATTGTTTCTTCAGTAAGTTTAGCCCGCTTGCTAGAAGAATCGTCCATGTGACCTTTACCTCTCTCATCGCGAGTCTTTCTTTTTTGGGTATCATCATCTCTGTGGGGAGGGTCATGTCTTTCTTGTTCTCTTCGGTGACGTTCTTCATATGCTCGTCTCTCGTCTGCTTTCCTGATGGCCCTCTCTTCATCCGATTCTCTGTAAGAGGGGAGGTGACGCCTATAATCATATTGGCTACGCCTCCCGTAGCGCTGGAAATCATCATAGTATGAACTGCTGCGCCCCATTGGAGAATCTGGAATAAAAATAATAAGCTTTAGAAATCTTTAGAGTATAAGAAGATGAATGCGTAGAAGTGCTGAAAAGTCCTAAATGTTGTGTAACGTGTAAACTACACGCATCAAGTTACAGACCACTCTGTGGAGTAGAGGTAGTGATAACTTGAGTGGAAGGAGTTGACATTTGTTGTAGAGAAGATGTCGCCTCAATTACAGAAGAGATAGTTTTGGAAACATCATCTTTGAAAAGTTCTTGAGAAGTCACAATTAAATCGCTCAACCCCTCGAAAACATCATCACCATCATGTTTTTTGGGACTGGCTTTCTCAACTCCTTCGTCAGCAGATCTTCCGGAAGATCGTGGAGTTTCTTCCTCTTCGATAACTGGGGCAAGTGCAGACTTGTCAAAAGGCCCCGCAACGTCCTTCGAAATTGAACACTTCACTAGTGGAGTTTCTATAGAGGTTCCTCCCTGCATGTGCTCTTTAGTAGAGACCGGGGCATCAGGGGTTTCCGTCGGAGAATCGGGAATTTCAGTTGGGACTTCACGAAGCTGAGTGAAGCGAGAGGAATGAAGAAGCCCATATTGATGTAGAAATCCATCATTTAGCAAAAACTTTATACTCCTCTCTTCTGCCGCCACGGCGTTCAATCTCTCAAAAATTTGTTTATAGCATGGATCTCTAGAGGGAGGAGGAAGTGCTAAAACAGAAAAAAAAGAAGCCAAGTTAGCATTTAGCAACTCAGATTTCGAAAAGCCCAAGAATGGAGAAATAAAAACAGGAAAATCTTACTTCCTACTCTCCAGATGGCATAAAACCCTGGAGGGCAGCGAACAAAGAAATACTGATTTAGAAATCCATGAACGCTTTCAGGAAGATCGGTGATGAGTTTGCGGTTTCGAGCACTCCTTATAACTACGATAGAGGGATGATCTTTAATTTTTGTGAATGAGCAGAAGTAGCAGATTTCCTCAAAGCTCGGTAATCGGCCCAGAACTCTACTAAATAGCACACATAACCCCATCAGAATGGCATGGCCATTGGGGTGCAATTGGAATGGAGAGATAGATAATCGAAGCAGGAACCGTTGAAGGAAGTCATTAAAAGGTGGTATAACACCGCTCAAGCACATTTGGCGATTTACAGCAATAAAGCCAGAAGGGGGCCTATCTGCAGTATCATTTGGCCCCGGCAGTAAGGCATCAGCTTCGGCAATACCAAACTGGATGAGCAATTGGTTAAACACCCGCTGATTCAGAGTTGTGGGAGTTCTCTCCGGAGGGTTATCCAACAGGTTGGCTATTGGGAAGACATCTTCAGCCTGGCCCATCGGTTCTTCTTGTTGAGATGTCATTCTACACAAGCAACTGGATGTTCAAATGCGACGGTGCACGTTTCCTAAAAGTGTGAAGTGTTGTGCAGAACTAATGAAAATAACAAGTAAATATAACTGGAATTAAACTGGTTGACGATTGATCGACTATGGTAATTTCAAAACTTGTTAATTTAAAGTTCAAGCATAATATTAGTGCAGGCTGGTCAGTTTCAATTGACTATTTCAGTGTTGCTTTAATATTCTACTTGAAATCGATGGCACTTCGTTCACACGATTTGTTTAAGTTAATTATCTGTTATTAACTAATCTGTCATATGATATGGGCGGTCGATGACAGTATATTCGTCCCAGTTTTCTGTGAATGTTGTATTGAACAGATTGTTAGCCTGCAAGTCAAAATAACCTGTGAATGAATAGAATAAAATTCGACAGTTCAAAGTTTATGCAATGGTTCAAAGTTCGAGCAGAATTCACGCTAATCCTAACTCGTCAACGGCTTAAAAATTTTGAGTCGGTAGTGCCCTAAGTCGTAAGTCGTATAAAAAGGGAGAAGCTCTGGTTCAAAGTAATAAGAAAATCTCCAAGTCTTATCTCGGCCATGACTCAAGGCTTAGGTCGTGGAGCATGTTGGGTCGGATCATGGTTGCTGGATCATACAAAAATGGCCGAGTCATACCTAAAGCAGTATTCGACTCTATCTGACCAACTAATCACCTAACTCCTAACCAGGTTACCTTCTAACCCATAAACCATTTCACTCCTAACCCGTTAATCTTCCAACTTTTAACCCATTAACCCAATAAAACTCTCAATAAACAACCCCGGTCTTATCACGCCACTAAATCACCTCAAGACGCAAATCATCAGATCAGACAACCCTACATCCATTGATGGTTAGAATGACCGAACTTGCAAGACTCAAGGGAGTAAATTGAAGATAGGGACGGAGCGCATGGGTTAATGATGATCGACAATCGGAAGGGAAGCAAGATTGCTTACGTAATGTGGTGTCAAAGATGATCGGAGGAGAGTCGAGTTGGAATCGCCTGTGAGAACTTGGAGATGCGTTAATGGCGGATGCGGTTTAGAGGATCGCTGATAAGAAGTGGGAGATAGGAGGAGCGAGTCAAGCGTTTTATATCTGGAAGAGCTGGAACTCGAATCGGCACGCCCGGGTTATGATAAGTCGAAGCACACGACTTACGACTTAAGCGTGTGCTTCGAGGGGCAAATGTTAACCCCGTTCCCGCCTACAAGTTAAAGGAGTCAACGAGTTAAGGCCTGGGATGAGTCACGACTTAAGGTGTTTAACAGCTCAGGAAGGATCTACGACTCAGGAAGCCTCACGACTCATCGAGTCACCGACTCAATAAGTTAATGACCTAAAGCTCAAAGTGACTTAAAGGGTTACGACTCAAGGGGTTAACGGTTCACAAGGCAGGACCGACTCAATGCATTACCGACTCATCAAAGGTATTGCCTCAGCGACTCAACAGGTCCACGACTCATCATAAGAAACGACTCAAGAGGATTGACGACCTAAGAAATGACTTGATGACTCATGACTCATGATGACTCGTCCGCGACTTAAAGCCACTGAGTCATATTCCGTTGCTACAATGCATGTCCCAGTGAGAATTGACTCGCCAACGACTCAGGACTTGGCTTAGAATCCAGCAAGAGAATGAGCTAGTGAGAAGACCAAATGTTTAATCAGATA
Source organism: Allium cepa (assembly GCA_030765085.1). Classification (NCBI taxonomy): domain Eukaryota; kingdom Viridiplantae; phylum Streptophyta; class Magnoliopsida; order Asparagales; family Amaryllidaceae; genus Allium; species Allium cepa. The sequence continues at coordinate 690,829,479 of CM060937.1, read as the reverse complement.
AGCCGGCCACGACTCAACTTGACTCGGCCACGGCTTAGCCTGAGTCGGTCACGACTCAGGACTTGAGCGAAAAACTTCTATCCAGATTTGCCTATAAATACATGGCCACCCCCAACATTCAAGGGACTTTTTGGCTCATTCATTTCAAGCGCCGTTACTCTGCTGCATTCTGAACTACTTCAACACCTTCAAGGAACTTCACGAAGAAATCAAACATGTCAAACATGTGTTCAAAGATTTGGATCGACATTGAAGTTTAGGCTACTTGTTCTAAGTCACTTGAAACTCAAAGTGTGTTGTAATCAAAGTGTAACTGCATTGACTTGTAATCAAATCGTCAATAAAGATATTCAAAGTGGACGTAGGCTATCTCTTAAGCCGAACCACTATAAAATTGCTGTTGTTTACTGTTTTTTCACTATTATCTGCTTATAATCTGTTCCCGAGCTATCGGGTGGTGCTTTCACGATCTCACTTCATACACCGAGGTGTTAGCGTTCAAATTTTAGCGTTAACAACGACTTAAAGTGATGTGCGCGGTCATGCGATTAGGGTTTGCGTCATAGGTAGTCGAACGAAGGTGAAAGGTTGTAGGCGCGAGGAAGTGGCGAGGGTCGCTGCGTTGTGCTCGGCAGTGGGACAGGATCGAGCTTGGTAGTGATTTGGGGTTGCAATCATCCTTCTGGCTAGGGTTCGAAGAATTTTGGCAGTGAGGTAGGCAGCGAGGTATAATTAAATTATGTTTTTCAATTTAATATCTAATGTATAAATATGTATATATAAATATACACTCACCTATTTAGTTAAGTTTAGGTTGATAACAAAGATTATTGTAGATTTGATAAACATAGGGATGCATATATATATATATATAAAGATTTTTAATCTGTATAGGTTATTTTTAAATATATACGTAGTTTCGATAAAATAAATGTACATATGCACTTACTAGTTTAATTTTAAAAATAGTGGAGTTAATTTGTTCAATTAACTTAATTTATTTTAATTACCAAATTAATTATCAAAGGAAATTTAGTTTTTAAATTTAATTTTTAATTAATTAAATTTGTAAAAAGGAATTTGTTAGTTTAAAATAAATCACGGATTAATTAAATTATCAAATGAATTTAATAGTTCGATTTGTTCGAATATTTATAAAATCATGTAATTGTTATGCAAGGAATGAAATCGAGAAAATCGAGTCAAGATGGAAATGGATTGCTAATAAAAGCAAAGGTGATATCTTCTCACTCAAAACCTTAATGATTGAAAATTTCAGTTATTGATTGATGGTTGAATTATGATAGTTAAATTTAAAATTGATCGATAGTGTGCTTGAATGATTAATTTATTATCATTTATATTAGTTTAGACCCTATGCGTCGCATGATAGCGGAGGTTATTATATTAAACCTATATACCGCGATATTCCACGTTGAAGTGGAATTGGTATTATATATGTATTTTGAGTTGTTGATTTCCCGCATTATATAGCGGATGAGACCCTACCGCGCTGCATAATAGCGGGTGATATTTTATAAATCCCATATACCGCGATATTCCACCTCGAAGTGGAATTGGTATTTAATTGTTGTGCTAACGTCTGTGGATGCAGGGAAACAGGTTGGAGGGATCCAACTAGATTCCTTAAATATTTAAATTAGTTTCAACATTGTGCGTGTATGACTACTTGTGATTGAAACCGTTGAAGGCCATAATTTAGCCGAATATATTTTTGGTATCGTAGGATACTGAAAATAAATAAAATTGGACTTTTAAAATTAATATTGAAAATCTATAGTAAAATTTATTTTTGAATTGAATAAATTTAAAAGAAGGAATTTTAAAAGGATATAGTTTTAATTTTGAATCCTATTGAATAAAATTCCAAAATATGGGGAAAAAATTTAATAAATGGATTTCAAGTAATAATATTCAAAAGGTGAAGAATATATTTAATAAAAATATGGTTTTTAAATAAATTGGAAAAATAAAGGAATTTATTTTAAAAATAAATTCGTAAATTGATTTGGTGTTAAAAGAATAAATCCTTGGGAAATCAATATGAAGATTGATTTGGTGTTGAATGAAAATCGATTTGGTGTTGAAATAAAATTGAAATCAATTTGAAAATTGATTTGGTGTTTGTAAATGATTTTTAACATCGATTTAAAAGTCATATATCAGTAGATATTTGGGAATTTGAATTCACAATGGGAATTTATAAAGGGAAGATAAATTTATTTTAAAAATAAACATTTGGTTATTTTAAAAAGTGTGAAAGGGATTTACGGATTTGGAACGTAAATTTAAAGTAAACCTAGAAGGATTTATAAATTGATTTGAATGAACCATTTTAGAATGGAAGTTGTACTTTACGTGGAAAGCCGAGTACGTTTTCAATATAGTCTATAAATATGAAATTGAAGTTGTAAAGATGGTTTTAAGGAAAGATTATTTCGGAAAAATTATTTACTTGGGTTATTCTGAAAATCTTTAATGTAAAGATTTATTTTAATTTATATAGAAGTGATTGTTTAAAGATTAAATTGATATTTGTTTTAGAAAATGGATATTTAAATAGTTATATCCTATCTACTAATTTAATTTTAAAATTAGTTTGGTCTTGAATTTTTATACGAGATTTCTATATAAAATTTTCATAACCAATATTTTAAGTAAGTATTTAAGATAGTTTTATTTTAAATATTTCCAAGTATGTTTTGGATAATATTTTAAATTATTTGAACTTGGCAGATTTTCAGTGCAAAATGATTTGAAATTTGTTTTCAAAGAATTGAAATGTGGAAAGTGATTTGAAATTTATTTTCAAATGGTTGAAGTGTGAAATATATCTTGCGAAAATATTTTGAAAATAAATAATTCCGGAAAACTATTTAAATCCTTGCGAGTGTTATGAACGTTGATTGATAGTTAAATAACCGACTATCAATATTGGCCTTCTAATGACACTTTAATTTCGATGCGATCGGGGATCAGATTCCAAGTGGATATCCGAAAACCACATCAAACCTTTGTGATTGTGATGGATCTTTTATTTAAAAGATCAAAGTGGAAATTGTTGTGATTTGTTTGAAATCTGTTTGAACACTTATTTTAAAAATAAGCGCTCGTTATTCGGATTAGCCGGGAGAAGACCTTGTGTCATAAAACCCATTCCGAATAACGATACGACGAAATGAGATTGCATTTAAAGTCGGTGTTGAAGACCGGGTATTTTTGAAAGCGAAAGGATTACTTGTCAAGTATCTCTGCACCGGGTTGCTCCGGTATAGAGATCTTATGTCCCTTTGTGATGGGGATTCCGGACGTTATTAGTGAATATCCGGATTCGCAAGGGCTTCTTTGGAAGTGCCTTCGGTTCCGTTCGATCCCGATACAAATTTATATGGATGTGTGTCTGACATTACACTTGGAGATGTAAAGCTAGTTTCTATCAAATACATTTCTGTTGGTGGCGGAGAATTTCTTCTCTTAGCTTAACACCCTTCTCTGAGACGTACGAGCTCAGAGGTTATGTTGCTGTACTAGTGATACATTCCCAATTTGGTATTGTGGCATACGAAGTACTTATGATCATTTGTTGATCAAAGCATGACTTTGTGAAAAGTATAACTTTGTGGACAAGACCTCATTGGACCTCACACACCGGAAATGGTCAAAACAGGAAAGATGCGGCAAGGTTATAAGGGTCGCGCCCTTTAGGTTATGTTATTTCCCTTTGGAAAAAGGTAGTATCATGTATGGAGCCTAGATATTTTACCTATGTTTTTGCCACAAATTTATTATACTTTGTGGTTGTTGCTTTGTGGTTGAGGATCCTCGGATAAAGGTCCCAAAGGACCAGGGGATGGCATACTCGAGTAGTAGTTACCTAGTTACAGTGGTAACCCGGCCTTGTGTTGGCAGAGATCTGGTTAAGTTCTCGGGACATCCCTCCAGAGGCGTACCTATTGGCAGTAGGAAGTTCCTTAGCCCGACCATTTGTTGGAAATCCAAAGAAACAACACGCGCCCTCTACGGTTTGGTTGTATAACCTGCCATGGAATGTGGCGGTAACCTGCTATTGAATATGGTAGCTATAGTAGGCATAAGTGCGAAATGCCTATGCTGGCTAAGATTTATGTTATACTTTCGAAATATTTTCCACACTATGCGCTAATAATAATAATATCAAAGGATTTTGAGTATCAAGCTTGTTTGACTATCATAAGGAGAAATCTCCTCCAATTCTGCGTTTGCATTGTGTGTGTGGCGGGAGGCCTTATGGCAGTTTCATTTTTCTAAAGCATATTGGATTCTTTTTATTTTCTTTGTGAAAATAATTTTTTTTAAGATCTCACACCAGTCCCACGACTGACCTGGAGTTTATTGTTCCCTTTCTAAACTCTGAGTGCCCACAAATTTCCATACGGGCAGCCTAGAGTCAGGTTATCAGTTCCTTCTGGAATTCAGGAGTTGCTGTGGAGCTCAAGAGGCAAGCTGGATGGCGAGACGTATTATTTATACTATGTAGTGTCTGCTTCGTTTGGGTTTGTGAGAGACAAACTTCTATGTAGGCAAGTCGTTTATAACTGCCAGTGTTGTGTGTTGTTGTACTCTGATGTTGTATTGTAATAACATATACAACCCTTTTGTTTTGAAGATTATTTATCTATTATATATTGTTCCGCTGCGAAATGTGAGATTCTGTTTATTGTTTCTGTTCTATTTTCTTCTTCTTCTACCTCTTTCTTCGGTAAACCCTAAAGACTCGTAAGTTTGTTTCTCTTTGGGCTGAATTGTTGTGGGATTTTTCCAGCTCAACGGGGGTACGGATTTGCGTGCCTTTACAGACATCTAGATGGGGATGACCTTACCCTAATTGGGTGCTACGCACTTAGCTTTCTGCATATCCCCTGATTTTCAGTTATTCTCGGTTGATGAGGTTCGAGGCTAAGCGTAACCTTTTAGAACACATTCGGTTAGAATGCCGACCGTCCTCATAATGATGTTCTAAAAGCATTCATCCATGCAAGTCCGTTCCAGGTCCGAACGGAACCGAAGGCACTACTCCTACTACATCTATTTTGGGATCACCTAGCGATTAGCCCTTGCACTTCACCACTCCATTTTCGACTCCAAGCTCTTGTCTTCATCACAAAACGTGCCAGTTGGATCGAAATGGTTTTCAGATCATAAAGCCGATCCCAGTTTCTTCGAAACAAATCTCGCTGTTTCCCAGTAAACTCAACTCTGATTCTTTAGGAAATATATCGATGAAAATAAGATCGAAGTTCACCTCCTAACCCTTAGTGGACGGTTTCCTTATAATCGTCCTAGAGAACGAACGATTTTATACGTACAGTATAACACCACGAACGGTAACCATACCATATAGTTCTCGAGTTTCCTCTAGATATTTCTATGTTTTAGTCCAGATTTGATAGTCGGTTATTTAACTATCAAAATAAACAATCAACTCAACCAAGTTTTATTTCCCATTGCAACAATTAAGTCATATTCAAATCGAAATCCAAATAGATTAAAATTTACTTAATCAAATAACATATGCTTATCCCACCGGATATGTATATTTACGAAAACATTCTTTTCAAATGGTACTTATAAAGTTTCAAAAAAAATCTTTCAAGTAAAATACTTTTATAAAGGTTTACTAGATACAATATCATTTTAGTACATCATCAATATTTAATAGATTTATCTTGTTATAAATGTACTTAAATACAAGTTACTCTAAATAAAATAAAAATTTACTTTTAAATACTTACAAAAAAAGGTTTTTATACTTGAAATAATTTAAATAATTCATAAATTAAAATATAAATTTATACCTTTATAAAGATTTCCAAAAATAATAAATTAACTAATTTTGACATTCCCAAAATATTTATCAGTTTTTTTAAAAACGTGAATAAAAATAATACTCATTTTTAAATAAAACTTGGTTTAAAGTCAACCCAAACCAGAAAAAAGGCTTAATAGTCCCAACGGTACTTATCAAGCTACTATTCAATTTTAATCACAATCTAGCATGATCAATATAGATATTCATATTAATCAGCTTCCAAAGTTCGATTCACATCATACACTGTAATATAACTAAAAGGCCAATAAATAAATGGATGCATGAAAGGAATATCAGAGTTTTATCATTGCTAGTAAATATTTACAATAAATGTACAAAAAATATGTCAGAATGGTGACTTATACTACCCATAGAAAATTAATTTAAATAATCAGCGGAAGGGTGTTTGTTTCTGCTGACCAGATGTCTAGCATTTTTAATAATCAATAATGAACTCATTTATTTTGTTTGGGAAACAACTTAACGGATAGGCGTATAAAATTATACGATGGCATTTATTTTTAACCGGTAATTAAATTTCTATCCGTACAAGCTTGTAGTAAAGTTCCACTTTTTTAACTTGACAACGGATCATGCGACGGCGTAATATCCGTCGATACGAACCCATCTACTTAATTACACTTTATTTTATTTAAATTTGGAATTAAATAATTATTACGTATTAAATTACTTAATACCCTTGATTAATTTAAAAGTTTAAAACATTTTATTTTCCTTAATCATCTGCTTAATTACACTTCAAATTTTTTTAAATAAAACTCAGGAATTACTTTAAGTAATGGACATATAATAAAATTATTCTAAGCTTAATTAATTTAAGATAAAAATAATTTATTCATATGACCTTAACTAAATAACCTTTAAGTAAAACAAGGTTTTTAAATTCCTTTGTCTATAATAAGAACTTAAACAAACCATATATAGAGAATTGGTTGGAACATTTACTTTGGAAAAAAAACTTGCTTGTTTTTGTGCATTTATTCTTACCCTATTTAATTTTATTTAACGTAAAACGGGCCGAGACCCAACCCGCTACTTCCCTTCCTTTTCCCTTCACTCTCTCTTCCACCTGATTCAAGTTTCATCATCAGGAAACAAAGCCTATGCCGAACAACATTAAAATGATACAACATCGAATCCTGACCGATTCGAAAACCTCTCGAGACCACCTCCGAGCCTACTATGCATGCACCACCTACCATACGATCAAACACGCTCACCTGGATCCACTCGTGCATGAGTGACACGCGTGCACATATACATACATGCCTACGATCGACTCGCCACCGCGACATCGCTACCGAGTTCCCCATCGTCCTTAGATCCATTTCGCCGCATCGCCAATGCTATCCTCTCCTCCGATCGAAAATCGACCACCTGACTTAACCCATTCCTTGACTAGTAACTCACCCACCTCCACAAATCGATCCACTACACCCACGACCGACCACCGTTTCGCACGCCCCAACCTCCTATGAAATCCCACTCATGCAACCACCTTCGAACCACGCCACGCGAGTTTCAGTCACTCCACCTCTTCCCAAAACAGCCGCATTCGCACAATAGCCGGAACTTTCCTTAAATCCTAAAATCGATCGCCCAACCTAATCAAAACCCTATTTCAACAATTGGCTGCGGTTAAGCCTTCCGCCTTGCTCATGAGCATTTCCCGTCATCGTCGTCCCGATGCCTCCACCGTCCACGACGGCGAAATTAATTTTTTAACAAAAACTGGTCAACCCCAAATTCTAAAAATCCTACTTCCATAAAAGGATTTTGATTGTATGCTTGAATTCCTTTTTTTTAAAATGTTGAATTTTCACTAAACTCAGTTACTCATTATAAAACTTAGCATTAGATAATTACATAGCATAAAACATTCTCCAATTATTCTTAACCAAAGCAACAAACAGAAATAAACATTTTCTTAGTTTACAACATCTACCAATTTGAATTAGAATTAGTGATATATATACCTTTGAAAATGGGATAGGTATTTACATTACTGTAACAGAGCAGCATGTCAACTATTTCTAGGTTTTGAATTTAAAGTTTCTCACCTTCCACATGTTTGATTCCCGAAGCTTTAAGTTGAATATAAAATCTTCAATCTGAACCCCTGAAACTTGCTTTTGAATTCTGGTGGCTTGAATTTTTAAACAGAGAATGTTCCTTTCCCTCTTCTTTTTTCCAGACTTAGTTACAGAGTTATCTTTTGTTTCCTGTTTTTGCTTAAATTCTTTGCTTACAGGTTTTTGAATAGAGGATGTATTTTCTTTATTCACAGGCTTGAACTAAAAACAACTCAGACACCTATATACTTATATATACATGCTCACAATATCTAGATGATGGATTTGGAAAGAAGTTTTGGAGGCTGGAATTGATATCTGCTTTTTGATGAGAGTTGAAAAGAAGAAGGTGATCATTACTATATTTGATAAGGTTATTTCTGCCAGATGTTAGTTTACTTACTGATTAAAATCTTTTACTTACTTTACCCTTGTTTTGCTTGAACCAAACTAGGTTTTATTAACTTGTTTTCCTTTACTGCTTATGTACATGACTTGAAATCTTTTCTTTATATTTTTTTATAAACCATATAATACTTAAAGTATATATTTATGTTGTTGGGCAGCCTAGAATTGCTATTGCTTTGATAAGGTAAATGTTTGCATTTTATCCCTGCATACTTCTAAAAAAAATTACACAAATTGAAAATTTGTTATTTAAATTTTAAGGACATAAAATAACACTCTTTACAAAACATCTCTTGGTCAATATGTCTTTAAATAACATATATATATATATCATTTAAAACAAGAACTATAAAGTGGTTAAAAACTACTTTTAAGCCTTCGTATATATATGTGTCCATATATACACTTCTTTCATATTTATTCCTTCATTTGTTAATATAGAAACATTACTTTTTAATAACCAAATTCATTTGATATATACATATGGTTTTTCCTATTATCAATTATGTGATTCTTATACACCCCATTTCAGTTTATAACATAATATTTTTATTTATTTATAGATATTATAAATTCTCCCTTTGATCTTATCTCTATATATATACCCTTCCTTATCCACTTTGTATATATATTATTTTAGAAAAGTTCAACTTAAAACACTTATATTTAATATATATTATATCATTCATATGCCAAAAATTATTTAAAACAAATAATCCTTTTTTACTTTATTGTCTATTTATTGTTATGAATTTCTTTCCACATTATGTATATATACATATATATAAATTCTGTTATTCTTATATGTAAAAATGTATGCATAAGAAATTTCCGATTAAATCAATCCTCTATTTTATTTTATCTTTAAAACAAAATATACATATTTTTTCTTTCAAAAAATGCACATATTTTTTTTTGCCGGTCCTGGATACATTCATATGTATATCAGAAATTTCCATTTAATCAATCTCCTATTTTAATATAAATTTGAAAAATCAAATTATATTCGTTTTGGAAAATTTGTATATTATTATCAATTGTTGATTACCGGGGATTTTTATATATTAAAATATCATATTATTGAATATTTCAAATTAATATTCACAACTCAGAATGTCAGTAATCCAGGGTCGTTACAAATCAACAACCATATTTCTCATAAAAAGCTTCTTTAATTTTCCAGAATCACAAGAAGCATGGACTTTGAAAAGGCAACCATCCTTATATGAAGAGCAAATTACAGTAATTCTTGTAGCACAATTCGTTAAAAATACTAATTCGTATCCCTTTTGAATTTGATACGCCATCAAAAATTCTCAAAATGTTCAACTTCTCCAAAAAAAAACCAACAAAATCGAAAATGTATAATGTTGACCCACTCCTCAATATATCTTTTAAATAACTTTTACCATTAACAACAATATTTGAACGGACAGATACAGTAGAAGATGAAGAAGGACAAACATTAGACGAACTTGAAATAGAAACACCATTAACATATTTCAATTCAGAATACTTAACCTTACCAGTAAAACTGAAGAAAGAACTTTTCTTGTATAACTCAAAATAAATTATACTCTGAATATCAGAATTAGTATCAACCATAGTAACTTTGTCCTCAAGTACATAGGAAATTTGAATTGAAGAAGGAGTTAATTGAGATCAATATCGATATACCTCATTCTTTAAATCATACAAAGAGCAATTGATAGACAATCGAGTGCTAAAAGTGTTATTATTCAACATAAACAGACAAAGAAGACTGTTATCAACATTGCAAAAAAAATAAAAATAGAAACATTAGTAAAAATATATTCGGTTTAGAACATTAGTTTATCCATTTCAAAAAACTGATACCTATCGTCTAAAAACCTGATACCTTGTTACTGATAATAAAAAAAATGATAATAAGAAAATATAAAAATGATACGCAGAAACTGAATCTAAACTATGATATTTTCCACTCTATCACAACTTCATATACAACCCAAGCAATCATACTTTTCCAATCATCCCAAAATTCATTCAAGATTGTGCAAGATAAATTAAATTTAAAGCATATTAGAGTACAACACTGCATAAAGAAACGAATAAATAAAAAAACCCGCTGTTGATTTCAAAAGTTGACATAGAAGAACAAATAAGCAATCGGAAAAACCACATTGCATGTAATTTTTAAAAACGAACACAATTAGAAATAACAATCAATTTTTTTTATCTGTGATAGAAAAAACAAAAAATAGAATAATATAAGCATACCTAATTAATACAATTTGAAGAAAAACAAGATCACAATAGAAATATGAAAAGAACGAGATCGACAAATGCATGTGAGAAAAATTTGATCGATGAAATACAATTTTCAGAAGAACGAAATTGAAACGACCAAATGAGGTTGATCGATATTTTGATTGCGAGAGAGAAATTGGATTGTGGGAAAAAAATTTGATTGAAAGAAAGAAGAAGAAGCACGCGAAAGTGGACCGGAAGGAAAATACTATAATTTGTCCCTTTAGATAAAATTATTAGTGGGCTGTCCTACATCCAAAAAAAGCCCTAAATATTATCCCTGAAGAAAATTTCATGTTTTGGTTTTCGTCTCTGCTAAAGAATATTATTTTCTTTGGATCATAAAATTTGACAGAATATTTCCACAAGGCTTTGGATATTGTGTTTCTATTTTTGATGTAGTTGTAAGAAAGTCTACATAACAATGACTTTGCAAATTTGGTCCTATTTTGTAAAATCGAAAAGCACTAGCTAGCTTGCACTTTTCGGATAAAAAGTGCAAGCTAACTTAGGCTTTTCTACAAATTTTCCAAAACTTAAAAAAATGAATTTCTTTATCCATAAGTATATATATATAACTATTATTTAAGTATATTGTTATTAAATAATTATACTTTTTCATCATTACTCAGTTTGTATAACTTTCATAAGGAAAAACAGAGAAGCAAAAAACTTGCATTACATATCTGAAAAGTGCAAATAATCTTGCACTTTTTACTTTTCAGAAATAAAGACCTAATTTTGTATTGATTGCTAGAGTGACTTTCTTAAAAACAACTTCAGAAACACGAGCATTCAACTATTTACTGAAAATCATAATCAAATAACCGCATTTAGTATCCTTATAATCTAAATAAAAAGTTTAAAACCATTCATTGTCATTTTCGAAGATAGAAGTTAAAGACTTCGAAGACAACTTTCATCACAATGTTATAAACCCATTTTACTTTAAAATATTTTTGGGTTAATGGGCAACAAGACAAAGGAAAATATGAGAACATAATGGCATTGATTTTCCTTTTTAGAATCTTGTATTGAGTAAACATATAATATTGTACACATGTATAGTTAAAGTCTTTGTTGGATGGATGTACACCTAGAAGTTTGTCTATAAATACAAATGAGTTGTATTAAAAACAGTCATAATAAATTAAAACATACAATACAAAGGTCCAAAATTGATAATTTTTCAGATGACTCAAGTCTTAATTTCTCTAAATTAAATTCCATTTCGATGTATAATATGATATATTAATTAGAAGCAACAAAAGGTGAATGTAAACGAGTGTATTGATTAACTTTTGGAAATGATTAATGTTTTTCTTCTGATAAAATAAATGCAGTTTTCTTTTTTTAGAAGTTAAGTGAGATGTCCACATGATGGTCTTAAAAAGTTTGAACATCAATGGTTTAAATTTGATATACACATAAATACACATTACCGGATGCATGTTTGTGTTCCCCACTTATTTATTTCTACAAAATCCCACTTTTTTTTTGACATAACATATTTACAAATCGAATTTAGTTATCGCAAATATGTTGTATTCATAAGTAGTGTAATGACTCGACTTCTCGACGTCTTTTTGTCGACACTAAATACATTCCCTGTATCTATGTGTTGCACAACCAAGTGATGAAAAGATAGATAGTTATGGTAAACTAAAAAATTAGAATAGAACAAGAAAAAAAGAACATCACATTAGAATCTCACAGCAGAACGATAATATATAATATCAAAAGAGCAGTACAAACTCCGATTGAAGAAATTTCTATGTTACAAAACCAAAGTACTATCACCAGTCTAGAAGGTTGTAACTACCTATCCTGACAATGTTGATACAGACACATACATAAATAATACAGTGCAATAGAAATAGAAATAGATAGATAACAGAAGCCTCCAGCTCGTCTTTTGAACTCTGAAGCGTCCAAAATAGAACATTCTTTACTCAACCTAGTCGAAAGAGTACATGAGAATAAGAGGAAACAAAAATCATGCGTTAGATATACGTTTGGTATTAGAAAACACAAGATGCATAAATACATGTAATGGTAACAAATAATACCAATAGATTCTCATAATGGTTTTCCCTCAAAAGAAGCCAATCAATCATTACGTTTAACATAGTGATATAATAGATAATGTCTAGGGTGTAAATTATAAGTTGTATCAAATGGGTGTGATGCTTACATTGATCACACTACAACTTACTTAGGGTACAATCAAAACTGCCAAGTAACGTCCACATAATGGATTTTCCATGGATATCCCTTGGTCAAGAAAGATCCAATCACCTGCACAAGGTAGAGAAACTACCTTCGAGCGTTGTATATCAATGTATTTAATATACCATAATAGAAACATAGCCAATCCACGTCTAAAAAACATGATCCTGAATATTGTCACTCTGGTGCGCAACATGGATTAGCATACTCTAGATTCTAGAGTGATAAAATCCTATCGGAGGTCTAGCAAAACCATAAACCAAGCTCATACTCTATTGATCTACCATTTCTGATGTTGAGGCTACATTAGACATTTCTACCAGTAGTATTCATCACTCGAACTGAATAGGAACCCTCAAATGGATTTTTACATCTCAAACAGATCTCTAGACCACACATGGATTCCGTTATCTCGAACGGATGCACTTGAAAGAGATAGGACACGTATGTCAGTCTTTAAATGGTTTTCGATAAGTAAAACACTTACCAATTCCGGTCTCTTTAAGACTGAATCGACGAATTTGGTCATTCTCAACAATAACGTGAACGAACACATATGGAAACTAAGTCTCATATACCTGTCACGTTTTTGAAATTTTAGTACCGAGTACATGACTACATACTTTCCATAAATGAGTAAATACATAAATTACGATCAAATCACATGAAGTATGATTTCGTCACTTATGTGACTTTTAATCCCTTTTTTACGTAATTATTCTTCTATTAATTAAAACTTTTTTTACTGGTAAAACTTATTTTATCTAAAAAAACTTCATTTGTTAATCCGTACTATACATTTGTAATTTTTTAATACTACAAAACTATTCATGCTCTTATCTCAAATGGCGTAAGTGTTTTTACAAATCATTAACAAGATTTCTTATTTTAACCTTTACTCTTTCAATGTCCAAAATATTTCATTCTGATAATTTTATTTTAATTTTTTTTTGAACTGGTACTTTATATACAACAAATCAATGGGACAACAAATCCCATGTCAAATAAACGTTCGAAAGCAAGTTTCGAACTTGTGACATCCTGCACCAAGCCGAATCAACTAACCACTTGGACAATGGTGCTTGTCTCCATTCTAATAATTACCCTTAAAATATCCATTTTAATGATCTAAATACTTTCAAAAATCCATTCGAAAATGTTTTAGACTAATGTTACTTAAACATTGTCACTACAAATGCAAAACAATTTCACTTATGCTTATTATTAAACATTCTTTTAAAAGATCTATTTACATTCATAAGTATAATAAAAAAGGGTTAAAGATGAATGTTATTAAAACATTGTCACAACAAACCCAGAACCTTTTCCATAGTTATATTAAATTTAAAAATATTCTTTTAATGTTCTAAATTGATATTTTGTTAAGTTCAATAGTCGGTTAGCCAACTATCCATTTGAAAACGATCTCTTATAGAAATCATTGTCCTTATACTTAACTCATTTTCCATGTATCGACTTATACTATCCCTCATTCTAGAGTGATGCCATGTAAATTAAAACGCTGGTTTCATATCAAGGCCTTGCATAGATACTTCATTCTTGACTCACAAAAATAGTTAAATCTACCTCGTCGACATTTAGTGTTAAGTACAATATTAATGCATATCAAAAAGGAGTAAGAACTCAACATGATTAGCACGTTTCGATATTTCTAACTCAACTTTCCTTGGTCAAGGGGGAAGCCGATAGGTTAGAGCTCAATTGCTTCAATCCCTACTCAAATGTCAATCTTAACTGTCATAAATGGATAGGCTTAATTCGTTGGATTTTATAATTAAGCATAGTAAATCATTGTTCAATCAAGTAAGTAAACAACAAAATTAACACGTTTTCAACTTTCCAACTTAACCATTCCTCGGTTAAGAGGGAAGTCGCTAGGTTAGAGCACTATTTCTTTTATCTCTACGTACTCGAACATCAATATTAACTATCACAAATAGATAAATCTACATTGTCGGCTTTTAGAGTCAAGCATAAATAATTAATTTTTTGAATGACCCGTGAATTTAACACTTTGAAAAATAATATTTAATTTAACTGTTAAAATATAATATTTTATAGCACAATTGTGGTGTTTGAACAATAAGTAATAACAGAAATCTTATTTGAATAAGTATTTACAAAAATGATGATAAAGTAATCGAAAATAGTAGTTAACCATCAGGAATTGCGAACAAGTCTGGATACATACACTATCCATATAAGTAAAAACATGTAATAAAATTATTTATTTTGTAAACAAAATAAATTGTTCAATGACATCATCAATAATATCTTCATTTTTGAATAATCGACTTTTGAATTTAAATTGAGTTTAAATGATTTAATAATTATTTTAAAACCAAATTAGTCACTTTTAATTATTAAATAATAATGGATTGAACTTTGTTTCCAAATATATGTATATAAACTAAGAAGTAATAATATGATCGAAAATCAAAATCTTAATTCATAATGGTTTGACATAGAGAACATGTGCAATGTTGCATATTAGATTTGAAATACATGCAAACAAACATATAAATACATACATATATATATATATATCCATGTACATATATATACACCTTAGAATTAACATTTACATTTACTAATTACTAATGGTGAATGAAATAAATATCATGATATTCATAAAGGAGGAAATCTAAGCTAATGATGACATATCTCCCTTATGTCAACTTGATACGTGCCTTAGAAGCTAAGTGAAGTGGTGGAGATGATGTGGAGGGGTAGGCATGTGCCGTCGAAGCACATGGAGTGTGCGGTGGTTGTGGTGAGGTGGAAAGATGATTTGATGTTTGGTGAAAATATCATGATATTTTGATTCAAACATTTGCGTATGAATAAGAAGCATACCTTTATACTTTTCATTCACACTTCCTTCTCAAATTTCCTAACCTTTCTTCATCTCTTCTTCCTCTTCATTAACGGCTTCCAAAGCCTTTTAGAAAAATTAAAAAATAGAGTTGAAGTTCTACCAAAAAAAGTCGTAATATATAAGGAGATATACCACTTCGAGTTCGAAGCCGAATAAGTAATCTCATCTTCTTTTCCCACTTCGGCCAAGCCCATTTAAACACTCTTCTACCTTTACAAACCTGAGTTTGAACCTTATTAAGAGTCCTAGAGCAAGATTCATAAGCTCCAGTACAGGAATAGTTTAGCTAGAGTCGATTTCGTAGCATTTAAAGTTAGATAGGAAAGCTATGAAGTTAGAAACTCTACTAATTTATTTTATAAAATCTATAATGATATGATAGGATTCTTATGCTTGTTTATAATGGTATTTTTCACGTATGAATATGATAATATTTTTCCTTGAGTATGGAAATAATTCACGTTAAGTACACGTCAAATTTACACAAAGAAATCACTTTCTTCTTATGAATTATTAAAATGTCATGGTATAGTTAAACCTCATTAATGATGAATAAAATAGTTTAAAATGGTATATAAATGTTTTATAAATATTAAAACTCATTTTGGAAAAGTTTTGAAAAGATATGAAATTGGAGTCAAAGTAGGCACGTCGCATAATGGTAGTTTGTGGTTTCATGCTGTAAAAGTTAAATCAATGTGTAGAATGAAATATAGCTCAGAATTATTCATAATAAAAATTTTCCGAACTCTTATAAACACAATTTCAAAACAAGAAGAAAAATCAAGATTTTATTTTATAAATTTTGAGATATGTCAAAATCAAGTTTCAGAAAACATCATCATTTGGTAGATCATAAAATATGGGTTTCAACTCTTTGAAATGGCAGTTTTTAAATCCTTAAAAATATAAAATAAATTTAAAAAGTATTTTAAAATGCTTTAAAAGGATTTGAGTTGTTAAAATGGACATGGATGAAATAAAATTAATGTTTGGTTTGACAACCTTTAGAAAGCACTATTCGTAGGAGTTTTTGCAACAGTTTTGGTAACTTTGGAAAATAATGGTTGAATCTAATTGTCCTTCCCAAATATTTTCCAAATGGTTTTAAATAAAAAACCAAGCACTTTAATTTTTTTTAAGGGTTTGTAGTTGCTTAAATAACTTGGTCGCCTTATGGATGACAGAGAGATAGTCTCTTAACCCGAGCTTGGACAACTAGTGATTGACTTTTGCTCTAGCTATCCGGACTGGCCCAACAAAAGGGATAGTAAATTTGATTTACTCAAACCATGTTTTCCAAGATAAAAAGAGATAAGAAAATTTCCAAAAAGTTAAACAAAATTTTAAGCAGTAAGATTTTGGTGATACATAAAACATATTGGTTAAACTTTGTATTTAATTCTAGGTAGGGAACTTGTCCTATTTGTCTAAATTTAAAAGGTTAGGTCATCATTATTGGATGAATAGTATAAGTTGAATACGCAAATTAGTTTTGAGTATAATTAATATAATTTCTATGGATCTTTTTTACCCAATACTAAGTGGTTTTAAATTTATCATCATAGATAACATGGTATCAACCCAATAAAAGATGTGTTTTGGAAATATGAAAGCTCTATCAAAATATAAACAAAACATGGAAATATTTTCATATGTAATTAATGATGAATTATTTAGTTTTTCCAAATTTAGAAGAAGGTTTAATAATCCCCTATATGCTGAAAATGAAATGAATTAAAGATGTATATCTCTAGGAGATATTTTATTGGATAAAAGGATATTGATTAAGTAAACAAATCATCCACATGATGGACATCTTTTTATCAATAGTTGGTTCAGATGGATTGGGGTTGGATTTGGGTGATTCTAATCTGAAAACCACTTTGAACTTATATACTCGAATGTGAAAACATACCGAAGACAATGATTTTGAAGATGAAGATTTTTGTAATGTAGGGCAGCTTTCCACTAACCCCAGGGGTAATTATCATATCATATATATGGTGGCAATGGTATCTTCATTTTGAAATATTCGGTGTAAGGACTACTTGCTACTAATCCTAGGGATGATTCCCAAATAGGATGTAGCAGGAGGAATGCCTTCAGCCCGTCCTTTTCTCGGACAACTCTTATGAATGATTGCTTGGCATTGCATTTCTAAGGCCATGTACTTTGATTTTTACAAACGTACATTTGTTTGGTGGAGTAAGAGGTAACCCCTCTTATATTTAACACCCTTCTCAGATATATGACTTCAAAGGTTGGTCTTTTGTGGAAATCAATAGTGGGTTGTTAAAAATGGCAATATGGCATTTAATGTGGAGTCCATTTTGTAAAAGGTAATTCATTACCTCGGGCCTCAAGCTTGAAAATGGCTTTAATAGGGTATGCCATAAGGCTTTATGGTCCACAATCATCAGGGTATGATCACCATCTTTCTACATTACTCTCCACATATCAAGCGTATAATGTATGCAATGGGATCCCCGTAAAGGTTTGTAGCGACCGGAGTCATATTCGGTACTATCTAAGATCATTGTGTAGGTCATTCGATAAGGGATAGGCTGGTCTTCCCAGATGAAAAAGGCTGGAAGTGGGTCCTCGGTACATTCCTCTAGCGATGTACTTTATGGATGTAATCCCTTACTTGCCATTATTAAAATCCAATTGCCAATACAAACTTTATGGACTTGGTTGTGTAAGTACTGGAATGTGAGATGCAAGTATTACAACTACATTATATATTTATTTGAAAGGTATTTCTCAATAAAAGAATTTAAAAATTAGATTTCTTAATTTACATATTAAATGTTATCATAAGGTAATCAATGTTTATATGTTGTGTGGTCTTATGAAATACTCTTTTTTTTTAAAGTATACGTTCTTTTGTGTTTTCTTACACCAGTCCCATGACCGACTTAGAGTTTATTTTCTTTTCGCTTAAACTCTGGATGCCTATTTTTTCGGACAACCAAGCAGTCGGGTTAAATTTAGAGCATTTTAGAGGAACTTGAAGCTTGGATCTGTAAGATTTTTGTAACACCCCAGATTTTTGGTAACCATATTTAGGACACTTAGCTAGTCAAACTAAATAAAATAATGTGTTGATAAGGGGATTGAGGTTTGATTTTAATTAAGGTATCCGTGCCATTAAAAAATAAATTAAAGAAGGGTTTAAAATGAATTAGAGGAGAGATACTGTGAAAAAGAGGCCATTCCTATATCTATTCCTTAGGCCTTGTATAATGTTACACTTTATTTCATTTCAAAAATTTTATAAAACAAGGTAGACCACCATTAACAAGAAAAGAGGAAAAAGAAGTAAGAAGATCCAAAAGGAAAGGCTAAATACAAATCAAATTCATTCAAATATCAAGCTCCTTTAATCTCTAAAGCTAAGGTGAATAATGTTTACATCTCAAATTTTGTATGTTTCGGCTTAATGTTAAATATGAATTATTTTCCATTGATTTGCCATGTTTTTGAGTGATAGAATGATTATATATACTTGATGGTTTATGGATGTTCATATAGATTTTATGACATGTTTTGAGTTGAAAACCCTATTAAATGACATCCCATTGCCTTGCCAATTTTTATGAAGATCTAAAAAGATATTTTAGAGATAGGTTTCAGTTTTCAGTTTTCTCTGAATTTTCTTGGATTTAATATTGATTTCTAGTAAAGAAAATGGTTTTTGGATTATAAATTATTTATGAGTAAATAATTTATTTTTTGGAACTGAAATTTTTATATGTTAAATAACAGATACAAAATTTGATTTTCTGGAATTTTTTTCCAGATTTTTCTTAAGTGATTTGATAGTTATATAAAATTATCAAAAGTATGAGACTTAAATGTTTTATATAATTAAAAAGGAGAAGGGGCTTCTTATAAAAGTATTTAAAGTGCTAAATATAGAAAATCGGTAGCATTTTTGAAAAGAAAAATGGGGAAACCATTCAGATTATGACAAACAAGGCAGGTTATGTACAAAAGAATAGTTTTAAAGTACAAATAATAGCCTTTTTACTGTTTCATCTCCTTCAATACCTTGATTCTGCCTCTATCCAATCCCATCTGACACAGTTGAAACCAATGCATATGGTGACAGGCAACTGATGCGCAATGAATTGGAAGAGGGTAAAAGGTATAGGGTCGAAACCATGGGGTTCCAAAAGAGGTGAAGCATTGTTTTGGTTTCAAAGTAAAAGCCGCCTGCTTGCTTTTGATAAAGATGCTTTCGACCTAAATGCTTTCGGCTAAATCATATGGTTTAAAAATAATGGTTTCGACTGGGTTACTCTTTTGTTTTAAATGATTGCTTTCGACATGGTCGAAGCCTATAGCTACCGCTTCCTACATTTTGATCCAGATAGTTTAGAAGGGGTTCTTTTGTTTCTATAATATGCCTTCTCTCCGATGCTTTTGAAGGGGTGGTTTCGACACCATCACTTTTGTGTTTAAGAAATGGTTTCGAATTGGATGCTTTTGACTCTATCGGTTTTCTGATCCTTTTGCTCTATTTGAAGGCATAATCCAAATGTTTTTGATCAAAATGTTTTAAAATGGGGTTTCGAAGTAGTTAACTTCGAATGGTTTCGATAGGTATCCACATGTTTTAAATTTAATCCAAAATGCTTTCAAAAGGATTGTTTTGATTGTTTCGAAAGGTTTTGATGAATGGTTTCGAAAGCGGTGGTTCCCCAAGGTTTCGACAAGGATGAAAATGAAGTTTTTTCCTATGTTTTCTAAAGGCAATATTTAAAAGGTTTTAAAAGGAGATGTCTAATATTTTGAAGCCTTTTGAGAAAAGAAAGGAAAGGTTTTTCCAATATTTTCGAAAAGAAATATTTAATGGTTTTGAAGGAATCACCTTTAATGATTTCAAAAGGGTTATTTAAAGGTTTAAACGAAAGTTTCAAATATAATAGTTAGAACAGACTAAGCGATATCAAATTATAATGGACTTTAACTTATTTTAAAGGATACTAATCATTACTGAATATCATCAACATTATTTTGAGTAAAATATATGTAACATGGTAAAAGTAGCTTAGAGTTAAGATAAACATATATTTTTCTTATATATGTATGACTAGATGGACTAAATCATTTTGAGAAGGTTTTCATAGAAAATTTAATGGGTAGTTAACTCGAAGAAAATTCAGACAGCTGGTCCATTTAAATTCAGATAGTTGGACCATTTTGAGTGCAGTCAGTTCAGAGGACAATTTGTCCAAAGGATAGTTAGTAGAGTTTAGGGTAGTCAGCCAAGATTATGAATGGTTAGTTCATTTGATAGTAAACGAACTTTGCTACTTCTTAAGTACAACTAGTCCACGTTTTACCTGATTTATGGATAGATAATCCATTTATTAGCATAAAGAATATTGCTATTTTGATATAAGCAGTTATGAGCAATCAGCTCAGAGATTTAGGTCATATAGTCCATTTATTTCATGTTTTTAGCATATTGGATCTTGCTATACTATTATTTTGATCAGTTTAACTAAATAGTTTGGTTGCGGGAAAGGTTTTGCAAAATATGTGTTTTGAGAAAGGATATTAGTGAGGGAAAATTCGTTCTACTAAGCGGCGTGGTCTTACTCAGTATCAGTAAATAGATATGTAACATAATTATTCACACCAAGCTTATTGTCTGTGTGACGATAACAAATTTTGCCCACTCGAAAATCGACATCCATACTTCAAATCGTATTCGAATGCCGTAGATTCGACCGTTCAAAATCGATTCGCCGAAGCTTATAACAACATTAATTAAATAACACAGCGGAATAAAAGAATAATACATTGATATATAACACTGATACAACAGAGTGATACAATGAATATCAATATACATCAGAGATACAATAAAATAGCAGCGGAAAGAAAATATAGATAATGCTAAGATAGTCTTCAATGAAGAACTCCAAATCTGAACTCCATCTCCAAGAACTAATCCAGCAATAGCTTGAACTCCCCATAACAATGCACAAAGATAAGAAAGACTGGCGAGATCCAAAGACTGAACTAACTCCAGATAATCTACTACATCTAACTATCTGAAAAACCCAACTCTATACTGCTCGTGTAGAAAATAATGAGCACCCAGAGTTTAGGAAAGGAACAATAAACTCCGGATCAGTCATGGGACTGGTGTGAGCAAAAAAAACAGTTTATCTTTTAAAACAATCAACAAGAGAATTTTAAAATAAATTCGCAATGCTTTTTGAAAAATGAGACTACCATAAGACCTCCCACCATACACACAATGCAAACGCAGACTTGGAGGAGATTTCTTCTTATGATAGTCAAAGATGCTTAATACGCAGAAAATTTCTTTGATATTATTATTATAAGTGCACGGTGCAGAAAAGAATTTCGAAAGTAGAACATAAATCTTAGCTAGCATAGGCATTCCGCACTTATGCCTACAATAGCTACTATGTTCAATAGCAGGTTATCGCCACATTCCATAGCAGGTAATACAACTAAAACCGTACAAGGCTCGTATTGTTTCTTTGGATTTCCAACAAATGGTCAGGCCAAGGAACTTCCCATTGCCACATGGAAACGCCTCTGGAAGGACGTCCCCAAGAACCTAACCGGATCTCTGCCAACACAAGGCCGGGTTACCCCTAACTGGGTAACAACTGACACGAGTATGCCATCCCCCGGTCCTTTAGGACCTTTAACCGAGCGCTCGATAACCGACATCACACCATAATAAATAGAGTGTTTTCCACATGAGTAAGTATCTGGGCTCCATACCATGATACCACCCTTTTCCAGAAGGAAATGAACATACCCTAAAGGGGCGCTACCCCCTAATAACCTTGCCGCATCTTTCCTGTTTTGACCATTCCGGGGTGTGAGGCTCGACGAGGTCACGTCCACAAAGCCATGCTTTGGTACAAAGCAATGCTTTGGGTCAACAAATGATCAAAGTAATGATCAAAAAGATAAATGATCAAACAAACGATCCTATCACAAATGATCAAACAATGATCATTTCATAGCAACACTTAGCATGTCACATTACCAAATTGGGAATATATCGCTGATAACCTTCAACTACATAACCTCTGAGCTCGTACGTCTCAGAGAAGGGTGTTAAGCTAAAAGAATAAATTCTCCGCCACCAACAGAAATGTATTTGAAAGAAATCTGCTTTATATCTCAATTTGTAATGTCAGACACACAATCCATACAAGTCTGTTCCGGGCTCGAACAGAACCGAAGGCACTTCCAAAGAAGCCCTTGCAATCTGGGTATTCACAATCCCGATCGGGCTTCCCATCACTTAGGAAATCTCTATACCGGAGCAACTCAGTGCAGAGACAATCGATAGGTCATCATATCGTTCTTGCAAGTACCCGGTCTTCACCACCGGTCTTCAAATGCTATCCATAACGACGTATCACATATTCGGAATGGGTTATACGAACCAAAGGTCCTTTCCCGGCTAACCCGAATAGTGAGCGCAACATTTAAAACATATGGATATGGGATTTCAATTAAGTCACAACTTAATAATTCAAAACTTGCTTTCAAATGGTTTAAATCAATTACCATTTCAAATCATTTAAACAAAAGATTTATTTCATAAGTTTTACCTACTTTCTCAAAGATTCATTCCTGGATTTCAAAACAATTCCAATTCAATTGGATTTAATTCATTAAATCTTTAAATTAAAGATTTAACTTATATCTTTCAAAGTTCGTTCCCAAATATTTTCTTTCAAAATTCATTTCCAGATATTCATCTATAACTTGGAAGATTATTTCAGTTTAAACTTGAAATCCCTTTTAATACAATTCGAAATTCATTTCACCTATGAAAGCTTTTTATCATTTAGAAACAATAGTGTTATTTCGGAAAAACTTTATTTCATTTATACAAGTTATAATCTTTGGGTTAATTCAAATTCTCAAAACAATACTTTAAAAAAAAATGGTTTGACTCATATATAACTAGTATAATATCGTTAATCCCTAGTTTCAAATCATAGAATTCAATTTCAAGTCTTGTATTTAAGTTTAAATCAATTTTATTTAAACTTCAAACCTAATCAAGTTATTTAAAATAATTTCATCTTTGAAATTCCATTTCAATTGCTTTTCACTTTAAACCCACTCCATTTCCAAAACATTTGAATTCAAATATTCAAATTTATAAATTTTTCAAAATCTGTGACTTAATCGATTTCCTCGTGAAATCCATAATTTTGTGTGTGTATGGTGTGGTCCAAGGGTTCAACACAATAGTGCAGCATTATTCAATCATCACAGATTAAAACACAAAAATATAGTTGATAAGCAATATAACTATAACGCTTTTCGTCCATTCACAGATTCACAGATAATATACAAATGTATACAAATATACACAGCTCAATTTACATAACAAAATATCACAAATCGGATAGGATAATCAATTCAAGGCATCTCATACAATACAATCATTCATAAGTAAGGTCAGGCATTCAATAATTATTTATAAGAAGGATTACTTAATTGTTTAATCCTATGTAATTCAATTTATCTCCAATCGAATTAATTACTTATGAATTTATTATCCAATTCTGATTTATTAATTCCAAATCATTTAATATAAATTAATTTATCAAACACTTTAATTAATTAAATTATTGTTAATCAATCATATTAATTAAATTGACTTTTGAACCAATTATATAATTAATTGACTTCTTAATTAATTTTTTCAAGAAATTTACTCCTTAATTACTTACCATTAAGCAGTCATCTCATAATAATAAATCATTAACTACCAATTTGTCTTTACCATTAAATTAATCAAAATATTCAATTTTAATTAAAATTAGTAATTAACCCCTTAATTGCTTGCATTAGTTAATTAACAATTTACAATTGATTATCTTTAATAAATAAATTTAATTATCAAAATTTATCACATTAATTTAATTACATAATAACCCTTAGTTAATCATTCTCATTAACTACTAATATTTCCTTAATCACTTTCTTAAGAAATTATCTTAGATTAATTCTCTATTAATCATTTCTAATTATAAATAAATCTAATTATTCATTCATAAATTAATCAATCATTCTTTAATTACCCTATTAACTAAATCATTCTATTACATTAATTATCTCTAAGATAATTAATTCCTTTATTAATGATTTCATTAATTATTTAAGTGTATTTTAAAGCTTACACATTTTAAATTAAAATCAAATTTAAATTTAGTTCCAGATTTCAAAATTTGATTCAACTGGTCTAAGTTCTTTCTTTACAAGTCAAAAATTCCATTTAAATTCACATTCCTTTTTTTTTAACCTTTAAAATACTTTAAAAGTTTAAACAAGTTAAGAATTTATTTACTAACAACTAATTTGATTTAACTTTGATTTTAAACTTTAAATAAAAAAAAATCAAACTTCATTTTAAAACTTTAAGATTCAAAAGTTTATTTGAATCTAAACTCCATCCTAGATTTAAACTTTGTTTAAATCTAACTCACAATTTAAGTTTCATTTAAATTTATTTTAAATTCAAATTTCCTTTTCAATACTTAAGCATTTTTAAGTAATTTAAAACAATTTTAACTTCATTTTTTTTGCCAAACTAAATTTTCAAATCTGAACTTGAATTTATGTTTATACTTTGACTTAAAATTCATTTTAACCCTTGATTTATAAACTTAAATTCAAAATTTAAACTCAGGAAAAAGAACAGGTTCAACTGCTGCTCGAAACT
Source organism: Allium cepa (assembly GCA_030765085.1). Classification (NCBI taxonomy): domain Eukaryota; kingdom Viridiplantae; phylum Streptophyta; class Magnoliopsida; order Asparagales; family Amaryllidaceae; genus Allium; species Allium cepa. The sequence goes on along the minus strand of CM060937.1, from coordinate 690,803,938 downwards.
ATACCCGAGCCCTGCCTAAAATTCTTCGAGACGAACATCACCAGGCTTCGAGACATCCCCTGGTCTTGCACGCAAACCACCCAAATGATTCACAACCCATTTCTTCCCAGTATCCTTGAGTTCTTCTTCTTTCCTCTGGTTCCTTTTCTTCTTTTTTTATTTTTTTTTCCTAGTTAAAACACAACAGCAGTTACATACCCACGCATCCCCTGACACGAGATCATCCTTGTGCACGTGTACGCCACCGCGCCGCCGTTCCGGTGGCCATCGCGATCTCCAGCAAGTCGCGAAACATCCCCACATACGAAATCGACACTCAACTCGGCACCAAAATTTCCCAACCGAAAATGAGCCTCGCGTTTGAAACTGTAACCCAAACCCTCATCAGCAAATCGCCTCGCCACCATCACTCCGACCACCATACGTTCTGAAACTCCATTCATACCTCGACCAAAACCTCCCTTACCCCCTCCAAGAATCGCGATCCACTCGATCGAGTCACGGCAACAAAAATATTTTTTTTTTCACAGGGCACAAAAAAAAAATGGAACCCAAACCCTATATTTGATTCAAGCCCAAAATCTATGCATTGGAAAAATTGTTTAGCATTTTCCTAGGTTAATATATCTTCAAGCTTGCATCATACGAAATTTCAACAATTTAAATTAATTGAATCAACCAATATTGACAAAAATTCAATTTCCATTCATATTCAAATTGCACCATAAATAATGAACTAAAAATCATCGTTTTCAATTTAAAAATCCTAACTTTGTATATATATTCTTGCTAGGTATTTGAATCAGTAATTTAGCATACTTGAATTTAACACATAATAAATGGTTTCCCTGTAAAACACTTTACAGTGAGTATACTCCATTGACAAGCTTGCAAAAGTTTTAAAATCCTGATTCTATATTCAAACAACATGTTTTGGTTTAAAACATAAGCCTATAAATGATCAAAGAGAATATCTTGTATTTTGAGTGGTACTTGACTCTGTAACTACACTAAATCTACAGATTCAAATTTAACAGAAAAAAAAATTGCAAACCAAATACATAGGCCATCATAACATTGTCAATACATCAAACACGCAAATAAACTTAAGACTATAAATTTTGTTTACTCACCTTTTTTATTGATGAAGACAGAGGAGCAGAGAAAATCTTAGGCTTGGAGTTGCCTTTGCCTTGCCCAGTTTTATTTTTTTGAACTGCTACTCGAAGTTTTGAATGCAAATTGAAACTTGAACTGAAGCTTTGCATTTCTTGAAGTTGCTTTACAGAATTTGCTTTGTCTCAAGTTCATTGTTATTGATCAAGTGCTGAGCTTAGTTTCAAGTTGTAAGATAATATTTTCTTTATATTTTTTTCTTAGCTTTTGAATGTCGAATTAATGAAACAAGGTTGATATTATAAAAGAAAGTGTACAGGGGATTGTTATCTTATTTTGTACAATCCATCAGACCAGATTTCTTTTTTTATTGTTTGCTCATTATGCAAATCTCGGCTGAGAGATTTCGTGGTGGCTGATATGTTATCAAGTGGTTCTGAGAGGATGGGCTGAGATACTTGTATTAAATGCTTAAGTACATATTACTTTGTTTGCCTTGCTTTTGCTTTTACATACTTATTATAATTTGCCTATACTTTCATTAGCTCGGCTGAGAGATGATATGTTGGTGGCTAATGTACTTGTATTATTTAATTTTATTATTTTCTTGTTTTGGTGTGGCTGCAGCTTACATACTTGCTCTTTTTAGTTTTGTTTTATATTGATAGCTTCTTGCCTGCATACTCAATTCTTTTGTTTCATACTTGAATGTATTTGCTCTTTCTCTCTTAAGTTATCATTTTAAAGTTGTTATATTTATTTTTATTATATCAGCTTGTATATTTATTTCTATTCTTACATGACTACTTATTTTTATTTCTATTTATTTTTAAAACCATTTATTTAAGATTTTATTTCAAATCCAATATATACATATATATTCACATATACACAAATTCATATGACTTAATATATTTTCTTATTTGAATCGGGGAAACTCGCTGTCGTTTAAAATAAATTTTAAAATTTAATTCAAAGATTCATTTAAATTATTTTAAATTCATAAAAAATCTGGGGTCGTTACAGACTTCCCCCCTTAAAAGAATTTCGTCCTCGAAATTCACCAGAGAGAGATAACGAAGATAGATGAAAGATAGAGAAACAATTCTCCATGTCAAACTAGATATCTATTCTGCATTTGGCTTACCAAATTAGAATATCAATGATATGAGCACAAACTCATACAATACTATATAGGATACTCGGGTCATAAAATATACGAAATATGCAGGAGCATTGGTCAGTTCGAAGGGATAACTAACCATTCATAGAATATATTGGGATCCAAAAATAGACAGATATATGGATACAATTTCAAAGTTTTTAGTTTAAAACTAAAGTATACCTATCAACCATAACAACCAAAGCAACCAATTCATCCAAACAAACAATTCTGGTCAAATTGGAGTTTATGTCCCATATTAATATATCGAATTCCCTTCCTGGATCTACCAGGAACTATCAAGGAATTGAAAAGAGACGCTGAACAAAAGAGATTGATAGAGATAAAATTGTTTCCACTGCTGCAAGAAATTGACCATTTATAGTCGTATTTCCCCGTCCCCTATCTCGTCCTCTTCTTGCACTCATACTTACTATCAGTGGATAGTAAGAGAATTTAGTGAGGCATTCAAACAGATATCTTAGGGATATACTCATTCTAGGGTTTACTTCACCCTATCTCTAATGAGCTACTTAAAGTGTTATACTCCTGAGCTAAAGTTTCAACCTTAGCTCTGATACCACATGTGACGATAACAAATTTTGCCCGCTCGAAAATCGACATCCATACTTCAAATCGTATTCGAATGCCGTAGATTCGACCGTTCAAAATCGATTCGCCGGAGCTTATAACAACATTAAGTAAATAACACAGCGGAATAAAAGAATAATACATTGATATACAACACTGATACAACAAAGTGATACAATGAATATCAATATACATCAGAGATACAATAAAATAGCAGCGGAAAGAAAATATAGATAATGCTAAGATAGTCTTCAACGAAGAACTCCAAATCTGAACTCCATCTCCAAGAACTAATCCAGCAATAGCTCGAACTCCCCATAACAATGCACAAAGATAAGCAAGACTGGCATGATCCAAAGACTGAACTAACTCCAGATAATCTACTACATCTAACTATATGAAAAACACAACTCTAGACTGCTCGTGTAGAAAATAATGAGCACCCAGAGTTTAGGAAAGGAACAATAAACTTCGGATCAGTCATGGGACTGGTGTGAGCAACAAAAACAGTTTATCTTTTAAAACAATCAACAAGAGAATTTTAAAAGAAATTCGCAATGCTTTTTGAAAAATGAGACTACCATAAGACCTCCCACCACACACACAATGCAAACGCAGACTTGGAGGAGATTTCTTCTTATGATAGTCAAAGATGCTTAATACGCAGAAAATTTCTTTGATATTATTATTATAAGTGCACGGTGCAGAAAAGCATTTCGAAAGTAGAATATAAATCTTAGCCAGCATAGGCATTCCGCACTTATGCCTACTATAGCTACTATGTTCAATAGGAGGTTACCGCCACATTCCATAGCAGGTAATACAACTAAAACCGTACAAGGCTCGTATTGTTTCTTTGGATTTCCAACAAATGGTCAGGCCAAGGAACTTCCCATTGCCACATGGAAACGCCTCTGGAAGGACGTCCCTGAGAACCTAACCGGATCTCTGCCAACACAAGGCCGGGTTACCCCTAACTGGGTAACAACTGACACGAGTATGCCATCCCCCGGTCCTTTAGGACCTTTAACCGAGCGCTCGATAACCGACATCACACCATAATAAATAGAGTGTTTTCCACATGAGTAAGTATTTGGGCTCCATACCATGATACCACCCTTTTCCAGAAGGAAATGAACATACCCTAAAGGGGCGCTACCCCCTAATAACCTTGCCGCATCTTTCCTGTTTTGACCATTCCGGGGTGTGAGGCTCGACGAGGTCACGTCCACAAAGCCACGCTTTGGTACAAAGCCATGCTTTGGGTCAACAAATGATCAAAGTAATGATCACAAAGATAAATGAACAAACAAATGATCCTATCACAAATGATCAAACAATGATCATTTCACAGCAACACTTAGCATATCACATTACCAAATTGGGAATATATCGCTGATAACCTTCAACTACATAACCTCTGAGCTCGTACGTCTCAGAGAAGGGTGTTAAGCTAAAAGAATAAATTCTCCTCCACCAACAGAAATGTATTTGAAAGAAATCTGCTTTATATCTCAATTTGTAATGTCAGACACACAATCCATACAAGTCTTTTCCGGGCTCGAACAGAACCGAAGGCACTTCCAAAGAAGCCCTTGCAATCCGGGTATTCACAATCCCGATCGGACTTCCCATCACTTAGGAAATCTCTATACCGGAGCAACTCAGTGCAGAGACAATCGATAGGTCATCCTATCGTTCTTGCAAGTACCCGGTCTTCACCAACGGTCTTCAAATGCTATCCATAACGACGTATCACATATTCGGAATGGGTTATACGACCCAAAGGTCCTTTTCCGGCTAACCCGAATAGTGAGCGCAACATTTAAAACATATGGATATGGGATTTCAATTAAGTCACAACTTAATAATTTTAAACTTGCTTTCAAATGGTTTAAACCAATTACCATTTCAAATCTTTTAAACAAAAGATTTATTTCATAAGTTTTACCTACTTTCTCAAAGATTCATTCCTGGATTTCAAAACAATTCCAATTCAATTGGATTTAATTCATTAAATCTTTAAATTAAAGATTTAACTTATATCTTTCAAATTTCGTTCCCAAATATTTTCTTTCAAAATTCATTTCTAGATATTCATCTATAACTTGGAAGATTATTTCAGTTTAAACTTGAAATCCCTTTTAATACAATTCGAAATTCATTTCTCCTATGAAAGCTTTTTATCATTTAGAAACAATAGTGTTATTTCGGAAAAACTTTGTTTCATTTATCCAAGTTATAATCTTTGGGTTAATTCAAATTCTCTAAACAATACTTTAAAAAAAATATGGTTTGACTCATATATAACTAGTATAATATCGTTAACCCTAGTTTCAAATCATAGAATTCAATTTCAAGTCTTGTATTTAAGTTTAAATCAATTTTATTTAAACTTCAAACCTAATCAAGTTATTCAAAATAATTTCATCTTTGAAATTCCATTTCAATTGCTTTTCACTTTAAACCCACTCCATTTCCAAAACATTTGAATTCAAATATTCAGATTTATAAATTTTTCAAAATCCGTAACTTAATCGATTTCCTCGTGAAATCCATAATGTTGTGTGTGTATGGTGTGGTCCAAGGGTTCAACACAATAGTGCAACATTATTCAATCATCACAGATTAAAACACAAAAATATAGTTGATAAGCGATATAACTATAACACTTATCGTCCATTCACAGATTCACAGATAATATACAGATGTATACAAATATACACAGCTCAATTTACAGAACAAAATATCACAAATCGGATAGTATAATCAATTCAAGGCATCTCATACAATACAATCATTCATAAGTAAGGTCAGGCATTCAATAATTATTTATAAGCAGGATTACTTAATTGTTTAATCCTATGTAATTCAATTTATCTCCAATCGAATTAATTACTTATGAATTTATTATCCAATTCTGATTTATTAATTCCAAATCATTTAATATAAATTAATTTATCAAACACTTTAATTAATTAAATTATTCTTAATCAATCATATTAATTAAATTGACTTTTGAACCAATTATATAATTAATTGACTTCTTAATTAATTTTTTTAAGAAATTTACTCCTTAATTACTTACCATTAAGCAATCATCTCATAATAATAAATCATTAATTACCAATTTGTCTTTACAATTAATTTAATCAAAATATTCAATTTTAATTAAAATTAGTAATTAACCCCTTAATTGCTTGCATTAGGTAATTAACAATTTGCAATTGATTATCTTTAATAAATAAATTTAATTATCAAAATTTATCACATTAATTTAATTACATAATAACCCTTAGTTAATCATTCTCATTAACTACTAATATTTCCTTAATCACTTTCTTAAGAAATTATCTTAGATTAATTCTCTATTAATCATTTCTAATTATAAATAAATCTAATTATTCATTCATAAATTAATCAATCATTCTTTAATTACCCTATTAACTAAATCATTCTATTACTTTAATTATCTCTAAGATAATTAATTCCTTTATTATTGATTTCATTAATTATTTAAGTGTATTTTAAAGCTTACACTTTTTAAATTAAAATCAAATTTAAATTTAGTTCCAGATTTCAAAATTTGATTCAACTGGTCTAAGTTCTTTCTTTACAAGTCAAAAATTCCATTTAAATTCACATTCCTTTTTTTTTAACCTTTAAAATACTTTAGAAGTTTAAACAAGTTAAGAATTTATTTACTAACAACTAATTTGATTTAACTTTGATTTTAAACTTTAAATAAAAAAAAATCAAACTTCATTTTAAAACTTTAAGATTCAAAAGTTTATTTGAATCTAAACTCCATCCTAGATTTAAACTTTGTTTAAATATAACTCACAATTTAAGTTTCATTTAAACTTGTTTTAAATTCAAATTTCCTTTTCAATACTTAAGCATTTTTAAGTAATTTAAAACAATTTTAACTTCATTTTTATTGCCGAACTAAATTTTCAAATCTGAACTTGAATTTATGTTTATACTTTGACTTAAAATTCATTTTAACCCTTGATTTATAAACTTAAATTCAAAATTTAAACTCAAGAAAAAGAACAGGTTCAACTGCTGCTCGAAACTATACCCAAGCCCTGCCTAAAATTCTTCGAGACGAACATCACCAGGCTTCGAGACATCCCCTGGCCTTGCACGCAAACCACCCAAATGATTCACAACCCATTTCTTCCCAGTATCCTTGAGTTCTTCTTCTTTCCTCTGGTTCCTTTTCTTCTTCTTTTATTTTTTTTTCCTAGTTAAAACACAACAGCAGTTACATACCCACGCATCCCCTGACACGAGATCATCCTTGTGCACGTGTACGCCACCGCGCCGCCGTTTCGGTGGCCATCGCGATCTCCAGCAAGTCGTGAAACGTCCCCACATACGAAATCGACACTCAACTCGGCAACAAAATTTCCTAACCGAAAATGAGCCTCGCGTTCGAAACTGTAACCCAAACCCTCATCAGCAAATCGCCTCGCCACCATCACTCCGACCACCATACGTTCTGAAACTCCGTTCATACCTCGACCAAAACCTCCCTTACCCCCTCCAAGAATCGCGATCCACTCGATCGAGTCACGGCAACAATTTTTTTTTTTTTTTCACAAAGCACAAAAAAAAAACTGGAACCCAAACCCTATATTTGATTCAACCCCAAAATCTATGCATTGGAAAAATTGTTTAGCATTTTTCCTAGGTTAATATATCTTCAAGCTTGCATCATACGAAATTTCAACAATTTAAATTAATTGAATCAACCAATATTGACAGAAATTCAATTTCCATTCATATTCAAATTGCACCATAAATAATGAACTAAAAATCATCGTTTTTAATTTAAAAATCCTAACTTTGTATGTATATTCTTGCTAGGTATTTGAATCAGTAATTTAGCATACTTGAATTTAACACATAATAAATGGTTTCCCTGTAAAACACTTTACAGTGAGTATACTCCATTGACAAGCTTGCAAAAGTTTTAAAATCCTGATTCTATATTCAAACAACATGTTTTGGTTTAAAACATAAGCCTATAAATGATCAAAGAGAATATCTTGTATTTTGAGTGGTACTTGACTCTGTAACTACACTAAATCTACAGATTCAAATTTAACAGAAAAAAAAATTGCAAACCAAATACATAGGCCATCATAACATTGTCAATACATCAAACACGCAAATAAACTTAAGACTATAAATTTTGTTTACTCCCCTTTTTTATTGATGAAGACAGAGGAGCAGAGAAAATCTTAGGCTTGGAGTTGCCTTTGCCTTGCCCAGTTTTATTTTTTTGAACTGCCACTCGAAGTTTTGAATGCAAATTGAAACTTGAACTGAAGCTTTGCATTTCTTGAAGTTGCTTTACAGATTTTGCTTTGTCTCAAGTTCATTGTTAATGATCAAGTGCTGAGCTTAGTTTCAAGTTGTAAGATAATATTTTCTTTATATTTTTTTCTTAGCTTTTGAATGTCGAATTAATGAAACAAGGCTGATATTATAAAAGAAAGTGTACAGGGGATTGTTATCTTATTTTGTTCAATCCATCAGACCAGATTTCTTTTTTTATTGTTTTCTCATTATGCAAATCTCGGCTGAGAGATTTCGTGGTGGCTGATATGTTATCAAGTGGTTCTGAGAGGATGGGCTGAGATACTTGTATTAAATGCTTAAGTACATATTACTTTGTTTGCCTTGCTTTTGCTTTTACATACTTATTATAATTTGCCTATACTTTCATTAGCTCGGCTGAGAGATGATATGTTGGTGGCTAATGTACTTGTATTATTTAATTTTATTATTTTCTTGTTTTGGTGTGGCTGCAGCTTACATACTTGTTTTTTTAGTTTTGTTTTATATTGATAGCTTCTTGCCTGCATACTCAATTCTTTTGTCTCATACTTGAATGTATTTGCTCTTTCTCTCTTAAGTTATCATTTTAAAGTTGTTATATTTATTTTTATTATATCAGCTTGTATATTTATTTCTATTCTTACATGACTACTTATTTTTATTTCTATTTATTTTTAAAACCATTTATTTAAGATTTTATTTCAAATCCAATATATACATATATATTCACATACACACAAATTAATATGACTTAATGTATTTTCTTATTTGAATCGGGGAAACTCGCTGTCGTTTAAAATAAATTTTAAAATTTAATTCAAAGATTCATTTAAATTATCAATTTAAATTCATAAAAAATCTGGGGTCGTTACAGTCTGACTCGAAGTTTTTTTTTCCTCTTAAACTCCTGGGTGCTCAAAATTGATTTAAGAGGGCCGAGGGTTTAGGTTTTCGGGTTTTCACAGTTTTAACGAAAAAAAGCTTCTAGCGACAAGTAGGTGTCTAACGGATAGCTATTTTACGAATTTACTTGTTTTATTTCCGCTGTGTATTAATTCAGATATGACTGTACTGCATTGACCGTCCAAGGGAGCATGATCATATGTTGCCCTTGTCGTGTTATTGTGAAATTATATTTGATCAATCCCTGGGATACGTTTTTGGGATTTTGTAACTTGGATATGACTTTGTTTGAAATGTAATCACTATAAATATTTTCCTTTGAAATCTGTTATTTTTTTCGTACTTAAGTTCTTCTAATATTACGGATACCATTAACATTAATATATTTCGTCACCTGCAGTTATTACTATGGATGACTACATCGTCTATAACGCTTAGCTTTTGGCTTTTAGATACATGATACTACAACTTGGTATCAGAGCATAGCTTTATGAAATTTTTAATTAAAAATGTGTTTGAAAAAAAAATCCAAAGGAATAAGAGAACGATTGAGGTTTAGGATAACGCTATAGTAACGTACTTGTAATTGTTATACATAAGTACGCACTTTATCTCTAGTCTCCTATCTTTGATTAGGTTATCTTTCTATATCTCAAGAGGTTTGAATACAAATATGGATGGTAGAAGAGGAAGAGCTAACCTAGCAAGTGGTGGCACCGAGGGGAATGCCTGACCAAATGCGGGGAGGGGTCAAGGTCGAGCCCAAGTTGAGAATATTGGTGCTAAGGTCCCACAAGTCAAAATGGAAGCTATGCATCAGTTTTTTCGAAATTTCCAGTGGTTAATCATTTTGCTAAGCTGAGTGGAGATTATATTAAGCTTGATGGAAGCCTTTTATGGGAACGGAGGATGCCATTGAAGTGGAGAACTGGTTATTGCACTAGGAAAGGTTTTTTGCATAATTGGGGCTCGATAATGAGGAAAAAAAGAGGTTGGAATTTAGACAGCTTAAGGGCTGCTTTGTACTGGTGGAATAGTGTGACTGTGACAATTGATTAGGAGACAATGACCTAGGAGGATTTCAAGATGGGATTCTAGGAGAGGTTCATGTCCGTTATGGCACACTCAGCTCCGATCGTCTAGTTTACTGAGTTAAAGAAGGGAGAGATGTTAGTTGCAGAGTATTCCAGGAAGTTTGAAGAGTTGCCCCGATATAGGTATGCTTTAGTGAATACGGTGATGAAGAGGATTGAAATTTGAGTCGGCTAGGGCTACTTTGTCTCATCTTAGGGATCCTCATGATACTGTTGTGGAGATGGCCATGAGGTAGGAGGAGGTTCTTGAGTCTCTATAGAAGAGTAAGTCTAAGGAGATTCAGCTTGGACAGGGCCAGAAGAGGAAGTTCTTTCCCAAGAAAGGTGCTCAAAAGGGTGGGGCAGCCAAGAAAGGGAAGTCTGAGATTGTCTGCTGTAAATGTGACAAGAATGGGCACTTTGTTGATGAGTGTCATGCTAGGAAGGCAAGGGATGTGGCTAGAGGGATTAATGTCAGGCACTTCAATTGCTACCAGATTGTCCATTATAAGAACCAGGGCAAGGAGCCCGTTAGACATGGTAAGGGCAAGGTGTATGTAGTGGAGCCTACTGCTTCTACGCCAACAACCCAATAGAAGGGAAATTCAGTTTTGGGAGGTACACTTTAGATTCTTGGTATGTCTGTTAGCAGTTTATTTGGTACTGGTGCATTGCATTCTTTTATATCTAGGGTTGAGATGTGACCAGTTAAAGTTTGACCTGTTAGGTCATATTTTTGTTTTCAATTTGCATGTGTTTGATTTTGTGGGGTTCAAGATTGTCCTTGGGATGGATTGATTGAGTGAATACGATACTAGGATATTTTTCCAGGATAGGAAGATATCTCTTAGACACCCTGATTGTAATGACCGGATTGTTTATACCATAGAAGGTTCTGGTAGTGAGGTGTTTGCTTTGTTGAGTGCTATGGAATTAGATGATGAGTTGAATCGAGTTTCCATGGTTAGAGAATTCACAGATGTATTTGATCTCGTAGTTGTATTGCTACCAATATGAGCCATTGAGTTTTGGATAGATTTGGTTCTGTATGCAGATTCAGGAGTTAGTCACCAAGAAGGATGACACCTACCGGGATAAGGGAGTTGAAAGTGCAATTGGCGGATCTAGAAGGCAAGAGATTTATCAGGCCGAGCAATTTACTGCGGGGTGCAGCAGCGTTTGCTAAGAAGCCGGACGGATTGTTGAGGCCATGCATCGATTATTGTACGTTAAATGAGAGGACGATAAAGAATCGATATCCATTACCTAGGGTTGAAGATTTTTCAACCAGTTGGGTGGAGCAAAGTAATTTTCCTATGCTTCTAAGCAGCTTAGACCACATGAGGTCAAATATCCGACGCATGATTTGGATTTGGCTGCAGTGATTTTTGCTATGAAGGTGTAGAGACAATACCTTTTGGGAGAAAGGTTTTAGTTATATACCGATCATAAGTCGCTGAAGTACTGGTTCTCTCAAAGGGAGTTGAATATGAGACAGCGGAGATGGTTAGAGTTTATAGCCGCTTATAATTTTGGGATTGAATGTACACCAGGGAATGGCAACAAGGTGGTAGATGCACTTAGCCAGAAAAATTAGAATGTCGTGTTGGGAATGATTGCTGATTGGAAAGACTTGGAAGCACCAGCAGATTGCAGGGTGTAGTGGAGATCCGAGGCGGGGTCTAGTGGGAATACAATTGTATTATCTTACTTGGATGTTCGATCGGTATTGATCGAACAGATTGCTTTTAAGCAGATGGAGGATCCAATTTTAGCTGAACGTATTAGGAAGCTTAAGGAAGGAACCAAGAGAAGTGACTTGAGAGATTTTAGTCTTGACTAGAATGGTGATTGAGAAAGAAAGGAAGATTATGAGTCTCGAGTGTAGGAAACATAAGGAAAATAGTCTTAGCAGAATTCCATCGTTCAAAGTTCACTATGCATTCTGGAGTTACCATGATCTATTAGGATATGGAAAGGAGTTTCATCTGGGAAGGTATGAAGTAGGATATTGGCTATTGTGTGAAGCAGTGCTTAAATTACAAGTAGGCAAAGGCCGAACACCGAAAGTTAAGTGGTTTGCTTATGTCGTTAGATATTCCAGTTTGGAAGTGGGATTCTATTTCTATGGACTTCAACGACGAGCTGCCAAGGTCGACATAGAAAATGAAAGTATACGGGTAATAGTGGACAGATTGACAAAGAGTGCCCATGTCATTCCGGTTAGGTCAACCAGGTCGTCACCAATCTTAGCGAGGTTATTCATGAAGAATGTGTGTAGACTGCGCGTGATACATAGCAATATAGTTAGTGACAGAGATTACTTGTTCACCAACGAGTTCTTGGAGAGTCTACAGGAAGTTTTGGGAACCAAGCTTAGGATGAGCACTGCTTACCATCCGTAGACTGATGGGAGAATGAAACGAGTTAACTAGACCTTGGAGGACTTGTTAAAGGCAATTGTTCTAGATTTTGGGGGATCATGGGAAGGCCGTCTGCAGTTTGTCGAGTTTTCATATAACAACATTTATCATTTTTGTGTTGGGATGATATCGTTTGAAGCTTTGTATGGGAGGCCATGCAAATCACTCTTGTGTTGGATGGAGAACAGGGGTACTGTAACACCCCATATTTTTATAAAATTATTTAGAATATTTGATTAACAAAACTGAAATAACATGAAGATTAAAAAGTGGGGATTTGATTAAACTAAGGGTAGCCATGCCATGTAAAATGTTAATCAAAATGAAATAACATAATCTAATGTTTTACGAAATGAGTAAAGGCAATATGGGAAATAAGAAAAGCTTATATCCTAAACCTATAGGAATAAAAACTCACATTCATTTTCATTTTACCAAACTAAAAACTCCCAAGGCTGGCCACAATTGTTGTTCTCAAGAGAAGATAAGCTAAGATTCAAGAGAAGGGAGATAATGAACTAAATAAACATCAAATCTCACATCTTAAAAATCTCAAAGCTAAGGTGAATAATTACTATTTTCTTTTGGTTTTCAGTTTATAGATTTGACCCAAAATGTTTTGCAAGTATGTGCCATATTTTTGATGAATATGTGTGTGTGTGTGTGTGTGTGTGTGTGTGTGTGTTTGTGGATTGATTACATACGCTCATGTTAGTTTCTATGGTATGTTTGATATGAAAACCATATTAAATGACATTCAAATGCCTTGAACATTTAAATATAGGTCGAAAATATTATTTTAGAGATAAGTTTCAATTTTCATAATTTTCTAAATTAATGTGGATTTTGTATTAATTTTCTACTGAAGAAATTAATTTATTGGGTTATAAATTATTTATAGCTAAAATAATAATTATTTGGGTTTGAAATTTTTGTTTATTGGAAAACATATTAAAATTTATTTTTTGGGATTATTCCATGTTTTTCCTAAGTGATTTGATGAATATATAAAATTAGGTATGGGACTTAAATGTTTTATATATTTAATTAAGGAGAAGGGGCATCTTATAAAATAAAATGATTATTTAATTTTGAAAAATAATGGCAGCACTTTTTTGAAAAATATTTATTAACCAATGATAATTTTACAAATAAAGGCAAGTTTGTTGAAAAGTTATATCTTTTAAGTTAAAAGCAAATATATCATACTTTTAGTATGTTTCAGCCAATTTTACCATCCAACCTTCCAACCGAGACCTCTCGACAAAGTGGAAAGGCAAGCTCTCGACAAGATCAAAGTTCAATGCATAAGGTATCAAGTATCTTGGTACGTAATGGATTTGAAAGAGTCGAAGGGTTCTTAATCGAAATGTTGGTTGCAAAGGGGTTGAAGTATGTTTGTTTTATAAGTCAATGATCGCCTGCTTCGCTTTCAAATAAGAGCTTTCGACTTGGATGCTGTCGACCAGGTCAAATTTTTAAATAAATATTTTTGAACCTTTCGAAAAATTCGATAGGTTATTGCTACTGTTGTTTTGTCTTGTTTAGCATTGTATTGAACCTTCTGAAAAAGTCGAGAGTTTTATTGCTGTAAAATTAGCCGCTTCTCCATGCTTTTGAAAGAGAGCTTTCGACTTACGTGACTTACCCTTATTTTCTAAATGAAATATAACCAACACTTTCGAAGCCGAGCTTTCAAGAAAGTCGAAAGGTCGCTTCCAATGTAGTCGAATGGTTTTAAAGTATGTTTTCTACTTGTTTTTAATTAAACCTTGTAAGTTTTTGAAAGGTTTAATTCAATGGTTACGAAAAGTTTAATTCAGTTGTTTCGAAAGGTTTAATCCGATGAATTTGAAAGGGTTAGTTCAATGGATTCGAAAGGTTTGAGATGGAAGGTTTCTTGGGTTTTTCTAAGGCAATGTTTTAAAGTGATTTTAAAGAAGGGTGGTCAAAGTTTGGTTGCTTTTGTTTGAATTTAACAAATAAAACACATGTTTCCAAATTTATGTATATTGTAATTTGGAATGTTATGTTTAAATTCAATTTAAAACTTTTCAAAGGTCATTTAAAAGTTAATTATATATTTCTAATTATGATAGTTTAAGATAGTATTTAATCGTGAAAGTTTTATTTTGCTTTCTTTTATTTTTTTTTAAACTAAAACGGTTTATAATATATAAAGGTTTAATTACACTTTCTTTTTAGTGGAAATTAGCCACAAGGATCTTTTTAGCAAGTGCAATTAGTTTCTAGTACACACAATTGAAATAATTATTTTTAAGGACAAAATGCAAAATAAATAGTTTCTAAGGCCCAAATACCTATGAAATTACGTCCTTGAAAGTAATTGGACTGTTGATTTTGTCTTTACAAGTAATTATTCTGTTGACTATGGCCTTGAAATTAATTTCTGTGGGTGTGTGTCCTACAAACTAATTGGACTGCAATGTCTGTCCTTCTAGTGAAATGCCTCTTCTTTTTAAATATCTTATAGTTAGTGAACATATAAAAATAAAATAAAACATATAGTACATTAATTATTTAAAAACATACATATATATAAATAAATATAATTATAAATTCATATTTACATAAATATAGAAACATAATTACTTAGTAAGACAGGGGTTTAAACATAAAATAAATTGTATTAACATTTGTAAGCTAACTAATATATATTATGACATTTGTAGCTTGAGATAATTTACAACTATAAAAGTGGAAACCTATGCTTCTTTAAAAATTTTGAAAATATAATAAAGTGTTTAAGAGAAATCAAGGCTATTTTCATTCACAGTTCAAACATCTATCTTTCTTATTTTCTCTTCTCTTCTAGGTAAAGTAAAAAAAAGACAGAAATAAAATCAAAGGAAATCAAGCAGTAGAATCAAACAAGCAACAATAGTTTTTCAAATCTTTAACTAAGCTTCAAGATCTAATTCAAATTCAACTTCATCCTAAACAAGAATCAACATCAGTTTTCAAGCTTTTAAATCTGAGATAAAATTGGCAACCAAATCCACTTAATACAAAGAAACTAGTTCATATTCAAATTTCAACTCAACATAAACAATTCAGAGACCAAACAGTTTCCAGATCCAAATCAAAACAACTGTTCCTTTGTTCTTTTGCTTTTTATTCTCATGTGAGTAAACAATTGTTTGAAAAGTTTTTTACCTGGTTTTAACTTTGATATATATGACGAAATCTTGTGGTAATACAATGTAAATTGTTTGCAATAATGTTGGCTGTAAATGCATGTTTTGTATATGTTTGTGTATATTTGTCCTGTGTGTCTTCTCTGATTAACACGCTCCCAAATCCATATAAAAATTTATATCTACCAAACGAATTAGTTTAAGGCCAAGATCTTTCAAGGAAAAAGGATTGAAACATGATAATATAAACTGAAAAATGGTTTCAAGATTTTATATTTAGTAAATATTTCAACAATAAAGAATGCAGTGATAATCTAAATATAAGTTAAAATCCAAATAGTTTAATTCTCTGCTTTGATTATCTTATCCGATTCGTATATGAAATTGGTGAATTTTAAAGGTAATATCATGATATTTAAGATTGTAATGTGTGATAATTTGAGTTGATCGGATTGGGCATTTTTGCCTGATTCCGACGAATGGAAAATGGTTTGACGTCGGGCTTTGGTCTGAGGGTACGGGGTAATGAGGTGGTCATCGGAAAATTGGTAGGGAACTTTTCTATGAACGGAGCGGCCAGGGGAAGGTGATCTCGGGTTTGAGTGTGGTTTTTTGTCAAGTGGGTTGTCGAAGTCATCTCGACGACTATGATGCATTGAGCTAGATCGCGAGGCGGGGGATCACGGCATGGAGACTGGTGTTGCTCGAGGAGGAGAGCCGGGGGTTCCAGTTGATGAAATCGTCGACGGTAGGAGGATTTGTCGACCAGAGTTGAATGCCAGTTTGAGTTGTAGTGCTCGATTTTGTTTTTCTTGGTTATCATCGAAGCTGGGTGATTGAGAGGATTGGCGAGGTCAGCGACGACTGGTCTGGGTCTGGAAAGATGGTCGGAGAAGGGTGGAAGCGACGTGCACGTATACGCGTGTACGTTTGTACACTGGGTAGTGTTGGGAATCTGAGGAGAAGAGAATATTGGGTTTGTGCTCGAGTACTTTGTTGTTTGTCTCGAAGTAGAGTGGGAGAGAGAGTGTCACGGGGTAGCTCGGGGAACAATCGATGCGGGCTCGAGTTGTTATTTGAGGAACCTGGTTTTAAGATTTTTAAGAAATCATGTACAGGTTTTAAAAAGCAAGTAACTTAAATTAATTTAAGTTTTCAAAATGTATTAACTAAGTTTTTTAAAAAAAATCAAGGTTAATGTTGAATAAGTTTTCAAATGCCAAATGAAATAAATAAGTTTTCAAAATAAGTTTTTTTCGAAGTTCTAAAAGTTGTTGAAAATGACTAAGTTTGTAAGCAATTTATTAAATCAAGTTTTTAAGTGAATGAGTTTTTCAAAACGTTGTAAACCAAGTTCCAAGTAAAATAAAATCATTTAATAAGATTTTGAAAACAAGATCAAGTTTAATATAAAGGTCAAATGATTTAAAATTTATTTGTTTAAAAGGTAATTATATTAGGTTAATTACGTGATTTATATCCCAAATGTTTTTCAAATGAGTTCAATGATGGAATTAAGTGTAATTAAGGTAAGTATTAATCTTTAATTAATCGAGAAGATCTTAAATGATTTTTGTATAAATAAATTTCAAAACATTTAAAAGATTTAGATGAGTGATTAATTAAGATAAAGGACTTATCTTTAAATTAATTAGGATTGTGATTGATTAAAGATAATTAAATAGTAAATTAATTAAAGGGTAATCATTTAATGAATTAATAAGGGTAAATTAATTTGTGATAATAATCGAAGGGTAATTACTTAATTGAAAGTAATAAATGGATAGTTAATGAGTGTAATTAATTGTAAGGATCATTAACTAGTGATTAAGAGATAATTAAATTAACGTAATTAATTTAAGATGATTGGTTTAATTAATTAAGGAGAGTTAATTACTTGATTAATTTAGTAATTAATCTAAGTAATTAAAGGTCAATTAAATAAAGAGTGACTAATTTATGGAAGAAATTAGTAATTAATTAAATTATTAATGAGATTAATTTAAGGAAATTAATTAATTTAATTAATTAAGAATAATCACTTATTGATTAAGTATAATTACTTAATGTGATTATTAAATTATAACTACTCGAGTAAGTAATTAATGGATAATTACTGAACGTAATTGATAAAAGGGAAATTACTTAATGGAGCAACTAAAGGATAATTACTTAATGAAATTAATTAAATGAGAGTAATTAAGGATTAATTACTAAATGTAATTATTAAAAAATAATTAATTATCGAATATTAATGAATGTTATTAGTTAATGGTAATTAATCAATGTAAGTGATTATAGAAGAATTAATTAATATAATCAATTAAGGATCAATGTAATTAATTATAATTAATTAATAAATGAAGGTAATTAACTAGGATCATTAATTAATGTAATTAATTAGTAGTTAATTAATACATTAATTAATAGTTAATTAATGAGAGTACTTAAAGGATAATTTCGGCAAATGGCTAAGGATAATTAATTTGTGAAATTAATTAAAGGCTAATTGCTTAATGTATTTAAAGGATAATTAATCACGGATGATTAATTAAGATGGATAATCAGCGGACGATTAATTAATTGGGTTGTAATTACATAATGGTTAATTAAGCAGGATTTTAGTAATGGATGTAATTAATTTAATTAATTTAAATTAATTAGAAATGGTGTGACTAATTAACCTTTGCTGATGGATGGTTGAATGATATTGAATGCCTTGGATTATGTGGTACCTCTGATATGTGATATGTTTGCTATGTGTTATGACATACTTTGGTTGAATGGTGATAATGTTGGTTATCTATCTATGAAAATATGAATTATCTATCTGTGTAAATATAGATAATAAATTAAATTATTTTAACTTAAAACAACTCGGCTTTAAAAGACGGCGTTTTGGATTTCGGTGAGACCGGGATTGGATTTCCAAATTTGGATATCCGAAAACCACATCGATCCAAATTAAATGACAGGTCAAGAAATCTCAAATGACAATCGAGATGAAGATCAAAGTGCAAGGGCTATTGCAGTTAATTCTGAGGGTGATTCCAAACGAATGTAACGAGATAGTACCTTCGGTTTCGTTCGAACCCAGAACAAACTTTTATGGATTGAATGCTTTCAGAACATTGTCATTGGAGGATGATGAGCATGCAAGATATGTGTTCTAAATGGTAATCGTAGCCTCAAACCTCATCATCTGGGAATGGCTAAAACAGGGGAGGTGCAGCAAAACTAAGTGGGCAGCACCCAGGTACGATAAGATTAGCACTGTCTAGAGGTCGCTTTTTATTCGGCTGTGTGGGAAGTTGGTCACGACAACTGCTGGGGTTGTCTTATACGAGACTATCCAGTAAGGGATTGTTTCGGTCTTGTGTTGCAGGGGATCGGGTTGGATCCTCGATACGGTGATCTAGGCCACGTACTATGACGGACGGTACCCTAGTAGCCCTGCCATTGTATGGAATCCAGTCTCCAATAAGTGTCGTACGTTTTGATTGTGCCGGACTATGTTGGAACGTGAGATGTAAGCATTCAGTTATTTCTGTATTTCACTTGAAAACCCCAGACACTATTATAATATCACTGGATTTCCTATCACATGTTTTGGTTATCGTAAGGTAAAAACTTTTCCATGTTCATGTTTGGGAAGTCACACGAGATACCTTTTGTTTTCAAAGATTTTCAAAGTTAAGAAACTTTAACCTGTTTACTCACACCAGACCAATGTCTGACCCGGAGTTTATTTTTTGTTTTATTAAACTCTTGGGTATTCAAATTTTTACTAGTAGGCAAGGGATTCAGGTTAGCTCTGACGGGTTTCTGGGATAGATATGGAGTAGGAGGTTTCGGCGTATATAGATATCTAGTGGTTCCACTATGTCGTATCTCTGTGATGGCGTCTGTATTATACAGGAGTTGCATGATAGATAGGTCTTTATAACTGTCTAGTTAGTGATGTATAAGTTGTGTAACTCTGTTAAATGTTGTATGCTATGTAATAGCTATGTGATTAATATATTTTATTCATTCCCTCGTAAGATTCTGATATTGTTTAGTTCTTTCTTTTCTATCCTTTTCTTTTCTTTCTTTTTCTTTTCTATCGCTTCTTTCTAAATAACAATGCTTCTTTCTATGGAGTGAAAGGTGAGTCGTTACATTGTGGTATCAGAGCACTAGGTTGAGTGAATACCTAGGCTTTGGAGTGATTTCTTCTTGAGAGAGGGTACTTGTATTTTTATATATATTTATATTTACCTAATCTATTGGGTTATCTGTTAAGGTTTGCCAACATAAGTTCTTTGATTGAGGGTAGTCGTGTGTGTAGCACGACTACGAATGAACGAAGTCTTAGTGTTGAGGTTGGAAGAATATCTGCCGAGTTTGCAGACCCAGTACCGCCTCGAGTAAGCTTTGCAGCATCTGATTAAGAATTTCATCAATCTTGGAGGATGGTTTTTTAATAAGCTATGATGTCCGTCTTTGTTTACGCTCGTGCGAGCGCATTTTCTAGAGTTTGCATCTATCGGTTGAGCAGAAGCGAGTGATAGTATCTTGGTAACTTTAGGAAGGAGTAGCTGCGTGGTGGGACACAGTAACTATGGATGTTCCCGAAGGTGTCTTCTACTGGAGCATGTTAAGGAAGCTTTGAGGAACCCTTTTTACCTACCGTAGAGAAGACACGACTGCATAAGGATTTTCTGGATCTCAGGCAAGGGAGTTTGTCTACATCGGTGATGAGACTAAGTTCAGCAGGGTGCTTGTGTTTGGTTTTGAGGCCCGAGTTTCTTGAGAAGATGTCTACCATCTTGAAGGATCTTTTAAAGAATTGGTTGATACGGCTTTGAGGATGGAGGAGCTTATGGATAAGAAGTCTTTAGCACTAGTGGCAGCATTGCAGCTCGGAGTTTTCTGTGTGCCGACAGTAAGTCATCTGGGTAAGCAGTGTCCTAGAGGTAGAAGTAGCAGCAGATTGGATTGTCAACTTCTTCTGATTGGCGAGGTGTCCTTGAGGGATTTGACCATGTTTTGGAATTTTGATGGAATGGTTAGACAAGCATAAGCAGTTCTGATTTGTGAAGAGAGAACAATGTCTTTGGAAATTGATTTGGACAGGATCGCAAAAGTGACTTGCGTTAGTTGAGTGTTCTTTTGAGTAATTTTTTGCATGGGATTGAGGCGTCTCAAGAAGAAGTAGGAGTTATCGAAGTGGTCAGAGATTTTTTCGGATGTCTTCGTAGAAGTCAAGGTTTGCCTTAGCATCTGGAGATTGAGTTTTCGTATCGACTTGATTCATGGAGTTATACCGATGGTTCAGCTAGGTAGAAGGAAGACTCCTAGAGAGAGAATTTGGTAAAGCAGCTCAGGACTTCTTGGAGCCTCTGTGTTTTCTCTTTATAGATCTGAGAAATCGTGTTTCTTGGAATGTGGTGGACAAGTCCGTGTTCGTGTTCATCGATGGCATTCTCATCTTCTCCAGATCAGAGTTGAGCATCGAAAGCGAGGTAGCAGCTGTTCTAGAGTGGAAGCAACTGCAGACTCCTATGGGAATTTTTCCAGGATCTGAAGGAGGGTTGTCTAGTGCGCTTGTTTTGGTTATTTTTGGACAAGAGAAGTAATTTTGAAGTCGACTGATGTTTGTGGAGTAGAGCTTGTATTATGGATTTTGGCAGATTTTGTGAGGACTATTTTTATGTGTTGGATCCGGAGATCATCTTGTTCTTGGTCCAGATTTGTTTCGAGAGGCATCTATGAAGGTTGAGTCGACTAAGGAAGGATGAGGGCAGCCCAGGATCGTCAGAAGAGTATGTGGATAAGAGACAAAGGAATTTTAATTTGAAGTTGGCTCCAAGATATGTTGGATCTTCTCGTGTGCTCGATAAGATAAGTTCTTTGGCCTTCAGGTTTGAATTTCCAGTCCGGATCGCTGGAATTCATAAAGTATTTCACCTATCCCTAAAGGAGTACGTGTATATTCCATCACTGGTTGTGGAACCAGCAGTTCAGGAGGATTTGGAAGTTGAGCCGGACTTGATTGTGGTCAGATATCCTGTTCAGATTGTAGATCGAGATGAGTAGGAGCTCTGGCGTTAGTAGTGTAGCGAGTTAGATGTCAGCAGTGTGAGTATCCCAGTGTTTGTACCTGGGAAACTCTTGATTTTTTTGGAAAGGCCTATCCTGAATTGTGTCAGGATAGTTAGTTTGTTTGCTTTTTAAAATAAAATGGCTGCTATGGTTGTTAGTGTATAGCTGATATTTATGCTTTGATGTTTGTAAATAAAACCTTTATTGGATTATTAAATTATCTTTGCTTTTAAATTTCGGGGACGAAATTCTTTTAAGGGTGGAGGAATGTGATACCCGGAATTTTGGGCAATATTTTTTTGATAATACTCATTAATAATCATTTGATTTGGTAATGTTGTTTAATAATTTTCTTTTATAGCTATTTAATTTGACAGCATTGGTTTAATAATCTTCTTTATAATTATTTTGAAAACTTGCAAGTTTAATCTTTTCCAAAACTAATAATATTTAACTGGTAAAAAATTAACTTTCAAAACTAATAAAATTGTTTTCTTTTTATAATGTGTGTATGTGTATATATATAATGTAAATAGGAAGTCTTTGGCTTTAATTTGACAAAAAGATATGTTTTCCAGTTGTAAGTATATACATGTATATATTGTGATTTGAATTTATGTTTTAAAATTCAATATAATAATTTTAAAAACTAATATTAAAACGTTTTCAATTTATAATGTATATATATTTATACTTATTATAAATAGGAAAGCTTTGGTTGTAAAACACATGTTTCCAAATTTATGTATATTGTAATTTGGGAAGTTATGTTTAAATTCAATTTAAAACTTTTCAAAGGCTATTTAAAAGTTAATTATATATTTTTAATTATGATGGTTTAAGATAGTATTTAATAATAAAAGTTTTATTTTGCTTTCTTATAAAATTTCTTAAATTAAAATGGTTTATAACTATATATAAAGGTTTACTTACACTTTTTTTTAAATATCTTATAGTTTGTGAACATATCAAAATAAATGAAACATATAGTACATTAATTTATTTAAAAACATAAGTATATACAAATAAATATAATCATAAAATGTTATTTACATAAATATAAAAACATGATTACTTAGTAAGATAGGGGTTTAAACATAAAATACATTGTATTAACATTTGTAAGCTAATTAATATATATTGTGACATTTATAGCTTGAGATAATTTACAGTTATACAAGTAGCAACCTATCTTCTTTAAAAAATTAATTATATAATAAAGTGTTTAAGAGAAATCGAGGCTATTTTCATTTACAGTTCAAACATCTTTCTTCCTTAATTTCTCTTCTCTTCTAAGTAAACTAAAAAAAAGTGAAACAAAATCAAAGGAAATCAAGTAGTAGAATCAAACATGCAATAATAGTTTTTCAAATCTTCAACTAAGCTTCAAGATCTAATTCAAATTCAACTTCAACATGAACAAGAATCAACATGAATTTTCAAGCTTTTAAACCTAAGATCAAACTAGCAACCAAATCAACTCAAAACAAAGAAGATTAGCTCAGATCCAAATTTCAACTTAACATAAACAATTCAGAGACAAAACAGTTTCTAGATCTAAATCAAAACAACTGTTCCTCTGTTCCTTTGCTTTCTGTTTTTAGGTGAGTAAACAATTGTTTTAAAAGTTTTTAATCTGGTTTTAACTTTGATATATATGACGAAATCTTATGGTAATACAGTGTAAATTGTTTGCAATAATGTTGGCTGTGAATGCATGCTTTGTAAATATGTTATGTCTGTGTATATTTGTGTTGTGTATCTTCTCTGATTAACACGCTCCCAAAACCATATAAAAATTTATATCTACCAAACGAATTATTTTTAGACCAAGATCTTTAAAGGAAAAAGGACTGAAACACGATAATATAAATTTTAAAAATGGTTTCAAGATTTTATATTTAGTAAATATTTCAAAAATAAAGAAATACAGTGATAAGCTAAATATAAGTTAAAGATCAAACAGTTTAATTCTCTGTTTTGATTATCTTATCTGATTCGTATTTGAAACTGGTGAATTTTAAAGGTAATATCATGTTTTTTAACATTGTAATTGTTGTGATAATTTGAGTTGATCGGATTGGGCATTTTGCCAAATAACGACGAACGGAAAATGGTTTAACGTCTGGCTTTTGTCTGAAGGAAGGGGGTAGCAAGGTGGTCATTGGAAAAATGAGTAGGTAATTTTCTAATGAACGGAGCGGCCAAGGGAAGGTGATCTAGGGTTTGATTTTTGTTTTTTGGCAAGTGGGTTGGTGAAGTGATCTTGACGACTATGTTGCATCGGGCTCGATCGCAAGGCGGGGAATCGCAACATGGGGACGTGGTGTTGCTCGGGGAGAAGAGCCGTAGGCACTAGTTGACGAGATCGTCGGCGGTAGGAGGATTTGTCGACCAAAGTGGAATGTCAGTTTGAGTCATAGTGCTCGATTTTGTTTTTCTTGGCAATCATCGAAGCTGGGTGATCGAGAGGATCGGCGAGGTCAGCGGCGATTGGTCTGGGTCTGGAAAGATGGTTGGAGAAGGGTGGAAGCGACGTGCATGTATACGCGTGTACGGTTGTACAGTGGGTAGTGTTGTGAATCGGGGGAGAAGAGAATACTCGGGTTTGTGCTCGAGTCCTTTGCTGTTTGTCTCGAAGTAGAGTGGGAATGAGAGAGTCACATGGCGGCTCGGGGTTCGTCTCGGGGAAGAATCGATGCGGGCTCGAGTTGTTACTTGAGGAACCAAGTTTCAAGATTTTCAAGAAATCATATTCAGGTTTTAGAAAGCAAGTAACTTAAATTAATTTAAGTTTTCAAAATGTATTAACTAAGTTTTTTTTAAAACAAGCATGGTTAATTTTGAACAAGTTTTCAAATGCCAATTGAAATAAATAAGTTTTCAAAATAAGTTTTTTTTCCAAGTTTTAAAAGTTGTTAAAAATGATTAAGTTTGTAAGAAATTTATTAAATCAAGTTTTCAAGTGAACGAGTTTTTCAAAAGGTTATAAACCATGTTCCAAGTAAAATAAAATCATTTAATAAGATTTTGAAAACAAGATCAAGTTTAATATAAAGGTCAAATGATTTAAAATTTATTTGCTTAAAAGGTAATTATATTATGTTAATTATGTGATTTATATCCCAAATTTTTTTCAAATGAGTTGAATTATGTAATTAAGTGTAATTAAGGTAAGTATTAATCGTTAATTAATCGAGAAGATCTCAAATGATTTTTGTATAAATAAATTTCAAAACATTTAAAAGATTTAAATAAGTGATTAATTAAGATAAAGGATTTATCTTTAAATTAATTAGGATTATGATTGAATAAACATAATTAAATAGTAAATTAATTAAAGGATAATCACTTAATGAATTAATAAGGGTAAATTAGTTTTTGATAATAATCAAAAGGTAATTAATTAACTGAAAGTAATTAATGGATAGCTAATGAGTGTAATTAATTGTAAGGATCATTAACTAGTGATTAAAGTTCAATTAAATAAGGAGTGATTAATTAATGGAAGAAATTAGCAATTAATTAAATTATTAATGTGATTAATTTAAGGAAATTAATTGATTAAATTAAATTAAGAATAATCACTTATTGATTAAGTATAATCACTTAATGTGATTATTAAAATATAATTACTAGAGTAAGTTATTAATGAATAATTACTGAATGTAAACGATAAAATTGAAATTACTTCTTGGAGTAATTAAAGGATAATTACTTAATGGAAGTAATTAAAAGAGAGTAATTAAGGACCAATTATAGATATAATTAATTAAAGAATAATTAATTACTGAATATTAATGAATGTTATTAATTAAAGGTAATTAATAAATGTAAGTGATTAAAGAATAACTAATTAATATAATTAATTAAGGATAAATGTAATTAATTATAGTTAATTAATAAATGAAGGTAATTAATTAAGGATCATTAATTAATGTAATGAATTAATAATTAAATAATGAGAGTAATTAAAGGATAATTACCGTAAATGGTTAAGGATAATTAATTTGTGAAATTAATTAAAGGCTAATTACTTAATATAATTAAAGGATAATTAATCAAGGATGATTAATTAAGATGGATAACTAGTGGATGATTAATTAATTGGGTTGTAATTAATTAATGGCTAAGTAAGTAGGATTTCTAGTAATCGATGTAATTAATTCAATCTATTTAAATTAATTAGAAATGGTGTGACTAATTAATCTTTGCTTATGGATGGTTAAATGATATTGAATGCCTTGGATTATGTGGTATCTCCGATGTGTGATATGTTTGCTCTGTGATATGAGATATTTTGGTTGAATGGTGATAATATTCATTATCTATCTGTGAAAATGTGAATTATCTATCTGTGTGTATATAGATAATAAATTAAATCGTTTTAACTTAAAACAACTTGGACTTAAAAGACGATGTTTTGGATTTTGGTAATGCCGGGATTGGATTTCCAAATTTGGATATCCGAAAACCACATCGATCCAAATTATACGATAGGTCGTGAAATCTCAAGTGAAGATCGAGATGAAGATTCAGAGTGCAAGGGTCATTGTCATTAACTCTGAGGGTGATTCCAAAATGAGTGTAACGAGATAGTGTCTTCAGTTTCGTTCGAACCCGGAACGAACTTGTATGGATCGAATGCTTTTAGAACATTATCATTGGAGGACGGTGAGCATTCTAAGATATGTGTTCTAAAAGGTAATCGTAGCCTTAAGCCTCATCAACTGGGAATGGCTAAAACAAGGGAGGTGTAGAAAGGTTAAGTGGGTAGCACCCAAATAGGATAAGATCACCCTTGTCTAGAGGTCCCTTACTATTCGGATGTGTGGGAAGTGGTCGCGACAACTGCTGGGGTTGTCTTATTCGATACTATCGAGTAAGGGATGGTTCCAGTCTTGTGTTACAGGGGATCAGGGTGGACCTCGATACGGTGATTTAGGCCACGTACTGTGACGGGCGGTACCCCAATTGCCTTGCCATTGTATGGAATCCAATCTCCAATAAGTGCCGTACGTTTTGATTGTGGCCAACTATGTTGTAACATGAGATCTAAGCATTCCAGCTATTTCTGTATGTTACTTTAAAACCCTAGACTAACTGGATTTCCTATCAAATGTTTTGGCTATTGTAAGGTAAAAACTTTTCCATGTTTGTGTATGTGAAGTTTTATGAGATACCTTTTGTTTCAAAGGTTTTCAAAGTTAAGCAACTTTAACCCGTTTACTCACACTAGACCCATGTCTGACCCTAAGTTTATTTTCTTTTTTCGTAAACTCTTGGGTACTCAAATTTTTACAAGTAGCCAAGGGATTCAGGTTAGCTTTGACGAGTTTTGGGGGAGATATGGAGCAGGAGGCTTCAGCGTATATAAATATATAGTGGTTCCTTTGTGTTGTATCTCTGTGATGGTGTCCGTATTATACTGGAGTTGTTTAATAGACATGTCTTTATAACCGTCTAGCTGCTGATGTATAAGTTGTGTAACTCTGTTAAATGTTGTATACTATGTAATAGCTATGTGATTAATATATTTTATTCGTTCCATTGTGAGATTCTAATATTGTTTAGTTCTTTCTTTTCTATCTTTCTCTTTTCCATCCCTTCTTTCTAAATAGTGATGCGTCTTTCTATGGAACGAAAGGCGGGTCGTTACAATTCTTATCAACAAGATAGAAAAGATAATCCTAAATTAGGACTTTGGGTAAATATAATATGAATGGGTAAGTTCTATAACTTATAAAGGAGATAAGATAATTTGAAATTTAGACGCTTTGATTAGGTTAGAATCAAAGTGAAATTTAGGAATAAGAGATATAAGATATATCACCCTAATATTAAACTTTGAATTAGTGATATATTTAGAGTAACATTTGTAATTCAAAATAAAGTAAGATTAGAAGTGGATATTTTTGAATAATATTGTTAGTAGGGTAATTGCTGAATGAAAATGTTTAAGTAACAAATACCATGTGAATTAAGTTTCACAATTCGATTATAAGGTATTTGATGGATTTAAGGTTAAGAAATTTGATTTAGAAATGGATAGGTAAATAAATTGAGTAGATAATCACAGAATAAAATAAAAAGGTGTACACTTAGTAAAGTTGTCTTATTAATACATGGATAAGATAAATAATGTGAGCTAAATCAAGACCTTAGGTAAATAAAACTAAGGTTTAAGTTTTATAGCTTATTAATTTGAGATATTAGTAGAATTTCACATTTTTTAAACCCTCTATTTGAAGTAATGACGATTTGAAGTCAGGGATATGTATATATACTCTTAGGAAGTAAATGTGTATTACACAAGTTTAAGTCATATTTGTATGCGTAAGTAATAATGGATTTAGAAGAAAGTAAATGGCTGTGAAATAAACTCGGATTAATAGAAATTTTGAAAAAATGTATTAGGTAAAAATGGATGTGAATATGAACATAAGTTATACGTAGAACATTTTAGCACATAAAATTTGATCTAAGATTTGAATATGGAACTTTGAGATGTTTACACCAATACGAAAAAGGTTATATCACTCGATTCTTTATAGCGAACATTGATGAGAGTTTATGATTATGTACTATAATTTTCTATCATAGTTGAGAGCTACGCAAGGAAAGCAAGGTTTGTGATTGCAAAGTGTGATCAAAGTCCGCACTAGAAAATCGAAATATCAATACTAGTTCGGAAGTAACGTTGCGCATTTGAATAATAGATTGAGTCAAAAATAACATATAGTATGATATTTTGGGTATGCAACATAGTAGTTGGATAGTTATCTTAAATAATAGACACTAAGAGATAAAGGTTAGACTTATGTTTTGGTATGTGTATATATATGGACCTCAGGGTGGTACATGCTCAGGTCAAGGTATGAGTTAAGTGGATGTATTCAATTATACTGATATAGTATTAGTTTATTTATTTTTGAATGTATAGTCTAGTTTGGTAGTTGGATGTATTATCTTCAGTATGCAGTATGCACTAGGATGAGTACGATAGAAGTCTGAATTGATGTATGTATATATAACCTTAAGTACATGATAGGTACTTATGTTGGTATGGAGAATTTTTGTATGTATGCCTGGTATTATTTGTTTTAGTGTTGTTTGATATCAACCTTCTTCTTTTCCATCATCAGTATAAATAAGTCAAAATATTTGAGGATATGACTATGAGATAGATTCCTTTATCTAACTTTCATTTCAAGGACGAAATGCTTTTAAGTAAGAGAGAATGTAATGACCCGTAATTTTACTACTTCAAAAATAAGAGATTTTGTATATTTTTAAATTTAAAAGGAATTTAAAAATTAAATAAATATGTTATATATAATAAATAACTATATACCCTTATAGTTAATAAATTAAAAAGCATAAATTTGGATTTTAGAACAAATCGACAAAAGTTATGTTTTGTTAATAATAAATAAAGGCTTAAATAAATAAATTTAAATATTTATGTCATACGTTAAATCTTATTTAAAACATCTAATAAAGACAATAAAAGTATATTAAAATATTTAAACATATGCTTATAATTGTTTTACAAAAAATATATTTAAAAAAAGTCATATTTTGTCAATGCAACTCCAAAAATTAACAAAAAACAAGTATTTTTAAAGTATAAATCAATTTGAAAAAGAAAGAAATTCATATTAAAATCATTTAGTAATGATAATTAAAATCTAATAAGGTTTGTGAAACATAATTTTAATTGGTTTACAAAGTATCCAAATTTTGTCGTATTTTGTCAGATTTACATACACTATGAAAATAGAGATTTTGATATTAATTAAATATGATTTTTAAATATGAATAGACGTGTTTTAGATTATTTAAAAGAATAAAAAATTTCATTTTAAAATTTGGTTTACACAAATGAATAGCTTAACTAAAACATCAAAATGTGAACGTAACATTTTATCGAAAATCAACGTTTTATCGGCTAAAAGTTGTCGCAAGGTCGTTGCACCTTTAATTTTTTATATATGAACATATATTCAAATAGTATAATTATTATTTAATTCACTAATCAAGTTTACTTTTACTAAACAAGTTTAAAAAATAATTAGCAAAAGTAAACACAAAAGGATAAAACATGTCAAATCAAACCAATCATAATTATTACTTTACTTTTCCTTCTCCTTAAGTGAAAGTGACATAAAATACGATTTGAAATGCGATGTTAAGTGTTGAAAAAAAGTAAGGTTTCTTAAAAAGTAAGTAAACGGCATTTTGGTCATTTTACATAATAATATTTTATTCCAAACTTTTTCCTATAAATAGCCATGCATACTTCTTCCATTTTCACAAAAATCATTATCTTCTTCTTCTTTTAAGCTATTTTAATGGCTTCCCTCTTTAATGGAGGTAGGAGGGTTAAAAATAGTGGAATGTTTAAGCACTAATGCACTTTTTATTCTCTAACCTCTTCTTACTTCATTTCTTCTTCTTCTTTTCTTAAAAATGCCCTTAGGCCATTTGTTTGGAAGTTGATAAGGAGAGGACGTGAGCAGTATGGAAGGGGAAGACTATGGCCAAGAGCAAGAAGGGATGTGGGGTGGTGGCCAAGCACATGGAAAAGATGGAAGAATGTTTAGGTGATTGTTTAGTGAAGCATTGAATTAAATGAATGTAACTAGAAAGTTAAACGTTTTGGTTAAAAGTGAGAAAAGTCTTACTGCTTTTAAAAGATCATATTTTGATTTTGCTATAATAATTATCTTATGACATATGCATGTAGACACCCTTTTAAAATGTTGATATGGATGCTTGGTTATGTTTGTGTTATGTTTGAATAAGTAGCAAATGTTTATGGCTATGATTATTTATCATGTTAGCTTATGTATGGAACATAATTATGTTAGTGATAAACGTTAACTCGGTTATGTTCATTTTGATTTAATAATCCCTTTGGTAATAAGACTGTATTTTAGTGATATGAGATATTTCAATAAAATAAAATAAGTCTCTTTTCAATTAAGGGTAAAATTAAAGTTAAAATAAAAGAGAATTTGAAATATGAAGTGAAATGGATTTGAAAAGGATAGTTAAGTTGAAATTGAATTCGAGATGAATAGCGAAATTGAAATCAATTTTGAAAATTGAATTTGAGAATAATGTTGAGTTGAAGTTTAAATTGAGATTAGATTTGAAATCTAAGTTTTAAATGTGTTTAGTTTGAAGTAAGAATTAAATTGAGTTGAAATTGGAAATTAAAATTTAATACTAAAATAATAGGAATAAAATAATATTATAATATGACAATAGTGAAAATATATTTTAAATACTTTAAAAATTGGAAATATTGATTTAAAATGATTTGTAATGATTTTATAAGTGATAAAATCCAATTTGAATAGATTATTTCAAGTATTGAAAAGTAAGTTAAAACTAGACGCGTCGCGCAGCAGTAGTTCGCAATTTCGAACCGAAAAGTTCAAATGAATGTAAAGAGTGGAATATAGCTCGAAATTCTTCGAGATAAGAAAATTTCAGACTGTTATATCCATATCTTCAAAACGAAGAAAGAAAATCAAGATTTCGTCTTATTGATTTTGAATTAAGTCCAAATCAATTTTTTAGAAAAATTGCGCCAGTGTAGTTAAGTGACCATAACAAGAAATTTGTTTAAATTAACGTTTTTAATTATGGAAAAATGTGGAATAAATTTGACAAATCTATTTGAATGATTTAAAATAAATTTGGATTGAAAAATATGAATCATCGAATGTCTAAAAGTTGATTTAATCAAATAAGCTTATAAAACACTTTACGCAACACTTTTATGCTGCAAATTGTATAACTTTTTGAGTATAAGTTTAAACGGATCGATTTTTTCGGGATTCAATTGTGAATGTTTTCAAAAGGAAAATTAATCGTCTAAAAGATAATTATTATCAATTTCAAAATAAAGTCGATAACCGAGTATGGGGAAACGATTAGTACATTTGTCACAACCGTGAGATCTGGAAAGATAAAACAAGGTGTTTAACCTAGGTTACTGATGGAGCAACAAGTGCCTTGAACTTACCTAGCCTATGCTTTCTTTTCTTCGACGAGGGGTTGAACAAATCGAAAGGAAAGCCCGGATGTTCTTAAATAAAAAGATCGTATTGAGTTTTCCAAATAAAAGAAGATTAGTATTATCCAAAATTTAAGCAATCCCCAAAATGAATGATTTCAATGATTCTATTTACTCAAAAATGTTTGCTAAGATTTACTTTAGTGTTTATCATAAACGATGTCTTAAATAACATTGTTTTTGACCCGCTTAAAAGTTGAGGAATTTTGATAGAGAGTTACATAAGAAAATTTGAGATATTATCCGAAGCGAAAAATTGAATTACTTAGAATTTCTGTACATTAAAAGAAAGAGATTTCGAAATCATCCGAAAAGAATTAAAGTGAAAAGAGACTTAATACATCCTGTATAATCATATTCACTTTTTAACGATAATTGAATTACGACGGAACCAGGGTAGGATTTGGGTGATTCCTATCAAAAAACCCATATGAACCAATATATACATTTGAACGTGAAGACATGTTGAAGATGATGTTTTTTGAAGATAGTGGATCTTCATGGCGTGAGGACTGCTTGTTGACTTGCTATGGGTTGCACCTATTATAGATTATATGTAGCAATGGTCTC
Source organism: Allium cepa (assembly GCA_030765085.1). Lineage (NCBI taxonomy): Eukaryota > Viridiplantae > Streptophyta > Magnoliopsida > Asparagales > Amaryllidaceae > Allium > Allium cepa. Next base: position 690,771,413 of record CM060937.1, on the reverse strand, counting down.
CTCATGTTGGAGATTTTTCATATTGCAAGGACTACTCGCTACTAGTGGTATTAGGAGAGTGCCTTCGTTTTTCCTTTTCCTGGACAACTTGTATGGACGTTTATTTGATTTTGCATTTTTAAAGATTACATACATTGGTTTTTACAAATGTACATCAGTGGTGGTGGGCAGCACAGCTTCTCTTAGCTTAGCACCCTCCTTGAGACGCATGAGCTGAAGGGTTGTATTTTTATGGAAGGCAATTAGTAGTTAATGGAAATGGCAATGTGGTATTCAAAGATGTGATATGTGCTTTGTGATATGTGAAAAGGTAATCGTTGCCTCAAGCCTCATCAAACAAGAAATTATCGAAACAGGATTAGATGCAGCAAGGCTTAGTGGGTCTTTCCCAAGTAGGGTATGGTCATCCCTTTCTAGATATATTTCTTCCCGCTATGACGTTTGGGATGTAAATTAATATGGTGTATTGAAAATGAGCGCTCGGTTAAAGTTTGGTAACGATCGAAAGATGACATATTCGGTACTATTTAGGTTACAAAGCTAGGACAATCTTGTGTTGGTAGAGGTTCCTTTGTGTTGTTCCTCAGGGCATCCATCTAGAGGTGCACCCATTTCGGAAGGTAGATCCTTCACCTTGTCATTTGTATGGAAAACTATTCTCCAATAAGAACCTACGGTTTTATTTGTATTGGCATAATGAATAGCCTCGAAATGCTACATGTGTAACAATTTCGGATAAGATTAACAAGTTTATTTACAAATGTTTTCAAAGAGATGTCATTAGAAATAATATCAAAGGCTTTGATATATAAAAGTGTTTTAGTTATCATAAGGTAAAAAACCCATCAGTGTTTATGTGTGGGCGTGGTCTTATGAGATGATCTTTCTTTTTAAAGGATTTTAGTCAAAGGCTGATATATGACATTGTCATTTATTATTGGGTTTTCTCACGTTGGTTTATCAAGCCCGATTCGGGTATTTTCAATACTCGGGTCAGATCCGAGTAGCTTCAGGTTGGTCGAAGACGGTTGGAGTTTCCAGAGGAGAGCTGGAGATATTCATCTACGTATGGACATATTTTATTATCCATTGTACTTCATTTGTTTTAGTTGATGTTTGTTAGAAATTGTAAGGATAGATGTTTAAAACTGTACAAGCTGAATTTTGGTTAGACTCTGATATATGTAATTAAAAGTTTTCTGCTGTAAAGATATTTTTTTCAATATTATATGTTATTCCATTCATGTGAGATTCCATTCTGTCTATTTTTCATTATTACCCTTCATGTTCCGTATTTTCGTGCAATTTGATTTGGACATGTGTGGTTTATTGTCGATTGAAAGGGTATGGAAGAATGGGTCATGACACATTGGCTTCTTCGATTGCCAAAATCTTCTGATCCCATTCAGTGGAAAGTGAATTCAAGTTATTTATGACCTGGTCCTCTTCAATAATTTTCTTTCCTAATGATATTAATCCGTCTATGATATCCTAAAATCTAAAATACATATCAAAAATAGACTGATTTGGTTTAATTTGAAAAGGTTGAAACTGGTTAGCTAGCATAAATATCTTAGTTTTTTACTTTACTAGTGTCCTCGTGTCTGACTTGTAATGCTCACCAAATTTCATATATATACTTACAAATAGACCTTGATTAAATTCATTTCTATTTAAGGAAAGAAATAAAATGTTTATGGCCTTTGAATTACTGAGTGCTTGTGTCTTTTGGTTTGGTTTCCAAGATGAGCATTCAGTGTAGGGTGTAGTGTACTCACTCTGTGTAATATTCCAAATATCCAAACTATTGGACTGCAAATAAATTTTCATCCTATAGGCCCAATATGCATAATTACTACCATCAAACGGAAGGGTCTAGTATACAAAAGTGTTACTAATGCCATTAGCCATTTATCCTTTTCAAAAATTAAGTTAGAATTTTAGAAAACCAGTGCTGTAGTACAAAATTTTGGAAATAGGGTTGTTTATAACACAATGCGGAATAGATTTTATGGCTATTTGAACACTAGATAGGGGTAGAGTGCATATTTCAACTGTTTAGAACTAATTTATAACTTCAACACTATATGTAATCAAATTGGAAATACAAAACCAATAATCATAGAATAATAAATAGTGAAGTAAACTTCAATAAAGTAAATAATAGTAGGAATTTTATACCGGTTCAGATTAACCAATCATGCATCCAGTCATGAACTACACCATGTAGAATTTCACTCTACCGCTTGCTTTCCACGGGTGGCAAGAACACTTTTCCAATCCTGATTTCACGGGCAAGAAGATACACCCTCTTGATTTCACAAGCTACAGAACACCTTCTCCTTTTCAGAAACAACAATAAATAAGGCAATTAGTCATATCTTCAATAAAGTTTCTTAAAGATTTGGTACAATGCTTCTGTAGACCTCCAATTCCAATATATCATTGAATTATTTGGAGAATAGGATGAAATCAGAGATAGTATGATACGATTCAAGTATAAACCATATGATATAATGTGGTCTGCAAATCCTTAAAGAATCAGACTAAAAAGGTATGGATGTGCAAAGACAACGAATGAATATGCAGTGGATTTCTTTTGCGGAAGTATGGAAGAGAAAGAATATGAGAATGAAGAGAAAATTGACTGAAAAATTTATGTTCTAGGGCCTTTATGTAGTGGTTGAAGATGTGTCTTTTGGTGAAGAGGTGGCGAGAAAATCTAGTGATTTAATTTTTAGAAAATTGAACAAACATGAAGTACGTCAACATAATATAGGATCATATATCGACATATAGGTGATTTTCAAAGAAAAATAGCAACACCAATATGTGGTGAATTTCAAAAAGTTTAGCAAATTTCAGATTTCAAAAGTATCTTTTTTTGTTGATATTTGCGAATCGGTTGAGGTCAGTGGTTGATGATTTTCATGTATAATTGCCATGAGATCCTTAACACGGAACTCAAAAGTCAACCAACTACACATCACTTCAAACACTTCTATCCTCGCAACAATCTTCTTTATTCGTTTTTGTTCTTCCGTAGTTCTGATTAATCTTCTTATATAATCCAACTTCTTCCATGAGTTCCTGTTTATCTCTGTAAATGTCTCCATAATTTATCTAAAATAGCCATACAACTAAGAGATATGTTTGTAGTAATATTTATATGGTTGTTGTCACCAAAAAAAAAAACATAAGTTATTAATATCATGCACAACCAAATCCATAAAATGATTACCTACAAAGGTGATGACATAATTTTATGGTGCCGATGCACATATGCTGCATTTACCATGTTTTAGCAATTTCCGCGGCGTGAAGCCTGATGCTACACTTTTTTTTTCATTCGCTTTTGGGATGCTAACACTACCCACTAAGCAGAAACGCAATGCCAATGTTCATATATAGAAGTTTGCTCTGGGTGTGAACGAAACTGAAAGCACAACTTCTCCTGCATTCATTTTGGAATCATCCTCCGGATTAGTAGAAAATATCCCTTGCACTTCAAAGAACTCCATCTTTGAAACCATCATCAAGATGTCTTCCATTTCAAACGCTTTTGCCAGTTCAAAGTGGTTAACACAACAAATATAGCATCCAACCATATAGCCAATAATTTTTATCCACTATAAAACATTACTAATTAACCAAAAACGTCAATTAAACTGAACAAAATTTGAGTTATCACCGAAGCATTCTAATTTGGTCTAAAGCAGAACGATGTTCGACTTTAGATTAAAAATCAAGCTACAACCTTAGCCAATCAAATTCCATAATATAGATATCATTGTTACGGGTCTAACGGACTGATCGTATTCGGTTAGGATCTTGTATGGGTAAGTTAATGCATTAATAAAATTAACGAATTAAATAATATAAATATATATTAATTACACCATTAATTAATCAATTACCCTAGGCCATCCTAATCACCCTTGTTAAACTATCAGGCCGCCTAAAAAAACCCGACTTCGTGACTTCAATAACTCAACGCTGTCGCTTTCGATTTTCCCCAGCCGTTGCATCTTCGCCAAAGGCAGCCCTGCCTCAAAAAGTCCCAACAACACCAGCCTCAACCTACGATTCACCTCTTCCACCTCAAATGAACCCAAGAATCGCATGCCGTTCAACTCAAGTTTGTCGTCGCTATTCCATCTTCATCCTCAATCGCACCGTCTATTGCCTTCACCTCTCCATGCGAATCAATATTATAGTTGAAATCTTCGCATATCTCGCACTCCTTTGCTCCGATTGATGATGGTCATAGGATGAAGGGTAATTGAAAATGGCGGCTAGGTTATGATTTAGGGTTTTGGGAAAAATGAAAAAGGGTAGGGTCTTTTTATAGACAATCCTCTCCGACAATATTCACTCCCCAAATTCTATGAAGTCCAATCGATGCATGCTCACTATTGTTCCTAACTTAATACCCCTATTCCAAACTCAATGGAACTATAATCGGACATAATTCGATCATATATAGAAGCTAGCTATAAAAATCAAATTATATTATATTATATTCTCCAAATTAATTGTTATGCGTTTCGAGCTCGTAGGACCACACAATATATCTAATCATCACGGAACCCGTCGATATATAAAAATTTATTATTTCGAATATAATGGCACTAGTTTCACCAAAATCCAAGTGAGTGCCCAGAATGAAATTTTAAAGAATTTACAAATTATTTATTCGAACCATTTATTTTCTAAAATTAATTTTTGAAAATGAATCCACCATTGATATATGTTAATTAAAAGGAGTTAAGTAAAGTTATTCAATCTAAAATTAATATTCAATTTGAAATATAATATTTAAAGCAATCCATATATCTAAATTCAAGATTATTAAACCTTAAAAACCCACTATTCTAATATTTAATATTAAATAAATGCTAAAATCTAATGACCAAAACCATGGGTTGTAACATCTTAAAACATTTTTCAAGTTATAAGTTTCACGCAAGCGGATGGAGTATTTTGAACTACGTAAGTGTAGCTTAGTCACTCTCGAATTTTATGTTTGAAAGCTTCTTCATCTATATTACGAACAAATTTGAATGTAGCTAATATTTGTTCGTTATTTTAGTTAAATTGATTCCTCGCTTTTGTCGAACTAGCACCATATTTTCCCATTCAATTCAGGTTTCAATGTTAATAGGTGCTAAGACAGATTTTGGTTTTCTTCTTTGATAAAATTATTATTTGCTTTGGATCATAAAATCCAATGGAATTTTTTAAGGGTTTGCGCATTGTTTCTATATTTTTTATGTAGCTATAAAAAAGGCCCAAGCAAAAACCTTGCAAATTATGTTTCTATTTTCTAAAATAGGAAAAGCGCTAACCAGTTTGCCTTTTTTGATAGACGGTACCGGTTAACTTAGGCTTTTGTACAAGTTATTCGAAATTCAAAAAGAAAATCTCAATTCTTAATTCGTAAGCAGCTATAGCTACTAATTAATTATATTTTAATTAAATTACAGCATTTTCTCACCATTACCTATTTTTCTATAACTTTCACAAGAAAAAGCAGAAAAGTACAAGTCAAATTGCATTTTGTATCAGAAAGTGCAAAATATCTTGCACTTTTTATTTTTTTAGGAATAAAGAACTAATTTTTGTATTCATTGTTGGAGATACTTTACTTAAAACAACATGACAAATAAAGGCCTTTATCTATTTAAATTCACAAAATTGTTAAGCTTCATAAATTTCACCGAAGTCGCATAATTGGTGGACATAAAATTGCATAGAATAATTTGTTGCGTTTGATTTTCAATAAAGTTAACTATCAAATTATACAATAAAAGATTATCAACAACACTAATTTAATTAGTCACAAACCGTCATCAAATTGAATAAATAAGTAAAAATATATTTTTAAATTTTTAGAAATTAAATTAGTATGTTTAAAAAAAAATTCAAACTACGACAACTAATAAGTTATAGTAATATGATAAATTAAATTAACTAAAATGACAAGCCATCAATAGTCGTCAAAAACAAAGTTGACAGAGCTGTTGAAGGCCATTAAAAAGCTCTACTACTATTTTACCCTTTTCTAGTAGTGAAAAGGTTTAAACCTTTCTTTGTCATTTTCGAAGAGTATAAGTTCAACACCTTCATTGAGAATAAGATAAAGGAAATATGAGGGTGTAGTGGCATTAAGTTTCTTTTTTTCAACCTTGTAATTGTAATGAGAAAGCGTATAATTATGGTGCACATATATGACAAAAGTGGTCGTTGGATACACGCCTAGACGTTTGTTAATAAAATAGGAATGAGCGGCATCAAAACACAACGTCTAAATAGCTATCACATCAAATTTTAAGGTCCTTCAACATAAATAGTTAGCTCAGAATAATTTATGTCTTCTTTTATCTAAGAGAAATTCAACTTTGATCTATTATATAAGATATCATATAAATTAGAAACAACATAAGGTGAAAGTTGAGTGTATTTATTAATTTTTGGAAAATTATAAATATTTTTCTTTTGATAAAAATTAACATTATGTTCTTTTTGTAGAAATAAATGAGATGTGTCATGGGTTCCTCTTAAAAAAATTTCACATCATTGGTTTCATTCTGATGTACACACAAATTCACATTAGTGTATGTATCTATGTGTTCCCTTCTAATTTATTTCTTTAAAATACCCCTTTTGTTTTTGGTGAAAACGTTTATGGATAAAAAAAGTGTAATGACCCAAAATTTTCGACCTCGAAAATTCGACATTAGTACGTTTACTGTAGAAGTGCCGAGCAATCGAATGCCGGAAATTTCAGATTATTAGAGAAAAGAAGAAGGAAGAAGAAGAACAGAAAACAACAACATCTCACATTTGTAGCGGATCAAATATAATATCAAATAATAGCATTTACAAAGAAAGATGTAATTTCCAATTTGATAACAATACATCAAAGTACAACCATTACAAATGATGTAACAACCCGCATATTTGTCGATTTTTATATTTAAATATTTTATTTAAATATTTTATCGATACTCGGAATTTAGTCCGAAAAGCTACTTTTTGCATACGGTCTAATTAGGACTCGGGAGCACTCCCATTGAGTTCAAAATGCTATTTGCGACCTTTTTGAGTGTAAGCTTCGATGTGTTTGGAGTTAGTCAAGTTTTGCTTCTTTTTCACTTTGGGTTTGGGTTTGGTCCAGCCCTATGTTTAACTTATACTCAAATCTGAACCACTCTCCCCATTCACTCTCACTTTCTCCTCTTTTCAGTTCTAAAGCATCAATGGTGGGAGAGACGGGAAATTAAAACTCTAAAACCCTAGTTTTCTTTTGCAAATCAAGCTCTAGCTCCAAACTAATAGAAGAACCCATTGGTAGGCTTCTCTTCTTCTTCTCCAAGTCATTCGTTTATCAAATTCAGAAATTCCTAAACCTAATTTAGGATGTTTCTCTTTTTAGCTTAGATTCAGGCTTGATGAGTTGGAATTGAAGAGTGATTGTAATTGTCATTGTTCTATAGCTTCTTCCTCCTTGTTCTTGTGCATAAAGGTGAGATTTTTATCTCACATCTTTTTTTATATCTATCCTTGTGGTTAGGTATGAATTCCTAACATATGTGCATATTCATTTGCTTTTAATTTGAATTGATTTGGTGAATTTTCCAAATTTTTGTGTTTTGGTCCAATTTTATGAAAATCCTTTTATGGACATTTGGACATTGATATTCGGGGTGTATCGAAGAGATTTTAAGGCCGGGTTGTCGCTTGGCGTAAATCCTTAGTCGACATTACTCGTCCGATCGCTTGCGATACGTTTTGGCCACTTTGGCCTAGGCAAATTGTTGCCCAGACCAGGTGACCAGACGTCTGGTGACCAAGTCCAAACGTCTGGTTTGGACCTGGAAAGAAAAATGTATTCACGCATATTATAAAAAAATGCCAGAGACTATTTTCAGACATCTGAAATTCAAATCAAACGTCTGGATAAGTCTCAGACATCTGACTTGATGTTTTAGACGTCTCGGTGTTCTCCGGGTTATTTCCAGAGAACAAAACCAGACGTCTGGCCATGGCTCAGACGTATGTTTTGGCTATTCTAGACGTCTGGGTAGCTTTTTGAACTATTTTTCAGAAAACAAACCCAGACGTCTGGATTCCAAATCAGACGTCTGGAGATGTTTATTTTTGCCTATTCAGGCTGTTTTGTGTGAATTTCCATTATTTCTCGATTTTAGCGATCCTATTAGTCGTTATCACTTATTATCGACTCTGATGACTTCTTTTTATGGATTTTGGAAATATCCATTTCTATGGATTTGGTATCGATTTCTTTGGATTTTTATTCACGTCTTCGGATGTGAATTTTGGTGATTGATTGTTCTACAATCATGTTTGTGATTTGTCGCTTTAAAAATCTAAAGGTTTCAATACTAGTATTAAATATCAAAACCACTTCATCAAAATGGTTTCAACTATATTTTAAATATCAAACTCGTTTATAAAACCGTTTTCCAATCTACTAGTATACACAAACCTTTACCTCACTCGTATGAGAAATCTAATTAAACGGCTTAGTAAAACAAGTGGTGTGCAACGCTTGCGTTTACTTCGTCGGTTAATTCTTGGACTTGTTCGGCTGAAACTCTTGTGACAATTTTCTAGTGGAGATATAGAATTTGTTCGTAAATATTTAAGTTAAGCTAGTGGTTATGCGACATGAAGCTAAGCTCATATATTTACTAGCTTACTGTAATTGACACTTCTTGATGATCATGACGATCAATTTTGTGATTTAGACTAGCAATTGTGCGATGTCTCTTTGTCCACGTGGAGGACAGTAACTCATTTTATTGAGCTTCGTCTCATTTCTTTGTGGGGTAGCTCCTCATGGCCTTCGGACCGTTCGTGTGTCAAAAATTAATGGCTAGCTACCATGAGATAGCTTCTCGTTCGTGTGTCAAAAATTAATGGCTAGTTACCATGGGATAGCTTCTCGTTCATGTATCAAAAATTAATGGCTAGCTACCATGAGATAGCTTCTCGTTCGTGTGATACATATGTTGGTGAGCTTTAATGCTCCCGTTCGTGTGATAGGCCTCCCCCCTTTCTTGTGATTTCTAGATTTCGTGTGTTGAATTCTGGAATTTATGCTTCACCTATTTTTGTGATTTCTATTGATATGATTTATCAATTTTTGTGCATTGGTGAATTCGTGTATCATTGACTTTTGTGATTTCTGGATTTCATGTGTTGAATTCTGGAATTTGTGTTCCACCAATTTTCATGATTTCCATTGATAAGTTTTATCAATATTTGTGCATTGGTGAATTTGTGTGTCATTGACTTTTATGATTGGCATTGATATAATCGTCAATATTTATGGTTTGGTGAACGAAATAAGGAGTATGACATTTCCTTGATTCTTGTGTAGATTATGTGATATTGATTAATCTCTTGTTGATTTTCAATTACTTATATATATCACAGCTTGGCATTGTGATTATTATGTGTTTAGTCATATCTCTTATTCAATATCGTTTCATCTGATATTTATAGTTAGACTGATCCGTTTATTATTTTCTTATTAAATAATACTCGGGTCAGACTGAGATGTTAAAGGTGCTTCAGCTTGACTTCTCACTTGGGATTGATCTATCTGACTTTTGGCTAACTACTTAGATTAGTAGTTCATTTTGTTGTATACACTTGAGATATGGACTCATAGTTGTATTCTTTTGTATAGCACATGTTGCTATTCTTTTGTATTGTTGTGGATCTTTTTGACCATTACTCTGATATACACTTTCATGTGTTATATATATTCATATCTATTTCCGCCTTTGTGATATGAATTATCTGTGACTGATTTGTGTTATGTTTATTTCTATATTTGGTTCCGAAGACCTTTATAGCCACTGTGTAATAGCTTTGAGTTTGTGTCGGTATGTCGGATTTCCTCTTGAGATGAAAAGTTATATTTTTATCTGGCGTATCGGTACTCGCACAAAGCAATTATACAGATGGTCGCTCCTCAACAGCCTTATTCTCCGTGCTAGTCGACAGCATTACTCCGTAGTGTTCTTGGCTAGCGTGGGTATAGAGATGGGGCGTCACAGCTTGGTATCAGAGCCAAACTTTGGAACAATGTAGAATAATTTAACAAGGATCATCGTCCTAAGTCCTTCTTAGGAGTCGTGCCTTAGGATTTAATTCGAGTCTTCGTACTGATTCATCCTATTTTCTTTATGATTCCTTGTTTTGTCTATCAAGATTTCTTGATATTCCTTTTGTGAATAACCTTTTTCTTCTTCTTTATTTCTTTCTAAAGGAAGAGAAATGGTTAGACCTGGCCGTCCCAGCGCCGGTCAATCTAGTGCTCCACCCCAAGATGGAGTTTTTATGACTACCCAACAACTTCTTGACCTTGTCACGAATGCTCAAGCTGCTGGTTCTAATCCGGAACCAACTCACCCTAAATTTGAGTTTGCACGTTTGTGCAATGATTACACCAGCCTGGGTGGGAAGCCATTTAAAGGTTCTGAAACTATTATTGAAGTCCAGGCTTGGTTAAGGACATGCGATCAAATCTTTTCTCGCATGAACCTCATTGATCTTCACCGAGTTCAGGTGGCTTCTAGCATGCTCCAAGAAAGAGCATTGGACTGGTACGAACTTCTTATTTCTGAAATAAATGAAGCGTATCTCACTTGGGAGAAATTCCGAGAGCGCTTCAACTTAAAATTCGTGCCAGAAACTGAGAAGGTGACGTTGGCTCGCCGTTTTATTGACCTTGTTCAAGGTGAATCTTCCGTGGCAGATTATGTCGCATCTTTTGTATCTCTCTCCAAATATGGGGTCGAATACATCAGCACCCCATTGAAGAAAAATCAGAGATTTGTCTATGGCTTAAACAAAAATCTCAAGAAGCCATTACTTCTAAAATTAGAAGTTTCTTTCGACCAACTCATTGATATCGATCTTCGTCTTGAAGAGGCGGATAGGGAAAATGATGTTGAAATGGTGGGTTCCAAACCAAACTTCAACAACAAGAAGAGGCCAAACAATTTCAAGGGTCCTTATCCTAAAAAGAAAGGGAGGTAAGCAACTCCTGCTGCAAAGACCTTTTCCTCTACTGAAGGGAAATGCTTTAACTGTGGTTCCAGAGACCATTTTGCGAACAAGTGTTCAAAGCCTCGTACTTGTCGCTATTGCAAAATCCCGGATCATTATTTATCTTCTTGCCCCAAGCTTCAGGGTAGGAAGGAGGGAAAGCTTAATGTTGCTCAAGCCCCTGGCAACACATCTTGTGGCCAAGGTATTTCTCATTCTATTCTGGATGGTATTATTTTATTTCGTGATCATCCTATTCGAGTTCTTTTTGATACGGGTGCGTCCCATTCTTTTATATCAAAAGAACTTGTTGATAATTTTTCTTTGGATGTTTTGTGTTTAATGACTTCTTTGAGAATTGCGAATTCGGTTGGTGGATCCGCAACAATCAGTTTATTGTGTAAAGATGTCGATATTATTTTGTGTGATTTTTCTTCCGAGCCGATTTGCATGTCATGCGTTATTTAGGCTTTGGAATGATTTTTGGAATGGATTGGCTTAACCGTAATGAAGCTCATATCCTATGCCCTGAGCGGACTATTCATCTTCGACATCCTCAATTTGTTAACAAGATTTCTATTAATCTTAAAGATTCGGATTCCATCTTGGTTGCATCTTTATATTCTTTAAATCCTCAAGATGACGATAATGATGATGAAGAAGATATTATTTCTCTTATTCATGTTGTTCGTGAATTTTTCGACATATTTGAGCCCGTTTTAGGATTACCACCTAAGCGAGCAATTGAGTTCAGAATTAATCTCATTCCTGGAGCTCAACCTAACACTCGTCCTCCTTATCGTATGTCCAATAAAGAAAATGAGGAGATGCGTAAACAATTATCCGAATTGGAGATGAAGCAATTTATTCGCTCTAGTTCCTCGCCTTGGGGAGCTTCGTCTATTTTTGTGAAGAAACCCGATGGTACGCTTAGGCTTTGCGTTGACTACCGCAAGCTTAATGATCTTACTATCAAAAATAAATATCATTTACCTCGGATTGATGATCTATTCGATCAGCTTAGTGGTGCTAGAGTCTTTTCACAATTAGACTTAGCTACTGGTTTTCACCAGCTTCGTATTGCAGAGGATAGTATTCCTTTGACATCGTTCCGTACCCGTTATGGATCTTATGAATGGCTTGTTATGCCATTTGGGTTGACGAATGCCCCAGCTTATTTCGTTGACCTAATGAATCGAGTTTTCAAAGACTTCCTCGATCGATTTGTTCTCATCTTTATTGATGATATTCTTGTGTATTCTAAAACCGATGAGGAACATGAGAAGCATCTTCGGATTGTGTTGGAAACTCTTAGGAGTAATCATTTAAAAGCAAAGTTTTCTAAATGCCACTTTTGGCAATCTCGTGTGAAGTTTCTCGGTCATATTATTTCCGAATTCGGAATTTCCGTGGATCCTTCAAAGATTGAAGCGATTCAAGATTGGAAGAGACCGGAGAGTGTGACGGAGATTCGTAGTTTTTTTGGATTGGCGGGTTATTACCGCCGTTTTATCAAAGACTTTTCTAAGATTGTCGTGCCTCTCACTAGCTTAACGAAGAAAGGTGTTAAATACATTTGGTCGGACAAATGTGAAACTTCTTTTCAAAAATTAAAAGAACTCCTTTCTAATGCTCCTATTCTTATTATTCCCGAGGGGAATCAAGATTTCGTTGTTTATACCGATGCCAGTCGCGTTGGTTTGGGTGTCGTTCTTATGCAAAGAGAACGTGTTATTGCTTATGCTTCTAGGCAATTAAAGCCGGCCGAGACTAGATGTGCCACACATGATTTATAACTCGCAGCTATTGTTTTTGCCCTTCGAATTTGGGGTCATTATCTTTTAGGAGAGAAATTTGTTCTTTATACTGATCATAAGTCCTTGAAGTATTTATTCTCTCAAAAGGAACTTAATTTGTGTCAACAACGTTGGCTCGAGTTCCTTGCTCCTTATGATCTTGATATCCTTTATACTCCCGGTAAGGGTAATCGTGTCGCCGATGCTCTTAGCCATAAACAACAAGCAGTTGTTTCTATGATGATATCCGAATGGAACGATCTCGAGATTCTATCCACTTGTGAAATTCAAGATCGTGTATCCAATTTATGTTCATCTCTTGTTTTATGTAGCCTTGAGGCCCATCCTTCTCTTTTAGACTGCATTCTTGAAGCTCAAGGGCTAGATCCTGAATTGGCTCTTCTTGGCCAAAATATTAAGGATAAGATTGATACTGAAAGTTTGAAAGACTTTGATATCGATTCTCGTGGCGGCGTTCGAAAATTTGGTAGACTTATCGTGCCAAATATTGGGGATCTTCACAAAGATATTTTAGAAGATTCCCATCGTTCTAAATTCACCATTCATCCCGGTAGTAGCAAAATGTATGCGGATATGAAGCGACTTTATTATTGGGAGGGAATGAAACTTGACATCGCTAACTTCGTTAAGCGTTGCATGACTTGCCAACTCGTTAAGGCCGAGCATCAAAGGCCCGGTGGGTTATTGCAACCTTTAGAAATTCCAATTTGGAAGTGGGATCAGATTTCCATGGATTTTATAGACGACCTTCCCCGTTCTCGTTCGGGCCATGATAGCTTATGGGTGATTGTTGATAGACTTACAAAATCCGCCCATTTTATTCCCGTTCGATCTAATCGAACTGTTCCTCTTTTGGCCAAACTCTTTATTAAAGAGATTGTTAAATTACATAGAGTTCCTACTTCTATTGTTACCGACCGTGATCCATTGTTTACTAGTGGATTTTGGAAGAGTCTTCAAAAAGTTTTGGGAACGAAGCTTAATTTTAGCACCGCTTATCATCCCCAGTCCGATGGAAAAACTGAGCGTGTGAATCAAACTCTTGAAGATCTTCTTCGTTCTTGTCTGCTTGATTTCGGTGGAAGTTGGGAAGATCATATTTCCCTTGTTGAATTTTCCCATAATAATAGCTTCCAATCTAGTATTGGTATGGCACCTTTCGATTCACTCTATGGAAGGCCATGCCGATCTCCTTCTTGTTGGCTTGAGGCCGGTGAGAAGCTGGTTTTAGGTCTAGATTTTATTCTTGATTCCACAGGAAAGATTGATCTTATTCGTCATAGGATGAAAGAAGCCCAGAGTAGACAAAAATCCTATGCCGATAACCGGAGAAGGAGATTAGAATTTTCTATGGGAGATCTTGTGTTTGTTCGTGTTTCACCCATGAAAGGTGTTGTACGTTTCAGTCGATCGAGAAAATTAGCGCCTTGATATATTGGGCCATTTACTATCATTGAACGTATTGGTTCCATGGCTTATCGCCTTTTATTACCGGCTCAATTTTCTGCTATCCATGACGTGTTTCACGTTTCTCAACTTCGGAAATGTCTTCGAGATTCCGATTCTATTCTTGAGCTCGGTGTTGTGGAAGAGATTGAAGTTTCGCCTAATTTAACTTATGAGCAACATCCTATTCGTATTATTGCTTCGGAAGTCAAAGGACTTCGAAATAAGGATGTCTCGCTTGTGAAAGTTCAATGGTCTTCAAATTCTAAGGATTGTTCTTGGGAATCTAGTGAGTTCATCGAGCGAACTCATCCGAACTTACTTTCTCGGGCTCTTTGAGGTGAACTTCTTATTTCAAACTTCTTTTGTGTTGAATACGCTTTTATGGTTTTTACTATATATCTTCTTCTTAAATATTGTGAGGACGCAATTTTTTTAAGGAGGGGAGTCTATAACAACCCGCATATTTGTCGATTTTTATATTTAAATATTTTATCGATACTCGAAATTTAGTCCGAAAAGATACTTTTTGCATACGGTCGAATTAGGACTCGGGACCACTCCCATTGAGTTTAAAATGTCGTTTGCGACCTTTTTGAGTATAAGCTTCGATATGTTTGGAGTTAGTCAAGTTTTGCTACTTTTTCACTTTGGGTTTGGGTTTGGTCCTGCCCTATGTTTAACTTATACTCAAATCTGAACCACTCTCCCCATTCACTCTCACTTTCTCCTCTTTTCTGTTCTAAAGCATCAATGGTGGGAGAGATGGGAAATTAAAACTCTAAAACCCTAGTTTTCTTTTGCAAATCAAGCTCTAGCTCCAAACTAATAGAATAACCCATTGGTAGGCTTCTCTTCTTCTTCTCCAACTCATTCTCTTATCAAATTCAAAAATTCCTAAACCTAATTTAGGATGTTTCTCTTTTTATCTTAGAGCCAAGCTTGTTGAGTTGGAATTGAAGGGTGATTGTCATTGTCATTGTTCTATAGCTTCTTCCTCCTTGTTCTTGTGCTTAAAGGTGAGATTTTTATCTCACATCTTTTTCTATATCTATCCTTGTGGTTAGGTATGAATTCCTAACATATGTGCATATTCATTTGCTTTCAATTTGAATTGATTTGGTGAATTTTCCAAATTTTTGTGTTTTGGTCCAATTTTATGAAAATCGTTTTATGGACATTTGGACATTGATATTCGGGGTGTATCGAAGAGCTTTTAAGGTTGGGTTGTCGCTTGGCGTAAATCCTTAGTCGACATTGCTCGTCCGATCGCTTCCGATACGTTGTGGCCACTTTGGCCTAGGCAAATTGTTGCCCAGACCAAGTGACCAGACGTCTGGTGAACAAGTCCATACGTCTAGTTTGGACCTGGAAAGAAAAAATGTATGCACGCATATTATAAAAAAATGCCAGAGACTATTTTCAGACATCTGAAATTCAAATAAGACGTCTGGATAAGTCTCAGAAGTCTGACTTGATGTTTCAGACGTCTGGGTGTTCTCTGGGTTATTTCCAGAGAGCAAAACCAGACGTCTGGCCATGGCTTAGACATCTATTTTGGCTATTCCAGAGGTCTGGGTAGCTTTCTGAACTATTTTTCAGAAAACAAATCCAGACGTCTGGATTCCAAATCAGACATCTGGAGATGTTTATTTTTGCCTATTCAGGCTGTTTTGTGTGAATTTCCATTATTTATCGATTTTAGCGATCCTATCAGTCATTATCACTTATTATCGACTCTGATGACTTCTTTTTATGGATTTTTGGAAATATCAATTTCTATGGATTTGGTATCGATTTCTTTGGATTTTTATTCACGTCTTCGGATGTGAATTTTGGTAATTGATTGTTCTACAATCATTTTTGTGATTTGTCACTTTAAAAATCTAAAGGTTTCAATACTAGTATTAAATATCAAAACCTCTTTATCAAAACGATTTCAACTATATTTTCAATATCAAACTCGTTTATAAAACCGTTTTCCAATCTACTAGTATACACAAACCTTTACCTCACTCGAATGAGAAATCTAATTAAACGGCTTAGTAAAACAAGTGGTATGAAACGCTTGCGTTTACTTCGCCGGTTAATTCTTGGACTTGTTCGGTTGAAACTCTTGTGACAATTTTCTAGTGGAGATATACAATTTGTTCGTAAATATTTAAGTTAAGCTAGTGGTTATGGGACATGAAGCTAAACTCATATATTTACTAGCTTACTGTAATTGACACTTCTTGATGATCATGACGATCATTTTTGTGATTTAGACTAGCAATTGTGCGATGTCTCTTTGTCCACGTGGAGGACAGTAACTCATTTTATTGAGCTTCGTCTCATTTCTTTGTGGGGCAGCTCCCTATGGCCTTCGGGCCATTCGTGTGTCAAAAATTAATGGCTAGCTACCATGAGATAGCTTCTCATTCGTGTGTCAAAAATTAATGGCTAGCTACCATGAGATAGCTTCTCGTTCATATGTCAAAAATTAATGGCTAGCTACCATGAGATAGCTTCTCGTTCGTGTGATACATATGTTGGTGAGCTTTAATGCTCCCGTTCGTGTGATAGGCCTCCCCCCTTTCTTGTGATTTCTGGATTTCGTGTGTTGAATTCTGGAATTTATGCTTCACCTATTTTTGTGATTTCTATTGATATGATTTATCAATTTTTGTGCATTGGTGAATTCGTGTGTCATTGACTTTTGTGATTTCTGGATTTTATGTGTTGAATTCTGGAGTTTGTGTTCCACCAATTTTTGTGATTTCCATTGATAAGTTTTATCAATATTTGTGCATTGGTGAATTTGTGTGTCCATTGACTTTTGTGATTGGCATTGATATAATCGTCAATATTTATGGTTTGGTGAACAAAATAAGGAGTATGACATTTCTTTGATTCTTGTGTAGATTCTGTGATATTGATTAATCTCTTGTTGATTTTCAATTACTTATATATATCGAAGCTTGGCATTGTGATTATTATGTGCTTAGTCATATCTCTTACTCAATATCGTTTCATCTGATATTTATAGTTAGACTGATCTGTTTATTATTTTCTTATTAAATAATACTCGGGTCAGACCGAGATGTTACAGGTGCTTCAGCTTGACTTCTCACTTGGGATTGATCTCTCTGACTTTTGGCTAACTACTTAGATTAGTAGTTTATTTTGTTGTATACTCTTGAGATATGGACTCATAGTTGTATTCTTTTGTATATCACATGTTTCTATTCTTTTGTATTATTGTGGATCTTTTTGACCACTACTCTGATATACACTTTCATGTGTTGTATATATTCATATCTATTTCCGCCTTTGTGATATGAATTATCTGTAACTGATTTGTGTTATGTTTATTTCTATATTTGTTTCCGAAGACCTTTATAGCCACTGTGTAATAGCTTTGAGTTTTTGTCGGTATGTCGGATTTCCTCTTGAGATGAAAATTTATATTTTTATCTGGCGTATCGGTACTCGCACAAAGCAATTATACAGATGGTCGCTCCTCAACAACCTTATTCTCCGTGCTAGTCGACAGCATTACTCCGTAGTGTTCTTGGCTAGCGTGGGTATAGAGGTGGGGCGTCACAAATGACTACAAAGTTATGTCATCCTGTCCCTGACCACTATCAATATAATACTCAAACACATAGCGAAATATACTCCATATATTCCTGCCATCCAACTCGCCTCCTGAGCTTCAGAACGTCCTAACCTGAAAATCTGTAATACTCGATCTTACCCGCCAAGCATTACAATCAAGAAACACCCAGGTCAGGCTGGAAACCAGCATGAGTAAACCCATAAAATTTGAAAATACAGAGTTATAAGACTTATTTGAAAACCTGGGGTAACTCGTACCTCTCAACGAGTTTTTAGCTTGATAAAACCAACACTTGTCTCAAAAACAATTTCTGAGTTCCCTTACTTAGTTTCAATGGTCCTGTTTACTTAAAATAATTCCATTCCAGCCTATTGATTTCATATATCAATCTATAAAGAATTATTGTAGTTTGCAAATCGAATTGGTTTTGGGTATTTACTGATACACGACCCTGGTCTCTTCGAATTCAAATGTTATTTATTTTAGTCAAATTGTTTAAGTTTAAACAATACAATTTATATTCAGGATTTCATATTCACACAACAATCCATCATAGATAGATAACCCACAATATCACAGTTCAACCAAAGTATCTCATATCACAAAGCATCACAACTCACATATCAGAGTTATCAAATAATCTTAGTCATTCAGTATATCTTATTATCTATAAGCAAAATAAATAAATTATACCATTTATAATTTATTAAATTTGCTTTTAAATCCTGCTTGCTTAACATTAATTAATTACAACGTTAATTTATCACTCTTTAACTATCAATCTAGATTAACTATCCATAATTACTTTCACTAAGTAATTATCCCACAATTAATTATCCTCAATTAATTAACCTTTAATAAATTAATCCTTTAATTACTTATATTAAGTAATTATCATTTAATAAATCACATTTAGTAATTACCTATTAATTACCCACCTACATGACATTTAGTAATTATTTTTTAATTTCAAACTAAATTAATTATCCATAATTACTTTCATTAAGTAATTATCCCATTGGTTAATTATCCTCAATTACTTAACCTTTAATAAATTAATCCTTTAATTACTTATATTAAGTAATTATCATTTAATAAATCACATTTAGTAACTACCCATTAATTACCCACCTTAATTAATGACATTTAGTAATTATTCTTTAATTACTTTCATTACGTATTTATCATTAATTAATTAACCTTTAATAAATTAATCATCTTTTAATTAACTGCCTTAATTAATTAATCACATTGATAAATTAATCCTTTAAATTGATTACACAATTTAGTTAACCTTTTATTAATTATCTTAATAATTAAATTAATTAATTATTCCCTTAATTGATTACATTAATTAATTAAATATTCTTAGTACGCTAACTATTTTATACTTTATTTAATTTCATCATTTAAATCACCTTTAAAAACATATAGGAATTAACCTACTACATAATTACTTTAAACGAACAATTTTAAAACATTTTAAAACTATGAAACTTGTTTAAACTTTCTAATACTTTGTTTTAGGGCTTGGTTTATATTTTCCTTTTGAAACTTATTCATTTTGATAACTTTTAAAACTTGATTACCTCAACTTATAAAATCCCGGGCCAAACCAATGGAATTCCCGAACCAACCCCGTACAACACGCGCATTCGGCTACTTTGAGTCAAACAACGATTGCCACGAGCTAGACCTGAGAAGTCCTCGTCTTCCCCAAATCAAACATCAACTCGGACATCCAATGCACGCGTGCATGTGCATGACCCCCTGACCATCTCCGATTGTCACCGTGACCCTTCGCAAGTCGACGACGACAACCTTAACCTAATCGACCACCCAGAAACCTGAACACCCTGTTGAACAAAATCAAACGAAATCAAACCAATCCGGTTGAAACCTGATCACCTATACCACCCTACTCCACCCAATTCCGATCATCCGAGTTCATGTTGTCCAACCCAAAACCATGCCACGACACGACGAACCTTTCCCCTTCATGCGATCGAGTCTGGTCCACCATCCACGTTGAACGAGCCTCGACAACATTGTTATTCCTATTTGACCATCGAACCTTACTTCTCCCTAGCCCAGCTACTCCGGCAATCAGAAAAATCCCAAACCAATTTCCCATGAACCATGACACTCCGGCCATTCCCAGACCAAATCCCGACGAAAATCTCGTCGCCGTTCATTGACAATCGATGAAAATTTTGAATCTGATCAACCCAGAAAATCTCAACATATACAATCCTAAAAATCTTGAATTAACAATCAAACTTCATAATTTTCCATCACGAATCCATTCGTGAAATCCAAACATGAAATCATAATCATAGATTGTTGACTCATGTAAAATCCTTACTGTTATTTCTCATTTTTAAATTAATTACTAAATTAAAATTCCTGAAACCATTTTTAAAATTAATATTACACTGTAACAATCATTTTTCATTCAAAGATCAAAGCTTAATTCTGATTGTAGGAGGAGATATGAATTTTCGAAGGAAATTCTTAAGCTTGAAATACGAACAGAGAATATACATGTACATATTTTTAGACATTTCATAGACATACCATGTGTGTGTATACATACATTCACATCCATACATCTATAGAAACGTCATATACTATACTATTACACAGATCTACCACATGCATTAAAGATTAAAACGTTTTTAGCTTTGAAAAAATTTGGTTACTCACCTGTTATTTTGGAGAAAAGAGAGCTTTTTTTAAACTGGAGGTTGCGTTTGCTCTTAAAACCGGAATTACTTGAATTTGAAACTGCTACTTGATTATAATTGGAAACTGATTTGAGCTTGCCTTAGCTTCAGGTAGCTTGATTGTTGTTGAATTTGTTTCTACGATTTCTTCTCTTTTCTGGTTCGTTACAGGCTTTTGCTTTTGATTTAATTTTCTAGTTTTTTATTTTGAGGGAATGATAGAAGATTTAAAAAGGAGAATGAAGGTGCTTTGAACTGTATAAATCTGGTTTTAAATTCTTAGATTTTATTTACATTGCAATTTTAAAAGAAAAACATGTTATCCACTTGTAAACCCGTTAGCCACTTGTTAAAACAATACATTTTATGTTTAAACCCTTATAAAATATATTTTTCTCAATTACTCTTGTATTGATTTTTAAACTATCTACTTTATTGATTCATGCATAATTTAAAGAAAATGATGTAAAAACCCAATTATACACCTAAAAATAAATATACAAATACACTAGTTTAATATATATCCTTTATTCATATTTATAAAAATCTTTTTAAAGAAATGAAATAAAACTAATTATATACAAAAAAGAATCATATATACATATTATTTTTAAATCCAATTTATTTCTAAGATGTTTTCATTTGAATTTCAAATCCAAATTCTCTTTAAAATCTACTTATATATATTCAAAATAATGCTTATTTTATTTGCTTGGGAAAAAGAGTAAATTTTAGATTATTATAAATAAATTATAAAAGAGGATTATTACATATGTATTTGCCTACAATTCCGAGATATCACATTCCTCCCCTCTTTGAATCTTTTCGTCCCAAAAAAGGAAACGAAACAAGAATTCAATCAAATGCTTATTATTAGTTAAAGTATTATCTGAACATTTTAACTATAAACTCCTTTTATTCAAAAATTTAGAAATACTTTTAAATTTACATAATACTATCAAAATAGCTTTATAAAAAAAATACTTTTTATAACTCGATGTCTGAACAAGTCCATCCTTTTTTCATAGAAATTCTATCATACGTTGATCAGGCCTAGGACTGAAAATCTATAAGTACTTAATAACCCCGTTTTCAACACCCAGTGAAAATACTTGGGAAAACATTTTGTTGAAAATACAAAAAATATTTTTTGAAATAAAGGAAACATTTTTGGTGAGAATGCGCTAGAAACCATCCCTCACTCCATGGTCGTAGTTAACCAGATGGTTATGTTGCTATCCCGGCAAAAATCCATGGATAACTGTAGGCACTCCGCACCCCTCGATTACACTATGGAACCCGCCATAGATCGCAGCTATACCAAGGGTTACGTCGCCATCATGGCAAAAATCCATGTAACTGTAGGCATTAGTACCGTCGAATTTCGCTGCCAAATGAAACTTCACCACTCCTACATAGATCGTAGCTTACATCAGTCGAGTCCTAATATAGCCTTAGGCTCTCACGGCCTCACGACTTCTGCTATGTCTTCATAGATCGCAGTTTACCAATGTTACATTGCCATCAAGGAAAAATCAAACGTAGACCGTTGGCTCATAGCACACACGACTTCCGCTATGGTCCGCAATCGATCGCAGTGACATCGAGTTACACTGTCATCATAGCATAACCCAAATGTCTCTGTAGGCATCAGCGCCCTCGACTTTCGCTACCCACAACACAAAATCCTCAGGAACTTCAATTTGTCCGGACTTCCTCCCAGGATCCAAATTAGATCCTCCCCCTTAAAGCTCAAGGCAGAACCACCCCGTGGATCTCCTATGAAGTTCATTTCAATGGAAGCACCTCTTTCCATAGAGCCAATCTCAAAACATTTTATACTATACACTTACAGTATCTTTCAAATCATACTCTACATGATTACATAAATCTCCTTTACATAAAATCGATATCTCAAATCGATAGTTCCAAACTTGCTTTCCAAATTTCCAAAAAATTTTTTTTCCAAAAATCAAAATCTTTTCCAAAATCCATAGGTTCCAAAAACCTTTTCGAAAATCATTACCATAAAATCATTTTTATACATAGATATATAACTTATCCTTTCCAACTTGCAATTAATCTTTGGATCACTTATATAGATTCCCCTTTTATACTTCAAATATTTTCAAAAACCTTTCTGCTGGCTACAAATTCAACAAGGGGAGATTTATCTTATATAACAGATATATATATATATATTTACTATGCAAAAACAGCATTCAAATTTGAGTTTCTCTTATAAAGTTACTTACTACATCACTTACTTTTCAAAAAAGTGAATTTCAAAAGATATTAATCTTCCATCTTTATTCATATATATTTGTCAAAACATTTTTTCTTTTCAAAAATCATCTTTCATTTATTTCAAAATTTCAATACTAATTTCATTCAAGCACGTATGATGTACATATATCATCCGTACGCAATATCAAATCCGATCGCTCACTCGATCACACAATTTCAGTTCTGAACTAGTATCGTCCGCCCGACTTTCTATTGCGGACTCAGATCTGGTTTCTTAATCAGAAACCGCCATTGTCCTTGCATAACCTAACTATGATAGAAAATTTCCAAAACCAATCCAAAAATCCATATCCAGATTTCGCCGTCGAAAATCAGGTGAAAAATCCCAACTCGGGTCGATATACAATCTCAAAATTCTGCGCTTGAATCTTGATCAAATCATTCTACGAATAGAATAATATACGTACATCCTACGTATTTATCTTAATTGATTATTAGCTAAATCAATATTCTTTCTATTCACCTTCACTTTGATTCTATTCACTTATTCACAATTGCTTCATTCTACTAGATTAATCACCTTAATTATAAACAATTTGCACTTTGACACCATGATTTAGAAAATAGCTTGAAAAGTTTAATATATATATAAAATAGTTCTAAAATAGTTATTAGTTTGTAAAACAGATGTAAAATAGTAATTAGTTTTCAAAATAATTGCAAAATAAGTATAAGATAGTTTGTGTTTTAAAAAGAAAGGTTGTATAGTAAATAGCTAGGAAAATAGATTTAAAACAGTTTATGATAAAACAATTTATTTGAAAATAGTTTTCAAAGTCAAACTGGTCCAATTTCCAAATCTCCCATTCCAATCAATTTCCAATATCCATTTAAATTGATTCAATTCCAATTCAATTCGAATTTACCTTAATTCCTATCCCAAATTCAAATCAATTCCCATTTGAATTTAAACTTATTCAACTTCAATCACAATTTCAATGAATTTAATCAAATTCAGTTTGAGCTAATTTCAATTTCAATCTCAATTTTTAAACCATCTCGAATTATATAAATTCGATTTAAATTTTCAAAATGTTGATTTAATTACTTAAATCAAATTAACCTTTACCTTTAATTTAACAACCAAGTTTTTTTAATAATTTAATTCTGAGCCCAAATTACAAATATTCATTACAAATTACCTTCACTTAACTTATTTCAAAGTTCAACTTAGAGTTCAAAACTTTCTAAATGATTTGATCTTCAGAATCCAATTTATTACTCAAATTTAACTTCGAAACCAATTCTTATCAAATTTTCAGCAAGCTCATTTCTAACATTTAAATCTTTCTGTTCAAAGCAATTTACTTTTCATAAGTTTAGATCTTATTTCTATTTTATTTCATTAATGGATGTATATTACCTCAATCCATTTCTTAATTCATTTAAATAATCAAATTCTCAGTTTTCATAGATTATTAATAACAACAGGATGTTATTAGGATTAACTAAGGTAAATAAGCACCTAAATTATCAAATTTTATTCCTAATTAATTTAATTCAATTTCAAATTTCAATTAATTCCAGTTCAATTCTCAAATAAATAAAGATAATTTTATATTTGATTGTACTGCCACAAAATATTCCATTCATTAGTAGACTACTCACTAGTAGTTCAAACATTACATCCATTTATTCAAAATAAGAGTCTAAAAGAAATCATAAATCTAGATGCCTTCTCTATTACTTAGAGGTTTGGAAAAAATAGAGCCTTAGTATTCACACAAGAATCCTTTCTATGGACTTCCTTCCAAAGGGCAAAGCCCGAACATACGCTTCTCAATAGGATGTCCCCACTTATATCATTTACCACAAAAGGTTTCTGCCCTCCCATCAACCTGGATAACCCTCACGCCTCCCGCAGGACGTTCCACGCCCTTAATCTTCTTCTTCTATCTCTTCGAACAATTTTTAGTGATGTGTCCCATCTTCTTACAATGATAGCAAATAGTCGTCTCGTTGACAGGTTCTACAAGTTTACGCTTCTCCTTTCTCACTTCAGGGAAATGGTTTAGGAAATGTCCTTTCTTATGACGCTTAAAGCACAAGATCTCAGAGCGAAACCTTTGAAATGTATCCTTCAATTCCTCCCTTGTTTTACTACACTTGGCTGCGTAATGACCCTTATTGAAACACCTGTAGCAGGTAACATTATCATAAGGTGCTGGTCCAGCCCTTTCCTTAACCTGTTTCTCGTACTCTTGAATTGCTTCTTCTCGATCCTTACCTGCAACTGCTCTTTGCTCTCTACGTCTAGCCTTCCATTCTTCACTCTTAGCCATCTTCCTATAAAACTAGATTAGTGGAACTCCCAAACCTATATTAGACTTAATTAGTAGAATCCCAACCTATATTCTTATTATCCTATTCAATTTCAACAATCAACTACCAATTTCCATAACATATACTACAAAAAGCTATTGCTTAATATATCAAAATATAAGTTTATAAAAACTACCTTTAAAACCGTTTTAAAATCTTTATATAAGAAAATAACAAACAACCCTCATATATAATACGCTTAACTCATTTTAGGGTATTACTGACCCTATCCTTAATGAGTAACCCACCAGAGCCAAGGTTCTCGCTTAACCTTCAGCTTTGATACCAAAATGTAATGACCCAAAATTTCCGACCTCGAAAATTCGACACTAATACGTTCACTGTGGAAGTGTCGAGCAATCGAACGTCAGAAATTTCAGATTGTTAGAGAAAAGAAGAAGAAGGAAGAAGAAGAATAGAAAATAATAGCATCTCACATTCGCAGCAGATCGAATATAATATCAAATTATAGCATTTACAAAGAAAGCTGTAATTGCCAATTTTATAACAATACATCTGAGTACAACCATTACAAATAGACTAAACAGTTATATCATCCTGTCCCAGGCCACTATCAATATAACACTCAAACACACAGCGGAATATACTCCATACGTTCCTGCCAACACAGCTTGCCTCTTGAGCTCCAGAACGTCCTAACCTGAAGATCTATAATACTTGGTCTGACTCAAGCATTACAATCAAGTAACACCCGGGTCAGGCTAGAAAACAGCGTGAGTAAACTCATAAAATTTGAAAATACAGAGTTATAAGACTTATTTGAAAACTGGGGTAACTCGTACGTCACAATGAGTTTTTAGCTTGATAAAACCAACACTTATCTCCCAAACAATTTCTAAGTACCCTCACTTAGTTTCATTGGTCCAGTTTACTTAAAATTATTCCATTCCAGCCTATTGATTTCACGTATCAATCTATAAAGAATTATTGTAGTTTGCAAATCGAAGTTGTTTAGGGTATTTACTAATACTTGACCCTGATCTCTTCGAATTCAAATGTTATTTGTTTTAGTCAAATTGTTTAAGCTTAAACATTACAATTTATATTTAGGATTTCATATTCACACAACAATCCATCTCAGATAGATAACCCACAATATCACAGTTCAACCAAAGTATCTCATATCACACAGCATCACAACTCACATATCATAAATATCAACTAATCTAAGCATTCAATATATCTTATTGTCTATAAGAAAGATAAATTAATTCTACCATTTCTAATTATTAAATTTTCTTTTAATTCCTACTTACTTAACATTAATTAATTACAACCATAATTTATCATTCTTTAATTATCAATCTAAATTAATTATCCACAATTACTTTCATTAAGTAATTATCCCATTGTTTAATTATCCTCAATTAATTAACCTTTAATAAATTAATCCTTTAATTACTTATATTAAGTAATTATCATTTAATTAATCACATTTAGTAATTACCCATTAAATACCCACCTTAATTAATGACATTTAGTGATTATTCTTTAATTTCAATCTAAATTAATTATCTATAATTACTTTCATTAAGTAATTATCCCATTGGTTAATTATCCTCAATTAATTAACCTTTAAAAAATTAATCCTTTAATTACTTATATTAAGTAATTATCATTTAATAAATCACATTTAGTAATTACCCATTAATTACCCACGTTAATTAATGACATTTAGTAATTATACTTCAATTACTTTCATTAAGTAATTATCATTAATTAATTACATTAAGTAATTAACCTTTAATAAATTAATCATCTTTTATTTAATTTCCTTAATTATTTAATCATATTAATAAATCAATCCTTTAAATTGATTAGACAATTTAATTAAACTTTTATTAATTATCTTGATAATTAAATTAATTAATTATTCCCTTAACTGATTACATTAATCAATTAACCATCCTTAATACACTAAATATTTTATACTTTACTTAATTTCATCATTTAAATCACCTATAAAAACATATATGAATTGACCTACTATATAATTACTTTAAACAAACAATTTCAAAACATTTTAAAACTTTGAAAAAAACTTGTTTAAACTTGCTAATACTTTGTTTTAGAAGTTGGTTTATATTTTCCTTTTGAAACTTATTCATTTTGATAACTGTTAAAACTTGATAACCTCAACTTATAAAATCCTGGGCCAAACCAATGGAATTCCCAAGCTAACCCCACACAACACACGTGCATTCGTCTACTTCGAGTCAAACCACGATTGCTATGTGCCAGACCCGAGAAGTCCTCATCTTCCCCAAATCAAACATCAACCAGGATATCCAATGCATGCGTGCATGTGCATGACCCCCCTGACTATCTTCGATCGTCACTATGATGTCCCGGAAATTTTGGCAATAATTATTTAATAATTTCATTAATAATTATTTTAAAAATGTGAAATGTTGATTTAATAATTTAATTCAAACAGGAATTATCTTTTGAAAATTAATAATTATTTAGTTTGTTAAATGATATTCTTTTCAAAATTTAAAAATATTTAAGTAATAAATTTTTCTTTCTAAACTGATTTAAAAATATTTTATTCATAATGTATAAATGTTTATACATTGTAAATGGAGGATTTGGTTTTAATTTTAGTTTACATTAAATAAAGGATATTTTCTAATTATTATATAAATATATAAATTGCAAATTGATTTGAATTAGTATTGTAAACTTTTCAAAGGTTTGTTTTAAAATATTTCTTATATTTTCATAGATATGAAAGTAAGTATTTATTTGTTTATAAGAATAAATATAGTTTAATTTTTTTTTATAATAAAAGTTTATTTTGTTTTGTTTTGTTTTAAAATTGCTTTTCATTTGGAATAAGATTTAGTTCATTTTTGTTAAAGTATAACATTTGATTTAAAAACTCTTGAATAAAATCTAATTCAACATTTCTTTTTCTTCTTAAAATCTTTCCTTTTGAAATTTTGTTTCATAAAGAATATTATTTTGAAAAATAATTAAACAAGCATTAAAATGTAAGTGTATAGTTTTATAAATAAGTTTATAAGTAAACATTTAAATAGTGTATATGTTATTAATTAAAGGCTAATGTTAATAAACATTTGTAACTTGCTAAAAATAAATTAGTAATGGGTTAAGATAAATTCAAATACATTTATAAATTTAGAAATTGCTTTTAATAATTGAATTGCACATGTGTTAAATTTTTAAACTAAATAGAAGACACTTGTAAACATTTAACATAATAACACAACAAGTGGCAAGCAAATTCATTTTTTGAATTTTAATTATATTGACAATAAAACATAGCTAAAACATTTGGTTAAAAACACATTTTATCATTTGAAATATGAGAATCATATTTCAGTAAATCAAAAACCCCAATACAAACTACAAATCTGCAAAACCTATCTACTCAAATCTGCAAAGCAAACTTCATTATAAAATCTGTAACCATTCTCTTCAAAATCTCAACTGCAAATTGAAGAACAACTTCAAATATGAGAATTAAGAATGGGTCTGCATGCATCATCAACAACAAGAAACTTCAACTTCAAAATGCAAGCCAGGATCAACATGCATTTCAATATACAGTTTCTGGAAAAGGAATCTGCATCTATTTGTTTCTGCATCTTCAAATTAAAAAGTGTAAGCTTCTTATCTTTTAAAAACAGTTTTCTTTAGAAATCAAAATCAAACATAAATTAAAGAACTTATATTTTTATTTACAGAAAGCAAACTGTTTTAAACAAAACTGTTCTGTTTTGCTTTAAAATGAAATAAGTAAACTCACATGCACAAAATTTGTGACATCTGAGTATATGAAGTGAAAGAAATAAAATGATATGGTGATTGCTTATTCATGAATGTTCTGTGTGTATAGGAATGAATATGTTTATATGTTCTGGATTTCTAGAATTTGCATATCTAGTTGGTTGTAAACTGAGATATTCTTAAATGGTAAAGATATATTATTTAAATTGTTGCTGTTAATAAAATTATGTGTAAACAAAGTATGGTTGTTTAGTATAAACTTGGGTTTTGTAAAAGCATGTTTAGTTAATAAGTTAAAATCTAAAATTTGTTACCTCTGGAATAATTACAGCGGTAAGTATTCCAATAAAACAAAAATATCAACATCTTTAATTATTTCAACAAGGTTATAACATGAGTGTATGTTATAAATCAGAAATTTTAAAACAAAACTCCATTTTTTTAAAAATTGCTGTGGGATAAGCATTCTGTTTTGAACAGAGAAAAGAAATTTTAGAGGTATATGATAGGCTAGTGGAGTTTAGGGGTTAAGATACTTACTGTAGTGGAGTTTTGGATGTAAGAATGAAGGGGATTTTGGTGATATTTGATCGGAGAGAGGGAGAAGAGGGGGATTAAGTGTTTCCAGGTTTTCAAAACCCTGGTTTTAAGGGTTGCAATGTTGAAGTTTTGAGGGTCTGCACATTCACTCTGTTGCATCGAGTAGGAGGGGAATTTAGGAGGTTGCAGAAGGGTTGTAGATGGAGCTATAGCCGGAGTTGTAAGTGGTCTGGTGATCGGTGATTTGATTGCAAGACGATTGACAGGTTTGGTATGGTGTTGTTGTGATATTGCAGGTGGCTGTGGTTTTTCCAATTTTTGATCTCAAGTTGATGTGGGGGTTTTCGGTGGTCGTGATCGGGTAAGGAGATGGTCAGTGACTTGTGGAGGTAGGTTGGAGGGGCTGAAGTTCGCCAAGGTGATGGTGCATGTGCAACGTACATATGAAGATTCTGGTGAACTTATTTAGGTATGCAGGGTATTTTGTCTCCAAGCAACCCTCGGGTTTATGTGCATCTGACTCGACGCAAGGGGTTGGGAAACTCGAAGCAAAATAATGTTTTCTCGGGTATATTGAATTACAGGTTTATAAACCTGAAGCTTTGCAGTTTCTAAAATTTTGAATGAAATTTAAATTTTATTGTGGGAATTTGATTTTAGGTGGAAGTTGAAAACTGAATTCAAATAAAGTTAGAAATTCAAAGTTTTTAAAAAAGAAATCTTAAATTTAAACAAGTTTTAAATTCAGTTTTGAATCAAGTTTAAAAACTGTTTCAGGTTTACCTTTAAAACCTGACTTTTAATCCAAAACAGTTTTGCAAGATTTTAAATTATGAACAGATTTAAAAGTTTAAGCAAAACTTAAATTTGTTTTTTAATTCAAGATTAAAAATTGATCAATTGTTTCTTTAGAAACCAGTTTAGGATTCAAAACAGTTTGTAAATAGAAAATAATAATGAACATATTCAGATGTTTAAAAAATAGATTTGAAAATGAAATTTGATTTCAAATAAGTTTAAAACTTGAAAGAATTTATTTTCCATTAGTATTGAATTAAAATATGAAGTGTTAATTTAAATTTGGAAATTTAAATATCAATTTATTTTTCAAAAGCTTAATTTATTTTAATCAAGTAAATTTGTTTAAAACCTTTCTTTATATTTAAGTAATGAATGTTCTTTAAACATTCATTTTATTTTAAGAATTTTACTTATTTAAAATTTGGACAAATGTTTAAATAATTAAACATTTAAATCTTTAATTTTTAAATGAATTGGAATTTGAATTTAATTTAGAAATGTATTGTTTTAATACATTTTAAACTTAAATGAGTCGTTGATAAGTAATTTAATTATTTTGAAAAATATTTAAGATAATTAAGGATTTACTTAATTATTTGATTTTAAATAATGGTTTAGATTAATTTATCAATAAGAAATGATTTATTAATAATTAATCTAATTAAATTTTCTCAAGTATGTGATCATTGAAATGTTGTTAATTAATAAATGGTGATAATTATCTAGGGATAATTTAGTAATTAATTAATGTAATTAATTTTGATAATTAACTAGATTAATTGAATATAATTAATTGTAATTTGTTAAGTATAATTAATTGTTAAAGTAATTAAAGAATTAATTACTTATGGTAATTAATTTTGATATGTGTTTAAGTTAGTTAATTTAGTTTAATTAATTTAAATAAATCATTTGATGATTTTAAGAGTGTAATTACTTAATGTAATTAGTGGAGCAGGATTACTTAGAGAAGTAATAGTGATAATTACTGGAATGTAATTAGTAATTTGGATAATTACTTTAGTAATTAATTAAGGAATTAATTAATGATTAATTATTGGATAATTAATTTGATTAATGAGTAATTAAAGATAGTTAATTACTTAATTGAATATTAATCAAGGTGATTAATAATTAGATTAATTACTAAATGTAATTAATTTTAATTAAGTAATTTATTTAAATATTAGAGATCATTAATTATTATAATTAATGATGTAATTAAGGATTGTTTGATTAATTAATTGTAATTAATTAAGTGATTAATTAATTGTAATTAATTAAGGATAAAATATAATTAATTATAATTAATTAATAAATGAGTAATTAGATGTTAATTACTTATGATTAAGATTAATTAATTTATGAAATTAATTTAATACTAATTACTTATTGTAATTAGTGAATGATTAATCAAAGTGTTTAATCAAGTTAAATACTTAGTGAATAATTAATTAACTGGGTTAATTAATGGATGTTAAGCAGGATTTAAATGAGTAATTAATTTAATTTAATTTAAATTAATTAGAGATGGTTGTAATTAATTTAATTCATTTTAAATTAATTATAATTATTGGTTAGTAAATCATTGCTTATGGATGTTATTGATTGAATGTTTGTGATCTCAGTAATGAGATGGGTCGTATCTATATGATATGAATGTTTGGTTTAAGTACGATGGTTTGTGATGGATTATTTGGTTGTGATGATTATCTGTTTATGGATAATACAGATTGTCTGTTTATGATATGAATGTGATTATCCATTGTGAGATGTAGTTTATCTATCTGTGTGAATTAGATAATAATGAAATGAGTTAATTATTTAAAACCCTTAAGTATAACTTGGGCATTAAGATGGCGTTTGGTTTCGATGAGACCGGAATCGGGTTTCCATATTTGGATATCCGAAAACCACATCGATTCCAATTAAACGTTAGGTCGTTAATCCAAGTGGAGCAAGTGAAGACTCGAGGTGTAAGGGGTATACGTCAGTATAACTCTGTGGGTGATTCGGTAATGAGTTGACGGAATAGTGCTTATAGATTCGAGATGGAGATTTAGAGTGCAAGGGTTATCGTCGTTAACTCTGAGGGTGATTCCAATACGAGTGTAACGATATAATGCCTTCGGTTTCATTCGAACCCGGAACGAACTTGTATGGATTGAATGCTTTCAGAACATCGTCAGGTGGACGATGAGCATTCTAAGTGATATGTCCTATAAAGGTAATCGTAACCTCAAGCCTCATCAACCAGGAATGGCTAAAACAGGGGAGGTGTAGTGTTAACGCTAAAATTTGAACGCTAACACCCCGGTGTATAAAGTGAGATCGTGAAAGCACCACCCGATAACTCGGGAACAAATTATAAGCAGATAATAGTGAAAAAACAGTAAACAACAGCAATTTTATAGTGGTTCGGCTTGAGAGATAGCCTACGTCCACTTTGAATATCTTTATTGACGATTTGATTACAAGTCAATGCAGTTACACTTTGATTACAACACACTTTGAGTTTCAAGTGACTTTGAACAAGTAGCCTAAACTTCAATGTCGATCCAAATCTTTGAACACATGTTTGACATGTTTGATTTCTTCGTGAAGTTTCTTGAAGGTGTTGAAGTAGTTTAGAATGCAGCAGAGTAACGGCGCTTGAAATGAATCAGCCAAAAGTCCCCTTTCTGTTGGAGTTATGGGCGTATTTATAGGCATCTTCGGAGTTAGGTCGTAACTCGTATACGACTCACGATGAGTCGTAACTCGTGTACGACTCATGATGAGTCGTAACTCGTGTACGACTCTTGGTAGGTCACGGCTGATTTACTGGGTTCATGGCTTGGCCCAGAGTTATGCACCCATCTGAATGAATGATACAAGTTCTAAGTCGTTCATGAGTTAACCAAATGCAGTTTCCTTTATGCTAGCATGAGTCGTACACGACTCATCATAGGTCGTAAGTCGTCAGCGATTCTTCTTACTACAGCGTGGTGTTGAACTTGTCTCCAAGTCTTAGGTCGTGAACAACTTATCTTTTGAGCCGTAGATCCTTATCTCGTAGACCTTTAACTCGTAGGTCGTTCAGCCCTTGAATTGTTAGGTCGTGAAGACCTTGAGTCGCACAGTTCTTGAGTCGTTGATCCACTGAGTCGGCCTGTCTCATGAACTGTTAACCCTCTTGAGTCGTTCCATTCCTCTAAGTCGCCTTGAACCTTAACTCGTTAAGTCTTGGCACTTCTTAGGTCGTCCAATCCTTGAGTCGTTAAGCTTATTGAGTCGTTAACCTTATTAAGTCGGCAACCTTGTTAAGTCGGCAACCTTATTAAGTCGGCAACCTTATTAAGTCGGTAAGTCGTGCCACTTGTTAGCTCGTTAACCCGCTTCATCGGTTAGGTCGTTGACTTCGAGTAGAAGATAGGTCGCTCCATTCTCTAAGTCGTATACCGTTTTGGACGGGGCGCTGCCCCGCACCCCGCCGGGGGCGCTGCCCCCTGGACCCCTGCGACCTGACCGGGCAGGTCGATCACCGTAGCGGTGGCGTTGCTCCCGCACCCCCACCTTGGGGGGTTGGCACCCCCCCTGGACCCCCCCTCCGTAGGGGATCTTATCTGAAAAGCCATTCAACAGAACTTGCTTTGTTGGGATGCTGAGTTGACTATTCTTCGAGATGAACTATCATTGGTTTCTCGGTCGATTTTTGATATCACCGCCATGCTGAAAAAGTGGAGTTAACATGTAGCAAGGCTTCGTGGGTAGCACCCACTGGAGAGCAAGATTAATCCCTGTGTAGAGGTCCCTTTTCATTTTGGCTCTGTGGCCAGTTGGATGTACACCAACTGCGGGGTTGTCTTGTTCGGAACTATTCAGTAAGAAATGGGTCCGGCTTTGTGTTGCAGAGGAGTGGGAGTACTCCTCCGTACGGTGATCTAGGCCACGTACTGTGACGGGCGGTACCCCAGTAGCCCTGCCATTGATGGAAACCCATTTTCCCTACGAGACCCTACGGTTTTGATTGTATTACCCACTTTTGTGGCTAGTAGCTGGAATTTAATGAATGTAACAATTTCGGCTATTTCTTATTTACTTGAAAACCCTAGACACTATTATAATATCACTGGATTTCCTATCAAATGTTTTGGTTAGCGTAAGGTAAAAACTTTTCCATGTTTATGTGTGGGAAGTCTTACATGATACCTTTTGTTTTCAAAGGATTTTCTAAAGTTAAGCAACTTTTATCCCCGTTTACTCACACCAGACCCCTGTCTGACCTGAGTGTTTATTTTCTGTTTTATTAAACTCTTGGGTACTCATATTACGTATGAGTAGTCAAGTGATTCAGGATTGCTTTGACGAGTTTCTGGAGGAGATAATGGAGCAGGAGGCTTCAGCATATGTAGTGATTCCGCTGTGTTTGAGTTATATCTGTTTTCTCTGATGTACTTGAATTGTAATTTCTAGACAGAAGTTTATAACTGTCTAGTTTGTGTTGTATTAGCTGTATTACTCTGATGTATATGATACTATGTAAAGTTTTATGTGATATATTATAATTTATTCGATTCCGCTGTGAGATTCTGATGCTGTCTGTTTCTTTCTTTCCTTTCTTTTATCTTTTCTATCCCTTTCTTTCTTCTTAGCGATGCGACTTCCTGGAGTATGGAAGTTGGGTCGCTACAGTCACCATGACCTCCACAAGTCAAAGACGATAACCTCAACCTAATCGACCACCTAGAAACTCAAACCTTCCTGTAGAACAAAATCGAATAAATTCGAACCCATCGGGCTGAAACTCGATCACCTATACCACCCTATGCCATCAAATTCCGATCACCGAATTCACGTCATCCAACCCTAAACCGCGCCATGACACGATGAACCTTTTCCCCCTTATGCAATCGAGTTAAGTCCACCATCCAAGTTGAACGAGCCTCGACAACATTATCGTTCCTATATGACCATCGAACCCTAGTTTTCCTTAGCGCAACAACTCCGTCCATCAGAAAAATCCCAAACCAATTTTCCTACGACCCATGGCACTCCGGCCATCCCCAGACCAAACCCTGAAGAAAATCTCATCGTTGTTCGTCGACAATCGACGAAAATGTCGAATCTGATCAACCCATAAAATCTCAACATATACAATCCTAAAAATATTGAATTAACTATCAAAATTCATAATTTTCCATCATGAATCCATTCACAAAATCCAAACATGAAATCATAATCATAGATTTTTGACTCATGTAAACTCTTTGCTGTTATTTCCCATTTTTAAATTAATTACTAGATTAAAATTCCTGAAACCATTTTTAAAATTAATACTACACTATAACAATCATTTTTCATTCAAAGATCAAAGCTTAATTCTGATTATAAGAGGAGGTATGAATTTTCGAAGGAAATTCTTAAGCCTGAAATATGAACAGAGAATATACATGTACATATTTCCAGACATTTCACAGACATACCAATGTGTGTGTGTGTGTGTGTGTATACACACACATTCACATCCATACATCTATACAAACATTATATACTATACTAATACACAGATCTACGACATGCATTAAAGATTAAAAGGTTCTTAGTTCTGAAAAAATTTGGTTACTCACTTGTTATTTTGAAAAACAGAGAAAGCTTTTTTTAAACTGGAGATTGCTTTTGCTCTTGAGAGTGGAAGTACTTGAATTTGAAACTGCTACTTGATTATAATTGGAAACTAATTTGAACTTGCCTTAGCTTGAAGTAGTTTGATTGTTGTTGAATTTGATTTCACTAATTTTTTCTCTTTTCTGGTTTGTTACAGGCTTTGCTTTTGATTTAATTTTCTAGTTTTTTATTTTGAGAGAATGAAAGAAGATTTAGAAAGGAGAATGAAGGTTCTTTGAATTGTATAATACCTGGCTTTAAACTCTTAGATTTTATTTACATTACAATTTTAAAAGAAAAACATGTTGGTGACTTGTAAATCTATGCTAACACTTGTTATGCGTGATATTCCCTTAACTTACACTTGTTAAAATAATACATTTTATGTTTAAACCCTTATAAAATATATTTTTCTCAATTGCTCTTGTATTAATTTTTAAACCATCTCTTTTATTAGTTCATACATAATTGAAAAGAAAATGATGTCAAAACCAATTATACACCTAAAAATAATTATACAAATATACTAGTTTAATATATATATATATATATATATCCTTTATTTGTATTTATAAAAATCTTTTATAAAAAATGATATAAAACTAATTTTATACTAATAAAAATCATACATACGTATTATTTTTAAATCCAAATTATTTCTAAGATGTTTACATTTGAATTTCAAATCCAAATTCTCTTTAAACTCTACTTATATATATATTCAAATTAATACTTATTTTATTTACTTAGGAAAAAGAATAAATTTTAGATTATTATAAATGATTTATAAAAAAGATTATTACATATTTATTTGCCTAAATTTACAGGATATCATAAAAAGCTATTGTAAATATGTCGTATTCATAAGCATGGTCATCCATGCAAAAATGGAATCATTTTGAAACTTCTGATCGCGTCAAAGTAATAATTCGAACTGACTGTTAAAATAAATATTTTTGTTGATCCATATTAACTTGCAATTTCGAAGAAGGTAAAGTTTATATATGAAACCAAAGTCTGCATAGTTGATCCTGCTAAAGATTATATTGTATTAAAAAAAAGTTTCATCGAGTTTTTTTTACACAAAATGACAATGGGAGTTTTAGAAAGAAAAATAAGAAAATATGTATATCACTCCAATGTATATATGGTTATAGGTGTGAGCATTTTTGATTTGAACCAAATAAACCAATCAAACCAAATATAATTAATTGGTTTGGCTTGGTTTTATTAGTTATTTTGTTGTTTTTGGTTTTGGTTTTGGTTGTGGTTTCTATTTCATATTAGTTCGGCTTATTGGTTGGTTTTTGTTTTAGTATTTGGAAATCAAACAAACCAATTAAACAAAATGAAAGACTTAAATTATTATTACATATCATAACTATTAACTAATATTATTCTTATTTATATTAGCATTTTAACAAAATTATTTTTCTTTTGACTCATGTTAACATATTTAAAAGAGAAGTAGTTAGTTTTTATAAATTACACCATCATCATACATTTGAATATAAATTAGACCAAATTAATTATTTCGGTCTAGTATTATATTAACAACTACATAACTTAGGTTTACTAGTCACCAACCAATCAAACCAACTAAATCCAACCAATTATTTTTAGTTCGGTTGGTTTTGGTTTGGAAAAATACTGGTTTGGTTTAGTTTGGTTTTGTTTTTTGAACGGTTAATTTGGTTTCAATAGTTTTTGTTGGTTTCAAACCAAACCAACCATTTGCCCACCGCTATATACATATACATACATATATACATTTATATGTATGTATATGTATATACGTGTGTGTGTGTATATGTATGTCGCATTATAAACGCCCATTGTGGTCATATTTGGAGGTGTAAATCACCCTACCAAGGGCAAAAATTGGCATTTAGTATCAAATCATTTCTTGCATCATTTTTTAGGAGAAAGAAATAGATTTTGCATAAAAGAACTGTGTAATTTAGACTTGGAAACCAGAATCGGTGCTCTTGACTTATTTTTGGCGCACAATCTTTGGATTTAGATATACAACTGAGCTTTATTGCTTGATTAAACTAATTTTATTTATATCAATTTTTCTATTATAAGTGCTTAAATGATATGATTTCAAATGCTTAGCAACAAATAGTGGTGCTTTAAGTGTATCTCTTATTTGATGCTTTAAAGCCGTGTTTTGATAACTAGATCAAATAGTTAGTCCACCCTTAATCAATTTTAAGTCAAAGTATTTGACCAAAACAGTTAGGTTAATAAAAATAATTATTATTGAACAAAGAAATTTATTTATTGGTTATACAAGCAAAATGTGGACGATATTGGAATTTTGACCAAAATTAGATTCCATAAGTCCTAGTGTGATATAGTTTTGATGAAGACAATTGGTATAAATAGTAGTCACTAACGGGGATTGCTTCTAATCATAAAGTTGGATTTTACCGAAATTATGTAAGCGATAAATTTGACCAATCTATCGCATCACTAGTAAGATGATGTGTGAATGTTAGTATTCGAGTTGTTCAATTTTAATTGCCAACTGAATTTATGTTTATGAGTTGCAAAATCGCAATGTTAAGTCTTTCGAATTACTAACAATTTAATTAGGTTATAATTTTTATAACAAGGAACGCCTACCAAGTCCCTAGAATTAGAAGATGACATAAGAAAAGTCCCTTTCGAAAAAGTCATGAAAATTTGGTCCCTATTTTTAGTTCTTAACTAATTTGTACTACTTTTGTCCTTGATTTCAATGCTGAGCCGATTTTCTAAAAGGGGACAATTTGGTTAAAAAATAACAAAATAGGGATCTAATTTACATGAGTTTATTAGTAAGGACTTTTTATTCATGGGCTTTGAGAATAGGAACCATTGGTCCAAAACCCCTTTTTATAAATTAGTAAAATTAATTAATATTTTTAAAATATTAATTAATTTTAAAATTTTGCCTGATCAGTTTGAATCAAAAAAAATTCTGAATAAAGGTTAAATGGGCCAAGCCCAAATGTTTACAAACTTCGAAACAAGTAGAAATACCATAACCCAAAACTAACAAACACAACACTTGAACCCTAATAAGCCAACCGTCAACATAACACAATCCATCTCATAGAAAATATGAGAAACTCAAAAAGGGAAAATCTCCGAAGCCATTTTCTACTACTTTCTACCAACTTACCTAGCACCGCTAGTCTTACCTCCCTTCCAGTAGGAAAGACAACTGTTAAATCTATCTCTCAACCCTTCAATATCCTTGTTGTAGTCAACCCCACTTCTCATTCGTTCAACACCTTCGTTTAAGTGATTATTTCTCTAATTTGAGAGAAATAGGAAGGATTTAGTAGATCTCTATCATTATGACTCAGATCTGTTAGTTCTCTCTCAAGAGAAGTTTCGCCACCTGAAATCAAATTTCGGTTCAACTGTCTTACATCAGCAACTTTCTATGTAGCTTCGAAGTCTTTTAGAAGAGAATGAAAACACTCTAAATGCTTATTGCCAACTTCTATTCTCTACTCATCGGCTAAAAGAGCAAACTTGGTTTGATCTTTTAGTTTTTTTCCTAAATCTATGGAGGATAACTCTAATGTCTGTCTTGATTAGTATCCATTTCTGCTATCTATTTATATTGCCTTTATTATGAGTTTGAAAGTTTCTTTCTTTCCAAGAATGAAATACTGCAGTAGCTATTAATATGTTAGCATAGTCACTTTCAATAGATCTGGCTTTAAATTTATTGTTGATATGCTGAATTTCTTGCATAAGATCCATCTGACCATTGTTTGGAACACCCAGAATATTTTGAATGCGATTCCATATGAAATAAAAATAACTGCATTCGAAAAATAGATGATTAGCATTTACATTTACCAAGTTGCATAAGGAACAAAGTGAATTATTTATATTGCCCCATTTATACTTTTTATCCCAAGTTGGCAATTTTTTATTTATAGCAAAGTATATGCAAAAAGCCATGTTCGGACAATTCACTTTATTCCGAATAGATTGATGTCAATCAACAGTTGGTATTTATTTCCGATAGTTTCCCAAGTATTTTTAAAAGAAAACTTTCCATTGTTGCTTGCTTTCCATTCCTAGTAGTCACTGTTTGCATAAATATCAAGAGGAATTTAGCAAATATTATGTTTATGAGGGTTAGTAATTGGATGCAATTGTGGTTGCAGCTGATTGTCCTGAATTATCATAGACCTTGTAGCATTACCACTACCGGAGATAATTAAGTTATCCCATCCAAATTTATTAATAAAAGATTCATTCTTAAACCAAGGGTCAAATCATAGACTAGTTTGTTCACCTATCTTAAATTTTCCTTCCAAAAAAGATTTTCTAATATTTCTGAATTTTAAAATTTTCTTCCAAGCATAAGATTGATTATTTTTTGTTAAAACATTCCAAAAATTACCACTTTTAAGTTAGTTAGACCTCATCCGTCCATCCCAAAGAGAATATGTGCTGAGAAAACTCCAAAATAATTTTAAATGACAAGTTAAAATGAGAACATTCATGTTCTAATACCAAAGCCCCTTCTTTTTTAGGTCTATGCACCTTATTCCAACCGATGTTATGATATTTACCCTCCATAAAAAGTCAGCACATCCACTTTCAACTTTTAGATGCAGTTGGGATATGATAAGCTTGTAACCAATACAAAATAATAGCATATACAGCATTTTTATGAGTTTCATTATACTTGCAATTGAAAGTAGTTTGAAAGACCAAGTTTCAGTTCTCTCTTGAATTTTTTCAATAAGCATAGAATAGTCAGAATCTCTAATCTGATTAGTAGAAAAAGGCAAACCCAAATATTTAGTAGGCAGGCTACCCTTTGCAATATTTAAATATTCTAAAATTTCTTTTTTATATCTATTATGTTTATCGATATATGCTTTTCTTTTGCATTCATTAAGAAGAAGGCCTACATTTTTATATAGTCTTTCAAAATTTGTTTTTTTAGATTCTGCTTTAATTCTATTTGCCTTAGTAAAAACCATAAGATATTCTGCATATATAAGATGACTAATATAAGGCTGGATTCTATTAGTTGGAATAATATTACCCTTGATAACTTCAATTTCCATTAAGATTGAAAAATACTCCATGACCATAGTAAACAAATAAGGTGATATGAGTCACCTTGTCTAATACCTCTGTTACTTTTGATAAAACCCTCTGATTTACCTTGAACAAGTATAAAAAAATAGGAGTATTTATGCATTCAAAAATCAAATCACAAAACCTACTTAGGAATTCCATATATTTCATTATATGATAAACAAAATGCCCATTGACTTTATCATAAGCTTTTTGCAAATTCACTTTAATACAAACATTATCCCCATTTTTAGTATTAAAGTTTCGAACCATTTCATGGACTACAAGAGAGTTCTCTTAACTAAGTCTGCCAGGCACAAAAACACTCTGATTTTTTGAAATAAGAAAAGGAAAAAAAAATTCTTCTATTATTTAACAAAGTAGCAATAATTTTATA
The DNA here is from genome assembly GCA_030765085.1 of Allium cepa. NCBI lineage: Eukaryota > Viridiplantae > Streptophyta > Magnoliopsida > Asparagales > Amaryllidaceae > Allium > Allium cepa. Next base: position 690,729,839 of record CM060937.1, on the reverse strand, counting down.
AACGAAATTGCAACATGATATAGGTCTAAAGTCACCAATACGAGTAGCATTTTTATTTTTAGGTACTAAAGTTATAAAAGTATGGTCAATACTTTTAATAATTTTATCTTTATTTATTCATCAATTACATCTAAAACGTTGCTTTTAATGCTGTCGTAGTGATTTTTATAAAAAAATTCTTTAAACCATTAGGACCGACGCTTTTATTATCACCGGCATTAGAAACAACATATTTAACTTCTTCAAAAGAAACTGGAGAAAGTAATATATCGAACGCATTTTCAATTAGGATATTTTTATGAACAATATGAGGAAATTTTTTAACAATGGACTCTGAAAAATATAGTTTATCATAATAATCAACTGCTTCTTTAGCTACTCCATCATAAGCATTAGATAGATTTTATGTATTGTCAATAACATTACCAATGTTATTTATATGTTTCCCATTGCTCATTTAGCATGAAAAAACTTAGTATAATCATTACCAAGAGTCAGCCAAACAACCATAGCCTTTTGTTTAGCATTCACAGTGTTAATATAAAGCTCCGTTGAAAGATTTTTCTAATTAGTAAAGTATTTTTTAACAACATCAACATCCTCTTGATTTTTATCAACAATATCCAGTAAATACTTGCCTTATTTTTTCAATTAGTCTAGCTTATAATTCTTCAAAAAGTTATTTTTACTACATATTTTAAGTTTACTCTTAGCATTTTTCAAAAAAATATTAAACTGATACTATTTAGTACAACTACAAGAAAATTTAAAATATTCTTCCACCAGAGCTTTATAATTATCATCTACAACCCAACCATTCTCAAACGTAAAAGGAGAGACTTTAACCAGAGTCTATATTATGAAAAAGTTTGATAAGTAAAGGAGTATGATCACTAGTATTTTTTTCAAGAGTAGAATATATAAATTTATGAAAAACATTTGAAAAATCTTTGTTAATAAAAACCCTATATAATTTACATTGAATATTTCTTTCCAAACTAGATTTCCATGTAAATTAATTACCACTTATATTTGGTTTTATTAACCTAGATTAAATTAAAAATTTACTCCGTCTAATTTACTTTAAGGGATTTTATCACCCCCATATTTTTCATATGTACATAAAACAGCATTAAAACACCTATAATAAGCCAAGGAAAATTCTAACTTAATTTCAGGGCTTTTAATCTGTACCACGTACCATTTCTTTCACTTTCAAAATTGCTACTTACATATTAGTGATTTAGAAAGAAAAACTACCAATATTTTTGAACTGACGCTCTATAAATTGTTTATCTTTATTAGTATTCAAAATAGTCCAGGTATTGGAATCCCAAACAATAATCCTACCTTTACAACCATAATCATTATTATTAATAGTTTTCCAATTTCTATACTGTTTTAAACATAACTTTTCAAAATTTTCATCATTCAGTTTATTTCCAATCAGGGTTAAAACAGAGGGTTTATAAACATTTAGCATATGTAAAATATCATATTTTTAGAAGAGGAATTCATTCCTCTAACATTCCAAGCAAGAATAGACATAATTAGATATGATAAAACAAAGAAGAAAGCTTAGATTGTGACTGACATAGGAGTTCCCTTACCTCTTCCTTTGTTCTTAACACATTTAGCTTTAAGTCTTGTAGTCATTTCATCTAGTCTAGTTTTATAGAAATGTTCTTCTGTTCAAAAGCTTTCTTCTCTTTATTACCCTTATTCTTACCAACTTCCTTTATTTTTGGGATGTGCATCTCTGAAATATCAAACTAATCAACATCATCCACTATCTTTGTTTCAACTCCAGCACTATTTACAACATCTGGAATTTTAATCAGTGAAATATCAAATTGACTAGTAGTGCGAGGCATGGCTGAGCCAAGATCCTCAACTACTGTAGCATGCTCTGGTAGAGGTGTTGTTTCTATGATCCTATCCAGATCTTGATTCTTGGACTACTGATGGACTTTATTAATAATATTTTAACAATGCCGTCTGTAATTAAACATAAGTATGGAATTGGTGGGGTTTTAGACTCAAAGACCAATATATTCTTTTCACCAACCTCTTTACCACTCTGTATATTTTCCTTTGAAATGTTTTCTTTAATACTATGATGAACTTCCTCTGCTATGACCTTATCCTCTAGATTAGAGAGCTCAATAACATTCTTCCTTTGAGTGAAAATGATACCTTCTTGGTTGATTCGATCACTTTCCCCAAATGATATTATCTGTTTTTGCGGTATTGAAGAATTTCTTGGATCAGAATTTTCAGTTTCTTTTTCTTGACTTTCTTGATTACTAATTTTGGGGATTCATGCTTGTTTAGGACTGCACAGTTCTCTGATGTGGTCGAAGCACTTGCATACACTACACTTCAGTGGAACCCATACATATTCAACTTTGAGTAATTTTTTACCATTATACAAAGAAAGATAAATTTCATTAGCAAGTCCATCATTTGTAGACACATCAACAAAAAGGCGAGCATGATTCAATCTTGTCTTCATAATTATGGCTGCATCCATTTTCACGGATTTTCCTATAATACTAGCCATGACACTAAACGCCAAATGGTCCCAAAGATTTAGATTAACACATGGTAATATTACCCATATCGGCATTATAGTTAATAGATCTCTCTTCATTTTCAGTGATTCAGACCATCTTCTCATTATGATGTGTTTGCCATTATAGAAAATGATCCATTTTTTAGAACTGAGTTGCAATCTTTATATTGTTTGAATTTCACTAGAAATAACCCGTTCTCTCTAGTGTATATTTCAAATTCACCATCCGGCTTCCATACTTGCTAAACATATGATTTGAAATACAAGTAGTATGGTTTGGTACCCGCTACATAAATAAGAACTGAATTGTTCCATGATTCAGTTGCTCTTTTACACATTTCTTTAACTAGGCCATACTTCTTTTTATTAATCTTGATTGGTGCTATATGCACAAGATTGCATTCATTTTCAATTGGTTCTTGAGGCTGATTTGTAACTATATCTACCCATATTTTATGGCCTTGCTCCTTGTTCAGTAGGATGGTTACCAGATTTCTCTATTGTGACATCAGATTTCCCTTTCTTATCTGCGGAATGGTGGTTATCTGATCATCTTTGCCTTTTAGCTAACATTATAGGGAACTGGAGCAACTCTTGACCTATCTTGGCCTCTCTCCTACTTTATTGCCTGGGTTGGACCAATTAAAACCCATCATCATCAATGATGACATCCTTTAAAGATTTTCTTATGTGAGATATCTTAAGTGATCTGAGTTATGAGATGAAATTAGAGAATTTAGAGAAAATTTAGTGAGGAAATATTTTCCCCATGGTTGAGATGAAACCCTGCATCAAACATAAGTTTTTTTTGAATCAATATTTAATAAGGCATGTATATAATCTAATAACTTTTCTTTTACCCACTTTATAATTATTCAAATAGAATCGCAAAATGTTATAATAAGTTTCCATCGTTTCAAGGTCATAATAAGAAATTCAGTACAAAACAATTAAGTTCTCTTGTTATTTTTATTATAATTTTTTTAATATAATTAACTATATATTTTATATCATGCAATTTCAAAGTATTTTTATCAATTCATTTGAAAAAAGTTAGATTACGAATACAAATTAAAAAATCAATCAATATGCTGATAAAATGTAGCACTTATATGTATATATATCATAATTTGAAATAGGGATGTTGAAAGAAAAATTTCACTAAATCTTCAGTAAATAAAAAAACCAAGTGGTAAATGCTTACTAATTTCAGTAAGAAACTTTTGATTATGAATTTCATAATTTTACAAATTTTCCAACAAGATATTTGAGTTTGAACCTTCTGATAGCATATTATTATGATCATCTCAAAACACTGTATAGAAATTTGTTCTCAAAATAATTCTTGGCTTTTGGTTCGAATTATATGGGACACAACAAACTTAACAAGGCAGTAACTTTGGGGAGATACTTGTTTAACTGTTTTTCCATATCTTCTGACTATGTACTTTGCACTACTTTTCACGTCATTTTTATCCATTTTAGTTTTCTCTTTGATATATACATCAATAGTTCTACTATAGTGACGTAATTACTTATTCATGCATCTGTTACATAAATATTTCTTTATACAGAGTGAAAACGGAAGTGACATTTTGCATTTCATTTTATATAGCCTTTCGGTATTGAACTTTTACGTTATATTATGCTTTATCTGCTAATTCAATGCAATTTTTTCCAAAAGTTAATGCAGGATATGATAAATTCGTCAATATATTTCTATATTGGGGTTATCGTGAACCATCTGTTTGTAAATAATACATTATATCCTAAGGTTACATTTGTAATTGTTTGTATTGTTAAACCAATATATTTGCTTTTACATACAGGAACCTTTTACGTATGGCGGGCATGGTACATAAAGAACAATATGGTGAAATGCATCGCTCATTTCATGAAGGCAACCATGAAGGTGAGCTAACCCATTGCAATTACACTGATAAGTTCCTAAAATGTAGAATCTGGAGTGACATAAATCTTCTCAACCGCATCAGAAAAGGCAACCTCATGATTCAAAACCATCACACCATCCATCCCAACAAGCGCACATAACAAGAAACCGACATGATCGTACATAGAAAGAAATTCTTGCAAGTGCAAGACGCGGTACACGAACAAATGCTGAAACCGATGGAATGTTCCATTGCTCATGGCTTCGTGTACGACGTGGTAATAGAAAATGGCAAGACAATATCCACCACATCCAGTAACCTACGTGCATGATGGAAGGAGAACGCGTGGCTAGGTTTAGATGGTCCATTATCTACAGAGAAGTACAAGTTCATAAACATGTGTAATCTTAGTGCGAAGAAGGCTGACATAAACATCCATGTAAAACTATTGGAGATTCAGGACACAAAGCCAGGTTCCATGCTTTCAGCTCTTATGTCGAACTATGACCCACCCAAAAGGAAGTTTCCTCTGGATATAGGGGCACTCCTCCATGGTAGCCCACCACGATCGAACAATGATGGTCTAAGCTTGGGTTCCCTAAAGATGATAATAGGCCTCCACCATATAAAAAGCATCATGGCTTAAAGAAGTTGTGGAAGGTTGTGTTGGAAATAGACTTAATCTTGCAATCAACATTTTTATAGAATCTGGAATATATTTGAAATTGTATGAGAGAATATTTAGGAGATATTTATGGAGAACCGTTAGATTGAGATAGTTTCCAATGTTTATTTGTGATGTGGAATCATATAAATAGAGGTAGATTCACTCATTTTCGATGTAAGAAAAAAATTGTGAACTTTTGTAATAAAGTTTAGTGATAAATTTCTTCTCCTTATTATTAAAAAAAATCCATTTTTTCCCTCTCTGACCTCTTATCTAACTTCTTTAACAATCAAATCTATTTGCTATTGAAGGAAACTTCCAATAAAATGGTATCGGAGCTTGAAGATACTTTTAAAACATGGCGAATAGCGGCGTTCCATTAAAAGTCCCAATGCCCACTAAGACTAATTATAACAACTGGAGTTTAAGGATGATGGCTCTCCTTAGAGCGCACAACGTATAGGAGATAGCCAAGAAAGGCTATATCAAACCTGAGAATGAAGATAGTCTAACTCAAACCAAAGTGAATAGTTTGAGAGACTCATGGAGGAGAGACAATGAGACTTTCTATCTAATCTAACAAGCATTAGATTACGATAATTTTGAGAAAGTTTCAGGATCAACGTCGACCAAACAAGTATGAGAAAAGATTCAAATATCTTACAAAGGATCGAATCAAGTCAAAAAGGTACATCTTCAAACTTTAAGAGGAGATTTTGAAACTGCATATGAAAGAAGATGAACTTGTCTCTGATTACTTCTCAAGAATTTTAACAGTCGTTGATAACCTTAAAAGAAATGGTGAGAAGTAAAATGTTGTAAGAATTATAAAGAAGATTTTTAGATCACTATATCCAAAGTTCAAACATATTATCACCATCATCGAAGTGACAAAAAACTTGGAGGGCATGACTACAAAGGAACTCTCGGTTCATTGCCAGCTTTTGAAAAAAGAAAAAGAAGAAGGAAGAGATTGTGGAGCAAGTACACAAGACATAAATTCATTCAAAAAAAGAAGAAAACAATCAAAACCAATAAAGACGAAGTTGTGGTCAAAAACAAGGAAGAAATCGTGGATATGGACACGGATAAGGTTGGAGACCCAATAATAACTACAACAATGACAATAACAATCAAAAATGAGAAAGTTCAACAAAAGGTCATGGAAGAGGAAATTCAAAGTGCAGGCGTGACAAGTCACGCATCAAATGCTACAATTATGAAAACTTTGGACATTATGCTTATGAATGTATAGCTCCAAAAAACAATAAAATTGAAGAAAATGCCAATTACATTGAAGAAAGAAGTCAAGAAGACGATACTTTACTGCTGGTTTACAAGAAAAATGAAAGAGTTGAGGGTAATCAATGGTATGTAGATAGTGGTGCAAGCAACCATACGTGCGGAAGAAGAAAAATATTTATGGAACTTGATGAATCGATGAAGGGAAACATGGCATTTGGAGATGAATCCAAAATAGAGGTGAAAGGTAAAGGAAATGTTCTCATTTGATTGAAGAATGGAGATCACCAATTCATTTCCAATGTTTACTATGTACCAAACATGAAGGGCAACATCTTGAGCCTAGGGATACTCTTAGAGAAAGGTTATGATATTCAATTAAAAGATAAAATCCTTTCTATAAGGGACGGTGCAAGTAACTACATTGCTAAGGTGTCGATGACAAAAAATAGAATGTTCGTTCTCAACATTCAAAATAATGTTGCACAATGCCTTAAAATGTGGTACAAAGATACATCTTGGCTTCGGCATCTTCGATTTGGGCATCTCATTTTTTATGGGAGTTGCTCTCCAAGAAGAATAACGTAAAAGGATCATCTCGCATCATCCATCCCGATCAAGTGTGTGAAGGATGTCTACTTGGAAAGCAATTTAAAATGAGATTTCCAAAGGAGTAATACTTAAGAGCTAAAAAACCATTGGAACTCATACATATGGATGTGCGCGGTCCGATTAAGCCTAGTTTACTTGGTAAGAGTAAATATATCCTTCTTTTCATTGATGATTTAAAAAAAACATCGGTGTACTTTTTAAAGTAGAAATAAGAGGTATTTGAGAACTTCAAGAAGTTCATAGCCCATGTTGAAAAGGAAAATTGCCTTGCGATTAAAGCCATGAGATCTGACTGTGGTGGAGAGTTCACATCAAAGGAATTCCAGAAGTATTGTGAAGATAAAGGAATCCGACGACAGCTGACTCAAAATTAAGAGGCTGCCAAAGGAGTTTTGGGCTGAAGCAGTTGCATGTGTGGTTTATCTATTAAACCAATCTCCAACAAAAGTGTTTAGGGAAAAACACTACAAGAAGCATGAAATGGAAGGATGCTCGGCATTTCCCATTTGAGAGTGTTTGGATGCATAGCTCATGTACACATACCGGACGAGAAGCGAAGCAAGTTAGATGACAAAAGTTAGTAGTACATTTTTATTGGTTACAACACCAACACCAAAGGCTACAAGCTCTACAATCCTGATAAGGGGAAGATTATCATTAGTCGAGATGTTGTGTTCGATTAAGAAGGAGAATGGGACTCGAGTTTACATAATGAAGACTACAACTTCTTTCCACATTTTGTAGAAGGTGGCATGCAACGATCAAGAATGGGACAATCAAGAGAGGGGCCTACTTCTCCACCAACTTCACCATCCATGAGTTATCAAGAAGACAAAAGCTCAAGTGAAAAGGCTCATTGGTTTAGAAGCCTTCAAGAAATATGTATAAGTTAACCGAAAACCAAGACAATCTTACTCTTTTTTGTCTATTTGCAGATTGTGAGCCCATGAACCTTCAACAAACTTGGTAAAAGAAGATTTGGAGAAATGCTATAGGTGAAGAGATAAAGGCGATCAAGAAAAATGACAGATCGTAGTTAGCTTCACTTCCAAAAGGTCACAAGGAAATCGATGTGAAGTGGATATACAAAATAAAGTAGAACGCTAAAGGAGAAGCTGAAAGGTACATGGCAAGACTGGTGGCAAAAAGCTATAGTCAATGAGCCGACATTGACTATGATGAGGTATTCACTCCAGTCGCTCGATTAGAAACCATTAGACTAATTACTTCATTGGAAGCTTAAAACAATTGGAGATTACATCAAATGGATATGAATTCTGCATTCCTAAATGGAGTTTTTAAAGAAGAAGTTTGCATCGAGCAGCCATAAGGCTATAAAATCAAGGGAGAAGAAGATAAGGTTTGGAAGTTAAGAAAGGTACTTTATGGGTTGAAACAAGCCCCAAGAGCTTCGAATGCTCGGATTGAAAAGTATTTTCAAGAGAGAAACTTCACCAAATATTCATATGAAAATTAACTCTATATCAAAATCCAAAACGATGATACATTGATTGTATAATTGTATGTAGATGACTTGATCTTCATTGGTAGAAATCCAAGTATGTTTAGCGAGTTTAAGAAGGAAAAGACAAAGGAGTTCGAGATGACTGATATTGGGCATATGTCTTACTATCTTGGTACTGAAGTAAAACAAGAAGACAAGGGCATTCTAATCACTCAAGAAGGCTATGCTAAGGAAGTACTAAAGAAGTTCAAGATGGATGACACAAATCCGGTCTGCACGCTAATGGAATGTGGAATCAAGTTGTCAAAACATGAGGAGTGAGAAAAGTTGGATCCAATACTCTTAGGAGCTCAGTTGGAAGCTCGATACTTAACGTGCACAAGACCCGTCATCCTATATGTGGTAGGAGTCATCAGTTGATATATGGAGAACCCAACAGCAAATTATTTGATGGCAGCAAAGAGGATTCTTCATTATGTTAAAGGGAAAACAAACTTTAACTTGTACTACTCTATTTCTGAAAACTACAAGCTTGTTGGATATAGAGATGGTGATTGGAGTGGAGATATGGATGATCAGAAAAGCACAAGAGGCTTCGTGTTCTACATGGGAGACATGGCCTTCACATGAATGTCGAAAAAGTAGTTGATTGTCACTATTTCCACATGCAAAGCGGTGTATGTAGCTCTTACTTCATGTGTTTTCCATCCAATTTGGTTACGAAACTAGTTAAAAGAGTTGAATTTTCCACAAGAGGAGCGACCGTGATTTTCATGGACATTAAGTTAGCAATTGCTTTAGCCAAGAACCTAGTCTTCCATGATTGAAGAAAGCATACTGATACACGCTACCACTACATTAGAGAGTTTTTTCCCAAAAAAGATGTAGAACTAGAGTACATTAAGACACATGATCAACTAGCTGATATCTTCACCAAGCCTCTCAAGCACGAAGATTTTGTTAAGTTGTGGAGTCTGCTTGGAGTAACAAAATCATGTTTAAGGGGGGTGTTGGAAATAAACTTAATTCTGCAACCTATATTTTTCTAGAATCTAAAAAATATTTAAAATTTTATGAGTGAATATTTAGGAGATATTTATGGAGAACCGTTGGATTAAATAATATCCACCGTTTATTTGTAATGTTGACTCATATAAATAGAGCTCGATTCACTGATTTTGGATGTAAGAAAAAAAATATGAACCTTTGTAATAAATTTAGTAATAAAGTTCTTTTCCTTATTATTAAAAAGTCCTTTTTTCCCTCTCCTTCCACTTGTCCATCTTCTTCTACAATCAAATCTATTTGCTATTGAAGAAAACTTACAACAAGTTATTTTTGTTTCTGTAGTCAAACACATGTCGCCAAATACAAATAAGATAAGGAAACTAATTAGGCAATTGAAAACCCTTCAAAGTAAAGTGACCGCAAAAGAGAGTATTGCATGTTTCGAGGTTCTTGATCAGGAAGATCGGGATTTTCAAAGATGTTTCAGGGTTTTGCATAATCTGTTTACTGAGTATAAGTTAGACGATGCAAGGTTTAAAATTGCTAGAAAGTTGGAGTATGGTGGAAATGAGTAACGCATTCAATTTATAGCATGTAAACGAGTTGCACTGCCAGGGCTTGAGATGAATAAGAATAAGAGTGTTTAGGATAGTTTGCACATGGATTTTGGTCAGTATAATATGAAGACCGATATCACAATTAAACTGAATTCGAATGCAGCTATGGTTATATGCGCCTCTATTAAGGATGGAGAGTAACGTTGATCAGAGCAATAATAATCATTGAGTTGATAAAGCTGCTAAAGGGGCACAAAATTATGGGTTTTCTTGGTTTGGATGTTCTAATCTGATGGGAAATTGGAATGGCTTGAAAGATTGGTCATGGTCTGAATATGGTTGATAAAAAAAATCAGAGATTCTGCAGTTTCTGGTGTCATTTTTATCTTTCTTGGCTTCTTTGTTTGAAACTTTCATTTAGGGGTGCTGGGAATATATATCGAAGGAATAAACTTTGTTTTCTATTTAAAGTGGAAGAAACTTTGTTTTCTGGTTAAAGTTGAATTGAATTTTTGCTTTGATTTTCATGATATTTCATTTTATCTTTTGCGTCAGTTTTCTTAGGGATTCCTTGTTATCGTTTGCTTTCGCTTATGAAATCTAACGGTACAGACAAAATTGGTTGTTATGTATAACTTGAGATTGAATCACTATTTATCACTAAACCGTCCTCATGAGGCAGCTAATCAAAACGTTTTTATAGAAATTTTTGCAAAAAATCTTCTGACTAAGTAAGAGAATGAACTTTTTATTGAAATCTCCGTATTTTCATTGACTTGGCGCACTGGAACAGGGGAAATTAGGTCTAGGTGATCTTTTCTAATATAATTTTGATGTAAAATGACAGAATAGCATTATTTAATTGAACGACTAAAGTCATTTCTCCAATAATCCAAATCAAGCATTAATACCTTTTTCGTCGTTGTGTAGAACTACAACTCATAATTAACTATGGTTTAAACAAAATAAACCAATCCAATCAAATTAATTGGATTGGTTGAATCGGTTTTTTTTGTTAACTTCATGTGTTTTTGTTTTGTATATTCAATTATTTTGTTTTTAGATTATTTTCGATCTTCAATATTTTTTCAAACTTCAACTAGTTATTAAAAATGCAACATTAATCAAAATTCATATTGTTAATTTAAAAAAGGTTTTTTCTTTCAATTTATGTTTTGTTTGTAGAAGAAAAATAATTCACTTTTAAATTTATAACATCATTACATTTTTCTATAAATATGGACCAAACTAACTGTTTTATTAATGTTTTGTGGTAGGAACAAGACAATATAACTCATTCAAATACAAATCAAAAAAACATTATAAGAGAAACAGGGACTTTCGACGGCTCATAGCCATCGGGCAGCCTTTCTCGAGCTGTTAGAAATGAAATTGGAATACGGACCACGAATTTCATCCATTTTTAACGACTTCGACGAAGTAATTGCGATGGCTACCGACGTCTCCTTCGATTGCTTTTCAGACAGCGACGACGTCCACATGGCATGGAAATTTCCTAGTAAGACGTCGCACACCGTCACTAGTCATCGAAATTTTCATCGAAGTCCGTCGCTAGCCGGTGAAATTTTCGTTTAGATTGCCATCGTTGGCAATCGAAAATTTTGACATGTAATCTGCCAGGAGTGTCAAAAGCCATCAAAAATCTGGGTATAATTTTTACCCTATAGCCGAGCATCACTTCCATAACAATGTATAATATAACTCATTAAAATCAATATATAAATCATATATATAAGCTGAAATCGATATCAATATCGATGTCAATATAAAACTCAAACATCATCATATAAAATGCAAACATATTCAATCAATTCAAAATAAACCTTCCATCATCAGTCTCACCCATCCGACCGCAATATTTACATCCAACATCAATGTACAATTATACATCTAACATCCAACATCAGACCCCACAAATCAACTCCACAAATCAACCCCAAAAATCAACCATACAAATCAATGTCAAACACCACATGTCCATAAATCAACTCCATGATTACTTAATGTTTATATACACCAGTTTAAAAAAAATAGTAAATCGTACATAATGATTCATCATCGACTCCGGTGATACCATACGAAGGGACTGCTCCATGAGGCTCCACATACTCGGTCAAATGCTGATTTAGTTGCTCCATTTGCGCTACTCAGAGGTGGTCATGCTTCTGTAACTACAAAATCTACTGTCGAAGCTCATTAATCTCTGTGTTGTACTGAGTCCTTTGGTAAGCCCTCTGTTATGCCAGAGCCTACAAAAAAAGTCGAAATATGTTTAAGTTATTGTGCAACATTGTAAAAATTAAGCAAATTATCGGGTGGCATATGCCATTTTGCCGCTTGTATGTCTCTAAACCCGGCTTCTGTGAAGTTATATTTTGAATTCATTGCAATATATTTTACAGGTAGTGATAGTTGAGTACTGCTTATACAACCACCCCAAAGAGGTTTCTTAGCAGCATCCAATAAATCATAATTTTTTTTGCTCAAATACTTGGTTCTTCTTCGACATTAACATTGTTACAATCAACTTAGAACACTGAATATGCTGCATCTTCAACCATATCTTCTATGAGATTTGTGGGAACAATTTCATTATCCATCTCCTCCTCTAAATGAACGGGATTAGGTGCTATAAGTTCTCCATGATGATACCACACTAAATAATTCGGCATAAAATCATATTGGTGCAAATAAACTATTACCATATCCGGTATCAAATGCTTTAATAATTTGCACCTGCTACATGGACAACGAGTTTCTTCGTCGTTCCCTTATTACTTAAAGCGAATTCAATAAAGATTTGTAGACCATTTTGAAAATGTACACTCATTGAGCCCCTAATTTCTTTTCTTCGTTGACACATCCAGCTCCGATTGATAAAATGATTAATCATTTTTCCTAAATTAAAACATAAAAACACATTAATCATTTACATATTGACATTTTATTTTTCAATTAAATCATACATTTAAATTTTTGAAAATATAAAATATTATTATATTTAATTTTATTCTCAAATGGTTTTACACATAATATTATATGAATATAATCTACAATTTTTAGGTTATTGTTTTATAATTTGATGGTTGGTCATCCTACTTCACATTACAAAACACAGTTGTAAGTATATTTTGCAAATCATTTCATTTTAAATAATTCAACAGAATTTTGGCAGTACTTTCCCTTTGTTCCACGTATCGTACACATATATATGTACACAGGGAACAAAAAAAGTGTCGTCAAAATTTTATGAACCATTTAAATGAAATGATTTGAAAAATATAATTAGTTTATTGTGTTTGTAACATTTCAAATATAGAGAAAATCTGACAAATATTGTATCGGACGAATATAAATATCCGTTCTGTGATAAAAATGAATATCCATAAAAAAAAATTATACAATATTCGTCCAACTGGGCCAAAAACATTCTAAAGGATTTACAAAAAGTAAAGCGTGTTATACAATAATTTTTGAACAATTTATATACATTCTAAGAAACGCACACACTAAATTGTCATTTTCGTCATCTTGACGCATACACCAAATTCTGAGCATTGACTCTAATTAATACAAAGTTGCCCTAATGCGCATATGCATTAATTAATCAACGCATATAAACTAATTAAAGCACATATTACTAATCAATTTTTTTCCCTCAACATTTCGATGACAACAATTATAATAATAATCTAATTAGCATTCAATAGGATAACCAACAATCAATGCGTATTAGACAACTAAAATAACAAATTGACCCTAATTTAACTAATCAAAATTAATTAGGATTTAGCAACAAAACCCGATTGAAGATTGATGAAAGGCCTAGGCTTGTCAAGAGTGAAGAATGACGAAGTTGGATATGCTTAAGGAGGCACGACGACTAGCTGACGGTGGGGAGGAGGTGGTGGAGGTAGGGTTTTTGATGATTTGAGAGAGATTGGAATAATGGAAGCAGCTCTCGGCCAAAGTCCTGCATACACGATAATTTTCGATGGCCAGCGATGGCCACCGATGGCAACATTTCTTCGATTTTGGAAGGCTTGCGACGACTATTATATTTTATTTATAAAAATGCCACGTAGATCGACAGTCGTCACTAGCTGTCTAAAATTGCCCTCGACGGCCATCGGAAGTATCTGTCGCTATTTACTGTTGTTGATTAGTGAAACGAATTAAAAAAAACCAAATTTTTCCATTTGCTTTTTTTAGTTTTGAAAAATATTGGTTTAGCTTACTTCATTTTTGTTTATTGAATGATTTTTTCAAATTTATAATTTTATATTAGTTTCACATCGAACAACAATTTACTCATCCATATTTAAGTAGTATTTCTATATATTTTTTAGTTTTACCGATAGTCACTAAAATGAAATTATGAGAATATAATGTTAACAATATTCAGATTTAGTATCAAAATAAGAAAATATATGACTATATTCACATGCTTGGTTAAAACTTTAGTTACATTTTTATATCGAATTTTACCTACAAAATAAGAATTAAGTTTTACTGGGAAAAAATGTTCTTACCAACCTAACATATATTTTCTACAATCCACTAAAGTGAGTAAATTTTAGGTAATTGAACTCTATTTTTCTTTAATTAAATTATGTTTAAATGTGAGGTAGAGCCTTGGCACAACTGTTAGGTCAACTACATGGCGAAATGGGCGCCTAGGTTCGAGTTTAGAAATAGCCTCTTCACAACGGGAGGTAAGGCTAAATACATTATTGACCACCCCCATTTCCACTATCATGCAGGTGCCTCGTGCACTGGGTTCCACATTTCCCACCTTTAAATTATGTTTAAATGTATAAATATAAATATGTTGTATATAAATAAAAGAAAATATATGGGAAACATAATTTTGTGTATTATATAATTCTTGAAATACGATGAATGTTTTTTCTGATAATTGTCAATGAGATACACATTAGGAATGTCTTAAATGGTGTTTCAAATTATACATTTCATCCAAGCACACATAACACTTGAAGTGTGTACAGGTGGATTTCTCACTCTTGAATTTTATGTTTCAAAGCTTTCTTTGTCGGTATTACGAATAAATTTGAATGTAACAAATTTTGGTTCATTAATTCAATTAAGATGGTTACTCGCTTTAGTCAAATTAGCACTATATTTTCTAATTTATTATCGAAAGGATTCAAAGGCCAATCAAATCTTTCACCGTGTTAGGACTATTATTTTCTAACATGATATTGTGATGGTTTTCCTATGTTTCATTATGTGGGGGCATTTCCTCACTATTTATTAATGATAGTTTTCATAGCGCATGCCACACACATGTATAGTTTTGATAAAAACAACTAGAATAAACAACTATAATTTTTCGTTGGGATAGAGTTTTAAACTTGTAACCTTATTATATTCCAAAATTTTCATTTGAAAATAAATGTTAATTTTTGTTCTTTGTGTGACACGAACTCCTTAACTTTCGTATGCGTATAAGGGTATTTTTTGAACTTCGCAAACGGACAAAAAATTACGTCTCTATTCTAACTATACATAAAATATACGATGTATATATTTTTTGGTTATGCAAAAGCTATATGGGGTTGGCAGTGCAAAGAGTACCCTTAACAATTGGTCAGTCATTCATTGAATGACAACCCAAAGGGATGTAGTGAGTCAATTTGAGCAATAAAACGGATTCATAGTTAACCACAACAAAACTCACTATTGGCAGTAGCCTTTCTCAGCGTTTAAGTAGCAAGTGTAGTAAAAGTAAATTACGAACAAAAGTATACACGTAAGAATGCTAACGATATTTGTTAGGTTTAAGTCTTTTTTGTTTGCCGGCCCTCACTTATATCATTCCCTCCAAAAGAAATTTTTTTCCCCTTATCTTCTAATGTCGCTTTTCGTTTCGTAAATCTAGAAAGAAACCAAAATTTTCTTTGTTGATTTCATCCTTCCTTCTTTAGGTTATCCCTTTTCCCCTAAAATCTTATCTCAAAGATGCCCTAGTTCGATTTTTTTGGGTTTTTCTCTTTATACATTGATCTACTCGAAAAGAATCGACTACAAGTTGAGTCGAATACTGCGATTTCAAGTTCAGATGAAAACAATTAAGCTTTTCCATTCATTGATTTCCCTAGCCTGGTTGAGGGGAGCATTCTATGAAGTAATATAAACATAGTAATTTTTTTTCCATATTCTAGTTTTGGTTCTATCACAAAGTTATAATGCCTTAACATTAAGAAATATTCTTACACTTTTATAATGTTGAACACTTATAATAAACATGAAAGGAAGAGGCAAGATGTTTTGATTACATATATAGTGATGATTTGAATGCGTGAGCATGTATATACATAAAATAGTCAGTTTATTTAATTATCTCTAACATAAGCAGTTCAACAGACAAATAACCCTATTAATGAATGATGTATTTGACGATTCACTATTTATAATATATTTGACCTTGGTAATAATTAATCAATTTGCAAAATGTATGCTGATCGCGACGATTTAGGCAAACTAATTTAAGCAAAAATTTGAAGCTAAGACAATGAGTTACTATGGTTACGGTTAGTAATAGAAAATTATAGAACCTGAATAGTATAAATTCATGCTTTACAAGAGCATGAAGTTTGAGGTAAAGTGTAAATGGATTTGTTATTTTTAGCACTCAAAATATAATTGCTTGATAATATTTTAAATTTACAGCCAAAATTTTAGAATTTGAACAAGCTCAGCATGTTCAAAATAATATTTCAAATATATGGTTAAAATAGTCAATGCATACTTAATTATTAAAAATACATGTGCCATGGAAATATAGTAAGAATGAACCAGTATGCATATTTTCACATGTGTCAAAAAGTGTATATCTATGAAAGCATCAAAATAAGGTTAAAATTCAGTAAACATTTTAAACCATTAAAGTGCGTATCCATGTTTTTAACCATTAAATTGTGTGTGTGTGTGTGTTTGTAAAAAAAACCTTGTAAAAAGATTATTGACTTGTTTTAAAATATCAAAAAAATTAGACATGGTGCTTTTAATTACTATTTGATACATGAGCATAAGTTCAAACTTGTGGAAGAAAAAAGAAAAAAGAAGAAATAGCAATCCCTTCCAATTTACAAATATAGCAGGAAATTTTCTTTTTTTGAAAAGCAAAATAAAACAGGTTGACTTTCACAAAAGCAATTTGTGGTCGGTTTGGGCAGTTTGATGAAAACCTTATATGTGATGGGCTTAGAGGATAAATTAACTTATGCACATAATGAAAGTGGATATAACTTATTTGTGATGGGCTGTTATAATTTTTAACACTTCTGTGTCGACGTCCGACGTTAATTGTTTAGTTGATGCTCAGTTTTTTTTGAAAAGTAAGGTCTCAATTTTTAAAAAAAAAACAGAACAAATGCTATGTTTGTTTCAAAACCGATCTCTAACATGTTTCAATTCAAAACTGAGCATTAACAACTTATAATAGTGATAAAAATTGTGTTTTTATTGCATTCAAAACTAAATTAATGCTATAATGTAAATCTGTGTTGCAATTTTTTAGTAGTTGCAAATTAAACATGTTATTTTAAATGTGCATTTAATCACTGACTTTTAAATTTCATTTTTATAGTAGGTGAAGTTTTTAGATGCAAAAAATGCACAAGATACTCTTTAGGCTTTTGGAGGTTCGGCCTAGTTAGCACATGGAAAGTTTTTAGTTGCATGTTTTGTCATTAATATTTGATGCAAACTTTGTAGATATTGGGTCTTTGTCTAATGTTGTATGAAGATGGTTTATAAATTTCACCACTATTTGAGTAAACTTTGTTCACGGATATTGTATTCAACTTATTTTACGGAAATGATTATTTATTACGCCTTTATTTTATAGTTTTTAGTTTGATTTGCAAATGTTTTGTATATTATCCGATTCAAATATAATTAAATTCAGTTAGAGTAACGATGTGTGAATATTGCAATATTACAACATGTAACAAACGATAGCGTTTAAAACGTGCGGTTGGTTTTTTGGAACAATAATTCATATTAGTACGACAGCGTTAATACCTAGTTGTGATTTCTTTGAAAAGAAAGTATATTGATACTATAGCATTTACAAACTGCTGATGAAATAATTAATAACAGCGTTTATAGATTGCTGTTGAAAACTAAGAATAAGCTTTGGACAGCTTATGTTAAATGCTGTCATAACTTACTAACAGCACTTAAAAACGCTGATGAAAATGTAAAATAATACCTAAACACTTTTTCATAGCAACTTGAAAACGCTATTTTAATTTTAAAACAGGAAAATATAAACACTGTTGAAAACGAATTAATAACAACAAAATAACGCTGTAAAACGAATTAACAACAACAAAATGACGCTGTATTAAATTATTTTTCATAGTATTTTCTTTTACCTGTTAGAAATTATTCATCAATGACCGCATGTCGTTAGACAACATTTATAACAACGTTGTTATATCATTTAACAGCGGTTTTCAACGCTGTCAAAAGAATATTTTGTTGTAGTGGTTTCACTTTTGATGATCGTATGAGTGAGTGAATTAAACGTCATTATTAATATTGGCTACATTATCTAGTATTAATAATACGTAATAACACGATGTGAAAGGGTATTGTCTAATTATCAGCCACTTATATTGCCGGATAGGGAAATAGTAATTTTTTTTACCATCGATGTATTTTCCATTTTTTATCCATTTTTAACAAACTATTCTTCTTTATTCTTAACTTCCATATCAGCTTGATTCCTAAATATTTCATACAAAGTTAGTCAAAAACTATCTAATACCCAATAAGGGATGAATTCAATGAACTCGACATATCCAATGTTTCAATCAAAATTCCAAAATTCATATTTCAATGATAAGTCTCCACCCTACCAAAAAAGTAATCAAAGTTAATAACAAAATTCCCAAAAAAGGTCTCAAGTTAGTTTGCGTCAACAATCATAGAAAATGAGTTAAGGGTATAACGAGTAAGCTAGTAGAGTTAAAGGTATGTCCTCGGGCCAATTCTTTAACTTACTGCAAATTATTAACTTCGCAACAAAATCTCATTTGAAATAAAAGATTTTTTCTTTCGATTATATTCGTTAACAAGAAAACTTGTCAACGTCCCCAAAGCTATGTGAATGGCAAATAAGCTCATATAAGATAAGGGTGTCAAAAAAGTTGCTTCTTTCGAAACCTACCTTTCGACCTGATTGATCAAGTCAAAATAGTTTTGGTGGTTTAATTATGAATGCAGGGAAAGGAAGACGCATTCAACTCAAAATCCCACTTTTGAATGAGTGAAGACAGTTATTCATATTTTCTTTCCATTCCTTTCGATTACGTCAAAAGGTTCACTTGCCCTTTCGACCATGTCAGAAGGTATGCCCTCTTATTAAGGTTAAAAAACTGCTTTCAACTTCATTAGTCTCATCACTTTAATTGGGGAACCCCTTCGAAAGGGTGACAATTGTAATGGAGGGTAGACCCCTTTCGAATGGATTCCTTTTCATATATTTGCTTGCCATTTACAAACTGGATTCCATTCGAAACACCGCTTTCGACAAGGTCGAGAGATGTTCTATCATTTCAAAGCATGTTTAGTACATAGTTTCCATAGCTTCATTCAGTTTACTATGTATAAGATAGGCCTAGACATTCCTAAGCTCTGTAAACTCGTCAATGTCGAAACATCATCATCACTGTTCTTATTTTCCATTGTTTGATATTGATTACGATGATAATGTGTTTCTTATATGTTTATCCAAGTTGATTTTAACATATTCCATAAATAGAAATAAGTTAAGAGAATAAGATAGAATCATGTGCAATGGATCATTAGTCTACCTAATGATCATAATGATCTACCACATAATCGAAATCTTTAATGAATATGCCTTCTCCCCTTTATTGTTAATTCAAAATGAGTTACAATTATGAGAGCTCTTTTACCAAATTGATTTAGGATTTACAAATATTTTGTTGTAGCAAAAAAGTTAGAGTAAAAGAAATGAGCTTAAGATTCCAAAACTGGACCCCTTGGGTCTTATGTATAGATGCAGGTCGGTCCATGCCTTTTCTTTCGACCTAGTCAAAAGGCCTCTTTTATATGCCGCCTCATTCCTTTTGACTTAGTCGAAGGGCTTCGCTACGTTTGATATCATCGAAAGGAATCGCCTTCGAGTCCTTAAACTCACCTTTCCCTTCTCTTCATTTCAGACCTTTCGACCTTATAAAAAAGGGTTTTTTTATCAACCTTTCATCTTTACTAAGTCTTTAGTATCCCTTTTTCCTACTTCCTTCAAAACTTCTTTCGGTGTCGTCGAATGGTCCTTAAATTCGCTTTTTCTTTTCATGCTGCCTTGTTGTCATTAGAAGTAAAGATTGGAGACTTCGACTCTGTCGATAGGTTGTGTGTAGGGGTTTCGGAGAAGTTAATGTACCACTAACTCTGATGTAGTGGGTAGCTTCCGAATGCATGTTTGTGAATTGATGCATAACCTTCTCTTTGATGTCATTAGCTTCAACCGCTTCGAAAGGCCTGGGTATTCTTTCGAAAGAGTTTTTATAAAATCGAAAATTTTGGTTTCAAAAGGTTTAGCATGCATATCAGTGGTTGATGTTCATTGCCTTTGAAAGGTGGTTCCGAGCCCATCCTTGCTTTCACTATATATGTGAATCCGTCTACATCGAAAGGTTGAAAGTGGCAGAAGTGTACCCTATAGGAATGGCTGCCTTTAGCGACCGCAATTAGTCATCGAAAGCTATCGCAAGCCGACTCTAGCCATCACTAAATGCCGAAGCAAAATAAGATGACGCTAGCAAAACAGCGATGGCTCTAGCAACGGCGTCGTTGCCGAAATTGCGACGGTTTTTTGATAAAATTGGTCGTTACCTGCTGTTGCTAGCCGTCGTAATGCTTGAACCAAAATGTCGTTGCCAGTCCTCGCCACATGCCTAAAATCTGTAACTAATTTGAAAGTGACTACTGTATGGCTAGCTATCACTTAGGATCGTGTAATATGGAATATATTTAAAATTAAAGTGGAAAACAAATGATAATAGCAAAGTAAATAAAAATGATCACACCGGGTATTTTTTTACTGGTTCGAGCTTCCCGTTCTACGTCCAGTCCCAGACTTCCCTCTGGAATTTCTCACAATATCCCCTCACTTAACCCGAAGGAATAGGTATACAACACCAGAAGAACCGATCAGGATTTTTCCGCCTCTAACAACCGAAAGAGGACTTTACCCGCCTAAACAACTGAACAGGACTTCAACAGATTCACTAAAAATTGCTTTGACACTTTGTGTTCTTGATAACATTGATTTTTCTTTTATAATACAACCTTCTTACATTTTTTTCTCAAGTATATACGTGTGTGTAAAGATTTAGAAAGGAAAATTTTCTTTTAATCAAAGTATAAGATATTCGATTCAGAGATTCAAGCAATATATGTAAGTTGTGATTTCTTTTGAGAATGCATAGATAGTAGAAAGTATGATGTGAAAGTAATCAGAAAATAGATGATTTGTGAAGTGAATGTTGTGATTTATATAGTAGATAAAGAGATGCAACCATTCATGAAGAGTTCTGATCAAAGGAAGCATCCATACATCTTCATGTTAGAACGTAACACTTGGCAAAAGGAAGTGTCCATTTAGAAAAAATTGCTGTTGGAGGAATTCAGTCGACTGACCCAAAATGACCAGTCAACTGAATGTTCAAAGTTGTGCAAAAACAGAGAGTTTCTATGCATCTGTGTAGATTCAGTCGACTGGCGATATACGGTCAGTCGACTGACCTGATAGTCAAAGAACAATCTTCACATATTTTTAAAATTTTAAAGTTTAAAACAACTTAACTACTTGAGGATATATTTTAACATTTCTAAGACTAAAAACTTCAATAAATTAACATACTATATGTAGTTTTGTAGCCTTGTCTCCTTTGTAGTTTGAACAACATAATTCTTTTTCTTTTTTTGCTAATCCATATAGTCTAATTCACTGCTTTGTCATGAATCAAAATATATGATTCAACATTCTCCCCCTTTTTGATTGACGACAGCCTGTTATATGTGATACTATATTTTTTAGGAATATAAAACAGGAGTTATATATCCCCCTGAATATATGGAGACATATTTAATCCTCGCAAGAAATGGTTAGTCGTATAAATTTCTCCCCCATTGTCATCGACAAAAAGGAAATGATAATGTACGCGTTGTCTAACACAACTAAAATAAAATACTAGTTACAATCACAGAAACAAAAGATTTCAATTGTTACGAATACAAACTTATAGATAGAATGTTGGGAACAAAATAAATAACTTACTACCACTAAAATATAACAACCTCATTCAGAATTAGATTATGTCTCCTCTTTTTCAACATGCATTGGTTCTTTTCCTCTGGAGGAACTTCCTGCAAATTGTCTGCCACCTCCATTGCCACTTGTGTCATAACTAGTATGTTCTTCCGAAGTTGACCAAGTAAAGTGATGGGTTGGGCGTTTGCCTGGATCACGTTGAGCAGTCTTCGTAGCGATGGAAGAGGAGCATGATATTGCATCCCATGAAATCCCAAAGAAACTTTTGATTTTGTCAAACTTTTTGTCAATTTTCTTATCAAGATTTTTTATGCAGGAATCCAAGATGACTTGATTTCTTACAATTAAATAAACAGATTCCCGTGTGCTTTGGGATGGAGTTGGCATTCGGATGTCAACTCTTGTTTGTTGTTGTTGTTGTTGAGTAGAGGTTTCATGGCGAGGTTGAGATTTCCATTCTTGAAAAGTCACTATAGTGAGAGGTCTTGGTGGTAGTTTCATAAGGCTAATGGTGCGGCTATTCGGAGTTTTTTGGAATAGAGGTATCGGATTCCAGAATAGGAACCTGGAGATTCATAAGTAGCCGCATAATATATTCTCTAAAATACATAATATTCGTGCGACCTTGGTTGAAGGAGAAAAATTCGTCAAGAATGAGTTTTGGCCAATTTACTTCAACTTCTCCCCAAATAGCATATAATGCTTTATAGTTGTTTGGATAGACAAACTCGTAAGAGCCAGTACGTGGTAGAATTGTGCGCATTAAAGCTCTAAGCATAATTCTGGCTGTATGTAACGACCCGAAATTTTCAATCCCAAAAACTCCAGATAGTTTGGAAAAGAAGAAAAGAGATAGAAGAAAAAGAAGAAACAGAAACACCAACATCTCACATTCGCAGCGGATAAAATATTATAACAAGTAATATACTTTGCACGACGAAAGCTGAATCAGTCAATTACATTATCATACATCAGCGTTACAATATTTCACAATCACTGGACAGTTAAAAACAACATGTCCCAGATAAGTAACAATATATATCACAAAGGAATACACTCCATACGTTCCTGCCATCCAGCTCGCTTCTTGAGCTCTAGAACGTCCTTACCTGAAAATCTGTAATACTCGGCCTAACTCGAGCATTACATCTAAGTAACACCCGGATCAGGCTGGAAACCAGCATGAGTAAACCCACATAACAAGGAATAAAAAAGCATACAACTTATATAAACCCGAGGTAACTTGTATCAAATTAGAAGTTCAGAAGTTGTTATAAACATCACTTATTAACACATCAATTTCTACGTGCCAAAACTTTGATTAAATAGTCCAATTCACATAAATCATCCTATCACTTATTAACATATCACGATTGTCAAATGCTACAATTGCCAGGAGATGGGTCATAAAAGCAATGAGTGTCCAAAACCAAAGAAACGAGCTATGATAGCTGAAGTTGAAAGTGTGGATGCTGTTGAGGGTGAAGATAGTCCGGTTGAGGAGAATGAACAGGATATCGCATCGGTAGACGAAGGGTGTAATCTAATGATGAGGAGGTCTTGTTTAACACCAAAGCAAGAAGATGAAGCTAGTTGGTTGAGGAGTAACATTTTTCAGTCGACATGCACTATATTGGAAAAGTTTGTAAGTTTGTGATTGATGCAGGAAGTTGTGACAATATTATTTCTACAGAAGCGGTGAGAAAATTGAAATTGAAAACGGAAAAACATCCAAATCCTTATAAGCTAGCGTGGCTGAGAAAAGGAGGAGAGGTGAAGGTGGATAGGCGAGTTCGAGTTCCATTTTCTATTGGGAAGAAATACAAAGACGAAATCTGGTGTGATGTAGTTGAGATGGATGTTTGTCATTTGCTTTTGGGTAGACCGTGGCAGTATGATCGAGCGGTGCAGCATGACGGTCGAACCAATAGTTACAGTTTTATGTTTGAAGGCGTTAAGATTATTTTAGTTCCAAAGAAGAGACAACAGGGAGAGAGCAAATCTGAGGAGATTGTGGAGCTGTAAACTCTCTTGACTTTAAAGGAATTTTTTGAAGAAGTAGAGGAGAGTCCAGAAGTATTTTTGTTGATTGGACATGAATCTACTGAATCCGTTGAAGTTCCAAAGGAAGTAAAGCCGATATTGGAAGAATTCCGTGATGTGTTTCCTGAAGAGCTGCCAAAGGAATTGCCACCGTTGAGAGACATACAACATCAAATTGATCTAGTGCCAGGTGCTATTTTACCGCATAGGCCACATTATCGGATGAGTCCGAAGGAACATGAAGAATTGAGGAGGCAGGTAGAAGAGTTGTTAGAACAAGGGCGTGTTCAGGAGAGTTTGAGCCCATGTGCCGTGCCAGCCTTATTGGTACCGAAGAAGGATGGAACGTGGAGGATGTGTATGGACAGTCGGGCTTTAAACAAGATCACTGTGAGATACAGATTCCCTATGCCGAGGTTTGATGATTTGATTGATCAGTTAAGTGGAGCTGTTGTGTTTTCTAGGATTGACCTGAAAAGTGGATACCATCAAATTCGTATTCGACCAGGTGATGAGTGGAAGACTGCTTTTAAAACCAGGGAAGGTTTATACAAATGGTTGGTTATGCCGTTTGGCTTGTCAAACGCTCCTAGTACTTTCATGAGAGTGATGAACCAGATTTTTAGACAATTTGTTGGGAAGTTCGTGGTTGTTTACTTTGATGATATTCTGATTTACAGTGGGAGTATGGAAGAGCACATCCAACATTTGCGAGAAGTATTGTTAATTCTACGACAAGAGCAGTTTTATGCAGCAACAAAGAAGTGCGTGTTTATGACAGACAGTGTTTTGTTTTTGGGATATGTTCTGTCGAAGGAAGGTATTCAAGTGGACGAGAATAAAATAGAAGCTGTCAGAAGTTGGCCACAACCGAAGACAATTACTGAAGTGCGAAGTTTTCATGGATTGGTGTCGTTTTATCGAAGATTCATTCCACACTTTAGTAGTGTGATGGCACCAGTAACCGATTGCATGAAAGGGAAGAAGTTTGTATGGTCAGAGGAAGCAGAAGTTGCCTTTGAGAAGATTAAGACACTCTTGACGACAGCACCCATACTGGTACTGCCAAATTTTCAGTTATTATTTGAATTGCATACTGATGCCTCGAAGGTTGGAATTGGTGGAGTGTTGAGCCAGAATGGAAGACCAGTTGCTTATTTCAGTGAAAAATTGTCTGGAGCCAAGTTGAGATATAGTACTTATGATGTAGAGTTTTACGCGATTGTTCAAGCTGTGAAGCACTGGCGACATTACCTATTTCAGAAGGAGTTTGTTCTTTACACTGATCATGAGGCGTTGAAACATCTACAAGGGCAGGACAAGATTTCGGCGAGACATGCTTCGTGGATAGCATATCTACAATAATTTACTTTCGTTGTTAAACACAAGTCAGGGGTGACGAACCGGGTAGCTGATGCTTTAAGTCGGAGGAGTCATTTATTAACGACAATGAAAGTTGATGTGACAGGTTTTGAATTATTGCCAGAGCTGATGGAAGAAGATCCTTACTTTAAGAAATTTGTTGAGAAAGTTAAGGAGGGGAGTGCTGATGACTTTGTGTTGGTGGATGGTTTTGTTTAAAGGAAATCGATTATGCATCCCAGACCGTAGCTTGAGAATGAAGATTGTTAAAGAACACATGAAGAAGGCCATGTGGGTAGAGATCGTACGTTGCAGTTAATTTCTCAATCTTATTTTTGGCCATCAATGAGGAAAGAGGTAGAGAGATTTGTGGAGAGATGTCATATCTGCCAGGTTTCGAAGGGAACGGCTACGAATGCGGGATTGTATATGCCATTACCCGTGCCTATTAAACCATGGGTTGATATTAGTATGGATTTTGTGTTGGGTTTGCCGGGAACTCAGAGGGGGAATGATTCTATATTTGTTGTGGTGGACAGGTTTACGAAGATAGCACATTTTATAGCCTATAAGAAGACAGCAGATGCAGTTCGAGTGGCACAATTATTCTTTAAAGAGGTGTATCGATTACATGGTTTACCAGAATCTATTGTTTCTGATCGAGATACTAGATTTTTAAGCCATTTTTGGTTGAGTTTGTGGAAAATGGTCGGAACGAAGCTGAAATTTAGTAGTGCTTATCATCCGCAAACAGATGGGCAAACAGAGGTGGTGAATAGAACGTTGGGAAATTTGTTACGATGTCTTGTGAAAGACAATTTGAAGAGTTGGGACATGAAGTTGTGTCAAGCTGAATTTGTTCACAATCATGCAAATAACCGAAGTACAGGATTCAGTCCATTTCAAATTGTATATTCAAGCTTACCAAAGGGGCCGTTGGATTTAACGATAGTGCCACAACCGAAGGGAACAGTTAAGCGGGCTGCTGATTTTGTTGATGGGTTGACAGAATGCCATAGAATCGTTCAGGAACGATTGGAGAAGTCAAATGAGAGGTATAAACAAATGGGGGATACGAAACGAAGAAGTGTAATCTTCAAAGAGGGTGATTTTGTTTACGCAGTTTTAACGAAAGATCGTTTTCCAATTGGGACTTATAACAAGTTGAAAGCACGAAAGATTGGTCCAGTAGAAATCTTGAAAAGGATCAATGACAATGTGTATCGATTAAGATTGCCGGAAAATATTCATACTTATGATGTTTTCAATATCAAACATTTAATTCCGTATTACGGGGAGGATATCATCGAAGATGACGAGAGTGTGAATTCGAGGACGAATTCTTTCCAACAAGGGGAGGATGATGAAGTACGGACCTCGTTTGCAACATCGGCCACCCTTAGATCGTCCACGATCCAAAACTTCCTCCGACCTAACGCCACTTCCATGACTCAAGCTCGCTCAACTTCCCACGACTCAAACATCACCGACCCACGACCTAAAATCTCCTCCAACCCATCACCGCGACTCATGACTCATCACTTCGCTGCCGCCCAAAACCCTAGTTCGCGACACGACCTAAATCATGAGTCGTGAACGACTTACTCTCCTCCCTGCCTTCTCCATATGCGCGCGCGAGATAATTCTGAGTCGCGAACGAGCTATGCTAATTTCCAGTAAGTCGCGTAGTGCCATGCCCTATCTCGTTAAGAAGGAGCCAAGATAATGTTTAAGTCGCTGCAAATTAAGTCGCGAACGACTTATGTCTTGAGTCGTTGCCGACCTAATTTTGAGTCGCTGCAAATTATAGGTCGCGTGGCGCATCCCAAAGTCGCTGCCGAGTTAATTTTAGGGCGCGTTATTGTCGCGTGCGTTGTCTTTTAGGTCGTTTGTTTTGTGTTTCTTATGGCAAGTCGAGTTATGTGGTAACTGTTTGTAACGTGTTGTACTCTGTAAAGTGTTGTGGTGTTTTAAGCCTATAAATAGGCGAGTTGTGTCATTTGTAAAGGTTGTTGATTTTTGAATAAAATTCTCTTTTGTTAGCTTTGTGCTTTCATTTTAAATCGGTAGTTGAGTGAAATCTCCTATCTCCACCTACGTCATTCGAGTGCGCTTGAATCTTCGATTGTGAAGCCGATTCGCGGAATCTTGTGCGCAAGATCAACGTCGAAGAATCGTAGATCTCTTTCCCGGTATCTTCGGATCAACGAGTCAGAGATAGCTAGAATTCGGTATCTTCGGATCAACGAATTTGGGCATTGCAGTATACTCAATCCATCGATTGCTACATTTTCATTGTTATATCGACTTTCTGTTAATCCGCTGCGTCAGCTTCGCTACTTTCGATATCATCGAAAGGAATCGCCTTCGAGTCCTTAAACTCACCTTTCCCTTCCCTTCTCTTCATTTCAGACCTTTCGACCTTATAAAAAGGGTTTTTTTTATCAACCTTTCATCTTTACTAAGTCTTTGGTATCCCTTTTTCCTACTTTCTTCAAAACTTCTTTCGGTGTCATCGAATGGTCCTTAAATTCGCTTTTTCTTTTCATGCTGCCTTGTTGTCATTAGAAGTAAAGATTGGAGACTTCGACTCTGTCGATAGGTTGTCTGTAGGGGTTTCGGAGAAGTTAATGTACCACTAACTCCGATGTAGTAGGTAGCTTCCAAATGCATGTTTGTGAATTGATGCATAACCTTCTCTTTGATGTCATTAGCTTCAACCGCTTCGAAAGGCTTGGGTATTCTTTCGAAAGAGTTTTTATAAATGCGAAAATTTTGGTTTCGAAAGGTTTAGCATGCATATCAGTGGTTGATGTTCATTGCCTTTGAAAGGTGGTTCCGAGCCCGCTTTCACTATATATGTGAATCCGTCTACATCAAAAGGTTGAAAGTGGCAGAAGTGTACCCTACAGGAATGGCTGCCTTTAGCAACGGCAATTAGTCATCGAAAGCTATCGCAAGCCGACTCTAGCCATCACTAAATGACAAAGCA
The DNA here is from genome assembly GCA_030765085.1 of Allium cepa. Classification (NCBI taxonomy): domain Eukaryota; kingdom Viridiplantae; phylum Streptophyta; class Magnoliopsida; order Asparagales; family Amaryllidaceae; genus Allium; species Allium cepa. The sequence continues at coordinate 690,701,066 of CM060937.1, read as the reverse complement.
AAATAAGACGATGCTAGCAAAACAGCGATGGCTCTAGCAACGGCGTCGTTGCCGATATAGCGATGGCTTTTTGATAAAATTGGCTGTTACCTGCTATTGCTAGCCGTCGCAATGCTTGAACCAAAACGTCGTTGCCACATGCCTAAAACCTGTAACCAATTTGAAAGTGACTACTGTATGGCTAGCTATCACTTAGGATCGTGTAATATGGAATATATTTAAAATTAATGTGGAAAACAAATGATAATAGCAAAGTAAATAAATATGATCACACCAGGTATTTTTTTACTGGTTCGAGCTTCCCGTTCTACGTCCAGTCCCAGAATTCCCTCTGGGATTTCTCATAATATCCCCTCACTTAACCCGGAGAAATAGGTATACAACACCTGAACAACCATTCAGGATTTTTCCGCCTCTAACAACCGAAATAGGACTTTACCCGCCTAAACAACTGAACAGGACTTCAACAGATTCACTAAAAATTGCTTTGACACTTTGTGTTCTTGATAACATTGTTTTTTCTTTTATAATACAACCTTCCTACATTTTTTCCTCAAGTATATATGTGTGTGTAAAGATTTAGAAAGGAAAATTTTCTTTGAATCAAAGTATAAGATAATCGATTCAGAGATTCAAGCAATATATGTAACTTGTGATTTCTTTTCAGAATGCATAGATAGTAGAAAGTATGATGTGAAAGAAATCAGAAAATAGATGATTTGTGAAGTGAATTTTGTGTGTTTATATAGTAGATAAAGAGATGCAACCATTCGTGAAGAGTTCTGATCAAAGGAAGCATCCATACATCTTCATGTTAGAACGTAACACTTGGCAAAAGGAAGTGTCCATTCAGAAAAAATAGCTGTTGGAGGAATTCAGTCGACTGACCCAAAATGACCAGTCAACTGAATGTTTGAAGTTGTGCAAAAACAGAGAGTTTCTGTGCATCTGTGTAGATTCAGTCGACTGGCGATATACGGTCAATCGACTGACCTGATAGTTAAAGCACAGTCTTCACATATTTTTAAAAAGTAAAGTTTAAAACAACTTAACTACTTGAGGATATATTTTAACATTTCTAAGACTAAAAACTTCATTAAATTAACATACTATATGTAGTTTTGTAGCCTTGTCCCCTTTGTAGTTTGAACAGCATAATTCTTTTTTCTTTTTTTGCTAATCCATATAGTCTAATTCACTGCTTTGTCATGAATCAAAATATATGATTTAACATTCTCCCCCTTTTTGATTGACGACAACCTGTTATATGTGATACTATATTTTGAGAAATATATAACGAGAGTTATATATCCCACTGAATAAGTATAAATTTCTCCCCCTTTGTCGTCGACAAAAAGGAAATGATAGTGTACGCGTTGTCTAACACAACTAAAATAAAATACTAGTTACAATCACAAAAACAAAAGATTTCAATTGTTACGAATACAAACTTATAGATAGAATGTTGGGAACAAAATAAATAACTTACTACCACTAAAAGATAACAACCTCATTCAGAATCAGATTCTGTCTCCTCTTCTTCAACATGCATTGGTCCTTTTCCTCTGGAGGAACTTCCTTCAAATTGTCTGCCACCTCCATTGCCACTTGTGTCATAACTAGTATGTTCTTCCAAAGTTGACCAAGTAAAGTGATGGGTTGGGCGTTTGCCTGGATCACGTTGAGAAGTCTTCGTAGCAATGGAAGAGGAGCATGATATTGCATCCCATGAAATCCCAAAGAAACTTTTGATTTTGTCAAACTTTTTGTCAATTTTCTTATCAAGATTTTTTATGCAGGAATCCAAGATGACTTGATTTCTTACAATTAAATAAATTGATTCCCGTGTGCTTTGGGATGGAGTTGACACTCGGATGTCATCTCTTGTTTGTTGTTGTTGTTGAGAGGAGGTTTCATGGCGAGGTTGAGATTTCCATTCTTGAAAAGTCACTATAGTGAGAGGTCTTGGTGGTAGTTTCATAAGGCTAATGGTGCGGTTATTCAGAATTTTTTGGAATAGAGGTATCGGATTCCGAAATAGGAACCTGGAGATTCATAAGTAGCCGCATAATATATTCTCCAAAATAAATAATATTCGTACGACCTTGGTTGAATGAGAAAAATTCGTCAAGAATGAGTTTTGGACAATTAACTTCAACTTCTCCCCAAATAGCATATAATGCTTTATAGTTGTTTGGATAGACAAACTCATAAGAGCCAATACGTGGTAGAATTGTATGCATTAAAGCTCTATGCATAATTCTGGCTGTATGTAACGACCCGGAATTTTCAATCCCAAAAACTCCAGATAGTTTGGAAAAGAAGAAAAGAGATAGAAGAAAAAGAAGAAATAGAAACACCAACATCTCACATTCACAGCGGATAAAATATTATAACAAGTAACATACTTTGCACGACGAAAGCTGAATCAGTCAATTACATTATCATACATCAGCGTTACAATATTTCACAATCACTGGACAGTTAAAAACAACATGTCCCAGATAAGTAACAATATATATCACAACGGAATACACTCCATACGTTCCTGCCACCCGGCTCGCCTCATGAGCTCTAGAACGTCCTTACCTAAAAATCTGTAATACTCGGCCTGACTCGAGCATTACATCAAAGTAACACTCGGGTCAGGAAACCAGCGTGAGTAAACCCACCTAACAAGGAATACAAAAGCATACAACTTATATAAACCCAAGGTAACTTGTATCAAATTACAAGTTCACAAGTTGTTATAAACATCACTTATTACATACATCAATTTCTACGTGCCAAAACTTAGATTAAATAGTCCAATTCACATAAATCATTCCATTTCAGCCTATTGATTCCACATATTAATTTATAAAAAAATCGAAGTGGTTTCGGTTATTTACTAATACCCTACTCCAGTCTCTTCGAATTTAATACCATCTTAACCCAAGTTATTCAAGCGAAACACAATTCAACTTTGAATATAAGATGTCACTTTTTAAACAGAAATTCACCATCATTAAATAAATATATTATAAATGTCCACCCAAACATATCATATCACAAAACATTTCATATCACAGAATATCACAACATATCATCCAATAGATATAAACCAATCCAGATATTCTACTCAAACAATCATTCATAATCAACCATTGTTAATCCCTATTATAATAAATTTAATTAACTTAAATTAAATCAATTACTTAAGAATTAATCCCCTAACTTTGCTTAATCAACCATTAATTAATCACAACCTTTTAAATAATCAATCATTCTTCAAATATCCATCTTAATTAATCACCTTGATTAATTATCTTCAATTACATAGAGCAATTATCCTTCAATTAATTTCACAAATTAATTATCCTTAACTATTTACAGTAATTAACCTTTAATTACTCTCATCACTTACATTAATTAGCTATCCGTAATTACTTCTTCAATTAATTATTAATCATATTTAATAATTAATCTTAAAATAATTATTCATTAATAACACATTGGTAATTAATTACCCTTAATCAATTACATTACTTAATTATCTTTATATAACTCTATTAATCAATTCTTAAATTAGTTACACTAAGTAATTAATTACTAATTACTTCCACTAAGTAATTATCCTTCTTATTAATTACACTAAGGTAATTAAACCCAAATCATTTCCATTAAAATTACCATTCCAATTTAATTAACATCCACTAGTTATCCGCTAATTACTTTACTAAGTAATTACTCTTTTCAATTACATTCAGTAATCATACTTTAACAAACCATCGTGTGATTATCTTAAATTAATTAAACCAATTAATTAACTTGACTAATCACATTATTTAATTAACTACATTGAGTAATTAATCCCTTAATTACTTTCATTAAGTAATTATACTTAAACAATTCTATAATTTGATTACCTTTAATTAATTAATCTAATTAATCATCTTAATTAATCATTTGATAATCCTTAGTTAATGATCCTTCATTAACTATTAACAATCCTTTAACTACTCTCTAAGTAATTAAACTTTAATTAATCATCTCTTAATAAGAATTAATTAATTCTTATTAACCAATTAATTAATTCTCTAATTACTCAATTATTTAAGTGCTTAACTATAATTAATTAAATAAATAAATTATCCATTTTAATTAGCTTAATAATTTGATGAATTACAAGTCATTGAATCTTCATTTATTTAAAGAAAAAACATTTTTCTTATTAATGATCAAATTATCATTAACAAAGCATTTAAAAACAATTTAATTTAAATTTTCTTTCAAATTTAATTTTAAATTTAAGATTTAAAATGAATACAGATTAACGTTATCAAAGTTTAAAATAATTTAAAATCCTTTTTATTTCACAAGTTAAAGAAATATTTATCTTATAAAGAAGCTTAAAGAATTTTAAACCAAATTTATTATAAATTCAAACCAAATTTAAAATACACTTTAAACATACAAAGTTGTTTAAACAATTTAAATTTAAAAACTTTCTTTCATTTCAAAACTGAGATTCAAACTAAATTTGAATCCAAATAAAAACTTAGATTTGTAATCTTTACTCACATTTTAAAACTTCATTTTTTAAAAAATTCAAACTACTTAAACATTTTAAAGTAGTTAAAACAATTTAAACTTAAAACTTTATTTTATTTTAAAACTGAGATTCAAACTAACTTGAGTGAGATTTAAACTTTGATTTAAAGCTTGTTTTAAAACTTTGCCTTTCATTTAAACTTTGGTTTTAATTTTTTTTTTAAAACATCGACAGGTTTCTTTAAAAACATGTAACAAATTATTAACCCGAGCCACCTCTAATATGCTTCAAGTCAAAACCTAAGATGCTTCGAGCAAAACCACCCGACCCTTCGAGTCAAACATAAATTTACCCGAGAAAAATCCAAACCAAAGTTCACCAGAAAATACAGTGCATCGTGCACATGCACAGTGACGCTGATCACCTATGGACACCATCGACGATCTTCCCACATCAACCATCACCCAAACACGCTCTCGCAAACTTCAAAACATCACCATCAACTCAAAATCGAATTTCAATTGTTAAAACCAAACCTATAACCAAACTGGAACAACATTTAACCCAAAACCTGGAAAGGCCTCGTCCACGAAACTCCAACTACCAGAAAATCTGCAATTCCGGCCAAGAACTCGTCATCGACCAAGCTTCCATTACACAAAACCCCGCTGAACTCGATCAATTGTAGAACCCATGGTGATCGAATTTCCTAACCTAGTTAAAACTAGTGTTCCAAACAAAGAATCCACCATCGCTGCCTCCTCGATGAAATGCAACACCATCAGGCATTTTTCCTAACAACAGTAATCACTCCTCCATTATCACCCAAGATTCCGACCTCTCCAAACACTTGGATCACCAGAAAACCACAAAATTTCATTTCCAGTTCAACCTAGAACTACACCTAACTCCTATCACTAAAAATCTTGATTTTAGTTTTAAAATTCATATTTTTGCATGATGTTTCAGATCCTAATCCTAAAACAATAAATTGTAATATTTAAATTTTCACTTATTTTAAAACTTGATCAGTTAATTTGGTTTCCAGTGTCATTTCCATATTGTTTTGACTTAAGTTAAATTCTAAACTAAGTTTATGATTTAAACAAACAAGTTTGATTTAAATCTTAAGTTTAAATAGAGGCACAATCTAAAGATTTTGAATTTAAATCAAACATGAACCTGTAAATTATAAAACAGAGAAGATTCAGATAACACAGACATGCATATCATGCATTCACATGTACTCAGCAGTATTTAATCTATATATATACAATATATATCCATTCCAGAAAACTTGCATGCAACCAAAATTTATACTTTAAGTTTTTTTAAGAATGAAGTTACTCGCCTGTTAAATGAAACAGAGAAACCAAGGCCTTGAGAAACCTGGAGATACTATGATCTTATCACAATGTTTGAATCCTAGCTTGAATCTGATGCCATTGAGTTGATCTTGGCTTCAAGTTGTAGGTTGTTATGAGCTGAGACTTGTCTGATTACCAGATTTTGCTTACTGTTGAATTCTTTGATTTTGTTTACTGGTTTAACTTTTGATTCAGGCTTTGATTTTCTAGGTTGAAGATTTGAATTTGTTTTACAAGGTGAAGATGTTTAATTGTTTTTTCTTCTTCTTCTAGTTTGTCATTCTTTAGTGAACAAAGAAAAGGAAAAGATAGATAAGGAGAGATATATTTATATAAATTTAATTTAGGTTTTATTAAAAATAAAAGAAAAAGGAAATAAAGTGACACTTGTCCTAAACCCATTTAATTTCTTGACACAAGTATTTAAGAGTGATTAGAAGTTAACACATGTATCTTCATGCATAATTAGATTTTTAAATAGTAAAGCTTTTATAATTAATTTTTTTTCTAATTTATAAATACACATTTAATTTACATAAATAAATCTTTTTTAAAAAATAATATAAAACAAATTTTATGCTCTAAATAAAATCATAAAAATACATTTTAAAACCAAGGTATGATTTAAGATATAAATAGCTAACTTTTGAATTTCAATTTAAATATCCAAATTTAAATTAAAATTCAAATTAAATTTCAAATTCAATTTAAAAATCCAATTGATGGATACATACTATTTTAACAAATCCAAGTTCCATTTGTATATAATAATTCTATTAAAATCTATATGTATACAACACAACTATTATTTATTGTTTAAAATAACAATTTTATCAGTTTTAGTTAATTGATTATCTCATTTAAATTTGGTTTGAAATTCCTAAATATCACACTGTAGGTCGCAATGCAATTGACTTAAGTTCAGTCATATCATCTTCTAAGAATTGATGACTTACTTCGTGTCTCTTGCCTATGGTAGCATTTAATTCTTGCAAATCAATACCACTTGTCGGATTATGAAGAATATGACCAATTCAATCTAAAGAAAGAAACACTTGTTGGCCACATATTAAAATCCAAACGCAATTGTCATGATTGCGTGGGTTTTGATGGCCTAAATTCAAATTCGCATAAAAAAGTTTTACTAAGATAAGATTTATCTTGATATTGTTTTGATTATGATCTAGGAGTGATACTAGATCGCTTCTCCTTGCTAAATCTTGAATCCTATACGATGTAAAATCAGGAAAAACAACAAAAGAACCTTCAAAGAATCGAGCTTCTTTCATCTTATTCCACCTTTGGACTGCAGTTGCATCGTATAGCCATTGATCGATTTGAGAATCAATTGGCTCAGAGGAAGAAGAAGCATTACTAGATCTCTTTGTTTGACGAGGAGCCATTTGAATTTATCAAAGTCTTGAAGAAATTTGGAAATAAATTTGGGTACTAGGGTTTTAGAATTCTGAAGAATGAAGATAAATGTAAAAAGTAATGGAGGAGGTAAAGGGTTGGAGTGTTAAAAAGGTAGGTAAAAAGGTGAAAAGAAGGCTTGAGGTTCGAATTCAGTCGACTGAACGATTGTGGTCAGTCGACTGAACCACTTTCTCAAGAATTCTGCTTCAGATTCAATCTACTGGGCTAATATGGTCAGTCGAGTGAACTTCTTTCCCGAGAGTTCTATTTTAGAATTAGTCGACTGGGGCAGTCGACTGAGTAAGCAAATGTGCTCTTTGTTTAGTCATTCAGTTGACTAGTTGCTTTCGATTAGTCGATTGAATAGTGTATGAAAACGTACAATATACATATTCAGTCGACTAATCGAAATTTTCTATCGACTGAATAAATCTTGAAGCATATTCGGTCAATTTTATATACAAAAAAATTATATATATATATATATATATATATATATATATTATATACTTACACAATGCATATAAAGTACTGATAAAAAAATAATTAAAAAGATAGAGAAAACATAATTATTTGGAAGAAGAGGTAGATGGAGACTTGGAATTTGTCGGTTCATCCTTCGTCTTCTCTACATATGGTTGTAGTGGTGACCAACGGTTTCCATGCTCTCATGAGTTTGAAGAGACAGGCGGAGCTTGAGGCGACCTATCCATGGATTTCGAGATGACAATGGTGTAGGTTGATGAACCGCAGAGGAAGATGAACCGTAGAACTTCCATACAATTCACTCTAGAAAACTCAGACGTCTTGAATTCATTTTCTGTTCGTAATACATCTCACGCTGAAGTGCTATCGATTCCCTCTGGTAATGATGCAGATCATCAATTTTTTGTTTGTTTTGAGGATAACAAAAGAATAAAAACCGTCTATCTTTCTTTTTCTTGAGCGTATAACCCGTGCGATAGTTTGATGGTCTTGCAGGTTCATGGGTAGGAGTTGGTGTAGGTAGGTTTGACGATGCAGATGATGGAGTTTCAAAGTTGATAGAGGAGTAAGCTGGTCTATCTGATGAATCGTGTGAAGACATTTTGATTTTGAAAAGAAAAGGAGTTTTAGAAGATTATGTAAAGAAAAGAAAAAAAAATTGTTTGAGATATAGATTTCTTTTGATGGAGAAAGGAGAGCCGAGAACTGGAATATATAGGAGGAAATGCAGTTAGAAAATGATGGTTCTACGTGCAAATTGAAAGAATGAGGATGAGAATTAAACCAGAGTTTGTGGCTGAAAATTTATCTTTAAAATTAATTAAAATATAAAAGAAACAATATATAAGAAGTAGATGTGAAACACTGAATGGTCAGGTGGAAATAATATAGGCTTATCGAACCCAAGGTGCAGAGTTCGAGTACCAATTTTTTTTTAAATAAAATGAAATTAATTAGTAATTTTTATACTTCTTTTAAAGAAATTACACTTAGTTCTCTTCTTAATTTTATAAAACAATTTTCACTGAGTGGACTAGTGAAAATATCAGCTAATTGATTTTCAGAATTTACAAATTCTAAATTTATTATATTCTTTTCAATATTATCACGGAGAAAATGATGACGAATGTCAATATGTTTAGTTCATAAGTGATTGACAGGATTTTTAGATAAATTTATTGTACTAGTGTTATCACAATATATTATAGACTTATTTAATTTTATATCAAAATCTTGTAACGCTTGTTGCATGTAGATTACTTAAGCACATGCTAAATCTGCAGATATATACTCTACTTCACATGTCGATAGTGAAACGCAGTTTTGTTTTTTACTAAACGAAGATACTAAGGATCGTCCAATGAAATGACAAGTTCCACTTGCACTTTTTCTCTCTGTTTGACTTCCTCCAAAATCAGCATCACTATACGATAATTCAAAAGGACATTCTTTTGGATAAAATAATCCTAAATCTTTGGTTTTGTTAAGATAATGAATTATACGTTTAACTGCTCGCATATGTGATTCTTTAGGGTTTGCTTGGAATCGATCACATAAACAAACACTCATCATAATGTCAGGTCGACTAGCAGTTAAGTAAAGTAGTGATCCAATCATACAACGATATAGTTTTTGGTCAACACTTTACCATTTTCATCTTTTTCAAGATGTATAGTTGTACTCATAAGAGTTGGTTTGGCAGACGTGTTTTCCATGCCGAATCTTTAGTTAGTTTAGTACAATACTTTTCTTCATTAAGAAAAATGCCATTTTGCATTTGTTTGATTTGCAATCCGAGAAAATATGATAGTTCTCCCATATGTGACATTTCAAATTCATTTGTCATGATGGTCGAAAATTCCTTGAAATAATTTTTCATTTGTTGAACCAAAAACAATATCATTAACATATATTTGAATTATTAAAATATCATATTTAGTTTTCTTAATAAATAATGTTTGATCAACTTTCCCAATCACAAAACCAGATCCTAGTAAATAGCTTTTAAGTCGGTCATACCAAGCACGAGGTGCTTGTTTTAAACCATATAAAGTTTTCTTAAGTTTATAAACATGATCTGGAAATTTTTCATGAGTAAACAGAGGAGGTTGTTCAACATAAACATTTTCTTTTATAAAACCATCTGGAAAAGCACTTTTAACATCCATTTGATATAATTTAAAATTATGAAAACATGCAACGTCCAATAGAATACGTATAGCTTCTAGTCTTGCAACTGGTGCAAACATTTCTTCATAGACTATTCCCTCTTCTTGATTATAACCTTGTGCTACTAATTTAGCTTTATTTCTAGTAATGTTACCTTGTTCATCAACTTTTTTTTTTGAAAACTCATTTTGTACCAATGACTGATTGTTCACTTGGTCTAGGAACTAATTCCCAAACTTCATTTCTTTCAAATTGATTTTGCTCTTCTTGCATAGCTATAATCCAATTGTCATCAGTTTAGGCTTCCTTAATATTTTTAGGTTCTATATTAGAGAGAAAATCTATATGGCCCATTTGATTTAATTGATATCTTGTTCTTATATTTGAATTTACTTCTCCAATTATATTTTGAACAGGGCGATCTATAAGTATTCTAGGAGGAGATCCTATTATATTATTATTAATAGTATTTACATTTTCTTAAGTACCATCAGAATTATTATTTTGAACAATAATATCATCATCTTCTGAATTATTTTTTAAAATTAAATTTGTATTATTTTCAAAATTTGTAATTGTAGAAGAAGTTTTGACATTTTCATTGAATGAAACATGAAGAGTTTCTTCGATATCTTTAGTTACTGTATTAAAAACTCGATAAACTTTGCTTCTTTCCGAATATCCTATGAATATTCCTTCATCGAATTTTGGATCAAATTTGCCAAGCTGATCTTTAGTGTTAAGTATAAAACATTTTGAACCAAAAAAATCTAAAATACGATATATTTGGTTATTTACCATTTAAAAGTTCATATGGAGTATGTTTTGTTAATAATCGAATAGAAACACGATTCAAAACATAACAAGCAGTTGTAACAACTTCTTTCCAGAAATGCTTAGGTAAAGTGCTTCCATTTAATAGAGTTCATGCACATTCTTGTAATGTTCTGTTTTTCCTTTCTACTACTCCATTTTGTTATGGTGTTTTAGGAAACGAGAAATTACGATTAATTCCTTTCTTGTTACAAAAATGTTCGAAAGCTTCATTTTCAAACTCACCTACATGATCACTTCTAATATTTTTAACTTTTAAACTCTTTATATTTTGAATTCTCTTTACAAAAATTTTAAAATTTTAAAAAGTATCACTTTTATGTTTCATAAAAATAGTCCATGTATATCTTGAAAAATCATCTACAATAACAAACACATATCTATTGTAATTAATAGATTGAACTTGAGTAGGTCCGAAAAGGTCCATATTTAATAGTTCAAGTGGTTGTGTTGTAGATATGATATTCTTAGATTTAAAAGAAGATTTTGTTAATTTTCCTAACTGACATGTATCACAGATATTATCAATTTTGAATTTCATATCAGGTAGTCCTTTAACAACTTTATATTTAGCTAATTTATTAATAATATTAATATTTATATGACAAAATCTTTTGTGCCATAGCCAAGAATCATTTTCTATAGCTACTAAACACATATTTTGTTATGATTTATATTCAAATTTAAAATGTAAATATTTTTATCTCTTATAGCTTCAAAATTAGTTTTTGATTTTTATTAGAGATATTACATTTATTTTCTGAAAAAGATATATTAAAAACCTTTATCACATAATTAAATTATACTTAATAAGTTATTTTTTAAGTTTTTAACTAATAAAACATCAATAATGAGAGGTGAGTTAGAGATACCGTTATTGCTCACATCGCCTTTTCCAATGACATAATCCTTTGAATTATCTCTAAAAGTGACCGATCCTCCATTTGAGTAGATTATGTTTCTTAAAATGTCTTTATCACCAGTCATGTGTTTTGAGCAACCACTGTCTAGAATCCATTTTCCTCACTTTTTAAATGGTACCTGCAAAAATAAGGATTAAGATGGTACCCACTTCTCTTTTAGGGCCCTAAGAGTTAGAACTAAACCCAAGAAGGTTCAGAATTCCCTTTAAAAATATAATTCTGATTTTTATGAACAGTTTCTATAAATGTTTTGATATGTTTATTTCTAATCAAGTTATTATTTGTTTTATAAATCCATATTTTAATAGTTTAAAAATCTTTTGAAACTGTTTTCTTTAATTCTTTACTAATTTTGTTTTAAACTTACTTTTAAGCTTTCCAGATTTTTTAGGATTTTCAATTTTCTTAAATCCTAATCCCATTTTATTTGAAGTAAACTAAGAATTTTCTATTATTTTAGAAAAAAATTCTCTTCCTTTATTAAAACTCGAAAAAAAAAATTTAGTATCTTCTAGCTTAGTTTTATGAATAGATTTTTCTAACTCTAATATCTTAGTGTTAGACTTTAAATCATTAATTTCAGCAGATAAAACATCATTTTTATTCTTCTGAATTACTAACTCTTAAGTTATCATAGAAAGTTGAGAAGCTAAATTAGAATTAGATTTTTGAGATTTTTCATGTTCTTCTTCAAGAATTTTTTTTTCATCTCTAAGCATACTAATTTCTAATTCAGATCTATTCAGTTTTCCTAGTAACTCGTTATTATGTTTCTTAGTTTGTTTTACAAAATCTATTAGTTCAGAATTAAGTTCAACTAAATCTTCAAAACTTAGTTCACTTACATCATCATTTGTAGCCAAGAAGCATATATTTGCTTGCTCTGTGTCATTGTCACTGTCGCTTTTTGATGATAAAGAATCTGAATCATCCCATGTTACAAAAAATGCTTTCTTCTTGAATTTTTTCTTCTCGAATTTGTTTTTCTATTTCTCTAGACAATCTTTCTTCATATGATCCTTCTTATGACATTCATAACATTCCATGACAGACGATGATGGTTTATTGCTATTATTGTTGCTAGAATTATTTTTGTAACTCTTTCCTCTTTTATTCTTTTTGAATTTCAAAAACATTTTGAAATTCTTAGCAATAAATGCCATATCCTCTTCATTTGAGTCAGAGTCATCTTGTTTTGCTTGAAACGCTAGATTCTTCTTATCTTGTGCTTGAACTTTCTTGTCTGCAAATTCACTTCATATGACATTAGATTTTCTATTAACTCTTCTGGTTTCATAGTCGAAAGATTGTTTGCTTCTTCAGTAGCTAGGACCTTTCTTTCCCATTCATCCTTTAAAGATTTTAGGATTTTTGATACTATATTAAAATCAAAGAATTTTTCTCCCAGTGCCAATAGTGAATGACATATAACTTGAAATCTAGAATACGTATCATTTATATTTTCATTTAATTTCATTTTGAAAATTTGAAACTGATTTTTCAACATTGAAATTTTGTTTTGTTTGGCTTTGTTAGTTCCTTCATGAGTAACTTCTAGAGTTCTCCATATCTCATAAGCATTTGTACACATACTAACTCTATTAAACTCATTTCTATTTAATGCACAAAATAGCATATTCATTGCTTTTGCATTTGTAGTAGCATCAGTTTTCTGTGCAGCAGTCCAAGTTGAAAAATCTTCTGTTGGAGTAGTAAATTTGTTTTGAGTACTGTTCCAAGTTTCAAAACCATTAGATTGCATATATATTTCATTCTAGTTTACCAATAATTATAATTCATGCCATTGAATAATGGAGGTCGTGCAGTAGATTTACCTTCAATAGAACTAGTGTTAGTGATAGTGCTTGTAATGTTGTTATTTTCCATATTAACAAATGAAAAATTATCAAATAACCGTGTTACAGTTATAGAATGACCTTACTCTGATACCAAATGAAAGTGACTACTTTTTGGCTAGCTATCACTTAGGATCTCGTAATATGGAATATATTTAAAACTAAAATGGAAAACAAATGATAATAGCAAAGTAAATAAAAATGATCACAACAACAATTTTTATGCTGTTTCGAACTTCCCGTTCTACGTACAGTCCCTGACTTCCCTTTGGAATTTCTCACAATGTTCCCTCACTTAACCCGGAGGAATAGGTATACAATACCTGAACTGCCGATCAGGATTTTTCCGCCTATAACAGCCGAAAGAGGACTTCATCCGCCTGAACAACTGAACAGGACTTCAACAGATTCACTAAAAATTTCTTTGACACTTTGTGTTCTTAATAACACTGATTTGTCTTTTATAGTACAACCTTCCTATAATCTTCTCCTCAAGTATATATATGTGTGTGTAAAGATTTAGAAAGGAAATATTGCTTTGAATCAAAAAATAAGATAATTGATTCAGAGATTCAAGCAATAATGTAAGTTGTTGTAACGTTTCGATTTTTCGTTGCCGAAAAACCGAATAGTTATGGGTTTTAAAAAGAATTTATGAAAAGAGAAGAGAATAAGAGAGAAAATAGAGAGAAGATAGAAAAACAGAACGGAGAATAGAACGGAATAGAAAACAAGAACAGAATCACATCAGAATCTCACAATTCGCAGCGGAACAACATATAATAATAAATGAATAATCTTTAAACAAAGAACTATATCAGTTATTACATTACATCACATTTCATTACATCATATCATCAGAGTGTACAACAACAAACAATGCAGTGGAAAAAGAAATACTATATAAACTAGTAATACGCCATGCCATCCAGCTTGCCTCCAGCAACTCCAGAATATCCAAAATATCCTGATAAACCTTAACTCTTGACTGATCGTGTGGAAATTGGTGGGCACCCAGAGTTTAGGAAGGAAAACAATAAACTCCAAGTCAGTCATGTGACTGGTGTGAGAACTCAAAACAGTTTATTTATCTTTAAAATCAAAATAGAGGAATATTTTTAAATTCAATTCGCAATGCTTTTAAAAATGAGACTACCATAAGGCCTCCCGCACACACACACAATGCAAACGCAGAATCGGAGGAGATTTCTCCTTATGATAGTCAAAGATGCTTGATACGCATTTAAAATAACATTTGATATTATTACTAGTGCATAATGTAGAGGAAAAATTCATTTTGAAAGTAGAATATAAATCTTAGCCAACATACGACCATTATCGTATGCCTACTATAGCTAACTATGTTCAATAGCAGGTTACCGCCACATTCCATAGCAGGTTATACAACTAAAACCGTACAAGTCACGTATTGTTTCTTTGGATTTCCAACAAATGGTCAGGCCAAGGAACTTCCCATTGCCACATGAGAATGCCTCTGGAAAGACATCCCCGAGAACCAAACCGGAACTCTGGCAACACAAGGCCGGGTTACCCCTAACTGGGTAACTACTGACACGAGCACGCCATTCCCCGATCGTAAACGACCTTTCTCACGGGATCCCGATAACCAACAACCACAAAGTAATAAATTCGCAGTAACCACATAGGTTAAATATCTGGGCTCCATACCATGATACCACCTCTATCCAGAAGGAAATGTACATACCCTAAAGGGTGCTACCCCTCATAACCTTGCCGCATCTTTCTTGTTTTGACCATTTCCGGGGTGTGAGGCTCGACGAAGTAACGTCCACAAAACATACTTTATACAAAAGCCATGCTTTGGGTCAACAAATGATCAACACAATGATCACTAAGATAGACGATCAAATAAACGATCCTATCACAATAATCAACACAATGATCATTTCAGCAACACTCAGCATGTCACATTACCAAATTGGGAATATATCGCTGATAACTTCAACTATATAACCTCTGAGCTCGTACGTCTCAGAGAAGGGTGTTAAGCTAAAAGAATAAATTCTCCGCCACCAACAGAAATATATTTGAAAGAAATCGGCTTTATATCTCAAATTGTAATGTCAGGCATACAATCCATACAAGTCTGTTCCGGGATCGAACAAAACCGAAGGCACTTACAAAGAAGTCCTTGCAATCCGGATATTCACAATCCTGATCGGATTCACCATCACATATGGAGAACTCTATACCGGAGCAACTCGGTGCAGAGTAAATCGACAGGTCATCCTATCGCTCTCGCAAATACCGGGTCTTCAACACCGATCTTCAATGCAATTATAACGACGTATCACATATTCGGAATGGGTTATACGACCCCATGGTCCTTTCCCGGTTAACCCGAATAGTGAGCGCTTATTCAAAAATAAGTGTGGCATTAAAATTCAAACAAATCACATCATATACCCATTCAAAGGGAAATATTGATAGTCGGCTATTGAACTATCAATTGATATGCATACATCACCAGTTTCCAAATAATTTTCCAAATTATTTATTTTCCAAAATATCTTCACTAGATATATAATTTCAATACTTCAAAAATAAATCAATATTTATTTTTAAACCAATTCCACTTTCTTTTATAAATTCCTTAGTGAATTTATAATCCAAAATATCTATGAATATTCGATTTAAATTATTCATTTCCAATTTATCTTAAAAAAGATAAATTCTCCAATATTCACTTTATTATTGGAAAACATTTCCATACTTATTAAATAAGTAATTCACGAATTTTATTTATTTTCAACACTTAGAAAATATTCAATATACTTAAATCGAAATTTAGTATATATTTCATTCT
This sequence comes from Allium cepa, assembly GCA_030765085.1. NCBI lineage: Eukaryota > Viridiplantae > Streptophyta > Magnoliopsida > Asparagales > Amaryllidaceae > Allium > Allium cepa. The sequence continues at coordinate 690,684,633 of CM060937.1, read as the reverse complement.
ATTAAGGAAATCATTCTCTTCAACATATTTATTTGGGCCAAAACGAATGTTGCGTAAAACATCGTTACGACAACCCAAAATCACTAGTATAGGTATTCGAAATTAAAATAGATATATAAATCCCAATACTATACAAAACATTTCCTTTCGGAAATCATTTACTATAACAACAGTGTTATAGTCCATCATTCCCTTTTATTTCTCGAAAACGTCTATTTCAACAATAAATGTTGAAATCTATGGTTTCGAATCTCAACACAATTAAAACATCGTTAGATCGTTTTAATTCTATTTCAAATATCACATTCAAAACAATTTCTTTAACATCTTATTCACTATTCAAAAACGTGAATATACTACGTTAACACATTTCATCCTTTTATACATTTTAATTCAAAGGATTATTCACTATTCAAAAACGTGAATATAACTCCATTAATAGGTTTCAACAATTTACTTATCAAAATAAGTTGTTTGCGAATTTATAAACAACGTTTGTAAATTCCATTTCTATTTATTTATAAAAACTTCCTTTTTATAAATTCTTTTATTAACCTATTTCAGTTTATAACTCAATTATAAACTAAAAGTTCATATTATAAGTTAAATACTTATAAAACGATTATTTTACAAAATCGTTCTTTTAAAGACTTTCCAAACCATAAATCTTATAACTTATAAGATTCATTTATTTAACCAAATCTATTCTTCAAATAATTTCACCAAATTTATAAATCTTACTATTTATAAATTTCTTTTATAACTTCACAGTTTATAATTTTATAAATTTCATTCTTTAATGAAATTCATTTTCACTTCATTCAAACACTTATAAAAACTCGTTTTATAATTTCAATATCTCAATTTATAAATATCCATTTATAAATCTCTTAATATAATTCAATTTATTTTATTCTTTAAAATGTCTTTAAATTCCTTTAAAACTTCATCCTTTTGATTCATAAAATAATTAAATTTTATAAATCCTATATTTCAACTTTTCATAATAAATTCAAAAATTCCGATTTAACTATTTTATAAAATCATTAGCATCATATTCTCAAAAATTAGTTTTTAACTATATTTCTCAAAATCATAATTTTTATAACCTTAAACATTATAACGTTTATTTATTTATAATGGATCAATTCCAAAATATAGTATATTCTCAAAAATCACTTTAAAAATCATTTTAAAATCTCAAAATCTGGGTCCAATGATGCTACATACCAAATAGTCAATCACGACAACAACGATATCATATATCGATGTGATAATACATCAAATATCAAAATATCTGAAATCAAATAAATACTGTTGAGGAATCCAGTTGGATCCCTCCAACCTGTTTTCCTGCATCCACAAACATTAGCACAATACCAATTTCGCTCCAGTACGAAATTATCGCGGTATATGTTCTTATTAAATATTATCCGCTTAATAACGGCGCAATAGGGTCTCATCCGCTAAAAAATGCGGGGAATCAACAACTGCAATATATACATATGCCAATATATATATATTGATATTATTTATAATACCAATTTCACTGTTTATGAAATATTCGCGGTATATGTTTTTAATAAATAACATCCGCTTACTAACGGCGTATAATGTCTATTTTAACAATCAATAGATAACAATCATCATTCAAACATGCATTCAAATATTTTAAATCTAACTATTTAAAATAAAATCGAAAATGATTCGATTGAGTGAGAAGTTCTCACCTTGATTTTAATTTCCGTTTTAGCGATTTATTTCGAATAAAATTAAACGCGCGTTTAATTTTACCCAAAATTCTCACTAGCTCCAAACGACTCCAAACCAACTCCATCGCGTAGTGCTCGTCCATACGATTCCAACGCAACTGGTTTCGCGCGTTTTCGACCTCGTATGAAAAAGTTATACAATTTACAAGTTTACTCGAATTTTATTAAATATAATTACAACATTATTAACTATATTTTAAACCTATGCAATCCGGGCCGTTAGATCTTGCTCCAGCCCATCAGAGCCGCAGAACGCAACTCCTTCTCCCTCTCTTCGTTCTCCAGTACGCAACATAGAAGAGGCCGAACCCATTACAAATATTTAGGGTTTAAGAAATCGAACACCACACTCGACGAAACTCGATCCCATCACCTTCATTTCGTTCGCCATCCCTCACTCTACCCCTAGCCCGCGCGCGCAGCCACCAAGTGCCGCCTCCCTCTCGAAACTCGCGTACGAACCGAGCATAAACGCGCCCCTCTAGCGCCTCCAAACGACAACAATATCAAAGATCCACCGTTGGATTGGTGGATCTCTCCGCCCTCTACACTTTACTAGTTAAGGGTTTTCGATGAAGGTCGATGGATGAGGAGATCGGAGGGAAAAAGTCGCGTGAGTTTCTGGCCATCAGTTTGAAAGAGGCGGCTAGGGTTTTATTAGGGTTTTTATTTTTATTTTTTTAAATTATGAAGGCAAGGGTCTCTATTTATAGAATTTCGTTCGACACTATTCATCCGGAAATTCCGAACTCCGATTTACGCGCCGTAACCAGCGTTTCTAGGGTTTATCCCGCGTTCCGGACACAATGGAACAGGTTTCAGAAGCTAATTCGGACATCTGTGCGAGTTATGGCTGCAAATGCTCAATTTAAATTAAACCGATTTAAGCGATTTTCTAGGCGTTTTAATTTGTACCGGACAAACGGTAAATCCAATTGACACGAAATTTGAAACCTTACAATAATATCACATTACGGATCCGATGAAACTGGTTTTGTCGAAATCCGAGACATTTTGAAAAATGGCTATTTTCACTCGTCAAATTAAAATTAAAAATAAATCGATGCGTTTCGAGCTGCCACGATCAAACGATAACTCCGATTGACACGAAATTTGAAATCCGGTAATAACTAACTATTACGGATCCAATGGAACTGGTTTCGTTCAATTCCGAGACTGTTCAAAAATTGACTATTTTCACTAGTCGATTTAAATATTAAAATATTCAATTTTCACAAATTAACTTTTAATTCGATTTTAAAAGTTCTAAAATATTGTTCTAACTCCCATATGATAAAGTAAAATTTTACAAATCATTTTCAATCATATTTAACCCAATTTTCAATTATTTCCATAATTTAACGTATTAAATTATCGATTTAATTATTCAATTAAATCCAAAAATTCAAATAAAAATTTATTTGACTTATAAATTCACTTATTAATATCTAAAATTAATTAAATATTCAAATTTTAGTTATCAAAAATTCTGGGTCGTTACAGTTGTGATTGCTTTTCAGAATGCAGAGATAGTAGAAAGTATGATTAGAAAGTAATCAGATAATCGGTGATTTGTGAAGTGAATTTTGTGTGTTTATATAGTAGACAAAGAGATGCAACCATTCATGAAGAGTTCTGATCAAAGGAAGCATCCATACCTCTTCATATTAGAACGTAACCCTTGGCAAAAGGAAGTGTCCATTCAGAAAAAATAGCTGTTGGAAGAATTCAGTCGACTGACCCAAAACGACCAGTCAACTGAATGTTCAAAGTTTTGCAAAAACAGAGAGTTTCTGTGCGCCTATGCGGATTCAATCGACTGGCCATATACGGTCAATCGACTGACTTGACAGTCAAAGCACAGTCTTCACATATTTTTAAAAAGTTTAAAGTTTAAAACAACTTAACTACTTGAGGATAGATTTTAACATTTTTAAGACTAAAAATTTCAATAAATTAACATACTACACGTAGTTTTTTAGCCTTGTCTCCTTTGTAGTTTGAACAACACAATTCTTTTTCCTTTTGTCGCTTATCCATATAGTCTAATTCACTGCTTTGTCATGAATCAAAATATATGATTCAACACAATTGACCGTGCCAACCGTCGTCAACCGACGCCAACCGTCGCCAGCCGTCGCGAACATAAAATGTCCAGTTTTCCCCAGCTCTGTTTTAGCCTTCCAAACCGCACAATAAACACCATATCCCAATTTCGCTTCATTCCTAATACATATAAACTCAATATCACAGCCATTAACATCACATATAACATATAATCTCGTACATATCACAAATAATTAAAAATATAACGTAAAATTCAATATTTACGTACACTTTCATTAAGTAAAACCAATATTCCATCAACCAACACCACCATACCTAGACAAATACTAATGTTCATAAATTCCACAATCATCACTACACGCAACCATCAATAAAGAACCAACTCCTTCAACACAAGTCAATAATTTCAAGCCAAAAAACTTCTGTACCTAGTCGTCATCATCCTCTCCCAATCCATCCTCACCAGGCGTTCTCCCATGCAAGTGTGGGATACCTCTTATCGAAATGTTTCCATGCTTCTCCATCGGATAGATGTGTCAAAGTTCCCTCTGTCTTTCTTCTCACGTTGTTCCATCGCATATGACATGTCGTGACCAAAGACGCATATAAGCTTTGAAGTCTAGGAGCAATTGGTTAATAATGCATTCTCTTGTATGAAACTTCATTTTCTTTCTTTTTTCTTGGTTTATATCTTTTCTCGTTACATATTTTACAGTTTCTAAGATTAATGTCGTCTTTTCAATACAATATGCAACCATTTATACATGTATCTATCTTTTGGTAAGGCAGACCGAAAGCCGACATAAGTGTTTTCACTTTATAATGACTGTCACAGATCATATTATTGGGTGGCATATGTCATTTTGCAGCTTGTACAACTGCTGTAAATCCAGCTTCCATAAAGTAAAATTTTGATTTCATAGTGATGTATTCAACAGTTACTGATAATTCGGTTTCACTTTTACAACCATCCCATAGTGGTCTCTTAGTGGCATCCAATAAATCATAAAAAAAATTACTCCAACATTTGGTTTTTTTTCAACTTTGATATCTTCACTGTCAACTTGAACAGTATGGAACATTGGCCGTACTGCAACTTCCACCATACCTTATATTGGACTTGTCATAATAACATCGACCTCTATCGCAGTTGGATCCACTGTAGATACAACATGTTCTCCATGACGATCCCATAAATAATAATTTAGCATAAATCCAGATTTACACAAATGTACTTTAACTTTATCTGGTTTTCATTGCTTCGAATGTTGACACTTACTACAAAGGCAACAAAGTTCTTCGTTATTTCGATTATTAGATATTACGAATTCGATAAATTCGTGCACAGCATTGTAGAAATGTTCTTTCACCGAACCTTTTATTTCAGTTCTGATTTCATACATTCATGTATGGTCGATAAAATAATCGAACATTATTCCTAATTTAAAAAAGTAGGTTAGTAATTTTGATAGCACTTCAATTCACTTTTATTCTATGCGCAGCCTCTCGCCCAAGTGATATATTGTTGTTATTTTATTGTTTAAAATAAAGTAAAACCTTTTAGGGCTTAAGGCTTCACACACCACACTTCTGTCTAATTTCGACAGCACTCAGTTTACTTCTCTTCTACGCATAACTTTGCATCCAAGGGGAGCATTTTTGTTGTTGTAATTTCTAAAATAAATTAAAAACCTTTGGGACTAAAGGCTTTAATTTTTTGTTGTTTTATTTGTTATAATAATACTTAACGCTTATTTTCAAATTAATATTATATTCATTTGACATTTTTTAGATAATCGATTTTAGTACAATATTTTTTCTTCTATATAAATTTCATAGCTTTTTGGAAAATCGATTTGAGTACATTATTTGTTGTTGTTATATTCATTTTTTAACTTATTGAAAAATCAATTTCAGAAGTATCTTTCTTCTTCTTTTGTTCGTTTCTTAAGTTCAAAGAAAATCGATTTAAGTAAAGTATTTTTTCTTGTCATATTCGTTTTTTAACTTTTTAGACAATCAATTTGAGTACAATGTTTGTTGTTTTCATATTTATTTATTGATTTTTTTTACAACATTGATTTCAATAGATTATTTGTTGTTGTACACGTTACTTAACTTTTTACGAAATTGATTTTAATACAATATTCGCTGTTGTTATCTTCATTTCTTAAAATTCTTACAAAATTGGTTTGAGTCTAATTTTTTTAATGTTATGTTTCCTAAATTATACGCTTTATAACATATTTTCAAACTCTTTTACCTAATAAAATTTTAATTTATAGATTTTGCAAGCACAAATTAGAAGTTAGCATTAATAATAACAAAGTAAAATAAATTAACTAATTTTCACGTAAACTGTAACATCTCCAAATTATAACAAACATCATTTTCCACTATAATAAACATTGTTTTTCACTATAACAAACATTTGAGTAAACTTATCAATAAGCATATTAATCAATGAATATTAAGTTTTGACTTTTAAATTAACCCTAAGTTTTAAGTACAAATTAAACAATCAAACCACTTACTAACATCTCCAAATCAACTAACACACTGTTATCATCAACTAATAAACTATAGCATCATCTAATAACAAATAATCTAACATATTCATGTCAAAATTGCTAATTTTTCTTAAATAGGGTTTAAGAAAATAAACCTCAAAAAATAAAGCAAAATTGGAGGAAGGAGTGCACAGCATGTAAGGGTCCTCGACGTCGGCTTGATGAGGCGGGTGGTGGTTGGATTCAGCTAGGTGTGGAATTGGGGAAGAAGAGAGTTTGGGAGAGAAACGAAAAATGTTTTAATGAAGCTTTCCGTTCGTGGGTTATATTTAACTAGGCGACGGCCAGCGACGGCCGCGTTTTTTAGCCATCGCCATGATCGATCGCAATTCCAAGCCATTCTAATAGTGGTAGTCCTGCTATTCTTTTCCATCAACCTCGAAAGGTTGCGCAGTGTTTATTACCTATAATTGCGCTTGGTGCCTCTGACTACATGGAAAGCCTTCTTAGTGCCTTCAAAATGTTCTTTTTGTGACATTTGTCGAAACTCTTGCATATAACTTTAGTAGAGCCTGACAAGTTCATTAGCTTTCTTTCGTACTTCTATTCTTTAAGTTGATTTTATGGCTAACAATATTATTTTTATAATGAGTTCTGTTAATTATTTCCACCTTTAAACAATTAGTTTTTGCAAAAAAGCAAATGCATATTATTATAATCATCTCAAAACACTGCATAGGTTGTTTCTCAAAATACTTTTTGGCTTTTGGTTCGAATAAGTGGGACACAGCAAACTTAACAAAGCAATAACTTTGGAGAGACACTTGTTTAACTGTATTTCCTTGTCTTCTGAATATGTACTTTGTACCACTATTCACTTCATTTTTATCCATTTTGGTTTTCTCTTTGACATATACATCAATATTTCTTTATACAGGATGAAACCGGAAGTGACGTTTTGCATTTCATTCCACCTATCCTTTCGGTATTGAACTTGTTGGTGTAAACCAAAATTAAGAGTCGTGTCTGCTGATGTGAAAAGTCATGTCTATTCGAATGAAGAGTCATGTCTATTCGAATGAAAAGTCATATCTATTCAGTGAAGAGTCGTGTCCGTTCACTGAAAAGTCGTGTCTATTGAAATGAAGAGTCGTGTCTATTAAGTAAAAGTCATGTCTATTGAAGTGAAAGGGTGTCTGTTCAAAAAGGTTATGTCCGCTTGTAAGGGTTGTAAACCACTATATATATGTGGTCATTTTGTTGTGTTGAAAGCAAGTTGTAGACAAGACAAAAAGCAAGTTATAAAAAAAAATTGTCTATTCTCCTCTAAAATTATAATTCTCCCTCTTTTTTCTACTTTAACAAATTGGTATCGGAGCTTGGTTGAAAAATGTCAAACAACCTTGTCTCTCTTGTTCCTCGATTCAACGGTGAAAAGTTCGATTATTGGAGCAATCTAATGAGGCTCTGTCTTGAATCTCAAGACTTGTGGACAGTTGTTGAAGAAGGTGTTGGTGCGCCGGAAGATGAAACGCAACTCACAGTTGCCCAAAGAGATCTTCTGAAAAGCAAAAACAGAAAGATCGGAAGGCTCTCTTCCAAATCTACCAAACACTTGAAATTCAAGTTTATGAGAGAATTTCAAAAGTTGCAAATGCTCAGGAGGCTTGAAAAATATTGAATACAACGTATTCTGGTCAAGATCAAGTAAAAAAGGTTCGCCTGCAGTCACTACGAGCCGAATTCGAAAAGCTCGAAATGAAGGATAGTGAGAAAATCTCAGAGTATTTTACTCTTCTCACTTCCATCATAAATCAGATGGCTTCAAACGGAGAAGTCGTGGAGACTCAAAGAGCCGTTGAAAAAATTCTACGGAGCCTACCAATCAAGTTCGATCATATTGTGGTTGCAATTGAGGAATCAAATGATATTGCTTCACTTTCTCTTGAAGGCTTGCAAGGAAGGCTGGAAGCTCATGAGGCTAGGATCTTGATGAGAAGTAAACAAACAAATTCTTCTCAAGATCAAGCCTTAAAATCTCAATTCACATCCATAAAAGTTCAAGGCTCATCCCATGGCAAAAGTAACAGCATGAATAGTGGAAAACGTGAAGAATCAAAGGAGGAGAAGCGATCATTCCAAAATAACAAGGCGCGAGGCAAATACAAAGGCAAAAAACCATATTTTGAATGCAATTTCTGTCACAAGCCGGGTCATAAAGCAAATGATTATTGGGAGAAACATCCTGAAAAGAAGCCAGTTGCTGGTTTTATGCATAATGAAGCAGAAAAATCTGAATCTTTGTTGATCGCTTCGGATGGAAATGTTGAAAACGTATGGTACTTGGATAATGGTGCAAGTAGGCATATGACTGGAAATAAAAATTTATTTTCAAGTCTTGTGAAAGCTGATGATGGTCAGGTTACTATTGGAGATGCAAAATCATACAAAATTCAAGGTGTTGGCGAAATTTCTTTCAAAACCAAGGCTGGAAAAGTTGAAAAAATGTCGGAGGTTCTTTATGTACCAGGCATACGTAGCAATCTTCTTAGCGTCGGTCACTTGCTGAAGAAAGGATTTGATTTTCGATTCGTTGGAGATCAATGTAGCATGAAGAAGAACGACCAACAAGTGGCAAATATTGTGATGGGATCCAACAAATTATTTCCGATCAAACTTGACATCGTAAGCAGTACGTGCATGATTGCTACTTCTAATGATGAAGTTTCCAAGTTATGGCATGAGAGGTTTGGCCATTTAAACTTCCGGAGTTTGAAGGAGATGTCCACCAAAGAAATAGTCCGAGGGCTGCCTAAACTTGAAGTGATAAACGAAGCATGTGAGGAATGCCAATTAGGAAAACAACATCGTGAATCTTTCCCATCCAAATCGAAGTGGATTTCTCAATCACCTCTGGAGCTTGTTCACACCGACCTCTGTGGACCAATGCAAGTACCATCGCTTGGAGGCAGCAGATATTTCTTGTTATTTGTTGACGATTACACAAGAAAAGTTTGGGTTTATTGTGTCAAAGAAAAATCAGATGCCATCTCTTGCTTCAAAGAGTTCAAATTTCAAGTTGAAAAACATTCCGGTCGTCAATTAAAAAATCTAAGGAGTGACCGTGGAGGAGAATACATGTCCTCTCAGTTTGAAGAATTCTGCCAAAATCATGGAATCCGCCATGAGTTAACTACTAGGTACTCACCTCAACAAAACGGAGTCGCAGAGCGCAAAAATCGAACAATAATGAATATGGTCAGATGCATGTTGAAGAATAAGAACTTGCCTGCATGTTTTTGGGCTGAAGCGGTCTCTTGTGCCGTTTACTTAATCAACCGATCACCAACGAAGAGCTTAAAGGATTCCACTCCAAATGAAGTCTGGTATGGCAAGAAACCAAATGTTGCTCATTTAAAAACTTTTGGTTGTCTTGCATACTCTCATATTCCTGATGCTTTAAGATCGAAGCTCGACGACAAATCTGAAAAAGGCATTTTCATTGGTTATAGTCAAAGGACTAAAGCTTACAAGCTTTACAATCCGAAGACGAAGAAGATGATTATCAGCAGAGATGTTCGCTTTGATGAAAATGGTTGTTATAATTTTTCAGATTTTGCAGAATTACCTGGATGGCAAACTCTAAATCTTGAAGAGGAAACTTCTTTGGAACAAGGTGTTGATGCTGATGTTGGTATTGAAGAACAACAGCCTAAAAATAATGGGGTTGAGCAGGAGCAAAATTCACCACCAATGGCGGAAAGAAGGACGCGATCCTTGAGAGAAATCTATGATACAACCGAAGAAGTTGACACTATGGATCATGTATATTTTGCATTTTTTGCGGGAGAAGATCCAATCACTTATGAAGAAGCATCAAAGGAAGAAAAATGGGTGAATGCAATGAAGGATGAAATCAAGTCTATTGAGAAAAATGGTACGTGGGAGCTTACCACATTGCCTTCACACAAATCAGCCATTGGTGTAAAATGGGTGTTCAAAACCAAAACAAATCTTGATGGCTCCGTCAACAAGTACAAAGCACGTTTGGTTGCGAAGGGGTATAAGCAAAAGGAAGGGGAAGATTTCAATGAGGTATTCGCTCCTGTCTCTCGACTTGATACAATTCGATTATTGATTTCTCTTGCTGCCCAAAATGGCTGGAAGCTGCTGCATATGGATGTGAAATCAGCTTTCTTGAATGGTTTTCTTCAAGATGAAATTTATCTTCAACAACCTCCTGGTTTTGTGAAGAGGGGCGAAGAGGAAAAGGTGTATAAGCTGCGGAAAGCTTTATACGGGCTGAAGCAATCCCCCCGTGCATGGCATGATCGTATCAACAATTTCTTCTTAAAGAATGGTTTTGAAAGGTGTCCTTTTGAACACACTCATTACATGAAGAAGCATTCAAAAGGAGGTTTCATGATCGTGAGTTTATACGTGGATGATCTGATTTTTACTGGAGATAATATGAAGATGTTATCTGAATTCAAAAATTCAATGATGAAGGAGTTCGAGATGACGGATTTGGGAAAATTACATCATTTTCTAGGGATAGGTGTTCAGCAATCAAAATGTGGGATTTTTATCTCGCAAGAAAAATATGCTGCTCAAGTATTGGAGAAGTTCAATATGATGAATGCAAATCCAGTTTCAACTCCTTGTGTTGCAGGTTCGAAATTGTGCAAAAATGGTGAAGGAAAGTTTGTGGATCCAACTATTTTTCGAAGCCTAGTTGGAAATTTGATGTATCTCACTGCTACAAGACCCGACATCATGTACGCAGTAAGCTTGATTAGCAGATTCATGGAGAAGCCTTTCTCAAACCATTGGGAAGCTGCAAAAAGAATTTTACGATACGTTAAAGGAACTATTGACTATGGCATTTTCTATGAAGCTCATGTGCCTGTGAAGCTTGTTGGATATACGGACAGCGATCTAGGTGGAAGTATCGATGAGTCAAGGAGTACTTCAGGTTATGCATTTAACCTTGGAAGTGGAATTATTTCTTGGTGTTCAAAAAAACAACCAGTTGTGGCACTTTCTACCACCGAAGCGTAGTACATCGCAGCATCTCTAGCAGGATGTCAAACTTTGTGGTTAAGAGGAATTCTTGAAAATCTAAGCTTCAAGCAAAAAGATCCTACGATCATTTATTGCGACAATAGTTCTACTATCTCTGTCTCAAAGGATCCTATTTTGCATGGAAGAACAAAACATATTCGTCTACGTTTCCATTTCCTACGAGAACTCGTTCGTGAAGAAGAAGTGAGTCTTGAGTATTGTCGAAGTGAAGAACAAATTGCTGATATCTTCACAAAGCCGCTTGGAGGGACTACTTTCTCAAGAATTGTTGCTGCATTAGGTGTTCGAAGGAATTTTGGTTTAGGAGAGGCATTGTTGGTGTAAACCAAAATTAAGAGTCGTGTCTGCTGATGTGAAAAGTCATGTCTATTCGAATGAAGAGTCATGTCTATTCGACTGAAAAGTCATATCTATTCAGTGAAGAGTCGTGTCCGTTCACTGAAAAGTCGTGTCTATTGAAATGAAGAGTCGTGTCTATTAAGTAAAAGTCATGTCTATTGAAGTGAAAGGGTGTCTGTTCAAAAAGGTTATGTCCGCTTGTAAGGGTTGTAAACCACTATATATATGTGGTCATTTTGTTGTGTTGAAAGCAAGTTGTAGACAAGACAAAAAGCAAGTTATAAAAAAAAAATTGTCTATTCTCCTCTAAAATTATAATTCTCTCTCTTTTTCTACTTTAACTTTCGGTATTGAACTTTCACGTTAAATTGTGCTTTATCCGATAATTAAATGCAATTTTTTTTCAAAAGTTAACGCAGGAAATGATAAATTCATTATTATATTTCTATATTATTGGGGTTTTCGTGACCCATCTGTCTATGAATAATACATATATATCACAGGTTTCACTGATAGTAGTATGTATTGTTAAACCAATATATTTAATATTACATACATGAACCTTTTATGTATGGCTGGCATGACACATCAAGAACAATCTAGTGAAATGCACCACTCATATCATGAAGGTGACCATGAGGGCGAACTAACCCATTGCAATTACAGTGAGGAGTTCCTAAAACGTAGAATCCAGAGTGACACAAATCTTCTCAACCGCATAAGAAAAAGCAACCTCATGATTCAAAACCATCAGACCGTCCATCCCAGAAAGCACACACAACAAGAAACTGACATGATCATTAGTAGAAAGAAATTCTTGCAAGCGCAAGATGCGATACTCGAACAAATGCTGAAAGTGATGGAATGTTGCAACGCCCAAGGCTTCGTGTACGGCATCGTAACAGAAAATGGCAAGACAGTCTCCGCCGCTTCCGATAACCTACGTGGGTGGTGGAAGGAGAAGGCGAGGTTTGATTTGGATGGTCCGCTGTCTATAGAGAAGTACAAGTCTGTAAACATGTTTCATCTGAGCGAGAAGAAGGCCGACATAAACATCCGTGAAAGACTAATGGAGATTCAGGACACAACGCTAGGGTCCATGCTTTCAGCTCTTATGCCGCACTGTGACCCACCCCAAAGGAAGTTTCCTCTGGAGATGGGGGTGCCCCCTCCATGGCGGCCCACCACGACCGAACAATGGTGGTGTGAGCTTGGGTTCCCAAATGATGATAATGGCCCTCCACCGTATAAAAAGCCTCATGACTTGAAGAAGGTGTGGAAAGTTGGTGTTCTTGTTTCTGTACTTAAACACATTTTGCCAAATACAGATAAGATAAGGCAACTGATCAGGCAATCGAAAAGCCTTCAGAGTAAAATGACTGCAAAGGAGAGTATTGCTTGGTTCGACGTTCTTGATCAGGTAGATCGGGAATTTCAAAGATGCTGCATGGATTTGCCTAATCTGTTTACTAAGTGTAAAAATGCTAGGAAGCTGGATTCTGTAGGAAATGAGGGAGGCAATCAATTTGTTGCATGTAAACGAGTGGCACTGGCAGGGCATGAGTTGAATAAGAATAAGAGTGCTCAGAATAATCTGTCCAGTTGTAGCTCACACACAGACTTTGTTCAATATAATACAAATACAGATAGTACGATGAAACTGAATTCTAATGCAGATGCGGTTATAGATTTCTGTTATGTGCCTGAGTTGAGTATCGAGAGTAATGGCGATCATCAGAGTAATAATGATTATAGAGTTGATAAAGCTGCTGAAGTGGTACAAGATTATGATTTTTCTGGGTTTGGATATTCTGATATGATGGGAAATTTGAATGGCTTGGAAGATTGGTTTGGATCCGGAAGCTGTTGATCAATTATCAGAGAATCTGCACTTTCTGTTGGCATCTTCATCTTTCTTGGTTTATTACTTTGGTTCTCGTGGCATTTAATTCTCTTTGGATTATGTTTTCCTGGGAGTTTCTTATTGTTGTTGGCCTTGGATTATAAAAGCTGATGATTTTTATATATAATTATTTTTTGTGGCTGTTATGTATTATTTTGATTTCAAACGATAATTTAATTGAAAAACTGAAGTTGTTTCTCCAATAATCCAAATCAAGAATTAATGCCTTTTCTGCCATTTTAGCAAGCACTTCAAGGTATAGAACCTGCGATTCAAAATTAATTACATTTATTGGTACAAACAAATTAATTGATCAAGTTAAACCAATCATACCAAATCAATTTTTTTTCATTTTTCTTTTTTTTTGAGAAATATCCGGTAAACCAGCTCCGTTTTTGTTTATTGAATAATTATTTCGATTTCGATATTGTTTAGTGGTTTCACATCAAAACAACCATTTACTCACCCATTGTTAAATAATATTTCTAGATTTGCTCTCTTTTACAAACAGAGAAAATAATTTATGAGAATATTATTCAAATTTACTACTTTTTCAAAATAAGAAGAATATATGATTATGGTTCACGTATATGTTTAAAACCTTAGCTACATTTTCATATAGAAATTTGCCTACAAAATAAGAATAAGTTGTATAAGAAAAAAAATTGTCCTACCAAAGGAGAAAATATTTTACATAGAGGTCCCACTAAACTAAATATTGGATGACCGAAGTCTACTTTTTTTCTTTAATTAAATTATGTGTAAATGTATAAATATGAACATATTGCTAATAAATAAGAAAAATAATATGGTAAAACATAACTGAATGTATTATATAATTCTTGAAATATGATGGTTATTCTTTTTGATAATGTCAATTAGATACAAACTAGGTATGCCTTAAAAGGTTTTTCAAGTTATAAGTTTAATGCAAGTGCACATTTTATTTTGAAGCGTGTATGGGTATCTTTGTCACTCTTGGGTTTTATGTTTGAAAGTTATTTTCGGTGGTGTTAGGAACAAATTTGAACGCAACAAATTTGTGTCCGATTTTTAAATTAAGTTGATTTCTCGCTTTAGTCAAATTGGCACTATATGTTCTCATTTAATTCAGTTTTCAACGTTAATAATTGATGATATTGATTTTGGTTTTTGTTAACCAAAATAATGGATCAACACATTAGATAATATCGGCGGTTTGTACATATGATTTTTTAATTCTTGGAAGGCTTCCTAACAGTCTTATCCACATTCAAAGTTCTTTTATCTCTTAATCACATTGAAAAAGGGGATACATTTGCCGGTTGCCTTGGAGATGAATTTGCTCAAAGCTGCAACTCTACCATTCAAACTCATTGCATCTTTACTTGTTTTGGGTACAACCATACCTTTGATATCTTGGATCTAGTCAGGATGGGATTCAACCCCTTGTGCACTAACAATGTAACCTAAAAGCTTTTCGGAATGAACCCCGAAAGAACAATTCTGAGGATTTAGCTACATTTAATATCTTCGTAATATTTCAAACATTTCTTCAAGATCTTTAAGATGATTCCTAACTTCAAGGGACATTATTAACATACCATCAACGTAAACCTCCATATTTCGACCCATTTGCTCCTTGAACATTCTGTTGACCAATCTTTGATAACTAGCACTTGCATTTTTAAGTCTAAAAGGCATTGCTTTATAAAAGAAAGTTCTCTAGTCGGTAATGAAGCTTGTATGCTTTTCATTTGGCTTGAACATAGGGTTTTGATTGCATCTTGAATAAGCATCCATGAGAGATAATAGCTTGTGTCCACTAGATGCATCAATTAGCTGGTCTATTCTTGGTAGTGGGTAACAATCTTTTGGGAATGCTTTGTTAAGATCAGTGTAATCGATACAGGTTCTCCACTTGCCATTCGACTTTTTCACCAATATAGTGTTTGATAGCCATTTTGAATAAAAAAAAACTTCTCGAATGAAACTATTTTCAAGTAGCTTTTTAAACTCTTCCTATAAAACATCAGACTAAACTTTGTCAAATTGCCTCTTCTATTATCGGACGGGGGCTACGTTTGGATCAATATTTAGTGTGTGGCACATCATTGATGGGTCAATTACGACCATGTCTAAACGGGTCCATGTAAATACGTTCTTGCCAGCTTTAAGGAATTGAATCAAGTCTATTTTCATGTTGTTGTCTAAATCTTTCTTCACTTTGACTATTTTTGTTGAAACGGTTGGATCTATACATACCTCTTCAAGATCCACTATGGATTTTAACCGCTCCATTTCTCCTCGGCAATCCAGTTCTATGATGATCACGCCTTCTTCTACAGGATCAGCATCGGTCCTCTTCATCTTCCATCCAGATGAAATACACCTTTCAAATACAGGTTTATTTGTTTTATTTGATCTTATTTTTGCTACGAATGTTGGACGTAAAAATACATCATCCAAAGGTTGAAAAATATTAAAAGAATTACAATAAGAAGACTACTCCCTTTTGTGTTAATCAATATTGCAAAATACATTTCGCGATAACTAAATTATTCTTCCCAAGTAGTTTCCTAGCCTTTTTAGTCAAGAATTTTACCATCGCGTATTTTTGTGAAACAAAAACATCCACCTCATCTAGCACAGGACGGCCAAGAATGCATTGTTGTATGAAGATTGATCGAGGATCACGAAGAGAGTCTTAAAGTTCTGTAGCATGGTACCCATTTTTCTTAGCAGCCTTACTTGCCCGACAGGTTTCAACCTCTAGTTATTAAACTCAAAGATGTTTTCAAACCAGGTTCCATAGAACGCCAGTCTGATCGTAGGCATGCTTGAAAATGATGTTAAGCGCACTTCTTATATCTACCAGAATCTTAGAAACTATGGAAATTCCGATTTGAGTTGTGATCATAAGGGGTCATTTTAAGGATGATGGATTCATTTCTTTGGCTTCTCTGGAGGGACAACAAAATTTGGCATCTGTATATTAAGTCAAGGATTCTAAAGTAGGGGCTCTTTATGTTTAAAGCGCGCTCCTTTCCTAGCTTCTTTGATATATTTTTCCCTAGCTCCTTTACTATTTCCTACTACATGTGGTCCCCCATGAATTACATCAATTCTTTTCAAATGTGGGCTTAAACTTGATGGTTCTTTATCATCTAAGAAATTCGTAACGTCTCTAGGGTATTTTTAGGGTCCATTGTTAGTTCGTGGTGCTCTCTACTTATCTTGGACAAACTCTATCAAATGTCCTTCACGAATTAGCATTTGAATAATCATATGTAGTACTCCACATTTATCCGTTTTATGGCTATTTGCCTTATGATAAGCGCAATAATATCCGCTTTTTTCTGCTTGGGGAAGTTCTTGGCCTTGAATGAAGTTGCCAAATTAATCCTTTCTTTAGTTGTGGCAAAGATGTAAGACAAAGTTTATTCAAAGCAACTGAATTAGTGTTAGATTCTTCTCATCTCAACCTTTTGTGTCCTCGATTGAATCCAAATCTTCCTCTATCCTTCTTTGTGTTGGCTTTTCTTTTTTTGCATAATATAATTCATCTATTAGAATGAATTTATAATCATGAAAGTAAAAGTCTGGTAAACTTTTACATCCATGGATGAAGGGCTCCTTCCAAAATGGCGTGTTTTCTATCTATATCGAATGTACTACAATTGACTTGTCCATGTCATTCATGTCATTGGCCTTCAATGCCTCTATGTCGAACCATTTTAGATAATCTCCTAATGACTCCCCTTGCCTTTGCTTGATGTTTGCCAAAATGATGTAGTCGATTATCAGATCTTTGGATATGTAGAAATGGGCAGAGAATTCATAGGAAAATTGCTTCCATGAATAGATAATTTTCTCCCAATATTGGCGGTACTATTTTGAGTAGATCCTTGAAGTGTTACTAAAACTAGTCCACATTACGCTACCCCAGAAGCATTATAAAGGTCCATTTGGCTATCAAAAGCCACTAGGTTGTCATTAGGATCAGTAATACCACGGTATTTCGCAGTTGCGACCTTAACATGGGACAGAATTGTTGTTGATGTGATTTTGTCAATGAATGGAGCTACTTGACCATTGTCATTTACTTGCTCGTCTAAAGTTCTTTTCCCTTTGACATTCAACAAATCTTTAACATCTTTCCCTGCCACATCCTTCAAATAAGCTTTAGCATTATGATTACTCTTTCGATTTGGATTAATTCCTTTGAAATTGAGCTTCCAGATTGCTCTAAACATTTATTTTGCATTCTACCCTAATGATTGGCTTTAGTTACATGATGTTTCTTCTTCATTAATGATGTTAAGTCAATTTTGCTCTTTCCCTCGATTGTGTGGGCCTTCATATTCCTCCTTGGGCAGACTACTTCACCCCCTATTGTTGGTTTAGCAATTTTAGATGATTTTTGAGTAAGGGCTGCTTCCAAGAGTTCTTGCATTTGTAGCAGTTGTTGTTCCAAATGATTTACTTTTGGTGCATTATCATCTGGTTGTGCCGGAGTTGATGGTTGTCCTAGCACAAAGTCTTCTATGTTGAAGAATGGAGCAATATTTTCCTCCATAAGTGCTATGTATACTGCTTCCTCATCCAATCGACTAAGTCATTTTGATTTCATTTTCCTATAAAAAAATCAATATTTCCATAGTTAGTCTGTAAGGAAAGAACTGGGTCAAAGGTTTGAGCCTTCCTTTTAACGCCAAAAATGTTAACAAGAAACCTTGTCAACATCCAAGATATACGTAATTGAAAGTGAATCAAGAAGGAGATCCCTTTCGAAGGGATCAAAATGAGGTTAAGAATCCACCTTTAATGGACTCTTTCAAAAGTTTTGATGATTCTGTCAAAGTTTAGATTCCTTCGAAAGAAAGGATATGTTCCAAAGTTTTCAGACACCTTTCGAAGAAGTCCTTCGAATGGTTTGATTCAAGGACTTCAAAGAGAATCACTTTAGTGGTCCAATTCCCTTCGAAAGGATTTTGCCCCAAATGTACATCCGTTCGGATGGATACGAAACCCAATGTGAGTATATTGGAAAAAAAAAGTTGATTCAAGGTGATATAGAGCATAGTTTTGGATAAATAACATAAGTCATATAAACTCGATGATATTGAAGTATCATCACCATGTTGTTTTAGTGCAATTTAGGCTTTGGACATGATGATAATATGCTTCGAAATCAAAGATATACAAATACTCTCTATTGCATTGCATATGCCAATAAAGGTTTAAGAAGATAAGTGTGTATTATGTGCAATTGGTCATAGGACAAACTAATGGCCGAAATGATCATTCTCATATTCAAAATCAATATCAGATCCATGCATCCTCTCTTTTTATTTCTCATAAATGGATTGCAAGTTATGGAAGTTTGTCCCCAATTAGATTTAGGGTTACAAGAATTTTATTTAGCAAAGAAATGTGAAGAATGAAATCCGGTCTCCAACTTGGACCCCTGGGGTCATATTCATAGATGTGGTTGGACCCTTCCACATTCATCCTTTCGAAGCTGTCGAAAGGTAACTTTTCCAACCTTTCGCCTTCATCCTTTTGCCTTTATCCTTTCATGTTCATGGTATCAAAGTTGTGGGTAGGTATTTGGGCCTTATTACGCTTGAATTTTCCCTCTTGTTACTATCGAAAGCGTGTTAACAATGGATATTGATCCAATGCTCTTCAATATTGCTTTCGAGTACTTTTGGAGACTTTCAACACCAGCGAAAGGTAGCTACTGAGCCATGGTACTACATTATATTGTTCGAGTTTTATCAGAAGCACTTATGACTTATTCCACACCCTCAAAACCTTTTCATTGTTGTTAAAATCATTGCTAACATGATGGATTGCTTCTTGAATGAGTGAAGAATGGCAGTTGGATGGTTTCAAAAGGATTTAATTGGTGATGGAAGGATCATTGCGAAATGCAAATTATAAAGAAGGAGGCTTCTTGGTAGACGATGCTTGAGGAAGGTGGCTTTCGAAAGTATCCCCATGATTAACGTGGAAACTCATCCTCTTATGTTTGTTGAGGCAATACTGGTCAGGTGTGAAACCTCCCTAATATTTGTCGAAGGGTTCAACCGATTTGAAAGGATAATCTTTTCTTTCAAAAGGGTTGTTTTGGTATAATCTTCTTTGATCATTTCGTAGGATCTGATAAATGTGTAGAAGCTTGTTATTATACCTTCGAAATGAATTTTAAATACATTCAATACCCTTTTATGCATGCGGAACCAACTATTTTGAAAGGATTGACCGAAGTGGAAGGTTAGCCTTTTCCCTTTTTGACTGGTTCGGAAGCCTATACTCCATTTAATGCTTGTAGAAGCATAAGGTGCTTGTGGCAACATTCCAACGTCTTCAAAAGTTACTCTAATGACTTTGAAATCCCACTTTTGAATTATGGAAAAACCCTCCTTTTCAATTCTTATGGAGCTTCTACGATGCTTTCTTAGCCATTATTTCGTACCTTCATTCTTAAGTGAGCACTATGGTTAACAGCTTCTAACCCAAGCTAGCCAAAAATTTCAAGCCATCATCATTAACGCAATTTGAAAATTTTGAATTTTTGATTTGATTTTTTAAAGCAAAAGATTTACGGTTTTCTACAATACAAAATTCTATTCATGTACTAACTACGAATGACAGAAATAAGAATACGATCATGCACGAAAATATGACACGATCACACTCAAAAATGAAATACACAGATTATTATATTCTACGGAATTTCAAAAATATCATTGTTTGCCATAAAATACATCAAATTGTAATTTAAATATTTGTCAGATTAAAAATTATTGGGAAATCCTACGAATTGAAATAAAAACATGTCATTAAAAATCAAGTCATTTTGTTGACAATTGATATTTATTCGAATAATTTATTACTGTAAATAAATTTACAAAATGGTTCACTCTTATTATTTATTAATTAAAATGAGTTTATTAACAAGAAAAATTTTCAACAATCCCAAAGCTATGTGAAAGCAAATAAGTTCATGTAAAATAAGGCTATCAAAAGGATTAGTTCTTTTAAAACCCACCTTTTGACCAAATTGATTTAGTCAAAATAGTTTCGGAAGTTGACTTACAAATGTAGGAAAGGGAAGGAGCATCTTACTTGAAAACCTTCTTTTATATATATGTAACGACCCGTAAATTTTCGATAACTAAAATAGCTAATTTAAAAGATTTCGTGATTTAATGTTAGAAAAAAAATTTATAATTCGTTTGGAATAATAATAACGGGAATGAATTGCAACAATAATTATCCAAGTAATGAAAAATAAAAGCTACTTAGTGAATGCCTTTGCAATCAAAAGTTGAATAGGATAATAAATGTTGAATTGATTGGGTATAATAGAGTAATTGATTGATAAGTAAAATCTATTTAAAAATCAAATATTGAATATTGAACAGGTAAATTGTTTAAATTAAATATTTAAAACTTATTGAATAATTTAATAATGGGAATTGGATAACCGTATAATGGAAATGGTTGTTCTATAATTTGAATTTGTTAAATTTTTAAGTTCGTTTTGAATATCTCAAAAGATAGTGATTTAAGAATGATCAAATTGTTTAAATTTAATATTACAAATGTTTGAATAATTAAATTCCGAATTTGATATGATTAATTTGATATTGAAATTTAATATATGAAAATAGAGTGAATAATTGAAATTTGATTTAATATAATTCAAATTGGTGTCTAAAGTGAATGAAAGTTATATCGGGATTATAATAGAGTTAATAAGAATTTAATATTTGGAATTTATTGAATAATTGAATAACGGGTTTAATATGATTTAAAATGATTTGTAAAATTTTATTTTATCATATGAAAGTTAGAATGATGTTGTAGAACTTTTAAAATCGAACTAAAAGTAAAATTGTGAAAATTGAATATTTTAATATTTAATTATCAACTGAAAAATAGCCAATTTTCGAACAGTCTCAGAATTGGATGAAACTAGTTCCATTGCATCCATAATAGTTAGTTATTATCGAATTTCAATTTTCGTAGCAATCAGAGTTGTCGTTTGACCGTGGCAGCTCGAAACGCGTTGAAATTGTTTTAATATTAATTTGGCGAGTTAAAATAGTCATTTTTCAAACGGCCTCGGATTTCGACGAAACTAGTTTCAGCAGATCCGTAATGTGATATTATTGTAAGATTTTAAATTTCGTGTCAATCGGAGTTGTCATTTGTTCGGGGCTAGCCAAAACGCCTAGAAATTTAGTTAACCGATTTAATTTAAAATCGATCGTTTATTTCCGTAACTCACGCATATGATCGAATTAGCTTCCGAAACCTATTCCATTGTGTCTGAAACGCGGGGTAAACCCTAGAAACGCCGGTCACCGCATGTAAATCGAAGTTCGGAAATTTCGGGATGAATAGTGTTCGTTGGAATTTTCTATATAGGGACTTATAATTCACAAATTTCAAAATGTAAAAGGCTAGGGTTTTAACATTCATGGCCGGCCGCCACTTGCTTTTCAAAGGCCAGAAGTCACTCTCGTTCCTCCCTCTTTCTCTCTCAATCCAATAGCTATTTTGAGAAACTCTCAACTAGAGAACTGTAGAGCTAGTCAAGAGCTACCTATCCAACGGTCAAGATCGCGATTAGAGCTACGGATTGGCGAGGGTTTGGGTTTAAATGCATGCATTTGGGCACGATTTTCGAGCACCTAGGGGTGGCCGAGCTCGGCCGCGTTCTGGGCGTGGGTGGCTCTGGTGATGGTCGTTCGAATGGTGATGGAGTGATGGGGTTTTGGTCGATGTGGGGGGGATCGGCGACAAGCCCTAGTTTTTGAAGATGGGTTCTTTGTTGCGTTCGTGTACTAGAACGAAGAGGAAGGAAGCGTGTGGCCGTGATCTGCAGAATGAATGGCCGTGATTAAAGGTTGTAAAAATAATAAGGAAAATGTTAATTTAAATTTTATTAAATTCGTATTAACTTCTAGATATCATAACTTGTTGATGCGAGGTCCGTTTTGGACGAAACTTTTTGCGTTGGAATCGTATGGAAGAGCAATACGCTATGGAATTGGATTGGAGTCGTTTGGAGCTAGTGAAACTTTTGGGTAAACTTAAACGCTCGTTTAATTTTATTCGAAATAAAACGCTGGAACTGCATTGAAATCAAGGTGAGTGTTTTATAACGCTCACAACGTACTAAATATCTTTATGCTAGTTAAATTTGACATTATGAAGTGTTACGATTTTATTTGTCATTGTTTGATAAAAATTTAATTGTCATATAGCTTGTCATTTGAATTAACCGTTGAAAAATTAAATTGACAGTTAAACTGAAATTAAAATTGAATTGCGATTAAATTACCTGACATTGATAACTATGAAACTACCATGAATTGTATTGTCTATTGGATGATGTATTTTGATGGATGTTATTAGTTGATATTTAAATGTTTGGATGTTTATTTGCTTATATATACTATTATGCATACATATGACACTATGATTGGTTTAAGTAATATATACTCATCCCTGACATTTAATTGAAATAAATAATTACTTGGCCATAGGATAGAAAATTATATACGGACACCGAATTGGCTAAATTAATAATTTTTAAAATCGTCCATTTGAAATTTATTTAAATGTTTTGATTTAAAAGTTATAAATAGAAATCAATTTATAAAAATCGAATTTATCGAAAAATTAAGTTTGGAATGTTGAAATAAAATTTGGTTAAAAGAAATTGTTAAATAATTAAAGTGGAGACTTTGGGATTTAAAAATCGGGATATGATTGAATTTCGTAAATTGATTTATTTAAAGATTTAACCTTAATTCGAGCTTTGAATATTACTAAGTAAAAGCGATATAAAAGGACATTTTGAAATTGAGCTTGAAATTGAATCATATTGTAATTGGGTTTTAAATTGAATATTGGAAGATACTTTTGTTAAGTATTATAAAAATTGATATTTTGAAAAATCAAGCTCCAAATCGATATAAATTGAAATTGAATAAATTAAAGGTGAATGTAAAATTTAATTAATTTGAAGTCAAAGTTGACATTGATTTGAATTAAAATCGAAATTGAATCGGTAAAATAGAAATTGAAATTGATTTGAATTGGGAAGTTATAATTGAAATGGATTGGTTTTGAAGCTCTTTTATTTTGTTTTCCAAATTACTCTGTTATATAAACCATTTTGAATACTTAAACTATTTTAATCTATTTTTAATCTACTTAACCCAATTTAAATTATTTTAAACTAATTTATCTACTTTAAATCCATTTTAAAGATTTTAAGTATTTTTAACTATTTTAATTATTTAAACTATTTTTAAACTACTTAAAACTGTTTTCTAAAATTTCAAATAGGTCAATAAGGTGAAATGTTTATGTCTAAATCTTAAATGTAAATACGAATTGGTTTAAATGAAGTTGCAACCTAAATTGAAATTCGAAATGATTTTGAAATCGAAATGAGATATTGATGCGAAAATTGATTTTGAAACGAAATCTTACATTTGAATAGATACAATGATATTTGAAATGGATTTGATTTTTTTGAAGCGAATATGATATTTTGATATCAATTATGAATCGATTTGAAATATAAAGAGCCAACGGTGTAATAATACGTAGTTATTAAAGAGACCGGGATCGGATATGGACATACTCTCTGTCGATACCGAAAACCACTTTAATAACTATTATACGCGGAGTGTTGATTCAGAATGAAGTGGATGGTTTGGTGAACGCGTTGATTGAAGAAAGAGAACGATATTGGATGACCCCTGACATGACTAAAACAGGAGCCGCGCCGAGCCATTGAGGTTCGCCACCTCTAGCGGACACACTTCTTCGATACCATATCTATTACATTTGTGATTCGATTTGGGTGCACCCCTTGATTTGGGAGTGTTGTTTCGCGGTGTTGGGGTAGCTGCGGGCTATGCTCAACATCAGTCCGGATCACGCAACTACTAGTATCCTAGTTGGTATCGCCTCATGTACCTTGTCATACTGATTATCCAATTCGCGACCACTACGTTATGTTTTATGTTATACCTGTGGGGTACCCTCTGATAACCACCAGTTTACGGTGGGGCTTACGGTGCTGTATAGATTATGACATTATAAAAATGTGTTAAGGGGGATTATGGTAACGCCTTAACGCTATTTTGATACTTTATATTACTGATAGGCATTATCTACTTAGTGTACATTACTACATAGTAGATAGTTTAGCGGATCCTTAAGAGATGGAAAATCCCGTAACATCTCTTGAGTTATTGCATGCACGTTGACACTGGATATGAGATGTCAAACCCTGTAAACATCTCTGACGCCGTTACACTCATATTTATTTATGATTGATTTAACTTTCATAAGGATATTTTAGTCCTGACTCGAGTGTTTTGTCTTTTCATTACGCTCGGGTCAGTCCTGAGTTTTTCAGATTTTTGAAGATCTGTTCTGGTGGATGAAGACGAAGATTTGGTATACTATTACTATTATTACCCTTGCATCATGCTATCTGCTGCACTATTTTAATTGTTCTGTTGTATATGTATAACTCTGATAAATGTTGTATAAATAATTGTCAAAGAATAGTAAACAGCTTCATGAACTGTTTATTTGACTATTTTATTTTATCGTTCCGCTGCGAGATTCTGTGTTGTTTCTTTTCCTTTATTTCTATTTCTTTTCTTTTCTTATTTACCCTAATAACCATCTGCCCTTTTGAATGGTTTGGAATCGGTAGGTGTATTTTATCGTCGGTTTAAACTGTCCAAAAAGGCGGGTCGTTACAGTTGGTATCAGAGCTTTGGTTTAGCGATAACCTTAGCTTTGTGGGGTCTGACTCTTTATAAATAGGGTAGTAATACCCTATGATGAGTCGCTGAGTGTATACATATGAGAGAGCGTATTTGTTAGTGATATAAAATGTTTTATATTGTGTGGGTTGATTTGTTGAGGGGCTTATGGATTCTGGTCAATACGAGTAATTAACGTCATTGATAAAGATCTCTAAACACTTAAACAGAAAAATTCGACATAGTATTGTTTTGAAATTGGGTAAATGAAATAATTTTACTCTAATTATATTTTGTATATAAAGAAAATTTTCAGAAATTAGTGTGACTTATCTAGCTTACTTGGTTGTTAGGAATGATAATATTATTGGTTATTATCATTAATTGGATATTGTAATTTAATAAATAAGGTGAATTACAAAATAAACAATGATAAAACAACTTGTGGAATATTTTAAGAAAGAAAATCCTATAAGAATATTTTATAAAGGTGACTTATAAATTAAAACAAATTTAAATTGGAAAATATTGAATTCAAGACCCGGGGACTTTTAAAATGGTTTTCAAAGCTTTGAAGAAAATATATAGTGATGTTAATTGGAAATATTTATGGAAATATTTTGAAAAGATTTTTAAAAGAAGGAATGAATTCAGTACTCCTCTCTTATGTCGCTGGAAAATAATTTCCGTGATGACTGCGCAGCATCATCGACGTTCATTTTCGAGTCTCAAAGTTGGGAGAGACTTCTAAGAATCTTTGCTTTTCTTCGAAGTTATTTGGATAAATGGGTTTTGGTTTAAACTCCAAAGGTATGATTTGATATATTAAAGATATAAGTGTATATGTTTATTTCAAACAACTTGAAAAGAACCAGGCATTTAAATTTCTAAGTTCTGTTAATTAATAATTTTCAAATTATTTGAATGAAATGTGAATAACCAGAATTTATAAAATAAGAGGATTGAGATATCTAAGCTATGGTTTGGGAAAACTTTAAAGTTGAAAGGTAAAGTGGATTTTAACAAATTAAATTTTTGAACATTCTAATTAAGTAAAATGAAATTCTATAAATTTGTATAATACCAAATTACATTCTGATAACATATAACAAGACTTCCAAATGTTAAAAGTTAAAATGATGTTTTGGATATGTAATGAGATATTGTATAGATAAACAGAGCCTGAAAGTAATTGAAATATACAAGTAAGGAAAACTCAAAAAGGAATTAAAATGTATATAAATGGAAAATTTGATTGTGATAAAAATTACAAAAACTTAAATATAACATGAAATGATGAATGGATAAATGGAACAAGTAAGTGAACTTAAGAAAGGAGATAAATGAATCATATTATATCTTTGTAAATTGGTTATAGAAAATAAATATAAAATTGCAAAGGGATTGTAACCTTTAAGATAACTGTAAACTAAGGAAAGTCATTTAGGAGAGGTTAGACTTTTATAGGATGATTAATAAACTAACGTGCCGGTTAATAAAATGTTTCGTAAATGAATTCATTATTAACTGAAATTATGAAAATGTAATAAATGTAAACAAAGGAATTTCTTATAGCTAAGAATCAATTGGAAAAGGAAATTGAATTTAATTAAATTATATAGAATGTTTAAAATGAACTTGAGTAGGCAAAATTCTATGATATGATGTTTAAGAAAAGATAATGTTGAAGAATATGCTATGTAAAGAAATGAATATACTAACTGAATAATGGATTGTGGGTAATTAAGTAGAAAAAATATATATATAGAAGTCAATAAAATAATTTAGTATGGATAAATTGGAGGAATCCATTAGATGGTAATACGTGAGATTGTACGTATATTATTTTATCCGCATAACGATTTGATCCAAATTCGAGCACAAAATTTCGAGATGATTTATATCGATCCAAGTTAGGATTTTTCACTCGATTTTCGACGGCGAACCCTAGATATGTATTTTTAATTTGATTCTAGAATTCTCTATCATAGTATATGGCTATGCAAGGAGAGTAACAGTTTCCAATCAAGGAACCAAATCCGAGTCCGCACTAAAGAGTCGTGTGAACGATACTAGTTTGGAAGTGAAATTGTGTAATCGAATAATCGATTAGATTGTTATTGCTCACGGGTGATATACGTATGGCTTACAGACTTAATTAAAAGTTAATATCGGAAATTTAAGATGCCAAATATGTGAAGATAAATTTGTAACTTTTGAGATAACTATAAACTAAGAAAGCCATATATAAGAAGTTAGACTTTTATGGAATGACTATAAATTAAAGTGCTGACTAATAAAATGTTCTGCATTAATAAAATGTTCCGCGAATAAATTGGTTATTAACTGAAACTGAATATGAAGTAAATGTAAACAAAAGAAATTGGTATGGCTAAGGATCAATTGGAATTGAAAAAGATAAACCAAATTGAATGTAAAATTAATAATTTGGTTATGTTGGGTATGATTTGGTTGTTATATGATTGTTAGTTGATTGTATATAATTCATTAAGTGTAAATTGAAAGCTATAAGTCATTGAAATCAAATTGGAAGTTAAATGAATTTAAATAGAATTTAATTTGATTCAATTTGGAAGTGAACTAATGTAAATATAAATGAGTAAATGTTAACTAATTGAATTGACAATGAATGTTAGTAAAATCCAACGTTAATGAATCAACTGTGATTAAAATTGAAAACCAAGTGAATAAATATAAATGAGAAGTGAATTTATATTGATTGGTTATGGATTTGTTGGATGATAGTTGGATGATAATTGATTTGGTGGATGCATTTGTTGTTTTGTTGCATTTGCTATATTGGCACATGTAGTTGTTATGTTTCTATATGAGGTATATTGATATTATTTTCATATATGCATGTTTCTCATGGTTTGTTGAGTGTTTAGTAGGTGCAGATTGCGCTTGCTTCGCATTTGGAGCTCGCTTTCGCGCTATATTAGCCGTATATGCTCGCTAACAATATATAAGGTACATATCTCGGATTACATACCGTACTTTTATACTTTTTCCCTACGGGAAGCCTCATCACTTGATGAGATGTATATTTGTGATATATATACTGTCATTTTTTTTCCAATCGAGCCGCGCAAAGGAAACTCTGCCGAAATTTTCTGTAAAATCCGGGTGCTAGAATTTTTTTTTCAAGTTTTAAAATTTTTATAACTTGTTTTGATAACTAACTTTTAAAGTTAGAAAGGCGTTTGGAATAACTTAGTAAAAGTGTAGTAATGACTTTATAAATGGAATTTCATTGTTTATAAGTTGGTAACTTTGAATAAAATATATCTAATGTTGAATTCTATACTTAGTTCCTTTTCCCTTCTTTTTTCCTTTTCTGGGATGAAAAGTTTTGAGTGGGGGAGAGTGTAACGACCCGTAAATTTTCGATAATTAAAATAGCTAATTTAAAAGTTTTCGTGATTTAATGTTAGAAAAAAAATTTGTAATTCGTTTGGAATAATAATAACGGGAATGAATTGCAACAATAATTATCCAAGTAATGAAAAATAAAAGCTACTTAGTGAATGCCTTTGCAATCAAAAGTTGAATAGGATAATAAATGTTGAATTGATTGGGTATAATAGAGTAATTGATTGGTAAGTAAAATCTATTTAAAAATCAAATATTGAATATTGAACAGGTAAATTGTTTAAATTAAATATTTAAAACTTATTGAATAATTTAATAATGGGAATTAGATAACCGTATAATGGAAATGGTTGTTCTATAATTTGAATTTGTTAAATTTTTAAGTTCGTTTTGAATATCTCAAAAGATAGTGATTTAAGAATGATCAAATTGTTTAAATTTAATATTACAAATGTTTGAATAATTAAATTCCGAATTTGATATGATTAATTTGATATTGAAATTTAATATATGAGAATAGAGTGAATAATTGAAATTTGATTTAATATAATTCAAATTGGTGTCCAAAGTGAATGAAAGTTATATCGGGATTATAATAGAGTTAATAAGAATTTAATATTTGGAATTTATTGAATAATTGAATAACGGGTTTAATATGATTAAAAATGATTTGTAAAATTTTATTTTATCATATTAAAGTTAGAATGATGTTGTAGAACTTTTAAAATCGAATTAAAAGTAAAATTGTGAAAATTGAATATTTTAATATTTAATTATCGACTGAAAAATAGCCAATTTTCGAATAGTCTCAGAATTGGACGAACTAGTTCCATTAGATCCTTAATAGTTAGTTATTATCAGATTTCAATTTTCGTAGCAATCGGAGTTGTCGTTTGATCGTGGCAGCTCGAAACGTGTTGAAATTGTTTCAATATTAATTTGGCGAGTTAAAATAGTCATTTTTCAAACGGTCTCGATTTCGACGAAACTAGTTTCATCGGATCCGTAATGTGATATTATTGTAAGATTTTAAATTTCGTGTCAATAGGAGTTGTCATTTGTTCGGGGCTAGCCAAAACGCCTAGAAATTTAGTTAACCGATTTAATTTAAAATCGATCGTTTATTTCCGTAACTCGCGCATATGATCGAATTAGCTTCCAAAACCTTTTCTATTATGTCCGTCACGCGGGGTAAACCCTAGAAACGCCGGTCACCGTGCGTAAATCGGAGTTCGGAAATTCCGGGATGAATAGTGTTCGTTGGAATTTTCTATATAGGGACTTATAATTCACAAATTTAAAAATGAAAAAGGCTACGGTTTTAAAATTCATGGCCGGCCGCCACTTGCTTTTCAAAGGCCAGAAGTCACTCTCGTTCCTCCCTCTTTCTCTCTCAATCCAATAGCTATTTTGAGAAACTCTCAACTAGAGAACTGTAGAGCTAGTCAAGAGCTACCTATCCAACGGTCAAGATCGCGATTAGAGCTACGGATTGGCGAGGGTTTGGGGTTAAATGCGTGCGTTTGGGCACGATTTTCGAGCAGCTAGGGGTGGCCGAGCTCTGCCGCGTACTGGCCGTGGGTGGCTCTGGTGATGGTCGTTTGAATGGTGGTGGAATGATGGGGTTTTGGTCGATGTGGGGGGATCGGCGACAAGCCCTAGTTTTTGAAGATGGGTTCTTTGTCGCATTCGTGTACTGGAACAAAGAGGAAGGAAGCATGTGGCCATGATCTGCAGAATGAATGGCCGTGATTAAAGGTTGTAAAAATAATAAGGAAAATGTTAATTTAAATTTTATTAAATTCGTATTAACTTCTAGATATCATAACTTGTTGATGCGAGGTCCGTTTTGAACGAAACTTTTTGCGTTGGAATCGTATGGACGAGCAGTACGCTATGTAATTGGATTGGAGTCGTTTGGAGATAGTGAAAATTTCGGGTAAAATTAAACGCTCGTTTAATTTTATTCGAAATAAAACGCTGGAACTGCATTGAAATCAAGGTGAGTGTTTTATAACGCTCACAACGTACTAAATATCTTTGTGCTAGTTAAATTTGACATTATGAAGTGTTATGATTTTATTTTTCGTTGTTTGATAAAAATTTAATTGTCATATAGCTTGTCATTTGAATTAAGCGTTGAAAAATTAAATTGACAGTTAAACTAAAATTAAAATTGAATTGCGATTAAATTACCTGACATTGATAACTATGAAACTACCATGAATTGTATTGTCTATTGGATGATGTATTTTGATGGATGTTATTGGTTGATATTTAAATATTTGGATGTTTATTTTCTTATATATACTGTTATGCATACATATGACACTGTGATTGGTTTAAGTAGTATATACTCATCCCTGACATTTAATTGAAATAAATAATTACTTGGCCATAGGATAGAAAATTATATATGGACACCGAATTGGCTAAATTAATAATTTTTAAAATCGTCGATTTGAAATTTATTTAAATGTTTTGATTTAAAAGTTATAAATAGAAATCAATTTATAAAAATCGAATTTATCGAAAAATTGAGTTTGGAATGTTGAAATAAAATTTGGTTAAAAGAAATTGTTAAATAATTAAAGTGGAGACTTTGGGATTTAAAAATCAGGATATGATTGAATTTCGTAAATTGATTTGTTTAAAGATTTAACCTTAATTCGAGCTTTGAATATTACTAAGTAAAAGCGATATAAAAGAACATTTGAAATTGAGCTTGATATTGAATCATATTGTAATTGGGTTTTAAATTTGAATATTGGAAGATACTTTTGTTAAGTATTATAAAAATAGATATTTTGAAAAATCAAGCTCCAAATCGATATAAATTGAAATTGAATAAATTAAAGGTGAATGTGAAATTTAATTAATTTGAAGTCAAAGTTGACATTGATTTGAATTAAAATCGAAATTGAATCGGTAAAATGGAAATTGAAATTGATTTGAATTGGGAAGTTATAATTGAAATGGATTGGTTTTGAAGCTGTTTTATTTTGTTTTCCAAATTACTCTGTTATATAAACCATTTTAAATACTTAAACTATTTTAATCTATTTTTAATCTACTTAACCCAATTTAAATTATTTTAAACTAATTTATCTACTTTAAATCCAATTTAAAGATTTTACGTATTTTTAACTATTTTAATTATTTAAACTATTTTTAAACTACTTAAAACTATTTTCTAAAATTTCAAATAGGTTAATATGGTGAAATGTTTATGTCTAAATCTTAAATGTAAAAACGAATTGGTTTAAATGAAGTTGCAACCTAAATTGAAATTCGAAATGATTTTGAAATCGAAATGAGATATTGATGCGAAAATTGATTTTGAAACGAAATCTTACATTTGAATAGATACGATGATATTTGAAACGGATTTGACTTTTTTGAAGCGAATATGATATTTTGATATCAATTATGAATCGATTTGAAATATAAAGAGCCAACGGTGTAATAATACGTAGTTATTAAAGAGACCGGGATCGGATATGGACATACTCCCTGTCGATACCGAAAACCACTTTAATAACTATTATACGCGGAGTGTTGATCCAGAATGAAGTGGATGGTTTTGTGAACGCGTTGATTGAAGAAAGAGAACGATATTGGATGACCCCTGACATGACTAAAACAGGAGCCGCGTGGGGCCATTGACGTTCACCACCTCTAGCGGACACGCTTCTTCGATACCATATCTATTACAATTGTGATTCAATTTGGGTGCACCCCTCGATTTGGGAGTGTTGTTTCGCGGTGTTGGGGTAGCTGCTGGCTATGCTCAACATCAGTCTGGATCACGCAACTACTAGTATCCTAGTTGGTATCGCCTCATGTACCTTGTCATACTGATTATCCTATTCGCGACCACTACGTTATGTTTTGTGTTATACCTATGGGGTACCCTCTGATAACCACCAGTTTACGGTGGGGCTTACGGTGCTGTATAGACTATGGCATTATAAAAATGTGTTAAGGGGGATTATGGTAACGCCTTAACGCTATTTTGATACTTTATATTACTGATAGGCATTATCTACTTCGCGTACATTACTACATAGTAGATAGTTTAGTGGATCCTTAAGAGATGGAAAATCCCGTAACATCTCTTGAGTTATTGCACGCACGTTGACACTGGATATGAGATGTCAAACCCCGTAAACATCTCTGACGCCGTTACACTCATATTTATTTATGATTGATTTAACTTTCATAAGGATATTTTAGTCCTGACTCGAGTGTTTTGTCTTTTCATTACGCTCGGGTCAGTCCTGAGTTTTTCAGATTTTTGAAGATCTGTTCTGGAGGATGAAGACGAAGATTTGGTATACTATTACTATTATTACCCTTGCATCATGATATCTGCTGCATTATTTTAATTGTTCTGTTGTGTATGTATAACTCTGATAAATGTTGTATAAATAATTGTCAAAGTATAGTAAACAGCTTCATGAACTGTTTATTTGACTATTATATTTTATCGTTCCACTGCGAGATTCTGTGTTGTTTCTTTTCCTTTATTTCTCTTTCTTTTCTTTTCTTATTTACCCTAATAACCATCTTCCCTTTTGAATGGTTTGGAATTGGCAGGTGTATTTGATCGTCGGTTTAAACTGTCCAAAAAGGCGGGTCGTTACAATATAAGTTAAAGACAACTATTCACTTTGAATTTTCATCTGTTTAGATCATGTTGATAGTTTCATTATAGCCCTTTCTGCTAGAAATGCGGATTACCGACCTTAAGGCTGGGATAAACACTAGAGGGGGGTGAATAGTGTTTTAAGGAATTACTAAATCTTTTTGAGTTTATGTTAATTTGAACACAAATGTATGCAATATTCAGACACAGATATGATCATAGAAACAAAAACAGATGTAGAAATAAAGTAAAAGCAGTAAAAGAAAGAATACACCAGATTTTATACTGGTTCGGAGTTACCCTACATCCAGTCCCGCACATAAGTACGGATTTCCTTTTAAAAACATTTGTATAATCACACCCTCGATTTCGTGGCTATGAAGTACACCCTTCAGATTCACAATCCTCTAGGTGGAGATACTTGATTTCACGGGCAACAAGTTCACCCAATTGATTTCCTAAGCTACAATCACACCTTTTCTAACTTGATCGATTTCCAAGGCCACAATCACACATTTTCTAACTTGATTGATTTTCAAGGCCACAATCACACCTTTTCTCACAGAAATAATTACAAAAAAGCCTATAACTTTGAATAGCACTAAGAATCTTGTAGAAATAGTGATAGAGAATAAACCAGAAATGATCTAGTTCGATTCAATGCTGATTTCGGCAGAGTAATGGTAAGAATATGTATAAAGAAATGTGGAAGAAGAAGAGGAATGAAAAGCAGAAAAATATTTATTGAAATTCGTTGAAAACAGCCCCTATTTATAGAAGAACAATAGCCATGTCCATTCGTGAAGGGATATGACGAATAGACACTTCTTTTGAAATTTAATTTTTTTGAAATCAACAGACACTATGTCGACATGGGTAACTTGGGTATGTCGAAATCCCAAAAGAAATTTTGTGTTTTGTTTTTCTTTGAAAATAACTTTTATCTTATATTAAAACTATTTTATACTTTTATAAATATACTTAACTATAAATAAATATAGAGAATAATATTTTGGTATATATAAAATTTTACTATAATTTTATATTTAAATCTAAGTATAAATATTAAAAGTTAAATATATTATTATTAAAAGATAGTTTAAAACTAAGGATAATTTGATTTGAAGCTAAAGAATATTTTGAGGCTAAAATTATTTAAAATCAGGATAGATGTTTTTTATTCTTTTAAAAGGAAGGTTTTGAAAACATTTTGAAAACAAGATATAATTTTTTAAAATCATTTTAAATAAAAGGTTAGCGGATACAAAACGATGTTCCACTAGACTTTTCGTAGGTTCCATCCTACTTAGGGTTCCATCCCTTTAACAAGCTCGAAGTGGATCCATTCCACGAATATATTGGATTTTAAGATGCTAGTGCTTTACTAGGAGTTTTAAAAAAATTCCTAATTAAATTACTTATTCTTGAAATCTTGAACTCTTGATAATCTTGATATTCTTGATAATCATGAGTCTTCAATCTTAATATCTTGAATCTCTATACTGTACAGTCATCATTCTTGGTACCTGCATGGTTAAACCTTGCATATACATACATATCTAAACTATAATGTTAGTATTTATATTTTATAATCTTATTCTAAGGTTGTTGTCATCAAAACTATCATCTCAAGGACTAACACTTTCGACTATGTCGGAAGGTATGACTAAACTATTAAAGTGACATAGCTGCTTTCAACCTCGTCGATTTCGTTTCATCCTTGGAGGAACCACTTTGAAAGGATTGCTGATGTAGTTGAGTGTAGGTTCCTTTCAAATGGAGTCCTCATCAGATGACTACTTGCTAATTGTAGACAAGATTTCCTTCGGGACAACCCTTTCGACTAGGTCGAAAAGGTTTATATCCTTTCAAAATATATTCGATTTGCAGTTGCCTAAGCTTTAATCAATATACTTGATATAAATCATTTTGGACATTCATAAGTTCTATGAATCAAAACATGATCATCATCCTTTTTTTCCATTATATAATATTTATCATGATGATGATATGTTTCGACATGTATGTTTCCAAAGTCAATCCTATTGATTTTCATAGATAAAAGAAAGTTAAGAGAATAAGATAACATCATGTGCGATTGATCATTAGACTAGCCAATGATCGAAATAACCTTCCTTATAATAAAAATACTTAATGAATCTGTGAATCTCCCAGTTATCATTTATCCAAAATGAGTTACAATTTTAAGAGCTTTTCCTTAAATCGATTTAAGGTTTATAAAAATTTTGTGGTAGCAATGAAGTAAAAATGAAAGAAAAGAGTTTAGGATTCTCCAAATCTGGTCCCCGGTTCTTATTTATAGATGCAGATCGGCCCCCTTTCTTGCAAATGCTTCCGACCTAGTTGATAGGTCCTTTTATCTTCTGCCTCTTTCCTTTTGATGTGGTTGAAAGGCCTCGCTTTCCTTTAATGCAGTCGATATGCTACTCCACCGAATCCTCTAACTCATTCTTGAACTTACCTCTTCTTTTTTCAGACCTTTTGAACATGTCGATAGGGTCTTTTACCAAACTTTCGCCTTTGTTGAGTCTTTAGTATTTCTTTTTCCTGCTTTCCCTATATTGCTTTCGACATCATCGAAAGGGCCACAAATGCGCTTTTCTCTTCATGCTGCCTTATTGTCATTATAGGTAAAGAAAGGAGCTTTCGACTATAACAATAGGTTGTTTACTAAGGCTTCGAAGATGTTGAAGTATCAATGGTTTTGATGCGATGGTAGCTTCCGTACATGCTTGGGGGATGATGAGGAACCTCCTCCTGATGTTATTGCTTCGACCGGTTCGAAAAGGTTTTTTTGAGTAATTTTGAATGAAGGCAAAACCTTTGGTTTTGAATGGATTGGCATGCATATGAATGGGTATTATTCATTACCTTCGAAATGGGTTTTGAGCCTAGTCCTGCTTTTTCTACATACATGAATCCATTTGCATCGAAGGGTTGAAAGTGGCAGAAGGTTGACCCTGCTTTTCTTTTTAACCTGTCTCAGAAGCTTTTACACTATTTATTACTTATGAGGGTGCCCGGTGCATGTGACTCCTTCGAAAGCCTTCTTAATGCCTTCACATCCTTTCATAACCTTTGTCAAAACTCATACCTGTTATTTCAATAGAGCCTGACATCTTCATTTACCTTCTTCCATACCTTTGTTCTTAAGTGGATTTTTCGGCCAACATTTGGACCCCTTGTATGAAAGAAGCTTTTGTTCTTTAGGACAAAATTTTCAAAATGTCCTAATACTTTGTTTTCCTGCAAAATTCAAAGTAAGTGACATTTTCTATTATTAACTCATTATCTTACACACACACACACACTCACACACACACACACACACACACACACACACACACACATATATGCCTTACAATAAGCCAACACAACAGTGCCTCTAAATTTGAATGTTTAGTTGATCATAATCCTTATTCAATAAATGACGATATGCTTTCTATGGTTGATAATTATCCATGCACATAGTAATTGTTGGCTATGAACTTCTTTGAAACAGTCAATGTCTTGAAATAGGAGGTCATGAACTACTACCTGGAAATGAGTCTTTGCAACCTACAGTTCTTAATAAGTATTTAGAAATTCTTCTTGGAAATAAGAATAATCTCAAACTATGAATTCAGATATTGGTGAAAATCGTCTAGTGTTCACATTAATAACCCTGATTTTGGTATTAAGAAGACCAGTTCGAAGTTTCTAGTTGATGACTTAAATGTCTATTGTAGTTTCAATATTATTGCTCTAAAACCAAGATTCAGGAATCCATATACAGGATCCAAAACTGATGATAAAAGACCTAAAATTTAAACTCAAGCATTAGAAAGCTATAATTTCTAAGCCTAGATTAAGGCATCATTGAATTAAATTTTATAAGTCAATGTTAAGATGTTAAGAACCTAGGTTTGGATTTTACTAAGTGAGATTCATAAATAGTCTTAAAAATAGGGTTCTCCAACCCAAATTTAGGTATTAGTGGTGAATAATCAAACATTCATAATAATTGTCTTCATGATAAAAATCCTAGGCCTGGATTAGGGCATGTGTTGGATGATCAAAAATCCACAACAACTATCTTCATAATGGGAATCTCCAGCCTAGATTAGGGCATATGTTGGATAATTAGAAATCCATGGTAATTATCTTTATAATAGAATTATCAAGCCTTGATTCGGGCATTAAAAATTAAGTTGGATAATAGCCTCGAGACCTAGATTTGGTTAAGAGGAAGATCATAAATGATAAGAGAAGATCGAAATCTTTATTTCGATATTTAACGTCGATAAGTGAGAGTCCCATAACCTAGATTCAGGTACTAATGAGCGGAGTCTTGTTCTACTCCTTAGTTTTTACTTTCTTTATTACGTGTAAATCTATTAGGCCTCTTATGTAGTTGTAATCTGATTGGCTGCTTTTTGTGCTTGGATGTCTTAGTTCATTATTTGATATGCCATTTGTTCGGCTTTGACATCTTAGTCCATTGTTTGATAAATCGCTTCTTGAGTTTGGATATCTTAATCCATTGTTCGATGAGCTGCTTCTCGGGCTTGGTGTTTGATGAGCTGCTTCTGGGGCTTGGTGTTTGATAAGCTGCTTCTCGGGTTTGGTGTTTGATGAGCTGCTTCTCGGGCTTGGATATCTTAGTCCATTTTTGTTTGATGCTTTTGGTTAGCTCATTTTTAGAAGCTGGAACCAAGGAATTTCCCAACCTCCCCACAAGAGGCACCTTGATCTAACCAGAGGCGATACCAAAGGCTTGTTTATGCTTTAACGTAGACATAACGTGGCTCGGATAAAGGTTTACACTCCTGTCTCTAGGAGGTGCCCGGACCTAGCCATAGTGTGGCATGGACAATGGCTTGTCGATGCTTTAACCTGGTCATAGCATGGCGCAGATAAAGGCTTACACTCCTCCTTTTAGGAGTTTCCTTAACTTGACCAGAGGTGCAGCCAAGGGCTTGTTAATGCTTTAACCTAGCTATAGTGTGGCATAGATAAAGGTTTACACTCCTCCTTCCAGCGGGTGCCTTGACCTAACCAGAGGCACGACCAAGGGCTTGTCGATGCTTTAACCTAGATATACATGGCACGGATAAAGGCTTACACTACTCCCTCCAGAAGGTGTTGTACA
The DNA here is from genome assembly GCA_030765085.1 of Allium cepa. Lineage (NCBI taxonomy): Eukaryota > Viridiplantae > Streptophyta > Magnoliopsida > Asparagales > Amaryllidaceae > Allium > Allium cepa. Next base: position 690,645,966 of record CM060937.1, on the reverse strand, counting down.
CTGGCCATCTCGGCGCCGACGGAGGATTTGACCATTAAAAGTAGTGTCCAAATGCAAGGAGAATTCTGCTCCCAGCCATGTTTATTCATTCATCTTGGGAAAATATGGCCTCAAATGTTCAGCGTTCCATATTCTAGAAAACATATTGTCGTTTGGTCAGCAAAACTTCTGTGCCCTTGGTGGGATTACTTTGCAAATGATTAAGGGTCTTCCCAATTTGGTCCCAGGGGTCCATCCGAGGAATTTATTGTATTTTCCATTACTCTTTGGAGTACCAGATCTCCTTTTTGAAACGATCGTATTCTTACTTTTGAGTTGTAGTGCTTTGAAATCCTTCTATGATATTTCGTTGTTCTTATTGTCGCTTCATCTCTCTACTCATCTATCAAATCTAGTGATTCTCTTTTTAGTTCTTAGTTTAAATAGAATGCATATGCGATTCTTTGGTGTGATGGCAACATCGCCTCACACCCATATGTCAATGAGTGGGGAGTATGACCCATTGCCATTTTGGTTAATGTTCGATAAGCCCATAAGACAAGTGGTAGCTCTTCAACCCTTGTTTCTTTTAGCTTTGTTCAGCCACTTTTTCAAAATTATCTTTATGGTTTTATTTGTAGCCTCAACTGCTCCATTTGATTTTGGATGCGCAATGGGGGAAAATATTTTAATGATTCCATTCTTAAGACAAAGCCAAAATAATTCTTCACTCTCAAATTGTCTTCCATTGTCATAAATAATCTTCTGGGGGATTCTGAATCCGATTATAATATTTTTGATGAAAAATCTGTGTACTTTTCCTTAAGTAATCTTAAGAAGTGGTTACGCCTCAATCTATTTGGTGAAATAATCTATGGCGACTACAATGTATTTTGCTCCCCCTTTTGAAATTGGCAATGGATCGATTAAATCTATTCCCTATACGTCGAAGGGCCATGGACTTGAAATTGGAGTTAATTGATCGGGGGTAATCTTGGAATTTTTGAGTACTTTTGGCATTTCTCGCATCATCTCACATATTCAATATCTTGGCTTACCATACAAGGCCAATAAAAAACTTGTCTCATTATCTTTTTTCCTATTTCGTCCCTTTTAATTATTCCTTGCAACATCTCTCATGTGCTTCTATCAAATATTTTACTCCATCTTCCAGACTTACGCATCTTAAGTAGGAAGTGCATATCCTTTCTTGTAAAGTATTTCATCCACTATTGTGAAATTTGAAGCTTGTCGCCTAATTTTTCTTGCTTCACCCTTGTCAGATGGAAGTATTCCTTCAGCAAGATATTCAATGATGTGTAACATCCATGTGTTATCGTACAGGTCATTTGCTCTTGATTGATCAACCCCCTCATTTGATATTTCTTTACCAATTTCTCTTCCTCTTTCTCTTGTAAAATAGCTTGAGATCTTGTCAGAACTAACAGTTCCTTTTCTTCTTCGGATTTTCCCCTTTAATAATTGGAGCCTCTTGATACCCTACTAGAACAATCCATGTTTCATGGGCTCCCTTTGAGCTTGCAAATTTCTCTAATGAGTCAGCCTGTGAGATTTTCGACCATGGAACTTAGTGTATAGAAAAATCTTCAAACAAAGCGACCATTTTCAGTATCTTCTTCACATATAAAGATAGCTTGGATCCTTTGTCAGATATATCTACTTCACTGGATTTACCATTAACTTGGAATCACTGAAGGTTTTAATCCGTCATATTTGAGCTCTAATTCTAAACTTAGCCCCACTATTAATGATTCATATTCAGCCACATTGTTTTTTGCGGGAAAATCTAATTTCATGGCGTAATGTAAGCATTGTCCATCTGGTGTTATTATCATGTATCCTACACCGCCCTTTGCTCATTTGATGCACCATCGACGAACAACTGCCATATTCGCTTCTTATCCTTTTCCTTTTCATTTTCTGGTTGCTTTTTAATGAAGTTAGTACATTCGTTAATGGAATCTGCCAATGCTTTCCCTTTGATTGTGGCTCACAGCTAAAATTCTATATGATATTGGATGAGCTCGATTCCCCATTTTACTAGCCTTTCTGAAGTTTCCAACTTGCTGGAAACTTTCTTTAAGGGGAAATTGGTCGAAACCCTGATAGGATGTGCTGTAAAATATACTCTAAGTTTTCATGTTGTAAGGATCGAGCAATAAGCTAGTTATTATGTCATTGGGTATCGAACTTCTGCATCCTTCAATGTTTTGCTTACATAATACACAGGAGGTTGAGCTTCACTTCCACTTCTAATCAATACCGACCTGATCCTATGCTCTGAAACTACCATGTATAAGTATAAGATCTCTCCATCCTTGAGACTACAAAGTATGGGTGGCTTTTCCAATTGGATTTTTAACTCCTGAAAAACTTTTCTACAATCTCCCCCCGTTCAAAGTTCTTCTTTTTCTCAATTACATCGAAGAAGGGAATACATTTATCAATGGCTTAGAAATGAACTTTCTTAGGGCGACTACCCTTCCATTTAAACTCATTACCTCTTTACTAGTTTTGGGTTCAGTCATGTCCTTAATATATTAAATTTGGTCAGGACTGGCTTCGATCCCTTGGTTTAATCCTATTATAAATCCGTGGTTTACTAGAATAAATTTTTAAGTCGATAATCTACGTGATGCATGTCCAAAAGGGAAAGTTAGAAAATCCTATTATAAATCTAAACAAGAAATTTTCACAAAACAACCTTTAGAACTTTTGCATTTAGATTTATTTGGACCAACGAAAATTAGATCAGTTAATCATAATAAATACTTTTTTGTTATAGTTGTTGATTTTTCACGATATACATCGACCTTCTTTTTAAGGCATAAAAGTAACACTTTTGGAACATTCGGAATATTTTAAAAATGTATTCAAAACCAAAATGATTTAATAATCAGAACTATTAAAAGTGATCTTGGTGGTGAATTTGAAAATGAATCTTTTCAAAAATTCTATAATGGAAAAGGGATAGGTCATAATTTTTCATTTCCTAGAACACTACAACAAAATGGTGTTGTAGAAAGAAAAAATAGAACTCTGTAAGAATGTGCAACTCTTCTTTATAGTAGCAATTTACCTCAAATTTTTTGGGCATAAACTGTAGCTATTGTATGCTATGTACTAAATCATGTCTCTGTAAGACCATTAACCAAAAATACTCCTTACGAACTACTTTTTGAAAGAAATCCGAAAGTGCCTTAAATATTTGGATCCCAATGCTTTATTTTAAACACTAGTGATCCTTTAGGAAAATCTAATTCGAAAGCGATGAGGGAATTTTCGTAGGTTACTCATATCAAAGTATGGCATATAAAATTTTTAATTAAAAAATTTAAAAAAAATTGAAGAAACTTTACATTTATCGTTTCATGAAAATTTTAACAATACTAAAGGAGATGATGAAAACTTAAATCAATTAAATATTCAAAATGAATAGTTGAATCTATAAATCCTGATAATAAAGAATTAAAATCACCTCCTAGAATTTTGAAAGGTCATCCAATGGATAATATTATAGGAGACATCAATACAAAGGTGTCAATGCGCAATCAATTAAATCAAATGTGACATTTGGCTTTTACTTAAAACATTAAACAAAAAAACATTAAAGAAGCATCTACATATGATTATTGGACAATAGCAATGCAGGAAGGACTAATTCAATTAAACGTAATGATGTTTGCGAACTTATCCCTAGATCCAATGATCAATCTGTTATTGGAAATAAATGGACTTTCAAAAATAAAATGGATGAAAATGGTGATGTAGTTCGAAATAAAGCAAGACATGTAGCTTATGGATATTCTCAAGAAGAAGGAATTGATTATGAAGAGACCATCGCCCTTGTAGCATGCCTTGAAGCTACAAGAATTCTTTTTGCATTTTCTTTCCATTGTAACCTCATATTATATCAAATGAATGTTCAAAGTGCTTTTTCAAAGGGATATTGTTAACCAAATGCATGGTCAACTCCTAAAGATATTCCAGCTAGCATGATTAGTCCGATTTGAATGAAGGGTTTGATATCTTTAATAAGTGCATTTGTAATTTGCTTGTATATATCTTTTGAATTGGAATTTTCGACGTTATCGAAAGGTTTAAGCGTGTGGATATAAACCTTCTGGCTTTATTGAGTTAGTGTGAGAATCTCTTTGAAAGTCTTCCTTCTTGTTTAGACTGAATTTCCTTAAATTTGTCCTTGGAAGGTTGAATTTTATCCTACCAAAAGGTTAGGATGATAGCCTTCTTTAGGTTAAGGTACGTTATCAAACTCCTTTATGGATATACAAGGGCTTTCGACTTTGTCGAAAGTTTTGATCTCTTGTTCAAAGTAAGTTTCAACCTAGTCGAAAGGTATGTGAATGCCTACCTTCGGATCGAACCTTATGTTTCAAGACTTTGATCTTGTCAAAATGTTAAGCCACTTTGTTTGTAGCTTCAAAAGGTATAGTATTATTAACGTGTAAAGAATTATCAACCCAGTCGAAAGGTTTAGATCAAAGAACCAATGGTTTAGGAAGGTTTCAATGAATATTGATCAAGATGAGTTGTCGGTTCTTATTGGCAAGAACATTCTGATGGGGTTTAACCTGAAAATATGAGTTATTCCAATAAAGGATTAAGAAAACAGTAAGGTAATTAAAAAACCAAGTACTTCCCTTTATCCCTTTGTAAAAGCTTCATTTTATTAAATTTCTCCAAATCAAACTCAATTAAGGTTAAAATACTTTGATTATGAAATTACAAGATTAGAGTTCGAGCGATCAAATCCCCAAAACTGGACCCCTTGGGTCTATTTATAGATGCAAACAACCCTTCTTTTGAATTCATGCTCTCGACTGGATCGGAAGGTCACCCTTTTGGATGCTGCCTTAATCCCTTCGTCTTCATCGAAAGGTTTGATCTTATTTTTCTGCTATTGTAAACTTTCTGCCTTTGTCAAAAGGTTTGTTACTCTTATGCCTCCATGATCCTTCCGCCTTTTTCGAAAGGGTTTATTTTCTTTGTACTATTTATTATGAACCTTTCGACCTTGTTGGAAGGTTGTTCTTCTCTTGTTTATTATGAACCTTTCGACGTTGTTCGAAGGTTGTTCTTCTCTTGTTTACTGTGAATCTTTCAACGTTGTTGGAAGGTTGTTCTTCTCTTGTTTACTGTGAATCTTTCGACGTTGTCGAAAGGTTCTTCTTCTGTTGTTTATATGAACCTTTCGAAGTTGTCAGAAGGTTGTGCTTTTTCAATTATGTCGAAGGTTTTCTTTCAACCTTTATTGACTTGTAAGTGATGTTTTCTTTGTAAACCTTTCATCATTATCGAAAGTTACCTTAGATGTACTTACACCGGTTCAATTATTATGCTTTCGAAATGGTCATTAAGTGCTTGATCACATTTTCTTTGACTTCTTCATTCCCTTCGAAATGTATGAACACTTTGAATGCTGAAAGATAAAGTCTTTTGACCCCTTCGAAAGGTCGGGGACTACCATACACTATAGACTGCATCCTTTCGACTCTTTTGAAAGATTTATACTGAACTCCTTTTCTTTAATTTTGTTGAGAGACCTTTCATCCTAGAAGAAAGGTTGATTTTCAGTGTCATATTTTCCTCTGTCCCCCCATTTGAGAGATGCTCCTTATTTTCCAAATCATCCTTATCGATAGATACAAAAATTTCCCACCTCTTGACCTTCTCGCGCTAATTAGGAACGTCTATTTAACCTTTATTTAGCGGCTGAGAATTTGGGTGACTTTTCTTATATAACAGGCTTCTTCTCTTTCTTCTTCTTTTACCTAAAATCAAAATTTTTGCGCATGAGTAAAAGAGTTCTCCAAAATTTCTCGGATCTCATTTCAAAACGATAAGGTAATCTCTTGAATTTGATTCTTAAATTTTAGTCTAAACTTCACCGTTATCGGTTTTCAGTTGAATTTCCAATTTTTATGTCCAAAATCTATATTACATTTCAAGTTGATTTTTCTGAAAAATTTTCCTCTCAAATCCTTTTTAAATTTATAATGCCCATTTCGTATCTGAATTTTTTTAGGTTAATGGTGTCGAATAAGTGAATTCCTTTATCAAGTTTGGCTTTTAATCCAAAATCCCTAAATTTTGCCTTTTGTTTTCAATTCTGGATTTTTGATTTGATAATTTCTATTTTTCTTTAAAAAGAATTAGTTTGATTCCGGACAAAACCAATTTTGTTAATGGAATCGTTTTACTTGTTCTTTAAGAAAAATTTGAAAACTATATTTATTATCGGGTTTGGGTCTGGTTAAGCCAATACGATAAATTGGAACCTAATCTTGTCAAATTCGATTACACAAAGTGACTTGCTTACCCCTATGAAAGAGACTAAGGCAGCAATAATGAATTTGCCCTCTTTGCACCTTTCGATGGGATCAAAAGGTATCGTGATGCTGATTTTATCTTTGTTGTCGAAAAGTTAGATAATTAAATGATCTAATCTTTCGATAACAAGCTCTCGACAAGGTTGAGGAGTTTCAAACCTTTCGACTACTAGCTTTCGACAAGGTTAGAACTCTTCAACCTTATGACTACTTCAACCCATCTTTGTCGAAACTTTTAAAGTACACATGGATCAAACCTGAAACCTTTCTACTTCGATGGGTAGAACACATTTTTAATAATATTTATTGAACCTTTTGACAATATCAATAATATCAACACTTTTAACTTAAGAATATGAAGGTTTAGTTATAAACTTTTTGACTTTGTGGAATGTATTTTTTTGTTATAAATCTTTTGACTTTTCGAAAGCTTTTATAAAGCTTTCGACGTTACCGAAAGTTGATGAATGGATTAACTTTTTATCTTTTCCTTTGAATTCGTTGATAGCCTAAGGAATTCCTGTTATTAAATAATTACTCCTTAGGCCCTCAATAGTGTCAAAGTATGATAGCTTGGGCTGATGCTATCTTCTTCCCAACATTATCAAAAGCTTGGGTGCTAACCTTTTGACTTTGCCGAAAGTTTTAATTATTGACCTTTCAACGCCGTCGAAAGCTTAAACTACTTAGCATTTTCACCATTTTAAGATTTCATGTATGTTTTTATGCTTAAGCTATTTAAGTAAACTTTCTATTTTTCTGAATTCATAAATAATTAAGAGTTGCAACTAAAATAACTTCACTTGTCAAAATCATGAGTTCTCCTAAAGTTGAAGCTATTGCCAAGCATTCTTCTATTGTATCTCGAGATGAAGTCAATGATATTCTTAAATACTTCGACCTTACTGGGATCGAAGCCATCCCTCCACAACCAACTAATACTATTGATAACCCTACAGAAGGGAATTTTACTTTTACGACTATCTAAATCTGGCATAGTGGATTTCTTCCTTTCCCCGAGTTCCTACTTTCCTATCTATCTCATGTTGGAGTTGCTCTGATACAATTATCTTCGAATATTTACACTTACCTCTTGTCCTTGGAAATGTTAGCATTAGAGTCTGGGCTTCCTTCGCTTAACGTTGAAGTTCTGAACTCCTAACCAAGTTGGCAAGGTCAGGTAGCCTCAATAAGCAGTTTTCCAGAGTGAATGTGTACACAGAGCTTACTTCATATGGCATTAACAAGCCCAAGGATTGGGAGAACCTCTTAAGACTTTTTCCTTTCCCTATAAGTCTGTTTCAATTCCATCTCCATTTTTCTTTATGTTTTCCATGAACCAATCTATGATCTTTTTCAAGTGAACCTCTTAAGACTCTTAGCAACATAAATCAAAGAATCATCAATTCTTTAACTGCCGCTCCAGCATAACTTAGGAGTAAGGTAACGCTCCTAACTCTTTCGAATCTGAGGAAACATTCTTAGCATCCAACTGGCCAAAGGATTCTTGGCACTTCACTAGTCATTATACAAAATTCTCAAAGAAATCGCTTCTTCTCCTCAGGCGATGCTGAAAATTTTACTTCACTATCGCTCATTTATTTCGATATTTCTGATATACTATTAGCTTATTATTCCCTTCTTTTTGTCTATTAAATTCTTGCATGGCTTTTACTGATTTTATATCTGTTTGAATTTGCTTTAGCTCCCTCCAAGGCCATGGTGTCAAGTGGTGTTGCTCCTCCCTCATCATCTTCGGATGTTTCATTTGACTTGAAGGCTTTTGCTTCTTCCAAAAGATCTTCAAAAACAAAACCAACAATGCATCCTGAGGATGCTTCTCCAACTAAAGTGGAAAAGGTCACTGATGTAGAGGAGGCAGTAGAGCGCATATATCTTGAGAAAGCTTCAAAATGCACAATGTTGAAGCTCCAAAAGACATAGTGGAGCCAACTCTACATACACATGCTCCTCTTTCGAATATTACTAATTCAGACTCTCCCTCTACATTAGCACAGATGAAACTTAATCGTTTTGAAACTCCTTCTAAGTCTTATACCCTTCCGGAGTTGTCGTCTTCTACTCCCTCGCTGACTAATTTTGACGAACTCGTCAAGCTCATTCTTCATTCAGTATCTTTTACTTCTTCCTCTCTGCCATCATTTAGCCCTTACTTGGCAGAAAATCACCGCCCTCTTATGGAGAAACAACCCTTGGTAAGCTCTTGTCCAATTAATCCTATCATCATTGGATCTTTCTAATTGCTAATTTGCATTTCTTCACTTGTTGTATATTTCTAGAACCTGGATTTCTCTTAATGAACATGTCTCTAGGCTCTCCTCTAGATCCTCTAATCTACAGGAGGAGAATGTTGAATTGAAAAGATAGCTAGCTTCGTTGATGGCTACCCAAAATACAACTTCCTCTGAATAGGAGAGAATCAAGGCTTCCCTTACTAGGGCCGAGAGTGATCAAGATGCAGAGAGGTGAGCCCATCAACTTACCACTGATGAGAAACTCACAATGGAGCTTGCCCTAAAAGACTCACAAGATGAAAAAGCTCGTTTGATATCTAAAATTACTCTTTTGAAAGATAAATTCAAAAGATCCAGAGCTTAACTTAAGCTAGTTGTTCAAAACCTTGCTGACTTCCAAAAACATGCCTCTGATTTTTTTCGACACCACCTTAGGGCTTATGATGCTGAATCATTACGAAGATGCCCTTATGCTTGCGTATGCTGACAATCATCATACATGTCCTGACTTTAGTTTTCCTTCACTTGACCCAATTCTAGCCAAAAGACTTATGGACAAAATTAATCATGTTAGGCAGGGTACCGAGGCCGATGGTAAGGAGGAGTTTGTTAAGGTAAAATAAGCTCTCACTTTAGATATTCCCTCTTTTGACATTAAATCTAATCCTAAAGAAGAGGATGATAAGGATATAGATCTTAAGGAGAAGGAAAATGATGTCAAACTCAATTAGGACAGTGACTCTGATGATTATAATGACAATAATACATTTGGGGCTGAGGCCATGATGGACATAAAGGGGCCCTTTCCGTTGCTTCAGGAATAGATAGTAGGGATCATGATAAAGCTCCCGTACAAGAGTAATCCCCTCAAAAGATATGCCACCATCGTCCCCTTGTTCAACCTCTCCTCCAGAGGGAAAACAGCTACCACACTTTCTTAAGATTCACAAGAGAAGGAAAAAGCTTCTTAGGCTTCCATTCTAGTTTCACAAGTATGGAATTCCCTATTTATATGTCTTATACTTTGAAGATAATAATTAGCGACAAATCATTTATCTTAGATAAAGAAGAAGTTAAATCTTCCCTATAGAAAAAAATTTAAGAGCAAATAGGTAGAAATTAACAAGTTATATAGCGAGTTAGACAAATTAATAAAGGATCACAACGCCCTATCTCAGAAATATCAAAGTCTAGATAGGAGCACTTGTGTTCTAGTATCTTTTAAATATCAAAGGGTGGCTCCTTCATTAGAGAAAGCATATCACCGATATGAGGCCCTCTTAAAAGAAAATAGAGAATCAATAATCCATTTTGGATGATGATTGAAGAGAGAGACATATTTGTCAATTTTTTGTATAAAGTGTATTGTAGACATTCTATCGTAGATTTCTCGTACTTAGGTGAATTCAGTGGGAGTTTACTTAAACGTTTTCATAAAATATACTTAGATGAATTCGGTTCTGACCCGCATCCTGAAGCTTGCAGGAATTTACCATAGGTCAAATCGATTCCTCAAGATCTCCCGGTTGAAAACCTTAAGTATTATAAGGATAAATTTGTTTTTGAATTCTTTTCTAAGTCTATTTTGTATGAACTAGATGAACGACTATAAATAAGTAACAAGTAATTGATTTATGAATACGTGTTTTTTTATGCTTTCTATGCTTAGTTTATTTTTTACTATCCTTTTAGAATACCCGTTCTTTTGATCAGGATGACCCAAGAGACCACTTAATTCAGTATGTTTACCTAAAGAGTTTACTTTAAAAGTGGACCAATTTTAAGGACTTTGAAGCTAGGAAGATGTTTCTTTCTTCGGGATTTGCAAAAATTATACTTGGAACACCCCCATCTCTGCTTCGACTTCCTCGATGAAGAAAAGGAATTATTCTTAAAAGAAATCAGAACATTCTATTTCAATTTAATTTGTGGTAATGATAGTCCACCAGCCATAAAATGAGATTATAGAAATTGTTTTACTGGTTATAAGTCCTGAAGGAGTCACTACCTTTTGACTCAACACTCATGCTTTCAACAAATACCCTAGGAAAAGTTAGGAACGTTATCTTTCAACTTTAAATGTAATGATTGTTATATCCCTTGATTTGCTTCTATTTTGAGTTGTAATCCATTACTATAGTAATAATGATTTTTCTTTATCTCAATTCTTGTTTTTATTAATTTCCTTTCTTTAAACAGGAGCCACGGTCATCTACAACTTCTCTTGCTCAAAGCTTAATAACCCAAGTTAACGTAGTCAAAGAGAGAAGTTAACGTAGTCAAAGAGGTTATTAAAAGAAAGTGGAATCATTGTGATTTAGGATAAAGTATTATTGGAACGTTTTGGTGGTAATGTTTGAGCCGTAAAATGGCCCAAAAGATACCTTATCCTAAAAACCATAGCCAATAATTATAAGGATCGCATGGATTATCTTGAGGCCGAGATTAAGAAAAAAGATGAAGTGATTATCATGCTTAAATGACAAGTGAAGTCAAATCCTATAATCAACATAGATGAAAAGATGTCTGAACTTATCCAACGGATAAGCGATCTAGAGCTAAATTTGAGAGATGGTCAAGCTCAACATGCCTCTTTAGAGATTCTCATATGGGAAAAGTCTTAGAACCGGTTTCTCAAGCAATACCTTTAATTTTCAACCTTGCTAGGTCAAAACTTCTTACTGCTCAGAAATTTCCAACCATGCTGAACCCTCCACTAGGTTTAGATGATAATATAGTTGGAAACTGGTAGTGGAGGTTGCAGTTTGAAATTTCCAAATATTTTGATGAGCAGTAGAAGATAATGTATTCTCAGACTATCAATGATTACGCCACCAAGAATCCAAAGCTTGAGCGTGATATATATTTCCTCCAAAAGCATGTTGCAGAGTTAGAAAGGAAAAACAAGGCCCTTAAGCCTGCAAACAGGGCCTATAATCGTGCTTTGAAAACCAATATCGAGGCAATTGATGATGATAATACAATTAGAAGAAAGGAGAAAAAGCTTAAAGAAGTTCTCCACACAGCAGCCATGTAGTTAATCCTTCGGTGGTGGAGACTCTTAGTTAAGCATCTCAAGATTTGTAATTTGTTTATGTATTTGCGCCATGTAAATATATCTTATACATGATTTTTGTTGCTTGTAAATAATTACATAGGTTATGTAAATTGTAGAAATTCTGTAAATGTCACCTATTTTGTGATCCTTTTCTATAGTGTAACTTTCGATGTACCTTTGAATTGCTCATTCGGCAACTTTTGTGATTTTAAACCTTTTGTCATTTTGACTTTCTATGGAAACATATCTGAAACAATACTTTTAATTGTTAGCTTGGAATTGACATATTTATATATATGTATCATTTTCCCAAATTAGCAAATCATCTTGCCAATTGTATAAAAGGTAATTTATTCAAAATGTTAAGATCTCATCTTTAACCATGATGAGAAATGATCATGGATTTAACTCCTCCTTGTTTGGAATGCATAAGACTTATTGGTAGTAAATTCCGCGTTATCAAATGGTATTGAATGTTAAAATATAACTTTCATTAAATGAAGAACTGATTCAAGGGATGAAGTAATAACTTTCTTACCCATTATTTTAACATAGTTAGAAGCCTGATTTCCCCATTCGGGGAGTCTTAATAGTGTTATTTTTGATAATATTCTTTGGCCTAGATTTGAGCACTTGAGACGAATAGAAGTCCAAAAATCATGTCCCTAGAATAGGGCTTAATTAAACAGTTGTCTTCATATCCATATTCAGGTATAATATATTAGCGATTGCTAATGACTCAAAACCAAGATTCGGATATTCAAACGACGAGAATTTTATATTGAAGACCCAAAACTCATGTTCAAGCGTTAGAAGTGAACTTTTGAAATGAGTTTCATGGAACTCGGATTCAAGTATTCAATTTTTAAATTCACATTTGTGAGAACCTTAAAGCCTATAATACTATTTCTAGTTATGAATAAGAGGTTAAAAATCCATATCTTCTAATCTGGTATTAAGAATGGAAGTCCAAAAGACTATTTTCAGTAGTAAGTATCAGAAGACCAGAAAACTATTCTGGTATAAGTATTATAAGACCAGAGAATCAATCTGGTAATAAGTAATAGAAAACTAGAATAATATTTCTGATAATAAGTGACAGAAGACCGGAATACCATTTCTGGCAATAAGTAATAAAAGACCAGAAAACCAATATGGTAATAAGTAATAGGAGACAAAAATACCATTTCAGGTAATAAGTAATAGAAGACAAGAAAACCAATCTAGTAGATGTTCATGAGAAGAAGTTAGTGAATTCATTCTAATTCATTTATTCAATGTGCAATCTTCAAGCTTTAATGATATTTTGCATGCTTTTACATTCTCAGGCTCAAGTTTCCTTATTCATTTGTTTTGGCCTATTTCGGTTAGGGACTTTTTCAACTAATTCTTGTAATTATTTATGCAGTTGCCATTTTAGGTGATGCTGATTATTGGCAGTTGCCCATTTCTGGCAGGGACTTTTCTTAGTCTGTTGGACATTTCATCCGGGTTTTCGGTGCACTCAACTAGATTATTATCAAGTAGGGCCCGAGGACTTACCCGAACTCCCACTAATAGACCACTTAACTTGGCCATAGCATCACGCGAATAAGGGCTTGTTCCATACCTTGGCCAAGCCATAGCATGGCTGGACCAAGGGATTACCTGTCCTCCCTCCAAGTGGCACCTTATCCTGGCCAAGCGTGGCACGGATAAGGGCTTGTGTTGCTTTAACATGGCCATTTCTGACTTTGGCACGGCTAAAGTCTTACGCCCTCCCTCTAGGAGGTGTCTTGACTTGGCCATCTTGGCACAACCAAGGGCTTTCTACCATTATTGCTAGCCTACCATTTTGGGTGGTTCAAGTTTATGGAGAATTTTACTCTTCACCTTGTAGACTTCTCTTGTTTTGAGAATAATTTTTTTTCACAGCTTGTTCAACCTTTACAGACTGTTTAAGTTTTCCTTGTCTTAGAAAGTGTAGGATCATCTTTTCAAGCACCTTGCATTGATTTGTATCATGTCCATTTATTAAATGAAAGTTGCAATATAATCCCTTAAATTTCTATCCAAATCTAGGCTTCTTTTTAAAAAGGCCGATAATTCAGTTCTTCTTTTGTTCAGATGTAGATGTCTTCGACCGAGGTAGTAAGATTACATTCTTTAAGACGTCTTTAATCTTGGGCCGTCACTAACTGGCAACTAATTCTTTTGTTGCTTGGTTTAAGTAACTCTTCTGGAGAAGTATGTTTACTTTTCATTGTTCATTGATCCTCTTTCAAGGGCCTTTAATCTTAGGGTTTCAGTCGGAAATTTCTTGGTAATCTTTATACGTCCACTTGGTAATTCGTTTGCGATCCCCAATTCTTCAGTTGTGGATTTTTCTATGCATTCATGGTTCTCGCTTAAATGGTGAGCCTCATTTATAACGTTACTTCATTTATATGCAATTTTTTTTAATCTTTTATCATTTCCTTTTCAAAGATAGTCCCATGGGAGTATGATTGAATGGTTCATCTCATTTGTAGAAATTGGTTCTCTTCCTTCGAACTATCCTTTTCGAGAGAAAATATTGCGGCTGATCCCAAACGGGTTTATACTCCATTTTAAAGGGTCACAGGGTATAATCCATCTTTCCCTCATAATTACCTGTAAAGCTTGAAGCTGAAGGGTTTTCTCTTCAAGTAAGTGTAGGTCATAATTCTCTTGATAATTAGACTTTGCTTCTAGAGGTTCCATAGAACCTTGAACTGACTTTTCATTCCAAAATCTTTCTCATGTTTCGAACATTGAATCCATTCTTATACTTTAAATGAAATCAAATGAATTATGAGTCTTTTATCCAAAATAGATCCTTTCTTATTCAAAAAGAGGAGTTGATAAGCCTTATGAAATTTAACCATGTAAATGTGTATGTGGGGTATTCAATAAGGTTAGAGGTTTGGACCCTGCTTCTAGCGCCAAAATGTTAGCCAAATTTTTGGTCAACGCTCCTAAGATATTGCAGCTAGAGATTTGAATGAAAGGTTTGACACCTTTAAGAATTTCCTTTTAATTTGCTTGTATATATCTTTCAAATCAGACCTTTTGACATTATCGAAAGGTTTAGGTGCGTGGATATAAACCTTTTAGATTGATTGAGTTAGTATGAGAGTCTCTTTGAAAGTCTTCTTTCTTGTTTAGATTGAATTTACTTAAATTTTTCCTTGGGAGGTTGGATTTCATCGTATCGAAAGGTTAGGTCGATTGCCTTCTTTAGGTTAAGGTACGATACCAAACACCTTTGTGGACATACAGAGGCTTTTGACTTTGTCCAATGGTTTGATCTCCTATACAAAGTAAGTTTCAACCTAGTCGAAAGGTATGTGAATGTCCACCTTCTGATCGAACCTTACGTTTCAAGATTTTGATCTCGTCGAAAGGTTAAGCCTCTTTGTTTGTAGCTTCGGAAGGTAAAGGTACTATTAATGTGTAAAGAACTTTCAACCTAATGAAAGGTTTAGATCAAGGAACCAATGGTTTCAAAAGGTTTCAACGAATGTTGATCCAAATGAGTTGTCGACTCTTACCGGCGAGAACCTTCCAAAGGGGTTTGACCTTAAAATATGAGTTAATCCAATAAAGGTTTAAGAAAATAGTAACGTTATTAACAATACCAAGTACTTTCCTTTATCTCTTAGTAAAAGCTTCATTTTATTAAATTTCCCCAAATCGAACTCAATTATGTTTATAACACTTTGATTAAGAAATTGCAAGATTAGAGTTCAAGCGATCGGATCCCCAAAGCAGGAACCCTTGGGTCTTATTTATAGATGCTGGTGGTACTTCTTTCGACTTCATGCTCTCAACTGAGTCAAAAGGTCTCTCTTTTATATGCTGACTTAATCCCTTCATCTTCATCAAAAGGTTTGCTCTCTTGTTTCTGCTATTATGAACCTTCTTCCTTTATTGAAAGGTTTGTTACTCTTATGCCTCCATGATCCTTCGCCTTTATCGAAGGATTTGTCTTCTTTATACTGCATATTGTAAACCTTTCGACCTTATCGGAAGGTTGCTCTTCTCTTATTTACTGTGAACCTTTTGACATTGTCGGAAGGTTGTTCTTCTTTATAGTGAACCTTTTAACGTTGTCGGAAGGTTGCTCTTCTTCAATGATGTATAAAGGTTGTCTTTCATCCTTTGTTGATTATGAATGTTGTTTCCCTTGTAAAATTTTCATCGTTGTCGAAAGATACCCTGGATGTACTTCAACCGGTTTGAAAGGCTTATTATGCTTTCGAAAAGGTCATTAAGTACTTGCTAACACTTGCTTTGACTTCTTTATCCTCTTCATAAGGTAAAACCACTTTGAATGTTGTGTGATAAAACCTTTTGACTCCTTCGAAAGGTCTAGGACTGTTATACACTGTTGATTGCATCACTTTGACTCTTTCGAAAGGTTTGAACTGAAATCCTTTTCTTTAATCTTTATTGAGAGACCTTTTGCCTTAGATGGAAGGTTGATTTTTAGTGTAACATATATATTTAAGAAAATGTTTGTGTTGATCAACCACCATTGTTTGTTTATGATGAATTCCAAATCACGTATTTAAATTAAGAAAGGCACTTTATGGTCTTAAACAAGCTCCTCGAGCTTGGTATGAAAAAATAAAATCATATCTTTTAGAACCCGATTTTCAAGTTGGCAAAGTTTATTCTACTCTATTTATAAAAACAAATGGAATAATATTTTACTAGTGCAAATATATTTAGATGATAATATTTTTGGATCAACTGATAAAAAATTATGTGATGAATTTTCAGAAATTATGAAAAATGAATTTGAAATGTCATATATGGGAGAATTAAATTACTTTTTAGGATTACAAGTTGAACAATTAATAAACGGAACTTTTATCTATCAGGAAAAATATTGTAAAGATTTAATTAAACGTTTTGGAATGGAAAATGCTATTAGTAAAAATACTCCTATGAGTACTAGTACTCACATAGACAATGATGAAAATGGTAAAGACGTCGAAGAAAAATTATATAGAAGTATGATATGATTGTTATTATATTTAACAACCAGTAGACCCGACATTTAATGAGTGTTTGCTTATGAGCCCGTGTTTAAGCTAATCCCAAAGAAACACTCTTACGAGCAGTTAAAAGAATTTTACGGTATCTATCAAATACCGAAGATTAGGAACTATTTTATCCAAAAATCTATACATTCGATCCTGTATCATATAGTGATGCCGACTTCGGTGGTTGTAGATCAAATAACAAAGTGGAACTTGTCACTTTATCAGTTAATCTTTGGTATCATGGTTTAGTAAAAAAACAAAATTGTGTTTCATTGTCAACATGTGAAGTAGAATATATATCTATAGCACTTGCTTACACTCAGGTTTTATATATGCAACAAACCTTACATGATTATGGAATATATCTAGACAAATCTTTGATTTTTTGTGATAACATTAGTGCAATTAATTTATCAAAAAAACCACTAATCACTCGAGAATTAAAAACATTGATATCAGACATCATTTCTTGCATGAAAATGTTGAAAAAGAAAAAATATCTTTAGAATTTGTTACTTCAAACAAACAATTTGTAGATATATTTACTAAATCCCTTTCTAAAACTACTTTATTAAACCTTTGTCTTAATCTCCGAATATGCTCACTTAATGACTTAGATGTTTAAAGTATATCTCTATTAATGTCATATTAAATCGATATCAGAAAATACACACCATTGGACATCAATTAATATCTAAAATTTGTAAGGAATACAATGATTTTCTAAAATTAATAAAAGAAAGAAAATAAACAAGAAACTAAAGTACCTATAACTAGTAAAGTCTAATATATATATATATATATATATATATATATATATATATTACCTGTCTATAAAAAAACTTAAAAAGCTAGAGATAAGTTGAAAACTATCATTTAAACAATGTGGGACAATTATGGTTCCGCTCATTCATCTCTTGACTTTAGCACCCCTTCTTCAAACAGTGAATATCCATCACCAACCGTCTCAATGACTCAATCCACAAAATCACCAACTATTCAAATTACTCCTCCTCCTGGTCACCCTAGATTTTCACCTAGAGATAAGAAGATAAGATGAGTTTTGGAGCTAGACACTCAAACTAAAATCGATGAAATCCATCATTGCCAGCAAGAGATGTTGAGTTTCCAAAATGAGATGTACTATGAACAAAGGTGTCAAGGTGCACATCTGAATTTGTTGGAATGATGCATACTTTCTATCTGCAGCCATTCAACTACCAAAAATAGCCTTCGTCAACGTAGTGCGTGTGTTGCCGAGGGTCCAACTATTATCAATAGCACTCTACCAAAAAAATTCCAAGGAAGCTGGACCATCTACGTCAAGCTAGAACAACACTTCAATTAAATATAACACATGGTCACCACTTCGACCTTTAGTTGACGATACTAAGGTGGAACCGAACTCTTGGAATCGCTTTCAGGATAATAAGTTTGTTGAGTCAAAAGTTAATCAATAAGTTATGACAATGTTTTGTTATACATTTATAATAAATGAATGACAACCTATGTACATCAAAAATTGGGCATAAATAATAAAATATATAATATAAGTTTGTTTTGGACATACTTGTACTCCACCTTTAAAAAAAGTAAACAATAAAACAAACTCACACAGGTTCAGTCAACTGAACTAGAATGCCAGTAGACTGAACCTCTACAAAAATATGCTCAACTGTTTGCCTAAAAAAGACACAGTTTCAATCACTTGGGTGTCTACCTCAATAGACTTAACTTGTATGAATTTTTCCACCTGCTCTCCACCTCTAAAAGAAGTGTCTTTAGTCGACTGATTATGTGTCCCATTCGACTGAAATTTGAAAGTCTGTCAACATAACTACTTCTTTTCATCATACCCATTCACCATTTCACTTTGCCACTTCAAAAACACAAACTTCAAACCAATTTTTAATGGCTCAAAGACAAAAAATCCAGCAACTCGTCCCAAATAAAGCAAAGGCAAAGCTCCGGCCTCCGCTTCCACTGATCTAGCACATCCTGAATTTGCCTCAAATGCACAAATCTTGGAATTGCTAAATGGAATTGCTAAAAATCTTCGAATCTTCAATGAATTAAATGACAAAACCATCTTTCAAGAGACTTTCTAGAAGATAGAAGATTTCGTTGCGTTTGGCATAGAGGATTTAGCTTGAAAATAGGGATTCCTCTCCTCAATTGATGAGAGGATGAAATAGGTAAAAAAAATTACCCATTTTTGGTAAAAATTTTATATTCTAATCTCTGTGGTGATTTTTACACACCTCCAAATCAAACCGAGAAGGAATTTTATGGAGTATGGTATTAGGAGTTGATATTGTACTATGTTATCAATATCTAGAAGCAATTTTGGAATATACTAGACAGGAAACTTCTTTGGAAAATGTGTACCATCGCGATTTTGCACACAATTCAGTAAGCTAAACTATAATTAAAATACCATTTTACAACGCTGATTTTGCAATTGTTCACCAAAGTGTTGTAAAAAATGTAGATTTTTCCCAACGTTTGTTAAGGAAAACGTTGTAATAGATTTTTTTTAAACAACATTTTATGTACAAATGTTTTAAAACAAAAACTATTTACAATGTTTGTTTAAACTCTCATAAAAAAACAGCTTTTATCAATGACTTTCTTACATTGTATTATGGTTGCTTTTTCATAACATACACATTGAAACATGCAAGTAAAAAAACATTTTTTGAACATTGTAAGTTTATAGTATTAAACAAAATTTATCAAATGTTATAAAATCGATGAAAAACAACAACAAAGAACAGTTGTAAACTATATTTATTTTTTATTTACAAAATCTGCATAATGTTATCACAATTCATATTTAGGACAATGTTTATTTTACATTATTGCCAACATTATATTCAACAACATATGGTTGATGTTGTTAATTCTCCAATTTCATCAATATTCTAGTACATTGTCATAAGCGCGCTTTATAACTTTTATATGGCATTGTTAAAGGTCTAAATAAGGCAACAAACAGTGAATATAATGTTTAAAAAATCATGTAATAACTTCCACTTGATCTTGTAATTTCATGTTGCAAAGAAAAAAGTTTTGGTAAAGTCGTAAAATATTTTGCATTTAATGATGTTTGTTTAGTATCGTAAAGTACATGACATTTAATGAAGTTAATTGATATTATAAAATATTTTTAGTAAGGATGTTTTATTACTAAATTGTATAGTTCACTATGCATTTTGTGTTTTAAAACTGTTTAACCCTCAATTTTTCAACAAGGACATACTGAATATTACAGTTTCAGTAGGCTAGTGCTGACCTCTTCAATCCATATCAAGGTACCATTATTCAGAAGTTGAAGGACGTTACATTAAATTATAATTGAGCTTACTAGAATATATTATAGCATGAGCATTACATTAAACTATACCCTAACAATTTTATCATATATTTATATGAAACGGTAACTTTTCATTTACCTATTGCAGTTGACGAACATCAAACGTCTAACTTTGATAAATTTGAATCAGACATTTAAAACAATAATCCAAGTTGAGCATCATCAAACACCATATAAACAACGCCAAATTAACTAGTCTTAAAAGAAAAAGAACACATCATTCAATTTTGATGGAAGGAAGAAAAATACACAAGGATCTTATGATAATCTAAAGGGTCCTACGATAGTAATACATGCGAAAGTACATGAATTCATGGCTACTTTGAGACACCTGTAAAGAAAATCCACTTTTCATATCATTCTACTGAGGACGAAATTTCGAAGTGTGACTAAAGCAGCAACGTTGAGAGGAAAACCTAGAATTATCCACGAGTATCGAGCTGATCCAAATGATGATAAAATTATTGATTTATCTATTGTTTCCTTACTAGCCGACCCTAACAGTGAAGTAGCAAATCACATTAAAGAATTACTATAAAATATTCTTGAATTTGCCATTTTTTTCCCAATTAAAATAAGATGATTACGAACCATAGTCACTAGTGCAACCCGAGCATACTCTTCTAGTCTGAAGCAACCAACGTAGTACTAAAGATTAGGATTGTCGGATTTTATAAACAAGTCAGTTAATGCAGTAGTATTGTAACTGATTGCACATATGGTTAATTGTCAATAGAATAATATCACAAGGACTTAGCACTTGACTAAAATATGCGAAAACTAAGATTAACTAGTAGATTAATACCATATATGGTTACATTGCCTTTAGAAAATAATACCGTATATGGTTACATTGCCTTTACAATTGGGTTTGGTTAGATTATGCTTGCTTCCAGTCTTCTTAGAATAAGTCCAGCCTGATAAATGAGAAGGGGTATGGTCAGAAACTGCAATTGTGAAACTGATAAATAATAACAACGAAGTATCATGCCTATCGATGTAAATGCTAAAATAGCATTGTAATTTTGTTTCAGAATCTTCATATAATCTTCTATGTTCTATATATAACAATATTGGCCAGTAAGGCATCATTATCTTTGTTAAGTCCATTAAATAGAAAGGAGAAATGATAAAATGGAGCTAATATCGCAAGAACGAAATAGTCAGAACATGCAATGATGAGTCATCTCCACTTGAGCAAAATTTTCGGCTTAGTTTAGGTCCGTCATATGATTGTAAAATATGCCTCCTTGAAGCATTTGTGTACATTGGGAGTTGCAAATGACGAAATTTGTAAGATTAATAATTACACGGAACTTGCAAATAACTGATAGACATAACATTTACTTGGCACTATAGATTAGAACTTATAAGATGTCTAAACGGAGCCACAAAAATTAATAGGTTGTGTAAAGGAGGGTGTAACAACGTAAGAAGAACAACAGTAACTTAACACAAAGCTTTGAATGATAAAATACCATAAATAGCATTTCCATCACAAAACCAATTTGGTTATGTATTAGGTGACTTTTCATTAGTAATGGTAGACCGACTTGAGATGTTGTGTTGTTAGTGATCCTATGTAGGCGAGCTCTCCAGCATGATTGTCCATTGCAAGTACTATTGGCCTGAGCATGGAGATGACCGAAAGTTGTAAATGGTAAAATTGAGCAACTTGATGTTGAGATGTGGAGCAATTGAAGCAGCATCAGGGTAGAAACAATAGTAATGCTCAGGGGTGTGAGGGAGAGCTGACTGAACTGCACAATGTTGATCCCATAGTTGCTGCATTGAGGAATATACGAGTACAGGATAAGGTCATATGAGATAGACGTATAGAACACATGTATAGTAGATAGACGAGTTTGACGTAGTTGGCTTTTGCAGGGTGGAGGAGCTGTAAAAGAAGTGCAGCAGTGTGAGACGATGAAGGTGATGCATGATATGCTGATGGGTTAACTGAAGCATGATAAGAGGGCAAGCTTGGCACGGTGATAGCCTAATGGCATCAGCATGGCAGGATGTGGATTATTGTATATTTGACTATTATATTTTATCATTTTACGATGAGAATCTGTGTTTGTTTTCTTCTACATTCCTTATTTTTCTTAATTATCTCTATTGATTATCTACGTTCCATAATGTTTAAGTAGGACAAGTATGGATTATTGTCGATTTATACTTTTCAAAATATGGGTCGTCACAACAACGCACTCGTGCGTCCACTCGAAAAGTGGATATGCTTTTAGGAACCACTCGAGTTGTAAATCATCCGACGCTCGCCTCGGTCCGTCTCGATGTTTGGCTGAAGTACGCATCGTTATCAAAGCACAACTTACACGAAGCACGCCGAACGACGGCCTTGCCTCGAGTCGGGCATGTGGAAACTCGACGCACGCTTTGGGTCACTCTCCTACTTACCCGAAGCATGCACTTGAACGCAGTTGCTTCAAGTCGCATGTTGGAAAACTTTGAGCACGCTTCGGGTCAATTAGTAGATTTCCTAAAGCAAGCCTGAGGAAGTCCCTGCTTAGAGTCGAGCATGTCAAAACTGCTAACATGCTTCGGATCATGCGACTACATACCCAAAGCTTTTCCCTGGACAATATTGCTTCAAGAAAACTCGAAAATTGCTTTGGTTCGAGCATTTGGAAATTTGAAGTTGGGTCATGAAATGAGCATACGAACGTTTGAAGCATGCTACGAGTAGAGCCAATAGTCGAGTCGAGAAATGTGTCCACTGTCATCCATAACCGTGCACCCTTTCCTGCATTGGGAAAATCGATATGCTTTTAGGAACCATTCACCCGATGCTCGCCACGCTCTTGCCGATGTTTGGCCGAAGGGCGCATCGAGGTCAAAGTGCACCTTACACGAAGCACGCCTGAAGGCGGCCTTGCTTTGAGTAGGTCATGTGGAAACTCGTAGCATGCTTCGAGTCACTTTGCTATTCGCAAGAAGCACGCACTTGGATGATGTTGCTTTGAGTCACACGTTGGAAAAGTCAAAGCACGCTTTGGGTCAATCAGCAGATTTCCCGAAGCAACCCCGAGGAAGTCCTTGTTTTGAGTCGAGCATATAAAAACTTCTTGCTTGCTTCGTGTCATGCGGGTCATACGAACATTTAAAGTTGTGCTTCGAGTCGAGCCAAAAGTCGGTTCGAGAAATATGTCCGTTATCATCCATAACCATGCACTCGATCATCCGTTTGGAAAATCGATATGCTTTTAGGAACCATTCGAGTTGGCAATCACCCGACGCTTGCTCATGTCTGACCCAATGTTTGACCGATGGGCGCATCTGGGTAGGAGCACAACTTAAATGAAGCATGCCCGATGGCGGTTTGTTTAGAGTTGGGTATGTGGAAAGTCGGAGCATGCTACGAGACACTCTGCACCTTACCCGAAGCATGCAGTTGGATGTAGTTGCTTTGAGTCGCACATTGGAAAATTCGGAGCAGCTTAGGGTCAATCGGCAGATTTCTTGAAGCAAGCCCAAGAAAGTCCCTGCTTGGAGTAGAGCATGTGAAAACTGCTAGCATGCTTCGGGACTTGCGACTACATAACCGAAGCTTTGACCTGGACAATAGTGCTTCGACAAAACTCGAAAATTTCTTTGGTTCGAGCATTTAGAAATTGGAAGCTGGGTCATGAATCGATAAACGTTTGAAGCGTGCTCAGAGTCGAGCCAATAGTCGTGTCAAGAAATATGTCCACTATCATCCATAACCATGCACTTACATGCATTTTGAAAATCGATTTGGCAATCACCCACTGCCCACCTCGGTGCGGCCCGATGTTTAGCCGAAGGACGCATTGGGGTCAGAGCGAAACCTACACAAAGAACCCCCGACGGCAGCCTTGCTTTGAGTCAGGCATATGGAAACTCGAAGCGCACTTCGAGTCAAGCACACTCTTTGATACCATTGCTTCGAGTCGCACGTTGTAAAAGTTAGAGCATGCTTTGGGTCAATCGGCAGATTTCTTGAAGCTAGCCTAAGGAAGTCTCTACTTTGAGTCAGAATGTGAAAATTGCTAGCTTTCTTTGAGTCATGCGGCTCATACAAACATTTCAAGCGTGCTTCGAGATGAGCCGAAAGTCCTTTCGAGAAATATGTCTGCTATCATCCATAACCGTGCACTCGGTCGTGCGTTCAGAAAATCGATACACTTGTGGAAACCGTTCGAATCGGCAACCACCCAGCACTCACCTCGGTCCGGCTCGATATTTGGCTGAATGGCGCAATGAGGTTCTAGCGCAACTTACCCGAAGCACGCCTGACGGCGGCCTTGCTTCAAGTCGGGCATGTGGAAACTTGGAGCACACTTCGGGCCGCTCTACTATCTACCTGAAGCACGCACTTCGATGAAGTTGCTTCAAGTTGCACGTTGGAAAACTCGAAGCACGCTTTGAGTCAATTGGCAAATTTTGAAGCAAGCCTGAGGAAGTCCTTACTTTGAGTTGAGCATGTGAGAACTGCTAGCATGCTTCCGGTCATGCGGCCATTACCCGAAGCTTGCCCCGGACAATATTGCTCCGAGAAAACTTGGAACTTACTTTGGTTCGAGCATTCGAAAATTTGAAGATCGGTTAAAATTTGTTAGCCACTTCTTCATCATTCATGCCAATAAACTCTGTAAGAGTTGAGTGCAATCTACCGAATTATTTGCAATTGGCTCTATAGTTCTAATTTGGGTGTTTGATTATCAGATCTAGGTAAATTTTTGATTCTTTTTTGGAGTTTTAATGCATTGGTTGTAATTTTGAAAATCAAAGTCAACATTAGGGTTGAAATTTCATCGTAGACGTAGAAATTGTTCATAAAATCTGAGACTCGATGTTGTAGCTGAAAGTCTTTTGGGGATTAAGTTACTATGCAGACTTCCATCATATTCTTATAAAATAATTTTTCGAGATAATTTGCTTTTAGTATGGTTAACTTAGTTAGCTATATTTTATAATCTTTGATGCTGTAGATATTTATTTTTTGGTTAATGCGTTCATCAATCATCTATTACAGATTGTGTGTAAAAGTAATATGACATTAATAATCCAACAAGCTCTTATTGTAGATGTAAACTAGTATATGACAGCAACGGTATGTGAACGTCTAGAACTGTTCATAGTTTTTTTTTTCTTTGCCAAATGTTGTAACTTTTTTTGATTATAGTCAATCATCATGAACATAAATTTCCAAAAGGCCTCATGAAATTAAATGTCCTCGTTTCAAACTGTAGACTATGGATAATTATTATATGATAAAACCGTTTTTTTAATTTTAAACATAATTTTCAAATACTAAGTTATGATTTATGCTGTTCAAGTTCATAGTCTGTAGTCATTGGTTGACGTAGATGGTTGTAAATGTTAATTTATATTATTTGTGTCAACTATAAGCATTGAACCTTTTTCGTAAAGAGCATAAGTAGCTTGCTAGCAGAACTACATGGATGTAACATAAAATTTTAATGTTAATTTAGTTTCATTTTTTTATTTCATATATAGATATGCATTCAATTTATTACTTATTCTAGGAAAAAAGAAATGGCTAAAATCAAGCTAGTAAAAAAATTGTAGTCTTTCTCTACTAGGAATTCTGGAGCTGACAAGGACGATATTCAGAAGTCTGCCACTGATACCTCTCTTTTATCACCTACAATAAGTTTTTTTTGTTAAATTGAATATGTATTAGTTTGCACACTTAATTATAATTGTTAAAATTCAGTCATATAAGACTATGGGAAAGCATACGAGAAGATCACAACTACTATCTGCTCCTATACCTTCTGCCTCATCCCCGCCTCAATCCTCATCAGCAACTACACCTATGCCTCCAACTAGTTCAACTCATTCTCCACAACCTTCCCCTCCAAAATCTCCTTCCCATACCAATGTTAAGCTTGAGGAAGATAACACCATTAACGATAATGGCAGTCAACCTAAACCTAAAGGAAGAAATGAGGCATGACATGGTTGAAAGGGCTTGGGATACAAGATAATTCAAATGCAAAGATAGAAGTGGTTTTCAACGAGAAAGGGAAACCTATAGGTGATGCTTCTTTCCCTTTTGCATCTTTCACAGGTGCTTTAGCATGCAATAAAGTTTCGATAACTGTTGATGATTGGAGAGATGTTTCTAGCACTCATAAAAAGAATCTTTGGACACTTGTGTTGGAAAGATTACCACAAAATAGTTTATATTTGAGTATGGAAGCTTAGATTGATTATTTCTTTCAAAATTCAATTTTTTTTAGCTAAGATACAAACTCGATGAAATGCATAAAGATTATGTTTTTCAAAATTTGGTTACCTCCTTAAAGAGTATAGATTTCAAATAGGCAGTGCTATAGTAAAAGGTCTAAAGTTGGATGAAGCCGGAATAGCAAGAAAACCTGCCATGATAAAGCCCGAAAATTTGATGGATAACCGATGGAGTGAATTGAGAAAAAAACGAAGTTTCACAAAATTTCAAGTAAGTTGCGTTTTTATCTTTTGTTTATTAAGTTCAACAATAAATCTTTCATATTAACAGAATGTGAACGCCGAGGCCAGCGTCCTCTGGGTTGTAATTGATATGCTGCTCAAACGGATCAAGTATCGGCCGATCGGCCGATTGAGTAAGCGCATGAGCTGGAGATTTGATCTCGGATGGACCCGCAGTAACATCATTCCCTTTCGATGAGGGGAGCCATGTAGTAAAGAGCTTTCGCCGCAGACAGGTCTGGAGGCTCATTCCCCTTAAGAAATTCCCTTATCAAAGCTTCATCAACGACCTCCTCAGTGCCAAGTTCAACCTTCCTGATTTTTACTAAAGTCTCACATGCCTCAACTAAGGATTCGAGATAGCCCTCTTCTAGGAAAGTTAAGTATCGATGCATGAAGACGCGGGTGTTGAATTCTGTAATCAATGGTTCGAACATTCATTTGACCTCTTCCCGACCAACCTCTTTGCCGCCTCCAGGCAAGAGTCAATCTTCATAGATGCTATCTTCTTTCCCTCTTCACGGGCTTCATCTTTTAGCATTCCGACTTTAGAAAGTTCATCATAAGGCTTCGCCTTTAGGAGTCGTGTAGCAACGATTTCATCACAATATCATTGCGACTCTTCTTGGGCAGCGATCTTCTCCTCTCTTTCTTTGTAAAGTTGCTCCTCCAGTTCTTTGACTCGGAGGCCAAATGCATCCCTCTCTTTCTGCACTGAGTCCTTCTCTAAAGCTAGGGCCCCACAGCGTTGGACCGCCCATCGATTTTTTTATGGGTTGACTCCAAACGAGTAACGGCTTCGGTAGTGTCTTTAGCGCTCTGCTGGGCGGCATCAACCTGAGACCTATAAGAAACAAGCTCTTCATCCTACACTTTAATAATGTCTTTATTATGGATAGCCTCAAGCTTCAAACGATCTATCTCATGCTGACGCTCTATGGAAACTTCTGAAACTTTCTCGGCCAAGTGCCCGAATGCATCGTGTTGGACATAGACGTCATTAGTATAAGCAATGGCACTTTGCTTGACATGCCCTGGAATCTACTGAATCGCCAGAAGAAACTTTAAGCCGTCAAAGCATATCTTCGAAAACGAGGCTTTAAGCTCAGCGAGTCGCTCAGTGACCGATGGATCCGTTGCAGGAGCAAGAGGAGTATACTTGGAGAATGTAGGCGTTCTGTAGGGATAGTGCGATTTCCTGGCACTTGATGAACCAGAGCATTGGTCCCGATGTGCCTCGGGCTGAGACCCCTTATATGCAGGTTTCTCTTTGCTATGCTCCAAGGATCACGAGAGTAGGAGGATTACCTATAGGATTTTCTCCAGTAGGACGATTCCCGGCGGCGGTAGTCTCGATCACCGAAGTCGTCTCTATCTCGGCGCTTGCCGGAACTCAAATCCCGGCCGGATTGGTGAAAAATCAATGAACCGTGAAGGCGGTCAAGTCCATGCATGCGCCCCTTATCACCTACATAGAATTTAAATAACATAGAGTTAGCAAATAGTTGAGTGATGACAGAAAGTTAAGTGCAGGGTGAAGTGCACGTGTTTGTGTGTGTCCTAGTGTTTCCCCCCGACAGACCAGTTTCTTTACTAATAGGAGTTTTTTCTCCCTGGTTTTGGGCTTGAGCACTTGTATCGCCTCTCGTGGGCGAATGAAGCTTAAGAGCCTATGGATTGTCGAAATCGTAATTGAGCAGACCTTTAGGTATGAAGAGGTTCGACAGGCCTTCTAGAGAACTTTCCACATGTTGCGAGGAAGCTTCTTTCTCCGTTGGAACGAGAGTAACTTTAGAAGTTCCACCGACTGTTTTCTTCTTCATCTTGTATGTCAGTTTCTTCTTCCCTTTCGAAGGGGAGGGCGTCGTTTTAACGTCGCTAGCTTGGACTATTGTATCCCGAGATGGACTAACATTTTCGCCCTATATTTCGGGCATTTTGGTCTCTTCAATCTCCCCCTCCTTTGGCGTGTCAGGGGCGTTATGTATTGAGGACTCGGCCTTCTTCTTTCCTTTGCCCGAAGCAGGCTTAGATATGGAAACACCTTGGGGGAGGCTTATTCAACGACCTTCCACCAGCAACCCAAACTTTGAAAGCGACTCATTTGAAATGAGTGATCTAATGTCTCGGTCTTCCGCGGGGTGGCTCGAATAGCTTCAATTGCCAGAGAGTCCCTGAAGCCTTCGGGACGTGGGTTGATACGTGAAAAAAATGAATGAAGAGTTAGAAAAGATGTAAATCTCGGCAAATTCAAGTATCAATCCGTAAAGAGAACTTACTTCCTTCTACCCATCTTTTGGCGGAACCAGGAGGACAACGCACAGAACCACTCTAGTGTATACTAGGCAAATTTGATCCATGCTCCAGTTAAGATTTGACATTTGCTGTGCGGCTCGAGAAACATGAAATATGGCCTGACCATCTGTCTCTTGATGCGATAGATGTATCGGACATTGCCCAGAGTCAAAAGCCTGAAGAGAACACTCATGAAGAGGATGAAAGTGCCGTATATGAATGCGTGGCTGTTCGGATGCAGTTGTGAGGGGGCAATCTCGATATACTGCAGCATGTCTCGGAGAACAGAGTTAAATGGCGACACACTGCCAACCAAGCACAAAAATTTGTTACAAGCTGTATATCTGACTGGGGGCAAGCGTAGACGATCATACCCCAATGGAACTAACACATCGTCGAAGGGTATACCATGGACAGAGCATATCCGACGAAGTGTACTTTCATTAATCTTTGAGGCCTGTGAATCGATTGGGTCATCTAGGAAAATTGCTGCCTCTAAAGCATCGGGAGCTAAGTAGACAGATGCAGTCGCATGGCTTGGTAAGTCTTGAGCAGGGGTAGTTGATGGATTTGAAGTTCCTACAAATTCTTGTCGAGAGGATGGCCAAGGTTTGTCCGAGATCGTAGCGGAGCCAGATTTCCTAGACATCTCTAATGAAGATTGAATCTAACAAGGCACCTGTTTGAACTATACTTGAAAACCAATCGACATTAGACTTAACAACATAAATATTCCCCCGTGTGGTGTATGAGCTAGTGCGATCATTCATATGTAAGTGCCAAGCAGTGGAAAGACAGTGGATTGATTAAATAAGTCTAAACTTTGAAATGTCGTCTTCGAAGACCGTCATCGCTGACCGTCTACGAAAGCTTGTCGTAAAACGGCTTACATTTTGAACTCAACATCGTCACTGCATTTAAAATGTTATTAACTATTAAACAAGTTAAATTCCAAATTGTCAGTTGTTCAAACATGGGATTTATCAGTCTAGATTGTCCGATATGCTTTGTTGTTTGATTCTGTCCTTGTTCATTATCTTATGTTCAGGCTTAAAGTATGTGTTTAGTCAATTATGCATTAGGTTCGACTGGTGTTGTTGTTGTACACAACCCTTCTACCTAACCACTTCATCGTTCGGCATTCAACTAGTTATGACGAACCATAATAATGCCGAGCCACCTCACTCGGCATTCTGCCCTCAACAACAAACACTCACCTACCATTTATTATTACCGTTCGGCATGTGGCCATACTTTCCGAACCGTAAGCATGTCGAGCCACACCGTTCAACATGCCACTCTTCAAACTCTTCCTCTTCACCTTTCGGCATGCGACAAATCATGCCGAAACATGCTCGTGCCGAGCTGCATCGCTCGACATTCTTCCCTTAACGTCTCTATTACTCCTTCCCTTCATCCCTACCGACTGGCATGGCCAAGTCCTTCGGCAAGTCATACCGAGCCATGTCGCTCAGCATTCTACCAACTTGCTACTTCTTTTCTGCTTTTCCCTCCAATCTCGGTAGGCATAAAGAAATTATGCCAAGACATGGTTGTGCCGAGACGTATCGCTCGATGCATTAAACCATAACTCCATTTCTACTCCCATACTTCCCCTCCATCGCTCGGGATAAGGAGGTCATGCCGATCCACAACGTTACTTCTTCCACCAACTCTCTCCTTCAAGCACCTCCGACGTCCACTTCTCTCCTCCACTCCGCCTAGCCTTAAAATCCTCTAAACAACAACGCCTCGCCCTTAACTCATGTTCCACATGATTCCTAATGACCTCGATTTTACAGAGATTCACGAGCTCGAATCTCGCACTAGGTTTCATGTTCGGGGTGTAATGTTTAGAAGAAAGGTCATTACCTAAAGAACGAGTTGAAACTTGGGGATATTCTAGAGTAGAGAACGCGGTTTTAATTGGATCCACTGATTTGAGAAGAAGGCGAGGCAACGTACGGAGTTTAGGGGAGGAAGGGTAGGTAGTTTGCTGAAGTCTATTGGGAGTTGAGTTCGTAGTTTCTGAAAAGTAAAGGTAAAAAGAAAAAGAAGAAGGAGTATCGGCTTAAATAGAGAGAGGAGAAGTTGAATGGGCCATGACCAGTAGAACCGGTCAATGCACGCCCCTCGTTCGGTATTATGTCGTTCGGCATTAGTATGTCGCTTGGCATACAATGCCTCGATTGGCATTCAAGGAAAAATACAACTGAGAAGACTAAGCCAAGGATCGAAGAAAAACACGGAGGACTCATGGTTCAAAGCGCATCATGTTCGACCACATGATGCACTTTGGGAGGCAAGTGTTACCTGGAGGTTTGTCCAGTTAACTAGAGACACGGCACATGCACCATTCGGCATCCAGCGCCGTTCGGCACAAC
The DNA here is from genome assembly GCA_030765085.1 of Allium cepa. Taxonomy (NCBI): domain Eukaryota; kingdom Viridiplantae; phylum Streptophyta; class Magnoliopsida; order Asparagales; family Amaryllidaceae; genus Allium; species Allium cepa. Next base: position 690,614,714 of record CM060937.1, on the reverse strand, counting down.
TTTCTCATTTGGCACAACTGGGTCGCTCGGCATTCAGGCCTCGATCGGCATTCAGCCTCGTTCGGCATTCACCCCTCGTTCGGCATTCGGGACTCGATCAACATTCAACCTCTTTTGGCATTCAGGCCTCGACCGACATTCAGGCCTCGATCGACATCCAACCTCGTTCAGCATTCATGCCTTGTTCGGCATTCAAGCCTCGATCGGCATTCCAGCCTTGTTCGGCATTCCCGCCTTGTTCGGCATTACAGCCTCGTTCGGCACATGGCCTCGCTCGACATGGGCATGTCGTTTGGCATCTCCCCTCGATCGGCTTCGAAACTTGTTCGGCCTACGCATTTCACTTAACACACTGCCTCGTTCGGCTTAGAGACATGGCTAGGCATTTGCCGCTCGGCATTTGTGGCTCGGCACATAGAAGTCAATCATTTTGGGCCAAGATATCTTGCTACTAGGCCCAACAGGGAAATCCAACCCATCTTCGTCTATAAATAGAGAGGCAGGGGCACAGTGAAAGGGACCTTTTTTCGAGAACACTGAGGAGACTTTGCCACATTCAACACTCATTCAAGACATATCTTCTTTGCTTAATAATTGTATTCAAGTAGTTGGCATACAGATTGTATCTGTAATCAATTATTGAGAAAAGCAATAAAGATAAACCACAAAGTAACGTAGGAAGTTACGCCGAACCACTATAAATATGGTTTTCTTGTTTTCTGCGTTTAATTTAGCATATTGTTCTCTGTTTAATTTTACTTTCTTCATTAGTCTCTCTACACAATCTCTCTTAAGGGTGTTAGTGACCAATTCTGGTGCTAACATTTTGGTGCTTTCACTGAGAATCAAATTCTCAGGGTTGATTCTCAGTCCGATAGGATCTACTTTGTAGCTACTGGATTGAAAAATCCCTCAAAGGAGATCCGACTTGTTCATAGGATGCCCATGGAATCTATTCAAAGTTTTGACCGACAAATTTACTATGGGAAGACCACGTACCCGGTCAGCCTCTTACAATGCGGACATTCACGAGACTGCTAGCGTGCAAAAGTTAGACCTAGCAATGAATAAGAAAATTTAAGTGCAGGGACTACCCCCCAAACTAAATGGAAGTCTTCACCAGGACGAAGTTCAGTGATTTGATGAGGGAACTCCGAGAAAGTATAAGGAAACTCGCTGAGAAGATTCAGGCCAACGCTAATCTCAAGACCTAGTTGACTCAGCAGCAGCATCAGAATGTTGGAGTTAGCCCTGCTCCTTATTCTTCATTTGATAGCTCGACCTGAGATGATGAACCTCCCAGGCATAGACATCATAAGACTGAAGCTGCACAGGTAGGTGCCACTGACCGATCCACCAGAGATCAGGCACGTGAGGAGACCGGACGCCTGCCTCACCAAGACCCTAATGAAGCTGGCCTTCAGGACGCACATTTAGCTGATCACCAGCCAGAGGGACATTAACCCTCACGGTCCCATGGAACGGAACCCAACTTCCATCCTCCATACAAACTTCAGACTTATCAGCCATGGTCAGGCAGTTAATGAGAGAGAACCAAGGATTAACCAATGAAGATTAGGGAGTGTTCAGGAGTCATACTCCCTTCACAGATACTATCCCACAGGCAGAGTATCCCAGGAAGTTTAGTATGCCGACTAGCCCAGCCTATGAAGGGAAGACCGACCCTAGGGAACATGTGATGAGGTACGATATGGATTCTGCAAGAGCAAATGATGCAACCAAGTATAGGTGCTTCCCAATCACTTTGTCCGGAATCGCCACCATGTGGTTTACTTGACTTCCTCCACGGTCTATATCTAGCTTCGACGAGTTGGAAATGAAATTTGTTGAACAATTCAGGATACATGCTACTCGTCCAAAGGATGTGATGTCCTTATCAAGCATAATCATGGCTCCGGGTGAGTCTTTGAATGCGTACTTGCAGAGGTTTCATGTTGCCACCACTGAAGTAAGCAACCCTAACGACCATGCAATTTTGATGTCTGTAATGCGAGGTGTAGATCCAGACTCAAAGTTTGGAGATTGGTTGGCGGCAAAGCGCCCAACTACATTGGAGTGTTTCTGTCCCAAATCTCATCAGTTCATAATGAGGGTGGAAGCCCGATGGAAAAAGGGGATAAGGCACCAGAGCCTGTTCAGGAGATTGTGAAAAGTAACATCGCCGTGAAGCAATCCGACGACAACTCTAGAAAAGTTCAAGTCCACGTCCAGAATATGCCTGGGCAATCTAAAGGAACCGGAGGTGGAAATCCCAGAAAGGAAAAAGTGACGGGGAAATAGAAGTTGAGGATTCCGACGTACAATGAATGCACCCCCCTGAATACGTCTTTTGAAAATATTTACCTTTCTACCTGTAACACCTTTCAATACAGAATGCCACGCCCAAACAGGTCCATAGAGGAACAGAAGCGGATGAGGAAGCACTATCGCTTCCATGAGACCCACGGACACAATACTGAAGAATGTAGACACCTCCATGGCACCATAGAAAAGTTGATCTGGCATAAAAAGCTGTAGGAGTTTGTTAAAAACCCACCGGAGGGAAGGCAAGGAACGTCATACCCTGAACGTGGGCCGGCTCCATGCCATCTAGAGGAACCTGCCCGAACCGTGGGTAGGTTATCATCAACACTATAGTTGGAGGACCTCATCCTGCAGACATGAATTGGTAGGAGATGGAACGATATGCTACCTCCTTGAGGCATGTGAATTATTAATGTTGTTCGAATGTGGAAGATGGAACCCCTGCCAAACAACAACGCATGGTGACAGACGATATAGTGTTTAGAAGTCGGGATGTAGACAAGGTGGAGGCTCCTACTATCAACCCAATGGTCATATCTACAAAGATCGGGCAAGCTTACGTCAAAAGGGTTTTGATTGATTGTGGAAGCTCGGTTAACATCATCTTCAAGAAGGCTTATGACCAAATGAAGATGGAGACAAAGGATTTAAAACCATGCAAAGCCCATATCCATGGCTTTAATGGTGTCGCGACTGACTCAACGGGGTATATCGAGTTACTAGTTGAACTGGGAGAAGGTGAGCGTTGGAAAGTGCGAATCCTACCACTTATAATGATGGATGTTGACTCTACATAGAATGTATTTCTGGGACGTCCGGCCCTGGCAGAGTTTAGGGCAGCTTTGGTCCCATGGTGTTTGCGGTAAAATTTTCGACAACAAAGGAGTCGGCGTAGGCACGGCGATCAGGCGACCAGTCGCGCATGTTATGTTGCAAAGCTGAGAGAGGCTCAATAGAGAGAAAAAGGGAAGGTTGCAGACAGCTCTGTCCGCATCCAAAACGCTGATAATTGACAAGTAATGCCCGAGCCCTAGCTCGTGCAATATTTACAGATCTATAGAGACATAGATCCGATAGATGATGATAGGGGCCCTGGGAAGTGAATGCAGCACCAGAAGAGCTGACGATTGACCTTCCAGTCCGTCGGAATGAACCGTCATAAGTTCTTAAGATTGGATCGCAACTCGACCAGCCATTGGCCAAGGATCTTACAAATTTCCTCCGAGCGAAACTGGACGTTTTCGCTTGGACACATTCTGATATGTGCGCGATTTCTCCTACCGTTGCAAGTCATATGTTGAACATAGACCCGAAGTACGTCCCAGTAAAACAGAAACGGAGAGGCATGGACCCGAAGAGATCCGCCGCTGTCACAGAGGAGGTGGACAAGCTCAAAGCCAATGGGTTCTTTCGCGATGCCCTCTACCCTGAATGGGTATCTGATCCTATGCTGGTAAGAAAAGCGAATGGGAAATGGAGAACTTGCATCGATTATTCTGATTTAAATAAAGCATGCCCTAAGGATAGTTTCCCCTTACCTAGGATCGACCAACTGGTCGATTCAACGGCTGGACATGAGCTACTGTCATTTATGGATGCGTACTTGGGATACGATCAAATCCCAATGCACATTCCAGACCAAGAAAACACCAGTCTCATCACAGACGTTGGGTCGTATTGCTATGTAGTGATGTCGTTCGAACTGAAAAATGCTGGAGCGACTTATCAACGTTTAGTAAACCGAATGTTTAAAGATCAAATTGGCAGAAAAATGGAAGTCTATGTAGATGACATGCTCGTGAAGTCACGACGGTCAATCGACCACGTTCAAGACGTAGCAGAGATGTTTGACATACTCAGTCATTATGGGATGAAAATCAATCCGTTGAAGTGTTCTTTTGGCATGGCATCAGGGAAGTTCTTGGGATTCGTTGTGAATGCACGCGGAATTGAAGCTAACCCCGAGAAGATTCAGGCTATTCGGGACATAGAAGTGCTTAGAACCATAAAGGAAGTACAAAGCTTGAACGGAAAGGTGGCCGGGCTGAGTTGATTCATATCCAGAGCTACGAATAAATGCATTCCTTTCTTCGATGTGATAAAGAAAGGAAAGAGGAATTTTGAGTGGACATCCGACTGTGATGAAGCATTCCGAGCTCTGGTTAGACATCTAGAAAGTCCCCCGGTGCTATCAAAACCAATTGACCATGAAATGATATATGTATACCTGGATGCATCCCAGCATGCTATCAGTGCGGCTTTGGTCCGCGAGGAGGACCGAGTTCAAAAGCCAGTGTATTATGTCAGTAAACGTCTGACGGGAGCAGAAAGAAATTATCCCAAAATTGAGAAACTAGCTTACTGCCTGGTGATTGCATCACGCAAGCTTCGCCCATACTTCCAGGCACACTCGATCGGTGTTTATACTGATCAATCCTTGCGACAGGCACTCCAACGATTGATAACTTTTGGAAGGATGTTAAAATGGAATATCGAGTTGAGTCGGTTTGATATTACCTACCTGCCACGAAGGGCCATACAGAGGCAAGCGCTAACAGATTTCATTGCTGAGTTCACCATGGCAGACAAATCAAACGGACACAATGTCATACCTCCTGCTCGATGGAAGATGTACACCAATGGGGCATCTAACGACCGTTGTTTAGGGGCTGGCATAGTTCTTGTGACTCCTGAAAACCGATCAGCTTGCTATGCTTTGAAGCTGGAATTCATAGCAACGAATAACGAAGCCCGGTGTGAAGCATTGATTGCTGGCTTGAGAATTATCAGAGAATTGGGAGTAAGATCGATTGAATTCTTTTGTGACTCACAACTGATGGCGTACCAAGTCCGGAGGGACTATCAAGCAAAGGGGCAGAGACTTGCCCCATACCTGGCCGGGTTCAAAAGCTGCTGGCGAATCTCGAGTATTATGATATTTCACATGTCCCACGTGAACAAAAATAGTGTAGCCGATTCGTTGGCAAAATTTGCAAGCACTGGCAATGCACAGCAGATGGGATTATTTCCCGTTGCTCCGAGCATAAATTTGATGGAGGTAGATTTCATGTTAGAAATAGAAATTGAGATGGAATCATGGATCACCCCATTGAAGCAGTACTTGTTACACGGATCATGCCCGAAAGAAGGAGTGAAAGACGATAAGTCATTCGTAAGGCTTCGCGTTATGTAATGCAAGATGGGGTAATGTATTGGAGGGGACTCTCGACCCCCTTACTCTGGTGCATTGCCCTTGATGAGATAAAATTAGTCCTGAAGGAAGTCCATGAAGGGGAATGTGGTGACCATACTAGGGGGTAGATGTTAGCGAAGAAAATCCAATGCTATGGATATATTGGCCGACTGTGAATCAGGATGCCACAGACTATGTTAGAAGATGTGACAAATGTCAGAAATACATGAAAATCCCTAGAGCTCCGCCAACGGAACTCACACAAATGGTTAGTCCCTGGCCGTTTGCAATGTGGGGGATCGACATAGTCGGTTCCTTACCCATATCCAAAGGTGGTGCGAAATACACGATAGTTGCGGTCGATTACTTTACCAAGTGGGAAGAAGCAGAGCCTTTGGCCACTATCGTCACCAAAAAGGTCATTAATTTCGTTGTATGAAATATTTTATGACGTTTTGGCCTTTTATGAACCATCATTACACACAGTGGAACTCAATTCGAAAGCAAAGATTTCAAGGAGTTTTATCGAAAATATGGTATTGAGATAAAGTTTGCGGCAATTCCTCATCCAAAAGCCAATGGATAATTGAAAGCCGTGAACCAGATAATCAAATCCATATTGAAAAAGCGTTTGTAAAAGGCTAGAGGCAAGTGGGTAGATGAGCTTCCAATAGGGCTTTGGGCTTATAGAACCACCCATATGTCCGCGACTGGCCACACTCTATTCACGTTGGCATATGGCATGGAAGCTGTTATACCCGTAGAACTTGAAGTTCCATCACATAGGGTAACTTATTATGACTCTAAGTCGAATCAAGATCTTTTGCTTGAATCATTGGACTTAAATGATGAAAAGCACGAAGAAGCTAATTTAAGAGCGGCCACATACAGACACCGAGTCGCTCAATATTATAATGAAAAAGTCCGACGAGAATCTTTGGTGTGGGTGACCTCGCTTTGAAATGGGTTTTCCCAATTCCGTCACATATGAGCCCTGCATGAGCCCTGCATGGGAAGGTCCATACGTCATTGAATGAAAGCTTGGAGAAGGAACTTTCAAGATAGAGACCATTGATGGTGCGATACTCCCCCGAGCCTAGAATAGCGAGCATTTGCGGCATTACTATACTTAGTTCATTTCTTTCATATTTTAGTTGCAATTATTTCCAGCAAGTTTTTATTCCTGGTTTACGGCATGTAATAAGACAATTTAGCTTGTTTGCATTAATAAAGGCTTGAAGCCATTTTTTCCATGAATTTTCGATGTTTCTGTGTATGACAGCTTTATGAAGAATAACTAAGGGATACAATATTATGTCTAATGTACGAATGTGCATGAGCACTCAAAATCTGCAAGTCCCCTGAGTGTGGATTGGAGTACTCTAAGTCTCCAGAGTGCGGACTAGAGTATAAACGACTCAAAATCTCCAAGATCCCAGAGTGCGGACTGGAGTACTCTGAGTCTCCAGAGTGTGCACCAGAGTATAAACGACTCAAAATCTCCAAGTCTCCAGAGTGTGGACTGGAGTACTCTGAGTCCCCAGAGTGCGGACCAGGGTATAAACGACTCAAAACTCCAAGTCCCCAGAGTACGGACTGGAGTACTCCAAGTCCCAGAGTGTGGACTAGAGTATAAATGACTCAAAGTCTCTAAGTCCCCAGAGTGCGAACTGGAGTACTCTGAGTCTTCAGAGTGCGGACTAGATTATAAACGAATCAAAATCTCCAAGTCTCCAGAGTGTGGACTGTAGTACTCCGAGTCCCCATAGTGCGGACTAGAGTATAAATGACTCAAAATCTCCAAGTCCCCTGAATGCGGTCTGGAGTCCCCAAAATCCCATAGTGCGGTCTAGAGTATAGTCGACTTCTTCCCAGGCGACTCCTCTCCCATGCATTTTCCCTTGGTAGTTTTCTTTGATGGGGAGGTAACAACTGAAGAAGTACGGGGAACTTCCATTGGCCTGGACCCGTCGGGGAGGATGACCTTCAACGGCTTATTCAGAGGATCGTCTAGGTCCACAATTTGAGGCTCGACTTTGATTTCGACTGTCGTTTTCTTCTCCTTCTCAAGCTGCTCCTTCATGCTCAGTTCAGATGTATTTTCAAAGGCGCCTGTAATCTCGATTACATAACTCCCATCGATGGGAGAGGAAGTCTCGGACTTATCCTCATCAAGCGTTCCGATCGCCTGAGCATCTGGACCGGGAGCCTCCCCTGCGTGAGTAGCCTCACTTGTTTTTCCTTCACCTCCTTGGTGACATCGCTCCTCGGAGTAGGCTTGGGATCAGAACGGCCTGCACAAAATCATGAAAAACAAGCATTAGAATACAATAGCTCCTCGTGAGACTTTTGGAATGTTAAAGTAAAGGGTTATCTACAGGTTCCAACTGGCTCTTAGTAGTTCGAGGGATCTCACCCTCCAGAATGGGAGACAGAATATTAACGCCGAGGCCAGGGTCCTCTGGGTCGTAACTGATATGCTGCTCAAACGGATCAAGTATCGGCCGACCGGCCGATTGAGTAGGCGCATGAGCTAGAGACTCGATCCCCTTAAAAAATTCCCTTATCAAAGCTTCCTCGTCGACCTCCTCAGTGCCCAGTTCAACCTTCCTGATTTTTACTAAAGTATCCCATGCCTCAGCTAAGGATTCGAGATAGCCCTCTCCCAGAAAATTTAGGTCTCGTTGCATGAAGATGCTGGCGTTGAATTCTGCAATCAATGGGTCGAACATGCATTTGACCTCCTCCCTACCAACTCTTTAGCCGCCTCTAGGCGAGAGTCAATCTCCGTAGATGCTAACTACTTTCCCTCTTCACGGGCTTCATATTTTAGCATCTCGACTTTAGAAAGTTTGTCATCAAGCTTCGCCTTTAGCAGTCGTGTAGCAACGATTTCGTCACAATATCGTTGCGACTCTTCTTAGGTAGCGATCTTCCCCTCTCTTTCTTTGCGGAGTTGCTACTCCAGTTTTTTGAGTCGGAGGCCAATTGCATTCCTCTCTTTCTGCACTAAATCCTTCTCTAAAGCTAGGGCCCCACAACATTGTACTGCCTTGTTGATTTCTTTTTTACGAGTTGACTCCAGACGAGTAACGGCCTCGGTAGTGTCTTTAGCGCTCTGCTGGGCGGCTTCAAGCTGAGACCTATAAGAAGCAATCTCTTCATCTTGAGGTTTAATAATGTCTTTATCATGGATAGCCTCAAGCTTCAGGCGATCTATCCCATGCTGACGCTCTATGGAAACTTCTAAAACTTTCTTGGCTAAGTTCCCGAAAGCATCATGTTGGATATAGACGTCATTGGTACAAGCAATGGCACTTTGCTTGACATGCCCTATGGTCTGGTGAATCGCCGAAAGAAACTTTAAGCCATCAAAGAATATCTTCGTAAAAGAGGCTTTAAGCTCAGCGAGTCACTCAGTGAACGATGGATCAGTTACAGGAGCAAGAGGAGTCTGCTTGGAGACCGTGGGCGTTTTGTAGGGATCTCGTGATTGCCTGGTACTTCACGAACCAGAGTGTTGGTCCCGATGTTCTTCAGGCTGAGACCCCTTATGTGCAAGTTTCTCTTTGCTATGCCCGATTGAGAAGGAGGATCACGAGAGTAGGAGGATTAACTATAGGATTTTCTATGGTAGGATGATTCCCGACGGCGGTAGTCTCGATCATTGGAGTCTTCTCTATCTCGGCGCTTGCCGGAACTCGAATCCCGGTCGGATTGGTGAAAATACGATGAACCGCGAAGGGGGTCAAGTCCATGCGTGCGCCCCATATCACCAATGTAGAATTTAAATAACATTGAGTTAGCAGATAGTTGAGCCATGATAAAATGTTAAGTGTGGGGTGAAGTGCATCTGTTAGTGTGTTTCCCAGTGTTTCCCCCCGACAGACCAGTTTCTTTACTAATAGGAGTTTTTTCTACCTGGTTTTGTGGTTAAGCACTTGTATCGCCTCTCATGGGCGAATGAAGCTTAAGGGCCTCTGGATCGTCAAAATCGTAATTGGGCAGATCTTCGGGTATGGAGAGGTTTGATAGGCCTTTTAGAGAACTTTCCAAATGTTGCGAGGAAGCTTCTTTCTCCGTTGGAATGAGAGTAACTTTAGAAGTTCCGCCAACTATTTTCTTCCTCAGCTTGTATGTCAGTTTCTTCTTCCCTTTCGAAGGGGAGGGCGTCGTTTCAACATCGCGAACTTCTACTATTAGGTTCCGAGATCGACTAATATTTTCGCCCTGTACATCGGGCGTTTTGGTTTCTTCAATATCCCCTTCCTCTGGCGTGTCAGGGTCGTTAAGTGTTGAGGACTCGGCCTTCTTCTTTCCTTTGCCCCAAGCAGGCTTGGACATGGAAACATCTTGGGAGAGGCTTATTCGGCAACCTTCCGCCAGCAACCCAAACTTTGAAAGCTACTCATTTGAAATGAGTGATCTGATGTCCCGGACAAACAATGGGATGGCTCGAATCGCTTCGACAGCCTCAGAGTACCCGAAGCCTTCGGTATGTGGGGTTGGTACCTGAAAAAATGAATGCAAAGTCAGAAAAGATGTAAATCTCGGCAATTTCAAGTATCGATCTGAAAAGAGAACTTAATTCCTTCTACCCATCTTCTGGCGAAATCAGGAGGACAATGCACATAGAACCACTCTTGTTTGTACTAGACCAACTTGCTCCATATCCTAGTTATGATTTGAAATTTGTTGTGCAGCTCGAGAAACATGAAATATGGTCTATTCGTCCATCTCTTGATGCGATAGATGTATCAGATATCGCCCGGAGTCGGAAGCCTGAAGAGAACACTCATGAAGAGGATGCAAGTGCCGTATATGAATGCTTGGTTGTTCGAATGCAGTTGCGATGGGGCAATCTCGATATACTTCAGCACGTCTCGGAGAAAAGAGTTGAATGGCGCACACTGCCAGCCTAGCACATAAATTTTTTTACAAGTTGTATATCCGACTGGGTGCAAGTGCGGACGATCGTGACCCGATGGAACTAACACATCGTCGAAGGGTATTCCATGGTCAGAGCATATATAATGAAGTGTACTTTCATTAATCTTTGAGGCCTGTGAATCGATTGGGTCGTCTAGGAAAATTGCTACCTCTAAAGTGTCGGGAGCCAAGTCGACAGATGCAGTCGCAGGGCTCGGTAAGTCTTGAGCAGGGGTAGTTGACGTATTTGAAGTTCCTACAACTTCTTGTCGAAAGGATGGCCTAGATTTGTCCAAGATCAGAGCGGAGCTAGATTTCCTAGACATCTCTAATGAAGATAAAATGTGACAAGGCACCTATTTGAACTATACTTGAAAAACAATTGACATTAGACATAACAACATAAATATTCCCCCCATGTGTGTGAGCTAGTGCGATCATTCAAATGTAAGTGCCAAGCAGTGGAAAGACAATAAATTGATTAAATAAGTCTCAGCTTTGAAATGTCATCTTCGAAGACTGCCATCGCTGACCGTCTGCGAAAGCTTGTCGTAAGATGGTTTACATTTAGAACTCAACATCGCCACTGCATTTGAAAGGTTATTAACTGCTAAACAAGTTAAAGCCAAAATTTCAGTTGTTCAAACACGGGATTTATCAGTCCGGATTATCATATATGCTTTGTTGTTTGAGTCTATCCTTGTACATTATCCTATGTTCAGGCTTAAAGTGTGTGTTTAGTCAATTATGCATTAGATTCGATTGGTGTTGCTATTGTACCCAACCCTCCTACCTAACCACTTCATCGTATGGCATTCAACTAGTTATGCCAAACCAAAATAATGTCGAGCCACCTCGCTCGGCATTCTGCCCTCAACAACAAACACTCACCTACAATTCATTATTACCGTTCGGCATGCGGCCAGACATGCCGAATCGTAAGCATGCTAAGCCACACTGTTCGACACACCACTCTACCAACTCTTCCTCTTCACCGTTCGGCATGCGACAAATCATGTTGAACCATGCTCTTACCGAGCCGCATCGCTCGGCATTCTGTCCTTAACGCCACTTTTATTCCTTCCCTTCATCCCTACCGACCGTCATGGCCAAGTACTTCGGCAAGACATACCAAGCCATGTCGCTCGGCATTCTACCAACTTGCTACTTCTTTTATGCTTTTCCCACCAATCTCAGTCGGCATAAAGAAATTATGCCGAGCCGTGGCTGTGCTGAGCCATATGCTCGGCGCATTAAACCATAACTCCATCCTACTCCCGTACTTCCCCTTCATCGCTCGGCATAAGGAGGTCATGCCGAGCCACAACGTTACTTCTTCCACTAACTCTCTCCTTCAAGCACCTCTGACATCCACTTCTCTCCTCCACTCCGCCTAGACTTAAAATCCTCTAAACAACAACGCCTCGCCCTTAACTCCTGTTCCACACGATTCCTGATGACCTCGATTTTACAGAGATGCACGAGCTTGAATCTCGTGCTAGGTTTCCTGTTCGGGGTGTAATGTATAGAAGAAAGGTCGTTACCAAAAGAATAAGTTGAAACTTGGAGAGATTCTAGAGTAGGGAACGCGATTTTAATTGGATCCACTGATTTGGGAAGGAGGCGAGGCAACGTATGGAGTTAGGGGGAGGATGGGTAGGTAGTTAACTAAAGTCTATTGGGAGTTATGTTCGTAGTTTCTGAAAAGTAAAGGTAAAAAAGAAAAAGAAGAAGGAGTATCGGCTTAAATAGAGAGACGAGAAGTTAAATGGGCCATGACCAGTAGAACCGGTCAATGCACTCCCCTCATTCAACATTATGCCATTAGGCATTAGCATGTCGCTCGGCATACAATGCCTCGATCGCCATTCAGGGAAAAATATAATCGAGAAGACAACGCCAAGGTTCGAAGCAAAACACGGAGGACTCGTGATCCAAAGCGCATCATGTTCGACCACATGATGCACTTTAGGGGGCAAGTGTTACCCGAAGGTTTGACCAGGTAACTAGAGACATGACATTTGTGCACCGTTCGGCATCCAGCGTTGTTCGGCACAACATTCTTGTTCGACACAACTGGATCGCTCGACATTTAGACCTCGACCGTCATTCAGCCTTTTCCGACGCTCACGCCTCGTTCGGCATTCAGGACTCGAACGATATTCAACCTCGTTCGGCATTCAGGCCTTGATCGACATTCAGGCCTCGATCGACATCCAACCTCGTTCAGCATTCATGCCTCGTTTGGCATTCAAGCCTCGATCGGCATTCCATCTTTGTTCGGCGTTCGCGCCTTGTTTGGCATTCCAGCCTCGTTTGGCACTTGGCCTCACTTGGCATGAGCATGTCGTTCGGCATCTCCCTTCGATCGACATCGTAACTCGTTCGGCCTACGCATTTCACTCAACATACTGTCACGTTCGACTTAGAGACATGGCTTGGCATTTGCTGGTCGGCATTTGTGGCTCGGCACACAGAAGTCATTCATTTTGGGTCGAGCTATCTTGCTACTAGGCCCATCAGGGAAATCCAACCCATTTTCGTCTATAAATAGAGAGGCAGGGCACAGTGAAAGGGACCTTTTTTCAAGAACACTGAGGGGACACTACCGCATTCAAGACTCATTCAAGACATACCTTCTTTGCTAAAAAATTGTATTCAACAAGTTGGTGTATGGATTGTATCTGTAATCAATTATTGAGAAAAGCAATAAAGACAAACCTCAAAGTGGACGTAGGCAGTTACGCCAAACCACCATAAATCTGGTGTTCTTGTTTTTAATTTAGCATATTGTCCACTATTTAAATTTACTTTCTTCATTAATCTCTCTACACAATCACTCTTAAGGGTGTTAGTGACCAATTCTGGTGCTACCAGGAATAAAGGTTTGTTTTTAAATTCAATGTTTAAAACAGTTTGGGAAAGATAAAGAAGAATTTTGGAAAAAGCTTGAAACTAAAATTTTAGTTTTAAATAAGATTTTAAATTGGAATAAACGAGTGAATGTGGAATTAATGGGTTTTAGAATAAATTTGGGTAAGTAAATCAATTTATTTTCAATGAAGTTAATTTTGGGAATCGATTTGAAAATCTATTAAGTGTGGAACTGTGATTAATAAGACGGTGAGATTATTAAATTTATAAATGGGGTTTATAAATAAAGTGAAATATTTATCAATGGATAAATTTGAAAGTATAAATTCACGGTGGGAATTTATAAGGAGATGGCATTTTGCTTCAAAAATAAAAGGTGGTTTTTTAAGAAGTGTGGAAAAGAAATTTAATGGATGGGGACGTAAATTAAATTGCGATAAATCGAGTAGAATTTATAAATGATTAGATGGCTATATTTAAATGGAAAGTGTATTTCCCAAAAAAGCTAAGTATAATTTCAAAGAAAGATTTCAAAGTATAAGTTAGAGGTTTTAAAGTGATTTTAAAAGAATATTTTAGAAAGATATTATTTTTAGTGGTTTTTAATTTTTTTTGAAAGTACATATTTATTAAGTTAATTATATAAGTAAATTACTTTGAAGGTTTAACTAGTATTATAATTTAAAACATAATTATTAAATATTTATACCTTACAGAATAACTTTTATTTCAAAATTAGCTTTGGCTTAAGTTTTACATGAGAAATTATTATAAAATTTCATCATTAGTATTTTAAAAAAAGTGTTTTAAGTAGTTTTATTTTAAATGTTTTAAAGTGTATATTTTTGGATAAAGTGATTTAAATTATTTAAAAATCTAAAGTATTAAGACTTAGTGATTTTCAATGGAAATAAAACAATTGGGTGGAAATTTATTCCACGGGAGAAAATTTGATTTGAAAACTATTTTCAATGGGTTGAAGCGTAGAAAAATATCTTGCAAAGATATTTTGAAACAATTAATTTGAGAAATTATTAAGGCTGATCGTTGTTTGTGGATGATATCTGATAGATAAATAACCGACTATCAATATTGGCCAATGCGCTGATCGTTTCAAAGAGAATGGTTTCAGGATTAATTTTTCGAAAACCACTTCGATCCGGTTTGAACATTTTCATAAGGAAGACAAGACTTGGAGTCGAAGATGGACTAGTGAAGTGCAAGGGCTAATTGCTACTAATCCTAAGGGTGATTCCAAGATGGATGTTGCAGGTGTAGTGCCTTCGTTCCGTTCGGACCGGTAACATACTTGTATGGATGAATGCTATCAGAACATTGTTAGGGGGACGATGAGCATTCTAATTGAATGTGTGCTAAAAGGGCAACGCATAGCCTCAAGCCTCATTAACCGGGAATGGATAAAACAGGGGAGGTGCAGCAAGGCTATGTGGCTAGCAACCAATTAGGGTAAGGTCATCCCTATCTAGATGTCCCTTTTTATTCGGCTGTGTGGGTAGTTTCCGATCCCAATCGCAGGGTGATCTTATGCAGACTATCTAGTAAGGGGTAGCTCCGGTCTTGTGTTGTAGGGGATCAGGGAGGATCCTCGGTACTCTAATCTAGACCAAGTACTGTAATGGGCGATACCCCAGTAGCCCTGCCATTGATGGAAACCTAATCTCCAATAAGTGCCTTTGGACTTGTTTGTATACCTATTATGCTGAAATTTAATGAATGTAGCAATTTCGGCTATTTGATTAAGTATTTATATATAGACACTACTATAATATCAGAGGATTTGATAAGGAATGTTTTGGTTATCGTAAGGTAAAAACTCGGCATATTTATGTGTGGCGTGGTCTTATGAGATACCTTTGATTTCAAAAGGATTTGAAAACTTTAATAATACAATTGAGTGTGTTTTATCATGCTGGTTTTCAAGACTGACATGGATGTCATTTTAAATAACGCTTGGGTTAGACCTAGTATTGTAGAATACAGGATAGGACGCTATGGAGCTAATGAGACGAGTTGGATGGTAAGGCATATCAAACTTACTTAATGTATATTCCACTGTGTAGTATTAGTTGTGTAGTTAGCTTTTGTGAGGACAATTTCATACAACTATCAAGTATTTTGCTATTGATTGCATTGTACTCTGAAGATGCAATGTATAAAATAGATATAGTTCTTTTTATATGAAGATCATTCAGTTATCTATTATACATTACTCCACTACGATTGTGAGACCTAATGCTGTTTTTGTTTTGTCTTCTTCTACCTGCTTCTTCTTTCCTTACAGTCTGGTTTTTCGGCTTTTGATTGTTCGGCATTAAATATAATGGACATATTTATGTCGATTTTTCGGACGTCCAAAAATTGCATGGTGACATTTGGTATCAGAGCAAAGGTTAAGCGAGAACCTTGGCTCTTGTGGGGATTACTCATTAGAAATAGAGTCCATAGTACCCGAAAATGAGTTTGAGTGTATTAATAGATATGACCGCATAATTGTTAGTAAATTAAAAAAAATGTATTGTGTTAATTGGTTTGTTGAGTGGTTTATGGATTTTGGTCAATACGAGTAATTAACGTTATTGATAGGGATCTCTAAACACTTGAAAAGAACGATTCGACACGGTATTATTTTAAAATAGGGTAAATCAAATAATTTTACCCAAAATTATTTTTATATATAAATGAAATAATTTTTAGAAATCATTATAGTGTGTGTGTATATATGTATATATATATATGGTTGCATGGTTGTCAGTAAGTGATGAAATTAAATAATTATCATTTCTGTGTGGAAAATTGAAATAAGGGAATAATGTTATAACCAAAGTTAAGGAATAATTTATATAATAGAATGAGATTTGATAATGTGAATTTTAAATGTGATTTATAATTGAAAATGCAATAAAAATTGTAGATTGATTTTGAATATGAATTGAAAGGATTTGGAATTTGAAAATTTGGAAATTAAATTCCCTTGAGATTGGAAATGGTTTTCAAAAAGTTATGGAGGAGTAATAGTGAGACTTTTAGGAAATATTTGAATTGGACATGAAATCTGGTGAGATTTGGAATTTAAAAATATTTGAAATGTTTTGAAAAAAAGTGTAAAAGCATTGAACTCTTTTCGGTCGCTGGAAAATAACTTCGATGATGACTGCAGCATCATCAATGTTCATTTTCGAGTTTCCAAGAGAGGAATTGTCACCAAATTGTTTTAAATTAGAGTTGTTTGAAAAAATGTGTTTGGTTATAAAATTCAAAGGATAATATGATATGCAAATGAATTATGCATATAATTGATTTCAAAAATGATTTTGAAGTGTTGAGTAATTGTTTAAAAGACTCTGAAATCTTATTTAAAATGTATATGGAATATAAATAAGTTTGATAACTTATAAGATTTGAAATTTGTTAGAATAGAAAATTTGAACTTAAAGTAGCGTTAAATTAAAATAAGGGTGGAAATGAAATATCTTAAAAAGTAAACCAATTGGATGAAGTAAATTTAGGAGAGAATTGTGGATGGAATGAAAATAAGTTGGAAACTTATATAAGTTTAAATTTTCAATTTAATTGGAAGGCAACTGAATCTAGTTAAGTAAAAGTGAATTTGAAGAAAAAGTCTAAGTAGACAAAATGGAATGGTTATGGAAATAAAATTTATTGAGATAGAAATAAATTGTGGATGAACAAACTAATTTAAACTGTAAGTAAATGGAATTTAAACTAAATATTTGAAATTCAATTGAATTGGGTTAAGTAAAGTTGAAGAATTGTTTGAATAAACTAAAAGAAGTAAAAGTTTGGAAATATACTTTTATTTGAGATTTAAAGTAAATTACTAAGTGAAACTAATTGAAGATATGGTTAATTAAATATGTTTAAAATGAGATAAATTGATTTCAATTTTTAAAATGAAAGGTAAATTGAATTCATATGGAAACTGGAGATCAAATTTGAATAGAAGTAGGTATAAGCTTAAGTGGTGAAGTGAAAATAAATATTTAAGTGTGTAAGATATTTATATTGAATTTGAGAATTGGATGGTGAAATTCTTATGTAAAATTTGGTACTGGGAAAAAGTACTAAGTTAATAAATGAATGAAGATTAAACTGGAAATTGTGAAATAGGAAAATTGTAAATAAGTGGATAGAAATCAAAATAAGTGTGAGTAAAAAGAAAATAAATATGGTAAATCTCAAGTGAAATTTATACATAGGATGTACGTATTTTATTCGCATAGCGACTTTGATCTAGATTCGAGCACAGAATTTCGAGATATTTATATCGATCCAAGTTAGGATTTCTTAATCGATTTTCGACGACGAACTCTGGACATGGGTTTTTGATTGATTCTACAAATTCTCTATCATAATTTATGCTTATGCAAGGAGAATGATGGTTTCTGACCAAGAAACAATATCTGAGTCTGCACTAGGAAGTCGGGTGAACGATACTAATTCGAAAGTGAAATTGTGCGATCGAGTGAGCGATCGGATTGGATATTGCGTACGGATGATTTATGTATATTGTATGGGGTTAAGTAAAGAAAATTTTGAAAATTTTGAAAGGGAAGTGAATAATGATTTTGGATTCTGTAGTTGGATATTATTGTTAAGTAGAATACATGTATTTTAAAGCAAAGGATAAATTGATGTTTTTAAATTCAGAAGATAAATTTCATTGTCCGACAAAGAGGTATGTAATTAAATTTTGTGTATGAAATTTGATGGTTTTTCCGATCTAACCACTTGGCCTTTTGTTTTCTTTTGTAATTTGGGGCCCATAGAGGCATTTTGTAGTTGTACCGACCTAGACGCGCAAAGGAGACGCTGGTGAAATTTTTCGAAAATTTAAAGAGTTAGAAAATTTTTAAGAAATTTTTATAATTTAAAATTTGATTTTGAATTATAATTTGAATGGTTGAGTAAGTGATATTGTTTGGAACCTATGGATGTGTTTAGGAAGTTAGTAAGAGTGATAGTGTCTTCAATAAAAAGATTATTTTGTGTGTTCTTAAAAACTGTTTTGTTTTGGGAAAATAGTTAACGGATTTTGGATCATTCTTCTTAAACTATTAATTTCGGGGACGAAATTCTTTTAAAGGGGAGGAACGTGACTACTCAGAATTTTGGATAGTTGAAATTGGAATATTTAGTTGATTTTAAATATTTGAAAGTTAGTTTTTACTCGAATTTCAAATACCACTATTTATTTGGCAGTATAATTATTGAATTAAATAATTGGAAGTTAGATAAAATGGTGAATCTTGTTTTCTTAAGCTTGTTAAAAATATTTTCAAAGGCTTATAAAAGTTATATTGATAATACTGACAGTAATAAAAGTTTTAAATTTGAGTTTGAAAGTATTTTGTTCAGTTTTTAAAAATAAATAGTTTAAATGGACGTTTAAAATTAGCCTTCTAGGGCACAGTCTCTGATTTCGACGAAACCAGTTCCGTTTGATCCATAATATTGTATCGTTGTCGGATTTCAATTTTCGTAGCTTTTGGATTTATCGTATGATCGTAGGATAGGTAAATGCATTGAAATCTATATCAAAAATTAAATATAATAATCGGGTCCAAAATGATATCTTCTCCATACGATCGAAGTTGGACTCGAAATCTTTTCCATTGCGTTCGGAATAGGGGTATAACCTTATAAACGCCTTGCGGCACGCCTTTATAAAAAGTCAAAATTTTAAGCTATGAATTCAAGACGGTTTGAAATTTAAATTTAAATTGATATATATATATATATATATATATATATATATATATATACACACACACACACACATACATATATATATATATATAATTTTATTGAGCAGTCAAAACAATTTCACATCAAAACTTTTTGCCTCTCATTTCAATTACTGTAACAATTCGTTTTAAACACGATAACATCCCATCGTGTTTCCTTCTTGTCTTCTTGTTTTAAGGGCAACAGTTGAGAGCGAAACAAAATGCAAAATCAAAGAGAAAAAACGGCTATGCGCATACTCTTCGTTCCTCTTCTTTATAAATAAGTTTCCCTATTTCTAAATTTAAAAAAAAATTCTTTAAATCAAAAAATGGCGGAGCACAGGAATTATAAATCCAAACTGTATCGTTCAAAAAAAGATTAGGAAGTCGCAACATTAGATCGCGAGCCGTACTCGAGTACGCCGACATTGGGAATGGGAGGAAGAGACGCATCTTCGAGCTTGGGGCTCATTTAACCTTGGGAAGTGAGGGCGACATGGAATGGACAAGTTCGTTCGTGATGTGATGGTGGGCGCCACCTCTTGTAGTTTGTCGCGATAGGAGAAGTCATTAGGTTTAGTTAATGGGTTGCAGCGATGGAAGGATGAGTGCGTTGTTGCGATGTCTCCTGTAGCGTGTGATTTTGGATGAGACGCAAAAGCTAGACAGGAATTGAGGAAAACGACAATTGTTCAGTGACTGAGATTGGGGATTTTTCGATGGCTGTGTCAATCGAGTTCTGGAAGTCAGCAGTTGGATTTTGGTATCTCTACATGTCGGCTTGTCGTGTTGAGCAGTAAGGTATATACCCGATCCTTTTTCAATTTAAAGCAATTACTGTTTTTATAAATGCACATGCCTATTTTAATTTAAAATATATATAGATTAGATTTCTGAAATATGAGTTATATAAAAATTAAATTTTAAACCTATATAAATTAGTTTTATAAGTATAATAAATATGTACGTAGTTTCAAAAATAAAATAATATACATATACACATATTTAACTTACCGGTTTATTTTAAAAATAATGTATTATGGAGATTAAGTTGTTCAATTAACTTATTTAATCATTTTAGTTACTAAGAATTATTTATTGTAGGAAATTAGATTAAATTAGATTATTAGTTAAAACCAAATTATTAGTTAAATGAAATAAATAAACGGTAATTAAATTATTTAATGGTAATTGATGATTTGATTATTTCAAACGTTAATAAAACATAATGTTTCTACAGGTCTAAAATCATGGAGAAACAAGCCGGTGTGGATCGGATTTGCAAATTAAAAATCAAATGTGAGTTAATCTCACTCATTTGAATTACCATTTAAATAAAAATAGTTAAATTTAAATTATTGGGTGAATGATTGAATTGACAGGATGTGACATTATATATATTAGTATGTTTATATATATTGAAGTGATTGATTCCATCATTACATAGCGGATGAGACCCTTTGCACCCGACATAATAGCGGATGACCTTTATACCGCTTTATCCCCCTCGAAGTGGGATTGGTATTTTTATATTGTGATAACACTGTGGATGCAGAGAAACAGGTTGGAAGGATCCAACTGGATTGCTCAAAATGTGACTTTATTTTCACAATTTATTTGTTAATCCATGATAGATTATATTGAAAAATTGAGTTATTGATTGCTTGGTTTGCTGAATATATTTGGGTTGATTGAGATATCAAAAGTATAAAGATTGGATTTTTGAAGGGAAAATGAAAAAGAGAATTTTAAGTAAAATAATTTTATAGATTTTGGATAAATTAAAGAACGAATTGGAAAAGAATAAAAGTTGATTTTTAAATTCAAATAAATAAAATCTAAATATGGGAAAGGAGATTTTTAAATAAATGAGAATAAATGAATTTTTAAACTTAAGTGATATTATTTAAAGGAATAAAGGATTTATTTTTAGATTCAAGATTTAAAATAGTTTGGGAGAGATAAAGAAGAATTTTGGAAAAAGTTTGAAATCAATATTTCAGTTTTAAATAAGATTTTGAATTAGAATAAAGGAATGAATATGGAATTAATGGGTTTGGGAATAAATTTGAGTAAGTAAAGGAATTTATTATAAATGAATTTAATTTTGGGAATCGATTTGAAAATCTATTAAGTGTTGGAACTATAATTAATAAGAGGATGAGATTATGAAATTTACATACGAGGTTTATAAATAAAGTGAAATATTTATCGGTGGATAATTTTGAAAGTATAAATTCACGGTGGGAATTTATAAGGAGATGCTAATTTGTTTCAAAAATAAAAGGTGGTTTTATTTTTAAAAGTGTGGAAAAGAAATTTACGGGATGCAGACGTAAATTAAATTGTTATAAATCGAGCAGGACTTATAAATGATTAGAGGTTATATTTAAATGGAAAGTGTATTTCCTTGAAAAGCTAAGTATATTTTCAAAGAAAGATTTCAAAGTATAAGTTAGTGGTTTTGAAGTGATTTTAAAAGAATATTTTAGAAAGAAATTATTATTTAGTGGATTTTTAAAAATTTTAAAAGTAAATATTTATAAATATAAGTAAATTATTTTAGAGGTTTAACTAGTATTATGATTTAAAAGATAATTATTTAATATTTATATCTTACAGAATAACTTTTATTTTAACTTCACTTTGGCTTAAGTTTTGCATGAGAAATTATTATAAAATTTCATAACTAGCATTTTAAATAAAGTGTTTTAAGTAGTTTTATTTTAAGTGTTTTAAAGTATATATTTTTGGATAAAGTGATTAAAAAAATTTTAAACCCTAAAGTATTAAGATTTGGTGATTTTCAGTGGAAATAAAACAATTGGGTGGAAATTTATTTCGCGAGAGAAAAAATGATTTAAAATATATTTTCATGGGGTTGAAGTGTAGAAAAATATCTTGCGAAGATATTTTAAAACAAATAATTTGGGAAATTATTAAGGCTGATGGTTATTTGTGGATGTTATTTGATAGTTAAATAACCAACTATCAATATTGGCCAATGTGTTGATCGTTTCGAAGAGACCGAGATCAGGATTAATGCTCCGAAAACCACTTCGATCTAGTTCGAACGTTTTCATGAGGAAGACAAGAGCTTGGAGTCGAAGATGGAGCTGTGAAGTGCAAGGGCTAATCGCTACAAATCCTAAGGGTGATTCTAGGATGGATGTAGTAAGAGTAGTGCCTCCGATTCCATTCGGACCGGGAACGGACTTGTATGGAGGAATGCTATCAGAACATCGTCAAGGGGACGATGAGCATTCCAAGCGAATGTGTACTAAAAAGGTAACGCAT
Source organism: Allium cepa (assembly GCA_030765085.1). Classification (NCBI taxonomy): domain Eukaryota; kingdom Viridiplantae; phylum Streptophyta; class Magnoliopsida; order Asparagales; family Amaryllidaceae; genus Allium; species Allium cepa. The sequence continues at coordinate 690,592,328 of CM060937.1, read as the reverse complement.
CTCCTCAAGCCTCATCAACCGGGAATGACTAAAATAGAGAAGTTGCAACAGAGCTAAGTGGCTAGCAGATGTCCTTTTTTATTCGGCTGTGTGGACGGTTGTTGATCCCAACCGTGGGGTGATCTTATTCGGAATATCCAGTAAGGGGTAGCTCCGGTCTTGTGTTGCAGAGGATCAGGGAGGATCCTCTGTAACGACCCATAATTTCTATTAATTAAAATTTGAATATTTAATTAATTTTAAATATTAATAAGTGAAATTAATAAGTCGAATAATTTATTTATCGAATATTGGATTTAATTTGGTAATTAAATCGATAATTTAATAGTTGAAATTATAGAAATAATTTAAAATTGGGTTTAAATATGATTGAAAATGATTTGTAAAATTTTATTTTATCATATTGGAGTAAGAACGATATTTTAGAACTTTTGAAATCGAATTAAAAGTTAACTGGTGAAAATTGAATATTTTAATATTTAATTATTGACTAAAAAATAGCCAATTTTCGAACAGTCTCAGAATTGGACGAAACTAGTTCCATTGGATCCGTAATAGTTTGTTATTATCGGATTTCAATTTTCGTAGCAATTGGAGTTTTCGCTCGACCGTGGCAGCTCGAAACACATCGAAATAGTTTTAATATTAATTTGGCGAGTTAAAATAGTCATTTTCCAAACAGTCTCGGATTTCGACGAAACCAGTTTCATCGGATCCGTAATGTGATATTATTGTATGGTTTCAAATTTCGTGTCAATCGGATTTATTGTTTGTCCGGGGCAAGCCAAAACGCATAGAAATTTGATTTACCGATTTAATTTTAAATCGAACGTTTATTTCCATAACTCGCACAGATGACCGAATTAGCTCCCGAAACACGTTCCGTTGTGTCCGAAACGCGGGATAAACCCTAGAAACGCCGGTCACCGCGCGCAAATCGGAGTTTGGAAATTCCGGAATGAATAGTGTTCGATATTTTCTATAAATAGCCCCCCTTTATTCATAAATTTCCACAAAAAAATATAACCTATGGTTTTATCAGAGCCGCCGCCTCCAATCAAATGGATGGCCGAGAATGCTCGTTTCTTCCCTCCTCGATCTCATCAAATCCACTAGCTATCATTAAAAAGTTCCAACTGCAAAGATGTGAGCTCGATGAGAGCTAGCAATACAACGGTGGTGATCCGAAACAAGCTGGTGGATCGACGGCAAATTAAGTGTGAAGTGCTGCAGTTCGTTCACGTTTTTCACAGCCATGGCAAGGCCGAGCTGCACCTGGCTCTGGCCGAAGGGGGCCCACGTGATGGCCATTCAAATGGAGGTCGTCGATCATCTGTATCTTGCTCGAGGTGTTGGCGTTAGTTTAGGGTTTCGATCAAAGTTTGGTTCGGTTTCTCGTTAACTACCTGGAAGAAGAACATGAAGACGCGGCCGTGATTTGCTCCAGATGGACGAGTGGTCATGATCAATTAGGTTAAGAAAATAAAAAAAAAATTGTAAATTATAATCATAAATTCGTGTAACTTCTAAAATTCGTATCTTTTTCATACGTGGTCGAAAACGTGCGAAACCAGTTGCGTTGGAATCGTATGGACGAGCACTACGCTATGGAATTAGATTGGAGTCATTTGGAGTTAGTGAGAATTTCGTGTAAACTTAAACGTCCATTTAATTTTATTCGAAATAAATCGCTAAAACGAAATTGAAATGAAGATGAGAACTTCTCACTCAATCGAATCGGTTTCGATTTAAATTTTAAATAGTTAGATTTAAAATTGCTTGAATGTATGTTTGAATGATGATTGCAGTTATTGATTGTTGTTTGATTGTGATATTAGATATAATAGGATATATCTATTTATAGCAATATATATATATATATATATATATATATATATATATATATATATCGGCATATGTATATATTGGAGTTGATTTCCCGCATTATATAGCGGATGAGACCCTATTGCGCCGTCTATTAAGCGGATAATATTTTAAAAATCCCATATACCGCGATAATTCCGTACTGGAACGGAATTGGTATTGTGCTAATGTTTTTGGATGCAGGAAAACAGGTTGGAGGGATCCAACTGGATTCCTCAACTGTATTGATTTATTTACAGATATTATGATTATTTGTTGATTATCATATCGATATATGATATTTAGATGTCGTGATTGACTATTTGGTGTTGCTGCATCATCGGATCCATTTTTGAAGTTTTGAAATAATGATTTTGGTTTTAAAAGGAATTTTAAAGTGATTTTCGAAAGTATTCGTTTTATTAAATTTTGGATTGTTGAAAATAGATAAACGTTAAAATTTTAATGTTATAAAAGTATGATTTTTATGAAATGAAAGTGAAAAGTGATTTTTGAAATAAATAGTTAACAAATTTATGAAATGGTTTAAATTGGAATTTTTGAACTATTACAAACAATTTTTATAAAAGATTTATAAAATGGATATTTATAAATTAAAAATATTGGAATTATAAAACAAGTTTATTAAGTGTTAAAATGAAGAATAAAATGGATTTCATTGAAAATTATAGATTTATAAATTGTGAAGTTATAAAAATAAATAGATGTTGTAAAATAAAAGATTTATAAGTAATTAACTAATAAACTAGGTTTTAAGTATATAAATGGGATATTTATAGAAATTGTTAATAAAGGAGATTTTATAAGTTGAAGTTGTTATAAAATATAATGGAATCTTATAAGTAATAAGATTTATGATTTGTGTTTGTACATAAATGAATTATAATTATTTAACTTATAATATGGACTTTTGGTATATATTAAGATATACAAATGGAATTGGTAAATAAAGGAGATTTTTAAATCAAAGCTTATAAATAGAAATGGAATTTATAGACATTGTTTATAAATTCGAAATCAATGGAATTTGATAAACTGAAAGTTGAAAATTGGTTAAGGAAGTATGTTCACGTTTTTGGACAGTAAATATATTATTATAAATAAAATGGATATGCTTGAGAAAATGAATATTATAAAATGAAGTTAATCGTTTTAACGATGTTTTAAAATGTATTATGAATCGAATACATAGATTTCAACATTTATTGTTGAAATAGACGTTTTCGAGAAATAAGGAAATGATGGACTATAACACTGCTGTTATAGTAAATGATTTCTGAAAGGAAATGTTTTTGTATAGTATTGGGATATATATATCTATCTAAATTTCGAATCCTATACTAGTGATTTTGGGTCGTCGTAACGATGATTTACGTAACATTCGTTTTGACCCAAATAAATATTTTAAGTGAATGTTTTCCTTAAAGAATGAAATATATACTTAATTTCGATATTATATATATGGAATATTGTAACGACCCGTATTTTTACGGATTGAAGGATCGTAGAATTGTTGTTATTAGGTCGTTAGTGTTGTTAAGTCGTTCTGAGTCTAAGTCGTATGTTAGTTTAGGTCGGTCGAGCAACCCAAGTCATGTGAACGACTTAGAGAAGTTAGTGGTACTGGTTGCCGACTTAAGGGATAATGGTTTAAGGGGTAGCGACTTAAGGAAGTTAGGACGTGTTGAGGCTTAAGTCGTGTGATAGTTTAAGTCGGTGGAGCGACCTAAGGAGGATGAGCGACTTAAGGATTCGGACGGCTTAAGGATAGTAGCGGCATAGGTGAGCGACTTAGGAGTTAACGACCTAAGGAGGGTAAGTCGTTCGAGCGACTTAAGGGTGATAGCTTAGGTCGGGTAGTAGATAGGTCGGTTGAACGGCTTAAGGATTGGGACGACTTAAGAGAATCGGTGACTTAAGAGAGTTAGCGGCTGAGTTTAGTTTAGGTCGTAAGTCGTTAAATCGTTGAGTCGTTGAGTCGTCCAAACGACTTAGGACTTAGGTAGAAATGCGGCAGTGTGTTAGGTCGCTAAGTCGTATCCTGTTGAGTCTTAGGTCGTGCCTAAGTGTTAGATCGTGTGTGTTAAGTCGCGTGCATGTTTTAGGTCGCGTATAGGCTTGAGTCGTTAGGTCGTGTCTAAGTTAGGTCGTGTAGAGGCTTGAGTCGGTATGCCGTGGGGTTGATGAGTCGTAAGTCGTGGGGCCTTGTTAAGTCGTGATCGACTTAAGGGGGGGCGAACGACTTAAGGGTTTGGCCAATAAATACACGGCCTTATCTACATCCATCGAAGAGAGATTTCATCGTTTGAAGGGAAATCTTGTCGGATCAAGCTAGATCCTTTGCTGTCCAGATCTGAAGTTAGTTGCTTTTGAAACGTTTAGGTGATTCGGTGAGTGGTGGTTATCTCTCACACGACCCAAAGGAGTATATTGGATCGATGGCTTGTTTGTGTGTTAAAGATAGTGATTTCATGCATTTTCCTTAAGTCTGCATGTAGATCCATCGTTCATAAAGTTTTGATATCCACTTTACTACATGTTAACCTATGCTAGTTCATTCATCAAGATATTACTTAGAATTCATGCTTGTTAGATTTGAATCTTTATTTAAGAAATTTCCATTATTGTTATAACTGTTTATTTAGATCTTATTTGAATGATTGATTACTTGGATTAATGATTGATCTGATTGATTGTTATAAATTATTTGATTGATGATTTGATTTGGACAAGTTGGTCGAAGATGATTCAAAAGCTAAGTGGAAAGGCTCTTGAATAAGGAAAGCTGCTCGTGGCATATGAAGCGGATGATAAAGCTCATATGGATAGATTTGATGATGATGTTGAGATGGGACATTGCTATGATGCGATGAGGCAAAGCATGATGTTGAGATGGGACTTTGCTATGATGCGATGAGGCGAAGCATGATGTTGAGATGGGACTTTGCTATGATGCGATGAAGCAAAGCATGATGTGAGGCCTTGGTTTAATCCAGACGGGATCATCCCAAGCTTCGAGTTCGTTGATAATGGTTGGCTCAAGAGGCGCTTGAGCTAGTATGATAATAGTCGTCAAGGAGGATGACTAGGAGGCTGAGATTTCATCGTTGTTGAAGGTTCTAGCATGCTCAAAGCAAGAGTACGCTGGGCAGATTCGATAGTCCCAAGACCAATAGTTGAAGGTCTAGTACTCTGGGCAGATTCGATAGTTCAAGGCACGGGTCACGATGACGTGCGGAGTTATGTCTAGAACCGGGGTTACCATTAGCCCTTGACGGACGGATGAAAGTATGAGCCGGTCATTCAATTAACGGTGATGTCGAGGCAATGATAACAGTGATAGCCAGAGTCATGGATGTTTGGATGCTTTGGTTGTATCGTCACTCGGTCTCAAGAGAGATGTTTTGTGGGTGCTTATCTGATCTTGGTTTAGGCCTTGGGGGTTTGTGCTTGGAAAACATCGACCTTGACTCGAGTGATTAATTGTTTTACTTTAAATGTCTGCTTTGCTATGTTTATTTCTGCTTAGTGGGTCTGGGGGCTATCACTGTAGAAAGAGGTGGAGTGGGAGGGTTGGATTCCTATTCCTTTTTCCTTTATGCTCTTTTGGTATGTTTGATGGTTGATTTACCGCTCACTAGGACTTTTGTCTGACTCAAGGTTTTATGTTCAACTCTTATTACCTTGGGTTGTTCATCCATTTTGGGATGGGCAGACTAGGTAGCAGGTGACAGGTGCTGTTCTTAGTGACCAACGCTGTTGATGACGAAGACGAGCTGGAGGCTTTTGCATATTGTTTTTCTTAATATATGTACTGGATGTTCCGCTGTTTGAATGATTCTCTGAGTGTTATGTAGTGAGGCTTGATGTATTGACTATTCAGATGTTTATATCAAATTGTTTTGTAGTGTATTAATGAGGTTCTATTTGGTGAAGCTTCACTATGTATATTTCTCTATTGTATTTTATCCCTGCGCAGTGAGTAATACGGTAGAGTTTATTGTTTTACTTTTACCTTTATGATCGTCCATGGCTGCCAGGCACGCCTTTCAGCGCACTATCTCCTTGTTTAAGTGCAGGAGTCATGGGCGGTCGTCACGTTTGGTATCAGAGCCTTGGTTAATCGATTTTAGCCAATGCTCGCTGACATAACTACGTATGAGAGACGTAATTGTATTTTGATGGATGATTACTATATATAATATAGTAGTTTAGAAGGATTAGAACCTCTTATGCATTTGTTTCTCAAGGTGTACTAATCATTCTTTTATAGATATTAAGAATGAGTCGAAGAGGGAGACCAGCTGCTAGGGAAGGCCGTGACTCTGAGGGGGCTGCTGATTATGCTGCTATGTTTGAGGCCATGATGACTTCGATCATGAGAAGGATGCCAGCTCCAGGGCCAACGGTAGATGTTGGAGTTCAAGTTCAAACTCCAAAACAGGTGGATTTTGCTAAGCTGTGTAAAGACTATACTGCTCTTGGAGGAAAGGTTTTCTTGGGAACAGAATCAACCATAGAAGTCCAGAGATGGATAGATGCTTGTAGAAGGATCTTTGGTGATTTGGGAATTGAGGATGCAACCAAAAGGAAGCTTGCATCAAGACAGCTTCAGGGAAGAGCTTCTGATTAGTGGAACTCTATCACCATTGATACTCCAGAGGAAGAAATTACTTGGGAGCAATTCCAAGTCAGATTTGAAGCTAAGTTCATTTCTACAGCTCGAAAATCTGTTCTATTCAAGAAATTTGTGGAACTCAAGCAAGGTGGAAGACCAGTTCTTGAGTATGTTTCGGAGTTTGAAGCCTTGTCCAAGTATGCTCGGTCATATATTGAATCTCCTTATCAGAAGAATGAGAAGTTTGTGACAGGCTTGGACACTTGTCTTTGGAGGCAGTTGGTGGATCATTTGGACGATCCGTTTGAGAAGCTTGTGGAGAAGGCTCTCAGGCATGAGAATCTGTTTCCTAAAGAAGGATCTGTTGTTGCTGTGACCAAGGAGGAGTTTAAACCACAGCAAGGTGGGAACAAGAAGAGGAAGCAGCAGCAACAGAAGGGTAAGGATGGCCAGAAGAAGCCGAAGGGCGAAGTGACCTGCTACAATTTCCAGCAGAAGGGCCATTTCTCCAAAGATTGTAAGAATCCAAAGGTACCGTTGAAGTGTTACAACTTTGACAAGCTGGGGCATATTAAGAGGAATTGTCCAGAACCGCGGAAGGACAAACAGATTGTGCAAGCTTATGCTTTGGCGGCTGTGCCATCATCTTCAAAAGCTCCTATGGCGGAAGAGAAAGGAAAGAGTGTGGTGGTTCAAGGTACTCTTTCCATTTATGGTGTTCCAGTTAGAGTGTTATTCGATACTGGGGCATCGCATTCTTTTGTTTGTAATGAACTTGTAGGCCGGTTGGGTTTGGAACCGGATATAGTTGATAGACCATTGGTTGTGACTAATCCAGTTGGGGGTTCGTCCCGTTTGTGTATGATATGCCGTGGTCTGGTTGTATCGAGTCATGATTGCTCTTTTGTTTGTGATTGTTTTGTTCTGAACTTTGAGGGGTTTGGAATTATTTTGGGTATGGACTGGCTTAGGAAGTATGCGGCAAAGGTTGATTGTGAAAGGCTGGAGGTGACAGTCGAGAATGTGGAAGGGCGAAAGGTTGTAATACGATGTAAGCATGAGGAAGGCGTCTTCATGAGCTTCATGTATTCGCTCGTTGTTCCACGAGATGGACTGTCATCGGTGCCAATCGCAAATGGATTTGAGGATGTCTTTGATGAGGTCAAAGGGTTACCGATGCATAGAGAGATCGAGTTTCGCATCGATCTAATTGAAGGAGCCAGACCCGTTGTGATGCCTCTTAGGCAAATGGCGCCTAGGGAACAGCAAGAGTTGAAGGTGCAAGTTGGTGACCTTTTACAGAAAGGATTCATTCGGCGTAGTGTGTCCGAATGGGGTGCACCAGTTGTGTTTGCAACCAAAGCGGATGGATCGTTGAGGTTGTGTGTGGATTATCGTGAGCTGAATAAAGTGACTAAGAAGAACAAGTATCCATTGCCGAGAATAGATGACATGTTTGATCAGCTTCACGAAGCTAAGGTGTTTTCTCAGATGGATTTGGCAACGGGATTTCACCAGTTGAGAGTGGCAAAGGATAGTGTGCCGAAGACTGCTTTTAGGGCACCATCAGGTTTCTATGAGTGGTTAGTAATGCCGTTTGGATTGACCAATGCACCAGCATATTTTGTGGATCTTATGAATAGAGTGTTCAGGGATCAGTTGAAAAAGTTCGTAGTTGTGTTTGTAGATGATATTTTGATTTATTCCAGAACTGAAGAAGAGCACAAGATGCACTTGTGTATTGTTTTGGAAACCCTGCGGAAACATCAGCTGAAGGCTAAGTTTTCGAAGTGTCACTTCTGGAAGAGTGAAGTGAGGTTCTTAGGTCATATTATCTCTGGAAATGGAATAGCGGTTGATCCCGCCAAGGTGGCAGCAGTCCAGGATTGGGTTAGACCTAAGAATGCATTTGATGTGAGAAGTTTTCTTGGACTAGCAGGATATTATCGTCGGTTTATCAAAGACTTTTCCAAGATAGCTGCACCATTAACAGGATTGATGAAAAAGAACCAAGTATTCAGATGGGATGATAAGTGTGAGCAAGCTTTCGGAATCCTGAAAGAGCGACTAACAAAAGCTCCTATTTTGACTATTCCAAGTGGAAATGATGAGACGGTGGTTTACACCGATGCATGTGGTACTGGACTTGGAGCAGTGCTAATGCAGAAGGATAAAGTTGTTGCATATGTAAGTCGACAGCTGAAGCCGCATGAAAAGAATTATCCGACTCATGATTTGGAGTTAGCGGCGGTTGTATTTGCTTTGAAGATGTGGAGACATTACCTATTGGGAGTCCGATTTGAGTTGTTTACAGATCATAAGTCATTAAAGTATCTTTTCTCCCAGAAAGATTTGAATCTTCGACAGCAACGATGGCTAGAGTTTTTAGCATCATATGATTTTGGTATAGCATATACTCCAGGAAAAGGTAACACAGTGGCAGATGCATTAAGTCGAAGACATGCAGGATTGGGAGCCATGTTTTCAGAATGGAAGAGCCTTGAGTATTTGGCTGGATTTGACTTCAGGCCTAGATGTGAATTGGAACCTGAGATGTTGGCAAACTTATCGATAAGACCTACTCTTGTGGAAAGGATTGGCGAGGGCCAAAAGCGAGACGATAAGCTTGTCCAGATTATCCGTGATTTGGAATCGGGATTGGATCCAGAGAAGGATAAAGGATTCGAGGTCGATCGAGAGGGTTGGCATCAGAAACAAGGACGACTGGTTGTTCCCGATATAGATGAATTGAGGAATGAAGTTCTGAAGGAAAGTCATCACTCGAAGCTGACAATTCATCCAGGTGGAAATAAGATGTACCGGGATATGAAGAGAACCTATTACTGGGAAGGTATGAAGAAGGATGTTGGAAATTTTATTTCCAAATGCATGAACTGCCAGTTGGTAAAAGCCGAGCAGAAGAAGCCCAGTGGATTGCCTCAGCCATTAGAAGTTCCTACATGGAAGTGAGAGCAAATATCGATGGATTTTATCGATGGGTTACCTAGAACCAGAGCAGGAAATGAAGGGATTTGGATCATCGTAGATCGTTTGACTAAGAGTGCAAGATTCATTCCTGTTCGATCAACCAGGACTGCATCGAAATTGGCCGAGCTATATGTTAAGTGGATAGTTCGATTCCATGGTATTCCGAAAAGCATAGTGAGCGATCGAGACCCATTGTTCACTAGTGGATTTTGGAAGAGCTTCCAGGAAGTTTTGGGAACCGAGTTGTGTTTGAGTACAGCTTATCACCCCCAAACAGATGGTCAGACCGAGAGAGTCAACCGAGTTTTGAAAGATCTCCTCAGAGCATGTGTTTTGGACTTCGGAGGATCATGGGAAGATTATCTTCATTTGGTGGAATTCTTGTATAATAACAGTTACCAGTCAAGCATTGGTATGGCGCCGTACGAAGCATTGTATAGAAGACCGTGTAACTCTCCGACATGTTGGTTGGAAATGGGAGAAAAGTTAATACTTGGGCCAGAAATGAGTCGACAGACTTCTGATTGTGTATAGATCATTCGGCGACGAATGAAGGCAGCCCAAGACCGTCAGAAAAGCTATGCCGATAAGCGTCGTAAGGATTTGGAATTCGATGTAGGTGATATGGTTTTTGTGAAGATTTCTCAACTGAAGAATGTTATTCGATTCGGGAAGAAAGGGAAATTGACTCCGAGATTTGTGGGACCATTCCCGATCATCGAGCGAATTGGAAAGCTCGCCTATAAATTGAAATTACCAGAAAAGATGTCGGGTTTGCACAATGTTTTTCACGTATCGTATCTACGGAAGTATGTGCACAACTCGAATACGGTGGTTTCTGCTGATAGTTGTGAGGACTTTGAGATTGATCCAATCGTTGAGAGACCTCGTAAACCGCTTCGTGTTGTGGAAACTGACACGAAACATCTTAGGAGGAAGGTAGTCAAGTTGCTCAAGGTACAATGGAGTGATGATGTTAACGACTGTACATGGAAGGAGGAAGAGAGGATGAAGGCAGATCATCCTGAACTCTTCAAGGTATGACCGTGAGGTGTCGTGACATCGCATGACATTGTAACTTGTTCTAGTCTTAGAATTCTGCATGCTAGGCTAGTAATTGGATGCATGGTTTGTTGATTGCTACGGATGGTAGGCATGCAGAATAGTTTTGGTTGCTCTTGTTTATTTGGAATTTTGGGGGCGAAATTCCTAAGGGGGAGAGAATGTAACGACCCGTATTTTTACGGATCGAAGGATCGTAGAATTGTTGTTATTAGGTCGTTAGTGTTGTTAAGTCGTTCTGAGTCTAAGTCGTATGTTAGTTTAGGTCGGCCGAGCAACCCAAGTCATGTGAACGACTTAGAGAAGTTAGTGGTAGTGGTTGCCGACTTAAGGGATAACGGTTTAAGGGGTAGAGACTTAAGGAAGTTAGGACGTGTTGAGGCTTAAGTCGTGTGATAGTTTAAGTCGGTGGAGCGACCTAAGGAGGATGAGCGACTTAAGGATTGGGACGGCTTAAGGATAGTAGCGGCATAAGTGAGCGACTTAGGAGTTAACGACCTAAGGAGGGTAAGTCGTTCGAGCGACTTAAGGGTGATAGCTTAGGTCGGGTAGTAGATAGGTCGGTTGAACGGCTTAAGGATTGGGACGACTTAAGAGAATCGACGACTTAAGAGAGTTAGCGGCTGAGTTTAGTTTAGATCGTAAGTCGTTAAATCGTTGATTCGTTGAGTCGTTGAGTCGTCCAAACGACTTAGGACTTAGGTAGAAATGCGGCAGTGTGTTAGGTCGCTAAGTCGTATCCTGTTGAGTCTTAGGTCGTGCCTAAGTGTTAGATCGTGTGTGTTAAGTCGCGTGCATGTTTTAGGTCACGTATAGGCTTGAGTCGTTAGGTCGTATCTAAGTTAGGTCGTGTAGAGGCTTGAGTCGGTATGCCGTGGGGTTGATGAGTCGTAAGTCGTGGGGCCTTGTTAAGTCGTGACCGACTTAAGGGGGGGCGAACGACTTAAGGGTTTGGCCTATAAATACACGGCCTTATCTCACTTTTTGGGATCCGGATTTTGAAGCGACGAAGTGCTGCCATTTTGTGAGCTCGAGTACTACACTTCTTCACTTCTTTTCTCTTCTTTAATCTAGTGCTTCCTTCTATCCAAGATCGAAGATCGAAGAGCCAAAGTTGAAGATCTACATCCATCGAAGAGAGATTTCATTGAAGGGAAATCTTGTCGGATCAAGCTAGATCCTTTGCTGTCCAGATCTGAAGTTAGTTGCTTTTGAAACGTTTAGGTGATTCGGTGAGTGGTGGTTATCTCTCACACGGACCCAAAGGAGTATATTGGATCGATGGCTTGTTTGTGTGTTAAAGATAGTGATTTCATGCATTTTCCTTAAGTCTACATGTAGATCCATCGTTCATAAAGTTTTGATATCCACTTTACTACATGTTAACCTATGCTAGTTCATTCATCAAGATATTACTTAAAATTCATGCTTGTTAGATTTGGACTCTTTATTTATGAAATTTCCATTATTGTTATAACTGTTTATTTAGATCTTATTTGAATGATTGATTACTTGGATTAATGATTGATCTGATTGATTGTTATAAATTATTTGATTGATGATTTGATTTGGACAAGTTGGTCGAAGATGATTCAAAAGCTAAGTGGAAAGGCTCTTGAATAAGGAAAGCTGCTCGTGGCATATGAAGCGGATGATAAAGCTCATATGGATAGATTTGATGATGATGTTGAGATGGGACTTTGCTATGATGCGATGAGGCAAAGCATGATGTTGAGATGGGACTTTGCTATGATGCGATGAAGCAAAGCATGATGTGAGATAGCCTTGGTTTAATCCAGACGGGATCATCCCAAGCATGTTGATAACTCGGTGATACGGTTCGAGTTCGTTGATAATGGTTGGCTCAATAGGCGCTTGAGCTAGTATGAGAATAGTCGTCAAGGAGGATGACTAGGAGGCTGAGATTCATCGTTGTTGAATGTTCTAGCATGCTCAAAGCAAGAGTACGCTGGGCAGATTCGATAGTCTCAAGACCAATAGTTGAAGGTCTAGTACTCTGGGCAGATTCGATAGTCCTAGGCACGGGTCACGATGACGTGCGGAGTTATGTCTAGAACCGGGGTTATCATTAGCCCTTGACGGACGGATGAAAGAATGAGCCGGTCATTCAGTTAACGGTGATATCGAGGCAATGATAATAGTGATAGCCAGAGTCATGGATGTTTGGATGCTTTGGTTGTATCGTCACTCGGTCTCAAGAGCGATGTTTTGTGGGTGCTTATCTGATCTTGGTTTAGGCCTTGGGGGTTTGTGCTTGGAAACATCGACCTTGACTCGAGTGATTAATTGTTTTACTTTAAATGTCTGCTTTGCTATGTTTATTTCTGCTTAGTGGGTCTGGGGGCTATCACTGTAGAAAGAGGTGGAGTGGGAGGGTTGGATTCCTATTCCTTTTTCCTTTATGCTCTTTTGGTATGTTTGATAGTTGATTTACCGCTCACTAGGACTTTTGTCTGACTCAAGGTTTTATGTTCAGCTCTTATTACCTTGGGCTGTTCATCCATTTTGGGATGGGCAGACTAGGTAGCAGGTGACAGGTGCTGTTCTTAGTGACCAACGCTGTTGATGACGAAGACGAGCTGGAGGCTTTTGCATATTGTTTTTCTTACTATATGTACTGGATGTTCCACTGTTTGTATGATTCTCTGAGTGTTATGTAGTGAGGCTTGATGTATTGACTATTCAGATGTTTGTATCAAATTGTTTTGTAGTGTATTGATGAGGTTCTATTTGATGAAGCTTCACTATGTATATTTCTCTATTGTATTTTATCCCTGCGCTGTGAGTAATACGGTAGAGTTTATTGTTTTACTTTTACCTTGATGATCGTCCATGGATGCCGGGCACGCCTTTCAGCGCACTATCTCCTTGTTTAAGTGCAGGAGTCATGGGCGGTCGTCACAAATATTTTCTAAGTATTGAAAATAAATGGATTTGTGAATTACTTATCAATAAATAAGTATGGAAATGTTTTTCCAATGTGAAATGAAACGTTTTGAAAATTTATCTTTTTGAAGATAAATTGAAAATGAATAATTGGAATCGTATATTCATAAATATTTTGGAATGTAAATTCACTATGGAATTTATAAATGAAAAGGGGAATTTGTTTAAAAATAGACGTTGATTTATTTTTGAAGTGTGGGGATTAATTTACGGATTTGGAACGTAAATATAAAGTAAATCGGTAAGAATTTATTTAATTGGTTTAAATGAACCATGTTGAAATGAAAGTATTTCCGAGTAAGGAAAATGATTGAAATTTGTTTTCAAAAGTGATAAAGGATTGAAAAGTGATTTGAAAATTAGTTTTCAAATGTTGAAGTGTGGGAAATTTTATATCTAGTAAAGATATTTTGGAAAGTAAATAATTTGGGAAATTATTTGGAATTTGGTGGTGTTGAGCATGCCTATTGATAGTTAAATAATCCGACTATCAATATCTACCTTTAGGTATTTGTTGTGATCTGTTTGAATTTGAATGCCACACTTATTTTTGAATAAGCGCTCACTATTCAGGTTAGCCGGGAAAGGACCTTGGGGTCGTATAACCCATTCTGAATATGTGATACGTCGTAATGGATTGCATTCGATGACTGGTGTTGAAGACCGGATATTTTTGAAAACGAAAGGATTACCGTCGAGTTACTCTACATCGGTTGATCTCTGATATAGAGGTTTTATCACCCTTAGTGACGGGAAGTCCGGTCGTGATTAGTGAATGTTCGGATTGCAAGGACTTCTTTGGAAGTGCCTTCGCTTCTGTTCGATCCCGGAAAAGACTTGTATGGATTATATGTCTGACATTATAAGTTGAGATATAAAGCTGATTTCTTTCAAATATATTTCTGTTGGTGGCGGAGAATTTATTCTCTTAGCTTAACACCCTTCTCTGAGACGTACGATCTCAGAGGTTATATAATTGAAGGTTATTAGTGATATTCTCCCAATTTGGTAGTGTGGCATGCTAAGTGTTGCTGTGAAATGATCATTGTTTGATCATTTGTGATATGATCATTTGTTTGATCATTTATCTTGGTGATCATTTCTATGATCATTTGTTGACCCAAAGCACAGCTTTTGTATAAAGCATGGCTTTGTGGACGAGACTTCGTCGGACCTCACACCCCGGAAATGGTCAAAACAGGAAGGATGCGGCAAGGTTATTAGGGGGTAGCGCCCCTTTAGTGTATGTCATTCCTTCTGGATAGAGGTGGTATCATGGAATGGAGCCCAGATACTTAGCCTATGTGGTTACTGCATTATTATTCTTACGTGGTTGTTGGAAATCGAGGATCCTTGGATAGATCGGTTATGATCGGGGGATGGCATATTCGTGTCAGTAGTTACCCAGTTAGGGGTAACCCGGCCTTGTGTTGGCAGAGATCCGGTTTGGTTCTCGGGACGTCATTCAAGAGGCGTTTCCATGTGGCAATGGAAAGTTCCTTGGCCTGACCATTTGTTGGAAATCCAAAGAAACAATACGATCTTGTACGGTTTTAGTTGTAGAACCTATCATTCACTTATGGTGGTCACCATTGTTTGGATGGTAGCTATAGTAGGCATAAGTGCGAAATGCCTATGCTGGCTAAGATTTATATCTTTATTTTCGAAATGATTTTTCCTACACTATGCACTAGTAATAATATCAAATGTCTCTTTTAGTGCGTATCAAGCATCTTTGACTATCATAAGGAGAAATCTCCTCCGATTCTGCGTTTGCATTGTGTGTGTGCGCGGGAGGCCTTATGGTAGTCTCATTTTTAAAAAGCATTGCAAATTGACTTCAAAAATATTCCTCTATTTTGTTTTAAAGATAAACTGTTTTGAGTTCTCACACCAGTCTCATGACTGACTCGGAGTTTATTGTTTTCCTTCCTAAACTTTGGGTGCCCACCAATTTCCACACGGGCAGTCAAGAGTAAGGTTTATCAGGATATTCTGGAATTCAGGAGTTGCTGGAGGCAAGCTGGACAGCATGGCGTATTACTAGTATATAGTATTTCCTTTCCGATGTTTGTTGTTTGTTTGTTGTTGTACACTCTGATGATGTAATGTAATGTAATATGATGAAATGTAATAACTGATATAGTTCTTTGTTTAAAGATTATTCATTTATCTATTATATGTTGTTCCGCTGCGATTGTGAGATTCTGATATTGTTCTGCTGTTTTCTGTTCTGTTCTATCCTTTTCTCTTTTCTTCTACCACTTTCTTCTTCTTTAACCCTAACATTTCGGTTTTTCGGCAATGAAAAATCGCAAATGTCACATTTGGTATCAGAGCTTATGGTTAAGCGACAACCTTAGCTCTGTTGGGTATTACTCGTTAGAGATAGAGTCAGTAGTACTCTAGAATGAGTGTGAGTGTAATAATATATATGAGTGCGTATTTGTTAGTGAATATAAATTGTTTTATACTGTGATGATTTGTTTGTTGAGTGGTATATGGATTTTGGTCAACACGAGTAATTAACGTTGTTGATAGGGATCTCTAAACACTTGTACAGAACAATTTGACACGATATTGTTTTAAATTGGGTAAATGAAATAATTTTACCTCGATTATATTTTATATATAAAGGAAATAATTTTTCAGAATTATTAAAGTGTATAGGAATTGATTGTTTGGTTGTTGAATAAGTTAAATAAAAACAACAATTTTTAAAGAATAATTGTATAAGCAAATGAATTTAAGTATGAATTATAATTAAAATGATTTACAATTGTGAAATAATCTTATATAAATATTAAGAAGTGAAATTATATAAGTAAAAGATTTGTAAATGTGATTTATAATTTGAAAATAAAATTCCAGAGAAGTGTTTTGAAAAGATTTGATATTTTGGGAAAATAATTTTAGAGAAATTAAAGCTCTAAACTCTTTTCGGTCGCTGGAAAATAATTTCGATGATGATCGCGACATCATTGGTGTTATTCATTAGCGAGTTCTAAAAGAGTCAGCAAGAAGTTTTGGAAACCAAGCTCAAGATGAGTACCGCTTACCATCTGCAGACAGATGGGAAAATGAAAAGAGTTAACAAAATCTTAGAGGATTTGTTAAGAGCCTATGTTTTAGATTTCGGGGGATCATGGGAAGACCATCAACATCTAGTGGAGTTTTTGTATAACAATAGTTATCAGACAAGTATTGGGATAGCACTGTTTGAAGCTTTGTATGGAAGACCATACAAATCTCTCGTTTGTTGGTTGCAGATCGAGGATAGGTCAGTTCTTGGTCCAGATTTGGTTAGAGAAGCTGAGAAAACGTTAAGGCCATTCGGGCTAGAATGAAGGAGGCTCCGTCTAGACAGAAGAGTTATGCACATAAGAAATGGAAAGACTTAGAGTACTCGGTTTAAAATCAAGCTTTTATCAAGGTGTCATCGAGGAAGGGTGTGATAAATTTTGGAAGATCATGAAAGTTGGTTCCAAGATTCATTGGACCTTTTCTTATTGTTAAAAGATCGGAAAACTCGCATATAGAGTTATCGAGTAATTTGGTTGGAGTCCACTATGTCTTTCATGTTTCCCATCTCAAAAAGTGTGTTAGAGACCTGGAGACAGCTATTGCATTGACTATGCTAGAAGTTTTAGTGGTAGAACTAGATTTGACTATAGTGATAAAGCAAGTACGCAATTGTTGCGAAAATGAGAAGAGGCTTAGAACCAAGACAGTCAGATTAGTCAAAGTACAATAGAGTGATGATGACAGGGACTATACTTGGAGGGTTGAGAACAGGATTAGAGATACTTATGCTAACTTGTTTGATGGTATGTTTACCTTTTTGTTTGATTTATTATGTGCCATATCATAATTTTGAGGACGAAATTCTTTAAGAAGGGGAGTCTGTAACACCCCAGATTTTTGGTAACATTATTTAGGAGATTCAATTAGTTAAATTAAAATAAAATAAATTGTTGGTTAGGGATTGAGATTTTTAATTTAATTAAAGGGTTGCCATGCCATTTAACTAAAGGATTAAAAAAGGTTTAAAATGAAATATAGGAGGGATAAAATAGGAAAGAGGCTATTCCTATATCTACTCCCTTAGGTCGTGTATCTCTACACATTCATTTTCATTCCTCAAATATTTTAAAATATAGGTTGACCACCAATAAGTAGGAGGAGAAAAATATTCAAAAAGCTAAAGGAAAAGCTAATTCAAATTAAATCTATTCAAATATCATGCTCCTTAATCTCTAAAGCTATGGAGAATAATGTTTACATCTCAAATCTTTTATTGTTTCAGTTTTAAGATGAATTCTGAAGTATTTTGTACTGATTTTGCCATGTTTTTGAATGATGGAAAGATTATATATACTTGTTGATGATATATGCATATTCATATTGATTCTATGATCGGTTTTAAGGTGAAAACTCTAATAAATGACATACAAATGCCTTGTGAATTTTTATGAAGATCAAAAAGAATATTTTAGAGATGGGTTTCAATTTTCATAATTTTCTGAATTTTTGTGGATTTTATATGAACTAGTGAAGAAAAATGTTATTTTGGATTATAAATTATTTATGGTTAAATAATATAAGATTTGGGTCTGAAATTTTTATATGTTGGAAAACATATTAAAAGAGATTTTATGAAATTTTTCTATATTTTTCCTAAGTGTATTAATGGTTGTATAAAATTATTTAAGGCCTGAGACTTAAATGTATTATATAATTAAAGAAGGAGAAGAGGCTTTTCGTAATATGTTTAAATTGTTAAATTTGGAAAGTCGACAGAGCTTTTGAAAAAAGACTTGCAACTAATCAGATTTAGATAAACAAGGCAGGTTAGGTACAAAAGAATAGTTTAAAAGAACAAATAAACATTTTTTCACTATTTCGATACTTTCGGCACCACATTCCGCCTTCGTGACTTTGCCTCTGATATAGTTGCAACCAATGCACATGATATCAAGCAATTGGTACATGGTGAATTAGACACAGGCGAAGGTACATGGTCAAAACCAGGGGTTCCGAAGGGGTTGAGGCTTTGCTTTGATTTTCAAGAAAAATGCACATGTTCTCATTCGACTAAGATGCTTTCGACTAAGTTAGCTTTTAACTAGGGAAAATGGTTTAAAAGGAAATGGTTTCAATTAAGTTGTGCATACGCTTTCAAACGATTGCTTTCGACTGAGTCAAAACATTTAAGCAGCTGCTTTTTTCCTTTCGATCCAAATGGTCTCGAACGGGTTGTTTTGCTTTCTAAAACTTAGCTACCTCTCCCGTGCTTTCAAAGAGATGGTTTCGACCCTATCACTTATTTACTTAGGAAAGGGTTTCGAAAAGAATGCCTTCGACTTTTTCGAGTTTCTAATGTTTTTATCTACTTGAAGGCATAAACCAAATGGTTTCGATCGAGGCGGTTTTCAAAGATTCCGAATGGGTAAATTTTTGAATGATTTCGAAAGGTTTCCACATTTTTAAAATTGAACCCAAAGTGCTTTCAAAAGGATTGAATTTTGACTGTTTTGAAAAGTTTTAATGAATGGTTTCGAAAGGGGTGGTTCCCCAGCTTTTCGAATGGGTTGAAATGAAAGAGTTGATAGGAAAGGTTTTTCCTATGTTTTCAAAAGGAAAATTTAAAGACTTTAAAGAAGAACGTCTAATAATTTAAAGCTTATGAAGAAAAGGCTTTTAGTAGCTTCAAATGGAATACTTTCAATGATTTCGAAGGGGTTTTCTTCAGTGATTTCGAAGGGGTTGTTCAAAGGTTTTAAACAAAGGTTTCGAATGTACTAACTAGGCAGTATAGCCTATCTTTTTTCAAGTTAAAAAAGGACTTTGACTTGTTTTAAAAGGATAGCTAATCCTTATTAAATTTCATCAACATTATTTAGAGTCAAGAATATATATCGTGGAAAAATAGCTAAGAGTAAAGCTAAAGATATATTTTCTGTATATTTGTATGATTGAAAGGATCAAATCATTTTGAAAAGGTTTTTCAAGGAAAATTTAAAGGGTAGTTAACCCTAGGAGAATGACTCAGATTAGAAGACCAGATAGGAATTATGTAGGGCCGCGCCCTATGCTCATTAACTATTAGCCACTAGCTAATTTAGTCTAGAATTCCAATGTGTAGGGATTAGTCCCAGGTAAGACTAAAACATTGGTTGCACACATAACGGGATATTTATGTATAAGGGTAGGTTGACAAAAAACCATTAGGATCAGTTGACCCTTGGAGAAGTAAGTTAAGGACAGATCATCCAGAAATTTTATCTAAAAATTGTTTAGACCAATTGATATTTATCTAGTAGGCTCAAGTCGGCCAAATGCACAGTTAGCCTAGTTTTTGGAAAGTAAGTCCATATTGCGGACAGCTGGTCCAATTTGAGGGCAATCAGCCTAGTTTCGAACATATAGTCCATTTATTACCTGTGTGTAACATAACGGATCTTTCTATTATTTTATTATTTAAAATCAGTTTGATTAACCAATTTGCTTGCAGGAAAGGATTTGAAAAATATTTATTTTGAAAGGGATATTAGTGAGGGGAAACCCGCTGCGCTAAGCAGCGTGGTCTTACTTGATATTCGTAAACCGAGATGTAATAGAATTATTCACGCCTGGCTTTATGTATGACCCAATGTTTTTGTTTTCCCTTAAACTCTCGGGTGCTCAAAATTTATTTCAGGAGGCTGAGTGTTGGGATTTTCAAGTTTTTGTAGTTTTGGTGAATAAATGTTCTAGAGAAGAGCGGGTGGCTGACGGATAACTAAATTAGGAACTACAGATTAATTTATTTTGATTTCGTTGTTTATTAAGTCAGATATCAATATATTGCTTTGATCATCCATGGGGGAATCATCATATGTCGCTCTTGGCATATTATTGTAAATTATATTTGATCATTTCCCGAGAAAACATTTGGGATTATGTAAATTGCATATGATATTGATTTGAATTGTAATTAGTAAAATGTTTTTTTGAAAATCAGGTATTTTATTCATATTCAAGTGTTTTTGATATTATGGATACCATTAGCATTACCGTATGTTATCATCCGAAGTTAATACCATGGATGACTACAGCATTCACGGCACTTAGCTTTTGGGTCTAGATATAGGGTGTTACATCTTGTTAACATTTTTGGCGCTAGAAGTAGAGACCAAACCTTTGACTTGTTGAACTTACAACTCTACTTTCCTCTAAGCCAATTTTATTCCAAGCTTACCTATTTTAGACTTTACATTATCATGTTTAACAAAATCAAAAGGCTCGAGTAAGGATACTCAAAGCCATATCCAGATGGATTCTCCTCTAGAACAGTTAGTGATTTTAAACAACCTGAAGAACAAATGTTGATATAGAAATCTTTAATTATTATAAAGAAAAAGAAATTCGAATATTATGATCCAGATAATGGAGTTTAACCCTTTTTACATCGGCCCCGCACTTATCTTTTCCTTAGGATTAACAAAAAAGAAAACAAATAACTTGTTTTAATAAATGAGGAAAACAATCCAATTCCACACTATAGGCACAATCTTCAAAGAGCGGTTGATGGCTGATTACAACACTTTAGCACATAAATAGCATTAAGTAACAAGTGGGGCATTACCGATGTGACGACCAGGAAATTTTGACATTTGAAACTGAAATATTTATTGAATTTTAATACTTAGAGGTTAAATTAACTTGTATTTCAAATATCAGAATGAAATTAGCAATTAATATTATTAAATTTAATTACTAATTGTTGGGTAAAATATTGAATCTTGATTTTTAAGCTGATTAAAATATATTTTTTAAGGCTTGTAAAATCTATATTGATAATACTGAAGATAATGGAAGCTTCAGAATTGAATTTGGAAAATGCTTTATTCAGTTTTGAATTTATATTGTTTAAATCGATATTTAAAAATAGCCTTCTGGGGCACAGTCTCGGATTCGACGAAACTAGTTCCATTGGATATGTAATATTGTATTATTATCAGATCAATTTTCGTAATGTTTAGAGGATCGTTTGGCCGTACGATAAGCAAACGCACTGAAAATTTTATTGAAATTAATTAAATAACTGGTCCAAAAAGCTATCTTCCCTACACGATCGAATTTGGACTTGGAACATTTTCCATTGTGTCTGGAATAGGCGTATAACATTATAAATGCATGGCGGCACACCTTGATTGGAGATCGAGATTTTGAGTTGCGTGATTTTGACGACTTGAATTTAAATTTAAATTCAAGATATAATATATATATATATATATATATTATAATAGTACTGTATAAGGCAGATTACACGTATTTGAACTTTCAAATACGTGTTCCTCTAGTTCTGAAAAAATTTCACATGCGTTCGTTCCTTAGAAAAATAAATAAATAAAAGAAATGAGCCTTCATCTATATTCTCCTGTTCAAAATCAAAATGGCCGGTCAATCAAAAGAAAAAAATATCGTTCAAAATAAAAAAATGATGCCTGCCCCCTTTCACAATTTAAATTCATGTATTCATTCGAAAGGAAAAGGAAAAAAATCGAATTCATTTAAAAAAATCACGCAAAGGGAGGGGACGAAATCCCTTCAGCGAATTCATAAGCTTCGCACGACCTGATTTGGGGGGTAGTCGGCCCAGTTCCGAGGTGGGATGATTCCTTAGGTGCAGTAATTATCGGCGCAGCCAATGGCAATGAGGGTTATAGGCAAAGCGAGCATGCATTGAAATCAAGAAAAGGGGTTTGGATTACAATCTCAAGGCGACCGCGAAGGCACATATGGATGAAAAATTCACGACTTCAATTTGGGGAGAAGGTTTAGGGTTTGGCGATGGTACGATAGAGTTTGGACGTCACATTGCTGAGCTCGAGCAAGTGGTGGCGCCTTTGATTCCAAAATATAGGGCAGTAGTGTCGCGATCTCGGCGATGTAAGGTTGTGTGGCGAGTACGATTTCAGTGCTCGACTAGAAGTGTCAATGGGCTAGCGTGGTGAAGATAGTTATTTTAAATAAATTTACATATTAATATTTGTATATACAGTTAAAACGGAGAAATTTTTACACTAAAGGTAAATTTAGAATTTTACTCCTGCTGTTTTAAACAAAAAAATTGTGTTTTAATTTATATATATGTATATATACGTAGTTTCAAAGAAAAATAAATTTACACATTTTAAACTTACCAGTTCATATTTAAGGTGATTTATTTGTTTAACTTATTTTAGTTATCAAATTATTTATAAAAGAAAACGTTTTGGTTTAAATTAAATAATTAGATCGAATAAAATTATTTAAAGGAAATTTATTTTGGTTACTAAGAATTATTCAAAGAATTTTATTTAATTAAATTATTAGCCTAAATTAAATTAATAAATGGAAATAGGCTGTTCGATAATTTCAAATATTAAATGTTTATACAAGGTCAAAACTGCAAAGGAAACAAACAGGAATGGAAAACGGATTGCATGCATAACAAAAGTGAGATCTTCTCACTCAATCGGATTTTCCAATTTAATTTTAAACAGTTAAATTTAAAATTGTTGATTGTGTGCTTGGATGACAAATTATTATCAGTTGTATTGGATTAGCCCCTATGCGCCACATAATAGCGGAGGATATTATATAAACCCATATACCGCGATATTCCACCCCAAAGTGGAATTGGTATTATATATGTATTTGGAGTGATTGATTTCCCGCATTATATAGGGGATGAGACCCTATGCGCCGCATAATAGCGAATGATTTTATATAATCCCATATACCGTGATATTCCACCTCGAAGTGGAAGTGGAATCTAATTATTGTGCTAACATCTGTAGATGCAGGGAAAACAGGTTGGAGGGATTCAACTGGATTCCTCAAATATTTGAATTTGTTTCAATGTTGTATGTTGATTTATTTATAATTTGTATGTGATTATATTTGTGATTGAAATCGTTGATGGCTATAGTTTAGCCGAATATATTTTTGGTATCGTAGGATACCATAAATAAAATAATTGGATTTTTGGAAATTAAAATAGAAAACTTTAAGTAAATTTATCTTAGAGGATTGGATAAATTTAAAAGAAGGAATTTAATAGTTTAAAAGTTTATTTTTGTAATCCTATCGAATAAATTCTAAAATATAGGAAAAAGGTTTAATAAATGGATTTCGAGTAATATTATTCAAAAGTTGAGGAATGTGCTTAAAATACGGATTTTAAATAAGTTTGGAAGGGATAAAGGAACATATTTCAAAGGGAAATAATTTTAGAAATGAATTTGAAATTTATTTATCGTTTGAAAATAAATCTTTCAGAAATCAAATTTGAAAAATGATTTGGTGTTTAAAAATAACATCTTTAGGAAATCGATTTGAAAATTTGATTTGGTGTTTGAAAATGAATTTGGAAATCAATTGGGAATTTGATTTGGTGTTAGAAAGTGAATATTTGGAAATTAATATGAAAATCGTACAACAATGGATACTTGGAAATTTAAATTCCCAATCGAAATTTATAAAGGAAAGGGAAATTTGTTTTAAAAATAAATATTGGTTTATTTTTAAAAGTGTGGAAAGAAATTTGCGAATTTGGAATTGAATTAAAATAAATCAAGAAAGATTTGTTGATTGATTTAAAAGGGACCATTTTGAAATGGAAAGACAATTCTACCCTAGAAAGCCGAGTATATTTTCAAAGTAACTTTTGAAGTATAAATTAAAAGTTCTAGAAATTGATATGAAAGAATATTGTTGGAGAATTTTTTTTTGAAATTGTTTTTAAATCTTTAAAGTAAAGATTTGTTTAGTTAATTATAGAAATGATTATTTTAAAGACTTAATTGATATTTGATTTAGAAATTGGTTATTCAAATATTTATACTCTATCTACAAATTTTATTTTAAAATTAGTTTTGGACTTAAAGTTTATATGTGATATTAGTATAATATTTTCATAACTAATATATAACTAAGTGTTCAAAATAGTTTTACTTTGAATGTTTCCAAGTTTATTTTGGATAAGTGATTTAAATTATTTTAAAGTATTCAGACTCGGCATATTTTTAGTGGAAATAAATATTTGGAAATTCATTCCACATGGGGAAAATGACTTGAAATTTGTTTTCAAAGGATTGAAATGTGGAAAGTAATTTGAAATTTATTTTCAAAGTGTTGAAGTGTGAAATGATATATCTTGCGAAGATATTTTGAAAATAAATAATTGGGGAAAATTATTTAAATCTGGTGATTGTTGTGAATGTTGATTGATAGTTAAATAACCGACTATCAATATTGGCCTTTAAATGACATTTGAATTTCGATGCGATCGAGGGTCGATTTTCAAACGGTTATCCAAAAACCACATCAAACCTTTGTGATGGATCTTTTGTTTAAAAGATCAAAGTGGAAATTTGTTGTGATTTGCTTGAAATCTGAATGTAACACTTATTTTTAAAATAAGTGCTCGCTATTCGGATTAGCCGAGAGAGGACTTTGTGTCATAAAACCTATTCCGAATAATGATATAACGAAATGGGATTGCATTGACCGGGTATTTTTGAAAGCGAAAGGATTACCTGTCGAATGTCTCTGCACCAAGTTGCTCCGGTATAGAGATTTTATCACCCTTTGTGACGGGATTCCGGACGTGATTAGTGAATATCCGGATTGCAAGGGCTTCTTTGAAGTGTCTTCGTTTCAGTTCGATCCCGGAACAGACTTGTATGGATGTATGTCTGACATTACACTTTGAGATATAAAGCCGGTTTCTATGAAATACATTTCTGTTGGTGGCGGAGAATTTATTCTCTTAGCTTAACGCCCTTCTCTGAGACGTACAAGCTCAGAGCTTTTGTAGTTGATGGTTACTAGTGATATATTCCCAATTTCGTAGTGTGGCATACGAAGTGATGTTGATCATTTGTTGATCGAAGCATGGCTTTTGTGAAAACCGTAGCTTTATGGACGAGACTTTGTCGGACCTTACAACCCAAAAATGGTCGACACATGAAGGATGCAACAAGACAATTTGGGGGTAGCACCCTCAGGGTATGTAAATTTCCTTCTGGAAAAGGGTGGTATCATGGTAGGGAGCCTAGATACTTAACTTATATGGTTACTGCAAATTTATTGCTTTGTGATTGCTTTGTGGTTGACGATCCTCGGATAAAGTTCGATAACGACCGGGGATGGCATACTCGAGGTAGTTGCTCATGTTATAGCTGTATTACAGCCTGGGGTAACCCGACCTTGTGTTGGCAGAGAGCTAGTTAAGTTCTCGGGGCGTCCCTCTAGAGACGTTCCCATGTGGCATAGGAAGTTCCTTAGCCTGACCATTTGTTGGAAATCCAATCTCCAATACGCGCCTTGTATGGTTTTAGTTGTATAACCTGCCATTTACTTATAGTGGTCACCATTGTCTAGATTGTAGCTATAGTAGGCATACAATAATGGTCGTATGCTGGCTAAGATTAAAATTATAGTTTCGAAAGGTTTTATGCACTAATAATAATATCAAAAGGATTATGCGTATCAAGCATGTTTGACTATCATAAGGAGAAATCTCCTCCAATTCTACGTTTGCATTGTGTGTGTGGCGGAAGGCCTTATGGTATTTTCATTTTCCAAAAGCATAGCGGATTTCTTTTTATTTTCTTTATGAAAATAATTGTTTCTATGATCTCACACAAGTTTCATGACTGACCTGGAGTTTATTCTTCCCTTTCTATACTCTGGTGCCCACAATTTTCCATACGGTAGCCTAGAGCCAAGTTATCATTATTCTGGAGCGAAGTCAGAAAAGATGCTGTGGAGATCTAGAGTTCAAGCTGGATGGCGAAGCGTATCATTTATACTATGTAGTATCCTCTGCGCATGGTTGGTGCAAAGTAAATTTTTCATGTGAGTCAAGTTATACCAACTGCCAGTGTTGTATTGTGTTGTTGTAAACTTTGATGTTGTACGTATAAACTGATATACTTTTTTTGTTTTAAAGATTATTCATTTATCTATTATATTTGTTCCGCTACAAAATGTGAGTTTCTGTTATTATTTATGTCTCTTCTTTTTTCTTCTTCCTCTTTTACCCAACTGGTTCGGTTTATCGGCATTGGAGGGTTCGACATGTGATACAGTGGACGTACCGATGTCGACTTTCGGGAGTCGAAAATTTGGGTCATTACATTGTGGTATCAGAGCAATTGGTTAAGCGACAACCTTGGCTTTGGTAGGGAATACTCATTAGAGATAGGGTCAGTGGTATTCTAGAATGGGTTTGAGTGTAATAATATATATGAGCGTGTATTTGTTAGTGAATATAAAATTGTTTTATATTGTGTTGACTTTTAGGTTGATTGTTTATAGATTCTGGTCGGTGCAGTTTGGCCAATAGTATCGATAGGGGTTTCTAAACTATTGAACAAGGTAAACCGACACAGTATTGTTTTAAAATTGGGTAAATGAAAAAAAATTACCCAAATTATTTTTGTATATAAAAGGAAATGATTTCCATAAATTTATATAGTTATATATGGTTGCTTGGTTGTTAAGAAGTGATAATATTAAATTATTATCATTGATTATTGAATAGGATATTGAAATCGTAACTCAAAAGTTACGAAATAAATTTTTATACAAATGGGATTGTAGATTTAAATTTGTAAATGTGATTTATAACTTTAAATAGAATTCCAGAGGAATATTTGGAAATGGTTTTGGAAGGTCTTGAAAAAAATGTTTTGAAGGGATGAAAGCATTAAACTCTTTTCGGTCGTTGGAAAATAAATTTGGTTATGACTGCAGCATCATCGATGTTCATTTTCGAGTTTGTAAGAGAGGAATTGCTGGCAAATGATTTTAAATGGAAGTTGTTTGCAAAACTGGGGTTGGCTTTGGAAATTCAAAAGATACTTTGAATTGATTTCAAAAACAATTTTAAAAAGTTGGAAAGTCTCTGGAATCTGATAAAATTAGTTATGGAATAAAATTTATTTAGGTGGAAAATAAACTTGTGAATGAATAAATAAATTTACAATTGCAAGTAAATGAAAGGGAAATTGAATGTTGAAATTTATTTCGAATTTGTGAGTAAATAGAACTACAATTGGAATTGAATTTGATTTGTGATAAACAAAGTGAAGTATTAAAATAAATTAGTAAGTGAAACTAATTGAAGATAAAAGAATTGAATCCAATAATTATAAATGAAAGGTAAATTAAATTCATATGAATTTGAAATCCAGTTAAAATATAAGTAGATATTACCCGAAGTGGCAAATTGAAAATAAATATAGGAAGTATATGGAATATTGCATTAAACTTAAGAAATAAATGGTGAAATTCTTAAGTAAAAAAATTTGGAGTTGAGAAAGTATTCTAAATTGATAAGTGAATGAAGATTAAACTGGGAATTGTGAAATGGTGATTTTGAATAAGTGGATAGAGATGAAAATCAATATGAATAAAGGAAAATAAAATTGATATATCTAACAATCAATTGGAAAAAATACATAGGATGTACTTATATTATTCGCATAGCAATTTGATCTAGAATTTGAGCATAGAATTTCGAGATAGTTATATCGATTCGAGTTGGGATTTTTCACTCGATTTTCGCGACGAACCTGGATATGGATTTTTGGTTCATTCTGGAAATTCTCTATCATAGTTTATAACTATGCAAGGAGAATGATAGTTTCTGATCAAGAAACCAGTTCTGAGTCCGCACTAGAAAGTAAGGTGGACGATACTACTACGGAAGTGAAATTGTGTGATCGAGTAGACGATCGAATTTGATATTGCATACGAATGATATAAGTACATCACACGGATTTGAATGAAATAGTTATTGAAATTTTTGTAAAGAAATATACAAAATGATTTTGAATGTAGAAATTGGATATGGTTGTTAAGTAGCATACAGGTATTATAAAGGAAAAGGAATTAGGATTTGATTTTGAAGATAAATTTTGAATTGCTCGAAAACGGTATCTACTTGAATTTCAGTATGAAATTTGATGACTTTTTTGTCTAGCCGCTTGGCTTTTTGTTTTCTTTTGAAATCTGGGGGCCTATTGTGGCATTTCGTAGTCGTACCGAGCAAGTCACACAAAGGAGATGCTGGCAAAAATTTTCGAAAATTTAGTGAGTTAGAAAAATTTTGATAATTTAAAATTTGAATTTAAATTTAAATTTGAATTGTGAAGTAAACAATGTTGTTTGGAAACTTGGAAGATTTTGGAAAGTTAGTTGAATCGATAATGGATTTTCAGTAAAAAGATTTATTTTGGCAAGTTGAGAAAACTGTTTTGTTTTGGGAAAATTATAAACGGGTTAAGGATCATCCTTCTTAACTAGTAATTTCGGTACGAAATTCTATTAAGGGGGAAGGATGTGATAACCCGTAAATTTTGACATTTGAAATTGAAATATTTGATTGAATTTTGATAATTAGAGGTTAATTTAACTTTAATTTCAAATATCAGAATGAAATTGGCAATTAAAATTATTAAATTTGATTATTAATTGTTGGGTAAAATATTGAATCTTTATTTTTTAGCTGATTAAAAATATCTTTTTAAGGCTTGTAAAATCTATATTGATAATACTGAAGATAATGGAAGCTTCAGAATTGAATTTGGAAAATGCTTTGTTCATCTTTGAATTTATATCGTTTAAATCGATGTTTAAAAATAGCCTTCTGGGGCACAGTCTCGGAATACGGCGAAACCAGTTCCATTGGATCTGCAATATTGCATTATTATTGGATTTCAATTTTTGTAATGTTTGAAGTGGTCGTTTGGTCGTACGATAAGAAAACGTGCTGAAAATTTTATTGAAATTAATTAAAGAACTGGTCCAAAAGGCTATCTTCCCCATACGATCGAATTTGGACTCGGAACCTTTTCCATTGTGTTCGGAATAGGTGCATAACATTATAAACGCTTGGCGTCATGCCTTGATTGGAGATCGAGATTTTGAGTTGCGTGATTTTGAAGACTTGAAATTAAATTTAAATTCAAGATATAGTATATATGTTTATTATAATAATATTGTATAAGGCAGATTACATGTATTTAAACTTTCAAACACGTATTGCTTTAGTTTGATAAATTTTCACACGCGTTCGTTCCTTAGAAAAATAAATAAATAAAAAAACGAGCCTTCATCTTTACTCTCCTGTTCAAAATCAAAATGGCCGATCAATCAAAAGAAAAAAATATCATTCAAAATAAAACCAATGATGGCCGCCCCCTTTTCGCAATTTAAATTCGCGTAAAGGAAAAGAAAAAAAATCGAATGCCTCTGTCAATTATATTTTTATATATATACATAGATGAGTTCGTGATTCAATTGAATCGCGTAAAGGGAGGAGACGAAATCCCTTCGGCGAATTCATAAGCTTCGTGCAACCTTATTTGGGGGGTGGCCGGCACAGTTTCGAGTTGGTAAAATTCCTTAGGCGCGGATATTATCGGCGCAGTTGATGGCGATGGGGGTTACAGGCGAAGCACGCATGCATTGATGTCAAGAAAAGGGGTTTGGATTACAATCTCGAGGCGACTGGGAAGGCGCAAATGGATGAAAAATTCACGACTTCGATTTGGGGTGAAGTTCTAGGGTTTGGCGACGGTACGATAGAGTTTGGACGTGGCGTTGCTGAGCACGAGCAAGTAGAGGCGCCTTCGATTCAAAAATATAGTGCAGCAGTGTCACGATTTGGACGATGTAGGGTTGTGTGGCGAAAACGATTTCAGTGCTCGAATGGAAGTGTCAATGGGCTAGCAAGGTGAAGGTAGTTATTTTAAATAAATTTTACATATTAATATTTGTATATACAGTTAAAACAGAGAAATTTTTACAGTAAAGGTGAATTTCGAATTTTACTCCTGCTGTTTTAAAGAAAAAAATTTGTTTTAATTTTTATATATGTAAATACGTATTTCAAAGAAAAATAAATTTACACATTTTAAACTTACCAGTTCATATTTAAGGTTATTTATTTGTTTAACTTATTTTAGTTATCAAATTATTTATAAAAGAAAAGGTATTGGTTTAAATTAAATAATTAGATTGAATAAAGTTATTTAAAGGAAATTTATTTTGGTTACTTTGAATTATTAAAAGAAGTTTGTTTAATTAAATTATTAGTCTAAACTAAATTAATAAATAGAAATAGGTTGTTCGATAATTTCAAATATTAATTAATTGTATAAATGTTTATATATGGTCAAAACTACAAAGGAAACAAACTGGAATGGAAATTGGATTGGATGCATAACAAAGGTGAGATCTTCTCACTCAATCGGATTTTCCAATTTAATTTTAAATAGTAAAATTTAAAATTGTTGATTGTGTGCTTGGATGATAAATTATTATCAGTTGTATCAGATTAGACCCTATGCGCCGCATAATAGCGGAGGATATTATATAAACCCATATACCGTGATATTCCACCCCGAAGTGGAATTGGCATTATATATGTATTTGGAATGATTGATTTCCCGCATTATATAGCAAATCAACCCTATGCACCGCATAATAGCGGATGATTTTATATAATCTCATATACCGCAATATTCCACCTCGAAGTGGAATTGGTATTTAATTGTTGTGCTAACATTTGTGGATGTAGGGAAAACAGGTTGGAGGGACCCAACTGGATTCCTTAAATATTTGAATTTGTTTCAATGTTGTGTGTTGATTTATTTATAATCTGTGTGTGATTATATCTGTGATTGAAATTGTTGATGGCTATAGTTTAGCCGAGAATATTTTTGGCATCGTAGGATACCATAAATAAAATAATTGGATTTTTGGAAAGTAAAATAGAAAACTTTATGTAAATTTATCTTAGAGGATTGGATAAATTTAAAAGAAGGAACTTAAAAGTTTAAAAGTTGATTTTTGTAATCTTATCGAATAAATTCTAAAATATGGGAAAAAGGTTTAATAAATGGATTTCAAGTAATATTATTCAAAAGTTGAGGAATGTATTTAAAACACGGATTTTAAATAAGTTTGGAAGGGATAAAGGAATTTATTTTAAACGGAAATAATTTTAGAAATCAGTTTGAAATTTATTTGGTGTTTGGAAATAAATCTTTGGGAAATCAAATTTGAAAATTGATTTGGTGTTTAAAAATAAAATCTTTGGGAAATCGATTTGAAAATTTGATTTGCTGTTTGAAAACGAATTTGGAAATCAATTGAGAATTTGATTTGGTGTTAGAAAGTGAATATTTGGAAATCAATTTGAAAATTGTATAACAATGGATATCAGGAAATTTAAATTCACAATGGGAATTTAAAAAGGAAAGGGAAATTTGTTTTAAAAGTAAATATTGGTTTGTTTTTAAAAGTATGGAAAGAAATTTGCAGATTTGGAATGTGAATTAAAATAAATCAAGAAAGATTTGTTAATTGATTTAAAAGGGACCATTTTGAATTGGAAAGAGAATTCTTCCCTGGAAAGCCGAGTATATTTTCAAAGTAGCATTTGAAGTATAAATTAAAATTTCTATTAATTGATTTGAAAGAATATTGGACCATTTTGAAATGAAAAGAAAATTCTTCCCTAGAAAGCCGAGTATATTTTCAAAGTAGCATTTGAAGTATAAATTAAAAGTTCTACAAATTGATTCGAAAGAATATTGTTGGAGAAATTTTTTTGGAATTGTTTTTAAATCTTTAAAGTAAAGATTTATTTAGTTAATTATGAAAATGGTTATTTTAAAGATTTAATTGATATTTGATTTAGAAATTGGTTATTTAAATATTTATACTCTATATACTAATTTTATATTAAAACTAGATTTGGACTTAAAGTTTATATGTGATATTAGTATAATATTTTCATAACTAATAATTAAGTAAGTGTTTAAAATAGTTTTATTTTAAATGTTTCCAAGTATATTTTTGATAAGCGATTTAAATTATTTTAAAGTATTCAGACTCGGCATATTTTCAGTGGAAATAAATATTTGGAAATTCATTCCACGTAGGTAAAATGATTTGAAATTTATTTTCGAAGGATAGGAATGTGGAAAGTAATTTGAAATTTGTTTTCAAAGTGTTGAAGTGTGAAAAAATATATCTTGCGAAGATATTTTGAAAATAAATAATTGGAGAAAATTATTTAAATCTGGTGATTGTTGTGAACGTTGATTGATAGTTAAATAACCGACTATCAATATTGGCCTTTAAACGGCATTTGAATTTCAATGCGACCGGTGGTCGGTTTCCAACGGTTATCCGAAAACCACTAAACCTTTATGACGGATCTTTTGTTTAAAACATCAAAGTGGAAATTTGTTGTGATTTGCTTGAAATCTGAATGTAAAACTGATTTTTAAAATAAAGGCTCGTTATTTGGATTAGCCGGGAGAGGACTTTGTGTCATAAAAACCATTCTCAATAATGATACGACAAAATGGGATTGCATTTGAAGATGGTCGAAGACCAGGTATTTTTGAAAGCAAAAGGATTACCTATCGAATGTCCCTGCACCGAGTTGCTCCGTATAGAGATTTTGCCACCCTTTGTGATGGGGATTCCGAACGTGATTAGTGAATATCCGGATTGCAAGGGCTTCTTTGAAGTGCCTTCGGTTCCATTCGATCCCGGAATGGACTTGTATGGATGTGTGTCTGATATTACACTTTGAGATATAGAGCAGGTTTCTATTAAATACATTTCTGTTGGTGGTAGGGAATTTATTCTCTTAGCTAAACATTCTTCTCTGAGACGTACGAGCTCAGAGGTTATGTAGTTGATGGTTACTAGTGATATATTCCCAATTTCGTAGTGTGGCATACGAAATGGTGCTGATCATTTGTTGATCGAAGCAAGGCTTTTGTAAAAAGCGTAGCTTTGTGGATGAAACTTCGTCGGACCTCACAACCCGAAAATGGTCAAAACAGGAAGGATGCAGCAGGACAATTTGGTAGTAGCGCCCTCAGGGTATGTCCATTTCCTTCTGGAAAAGGGTGGTATCATGGTGTGGAGCCCAGATGCTTAACTTATGTGGTTACTGCAAATTTATTGCTTTGTGGTTGAGGATCCTCGGATAAAGGTCGGTAACGACCAGGGATGGCATGCTCGTGGTAGTTACTCATGTTAAAGCTGTATTACAACATGGGGTAACTCGGCCTTGTGTTGGTAGAGAGCTGGTTAAGTTCTTGGGGCGTCTCTCCAGAGGCTTTCCCATATGGCATAGGAAGTTCCTAGCTTGACCATTTGTTGGAAATCTAGTCTCCAATACGCACCTTGTATGGTTTTAGTTGTATAACCTATCATTTACTTATGGTGGTCACCACTGTTTAGATGGTAGCTATAGTAGGCATACAATAATGGTCATACGCTGGCTAAGATTAATATTATACTTTCGAAAGGTTTTCTGCACTATGCACTAATAATAATATCAAAAGGAT
Source organism: Allium cepa (assembly GCA_030765085.1). NCBI lineage: Eukaryota > Viridiplantae > Streptophyta > Magnoliopsida > Asparagales > Amaryllidaceae > Allium > Allium cepa. The sequence goes on along the minus strand of CM060937.1, from coordinate 690,558,389 downwards.
TTTGCATATAAAGCATGTTTGACTATCATAAGGAGAAATCTCCTCCAATTCTGCGTTTGCATTATGTGTGTGGAGGAAGGTCTTATGGTAGTTTCATTTTCCAAAAGCATAGCTGATTTCTTTCTATTTTCTTTGTGAAAATAACTGTTTTTATGATCTCACACCAATCCCTTGATTGACCTGGAGTTTATTGTTCCCTTTCTAAACTCTAGGTTCCCACAATTTTCCACACGGGCAGCCTAGAGCCAGGTTATCATTATTCTGGAGCGAAGTCAGAAAGATGTTGTGGAGATCTAGAGTTCAAGCTGGATGGCGAAGCGTATCACTTATACTACGTAGTGTCTGCTACGTATGGTTGGTGCAAAGTAAATTTTTCATGTGAGCCAAGTTATACCAACTACTAGTGTTGCATTGTGTTCTTGTAAACTCTGATGTTGTATGTATAAACTGATATAGTTTTTTTGTCTTAAAGATTATTCATTTATCTATTATATTTGTTCTACTGCGAAATGTGAGATTCTGTTATTGTTTTTGTTTCTGAATCTTCTATGGGACACTTGTTTTAAACTTAAAGTTGAGAAACCACGTTTTTGACTTTGTTCAAGGTGTTAGCTGAAAGTGTAACTATTGAATCAAAAGGAACATTAAATCATTCCGAGGTAATCACTGGAGGATATTTGCAATAGTCCCACTCCCCGGTAGGAGGACTATCACGACCACATATTAATTTGGTATGATATGTTTGGATTTCCTTGAAAAGCTTTTCCTTTTCTTCGCCAAGAAAATCAAAACGGAGGGGGGATGTTCCTTGTAAAGTCTCTGCAAGTTCTAAGAAAGCAGTATTTGGCTAATTTTGAAGATTTCAAAAGTAAATCCTTTTCTAGATAATCTCCTCTTAGTTTAACATATTTTCTTAAATAATCTTTAGAAATAAGGCTGCCTGAGAGATATTTATTTTGCAACAACGTAATAAAATATAGCTAAGTATAAAAGGAAGCTAGAATAGAAACTTTACAAATCAATGTTATTATATAATTATAAATGTTCATCTGGCTCATACAAAATTGACTTTTGAATAAATCAAAAACAAATATGTCCTCATAATATTTAAGTTTATCAGGAGGTAACACATAAGGAATTAATTTGACCAGTGGTAAATTCCAACAAGCCCCTAAATGTGGATCAGATCTAAAGTCATCCAAATATCTCATGTGTAAGCGTCTAAGTAGACCTCCACTAGAGTCACCTAAGTATGAAAAAATTACAATTGGATTCTGCAATGTACTTTGTATAGGAAGTTCACAAGGATGTCTCTCTCTTTAACCAACATCAATAAAGTGCAATTAATTTTCGATTCTCTGCCAAAAAGCTACCTTATCGAAGGCGTGCCCTCCTCAATCATGGGGAAGCTTCTTGATTTTTAAAAGACGCTAATATTGTCGCACTTTTGTAGATCCTATGATACTTGTCGGAGAGAGTATTATGTTCTTTTAACTGCTTATCTAACTCTTTATATAAGCTATTTATTTCTAGTTTTTTTCTTTCAAGCTTTGTCGTTTAAAGTTGGATGGATTTCTTCCTTATCTAAAATAAATGATATAAACAATTATTATCTCAGAATTGAAAGCCACTTAGACAAGAAATCACATACCTGAGAAACGAGAATTGAAGCATGAGAGATCCATTTTTTCTCTCTTTGTTCTTCAATGTAATATCCCAGAATTCCGGAGAATTTAAAAGGAGATAATCTCTTAATTAAATCATTTAAAATTAATCAAATTGTTATCTTCAAATATAAATAACCAAATAAAATTTATGTGATGTTTTTAAATTTAGAAATCAATTGATTTTAAATGGAATAATTATTTAATTTGTGTTATTTATAAATTTGATTTTTGATAAGTTTGACATTTTAATTTAATAAGTATTGTTTAAATATATGTTTATTTAAAAAAAATTAACTTTAAAATTAGAATTTAATATTTCTTAATTTAAAAGTGTGTTTGTTTAACTTAAATAAAACATATTTGATTTGAAATTTAAGTTTAAATTGAATTTGAATTTCTAAATTTGAAATTTGAATTGGAATTTGTAATTTAAAAAGAATGTATATCTTGAAATACATTTGTATATAAAGATTTATGAATAAAGTTTTATTTTAAAAATAAGACTTATTTTTATATTAATTTAAAAACAAAAGAATTTTATTTATATAAATTTGAAAAATGTCTGTTTAATAGTAAATAAATACAAAAGCATTTAAATTAACATGTAAAAATGGATTAAATAATTTTATATTATTTTATTTGGAATCTAGTTAGTTTATATATTATTTTCTTTTGAAAGTTTTATTTTTATAACAAAAGAAAAGGATTTATAAATTTAGAAAAGCATTCATAAATTAGTAAAGTATTTACAAATTAAGCAAATTGATAATAAAGGGTTTTAAAAAATCATTTTTAAATAATTTAAAAATAATGAGTGACATGTGTTCATTTTTAGACATCATAGAATACATATGTTAAAAAATTAAGTTTGGGCTATGAGAAATGTAATCAAAGATACAAGTGTCTTTTTCTTCATTTTCCTTTCTTTAAATTTTATTTAACCTTAAATTTTATTTTTATAAAATCTTATTATCTTCTTCCTTCATTTTCTTTGAATTCAAACAAGAATCCATGGCCACTCTTGTATTAAAAATTCTAAAAGTCCAATCTGAAACCTGATAAACACATGCTCAAAATTAAAGTATTTACTTATGCAAAACAGAAACAAAAACCTGTAGTTTCTTTTTACTGATCTCCTCAAACCATTCATTTCCAAACCCTATGTTGTTTTTATTAAAACCTGAAACTATTCAAATCCTCATGTTCAAGAAAAAAGAAAAATCTCTGAAACCAGAAAAATCAAATCTGTAGCAAACTTCACCCAAATCCTCAAGTTAATCTTCAACAAAAATCTGCAGTATTTTTTTTCATCATGCATGTAGCAAGTTTCAACTGCATGCCTGAGATCAAATTTCAAAAGTGCAACCAGCCAACCAGTTTTAAAGCTTCAATGCAATCTGGAAAACAACCCATTTTCAAAAGCTTTGAGCACCACCATGGTTCCAGTTTTAAAGAAATCAAGTACCAAAGTTTATAGCAGAGTCTAGTATCAGTAATAATTCAGAGTTTCTGGAAATTGCAACAGCAATTTTCAAATTTTAAAAGGGGGATTCCATTCCAGTTCAAATTTCTGTGCAAAGTCAAAGAGAGGTGATTAAACATCTTGTTTTTGAAAACTTAAGTAGGATAAAATGGTTGCTTAAGTGAGTGCTGAGACTATGTTATCTGCATGTGTTAATAGTGTTTATAACTCTGTAAGTATGTTGCATTTATCTTCTGCATGTCAGTTAATTAGTTTCCTCTGTTCCTTCATGTTTACGGAATTTTTATAAATAAACAAAAATTCAATCTTTTCATATAAAAACTTGGACAAATTAGTTAAGTTTTAAACTCATCTAGCTTGTGAAAATATGTTTAAGCAAATTATGTTTGGAATTTACCTGTAAGCTAAAATTTGCAGTGAAACTTATAAAACGTAAAAAAATAAAATTTTGAATTTTATTGATTCATGTTTATGTAATGAATCATCATTCAAAATTATGATTTTTAGCACAAAAATCCAAATTTTTAAAATGGATTGAGTTTGGAATTTTGGGTTTTCTGAAGAGTTGATTTTGGGTGATTTCTGGAAGACGGATCAATTTGGTGGGTCGGGATTACTACTGGAGGTGGAGGAGGTCACGGAGTTTTAGGGAAAAATAGTAGTCGTGGCTGTAAGGGGCGGTGGCGACGGCGATGACCGAAAATTGGATTTGAACCCTAGTTTTTGTTGGGTTGGGTTTTTTTCCGTAAGCATCGTTGCATCGAGTGCTTTGAAATTTTGGCTGGAGGTAGCATATCGGCTTGGCAAGGGATGGTCGGCACCGCGCGACTTCTGGTGACCGGAGTTAGGTGGTCGAAGGGGGTTTGTGTGAGGTCGTTTTGGGTTTGGTTCTGCAGAAATACCCAAATTCGATTTGCGGAGAGTATGTTTGATTTAGTGGTCTATTTTGTATGCCGAGGTGTCGAGAGAGTTGCTGGAGGCAGTGACGTTGGTCGGAGGTGACCAACGGTGGCGTGCACGTGCACGAGATGGTGGTCGGTGTCAGCGAGTTTAGACTCATGGGAAATCTCGAAGTAGCATTCGAGTTTGGCATGGGGAAACTCGAAGTGTTCTCGAGTATGTTGGGTTGGGAACCTGTAGTTTTGTTTTTGAATAGTGTATTTAATCAAAGTTAAAAAAAAAGATGGAGGAAATTAAGGGAATCTCGGGTTTGACCGAAGTAGAAATTGTAAAACAGTTTTAAGAAGATTTTAAAAAGGGGTTAAAACTTGTTTTTGAAATTTCAAAATTTTAATTAGTTTAAACATTATATTAATTTCTTGATGTTTTAAAAAATGTTTTATTAAACATATTTTAAGAAGCTTTGAAGTTGTTAAATTTAAACATTGTTTAGAAATTTTAAAATGATTTTGAAATCGAGTTTTGAAAGAAATTTTAATGGTTTATATAAAGACAAGTTTTAATTCAAATTGAAATTTATTTAAACTATAAATTGATAAATATTTAAGTTATTTAAAGTTGTGTTTGATAACTTTAATTCATCAAGCTAAAAGATTGTTTTAGCTTAAACTTAATTAATAATTTAATTAAGTAGGGATAGTTGTATAGTAATGATTGTAAATGTGTTAAGTCAATTAAAGCATTTACAAGGTAAATGTTTTATCTTAATTAAGGTTTTAATAACTTAATTTTGATTAAGTTAATTCAAAGAAACTAAGTTTAATTAATTTGTAATTATAAAGGATTGATTAAGGAACTAATTAAGGAATAATAATTTACTTGATTTACAAATGGTTAAGGATTAAGGTTAACTAATTTAAGATTAATTAAATTGTTATTTAAAGATCATTAACTAGATTATTAATTAATGATTAAGGATTCATTAATCAAGTAATTAAGTGTAATTAAATTTAATTAATTAAGTGGTTAAGAATTATTAATTTAGTAATTAATAAGTTGTTAATTAAGTAATAAAGATTACTTAATTGGTATTTAAGAAGTGTTTAAGTTCTAATTAAATTTTATTAATTAATAATTAAGGGTTTTATTAATTAAATAATTAGAGAATAATTAATCCGTAATTAAGGATTAATTAAGAAGTTATTAAATGGTAATTAATTGATTAATCAATGGTGATTAAGGATTAATCAAATGGTAATTAAGGATTGATTATCTGTTAATTTAGGATAGGTTAACAGTTAATTAAGGGTTAATTAAATGATTAATTAACTGGTGATTAAGGAGTAAGTAATCTGTAATTAAGTTCTTAATTAATAATTGATAATTAGGATTATTAATTAAAAATTAAGAGATAATTAATTAGTTAATTAATAATCAATTAATTAATTAATTAATTATAAAAGTAATTAGGGATTAATTTATGTGTATTAATAGATATTGATTAATAATTAAGTTTATTAATCGATGGTTGATGGATTATTAATCGGTTAATTAAAAGTTAATTAATTGATTATGGAAGTAATTAAGGATTAATTACTTTGTCATAAAGGAAATTAATTAATAATTAAGGTTTATTAATTAATGATTAAAGGACAATTAATCTGGGATTAGGGATTGATTAATTGATTAATTAAGTTAATCAAGGAGTGATTCATTAATTAAGGTTTGTAATTAATTAATTAATGTATAAGCAAGATTTAGGGGTTGATTCTTAAGGAATTAATTTAAGAAATTAAATTAATTATGATATGAATTGATAATGCTTGCTCATGGATGACTGGTTGTTGAATGTCTGAATCTGATGATATCTATTGGATTGATATCTATTGATGATACGTGTTGTGACATTCTGTGATATGATATTGGTTATATCAACGATAAATGTGTGATATTTATCTATGTTAATACCGTGTGATTTCAAAGCATTGAATTGTATTGAATTGAATTGAATTGTTTAAACCTTTAAACAACTTGGCCTTTAAGACACGTTTGGTTCGATGAGACCAGGATCGGGTATCAAATTTGATTATCCGAAAACCACATCGATCCAAGTTAAACGTTAGGTTGTGAATTCAAGTGAAGATCGAGATGAAGACTCAAAGTGTAAGAACTATCTGTCGTTAAAACCTCTGAGGGTGATTCCAATACGAGTATAACGGAGATAGTACTTTCAAGTTCGAGATGGAGTTTTTAGAGTGCAAGGGTTATTGTCGTTAACTCTAAGGGTGATTCCAAAATGAGTGTAACGAGATAATGCCTTCGGTTTCGTTCGAACCCGGAACGAACTTGTATGGATTGAATGCTTCCAGAACATCGTCAGGTGACAACGAGCATTCCAAGATAGATGTGTTCTATAAAGGTAATCGCAGCCTCAAGCCTCATCATCCGAGAATGGCTAAAACAGGGGAGGTGCAGCAAGGCTAAGTGCGTCATGCCCAAGTAGGACGAGATTTACCCCTGTCTAGATGTCCCTTTTTATTTCGGCTACGTGGGGCGATTGCTAGCTAGAATCGCCGGGGTGGCCTTGTTCGGAACTGTTCAGTAAGGAATGGTTCCGGCTTTGTGTTGTAGGGGAGTTAGGGTGGCTCCTCGGTACGGTGATCTAGGCCACGTACTGTGACGGGCGGTACCCCAGTAGCCCTGCCATTGATGGAAACGCATTCTTCTTACGTGCCCCTATGGTTTTGATTATATTACCCACTTTTGTGGCTAGTAGATGGAATTTAATAGATGTAACAATTTTGGCTATTTTCTATTTACTTGAAAACCCTAGACACTATTATAATATCACTGGTTTTCCTATCAAATGTTTTGGTTAGCGTAAGGTAAAAACTTACCCATGTTTATGTGTGGGGAGTCTTACGTGATACATTTTTTTTCAAAGGATTTTTAAAAATTAAGAAACTTTAACCCGTTTACTCACCAGACCCATGTCTAACCCGGAGTTTATTCTGTTTTCTTAAACTCTTGGGTACTCAAATTTTTACGAGTAGCCAAGGGATTCAGGTTTTCTTTGACGAATACTGGAGGAGTTATGGAGCAGAAGGCTTTAGCGTTTGTAATTGTATGGTGTTTTCCGCTGTGTTGTATCTCTGTGATGTATGTGTGTAATTGAGTTGTATAATAGACAGACTTTTATAACTGTCTATCTTGTGTTGTTGTATCTGAGTAACTCCGATATGTAACTGAATATGTAATAGTTATGTTATATATTTTATTTTGTTTCGTTCCGCTGTGAGATTTTGATTTTGTTGAGTTCTTTTCTTCTATCTATTCTATTTCTACCTCTTTCTTTCTTAAGAATGATACGTCTTTCTATGGAATGAAAGGCGGGTCATTTCACTTGGTATCAGAGCATAGGTTGAGATAATACCTAGGATCTGGAGTGGTGTCTATCTTGAGAGTGCGTATTCGTAAATTTTATATAACTATATACTTATATAAATTTGTTGGGTATCTGATCGGATTTCCAACATGAGTTCTAGAGGAGTTTTATATCTCTATCTTTGATTGGTTACCCCTCCTATCTTTGTACCAAGCCCTATAGATGGATAAACAAGATAGATCAAATCTGTGGAAGCTTAAGATTTTCTTATCTTCCCCATAGTTTTTCTAGAAACTTTTATTTGATCTAAAGGGTTTTGATCCTGTTTGGATTTGTATTGGTTGGATAGTATTGGGTTGTTGATGTAAGAGCAAGGATTGTATCTTTGAAAGTTGAGTTGAGAAGAATCGCAAAAGTAACTTACGATGATGCCAGAATTCTTTTAAGTCATATTCTGCATGGATTGAGGTATCTCCAGGAGGTGTAGAGTCCATCGAGGTGGTCAGAGATTTTCCGGATGTTTCGAAGAAGCGAAGGTTTTCCTCATTGAGAGATAGAGATTTGGATCATCTTTAGTTTCGGAAGCAGTGCCTGTTGTTCAGCCTAGTTTTCCCAGTAGGAGTTCAGCTGATGTCTTTGTGGCCAAGCCGGATGAGTCTTTTGAGATTCTGTGTGGATTTGATGAATCGAGATTTGTGATGTGTGGTATAAGTTGTTCTCATGATCATCAATATTTTTCTTGTCTACTCCAAGTCCGAAGAGGGAAGCTAGCGACATTTGGATTTAGTGTCAGAGGCTTTGTTGTAGCATTTTGTTTTGGTGATGGTATTTCTATAGATCCAGCCTGGATAGCTACTATTCAAGAGTAGAAGCAACTGAAGTTTTCTGATTTGGAAGAGTTCTACAGGAAGTATTAGTGGACGCGAGTGTGAAGAGATTTTCTCGGATTTGAAGGTATGGCTGACCAGTGTGCCTATTCTAGCTATCTCGGATGGCGAGAATAAGTTTGAGATCTGCTCGGACATTTGTGTGTGTCTGAGATAGATGAAGTGAGTCAATGATGGTCAGTGTTCCAGTTTTGATATGGATTGGTCTAGGGAACATTGAGGATCATCGAAAGGATTTGTGTTCCGAATTCTTGGATTTTGAAGCAAGAAGTTTTGGCAAGGAGTCATCGCTCCAGATTGTGTCTAGCCAGGGTGTTCAGAGATATATGGATATGAAGAGAATCTTCTAGTGGCCAAGCACGAAGTAGGATGTATCTGCTTCATCTTTGGATGTGCGATCTGTCAGCAGGTGTTGGTGATCAGTAGAAGACCGCCGGATTGTAGTAATCTTTAGAGGTTCCAAAGTGGAAGTTACAAGGGGAAGCGATTTCTTTGGATTTCTTCAATGGTTTTCCAAGGACCAAGGAGAGAATTATAGGAATATGGGTGATTTTGAATTGGCTAACCAAGAATGCCCATTTTATTCTGGTTGAGGTAATTTGTTCTGTAGCATCTTTGGCTGAATTTTCTTGAGAGTTTGTCTGACTGCTTGGTGTTTCAGTCAGCATTGTTAGCAATTGTGATCTTATCTTCTCCAGCTAGTTTTAGAAGGCTTTGTGATCAGCTTTGGGTTCGAGATTAAATTTGGGAATAACCTATCATTCCCAAACCAACGGAAAGGATGAATCAAATTTTAGAGATTTGAGAGAGCCTGTGTTTTGGATTGTTGTGGATGTTAGGAGGATCATCTGCATTTATTGGAATTCTCGTATAAGTTATCAGGCGAGTATCTGGATGCCACCCTGTGAAGTTTTGTTTAGGAGACCTTTCTGTGGAGTAGAGTTGGAAGATCATCTGGTTCTTGGTTCAGTTTTAGTCTTTGAGGTATCTGCAGTGGTGGAGCTTATCAGGAGAAGATTAGTGTTGTAGTCTTTAAGGTTGAATTGCCAATTTGGATGACTGGAATTCGCATTGTTTTTCACGTATCTCTTCTGAGGAAATACGTGAACGATCTATCTTTTGTTGTGGAGTTAGGATTTCAGAGTTTGTCTTCGGAAACTCTGAATAATTTTAAGGAGACTTATCTGGATCTATGTCCAGATAACTAGGATTGTTTGATTGAATGGATTGGTTGTTTAAATAAATTGTTTATATGGATCGTTGTTGGTTGATAATGTTGGGTTAGTAGGAATGCTTGAATGGTTAAAATGAAATAAAAGATTTTGGATTATCTTTATTTTAAATTTCGAGGACGAAATTCTTTTAAGGGGGGAGGAACGTAATATCCCAGAATTTCGGAGAATTTAAAAGGAGATAATCTCTTAATTAAAACATTTAAAATTAATAAAATTGTTATCTTCAAATATAAATAAACAAAATAAAATTTATGTGATGTTTTTAAATTTAGAAATCAATTGATTTTAAATGGAATAATTATTTAATTTGTGTTATTTTATAAATTTGATTTTTGATAAGTTTGACATTTTAAATTAATAAGTATAGTTTAAATATATGTTTATTTAAAAAAAATTAACTTTAAAATTAGAATTTAATATTTCTTAATTTAAAAGTGTGTTTGTTTAATTTAATAAAAACGTATTTGATTTGAAATTTAAGTTTAAATTGAATCTGAATTTTTAAATTTGAAATTTGAATTGGAATTTGTAATTTAAAAAGAATGTGTATCTTGAAATACATTTGTATATAAAGATTTATGAATAAAGTTTTATTTTAAAAATAAGACTTGTTTTTATATTAATTTAAAAACAAAAGAATTTTATTTATATAAATTTGGAAAATGTCTGTTTAATGGTAAATAAATACAAAAGCACTTAAATTAACATGTAAAAATGGATTAAATAATTTTATATTATTTTATTTGGAATCGAATTAGTTTATATACTATTTTCTTTTGAAAGTTTTATTTTTATAAGATAAGAAAAGGATTTATAAATTTATAAAAGCATTCATAAATTAGTAAAGTATTTACAAATTAAGAAAATTGATAATAAAGGGTTTTAAAAATCATTTTTAAATAATTTAAAATAATGAGTGACATGTGTTCATTTTTAAACATCATAGAATACATGTGTTAGGAAATTAAGCTTGGGTTATGACAAATGTAATCAAAGATACAAGTGTCTTTTTCTTCATTTTCCTTTCTTTAAATTTTTTTTAACCTTAAAATTCATTTTTATAAAATCCTATTATCTTCTTCCTTCATTTTCTTTGAATTCAAACAAGAATCCATGGCCACTCTTGTATTAAAAATTCTAAAAGTCCAATCTGAAACCTGATAAACACATGCTCAAAATTGAAGTATTTTCTTATGCAAAACAGAAACAAAAACCTGTAGTTTCTTTTTACTGATCTCCTCAAACCATTCATTTCCAAACCCTATGTTGTTTTTATCAAAACGTGAAACTATTCAAATCCTCATGTTCAAGAAAAAAGAAAAATCTATGAAACTAGAAAAATCAAATCTGTAGCAAAACTTCACCCAAATCCTCAAGTTCACCTTCAACAAAAATCTGCAGTATTTTTTTTTTCATCATGCATGTAGCAAGTTTCAACTGCATGCCTGAGATCAAACTTCAAAAATGCAACCTGCCAACCAGTTTTAAAGCTTCAATGCAATCTGGAAAACAACCCATTTTCAAAAGCTTTGAGCACCACCATGGTTCCAGTTTTAAAGAAATCAAGTATCAAAGTTTATAGCAGAGTCTAGTATCAGTAATAATTCAGAGTTTCTGGAAATTGCAACAACAATTTTCAAATTTTAAAAGGGGGATTCCATTCCAGTTCAAATTTCTGTGCAAAGTCAAAGAGAGGTGAGTAAACATCTTGTTTTTGAAAACTTAAGTAGGATAAAATTGTTTCTTAAGTGAGTGCTGAGACTATGTTATATGCATGTGTTAATAGTGTTTATAACTCTGTAAGTATGTTGTATTTATCTTCTACATGTTAGTAAATTAGTTTCCTTTGTTCAATCATGTTTAGAGAATTTTTATAAATAAACAAAAATTCAATCTTTTCATATAAAAACTTTGAAGTTTTGAATCTAAAACAAATTAGTTAAGTTTTAAACTCATCTAGCTTGTGAAAATATGTTTAAGCAAATTATGTTTGGAATTTACCTGTAAACTAAAATTTGCAGTGAAACTTATAAAATGTAAAAAAATTAAAATTTTGAATTTTATTGATTCATGTTTATGTAATGAATCATCATTCAAAATTATGATTTTTAGCAAAAAAAATCCAGATTTTTAAAATAGGATTGAGTTTGGAATTTTGTGTTTTCTGAAGAGTTGATTTTGGGTGATTTCTGGAAGACGGATCAATTTGGGGGTCGGAGTTGCTACTGAAGGTGGAGGAGGTCATGGAGCTTTAGGGAAAAATAGTAGTCGTGGCTGTAAGGGGCGGTGGCGACGGCGATGACCGAAAATTGGATTAGAACCCTAGTTTTTGTTAGGTTGGGTTTTGTTTTTTTTCGTAAGCACCGTTGCATCAGGTGGTTTGAAATTTTGCGTGGAGGTAGCATATCGGCTTGGCAAGGGATGGTCGGCACCGCCCGACTTCTGGTGACCAAAGTTAGGTGGTCGAAGGGGGTTTGTGTGAGGTCGTTTTGGGTTTGGTTCTGCAGAAATACCCAAATTCAATTTGTGGAGAGTATGTTTGATTTAGTGGTCGATTTTGGATGCCGAGGTGTCGAGAGAGTTGCTGGAGGTAGTGATGTTGGTCGGAGATGACCAACGGTGGCGTGCACGTGCACGAGATGGTGGTCCGTGTCAGCAGTTTAGACTCGTGGGAAATCTCAAAGTAGCATTCGAGTTTGGCATGGGGAAACTCGAAATGTTCTCGAGTATGTTGGGTTGGGAACCTGTAGTTTTGTTTTTGAATACTGTATTTAATCAAAGTTAAAAAAAGATGGAGGAAAGGGAATCTCGCGTTTGACCAAAGTAGAAATTGTAAAACAGTTTTAAGAAGATTTTAAAAAGGGGTTAAAACTTGTTTTTGAAATTTCAAAATTTAAATTAGTTTAAACTTTATATTAATTTCTTGATGTTTTAAAAAATGTTTTATTAAACATATTTTAAGAAGCTTTGAAGTTGTTAAATTTAAACATTGTTTAGAAATTTTAAAATGATTTTGAAATCGAGTTTTCAAAGAAATTTTAATGGTTTATATAAAGACAAGTTTTAAATTCAAAATTGAAATTTATTTAAACTATAAATTGATAAATATTTAAGTTATTTAAAGTTGTGTTTGATAACTTTAATTTATCAAGCTAAAAGATTATTTTAGCTTAAACTTAATTAATAATTTAATTAAGTAGGGATAGTTGTATAGTAATGATTGTAAATGTGTTAAGTCAATTAAAGCATTTATAAGGTAAATGTTTTATCTTAATTAAGGTTCTAATAACTTAATTTTGATTAAGTTAATTTAAAGAAACTAAGTTTAATTAATTTGTAATTATAAAGGATTGATTATGGAACTAATTAAGGAATAATAATTTACTTGATTTACAAATGGTTAAGGATTAAGGTTAACTAATTTAAGATTAATTAAATTGTTATTTAAAGATCATTAACTAGATTATTAATTAATGATTAAGGATTCATTAATCAAGTAATTAAGTGTAATTAAATTTAATTAATCAAGTGGTTAAGAAATATTAATTGAGTAATTAATAATTCTTTAATTAAGTAATAGAGATTACTTAATTAGTATTTGAGAAGTGTTTAACTTGTAATTAAATTTTATTAATTAATAATTAAGGGTTTTATTAATTAAATAATTAGAGAATAATTAATCCGTAATTAAGGATTAATTAAGAAGTTGTTAAATGGTAATTAATTGATTAATCAATGGTGATTAAGGATTAATCAAAGGATAATTAAGGATTGATTATCTGTTAATTAAGGATAGGTTAATAGTTAATTAAGGGTTAATTAAATGATCAATTAACTGGTGATTAAGGACTAAGTAATCTGTAATTAATTTCTTAATTAATAATTGATAATTAGGTTTATTAATTAAAAATTAAGAGATAATTAATTAGTTAATTAATAATTAATTAATTAATTATAAAAGTAATTATGGATTAATTTATGTGTATTAAGAGATATTGATTAATAATTAAGGTTATTAATCGATAGTTGATGGATTATTAATCAGTTGATTAAAAGTTAATTAATTGATTATGGAAGTAATTAAGGATTAATTACTTTGTACTGAAGGAAATTAATTAATAATTAAGGTTTATTAGTTGATGATTAAAGGATAATTAATCTGGGATTAGGGATTGATTAATTGATTAATTAAGTTAATCAAGGAGTGATTCATAAATTAAGGTTAGTAATTTATTAATTGTTGTATAAGCAAGATTTAGGGGTTGATTCTTAAGGAATTAATTTAAGAAATTAAATTAATTATGATATGTAATGCTTGTTCATGGATAATTGGTTGTTGAATGTCTGAATTGGATGATATCTATTGGATTGATATCTATTGATGACATGTGTTGTGACATTCTGTGATATGATATTGGTTATATCAATGATAAATGTGTGATATTTATCTATGTTAATACCGTGTGATTTCAAAGCATTGAATTGTATTGAATTGTATTGAATTGTATTGAATTGAATTGTTTAAACCTTTAAACAACTTGGCCTTTAAGACACGTTTGGTTCGATGAGACCGGGATCGGGTATCAAATTTGATTATCCGAAAACCACATCGATCCAAGTTAAACGTTAGGTCATGAATTCAAGTGAAGATCGAGATGAAGACTCGAAGTGTAAGAAGTATCTGTCGTTAAAAACTCTGAAGGTGATTCCAATAGGAGTATAACGGAGATAGTACTTTCAGGTTCGATATGGAGTTTTAGAGTGCAATGGTTATTGTCGTTAACTTTGAGGGTGATTCCAAAATGAGTGTAACGAGATAATGCCTTCGGTTTCGTTCGAACCCGGAACGAACTTGTATGGATTGAATGCTTCCAGAACATCGTCAGGTAGACGATGAGCATTCCAAGATAGATGGTTCTATAAAGGTAATCGCAACCTCAAACCTCGTCATCCAAGAATGGCTAAAATAGGGGAGGTGCAGCAAGGCTAAGTGGGTCATGCCCAAATAGGACGAGATTTACCCCGTCTAGATGTCCCTTTTTATTTTGGCTGTGTGGGGCGATTGCTAACCAGAATCGTCGGGGTAGTCTTGTTCGGAACTGTTCAGTAAGGAATTATTCCGGCTTTGTGTTGCAGAGGAGTTAGGGTGGCTCCTCGGTACGGTGATCTAGGCCATGTACTGTGACGAGCGGTACCCCAGTAGCCCTGCCATTGATGGAAACCCATTCTTCCTACGTGCCCCTACGGTTTAATTGTATTACCCACTTTTGTGGCTAGTAGTTGGAATTTAATAGATGTAACAATTTCAGCTATTTTCTATTTACTTGAAAACCCTAGAAACTATTATAATATCACTGGATTTCCTATCAAATGTTTTGGTTAGCGTAAGGTAAAAACTTACCCATGTTTATGTGTGGGGAGTCTTACGTGATACCTTTTGTTTTCAAAGGATTTTTAAAAGTTAAGCAACTTTAATCCGTTTACTCACATCAGACCTATGTCTGATCCGGAGTTTATTCTGTTTTCTTAAACTCTTGGGTACTCAAATTTTTACGAGTAGCCAAGGGATTCAGGTTTGCTTTGACGAATACTCGAGGAGTTATGGAGCAGGAGGCTTCAGCGTTTGCAATTATATGGTGTTTTCCGCTGTTCTGTATCTCTGTGATGTATGTGTTGTAATTGAGTTGTATAATAGACAGACTTTTATAACTATCTATCTTGTGTTGTTGTATCTGAGTAACTCTGAGATGTAATTGACTATGTAATAGTTATGTTATATATTTTATTTTGTTTCGTTCCGCTGTGAGATTTTGATTTTGTTGAGTTCTTTTCTTCTATCTATTCTATTTCTACCTCTTTCTTTCTTAAGAATGATACGTCTTTCTATGGAATGAAAGGCGGGTCGTTTCATTCAACGTTGATGTTAGCAGTCCCTTCTTGAAGGTCAGAAGGCTCGAGGGTTCAGATGAGCTTTCTTAATGAGAACTCGGATCGGGATTGAATTTTCCAGAATCCCCAATGATGTCATCCCCATCTTTTTCATGAACATCGGTGTGACAACCTCCGTTGCTACTTGAACCCTAATCTCTATCTTCATTATCATCATTACTATTATCGTCGTCGTCATCACCATTATCACATTATCGCCTTCTTTGATGGCGGCTTCATCTTCATCCTCTTCTTCATCAGAATCATAATCTACTTTGATAAAAGGAACTTCAAAAGATAAGATTTTGGAAGCATCAATCTCCCCTCTCTTAGGGGATTCAACTCTGTCCTCCATTTCTTCGACTTTGTCCATAAATCTATTGACAAGAGTAGTGCCGAGTAAAGGAAAACACAGATCTGGCATTTCTTAATATTATCAACATAGGCAAGCATAAGGGCGTCCTTATAAGAGTTTGCAATGATGTTGTCGAGGGAATTACTCAGAAATCATGGCACCCTTTGCTTAGCATCAAAAATAGTGTTGACAGCCAACTTTAAGGAACTTTTATTTTTCTCTAGTTTCTTCCTACGAGAGGATTGTTTGGATGCCATTTGAGCCTTCTTACCTTTAGATTTTCAAAACTATTTTCAAATCCAAATTTTCATCGGGAAAAAGTTTCTTTGCTTTCCTCTCTTCAGAATGCTTGAGTGAGAGAGGCTCCCAATCTTTCTTGTTCCTTCATAGCATTGTTTTTGTCAATAGATAAGGAGATAATCTGGATGTTAAAGGATGAGATTTCTTCTTGAAGTCTGGATGTGTTAATAGAAGATTTCGATCCATTTTCTTGAAGAAAAAACCAGCTTTTGGAATTTAAAAGGAAAAGTATAACAGAAGTTAGCATTAGAGAGAAATGATAATTAGAAGGTTATATAATATGAAACGTACCAGAAGTTGTTGCTCTATTAGAGGTCAACAGTGGCCTACCAGGTCAGAAGCAGAAGAAGGTGGGTAAATGGAAGGAAAGGAGAAAGAGTACAGGAAAGATTGAACTATTTTTTCAAAATTACTTAAAGGCGCTGGTGACGTGGGTCTAGAAGGTTCAATTCCTGCGAGAGAGTTGAAGTTCCTAATCGTTTTGCATCTACTCAATAACATGAAGAGAGCAGGAAACAACGATGCGAGAAAGAGGATCGTCCTTTGAGGAAGCTATTTTGGATCGATCGAGAGAAGCTTCATTAATAGGACTCTTTTAAGTTTTACCTACATCGACAATTTCACCCTCTTCTAGTGGCGGAGAATCTGAAACTTCAACAATCTTAGCCTTCTTGAGAAATGGACCCGCTACAGCCACCTTGCCCAATTTTCTTTTAGCGATCATCTTCGATGTAGCAATAGCCTGAGTCAAGGATGATGCACCAGATTTGGAAGTTGAGAGAACTGGATCTCTTGTGATTGATTCAACTTGAGGAACAGTTACTGAAAATTCAAGAAAAAATACAAGTCAGTGAAGAAATTTAAGAAGTTACACAACTATAATTGCAAGTACTATGTCTAAGCTTACTAGAGTGATCTAGAAAAATTGAAGAAATAGGGGAGTAGTTCTTAGGATCACCCAAAGATAAGAAGCGTTTGCTTCGAGAAGTTTGTTGACCAAAGGGAGGTTGACCAAGAGCTCTCTGATTCATGGGGAGAAGAGAATGTTTTCGAAGAATTGATGGAGTCAATAGTGTAAGCCTGTTTCCAATGCTACATGAAGTAGCAGTCAACAGCTTGAAAATTTTCTTATCTTCATCATTGAGATCTTTAGTAGAAGGACCTGACAAAAAACCATAGATTAGCAAAAGAAAGTAACTAAATAAAGATAAATCTATGATCAACTTACGAGGGGAAGAAAAGACTCCATTGATATTTGAAAAGCATTTGACAAAGAAGAATTGTGTCTCCCAGTCTCTAAACTTATTTATCCCTTCTTAGATTGCTTTTTGGAGGGGGTTAGCTGTGAAAATTTGGTTGTTCAAATTGCTGAGTTTGACCAGTAAAACTAGATAGTTGAGAACTTTAGCATTTAATGACAAAATGCCTAACTCTAGAGTCATATGTTCCAAAGAGAGGTGTTTGTATACACTTGGAGATAACTGGATAGGTGCAATGCCAAGGTGAGTCAAGAACTAGGATAAAACATCTAAGAAGGCAGGAAGCCACCGTGCCAAATATGAATGGCAATTGTTAACCCACCTTTTGGCAATGCCATATACAGCCTGATTTAACTCAATGGACTGCACGATTATCGAGGCTAAAATGTTACGGGTTTGGTTTGAATAGGTGGATGGATATCAATTACGGATAATAATTATGAATGTGAAGTCAGGGTTCTACACAGTCCATGGATAAACGATGTCGGATACTTGGAATATGTATTTCAGCAAATGTCTATTTGGCCTATGGCTTGCTTGGGATCAGCATTGGTTTCACTTTTGGTCGACATGACTTCACTTGGGGTCGGCATTGGCTCCACTTTGGGTCGGCATGAATTCACTTGGGGTCAGCATTGGTATTGCTTCGGGTTCTACTTCGGGTCAACATGGGCTTGACTTCAGGCTTCACTTTGGATCAGCATTGCTTCGCTTGGGGTCGGCATACATTTCACTTCTGGTCAGCCTATGACTTGTTTAGGGTCGGCATTGGCACTACCCCGGGTCGGCAAAGAAGGAATCAACTCCAGGTCAACATGTGAATCTACTTCGGGTCATCATAGGAATTATCTCGGGTCAGCATAGGATTTGCTTGGGGTCAGCATACAAATTACTTTAGGTTGGCATAGATGGATGAGTTGGGATTAATGGTCGCTATGGTGGGCCCATGTAGGAAAGGAGGCTCTGTAGCCAGCATTTGGCCTATAAATACAGCAGGTGTGGCTTCGAAAAGGGGATCTTGATTTTGTTTCTCTTCATCTTCCACCTAGAGGCTACTCTGCCATTTTTGTTTTAGAAATTCTGAGTTGTAACTGCAATCACAGCATAATAAAAAGGATTTTTCTAGAATGGACGTAGAACGGAGTTAGCCAAACCACTATAAATCTTGTCTTTTTACTACTTTTATTTTAATTTAGGTTATAATTTATATTATTTCTCCATTTATACTCTATTTGTGATCTGTGACTGGATATTGGTGCTTTCATTTATAATTGGTTGTTAGTGGCCAATTTGACGCCAACATTTTGGTGCTTTCATTGAGAAAGCTAGAAATCAAGGATTTGGAAGTTTGGATCTTGGATTTGAAAGCTTAGGAACTCGGATTTAGAAAGCTGTGGCTAGGAAATTGACAAGGAGATAGAGGACAATGAGGAGCCATCATAAAGGAAGTCAAGAGGCTTCCTCAGGAGCTATAAACCTCAATCTTCATCACCAGAGATGAGATGGAAATGATGATCGATCCTATGTAGGAAAGGATGCTCAAAAGACAGGAGGATGTGATATAGAACTTATTCTGAAAGATTGGACAAGCTGGAATGCGAAATCAAGGGAATAGAGCTGTAAGGAATACTAGAAATGTGGATCATGGAGTCGGAGAAGTAGGAACACAGGAAGTCGCAAACAGGATGTGGGATAGAGCGGAACCACCGGGAGCTGCAACTGATCGTTCCACACTCCGAGGCATGCCCCCCAGATTATATAGGCTCGATACCCGGAAGGATATCAGGCAATGCTATGCAGTTCGGCATTGATCGGGATATGGATGCTAGTCCAAAAGGGCAGGTTTCAAGATTCTCTCATGGACTCGGGGGGACAAGTTGGAGAAAACAGACAAAGACTACCACTTGATGACAACGACAAGTTAGAAGACATATTCAGACGGTCGTGCGAGGAGGATTTGTGAATAGAGATTGAGAGGATGTGAATGGGAGCCGCTTTGCCCCTACGATTATGCAAGCTAGGAATTCACCGAAATTCAAACTACCAATGCTGGAGACATATGACGGGAAGACAGATACCGTTGTTCACCTGATAAGGTATATGAGGCACATAGAAGTACTGAGGCATCGGAGGATGTCATGGCACGATGCTTCCCTTTGTATTCGACTGATATAGCGGCAATATCTTTCAGACAATTGGAAAGCGGCTCTATTGGCACGTGGACGGAATTGATCAAATGGTTTATAAGGAAATTTCGGGTCCACATCGAGAGACCCAAGAGTGTGGTGACTTTAACATCGATGAAGTAGTGGAAAGGAGAATCACTCATGGATTTCTTAACCAGGTTTAATGCGGTAGTGCCTTCTGTGGATCAATCTGATCCATCGATGGTTCTGATAGCAATAGTTTCAGGGATTGCGGATAATTCAGAATTCAAGATATCGTTGGAATGGGATCCAGCGATGGATCTTGATGAATTTTACCACGAAGTAGAAAGGTTTCTACGACAGGAAGATGTGAAGGCTGATAGAAAGGGGAGAGAGGAGGCTAAAGTTTATGCGATAAGAGGTGGACCGCTAAGGAAAATTCAAACAAGAACGATAAAGGCAAATGAAAAATGAATGACGATAGCAATATCTCCAAAAAGAAATGCAGAGAACCGAAATTCTCTTCTTACGAGGATCTAACTGAAACTCTGGAAAGGATCTACTTGGATATTAGAGGGCACCTCCAGTATCGAAAGCCAACAAAAATGGAACCCTCCGAATATGAGCGGGCATCAAGAAAGTATTGCCTATTTCATGAGCTGGATGGGCACAACATGAATGACTGTAGACATTTGAAGCATATCATTGGGAAGCATGTGAGGAATGGTCATTTGAAACAATACATAAGGAATCCAATTGTAGCAGTGGAACAGCAGTAGCCACCGCCCACCTCAAATGAAGATGGCATTGGATCAAGGCATCATCATTAACTTATTATTAGCTGATTGGATTTATGGCATGGAATAAGTAATAAACCCCCAAGTAATGCAGCTAAGTCACTTATATGTGTATGGGATCGAGGACGTTCCCTATGCATGCTTGGAGACGACGATGAACTGCGGTGCTTGGGTTTATGAAATCTTGTTTTTTTCATTTTCTGCAAACTCTGGTTTCTTTTTTGGCACTATGGCTATTTAGTTTTCTTGGTTGTACAAAGTTTTATTTTGGATTTCATCAATCAAACTCTAGAATGATTAGATTTGGATTGACGTAAAAAATAACATAGGTCACGGTTATGGCCCCGATCGGAGAGACGGGGCAATAACCACGAGTTATGATTTCTTTCGCTGGAGAGCAATAGGATGGACTTGAACACAGATTAAGTCCTAGATTGGGGATCGAGGCCAGATTAGGATACCCTATAGATTAGCTCCTCGACTGAGGATCGTGGTTGGAGTAAGACACCCCATGGATTAAAACCTTGTTTAGGGATCGAGGCCGAAGTAGGATACCCCACGGATTAAGTCCTTGAACTGAGAGTCGAGGCCGAAGAAGGATATTCATGGATTAAATCCTTGACTGCAAGAGTCGAGGCCAAAGAAGGAAAACCATGGATAAGCCCTCGACCGGAGAGTCGAGATTGGAGCAAGACCTAAAGAGGTCCACGGATTTGAATTTGGACCCGGAGAGGTCCCGAATTTGGATATGGACGCGGAGAGGTCTCAGTTTTGAATATAGCACCCGAATAGGTCTCGGCTTTGGATTTGGACCCGGCGCGGTCTCGGATTTGGATATGGACCAAACGAGGTCCTGGATTTGGATATGAACCCAACGAGGTCCCAGGTTGGATTACAGGAGCCGGAGAGGCCATGGACTTAGATAAAATGATCTGAAGAGATAGTGGATTCGGTTAATGGTTTGGAATTGGATGTCGACTCAAAACCTTCATTGGTTTTGCTAAAGATCAAGAGAGAACAAGGAATTGGATTGGCAATGGATTGGACTCAAGGTTAGATGAAGTGGCGATCAATAGATTATGGACTTCGGATTTTGGACTTATGGAAATTCAAAACACGCCTCCCAATAGCAAGGCATATTTTGGGGGCAAGTGTTAACCGCTCTTTTGGCAAGATCGAATACAACCAGATTTAACGCAATGCACTGCATGGTTATTGAGGCTGGAAAATTATGGGTTTGGTTCGAATAGGTGGATGGATGATCAATTGCGGATAATATATATGAATATGAAGCAAAGATTCAGCACAGTCAATGGATAAACGATGCTGGTTACTTCGAATATGGATTTCGGCAAAGGTCTGGTCGGCCTATGACTTGCTTGGGGTCGTCATTGGTTTCACTTTGGGTCGGCATGACTTCGTTTGGGGTCGGAACTGGCTCTACTTTGGATCGGAATGACTTCACTAGGGGTTGGCATTGGTTTTGCTTCGGGTTCAGCTTGGGGTC
This sequence comes from Allium cepa, assembly GCA_030765085.1. Classification (NCBI taxonomy): domain Eukaryota; kingdom Viridiplantae; phylum Streptophyta; class Magnoliopsida; order Asparagales; family Amaryllidaceae; genus Allium; species Allium cepa. The sequence goes on along the minus strand of CM060937.1, from coordinate 690,536,539 downwards.
AACATTGGTATTTTTTGGGTCCTACATCGGGTCGGCACAGGCTTGACTTTAGGCTTCACTTTGGATTGGCATTGCTTCGCTTGGGGTCGGCATGCATTTCAATTTAGTTCGGCCTATGACTTGCTTAGGGTCAACATTGGTACTACTCTAGATCGGCATATGAATCTACTTCGGGTCATCATAGGAATTACTTCTGGTCAGCATAGGGTTTGCTTAGGGTTAACATATAAACTACTTCAGGTCAACTGGACGAGTTGGGCTCGATGGTCGCTATGGTAGGCCCATATAGGTGAAGAGACCATGTAGCCGAAGTTTCACCCATAAATACAGCAACTGTGGCTTCGAAAAGGGGATCTTGATTATGTTTCTCTTCATCTTCCACCTAGAGGCTATTCTGCCATTTTTGTTTCAGAAATTCCGAATTGTAACTATAATCAAATTGCAGTATGATAAAAAGGATTTTTCTGGAGTGGACATCGGTCGGAGTTATCCGAACCATTACAAAGCTTTCCTTTTTTATTGCTTTCATTTTAATTTTGGTTATTTTTCATATTATGTTCTCTATATACTCTATCTATGGATTATCACTAGATATTAGTACTTTCACTTATAGGGGTTGGTGGTCAATTTTGACGCCAACAGCATCGTAAGAGAAATAACCTTCGGGAGGATTTTGAATGGTATCGCTATCACTTGGGGAATTGCTTCCACCACAATGATGCCAAAGTCGTTTAGAATAGTGTCAACCTCATCTAGGGAAGATATTAGGGAATGTTTGGAAAAAACTTCGACCTTATTCAGAGAAGATTCTACCACTACTACTATATCTTTTTCTGGTTTCTGGGAGACCTTTTTCACACCCATGATCATGTCCTTTGAAATCATTTCAGTAAGAAGTTTTAATTTGTTCTACTATTGACAATTTTCAAGGATGCCGAAAACCTATTACAATAGTTCAAATATCAACCAAAATATGTAATTTCATATCCCTTAATGAATGTTAAAGTCAATTTAGGATATTAAATTCGTTGAGCTTTAATAGTGTCGAAGAGGAAAATGGAATGGGAACACCCACAAACACCCTTTGACAATGTCAAAATCCCATGGAAGATTTTACAATTAAAAAGAATAGTTAAAGTCTACACAACCAGTTTGAATATAAATATACGCTGAAGACATTCCGCAAACAAGACTAATAAACCATTCGACAATATCGAAACCTTATGAATTTTGTTTTGCTCAAAGATTATGAATGTTTTCGATACCTTATATACTAATTAAGTCGAAAGATTTGGGTTTAAGTAATATCAATACAAATGAAAGGGCTTTGGTATATTTCGACTGTGTTTGTATAAAATGATGGTCAAATATCTGTTAACTACAATGAGCTACGAGTAAGTCCAAAAGGGGTATACGATTTTGAAAGCATATCAAACTAAACTTGATTCAATATAGTAGGTTTCAAGGTCAAAAGGTGGTACGATTTTCAACTTAAAAAATATACTTTCCTCAATCTAGTTCATGGTGATAAAAATGAATTGCTATCTCCCAAGATCTTCTAAAATGAATTAAAATTAGACATGAATCCAACGACAGATTAAATTCACTTTTATATACATTAGGTTTCGAATCCTTTAAAATGAAATTTGGGCTTCCGAAAGTATGATTATGTGACACATTAAGGCACTTCATTGAAAGGTATCAGAAGAGTGTCGAAATAGACTCTTGATTTCGAAGAAGCATGCTCCTTATCGACTATGTCAACTCTTTTAAAATGGTTCGCGTAAACATGAAATGACCTCCTTTCGACCCCTTCGAAAGAGGTCAAAATAGTAAAGTAAAACTAGCCACCTTAACCACTTTCGAAAAGGTCGGAAAAAGGGGTTGAAAAGTCAAATTAAACTTAGTCTTCCCTTTGAAACCACGGGAAAAGTGTCTTCTTCCCTAATTCAATTTTACCCTAATACTTCAAAAGGTTAACAACTCAATTGACTCAAGTGCGAATTTACGTCTAACAACAATAAACGCCGCAAATTCAAGCTAAAAAAAATCTAAATTAAGTGCAATAAAATTTGAGCATGGGTTCATATGCAGTAATAATGAACAATCCCCAAATCTAATTGAATTTGAATTCTAACTCAAAATTAACATCATAAATCAAATCCAAGGATAATTTCATATGAATAAAAACTCAAATCGTCTTATTGAACTCAAAACAGTAATACAGGTTTAGACCTAAAACTTTATAATTGAAATCAAATATGATAAATTAATTTTGGGGATAAAACAACAAGCACATACCTTAGATCTGAAATTGTGCTGAACAAAAACAAGTATGTAAAAGGAGGCTGTAATTTTAATTTTCACTTTGAGCTTTCAATGGCAGGTAAATGAAAGGTGAAGAAGAAAGCACAATTCAAAAAAGCAACAAGTGCAAAGAAAGCCGCCTAACCAAATTTATAAAAGAATGGTTAAGATTTATCTAGGAAATCAAAAGGTGGGAAACTGTGTGAGTTTCGAAATGGTTGACTTGGAAAGTCAAGAGCATCCCTTCGTGGGGGAGGCAAGTGCTATCGCTAATTCTCACTTCAACTTTGTCGAAGCCAAGAAGAGTAGAAGTTACAAAAGATGATAGCATCAACAAAGCCTTTCGAAGGATTCGGGTTGGTACAATAAAGATTAAGTGTGTTATAAGCTTTCATAGAGGTCAAGAGGGATGGAAGAACCTTTCTCTTTTAGCACTTTCTTTAGAAATAAATGATTCTGCCTGCGTGAAGTCTTTTCGGCTAAGTTGAGGAACACCCTTTGAAAGCAAAAAATTACAGCCACTCACATGCACGCCAAACCTTTCGAAACTGAAGGTTTCGCCTTCCTTCACATTCCACGAAAAGATGTTTTGTTATAGCAACCCCTTCGAAAGTATAACTAAGACTTTCGAACTGGTCGAAACCTTTTGCTACTAAGAAAGAAAAGCTTGATAAAGTTCAATATAGCAATCTCATATGCTAGAATAAGGGGTTCTGCATCAATCAGCAAGTATATCTTAGAAAGTTACATTTCGCTTTAAAACCTTAAGCATGTCAATACCTTCGAAACCCCAAAGATCTACCTATTGAAAAGCCGAAAGCTCACGCCTTTTCTTTCTTGCAACAGCGTAGCAACACAAGCTAGAGAAGCATACCTACCCCTTTCGATGGAGTTGAAAGCACTCAAGTCCATTTGAAAGCAATGTGGAATGATGCCTTAATGTGAACGACAACTGAAGGTCTCTAGGGTGGCCTCTTGACCAAGTCAAAAGGACCGATTCGAAAGGTGCCAACCCACACCTATAAATAAGACCCTTGGGTATTTTTTAGGGGATCTGAATTGATTCTCTTCATTCTTATACTTTCTTAAATTTGTAAACTATAATTTTGAAATTAAATTAGGGACTTGATTAATTTTTATAGCATTAGCTTAATGAAAGCAAGATTATGATATATTTGGATATGTAGGTGATTTAATACTTATATTGGATTTAGTTTATGGTATGCTTATGTCAACTTGAGTGAGTCGAAACCCTTAGCTCTACCAATATCCTTTCAAACTCAGCTCCAAACCTCAAGTAATTGAAAGGCTACCTTTTGAGTAACTCGGAACCTTTAGCTCGGCCAATAACTTTGGATCTATAGGTCCTAATTCAAGCCATCGAAAGGCAAGTTTTCAATGAAATAGTAACCCTTCCATCTAATTCATGTTCTAAGGACCAACCCTTGAGTTTTCTCAACTATTTCGAAAGGAGGTTTTGAAAGGATAACAAAACTAGTTAAATTTGTTTGAATGGCATGATAGGAAGGGATACAGGTGCTTCGATTGAGTCAAAAGTTCGAATAAGGAGGAATATTAACTTAATCAATTGAAAAAGTATAATAAAGAAAATTAGGTCTTACGACTGAGTCGAAAAGTTGAATAAGAAGAAGTTTTAAATGAAACAACTTATTTCTAAAGGTGGTTTTAAGGAAGAAATAAGGTTTTAACTAACTCTATCTGATTAAAAAGGAGTTTCAAAGTAAACATCTACAATTTAGATTCCATTTTAGGGTATTGACAAGTTTTCTTGTTAACAACTGTCACTAATAAGTGATATGGGAAAATTCCCTCGAGGGTCAGTGACAAACATCCCTATATTCCATCTTCCAAATCATTTCCCTCTCTTCACTCCAAACGGGTAAATTGGTTCGAAGTGGTTTTTAGATAAGAATTACTCAAATCCGACCACAGTTCCTTCGAAACAGTCGTCGATGAAAGAAATGTTAAATGAATAGAAAATTATTCTTTTGATTTATTACTTTCCTTTTTGTCGAAAATATCTTTAGGAGATATATTTCTTTAAGATATTTCTTTTTGGTATGTATTGAATCAATAAAACTCTCTTTAAAAAATTATTTATTTAGATCTTAATAAAGATTTCTTAATTCAAATCAAAATTTTGATTGAGTTAAAACCATGTTATCTAGGACGTTAAACCAAAAGCAGTAAATATTAAGTGAGTAGAATCTATTAAAATCATCTAATTCTACTCGATATCGATTCTCATATTCAACTAAGTACTATGGGCGGAATAACCGCAAAATCACCTTTTAAATTCCAGAAATATTACAAGTTCCCTCTTCATAATTTAATGCTAAGTATAAGAATATTATCCCCATACAATCCAAGTTATTTATATCTAGAAAAGTGTATCTTTTGTACATCAGGAAATTTTGATCCGAGTAAACAAAATTTACTAACTCTGCCGTCGGGCATGTCTGGATAGGCAGGGAGGGAGAAAAAATGGTTTCACAAACTCAAGCTTAGAGACTACCCCTCTATCATCCATAAGATGGTCAATTTATTTGATCGAATCTAAATCATTTAACAGACTTAATTAACTTTTAATTATTTATTAACCACTCTGAAATAATTTATAAATCCTTCAAGTCATCTTTAAAACAGTTTATTATTCATTTTAAAACTTTACAAAAGATTTTGTAAAAGAATTATTGCATTTATAACTATATTTCAAAAATTATAGAGAAATGCTGTGAAAGTGTTGCGAAGGTGCTTTTTTAGTTGTACTGATTAAAATGACTTTTCTATCATTAGGAATTTCACTTCTATAACTCTTATTTTATATTTTTAACTAAATTTTTAAATATCATTTTTAAAGAAATCCTTCTAATGATTTCGAACTACAAAATCACAACTATTCCGACAACTTGTTTTATTTATATCTCAAAAATCTACCCAATTAAAATATTGATTTTCTTTACTCATTTGAAAGCAATGGATATAATAGTTTGATAAATTATTATCCCGAAGAATTCCAAGCTATATTCCATTCTATATATTCCTTTAACTTTAACGGCGCGAAATCGTGAACCATTGGTACGTGACATGTCTATTTATGAATCAATTTTCAGTATTCATTTAAACTTCAAAAGAATTTAAAATATTTATAAATCATTTCTAAAGCATATTGAACAATTTTTAAGAGGTTTAACGTTCCATATACATCATTTCATCCAAGAAAGGAAAGAGATTTTCATTGTGCTTATCGATGTATTAACGTAACTTGTATATATGTTGACAACCATATTAAGCATCCATATTATCATATTTAAACATGATAAACAACCATTTAACCATATCTAAACATATATGTCATTCAATAATTTATATAACTATAATTTAGGAGTTTTCTCACTTTTAGTTATATGTTCCTAACTACCTTTTTCAAACATTCGTCAACCAAACATTCAAACATCATTAGCATCAAAATAGTTATGTTAAACATTTATAACTACTTATAGTTTAAAGTTAGGGTTCACACCATTATTACTTTCTAACTTCGCTAAACGGACTACAACTCTGATATGATTGCTTAAAAGCTTTCGGAATTTATCCTTAAACCCTTGGGAAGGCTTTTCCAAGACTTGAAGTGGCTATCCAAAAGTATGGAAGAGAAGTTTTAGAGCTTCGACCTTGAATTCACTAAACTAGACCCAAAAATAAATCATCATCTCTCTGATTTTTGACCCAAAAATAAATCATCATCTCTCTAATTTTTTGGCCTCTTACTCTCAAATTTTGATAAAGTTAACTGGAAATTTGGTGCAATTTCTTTTCTCTTGAATTTGAAAAAAGAAACCGTTAGCCAAATTATGGTCAACACCCCAAAGAATCCAAGTTGATGGACTTAAGATGAAATGATTATTTGTAGAGCCTTTAGGGAGGATAATAGAGCCCTCGGAAATGGGAATAAGAATCTAGATTCTGTACAATATGGCCTACTCGAAACGTCAAAATGTTGAAATGTCAGGTTTCGACCATGTCGATAGGATCTGAGGAAGGGAAAATGAATAATTCTTATCGCAAAAACTTATTAAGGAGGGGTTTCAACCCTGCCGGAAGGTAGAGGAGTCTGATTCCATGTAGGAATTCTTAACCAAAAAAAAGATTTCGATCCTGTCGAAAAGTTGGCAGAATGAAGGTCTCGAACCAAATGGTAGGTTTAATTCAGTAGATCGCAGATGATTTGGCTTTGTCAAAAGACTAAGAAAAGGTAGGTCTAAATCTAATAGTGTAATCTTAATATTATCTATGGGGTTTTGACCCCGTCGAAAGGTTTAGGAGTAAGGATTACATTCCAAATAATACCTCTCGAGATAAGATGAAGATTTCGATTTCGTAGTTTGGATCTTAAATGAATTCCTTGTCGGAAGGTATTTCCATAGATTATATCTTAAAATAGTCCCTATTTGAAAGGGTTTCGAAGGGGGACTAAATCCAGTGGAAAGATACTTTTGTACCTTTCGAACCAATAAAATGTAAAAAGAGGATCGATATTTGATTATATCAACATAAAATACGTAAAAGACATGAAAACATTGATCTCAATCATGAAATTCTTTATTATAAACTGAAGTATACATAGTAACACTTGTTGGAAAAAGCCCCAAATCTATCTAGAAGTTAGGGTTACAAACTTTCAAAACAGTAGTGATTTTGAAAACCAAAATTCCGATCCTAAAATATGGACCCCTTGGGTCTTACTTCACCTTCCATGGGGGTCATTCCAGTCGTATCAGAAGGTAGGTCTCGCTTGCATCCTTCCGGCCTTATGCGAATGGGTTGCCTTTTGGCTTTGTCAAAAGATTGGCTTATAGCTCTCAGAACATATCTGGATGTCATAGTCTCCATAGAAAGGTAAGAATACGGCACTCGTAACTTCGATCCATTGCTTCTTTAGTATAGAAAGAAAGCTGGTTTGAAGCGGAAGGGTACCTTTCGACTCCGTTGAATGGATCTTTCTGAACGTAAGTGGTGCTCCAAAAGTGCTTGACTGGCGTTGCCTTGCATTTAATGATCTTCTATTACGGGCATCCTTTCAATCCCATCAAAAAGTTCCTTTGAATGAGGTAGCAATTGGAATTTACGGAAGGTAATATTTGTACATGATGCTAACGTCTCTTATGGAAGTCCTTTGAATGAAGTAGCCGAAAGAATTTACGGAAGGTAATATTTGTACTTGACCTTTCCAGAAGCATCCTTTGGCTCTTTCGAAAGGTCTTTCAGCGATCTCTATTCTTCATCCAAACCTAGTTTCGGCGCTAAATTTTGGTGCTAACATTTACCCCCTCTCCCTCATTCGAAGGGATGCCCTTGACTTTTCAAGTCACCTTTGTCGAAAGCTGTAAAATTTTCCGTCTCTTATCCTTCACACGTCAATCTGGGATGTCTATTTAAGTCCAATCCAATGGTTGAGAATTTGGGTGATTTTTCTTATATAGTATTTTACTTCTCTTTCCTCTTCTTCTTCCTACAAAAAAATTATCGAGTACAAGTAAAAGAATTCTCTCAAACTTCTTGAACTTTATTCTAAAACAACAAGTTAAATTATCAAATTCGATTTAAAATTTAGATTAACCTCCTTTCTTACTTGTTCCTTATGAAAGATTTGAAAACTATATTTATTATTGGATTCAGGTTTGGTTAGACCAGATAGGGTAGCCCAAAACCACTAGTGTACAATTTTGGTAACTCAAAATGACTTTTATACCCCTACAAAAAAGACTAGGGCGGTAATGATCGATTTGCCCGCTCTATACCTTTCGATGGCGTCGGAAGGTTTTATGACGCCAATTATTTCTTGTTATCGAAAGATTAGATAATTTAATGGCCCACCTTTCGGCAATGAGCTTTCAAAAAGGTTGTAGGTTTTAACCCTAGAGTTGCTTCCGCCCATCTTTATCGAAACGTTTCAAGTATGCACGAGTTAAACTAGAAACTTTTCAACTTCGGTGGGTATGACATATTTTAATAACTTTGACCAGATCTTTTGACAACATCAACAATACCAACATTTTCTAACTTAGGAATTTTTGAGGTTTTTGGTCGACTATGTCGAAAGGTTATGCTACTTATCTTCATGTTACACTTGGAATAGGTCTAGGTTTCCATAGAGATTCGACAAGGTTGAAGGGGCTTTTCCTATAAACTATGCGACTTTGTCGAAAGCCTTCTCTATGAACCTTTCGACTTTGCTAGAAGCTTAGGCTATCAAGTTTTTAACTTAACCATTTGTATTATCATTTTTTAAAAAACTTTGTGTGTGTTTTTTAACTCAGGCTTTTAAAGGAAACTTGTTTGCTAATTTATTAGGCAGGATCAACAAGTTTAAGGATTGGTGAGACCAATTTTTTCTTTAAAGCCAGTGACCCAAACCTTCTGATTTTCTCCTACATGACAAAACATCATTTGGCGAAACATTAATCAATTAAGCACATTAATAGTTACACAACATCATTCCGGAAATTTAACTAGACTAGAATTTCGAAACACTAACTTATATATTGTCATGTGTTGCATCCTTCAAGATTTAATCCCTTGGAATTACTATCAGTAATCAGATAACATATACATGTTCAAAAAGATGTCACTATTTCAGAACTAAACATCAAGGATGGTTAGAAAAAAGATAAGATAACCCATTGGGATAGGAGGTAGGTCCGGAGCTAAGTCGACTAAGTTGATGATGGTAGGTTCAACCCATATTGGCTAATAGGAAGAATACATTACCAGCGTGGGGTTTACATCAAACCAGAAAGTGGCAGTAATTAAGTCATAAAACATGAACCATATAGCCATTGAGTGGTGATTGAAGAAATTAGGTTACTAATGAATTGCATTGCTGGATGACACTTTGCACTTTCTCCGCCTCTTGAGATTGATTTAGTAGTCCCATTGCGTAACAGCAGCAGCAGCATGGCGCCTCTGCGTTAACAAAGTTAGGATGAATTTGATGAATGTTACAGGCCACCATTAGTGCTCTTCTTGTTGTGGAGATGAATGATTTAATATTATTAGTATTATTATTATTATAAAGAAGGAGAGAAGACGAACGGGTTTAGATTGATATTTTGGTGGGAAAATTCAGGCATTCTCTTTCATATATGTTGAAAATGTAATGGAGCCGTTTTTTCATTTAGTGTGATTACGATCTTCGTTTGATTTAAAAAAAAAATAGAAAATATCTAGCGAATTCTCGCATAAGACAAGCTTTCTATATGAACTGCTTCAAAAATCCATGGATCATCTCGAAACCCTTAAATTGTTAACAAGCTCCGTGCTAGTATCTTTTAAATATCATAGGGATGCTCCTTTACTAAAGAAAGTGCATCATCTATACGACGCCCTCTCGAAGGAAAATAGAGAGTAAACGACCTTGTTCTTGATGATAGTGGAAGAGAGAGATATTTCAACTAATTTTTGAATAAAGTATATTGCAAACACTTAATCATAGTTTTTTTTGTATTTTGGTGAATTCAGTGGAGGTCTACTTAGACATTTTCATAGAAGATACTTAGATGAATTCAAATTTGATCCACATCCTGGAGCATGCTGGAATTTACCTCGGGTCAATTCGATTCCTCAAGATCTTCTCGTATTATTAGGATAAATTTGTTTCTAAATTATTTTCTAAGTCTATTTTGTATGAACTATATGAGTGATTGTAAATATGTAACAGATAGTCGGTTCAAGAATGCATGTTTTGTTAAGCTTTCTAGGCTTAGCTTATTTTTGCTGCTATTTCAGAATATCAGTTCTTTAGGTTGTGTCGTCCTAAGAGACCACCTAAGTCAATATGTTAACCTAAGAAGATTTTACTCTAAAAACGTGTCACTCTTAAAGATATCGAAGTTAGCGGGATAGCTCCGTCTTCGGGATTTGCAAAAGTTATATTTGGAACATCGTCTCCTCTTCGACTTTCTTAGTGAAAACAAGGAAACCTTCCTTTTGAATCAACAGTCATGCTTTCTGCTAATAATCTAGAAAAGTTAGGAATGTTGCCTCTCAACTTTAGATGTAATAAAAGTGTTTTTTGTTCCTTTTAACTTTGTGGCTACTTGAGTTGTAATCCATTATTATAGTAATAAAGATATCTTCTAACTCAATTTTGATTTCATTTCACTTATTTTGATTTAAATAGGAGCCAGACTCCGCTATGATTTATCGCTCTCAAAATTTACGTTCTTATGTTGACGCCATCAGAGATAGATTACTAAGCAAAAGTGGTGAGATCATGGCCAATGATGAAGTCCATTTCGAGCATTTCGGTGTTAACACCAAAGCGATAAAGTGGCATAAAAGAAATCTCACCCAAAAGATCATAGCCGGCAATCATAAGAATCACATTGATTATCTTGAGACTGAGATTAACAAAAAAGATTAAGTGATTATTATACATAAGCGATAAGTGAAGTCGAATCCTACAATCGACTTTTATGAGAAGATGTTCGAACTCATCCAATGGATAAGTGATTTAGAGAGAGATTGTCAAGCTTAATGTGCCTCTTTCCTCCAACTCTCTTTGCAAGATTTGAGAAGTTGTATCAAAAATTGTATCAAAACAGAACAGACTTTTAATATGAAAATTTATGAGGGATTGTATTTTGTTAATGTTAGCAAGTGATGATGAGAAATACACTATAACATTTATTCTTATTGTTGAAATAAAGAAATTTGATTTTCTGTTTTGTTTTTTTATATAAGAGACTCAAGCAAGATTGGTTTTACTTTCCAAAGCCCCTGCTTTGAGATTTGTAAAGATAAAGGATGGTTAATAGCGTAGTTTGAACGGGGTCAACCTAAGAAGAATTCTTTTATTTATAAGATTTTTGATAATCCTATTGCAAAGAGAGAAATAGAAAGTATATTTTTCCAATGTCATATTGTTCAAGAATTCTCCAAAGAAATTGGGAATTTAAAGTTAAAACTTAAGGAAAGATACAGAGATATTAAAGTCCAACAGCATTCCGTTGGTGGAGATACAAGTATCACTCTTGACTTTGAGATGACCAAGCTTTATGATAGAATTGATGGCTTGGAAGTAAACTAAAAGATAGCCAGGCATCATGTAAATCTTTGGAATTTATACTCAGGAACCCAGCTTCTGGTACTGACCCTACAATATCTATGGATTTGCAAAAGCACTTAATTGGACCATAATAATCTCAGCATATACAACATATCTTTCCACACCTTAGTAATATTATTAGTATAATGCAATGTATCATTTATAATGTTGTAAATACTACCTGTTTTGTCATTTTTTCCACCTTATTTGTCTTTTCATTTAAATGTGTCTCCCAAAGGCTTATACACTTCTCGAGCTTTCCATCTTAGCTCACGACACTTTTCTTGATTAAGTAAATCTGCAAATCTTCCTTATATCTGTAAATCTTTGAAGGACTTATAGTCCAAACAACAGTTACGAATTTAAGGTTATGATATTAACCCAAAAAGATAGTGTAAAATGTTTATCGGTTATCAACTACAAATATCGAAAACCTACATATTTCAATCTATGGCCCGTATTTGGGATATTTCAATACTACCCATAATCATCTTTCAAACATATTAAGGATTATAAAGTTCATTACTCACCTAAATTCTAGGGTTAATGATGAAGTTTTATGAGGTGTCATCGGACCCAAATTCGGGTATTAGTGGATGGAAGATAAGTTGAAAGTCACCTTTTGAAATCCTCTGATAATAAGTGTTAGAAGGTTAGAGTGCCGGTTTTAATAAAAGAATATCAGAATACCCCTCTTGATAATAAGTAATAGAGGCCCAAAGTACCAACTCCGGTAATTGGTAATATAATGTCGGAAATTCGTATCTGCTATTAGAATATCAGGATTCTCAATTTGAAATTAATAGTAGAAACCAAGAAAATCATATTTGGTAATTAAGTAATAGAACTCCAGAATACCTGATCTGGTATTAATAATAAATAGAAGACTGGGAATCTAGTCTAGTAGTAAGTATCAAACGACTAGAAATTCAATTTGGCAATAAGTATCGAAAGACCAGACATTCGATCTGGCAATAAGTAATAGAAGACCAGAGAATCAATCTGGCAACAAGTAATAGAAGAACATAAAACCAATCTAGCAACAAATAATAGAAGATCAAAAAATAAAACCGGAAATAAGTAATAGAAGACTAGAAACCACTTCTGGTAATAAGCAATAGAAGTCCAGAATATCATTTCTGGAAGATGTCCATGAGGAGAAGTCAGTGAATTCTTTTTTATTTTCTTGTCGAACTCGCCATCATCAGGCTTTGATGATATTCTGCATGCTTTTTCTTTCTCAAGCCTGAGTTAATTTATTCATTTGTTTTAACCTATTTCAGGCTACTACTCTTTTGCCCAATTCTCATGCTTATTTTAAGCAATTCTCGATTTTGGCTGTTGTCATTTTAGATGTTTCCAATTTCTTATGGTTTTCCATTTTAGGCGGTGTCGATTTCTAACGGTGCCCATTTCAGGCAGGGACTTTTCTTAGTCCATCGGACATTTCATCCAGGTTTCTTATATGCTCGGCTAGCTTATTCTCAAGCAGGGCCCAAACACTTACCCGACCTCCCTCCAGGAGTAACCATAACTTGGGCATAGCGTGACGTGGCTAAGGGCTTGTTTATACCTTTGCCAGACCATAGCATGGCGAGACCAAGGGATTACCCGTCCTCCCTCCAGGAGGAGCCTTATCCTAACCATCGCGTGATGCGGATAAGCACTTGTATAGCTTCAACCTCGCCATTTCTAACTTTGGTGCAGCCAAAGGATTACGCCCTCCCCCTAGAAGGTGCCTTGACTTGGCCACCTTTGAGAAACCAAGGGCTTTCTACCATTATTGGTACCTTACCATTTTAGGTAGTCCAAGTTTAAGGAGAATTTTACTCCCGACCATGTACACTTCTCTTTGAGAATAGAATTATTATTCCATAACTTGTTCAATCCTTTACAAACTGTTTATGTTTTTCTTGTCTTAGAAAGTGTAGGTCCATCATTTCAAGTACCTTGCATTGATTTGTATCATGTCAGATTATCAGATTAAAGTTGCAATATAATCCCTTAAGTTTCCTTTCAAATCCTGGCTTCTTTTTCTGAGAAGGCCGATAGTTCAGTTCTTCTTTGGTTCGAATATAGATGTCTTCAATCGAGGTAGTAAGATTATATTCTCTAAGAAGTCTTGATTTTTGAGCCGTCTTTGACTAGCGTCTAATCCATTTGTGGCTTTGTTCAAGTATTTGTTCTTGAGAAGTAGGTTTCCTTTTTATTGTCCGTTGATACTCTTTCAAGGGCCTTTCTTTCAGTCTTAGGGTTTCGATCGGAAATTTCTTGGTAATCTTTGTACTTCCACTTGGTAATTCCTTTATTATCCTTAGTTCTTTGGTTGTGGATTTTTCTATGTGTTCAGGTTTTCCTTTGAATGGTGTTCCTTATTTATAATCTTACTCCATTAATGTGTAAAACTGTAATAATTCTATATCATTTCCTTTTTGGAATATGACTGAATGGTCCTTCTCATTTGTAGAAATAGGTTCTCTTTCCTCAAATTCTCCTTTCCGAGATAAAGATTGGGATTGGTCCCAAATGGAACGGGTTGGTATTCCATTTTAAAGGGTCATAGGTTATAATACATCTTTTCCTCTTAATGACCTATAGAGCTTGAAGCCAAAGGGTTTTCTCTTCAAGTAATATGGGTTATAATCAATTTGATGATTAGACTTTACTTTTAGAGGTTTCGTGGACCCTTGAACCGAATTTTCTTTGCAAAAAATTTCTCTTGTTTCGAATATTGAATCCATTCCTTATCCTTTAAGTGTATTTAGAAGAATTTTGGGTATTTTATTCAAAATAAATCTTTTCTTGTCCAAAAAGAGGAGTTGTGAGTCTTAAGAGATTAACCAAGCAGAAATGTGGGTAGGGAATCAAATAAGGTCAGTGGTTCGAGCCCTCCTTCTAGCGCCAAAATGTTAACCAAATTTATGGTCAACACCCCCAATGAGTCCAAGTAGATGAACATAAGATGAAATGATTGTATGTGGAGCCTTTAAGGAGGATAATAGAGCCCTCGGAAATGGGACCAAGAATCTTGATTTCATAGAATATGACCTAGTCGAAAGCTCAAAATGTTGAAATGTTAGGTTTTGACCCCGTCAATAGGATCTAAGGAGGGGAAAATCAATTATTCCTATCAAAAAAAATTATTAAGGAGGGTTTTCGACCCTGTTGGAAGGTAGAGGAGTCTAATTCCTTATGGGAACTCTTAACCAGAAAAATATATTTTGGTTCTGTCGAAAGGTCAGTAGAATGAAGGTTTCGAACCGAACGGTACATTAGTTCAGTAGATCGAGGATGATTTGGTTTTTTCAAAAGACTGAAGATAGGTAGATTTAAATCCAATAGTGTAACCTTAATATTAGCCGTGGGATTTCGATCCCGTAGAAAGGTTTAGGAGTAAGGATTATATTTCATAGTACCTCTTGAGACTAGATGAAGGTTTCAATTCCGTATTTTGGATTTTAAATGAATTCCTTGTCGAAAAGTATTTTCATAGATTGTATCTTAAAGTGATTCCCTATTTGCAGGGGTTTAGAGGGGGACTAATTCCAATAGAAAGATGCTGTTGAACTTTTTGAACCAATGAAATGTAAAAAAGAGGATCGATATTTGATTATATCAACATAAAATACGTAAAAGACATGAAAACTTTAATCTCAAACATAAAATTCTTCGTTATAAACTAAAGTATACACGGTAATACTTGTTGGAAAAAGCCCCAAATCTATTTAGAAATTAGGATTACAAACTCTCAAAATAGTAGTGATTTTGAAAACCAAAATTCCAATCCTAAAAAATGGACCCGTTGGGTCTTATTTATAGGTGCGGGTTGGCATTTTCCGTAGGGGTCATGCGGACCATATCGGTAGGTAGGTCTCGCTTGCATCCTTCCGACCTTGTGCGAAAGGGTGGCCTTTTGGCTCTGTCGAAGGTTTGGCTTATAGCTTTCTGAACATATCTGGATGTCATTGTCTCCATCGAAAGATAAAAATGCAGCACTCATAACTTCGATCCATTGCTTCTTTAATTTAGGAAGAAATCTTATTTGAAGCAGAAGGGCACCTTTCGACTCCGTCGAAAGGAGCTTTCTAAAGGTAAGCGGCGCTTCTAAAGTACTTGACCGGTGTTGCCTTGCATTCAATGATCTGATCTTCTATTGTGGAAGCATCCTTTCGATCCCATTGAAAGGTTCCTTTGAATGAGGTGGAAAATTGAATTTGTAGAAGGTAATAATTGTACATGATGTTCACGTCTCTTGCAGAAGTCCTACAATGCAGAACCATCACTTACGGAAGGCGATACTTGCGGAATGTGATACTTCCATGAAGATACTTACAAACGTCTTCCGTTGGCATTGAGTTCTCTCCTATGAAACCCACATATGCCCAACCAAAGGTGGAGGTCTTTATCCTCGGCGGAAAGACATTTGTGGGTGGAACCATCCCATATGGAACCTCGGTTGCGGAAGCCTCCTTGACTTTCCAGAAGCATCCCTTTGGCTCTTTCGAAATGTCTTTCAGCAATCTCTACACTTCATTGAAACCTGGTTTCGATGGTGAATTTTGGTGCCAACAGAAACATTTGACTTTGATTTGTTATGAGGAGCATATGATCAAAAGAACAGAGGGTATTCTCGGATTTAAAAAAGTGAAGCCCGAAAATGCACTTTAAAGAAGTGTAATTTTGACAAAGTTAAGCCCATAACTGGAAGAAGTGCTAAACATAAAAGTTATAGACACTAGAATGATACATGATATGAAAAAAAGAATTACTTTATTTTTATCTAATTTAGATGAGTTATGCTCGAATGAAAAAGAGGTATTCTTGGCTTTTAAAACTGGGCTCGAGAATGTACTTGAAAGAAAGGATTTTCGAGTACAGCTAAGCTTAGAATGGGACGAAGTGGTCAACTAGAAACTTGTAGCCATAGAAATTTTAAATGGTTCAAAAAAAGAATGGCACAATTTGGTTTGGTTCTGAAGGATATATGGTGGAATGAAGAAGAGGAAAATATGTGGGTATTTATAGGGAAGAAGAGGGAAAATATCTAAGCACTTACCTCACCCCCTTCATCACCTCCAAATGCTCCATCTCCATCACCACATGGCACTATTTCCATCCATGATTTGAGCTTCCAACATCCACCATTATCGCCCCCCATGTGTGTGCACTCAAGTGTGTACTTTGATGTGGGATGGTTGACTTTAGGTTGGCTTAAGTGAAAATATCTTATGTGTGTGCGTGTGTTATAAGTATGTTGTATGTGTGTGTACGGTTCCATTCATAGGTGCATATGACATGTTTGTGCATATATATGCATAACTTAACATATGTATGTGTATGTCATATAGGTGTTAAAGTCATATAAACAACGTTACACAACTTATGTACGTTAAACTATTAAAAATCGGAAAACCAATTTCTCGTCACATTTCGCTTATACTTTAAATTGCATATAAATGTAAACAAAAATTTAAAAAAAAAGTTATAATCTTTATTAACATATTAAAATGATCACATTTTATTTATAAAACCATATAAATTAATACTAACAAATATTTACAAAAATCGCTACTGTATCGATAAGGCGATATGATTTTTTATATATTTTCAAATCAAGTATATATCTTCATAAGATTATTACAAATGATGTATTATCACTTTGTAACTATTTAAAATGAATTAACATCATTTAAAACAATTATTTGAATAATTATAATAACTATTCAATCATTAAATCTCAGTTTAAAATTATAAATCAATATTTAAATATATGGACATCACTAATGAAGTCATAAATACTTTTATTTCCCAAAAATAAAATAATTAATTTTATTTAATATTATAGTTTAATTATAAAAGTAAGTGTGTGTTTCTAGCTGAGTTCGTGATGTTTTACGGTTATAGAGCTGTTTATCAATAAAACGGTTTTCGGCTATTTTATCGGTTTCTTTCCAAAGGAAATATTTTTCGAAATTTTTTTCCGAAATAAGTTCGTTATTATGAATTATCACTTAAAAATTGATTATTTATGAAAAATAATCTATATTTGAATACTTAAAATTATTTAAATATCTTTAATTAAACTGATCAATATTCGGGTTGTTGCACGTGACCTCACAAGCCTCACAACCCGGTAATGACTAAAAGAGGGGATACGAAGCAGAGCTATGTGGTTCGCTACTTTTAGAAGTGGTCATTCCTCGATCTAAAATCTATACTCAAGGATTTGTATGCGCAAGAAGAGTGAGGCCATGGCTGGTGCACATTATTTTGGAGCCTTGGTCCTCGGAAATGATGTAAATCGGTCTGTCATGTTAAAGAGACATCCGACACTGTGTTGGCAGGGGTTCCATATGCAGCCCTTGATTCATTTTTTTTAGAGGTGTATTTTGGAAGGCGGTACCATAGTAGCTTTGTCATTAATGAAAATCCAACTTCCAATAAGTGCCCCTACGGATCTAATTGTAATCCTTTATGCTGAAATTTAACTAATGTAACTGTGTCGGCTAAGATTTATATTTAATACCAAAGACATTGTTATAATATCACTAGATTTTCTATAAATATTTTTGGTTATCGTAAGGTAAAAACCTATCCATGTTTATGTGTGACGTAGTCTTATGAGGTAACTTTATTTTGAAATGTTTTATAAAGCATTAAGAATCTATGTGGTTATGTTTCTAATGCTCGTTTTATGAGATTGATCAGGACGTTCTTTTTTATATAATGCTTGGGTCAGCCTGAGCACACTTTCTAGGTTTAGCTGGACACTTTGGAGCTTTCAAGAGACAAGTCGGATGCCTCTAAGACATACACTTGCATTCTCTTTTATCTTCCACTATTTTTTTCTTGTGATATTTATCAGCAGTTGTAAGGATATATGGTTATAACTGTCCAGAGCTGGTGAAAGGATAATTACACTCTGATTGATGTTTGTATATTAAAGTTCAGTTTTCCCTTGTGTAAAGTCATTGGTATACGTTACTAGTCATGTTTAGTGAGATTCTATTATGTCTTCTCTTTGTTTCTCTCCAATAAACTTTTTTTCCCACACTTGGATGTTTGGCATGTAAATACAATGGATGTATTAGTGTCGACTTCTATAGATCGTAAAGGCGGGTTGTTACAATGATCCTCGTGATTGGTGTTTAAATCTTTTTGAGCTTGTAACAGGCTCCTCACCTTCAATAACCAATTTTGTTTTTAGTGAGTTTTTGTGCTTCATTTATATTTTGAGATCGATCAAGCACACTCCTCCACTTTCTAGTAAATCGATCGAAATCTCATTCAACTTCTTTTCGAAGATAGTTCCCTTAGCATTGAGTTGGATTTCCATTCTCATTTTTATGAAGATGTAATTTCTTTCGTATTTCCTTTTCAAGGCAAAGATTTTTGTTTGACCTATATGGAATGGATTAAGATTCCATTTTTTGGATTATAAGGAGCCACCTGTCTCTCTAATCCTTTATTATTTGCAGTGCTATAAATATTAATATTTGTACTTCATGATGCCAAGGATCACTTATAATTTGGTAGGTTCGCCTAATCATTTGAAGCTCGGAGGATCCTTGTCCGTAAATAGTCATTGTCTAAATGCGGTTGGATAGGATATGGAATGGGGCATGTTTGGTAAGGATAAATCCTTTAAGCCTTATATATGCAGGTTAAGGTAGTTCCAATTACCAGTTAAGCAGAGTCAGAGGTTCAAGCCCTTCTTCTAGCATCAAAATATTAACGAATTTCTTCGTCAACCCTGAAAGTGTAAGGAAAGTGAACTCTGTTAAGGAAAAGCTAAGGTAATCCTAGGCTAATTCACTAGGATGGTAAATGCTCCACACCAAATCCACGTTAGTCTCATGCATGTTCAATAGCAAGGCAAAAGTCATGTCGAAAATCATAAAGGAATACGAATCAAGAGTCCAAGCAATGTCCTTTTATTCAACATGCAAGTCATAAACCATTCCATGAGTCAAGAGTCATTGTTTATGCAAGATATGTTATGCAAACATTTAATATTCAAACCTTCATGTGTATAAAATTCGAATGTTACAATCGGTAACAATTCACAAATCAATTTAAGGTTACAAAATTTATGATGTAAGAAGCAAGAATGGAATGGTATGCCCCTTTCTCCATGCCTCTAGGTCCATATTTATAGGGTTAGAAGTGTAGTATGACTGCTATTAATTACTTTCGGCATGGATAGCTTACATATCAGGCCACTTTAGTGGTGCTAGGCTTCATGCTTCGTTTTTTGATGACCTTTGACATTTTGTACATTGATGGATTACGACATCATATATTAACACTTAACCATCCAATCCACCTTGAAAACTTTCATGGATATTGATGACATCTAACAACAATGTCACATCGAAGACCTACAATATCATTTAGTGGTTGATGAAGTGAACCATAACTAAGGTGTGACATTGGCAATTAACAATCTTGAACAGGCATAACATTTCTTGAGAGTCGATATCAACAAGAGATGGCGTTAATATGAGACGACATTGATAGGAGACAACATTAATAAGATGCGGTTTTAATGGAGTCAATGATAAAAGGCGGTATCTTTGGAGAAACGCGGCATTAAGAAATAAAGCATTGATCTAAAGTTGTGTTGATTCTTTTGGCTTTGCTGTTGGCATTCTCTCCCGCCACACATTGAATATGGAAAGTCAGAGGAAAAATTGTTGAAAACTTAGAGTAGATTCAGAGCTACTTAGAAATATTCGCAAGGTCAAGATATGAACGTAGGTCCAAACTGCGTGTCGATATGAGTAACAGTTTGAAAGATATGATCATGTTAAAATTTTACTAACACGGTTCGACAATAAAACCTCCGGGACCGCCTCCTGCCAAAGGCACGGCCCTGCATAGACCAACAAAGGACCTACACAGCAAACCCAGACCCGCATAGGTCTAGCCCAGTAAGGTAGGACCCACACATGTTCGGCTCTACTGAGTCCGGGTCGATAGGGCCGGACCTGCACAAGTCTGGCCCACATGGCCGGACTTGCGTAGGTCTGGCACCGCAACGCTGGACAGCCTAGTCGGGCCTACGAAGGCCAGACCTGCAGCTGGACTGGATAGCCTGGTCTGGTCCCAGGCCGGATCCACTTAGTTCGGCACAGTGCCGCACCAGATTCCTGATTTGGCACAATGTTAGACCAGATTCCTGGTCCAGCACACTACCAGACAAGCACCTGGTCCAGCCCTGCCGGACCGTCGTCCTGGTCCGGCATAGTGTCGGACCAGGGACCATCTAGTCCGACATAACTAGACCAGCATGGTCCAGCGAAATGCCGGAGCATCCTAGCCCGACACTGCCGGACCAGCACCCCAAGCCAGACCCGCTTGGTCCGGACCCTAGATGGACCAACTTTGCCCAGCCTTTCTGGGGCTTGACCCACCGGATCTACCTGGTCTAGCTCTTTTGGGAATGGATCCATCCATTTCTGTCCTCCTAGGATTGGATGTACCTAGTCCAGCATTTAGGATTCGAAGGTCTGGATGGGCGACTGAAGGGAGCTGCTAGGATAGTAGTCAACCAGCATTCCAGAGAAGTGGAACAAGAGCAAGTTTGAACCAAAGCCTATAAGCCATGTACTCAGCTGCCTCTCCTCACAAGCTCACTCTATAAATACTAGGGATATGGCATCATTAAAAGACATGGATGGAAAAGAGTTAAGCTTCCGCTTACAATAGCATACAACTTTGAGAAGGAAAACCCTTAGCTCCATCAATAAGTTTATTCCTATACAAAGCTTGTACTTGCAATCAGATATGAAAGAGATAATAAAAGAGGAACAGTGGATGTAGGTACATTCAGGCCAAACCATTATAAATTCTATGTCTTTTTATATTTCATTCCTTTATTTATTCTTTATTGCAAATTGAGGATTTTCTACCACATACACTCGTAACTAAAATCCGTCAAACCATAGATGTATACTACAAAGAGTATTCACGGCCTTGCTGCAACATCTTGGAGGTTTTTGCCCTTTTTTGTGCAAAAAATTTTAATTCGCTGAGAGGCTGAACTTTCCTATTTTTAAAAGGAAATTCTCTCTTTTTTACTTTTCTTTTTATTCTGAAACCTACTTTTTCTAATCTTCTGACTTGAGATTATCATTTCTTCTCTTAAGAAACTCTCTCCCCTTTTCTAAGATCTGAAATCTATGTTTCTTTCAGATCTACGCTAACGGTTTTACATAAAACAAATAATCCTCCGTTTCATTCTGGTCTTAACATCCATTTTACTACATAGAGAAATTCACTCGTCCACTTTTTAGATCTTACTTTTACTATCCACAAACACATGTCCCTCGACCAAAAATAACATGTACCAATTTTTTGAGTCTAAAATCAAGTCAACTCTCTTTTCTCATTTGGAATCCAAAAACTGGTTTCTTGGCATATGAAGCCCCTTTCCCTCTGTTAAAATCTAGATCATTATTTCCTTTCACAAAAGAAAAACTGTTTCTAGTCTTGAAATCTAAAACTGCGTTTTTTAATAAAATTTATACCTTTTTTCTTTTTAGATCTAAAGTCACTGTCTCCTTGGCATGGGAGATTCTCTTTTTCTTACTTTCCCAGTTTGAGATCATTATTTCTTAGATTAGAATACTCTCCATTTCCCAGATCTGAAACCGTTACTTTAGAACAATCTATTTCTCTTAACAGATATACAATCACTATTCCTTGAGAATAAAAAATCTATCTTTCTTTTCTCTTATTTCAAATCTACAAAGCTGCTCCTTAACCAACAAGAAACATTTATTCACTTCTCAGATCTAAAATCATTCTATCACCTTTCAGATCTACAAACAGTGTTTCTCAACCAAAAAGAAACATGTATTTATGTCTTAGATCTAAAATCGTTCTATCTTCTTTTCTCATTTCAAATCAACAAAGCACCGCTTTGACCAAAAGAAACACATCCAATTCTCTTTCCATTTGGAAGCATTGCTTCTTTACCATAAGAAAACTATGTTCCTCTTTTATATAAGAGGAATCTATTCCCCTAGTAAAGTATAAAATTACGATTCTATGAAAATCCTTTTCTCCCTCCAAACTTAAAATCCTTTCTCCTGATCTAAAGTCATTGTACTTTGAAATTAGAGTTTTTGTTTAAGTTTCTAATCAACATTTCTCAGATTGAGAAGCCATACCTCCTATTTTAAGATTCTCTCTTTAAGAGTTGGATTATCAACACTTTGAAGCCACAAAACCTCCTAATACTTCCCAAAAATTGAATTATCTCTCTCAAAAAGTACAAACTCTCTAGGAAGGGAAGGAGAACAACTTCCCGATATGCCGCCTAAAGTGAGAGGACTCCACCACAAAGAATGCAACAACTATCCAGATATGAAAAAGAGGAAGACTAGTCTAATAACCTACCAGTGCTAAAAATTATCAGATGTAAATTCGACATGGTTGTGATTGAAATCATTAAACACTCTACTGCTTAACATAAAACTTGGTGGATAAACTCTTGACACACTTAGGGTAGACAGAAGTATTCGACTTCAACGTTATAATACCAGCAAAGTCCCAGTCTAGAGAACACATGGGCCATTCCACATAACCAAATGAACCCCAAGCATAGCCCTTTTTCCATCTAGCATCAAATCAAAGTACTACGATTGGGATCCCACTGATGGATCGAAATATCACACTTGAAGACCAAAATCATGTTGATTGGATACTCAAAGTCCAAATATGACAAGCGCGACACTTCGTCACTCCCATCGTGCATAAAGGCATCCCCATTCCAACGCATATTGGACATGATTCAAATAATATCAACAGCTTTCCTTACCTAGGGATATGTTCAACAAATATGAAAAGAGAAGGAGATAAGACCAAGAATTACTAGTCCACCCTCTAGGAAAACAAAAACTTTTGAGTGCCCACTACAAACTTCCATAAGGGACTAGGACGGACCCTAGACACTTGCCGAGATCTTTGCCACTTACTGATAAATAGAGGGCACAAAGGAGGCAATACATAATCAATTTTCTTTCATTCTAATTAATCTAAAGCTATTGCATGGCTCTACCATCCACTCTTGGATCTCCATCCTTAGAAAAAGATGAAGGAAGGATTCGTAAATCTGTTGCATGTGTTGATTGAGCCGAGGGGCTAACACGCTACACGAAGTAAAGACAAAAAATCAAATTAGCCCTTACAGCTATGCAAGGCCTCTCCATTGGGTCAGCAAGTCACATAAAGATGACAAAACATCACTGTCAGGAGTTCAAATAGATGGTCACCAGGCAAGCTAGAACGGCTTGCAGTACAAATGCTATAGCAAAATGGAAGAGATAAAACTCTCTGCCTCTGGAGCTCGAATAATCAATGATCATAGAGAAGCCATCCGGTTGAGTATGGTGTTATATCAAAGGGTAAGGAAGAGGATGCGATGGAGATGACATCTGTGGAGAACTTGGATAACATAATAGTTTATACAGAAAGGCTTTGAAAGACTAAGCTCGAGCAATTCCAACATATTCGGACTGTAGTAGAAAGGCGAGAGATATCCAAAACCACTACCACTACTCCTCATATCACAATTCAATACGAATCAGCAATATATAATAAACTGCTAGGACATTGCAGTCACCATTCAAGAAACTATCTTCACTACTCCATCATGATCCAATAATCGAAAAACACAATTCAAATCGATTAAGAACTAAGGATAGCAGGATGCACACTAGGGACATCCACTATAAGTCCACCAAACTAACTGAGTTAACCTACAAAATGACTAGACGAATGACTGCTAGGATGCAGCACTAAAACGCCAAACAAGAATCTTGATCCAGTAAAACCTTCCTATCAAATAGAGTACTTGTAGAAAATCCTTATGAGGAGCTCTTCGATCACACAATATGCTCATATGACAACAGATGGTCCCACAAAGGAGGACAATGCCATCGGCTCCTAAGTTCCATAGATCTTACAAAAATACTAAGCAAGAATTCATATCCAATAGAACATCTTAAACTAGGCATGCTACACAGCCTGGTACTTTGTGCTTCTTTCGAAGCGGCAGGTTTGGTCTTAACTACTCTTTCCCTTTGACTAAGATAAGAGACTAATGCATTCACTTAATAAATATGCAGTTGTATTCACTTAACAAATATGTAATTATATTCACTTAACACCTATGATGTTATAACCACTACTTCTTTTGTGAATAGCAACCCAAATCACAAGCATGTTGGCAGTAGTGAAAATAAGATAGCTATGACTAAGGGCACTACCTATGCAGTTCACTGCTGGCGACCGCCCCTCTCCTTGGCAGTGACATACCAGTTGGGCATCCAAGAACAAATCTAGCTTAAGTAACTCAAAGAATAAATGCATTTGAAACCTAGCGTGGATCGACTCATAATAGGAGTTTTCCCAAGCCAATGAGCAGGTTGAACCTGTCAACAAAGTCATGAAAACGCTAATTAAGAAAAAGTGGAAATTTAGATCGCATTCTTAAAACGAAATAATATTGCAAAGCGGGTCCCTGTGTCAGTTTCATTGTAAAGCGGGTCCCTGTTTTTGCTGTAGAATAATTGTTAACATTTCAGCAACTATTCAGGAATACTTGCTGATAGTAAATAATGTTGCTAAAATGTCGGCAACAATTGAATAATATTGCCGATAATCATGCAATTATTGCTGATTAATTATATATCAACTAAAATTTATATTAGTGCAACAATATGTGCAATTATTCTACATTGTTGCTGATATGTGCATAGCTATTCCATAAAATAAGGTGCTTTTGGCTTATTATTGCTAATTTGTATGCAAATTTTATAAATTATTTCTTTTTTCACTACAATTATTGGAAATAAGTTGTGTGTTCGATGCAATATTGATTAATTTTCAATTATACGCAATTTCAACATTTTTTTCCTTGATTGTTGTGCAATAATGTGTTGTTTGAATAAATGTAGATAGTAAATTTGGAAGATTGAACTAAAAAGAATAAACTGCATGAAACAACGTAATTTTTTACTAAAGTTGCTGAAATATCGACAATTTCAAGAAAAATTGCAGAATTTCCTGAAGTGCGAATTTTGTTGTTTTTTTGGTTTTGATGATTTTTTTTGTGTTTTTCTTGCATTGATATGAAGATGATTATATGTTGAAATAAGTTTTGAAGTTTGTCAATTTTTTACGATGTTTTTTTTATTTTTTTTTGATTTTTGGAAAACAGGGACCTAATTTATAAAGTTTTAAGACAGGGACTTTCGTGTATTTTGAAACCTACCAGGGACCTATGCCAAAAATACCCAAAGAAAAAACTAGATGAATCCAAAGGAGTGTGGTTTGACCAACTACCCACGACCGAGGGCTTATCAAGCCTCCTAGAAAACAGCAATAGGACATACTTTATTTTCTCTAAGCATACAAGGCCAGACATGTTAAGGAGAGAAGCAGTAACGCTGGCCTCATAACCGCCGCACACGGACAGAAAGCAGCAATACAATACAAATCTAAGGTGAAGCCCCAAGAGTTAGAAGAGAGAGATATTGTTCTCAAGCGAGTCTTTCCATGTCCAGGTGCACTAGATCTAGTTTGGGAAGGGTCGTATGTTATTCATAAGGATCTCCACAAGGAGCTTACATTCTGTCGATAGTTGATGGAAAAGGTGTTTGGGAAAGGAAGGAAACTTCAACATCTTCTCCATTACTTCTCTCAACTTGTAAAAAGCATGCATCACCTGAAACAATAAAAGAAAGACAGTGGACGTAGTCATATTTTGGCCAAACCACTGTAAAAATTGATGTTTTGCTCGATTGTTTGTCTGGTATTTTTCCTATTGTAATCAATTGCAAGCTCTAGCTGGAAGTAGAGAAAGCAAGATAACCATGACTAAGAGCACAAAAATAGCCTGGGTAATTCACTTCTGACGATCGGCCCCCTAGCCAGCAATGATAAACCGACTATAAGCTATGTATTAGGTATAATTATAGCCTAGGCAATTTATCATTGGCGATTGGCTTGCCGATAACTGTGAAATGATAATAAATCCCACGATTAAGGCATGGCTGCAGCCAGGGATAGTTCGTAGTTGACGATCGGCACCCACGCTAGACGGGCCATAGTAAATCTAATAATACTCACGATACAGGCAATAATGGCCTGGGTAGTCACTATGTGTGAATTCTGGCTCTAAATCTTAAGTACGGTAGTTGCAAAAGTTGCACTCCCTTGGAACATAGGTTGGGTTGACAAACAATATGTCACCAAAATCCACAATCAGGGCAAGTAACTTATGTGCTACGAATTTTAAGTTTAAAAGTCTCTTTTGACGGAAAATATAGTTCATTATACTTAAACTAGAAGCTTCTAACAATTTCATTTAGTCTTATGCATTATATGCAGATAGTAGAAATAAGAATTCCATTTTGCCAACCATAGCAGGATATTCATTCGCTTCCACACCACCATAGGAAATGGAGCTTTGACTCAACTCCATTAGAGGTAGTGGAACATCAATCCAACATTGCCACGAGAGTTAGAATATCCCTTCCAGCCAACTTCGCTCAAGAAAATGTAAGGACTCTCCTAAAGCTGAGCACTCTTATGGAACCTGAGAAAAACTCAATGCAAAGGTATGATTAACTTTTGTAAGATAAGCTAAATTCGATTTAAAAAACTTGGAGGCATAGCACCACCTCACCCCATGATTATACTCATACACTACCACTCAGCTTGATAATAGCACATTGGAATCATGACCTTAAGTTCGCAAGTTTAAAAACTATTCATGATACAAGGCTGCATGTTGTGAGAAGTAATAAAGTGCACTATTCTAGGGGTAAACCCAGACAAATAATGGCACTCCCAGCCGACTTTTGACAATGTCGCTGGAAGTTACTTTGGAGGATGTGATGAGTATTTGTGTACTGCCACATTCCCTAAATTACTCTATAAACCATAGTAATATGGAATCATTTCGAATGATAAGGGCCTCTCTAAATAGAAGTGATTTGATCTCTAACCTTATAAATGTAATTAGTTCATATCAAAGTCTATTTTAACATGGATAGCTTGATATCTAAACCTAATAAGTCAATCCCGAGGACACGCAGGGTGACTCTAACATATGTCTATGGTAAAATTCCAAATAAAAATGCATTAATAGTCTATAACTAATTTTATGGCAGGGATGAATGTCCTTGAGCATACAAGGCTCGAAAGGACCCTAAACTTGTAGGTAAAGTCAACAGAATAGGACGATCCTCTACCAGCAAACCCGACGGGCCATTTGAGTTGAAACATTGATTCCATCTGATCAATATAAAGATAGCAAGCCGAAGTCACCAATAACCACCCCCACACCGGAAGCATCTGACTGCAATAATCAACATAACTAGACCGACAATAGAACTCCAAATTCACAATGCCAACAAATTTCCTTAAGCTCTGCTCAAAGGACCCAGGACCACTCGCTCAGACCCAAGACTTACCATATTAATGCTTCATAGTAGTCGACTCCAAACAGATACACGAGATATCAGCAGGCAAATTACCAAGGAAATTGGCTAAGATAATCTTATTCAAATGTGCCTGGGGGGCAAGTCTTGGAAAGGCTAACAAAAGAACAAGGAATTACTCCAATTGTCATCACTTTACCAGGCTAGATGGGACATAAGCCTATTAGCCTAGCTTGGTCAAACGTAGCCAACATCCACTCAATGATTTTATGCATAATATTTTACATATAAATACCCTCCAATGGAAAATCATTACTCCGTCAATAATTGACATTGACTAAGTATAAAAAAAATTAATGAAGAAATGTACAAACTTAGCAATCATATGGTAAGGCTATGCTCACTCAACCTGGCCATAAGATGGTCGGAACTGGAAATTCTACACCATAGGTCCTAAGTAAAATACCACGATGGGAATATCACTAGGTCCACGTACTACCTAAGGCCTTGAAACCGAAAACAGGAAGGCTAAGGAAAAATACCACCCTACAAAATGAGGGATAATTAAAAACTGCATCAAGTGACCAGCAAGTCCTCCTTAAGACAAATGAAGCATCACATTCAGCTAATGAAAGGAAACTTATCTTGGAGATGAAGATGAGATGTGGACAATCAAACGCTAGGATGACATCTACAATACTTACAAGATAACCCTAAATCAAACAAAGATACTTTGCATTCGCAAAATTATAATTTTGGGGCTAAATGTTGTAGGCTTTCTCACCCACTGCATATTGAATATGCAAAGTCAGAGGAAAAATTGACGGAGTCCTGGATAGACTCAGAGCTACTTAGAAATGTTCACATAGTCAAGTTGTGAGCGTAGGTCTGCACTACGTCTCGATCCAAATAACGGTTTGAAGCATATGATCTTATTAAGATTTTCCTAACACTGTTCGACAATAAAGACTCCGAGACCGCCCCTGACAAAGGCATTACCTCACATAGACCAACAAAGGACCTTCTCAGCAAAGCCAGATCCGTATATGTCCAACAAAGCAAGGCAGGACCCTCCAGATCTAGCCCAAAAAGGCTAGACCCACACATGTCCGGCCCCAAAGGGTTAGACAGCCTAAGCCGAACTTTCATGGGTCCAACTCAACTGCGACCGAGCTGATAGGGTGGAACCCAACAGATTCTGGCCCAACAGGACCAGGCTCGCACAGGTTTGGCCCTCTAGGACCGAACACTTGGTCCAGTCCCAGGCTGGATCCACCTGGTCAGGTGAAGTGGCGAACCGGATTCCTCATCCATCACACTACCGGACCATCACCTGGTCCAGGATTTTTTAGACCAGATTCCTGGTCCGGCATAGTGCCGGACCAGGGACCACCTGGTTCGGCACAGTGCCGGACCTACCTGGCTCGGCACTACCGGACCAGCACCCTAGGCCAGACCCGCCTAGTCGGACCCTGGCCGGACCTACTTGGTCCTTCCTTTCTAGGGCTGGACCCACCGGATCTACTTGGTCAATCTTTTTTGGGGCTGGATCCATCCATTTCTATCTCTCGGTGATAGACCTACCTTGTCCGGCGTTTAGGATTCCAAGGTCAAGATGGGTAACTAAATGGAGTTACTAGGATAGTATTCAACTAGCATTCCAAAGCAGTGGAACAACAGCAAGGTTGAACCAAATTTCAAGGGAAGGAAGGTTGAACCAAAGCCTCAAAGCCATGTACTCAGTTGCCTCTCCTTACAACCTCACTCTATAAATACTAGGCAAATGGCATCATAAAAAGGGATGGATGGAAAAGAGTTAAGCTTCCACCAACAATGGTAGACAACTTTGAGAGGGAATACCCTTAGCTCCATCAACAAGTTTATTCATATACAAAGCTTAGGCTTATAATCGTATATGAAAGAGATAATAAAAGAGGAACAGTGGATATATGCACATTCAGGCCAAATCACTATAAATTTTGCATCTTTATACATTTATTTATTCTTTATTGCAAATTACTAATTTTCTACCATATACATTTGAAACTAAAATCCATCAATCAATAGCTGTATACTATAAATAGTATTCACAGCCCTACTACAACGTCTTGGATGTGTTTGCCTTTTTTTGTGCAAACAGGCTTCATGGAGGAAATTCTATATTAACTGAACATAGCATCAATGAGGGGCGGTAAAGACGATAAACTATAGCACTGTAACATTGATAGCCTTCAATATAGTATTCTTCGATATCACCGCTTCCATGATGAGATACAGCATTAATTCCCTTCGACGCTGTTTAATGATATGTGAGATTCGACGTCATTCATTCAACTATATAAGTGGTATATGACTTTGATGGCATTTGATATTCTTAGCTTCATTGATGACCTACGACATTGTTTATTAACCCTTATTGATGAGGGGCAGCATCGTATGCTTTCAGCATTAGCTTATCTCTACACTTTCGACATTACTTGTTGACATGGATCATGGTCATGTCGACATGTTGTATACCTTTAAGGTCAATAATGACAGTAGTAACATTTACTAGTTTATATCAAGAGGTCCATCTATCAGACCCTTCTTGTTTGGCATGATTTTGTAGAGGACGAAATCCCCTCTTCTTATTCTTCGAGTTCAGAGCCTTTGGTTACAGTATCGAGCCATTCGTCCAATGTATTATGACGTTCTTTGAGTAGCCTTAGCTTAGATTTCAGGTAAGAAGAGCAATAACCCTTCCGGAAGTTCTTTATTTTGTTGAGTACTACTGTAAAGTCTTCGATGGGAATTTAAGAACTCACTATGTCGTTATTATGTTATTATGGGAATTTAACAACTTGTTGTGTCGTTATTACGATTAGGATTTCAGCTTCAACACATTTCATGAAATAATCAATGCCCACTATAACAAATCTTGCCCTTATTTTTGCAATCAGAGATAAG
The DNA here is from genome assembly GCA_030765085.1 of Allium cepa. NCBI lineage: Eukaryota > Viridiplantae > Streptophyta > Magnoliopsida > Asparagales > Amaryllidaceae > Allium > Allium cepa. The sequence goes on along the minus strand of CM060937.1, from coordinate 690,505,699 downwards.
GTCAATACCATAAATGTCGAATGACCAAGCGCTCATCATTGCAGTCAGCTTGCTTGGTGGAGATCTCAGAGTCTTAGGATACAATTGGCATTTATAATATTGCTTCACATACTTAATGCATCTTGTTTAATGTAGGCTATAAAAGCATCATTTGAGTATTCTTTCCTAAGCTTATAGCTTTTGGAATGATCTTCACATATGTCATCATGTGCTTCTTTCAATAATATCTTATCTTCATCAACAGTTACACTTAAAGAATAAGGGGTTGCATGGCCTCATTTGTAGAGTACTCTGCCCATAATAGGAAAATTATGAGCATTATACTTTTATAATTCTTGCTTTTTTAAAATCCAAAGGCAAAGTATTATCTATAATGTATTGCATACATGGAGTCATCGATTTTTGTAACATACACTATCTTGAGGCCAGAAGCTAAGCGCTATAAATGCTGCATTCATCTACTGTATTAACTTACGGTGATAAAATATGGCATGCTAATAGTATCCATAATATCAGAAGCACATGAATCTGAAATAAATCATAAATTCAAGAACTTTACGGATTACATTGCGAAGCCATGTTACATATTCCGTTACATAATCCCAAACGATTACTAGGTTTTGATCAAGTATAATTATTACAAATTATGCCAAGAGTGACATATGAAGATGCCTCCTTGGATGACCAGAGTACTGAATAGATATATCTGTCCTAATACAACAACACGAAAATAAAACTAAATAGCTCTTATATAGATAGCTTTGCCTCCTGCACATCTTCGGATGCTTTATTCGTACAACCTGCAAAATCTGAAAAATCTTAACTCTTAATCTACTCAAATTGAATTTTGAGAAGCCAAGAGATTAAGCGGAAAACATAAACTTCGAGTAAGACATAAAGCCTAGTGCGAATAATACTATTGGATCTTAGATTTCTGATATTATGTGAGACCACGCCGCTTAGTGGAATGGCTTTCTCTTCACTAATATCCCTTTAAAACATATATTTTTGCAAATCAGAATCCTCCAATCAAACTGATTAAACAATAATAGCAATATCATATATGTTCAAAAATCAGGTAATAAATGGATTATCCATTCGAACAATGTATTTTTGTTTGGCTAGCTCCTAACCATTGGCTGACTCGAGTCTACGAGACGAAATAAATAATCTAACATCTGTAAGACACATTCCTGAATGGTTTGTCTTAACTCACTTCTCCTAAGGTCAACTGATCGTAATGGTTTTGCGGGCCCACCAATAACCTATACTTCTTCTTTATATACTCCTTTATGTATGTACCATCATTTGAGTCTTACCTTTGATGGAGTCCTACACACTAGAATTTTGGACTAACTTAGCTAGGGCTATAGCTAATGTATAGGGAGCGACCCTATAGCAGTCCAATCAGGTAATCGAATGTCTAAGTCATTCACTTAGGGTTAACTACCCTTTAAATTTTCCATGAAAACATTTCTTGCAAAATGATTTAACATTTTAAATCATACTTAAACAAAGAAAACATACTTTTGTTTTACTCAAATTCTTTTCCACGATATATGCTTGACACAAAACTTTTGTTGCTGAAAACTTTCGAAACCTTTTAGAACCTTCCTTTCAAAACCTTTGGGTTTATCTTTTAATATAACAGAAGGGTCTTAAAAGAACTAAGTCGAAAGTGACTCTTTCGCAAGCAATTTCCTAAGAATAAGAAAGTGGATGGTTTCGACGCCAACCCTTTCAAAAGCATAGAGAAGCAGATTTTTATGTAAAAGCAAAAGCACCCATTCGAAACCAATGTTTAAAGGCAAAACGGCCTCAACTAGGTTGAAAGGTAGAATGTGGTAGCGGGTGTTTCGAATCTATCAAAAGCTTATTTAATACAAAAGACAGCAACCTCTGTCAAAAGAAATATTAAAACCCTTTTGAAACCATTCTTTTGAAAGCAAAGAAAGCGGCATCTTTTTGAAAGCAAAACAAGCCTTGACCCCTTCGAAAGCACATTTTGTTCCTATACATTTCGCCTAACTCCAAATCCACTACGTACCAAGGCATTGATACCATATACATTGGTTTCGATAATGATGGAGGTGGTAGTATAATGTCAAAAAGTAGCTGCCGAGAGTGGCGAAACAGCAAACCTGTACAAAAACTCATTTCTTTCTTTATAAAGTAATATCTTTCTAACTAACTTGCTTATATGTCATCATATAATTGGTTGCCAATTTCTTTTCCGAAAATCTATTTTAGAAGTGCTGTCGTATTCGGTATTTTATAATTTAAAACATTTAGCAAATTGCCCCTTCTCCTTTTATAAACACATTAAACATTTACGTCCACGCCTTAAATAATTTTGACTCTAGACAATTCTTCAAAATTTCCCATAAATCACTATTTAATATGTTTTCTAACATATTTAAATTTCTGACCCAAGCTACTACATAATGGTAGTAATTAATTTTAAACCCAATATAAGCATTTTCCTTAGTAGAAATTCAAAAAATTATGAAACTTGAAACCCATCTCTAAAATATTATTTTTGACCATCTAAAAACGCAAGTCATTTGGATGCCATTTAATAGGTTTTCCAAATCAATTCTTATTATAAAATCTATATTAAATTGCCCAAATCATCAACATGCATATATATTCATTTAAACAATCAAAACATGGCAAATCATTTGCAAAATAAATTTGGATCTCAACTCAAAATCGAAAATTATAAAAATGAGATTTAATCTATTATTCACCTTTGGCTTGTTGTTAAGGAGTTTGAGATTTTCTCTTGAGTGAATTTAATTAAGCTTCTTCCTTTTGATTTTTGTTTATATTCCCCTTGCTTTCTCCTAATGATGGCTGGCCAAGCTTGGTTTAATTCTTTTATTTATGAATGTAGAAAGTGAAAGTGGCATAAGGATTTAGGGTATGAGAATATAACCTATTCTTATTTTGCACTTATCTTATTACCCTTATCTATTTCATTTTAATTCATTGTTTAATTAGCCACGATTACCCTTTGATTAGAAAAATATCAATTCCCTTAACCACTAACATTATTTCATTTAATTTATATAATTAAATGTCCTAAGTACTATTAATTACAATTAGGGTCATTACAGACTCCCCTCCTTAAAGGATTTCATCCTCGAAATTATGATAAGGTACTCATCAAAATCAATCATAAAGGTAAACATACCACGGAACATGTCAGGATAAGTATCCTGAATCCTGCTCTTAGTTTTCAAGTATAGTCTCTCTCGCCATCGCTCCACTGGGCTTCGACTAAGCAGACTATCTTGTACCTTAGCCTCTTCTTATCTCTCATGACTAAACGAACTGGTTTTCTTACTATAGTCGATTTCGGCACCACTACTAAGTCATCTAACATAGTTGGTGCTATAGTAGTCCCTGGATCTCGAATACACTTCCTTAGATAATAAATATGAAAAACATTATGGACTCCCGCCAAACTACTTGGTAACTCCACTCTATATGTGAGTTTCCCAAACCTTTATATAATAGGAAATGGTCCAAAAAATGTCTGCGCCAATTTTCTTGATTTTCCAAATCGAATTACACCATTCATCGATGATACTTTGATGAAAACATGATCTCCAACTAAGAACACTAAGTCTTTCCGTCTTTTATCTATGTAGCTTTTTTGTCTTGATTGAGCTTCCTTCATTTTGGCTCGAATTAACTCAATCTTTTATGCAGCTTCTTAACCAAATCCGGACCAAAACTAACATATCCCCAGTATCTGACCAACAAACGGGAGATTTGCATGGTCTTCCATACAGAGCTTCAAATGATGACATCCCTATAGTATTCTGATAACTGTGGTTATACAAAAACTCGACTAAGTGTAGATGGCCTTCCCATGATCCACTAAAATCTAGCACACAAGCTCGTAACAAATCTTTCAAGACTTGGTTAACTCTTTCTGTTTGACCATCTATCTACCGATGGTAAGTAGTACTCATCTTGAGCTTGGTACCCAAAGTCTCCTGTAAACTCTTCTAGAACTCACTAGTGAAAAAGGAATCTCTATCACTTACTATACTACTAGGAATTCCATGCAATCTAACTCCATTGTCATAAACAACTTAGCTAAAACAGGTGTCGTCCTGGTTGACTTAACTAGAATGAAATGGGCACTCTTGGTCAACCTATCCACTATGGCCCATAAACATTCATTTTCTCCATTTGACCTCGGCAACATGTCTATAAAATCCATTGAAATATAATCCCACTTTCGTACTATAACATCTAAAGGCTAAAGTAACCCACTGGGTTTTTGATGTTCGGCTTTTACCTGTTGGTTGTTCAAACACTGCTTCACCCATAAGCCTACATCCCTCTTCACAACTTCCCAGAAGAAACTTCTTTTCATGTCTGGGTAAATCTTAGTTCCTTACGAATGAATAGTCAACTTTGAACGATGGCATTCTTCTAAAACTACCTTCCTAATGTTTCCTGCATTCGGAATGCACAGCCTCCCTTTCTTTCTTAACCATCCATTCTGGTCAAGACTAAAATCTTTCCAGTCATCGCTCTTTGTTCCACTAACTTTCTTATCCACTCAGCTAATAGTGGATCCTCCTTCAACTTAGAAGCAATCTTTTTATCATCATCGGTTGAAATTTTAAACATGACATCATATCAGTCTCTGTACCAAAACCACTCTGAGATCTCCGTTACATTCTGCATGTAGTCAAGGCTTCCAAAACTTTCCACTCAGTTATCATTGCTAATATCGTATTCTGATGTTTTCTACTAAGTGCATCTACAACCTTGTTGCCTTTTCCTGGTGTGTACTCAATACCAAAGTCATAAGCATTTAAAATCTCTAACTACCTATGTTGCCTCATACTCATCTCCTTCTAAGAGAATAGATATCTCAATGACATATGGTCCATAAAAAACTCAAATCTTTCTCCTAACAAGTAATATATCTATAGCTTCAATGCAAAATTTGATGCAGCTAATTCCAAATCATGTGTTGGACATCTAACTTCATGTGGTCTAAGCTGTCGAGAAGCATAGACAATGACTTTACCTCTTTCCATTAGCATGGCTCTTAATCTTGTTCCACATGCATCCGTGTACACCACTAAGTCCTGATTCCCATCTGGAATAGCCAACACAGGTGCATTTGTCAATAAGTGTTTCACTCTCTAGAATGCTTCCTCACACTTATTGATCAAAAAACTTCACACCCTTTCGCGCCAGCTTGGTCATCACCGCCACTCTCCGCGAAAATTCATTATTGAATCTCCGATAATACCCAACTAATCCAAGAAAGCCCTTTATCTCAGTCACTGCCTCGGGTCTCTTCTAATTATTCACCACCTCGATTTTGATCAGATCTATAGACAACCCTTTCTCCGAGACTACATGACCAAGAAAATCTACTTCCTCCTTCTAGAAATGACACTTCAAAACTTTCGCTTTCAGTTGGTGCAACCTCACCTTCTCAAGAACCACTCTAAGACGAACCTCATGCTCTCTTTCATCTTTAGAGTATATCAAAATATCATCAATGAAAACCAACATGAACCTATCCATATGCTCTCGGAAAACTCGGTTCATCAAATCTACAAAGAATGCTAGCGCATTAGTTAGTCCGAACGGCATTACTAACCATTCATACAATCCAATATGGTCCTAAATGCCATCAAAGGAATACTATCCTTAGGCACTCTGAGCTGATGGAATTCTGTTACTAAATCCAACTGGGAAAATACTTTGGATCCACTCAACTAGTCGAACAAATTGTAAATTCTAGGTAATGGATATTGATTATTTATCATCTTCTCATTTAACTTATGATAATATATACATAACCTTAATGATCCGTCTGGTTTTCTTGCAAACACTATGGTTGCTCCCTAAGGCAAACTACATGATCTAATAAAATTATTGCCTTCCCAATCCACCAACTACACCTTTAACTCCCTCATCTCAATAGTGTCATTCTACTTGGTGGTTTTCTCACCATTTCTGCTCCCATTACTAAATCTATCTAAAACTCAATGGCTCATTTTGGAGGTAATCTTACTACATGTTCAAAGACATCTGTGAATTTCTAACAACAAAAACATGATTCAAATGGTCTTCTGCCTCCACAACATCGAAAAAAGCATTAAACTCAAAACTAGGGTTTTCTACAGAGGATATTATCCAGTCGCTACAATCAGGGTGTTAAAGTCGTATTTTCCTATCATAGCAAAATATCCTAGCATTGTATTTACTTAACCAATCCATACCTAAATAATTCCAAATCCTACGAAATCAAACACATGTAAACTGCAAGCAAATACATGACCTAGCAATTCAAACTCTATGTGGTCACATCTCCTTCCAAGAGTTGCATATCCTCCTATCGGATTCGCAACGCTTAAGGAAGTAACTAGGTAAGAAGGTTCTAGGTTAAGCTTATCTACCAAACAATGAGATATAAAAGAATGTGATGCACTAGTATCAAGTAGAACTGTAACTGATACACCATGAATCAACATACTTCCCAACATGGTTTTTCCCTTCTCTTCTATTGGTTTCGAGGCAGTTGGTTTTTATGCATACACTTTGCCTTTTACATCTTTGACTGGATCCTTGCACTGGTTCTCATAATGTCCAATCTGATCACAATTGAAACACCTTACTCCTTTCTTCTCAGCAGCTTTCTTCCCTTTTCCCGTCCGGCACTCATGAGCACGGTATCCTTTCTTATCACATTTATAACAGACAACTTTTGCCTTTCCTTACTTAGCAGCTCCACTCTTCTGAGCTCCTTTCTTATGAAAAAACTTCCTTTTCTAATTTCGCCCTCCTTGAGCCTCTTTTGCCTTGTTTCCCTCAGGATATGCAAGCATCTCTTACTATCCCAAAGCCATCTCCACAACTACATTGCACGGATCCTTAATATGCGATAACGTGGCCTTAGCAAGCTCGGGCTTTAACCCACGAATAAACTTCTCATTACTTTGATAACAGTGTCAACCGTGGTGTAACCGTATCATGCTAGCTCCTCAAACCTGGTTGCATGCTCAAGCACTGTCATATCTCCCTACTCTAATTCAATAAACTTCTTGAGAAGAGTGGACTTGGAAATCTCTAACATAAATCTTTCTTCGAACCTCCTCCTAAAACTCATCCCAAGTCATGGTCTCCTCATTGACTCCCATGTTAACACTGTTCCACTAATATAGTGCTTCTCCTTGTAGTTGTCTAGAAGAAAGTCTCCTTTTTTGCTCATCATTGAGTCCCAAATCAGCAAAAACTTCTCTCACAATGAAGTAACCGATTCTCCACTTCAATTGCATCTTCGGTACCAATAAATGGTTTTCCTCCCGGCCGAGCATAATCTCTACTCAAAACAGCATATTACTAACCACTTGAGCTCCATGATTTCCTCCTTGAGAATTTCCTCCAGATAACCCTGCAACAACTCCTGCTTGCATCATGTTAAAGAAAAACTAATATATTGCTCCCACATCGACTTGCGGGACTGTACAACCCACATTTGCGGCGTGTGCCTGACCTAGGTTCCTCCTTGTATTTGATCTGGCATTTCCGTCAGTTGTGATGCTTCGTCCACCAATGTTAACTCTTCCCCCTTTAGCATACATATCTCATGTCCGTTAATCTACATTTGAGCCTTTATAGGATACAGAATATCGTAATAGAGATGGAAGAATAGAGATAAAGCATGTACTTATATATTGCAAATACAGGTACATTACTATAGCGTTGTCCCATACCCTGATCTTCTCTCTAATTCCTTAGGATTATGTTTTCAGAATCATTTTAAGCTTGATATTTCTTTTAGGTTTTCATAAACCTATGCTATGATACCAAGTTATAACATCCCCTATCTTGAGGACCGAAGCTAAGCGCTACAGATGTCGAAGTCTTCTACAATATTAACCTCCGGTGACAAAATACGGCAATGTTAATAGTATCCATAATATCAGAAGCACATGAATATGTAACAAATTCACAGATTCAGAAACAACCTTACTGATTACATTGCAAAACCATGTTTCATATTCCATTACATAATCCTTAACGATTCCTAAGTTTTCAACAAATATAATTATTACAAATTATGCCAAAAGTGACATATGAAGATGCCATCTTGGATGACCAGAGTACTAAATAGATATATCATCTTAGTACAACACAACAGAAATAAAATTAAATAGCTCATATAGAAGTAGCTTTGCATCCTGCATATCTTTGAAAGCTTTGTTTATGTAACCTACTGAACCTGAAAAATATTAACTCTTAATCTACTCAAATTGAATTTTGAGCTCTCGAGAGTTTAAGGTAAAAACATAAACTTCGAGCCAGACATAAAGCTTGGTGTGAATAATACTATTGCATGTTGGATTTCTAATGTTATGTGAGACCACGCCGCATAGCAAAATGGGTTTCATCTCACAAATATCCCTTTGAAACATATCTTTTTACAAATCAAGACCCTGCAATCAAATTGATTGAAACAATAATAGCAATATCATATATGCTCTTAAATCAAGTAATAATGGATAATCTGCCTGAACAATATAGCTTTTCTTGGATAACTACTAATCATTGGTTGACTCGAGCCTACCAGATAAAATAAATAATCTAACATGTATTAAACAAACTCCTGAATGGTCTATCCTTAAATTACTTCTTCCAGGGTCAACTGATCCTAATGGGTTTTTGGGCTCACCAATAACATATCCTTCTTCTCTGTATATTCCTTTTTGTGTGTAACATCATTTAAGTTTTAACTATGACTAAGCCCTACACCCTAATTTTGGACTAAATTAGCTAGGCGCTATAGCTAATGTATAGGGCATGATCCTATACTTGTCTGATCTGGTAATCAAATACCTGAGTCATTTACTTAGGGTTAACTACCCTTTAAATTTTCCTTGAAAACATTTCTTGCAAAATGATTTAACCAATTTAACATACTTAAACAAGGAAAACATACTTTAGCTTTACTCAAATCTATTTTCCATGACATATGTTTTGCACAAAACTTTGATGACGAAAACTTTTAAAACCTTTATTTTAATGCTTTCGACGATCTCTTTTGAAATCTTGGAATATACCCCTTTCGAAACCAATTTAAGTACTTTACTTTGAACTCTAGGACGAAAGGTCAAAACACATGTTTCGAAATCATTTTATAATAGACATTTCGATATCTTTATAATAACCTTTCAAAATCACTAAAGGTCCTTCGAAAGCTTTATAAACCTTAGCCATCCTCTTTTCAAAACTCTTTATACTTGCCTTTCGAAACCATTGGAAACCTTCCATTTAAATAGTTAAATAACCTTTCAAAAACATTAGGGTACCTCCTCTTCAAAACCTTTGTTTATACCTTTCGAAAGCTTTGAAGGCCTTTACTATAAACAAACCTTTCAAAAGTATTAGGTTCAAGTAAAAGCTTGTGAAACATAATTTGAAAACCATTTAAAACCTTCCTCTCGAGATCTTTGGGTTCATCTTTCAATATAACAGAAGGGTCTTAAAAGAACAAAGTCGAAAGCGCCTGTTTCTAATGCAATTTCCTAAGTAAAATAAAGTGGATGGTTTCGACATTCACCCTTCAAAAGCATGGAAAAGCGGCTTCTAATTTAAAAGCTAAAGCACCCTTTCGAAACCAATGTTTAAAGGCAAACAGGCCTCAATTGGATCGAAAGATAGAATGCAACAGTAGGTATTTCAACTCTGTCGAAGGCTTGTTTAAAATAAAAGGCGGCAACGTTTGTTGAAAGCTATATTTAAACCTTTTCGAAACCATTCTTTTGAAAGCAAAGCAAGCAACATCTCTTTTCAAAGTAAAACATGACCTCAACCCCTTCGAAAGCAACTTTCGACCCTATACCTTTCACCTAATTCCAATCCACTAGGACCAAGACATTGATACCATGTGTATTGGTTTTGACTATGATGGATATGGTAATACGAAGTCGAAAGGTGGCAGCTGAGAGTGGCGAAACATCAAACCTTCACAAAAAATGATTTCTTTGTTTATAAAATAATATCTTTCTAACCAACTTGTTTATTTTTCATCATATAATGGTTGCCAATTTTTTTCCTAAATTCTTTTGTAAAAGTGCCGCCGAATTCAGTATTTTATAGTTTAAAACATTTAAAAAATTGCCCTTTCTCCTTTTATAAATATATAAAACATTTAAGTCCCAGACTTTAAATAATTTTATATACTTATTAAAATACTTGGAAAATTTCTACAAAAATTCACATAAATCACTTTGTAATATGTTTTCTAATATATTTAATTTTTTGTCTTATGGCTACTGTTATAGTAAAAATCAACGTTTCAACTAAGATGAAAGGTCTTTCAACAAAAGCAAAGGAAAAGAAGCATAGCGCAAACCTTTCTAAGAAGTGGAAGGGATGCAGTCATTAGAATTCATTAACATCAAACCTTTCGAAGTAGGCGAAAGTTTTCATCTCTAGAATTCAAGGTGTTCTTACCTTTCGAAGGGGATGAAGAAGTCAAAGACAATGTGAAAAACAACTTAGTGACCTTTTCAAAAGTATAACAGGACTTTTGAACCAGTCAAAGCACATCCAGGTTACCTTTCGACAACGACGAAAGGTTTATGAAGAAAGCAGCACTCACAAGTCAACAAAGAGTGAATGATAACCTTTCGACAATGTTGAAAGAAAGCACAACACTTGAAGAGAAACCTTCCGACAAGGTCGAAAGGTTCATAGCAGTATAAAGGAGGCAAACCCTTTGACAAAGTTGAAAGGTTTATGAAGGCATAAAGGGAAGCAAACCTTTAGACTAAGTCGAAAGGTCAAGAATAGCAGATGAAAGGCAAACCTTTCGACAAAGTCAAAAGGTTCAAAGCTGCATATAAAAGGGAAACCTTCTGACCCAGTCGAGAGCATGAAGTCGAAAGGAGGGCCACCTGCATCTATAAATAAGACCCAAGGGGTCCAGTTTTTGGGATCCGAATTCTCTCATTCTACTCTTGTATTTTTTTTAATCAATACATTGTAACCCTAATCGGGTGCTGATTTGGGAATTTAATAAAAATAAAGTTCTTTCATGGATAAGAGGGAAGTCTTATTCTCTATTAATTGCTTTATTGTTTGATTATATTTTGTTGGCTTAACTCCTAATTTTAAATTCAACATCATCGAAAAGGTTCTTGTCGACAAGGTTGATAAAACTTCTGCTACAAGTAACAACTACAACCTTTCGAAACCCTTAACACTACAGTTTAAACCTTTCGACAAGGTTAATGATACAATTGGTCTAAACAGTATTGGTAACCTTCTGAAGTGATTAACTTTGAGATCCAAACCTTTTAATTAGGTCGAAAGTGTTTATGCTATAAAATATCAATAACCTTTCGAAGTTATAGTCCAATTGGTTTAACCTTTTGACTAGATTGAAGACTGTTCTTCAAGTATAAATACCTAAACTTATAAGGCTTAATCCAAAAGAGACCGTTCCTAACTTTCGACAAGGATCAAAGATACATCGTATAAGTGACCTAACCTTTCGACAAGGTCGAAAGCTTCTACATATCCATTGAGAAGTTTGATATCCAACCAAGACCCAAATAGGGCTATCCTCCTGACCTTTAAACAAGATAAATCTAACCTTTTAACAACAAATTCAAAGAAATTCAATCTAAACAAAGAAGGAAACTCTTGGAGAGGATCTCATACGAACTTAATAAAGTCGGAAGGTTTCATAACCCAACACCTAAACCTTTCAACGACATCAGGTCTGATTCAAAAGCTATCTACTCGTTGGGCTAAGTTTGAAGGCGATTCCAAAGGGATTCACATCCACAATTCATAGAAAAGACTTTTATCTTCCTAAGCACTATTTTGGGGTGTTGACAAGAAATCTTGTTAATATTTTTGGTGCTAGAAGGAGAGCTCGAACCTTCGACTTGGTTAACCCCCTAACACTATTATTCCCTAATCCTCCTTGGATCAATCCTACATCAAGTTTATCTACTTTGATTTGATCATGCCTAGAAGATTTAAGAGATCTGAACGAGAATCTTTTAAACCACACTTGACAAGATTCTCCCTATAGACATCAAAAACTCCAATCAAGATAAAGAACAAAGAGTAAGGCTCGAAGCCTTAAAGATTATAAACAAAAAGAAAGCAGAATCTTATAACCTTGAAAAATGGAGTTTAAACCCCTTAAATTTAGGACCTACCCTAATCTTTGCACTTGGAAAGAGAACATGGGAAAGAGAACATATGGAAGTGACAATATTTTTAGTCAAATGAGAAGAACAATTCAACATTATTCCAAGGGCACAGTCTTTGAGAAAGAGAAAATGAATTATTATAACGTGGCAATCAACTACAACAAGAGCAATTCCAACCCAAGAGATTCAAAGGGCAGCAAAAAGAAAGATAATTGAAGAGCATGAAATGATAAGGCAGAAAAATAAAAAGCAAAAGAGTTATCCTCAAGAGTCAAGTTTCGAGTCTAGACTTCCGAAAGAATGCAACTTAACCACATCAATGGAAAATGTCCACTTGCATACAAAGGATGATCTTAACTATTGGCCATCACAATAGAAAAAGCCAAATATGAAAGGAACTTTGGAGGATCCTTCTATCACTATCATATGATGAATGGTCATGAAACCAACCATTGCAAAGCCTTGGAGGGGATTATCATCAATTTCTTTAGACAAGAAAAGATCGTTGAATTTGTAAAGAGAACCTGAGAAAAGATTAACAAAGATCATCTTTCTAAAAAGAGGAAGTCTACATGGTTGGGAGTGAAATGCTCCTCAAATTCGGATACTACCTATAATGGTAGTACTACCTAAGATGGTAGAAAAGTCTATGTCCGTGCCGAGATGGCTAAGGCAGAGCGCATCTTGGTGAGAGAATGGAGTAAGCCTCCATCCATGCCTAAGATGGCCAGGGTAGAGCACCAAACAAGCCCTTATTTATGCTCCACTATGGCCAGGTTAAGGCAAATCTAAGAGGGAGGATTGAGTAAGCCTCTATCCGCGCCTAAGATGGCCAAGGTAGAACACCAACCAAGCCCTTATCTGCACTGCGCTATGGCCAGGTTAAGGCATCTCCTGTAAGGATGACGGAGTAAGCCTTTAAAAGGAACATGAATACAATGATCAGAGGCAACAACACCCAACGAGACTTTAAAAGGAACCCAGATCATCAATAAACATTTCAACATGTATAAAGGATAATGCCAGAGAATCACCAGACAAGTATGAAAGCAACATGAAGTGGACAAATAAGAAGATTACAACCAGTACACACATCAATGTACACATAAACAATTGAACCAAGAACCAATAGGCCAAAAAATCAAAGTGCAATCAAACTGCACAGCTCCAGATGAAACCAAACTATACATGAACACATAATACTCGACCAAACCAGAATTGATGCCAATCTCACACACATATATACATACATATATGTATATATATGTATATGTATATATATGTATATGTATATATAGATATGTATGTATGGAGACCATCAACCAAAGTGCAGAAAAATTCCAAAATCAAGAAGAAGTTCAAGTGAAACAAGAAATACATATACAAACAGTTGTGGACATCAACGACTGGAATAACTTAGGCAAGCAAACCAGAGATGTATGCATATGAATGAAGACTGCATTATGTTCATGCAACCAGAGTACCAATTTTTAGACATCTGATAACTGGTAATTAACCAATTTTTACTATGGAGATACTGATTTTATTTAGCTGAATAAATAAAATGTTGGATTATAATATTTGAAAATGATAAATCTTATAATAAATTAACAAAGATATAAATAGATATATGCGAACTCTATAATGTTGAAAATTATAAGTGTACAAATATACAAGTATATAAGTATGTATATAATATATGTATGTATGTATGTATGTATGTATGTATGTATGTATATTGTGTTTTGGAAGCATTGGTTTCAAAAGCTAGTTAAGGTTAATTTTATATTTTCAAAACACTAAGAATAAATATTTATTAATTTAAGAAGAATATTTTAGATTAAGTTTGAAATAAGACTTAAGAAAAAAGTTTAATACACTTTCTTTTATATTTGAAATAAAGATGGTTTGTATAAATTTAAAATATAAACATAAATTAATAAAGACATAACATATGAGTATATTAAACATATAACATAAGAAAATAATAAAATATAGGCATTGAACATTTGTAGCTTGAGATAACATGCATAAAAACTAGTGGCACATCTTATATTTTTTTAGTTTGAAATGTAAACAATAAATGTGGAGGAATAGGCTGATATATATTCATTTTCTCCTTTCTAAATCCTTTCTTTCCATTCTCTCAAACAAAATTAAAACCAAATTTTTTTAGAGAAATCAAACAAAACAACAATAATTTCTTTAAATTTCATCTAAGCTAAAACAAAAATTAAAGCTTCAAGACTCAAGTCTTCAACCTGAGATCAGTTCTAGATCAAATTGTAGTTTCAATTCAAGCTTGCAGTTTCAAGTTCACATCAATTTCCAATTTTTCAAAGTAAGCTTTCTTCTATTCATCAACTCGGTGAGTAAACTTGAACCTTCTCAAGTTTAATCATCTGTATAGATCGTGCATGATGCAATTGATGTAGTAATGACATAAATATGATTCGCATGGATTAAAAGAATATTGTCTGGGCATATGGGTTGAACTACTGTATGCATGCCTGTGTGTATATATGAATATCTCTGTTTATTTCAAAAGACCAGAAAACTCTATCAAAATTTGTTTCCTCTTTAAATAAACAATTATAGGGTAGGATGTTTAAGGGAATTATGTTTGAATTTATTCAATCTTATTTCTAAAAATGTTTAAAAAGTATAGTTAGCAAGTAGTTGATTCGGGAAGAAGAATTTTACAGTAACAATCATATTATGTCAGGAAATTAGTTGTTTAAATCTCGATTCTTGCTTATATCATCAAATTCAATTTTGGAAACCATGAATTTTAATAATAATTTCTAGGTTTGAAAGTGGATATTTGGGAAGGAATGGCGAGATGATCAGAAATTGGACTGAGACCGATTCTCGGTGACTCGGTCACGATTGGAGGACGAAGTCTTGGTCAGGAAGAGGAGGGCTAGCGGTCTCAGGAAAATTATGGCAATATTTTTTAGGCGACATGGTGGCGAGGAGGAGGGGATGTAGGGTTTAGCTTTGGGTTTGGGAGGGGTCTGGTCTCAGGCTAACTGTGGTGACAAGGTGTAGGGGATGAGTGCGCGATGGGGGGAAAAAGAAGACGGTGGCGTAGCTCTGGTGAAGTTTTAGGGGCGATTCGTAAACGTTGGCGGTGGTAATCGATGAGAAAGGAGGTCAGATCATTTTCTGGCGAGGAGCTATTTTTGTTTGTTTTCGATTTAGGAATTTCGGAGGAGTTTCAAGCGACGAGGGGAGCGAGGAGGTTGAGGATGACTTAGTGGAGGTGTCGGCAATGTTGGGCGATCCTCCGGTGTCGTGTGCATGTGCACACGATGCTGGCTTATGTTAGTAATGGCTGGTGTAGGAGATCAAGTTAGAGAGAAGAGGAGGTATAGGGTTGGACTCGGGTTGTAGTGGGATCGCTCTCGGGTTGGAACACGAGTAGAATTTGCAGTATTTTTAGAATAAAAGAGAGAGGGAAGTAGGTGTTGTGGATTGAGGTTTTGGGCCTTAGGCCTGAATGTTTTTTTTTTTAAATTTTAAAATGTATTAACAAGTTTTTTTTAAGAGTAAATTTTGTACCAGTTTTTTTTTAAATGAAAGCATAATCAAGTTTAAAAGTTTATAAAATGAATAAGTTTTCAAAAGGAATATTAACCAAGTTTTCCAAAGTAAATCTATTAAACAAGTTTTTAAACAAGTTTCAAAGTTTAAATTTTAAAGTTAAATGTTTTTAAAATTGTCTTGGGTTATATAATTATATATTAGGCTAATTATCTCTCTGGTTGTTTTCAAACAATAAAGGATGTAATTAAGTAAGTGATTAAAGATAACTGTGTTGAATTTTTAATCAATCAAAAGGTTTTAGGAGATTTCGTATAAATTAATTTAAGGCTAATTACTTAATGTAATTAATTAAAAAGCTAATTACTGTATGTAATTAATCAAAGGATAATTATTTAATGTGAATAATTAAAGGATAATTTATTAATTAATTAAATAAATGGTTATAATTAATTAAGGTTAATTAAGCAGGATTTAAAAGTAATTTAAAGTAATTAATTTAATTTATTTGGTGATTAAATTAAATTAATTAGGAATTATGTAACTAATTAATCTTGCTTATGGATGATTAAGTTATATCGAATGCTTGGATTGATGAATATCTCTAGTCTGATAATTTGTGATAAGCTGTGATATGAAATGGATGGATTAATCTATTAATAAATATGAATCATTTATTTAATTTAATATCTGTGATAGGTTACTGTGTACGTATGTTATTCTGAATGTAATTAAATTTATTTGCTTAAACTACTTGGCTTAATGGATGACATTGGATTTGAAGAGACCGGGGGCGGGCATCAGCAAATATCCAAAACCACTTCGATTAGTAATCTACAATAATTCTTTATAGATTTGATTATAGATCAAAAGTCTGGAATAGAATAAATTAAGTAACTGGACCATTAAAACTGAGTAACGATACTTAGATATAATTTTGTGAAATAAGTATTGATTTTAAACAAGATAAGAACTCGTAGTGTGGCACAAGTTACCCTGGTTTGCAACTATGTTTTATAACTTAATATTTCAAATTATATGGGTTAACTCACACTGATTTCCATCCTGACTCGGGGGTTACTTTAATGTAATGCTTGAGTCAGACCGAGTATTACAGATTTTCAGGTTAGGACGTTATGGAGCTCAGGAGGCGAGCTGGATAGCAGCAACCGTATGGAGTATATTCCGTTGTGCATTGGATTGTATTGTTTGTAGTCTAGGACAAGTTGTTATAACTGTCCAGTTTATTTGTGAATGATTGTACTCTAATGTATTGAATGTAAATTGACAATTACAGCTTTCTTTGTATAAATGCTATTATTTGATATTATATTTTAATCCGCTGCAAATGTGAGATTTTGTGTTGTTGTTTTTTGATTCTTCTTCCTCCTCTTTTCTTCCTTACCCTAACAATCTGAAATTTCCGACGTTCGATTGCTCGGCACTTCTACAGTGAACGTATTAGTGTCGAATTTCGGGGTTGAAAATTTCGGGTCATTACGATATATATCTGTATACCTGTACATATATGTTTCCGTCATTTTCTGGTCATGATGATTTTGACGTTTGGTCTAGTTTCACTCTAAGTCAGATCTGGTTCTTTTGTTTTCATGTGTCTACATTTGGCTTGCTTCGAGTTAAACAATCCTTATTTGCCTCTGAAATCTTGTGCAATTTGGATTTAACATACTATTTATATGATGGTTGGTTTTTTATGGGTTTGCACTATGATTCTCGAGATGCTGAGGCAATACACAAGCATACATGTATACACGTGTATATGTAGGCTCTTACTTGATTGTTTTGACCGACCATTACTGTGTTATTTTTTTTGCATTTGCACTTGAGTTGAATATAGTCTTGGCTTGGGTTAGACCTTGTGCTCACCTGTCCATGCAATTTAAACACGCAAGTGTATATCAGTGTGCACGACCTTATGGCATATACAGTGACACACTATGCATGTCACGAATTATTCGTGTAAGATGAATTTAAAAAAATGATGACGAACAACCCAACAAATTGGGGCAAATAATATTTTCAAACACACACTTCATTGTGCAATGCAAAATATTTATTTTTAAATTTTACTACGTTGGTGTATATCTTGCAGATAGTTCAAATGCTAGATTCTGGCAGGAATAGAGTTGAAGATCAAAATACGAGTGATGAATGAATACGTAGTGAGGTGAAATATGTATGAAAAATTATATAGTGAAAATTGTGTTCTAATCGAAGTTGTATTATAATTGAAAATGGATAAATGTTGTGAGAGCTCAAATTTGTACTATTTGAATTAATTTTAAAATATTTGTTTGAATAAAATAGTTGTTTAACTAAGAATTCCGAGTTATTTATTTTATTCAACAAATATTTATTTAATTATGTGAAAAAATAAAATAGTGCAATAACATATACATTTAAACGAATATATATATATATATATATATATGTGTGTGTGTGTGTGTGTGTGTTTAATATCATCAAACAAAATCATAGGCTATTATATTCTACAATCTCCCCCTTTTGATGATAATAAACATATATTAAGATTTTAACTCTATTAAATGTATTTGGTCTTGATAAATTCTATTAGCTTCCCCTATTTGAATACCCCCCCAAAAAAAAGCTCCCCTATAACATATGCATGAAAATAAATAAAAATATACAAACTAATAAACAATTAAAAAATGCAATGAACCTAGATGAGGATATGCAATTAAAATTTTTGAACTTATTTGCCCAAAACTTAACTTCTCTCCCTCTTTTGTTACAGGCAAAAGAGTAATAGCGTTAGATGAGAGTGATAAAGTGATAAACATTAATACAACAGTAATACCTAATCGGGTATACATACTAAATTTCAAAAAAAAAAAATTCAAAAAAATAAATCATAAATACTCTGTTAGACGCATATTCCATTTTAGAATGATAGGGGTGATGTCGGCATAGAAAACCATATAGTCATGTCCATTTGTGGTATATTTATGATAGGAATCATTTTAAATACTTACTAACTACGCATAACCATTAGGAGTTTTAAATGAGATTAGTAGTATTTCTTACTTTTATTAAAAAAATGAATTTCAAGCATCTTCTAACCATGCATAACCGTGAGGGCTTTTAAATGAGGTTAGAATCAACTCGCCTATTTCATCCAATTTTGATATGCGTTTCATACATGCACAGCCGTGGGGACTTTTAAATGAGCATGAAAGCACATAATCAGATATTTCAAGTAGTTCACCCATATATAACCCCGAGAACTTTTAAATAAGGGTGAGTACTTTTTGGATGATTTTATTGCTAATTTTTAAAAAATGAACGATTTCCTGTTTAAATACCACATTTGACATACTATATTGGATTTTGATGTGCGAAAGTTGTGGAAATATGATAGGAATAGAAATGGTTATGGAATTTTTTTACCAACAAAAGTTATTGCAATTTTTTCAAAATTTTTAAAGAATTTTTCTAAATATACCCTCTCATGACATTATGATTTGACATAGCTTCTTCAGCCACGATTGACTGTGAGGTTTTGATTCGGACAACTTGAGCTTAGGTTATGATAAAAACTTTCTTTAACACCTGAATACTTCGTTTCTCAAAAATCTCAACTGAACTAAATTTGCATTCTTGTACACGAGCATTATTGCACGTGCTTCGCGCGTGAATTATTATTTTTCCATAAAATATATATGTTTAACATATTTAAGATGAATGATTTATTCAAATATTTAGTCATATTTTTGCGATGAAATAATGTGTGGCTAGTTTAAATTTTTATTCAATGCGTCAACATTTTTTTTTTTAGTTTGAATTTCTATTTCTATAAGATCGAATTTGTAAAAGAAGTTTATTTGTGAGACCTATTTTTTAAGTGATGTTAAAATTTGGTAATACTTGTAGATGTGGGTTTTGAATTGGTAAAAAATATTACTTATTTGATCTTTTTTAAGTGATAACGAGATTTAGTCTTATTTGTTAGATACTATTTTTAGATAATATTATGATTTGATAATATACGTAGAAAGACATTTTTTGCTAGCTCACGCTTACATCAAAAAAGTATGACACCAAAGGTACAACTAATATATATTTGGTCAAAATTGACCATTTACTATTGAATTTGCATCTTCTCTAAATAGAAGAGTGGGAAAGTAAGAAAATATTTACGAAAAAGCCGGGTTACCTCTTTTATATGTAAACTAAACGTTATACGTTTGGCAAACCTTTTACTATTCTCGGTTGAACATTCCCTAAAATAATTTTAGGAGCCAGCAAAAAGCAACTAAAAGTGCCCTTTTGTCAAAATCAAATTCAGCCCAGTTTTCAGTACCGTTGGAGTG
This sequence comes from Allium cepa, assembly GCA_030765085.1. Taxonomy (NCBI): domain Eukaryota; kingdom Viridiplantae; phylum Streptophyta; class Magnoliopsida; order Asparagales; family Amaryllidaceae; genus Allium; species Allium cepa. The sequence goes on along the minus strand of CM060937.1, from coordinate 690,485,580 downwards.
AAAGGGCACGAAGGCAAATCGAAAAAATGGCAGGAGAAAAGAAATTTAATAAAAGAACCGGAGGGCAAAGCATAGATGAGAGGTACGACAAATGGAAGTATCTGGTTCCCGTTCTCTACGATTGGTTCACCAATCACAATCTGGTTTGGCCATCGCTCTCTTGCAGGTATGCTTAATTTCTACGGTACCGTAAATTTTCGAACATTTAGGGTCTATTCGGCTTATATTGGACTTTTGTTTGCTTTGTTTTGTTAGATGATAGGGTTGTCGATTTTCTGGCTTTTGTTTGGTGATGAGATTTACCGGTTTCGGTGCTTTCTGCAAAACTGAAATTTTGTAGTAGTTTCTGATATTGTCTTAACTAGCCAATATCGTTTTAAGTTGTTGGCGAAGACTGTAGGCAAATAATAATAACAATAAAGAAAAGAAAAAAAGAAAGTATTTTGCCAAATATCAATAGCAAATGATACATGCTCCCAAACTATACACTTCAGAAAAATTAAATCCTGTTGTTTCGCTCTTGGAATGAGAATGGAATTTATTCAAAACGAAATACAATAGTGAATGCAATTCCTAGTCCAAAATGGAATTCATGCAGATTTAGCATGTGCTTTAGGAACTTAGCTAAAGAGGGTCTTCATTTATCACTTTGACCTGGTAACTCATATACATGCATGAATTGAAAGCTGCATTTCTTCATTTACTTGCATGGTTATGCAAGCAATTAAATTCAACATTAGCTTTCTTAAAATAGTTCACAAAATATTGAAACCGATGTTGTAAATATTTAAACATTATAAGAAAACATTAGGAATTGTATATTTACCAGAGTTTCGGTTCTTCCTATTCACCCCGATTTGCTTGTTTGATCTTTTAAACATGAGACTCAAAATTGATTTTGACGATGATTTTATGTCAATTAATTTATGCATGAAATGTTTTTTTTCTTGTCGGAATGTTTATGGTTGTATTGATCGACAATCTTTTCTCAAAATGTTTCGAAGTTTTGATCATTTCCATGATTCAAATTAATTGAGTAATGACACCGTGGATTGCATGGAGTTTAGTCATCATTATATTCCTAAGCACAAGATACATAATTTGATTAACTTTGTCGTTGATGTATAAATTCAAGTTTGTAACAATCTTTGGTTAGATTTTATACCATTTTAATTCTCATTTGAGTTGAGCGACAGAAATAAAAAGTTGTTTTTAAAGCAATGTTTGGATTTTGTTTATATAGCCAGTCTCACGTTGTATATATATGTCACTAAGATATATTTTTGATAAATAGATCGATATATTTTGCGTGTATGTGTGTAAATAAAATAAAATAAGAGGTGTTAGTTAATGAGCTATTTGTTGTAATAAGTGACGCACCCATTTCCCTAATATAATATGTAAGTGAGCTATTTGTTGTAATAAGTGCCCTTTTCTTTGCTTCTATTCTCCGTTCCCTATCAACTTTCATAATTCCACCATTAACTTTACATCAAACTAATTAGGCTATAGAACCTACCAAACTATTTGAGTTAATTGTACGTAATTCCATTAACTCAATGAGTTCCAATAAATTACAGTGAATAAATTTAACAAGGAAATAAGTGTACTAGAATCCACCGACATAGGATAAATAGTAATTATGCAAGTCTTCACACATCCACTTCAAATCTAGCCTTTGGATATGAACATTAACATTATAGAATCCATAAAATTCAAATATCAAAGGATGATCTCTAGCCTTGTAATACATTTAGCGATGCTAATTTGATTCTCTTATCATTTTATTTGGAGGATTTAGGCCTAATTAGTTTCATTTTGGGTTTATGGTATATTATGAGGGAGGTATGAGAAATGGGAATGGAAGTGAAGAAAAGTGGAGGTTAGGCTCTTCGACCAATTATATATAGGTTAAGTGAGATTAGATGTGAGCATATCACAACAAATAGCATGCTAGATAAATTCACCTCATTTTTTTAATAGTATAATTTATACACAAAGACAACATATATCAAAATGCTCGTCTCAGTGACTCCTAAGATTGAGATTGACTACATATACAAAATTCTAACATTGCTCAAAACCAATTTAATTCGGTAACTGAACGCAAACAATAGTGCAAGACCAAAGCCAAACATTGGGTCATTACAAAGTACTTTTTCTAGAGTATTTGGAATTGTTTGAAAAGACAAATGATTGAAATAAGATGTTGTTTAAATGATAATATAGTCGTGTTTGATCATTGAATTGGATGTGTTGAATGTAAAATGGCAATTTAAATATAATTTTGATTTGGTTTGAAGGAATATAGCTATCATAGGCAATTGTTGTTGCGGCAATGGTTAAAAGTTTTGGGTGTCCATAGTACACGAGTTCATTTCAGATGCTTATTTAGTAAATGCCCAAATATGTGAGTGTCTATTGCATCCAATTTGTACATCGTGGCTCCTTATCGAGCTCAAGATTTGGAGCTTGAGGCCTGAAGGGAGAATCCATGTTGAATAACAAGATATTGTTTCTTCCATTGGGGAAGTTCACTACCAAAAATAGAATTTCAAGTTCTTTTCATATTCGATTGGTGATGCTGTAAGTGTGAAATGCATGCAATAAATCATCTTAGATCTCACATTTATTTTCATACATCTATGTAACATACACTTATGCAGATGCAAAAAAAAAAACAATAACCTAATTGTAGTATAGCGGCATGATCAAAATGACAGCATTGGCAATTGTAAGGAGATAAAGTTCAAGTTTAACTTGCAATATAGATTTTAAACATTGATAATAGTGTTTTTAACGAGCTTATTGCATTCTGAAAGAAAAAAGTCAAATAAATTAAGTTCAAAATATAAAAACAAAAGTTGAAACCTATTGTTTCTCCAATGGTAAAAGTGTAAAACTAGGATGTTTTGACTTTGAGAAAATAGTTTCTTCCCTATTACGGACCTCATATTTTCAGAATTTTCAATATCATTTGAATCAGGATAGTTTTAAAAAATAAAATAAATGCTGTTGCGATATTTTTCTAAACAAAAAATTCATTTCGAAGTGTTGTTTCAAAGAAATTGAAAAATACTAGTCTATTTAGTATGATTTTTCATTATTTTTAAATTCCAATATTCTTAATAAAATTCGAATGTTAAACTGACAATACTTTTTGTATACAAATTATATTTGAAAGTGTTTAAAATGATCAGATGTAAAAATACTAATCATATTTTGTACCATTATATCTATTTCGAATCTCCAACCTCTTTAAAAAAAAAAAATTAAATTTAAAATTATATAAAAGTTGTAGCTTATAAAATTTGAATAATAAGTTGATTTTTGTTGAACCTTTTTGTATGGCTTGACTTTTAGTAATTGCATGGAGCTCGAATAAAAACAAGTTTTCTTTTATTCATCAAAACTAAGTGCTAGTATCCACATCAGTCAAATATCATTTAAGTATCGGTATTCAAAATAAAAATAGCAAAATAATGTCAGATAATATTAGAATAAGATCACTCACTGAACAAGTTTTATATGCATATATAATTAAAAAACTGCAAAATCTTTTGTATATCCATGTAATTTTACAAAATATGCAGTATTAACCTAAATTTTGTATTCCTTTATTTTATGGTTATCATATAGTTACATGAATAATAAATTATATTTTTACTGATAGTTGAAAGTTGCAAACATAATGATATAAACCGAACATTTACACAGAGATATAAGAAGAAATTATCACATTGATACATGAGCTCAGAAAAATCTCGACAATTCTTATAAAATTGGAAGATACTCTCAACGAAGTATTCAAATTTGTAAACAATAAGAGTTGATTGTACAAAAATACAAAAAAAAAAAATTAGATTTTACAGTTTGATTAGAGTTTATGAACAATTTCTATCCCAGAAAAATGAAATATTTCTTGGAAATATAGCATGGACAATTAGAAATTTGATCTCGAAATTTTTGATTAAATTTTTTCTATGTTAACACTCTTAGACATAATTTATTTAAAAATCGATATTTTGCCCAAAAAAAAAAACACTGGTTTGACATATCAGGATATATAGGTCAATGTACCACTATCAGTATTTTTAGCAATATTGCGGAAAACATATCATTACCTACCAATATCAGTGATATTATTCCAGGATTATTTGATACTAACCGCGGAGTGTCAAACATCTCCTGGTTTGAAGTTAAGCAGCTTTACGCTATTTCTTATTCCATACTATGTTTAATTACTTATTTAAAAGTTTCAAATTGAATTATATTTTGGTCAATATCAAATGGATGCTTAAACTCGTAATGTCTTGCTAAGCATCCATATTATATGTTATATACTTGGGACTTTAAATTCCTTGGTTTGGATGTCAAAGTGCCATTGTTGAATCTGTTGTGTCATCGAAACTATTTTGTATTTCCAAAAAGGTGGGGTCCACAGCTTGATTCAGCAGAGTACAAGAGTAGTCACCGTCTTTATCTTTCTGAGCAGGCAAGTGCATCTGAACTTATCCTCAAGTCCTTAATTGTTTTTATTTGATTTTTTATGAATTGTCGAACGAAAAAACATTTTGGATAATGGACAATATTGGAATAATGTTTCAATGGTAAAACTAATGGATAAGGGAAAAGAACAAAATATGTTCTTCTCTATGAAGAAATGTATGAAAACTAATTATTTTGATATTAAAAAATACTATTTTTTTACTGAAGTTTACAAAAAAAAAAAAAATTCGAAAAATTTGAAAGCTGAATATGTGACATGATAAACAATTAAATTTTTCTGAAATTTGAAACTATGTTTTGAAACTTGAAATTTATAAAATCTAAAACTAATAAAATTTTAGATAATGATTTTTGTAATCTGGTTTTTTTTTCTTGATTGTTTTTTGTTTTGAAAATCTGGTTTTCCCCGTGAACAATCAACAAAATATTCAAAGGTATTTTGATCAATAAATGAAATAAAAGAAATATAACCTATTCAATATGTTTTACATATTTTAACAGTCACAAACTTTATCTTGTTGGTTTTCATGCAATTGATTAACTGATCAATTATCTTTTAAATTTGACATGTGATCATATTTTACCATGCTGTTCCATTTGTCTCATGCAAAGTCACTTCTTTTGTTTTTAAATTGATGAATTCACTTTTTGTTAGCTACCATCTTTTTGAATCACATAACTGTACAATTGCTGATTTCAAATTGTGCTGATTTTTTGACATGGTAAACAATTACAATAAAATATTATATTTTTGAAGCTTAGAATTTTGAAATTTTAAAATCTAATTTTTTTTTTTTTTACTTGGATAATGAATATTTAACAATTAAACTTATTTTCTTTTTATTGAAAAATTGTTTTTCTCCTTAAACGGTATAAGGAAAAACGTTCCAGGGTATTTTGGTTGATATAAAAGAAACAGAACTAAACTTATGTTTCTCCTTAACTAATTCTATTTTTAAAATTTTCCCCTTAGCCTGTTGTACCCTATATTAATTAAGTTTTCCATTGTATCACTCACCAATTTTATCTTTTTGGTTTTCATCTAATGCATTAGATGATTATCTTTTTATTAAAGTGCGGCAGCAATCATATTTTTATAATATTGCTACATTTGTCGTGTGCAAAGTCACTTTTTTATGGATGGATTCTTTTTCTGTTGGATATTGTCTTTTAAGACCACATAACTGTACAATTACCTATTTCAGTTTGTTCTAACACCATATGAGTGCAATATTGCCTATTATGTTCAGTTTGATGGTGTACGGAACGTTAAAACAGTACTGTTAAATTATGAGTACATTTTCCTGATCTGAATTGAGTGTTACCACACTTTATGCTTGACATGTCTCCTAATTTTTGTTTTGCTATTTTTTTTAGACTGATGGCATTTATCCAAACACTCTTGTCATAGCAAAAGTTGATGTGAGTAAACCTAGGGTGGTAGCTGCAGAACAAATATCGGAGGTTTGCCAAAACTAAATTTACAATTTTAGTTTTATCTAGTTTTATTGAGTTGGTACATACTTCATACGTCACTTTCTTTTTCTCTCTGTTTCATTTTTCAAGTGTGAGTGTTGTATCACTGCCCGCTGATTTGTGTTTTTAATGAGATACATAGCATAAGATTGAAATTCAGTAGCAAAATTCACAAATAGTTGCTCGCATCATATTATTGTGACATCTACTCTTCTGTGCAGTTTAATGAGGAAGAACCTTCACCTTTTGTGAAAAGACAAAAAACTATCATACATCCTGGAGAGGTTAGTTACCTTTTTTCCTACATATCTGATTTCTAATGCATCTTGATGATGTTGATATTGCATATCCCCAGCCATTCAGATGTTTTCAAATCTCTACGCATTTTGGCTTTTGAAAATCATAATATCTGCTATAAAAGTCATATCTACAGCCACAGTTTAGACCAAGGCACTTCGATAGTAAGACAAAAATTGCAGTATTCTTTTGGGCTAAAGCTAAAGGAAAAGAATTATTTGATGTTGAACAGTTCTCTTTATTAAACAATTGATCTTGTGCTCGTTCTTATGTGCAGTATGAATAATGAGCATGGTACTAAATAAACACCCTATTCTGCTCAATTTTCAAAATACCTTTAGATTTCATAGTAATTATCCATACCAAGTTTTCATTTAGCAGGTGCCACTGATCATTCTTCGATTCACCCGGCAATGCAGTAAAAACTAAAAAGCAAAGTTTTAAATATGTTCGTTTTGTCCGAGATTGTTTTTGCGTTTGGATGAGACAAAACATTGGATCTCATTGTTATCGCATTTGACACCATTCTTGTCCGAGATATTAAAAGTTTAAATTCTCAACCGACATATGGACTGAGATCTTAGTCGAAATATATGTTTTTCTTTTTACATAACTTTTTATTCTACTTTTCATAATATGGGTTCAAACAAAATTATTCTACCAGTTATTATTTGACAATTCATTTAATCCCAGTTTTTTCTTTTTATCCGGGTAAATGACAACAATGATTTCATGTAACTTTTCTTTTAACAGTATGTAAATAAGAAAAATCTTTAGTTACTATCAAATCAATCGAATTACTAGCCTCCTAAAATAATTGTTCTCTTTATATAATAGTACATTAGCTATCTTCTTGTGCAAATCAAGCATGTTACATTTTTTATTTATATTTGTTAGATATAATCATTAAAAAAATATAATTTTAGACTCATAAGTTACTCCAAGATAGTCTTGACATGTACTTTTAAGGTTCGATATGTTAATTCGAGATGTGTAACTGATTTACACTCGTCTTATCCAATATCTCACCCGATTTGAGATATCAAATGTCAAAACTCGAGACAAAACACTTTCGAAATCGGAGTTTTGAAACGTTGCTAAAAAGGGAAAAAGAAGAAGGGAAAAATCCATTTGACAATAAAATACCGGATGCTTTACTTGATTAGTTAGCAATATTGTTGACCAAAATTGAGTACCATAGAGTATGAAAATGTAGTGGTTTAGTTCCATTTCTCATAAAGTATCGTGGAGTGTTCTGTGGTGCCTTAAGCACTATTCTTAATAACATATATGTTTTTAGGTATTTGTTAGTTGGTCTTTCTCCTTAAATATAGATAGGTGTGTGCTTGTTTAGCCATCTGACTTGTCAATTTGTCCCATCTCATGCTTTCTTAAAAGTAGAAATACGTCACAAGCTTTTTGTTTTATTCACAGTACTTGCTTTTGTTTTATTTTTCTAATTTTCTTTTTACGTACAATCTAACCTTTTTAACTTATAATTGATTTTTTTTTTAATTTTTTTCTCTCAAAGAATGTATAGTTTTGATAATTTTGATATAGAACAATCAATAGTTTACCCTTTTTATTTGAGTTACTAGCATGTAACTCGTACGTTGCGCAGGTCATGTTATAAAAAAAATAGCAATCTTACTTTAGATTTTGTTAAAAATAGAAATTTATTTTGCAATGTACGATGTACGATATATCAATTAAACCTTTTATTATTGCTTATGTATATAATTTTTGTTAATGATTTATATTTGAAAAACAATTCAATTTTACCAGTTTGTTAATACGGCTGTGGCGTACATACTGAAATTATCATTTTTTTTAATTAGACAAACCAATGAATATTAGTTACTTGAATTTATTCAACTAATTTGAATTTAAAGGTATTTGATTAATTTAGACATATGGGTTTGAAGGTAAAATAGTAAGATAGAAACAATGAGAACGTTACAAATAATTGTTGAAATGATAAAATGTAGGTATATAAATGTGAAATCATGAAAAAAATTAGTATTTTTTTTGATATAATTGTGAAAATGGTAACTTATAGGGATTAAAAAAGAGTGAATTAAGCAAAGTGGAGAAGATTTGTAGAATTAAGGAGAGGGCTTTTAAATTTTTTACCTTCGACATTTATTGATATAAATGAATTATATATTAAAGTTGTTACCATTGTTTATGTTCATAATTTTGTTATGTGATCTATATGAATGAAAAATTAATTTTACCATTTTTTAAGATATAAAGGTGATATACATGTTGACATTGTTATTTTTTGGATTTATTAGACAAACTAAAGGAATATTAATTGATTAATTTACTTAAATAGCCTATAATTTTCAGATTATTTGATTAATTTAAATACATGGACTTATATGTAAGTTATATGTGAAAATTAAGGAGACGTTTGAAAATAATAGTAGAAAGGAAGAAATGTCGATAATTGAATATAAAACGGTAGTCGCTAATTAGTTAAATATCGTGAACAATTGAAGAAAATCGTAAGTTATATTTGGGATACTAAAATAAATTGTCAATAAAACATAGGGAGAGAATTAAGGAGAGGGGAGAATCCAAGAACTAATGAGAAAGGAAGAAATTCTTCTACTTTACTATTATTTAATAGATTAGTGAAGGGAACTAATTCAATTGAAATCAGATTTTCTTCGGTGATAAGCAATCTAAGCCTCTCTTATTTAAGTAATCTCCAAGTTTTCTAAGTAAGATAAATCTTTTAGTTTCATTGTGTGAGAATATATCTGTTCCATATTGTTTAGATTATGTTTATATCTTGGTGGGCTACTATTGATCTGTAACTACCTTCGTTGGTATTTTTTTTTAATATACATATATTCTTGTTGTATATAATGTTATCCACTTATCCTTTACTTACGTTGTGCTATATTGTAGTGTAGGTTAACAGAATCAGGGAGTTGCCAATAAAAAAGCACATAATTGCAACCCATACAGACAGTCCTGATGTATGTTTATATTTTAGCTACTCCATATTTTTTGGGTTGCAATTTGTTATATGTTAGTGTAGTGAATGATGTATCCATTACAATATGGTTTTGTTTACTATGTAGGTGCTCATATGGGATTTGGAGGCTCAACCTACTCGTCGTCCTGTCATCGGAGCTTCACATTCTCATCCTGATTTGGTATGTTTGCAAATGTCAGTATTTGGTCATATATGGTCATATGCACCCGATACTATAAAATGGACGTCTTCTGTTGATACTTGATGTCTACAGTTTAGGCACTTGTATCTATCTTGATCTACTGTAGATATAAATTCTTCATATTTACTCCCTCTTTTTACATGTTTATTAGTTCTAATGCACGTATACATTTTGGTAATGGAATATCCATTATTGCTAAAAGATGGAACGCTATATGAGCGCGTATAACATTACTAAATAGTAAAAGATATTCTGAGATAAACTCCATCTGATGATGTAACATTGGAAGTATATGATATAAGCTATACCTTGTTACATTTTTGTTAATGATACTTCTGGTTGGTTGTCTAGTAGTTGGTGTAGGACATAGAACCATGAAAAAACCGTTTTAACTTTACCTATGAAATGATTTACACATTTAATACTGAAATTATTCTTCTATTCTCGTCGAGTATACTTAAACTAATTTCAATCCCACAAAGTCTTTATAGTTAATGTTTAATTGTAATTGTTTTTGGAAATTATGCTTTTAATTGTTAATACAAATTTTGATTTTTGTAACAACTAAATATATTTATTTTCGTTTTTCATAAGTTGTTTTTTTAACTTTACCACATATGTATAAAAATTGGATAATTGTGAAAGAGTTGAAAAAAGTTGGAAACATATAATGTAAATACGAATATTGACTAGAGGAGGTAGTATAGGTTTTTTTTTGAACGAAGTACGTGGGCCAAAAGTTTTAGGCAGAAAGACAAACTTCAAAACTCAAACGCGATTTGTTTATCTTCAACGACAACGGAACAACTGCATGGTAAGCGACGACAGCAGCATGGTAGGTGACGGCCGTTGGGATGGTCGACAACAATGGCTTGTGGCAGGTAACGATGTTTGTGGGCTGGGAAAACCCGAGCTTGAGATTGAGCACGAGATTTGATTTTTGATGGAGATTGGACGACGGTGGTGGTGAAGGAGGAAGCGACGATTGGACGACGGTGATGGTGGAGGGGACGACGCCATCGTTGATTTTTTTTTATATTGAAAAATAAACCAGTAATACTATATGGGTATAACATTTGATGTAAATATAGTATTTTTATTTTGTATGCATGTTTATAGCATTACATTGATATAATGTTATTTTAGTTAGCATTTTATAGACTGTATGATTGGATAATATTTTATTCGGATTACACTAATTTAGTTTTGACATTTATCATGTTTGTTTTTTTGTAGTGTGATCCATGTAATTCTATATAAGATTAGTTCTTCTGTAAATATAACATTAAATTTGTAAATGCTAGTTGTAATTATCATTTTTATTCTTTATGTATGTATATAGCATTATGTTGACATAATGCTATTTTTGTTTTAACATTTTATACACTATAAATAAATAACACATATAATGCAAATATAATATAGCATTTTGTTTTTTGTTTTGTTTATAATGTGTAAATGCTATTTGCAATTATCATTTTTATTCTGTATATATGAGTATATTATTACATTGGCAGAGTGCTGATTTAATTTAGTATTTACACACTATATAAATGAATAACACAAATTAATATAGCATTTTGTTTATTTTCTTCTTTTTTGTGCCGACGACATACATCGATTAGGGTTGTGGTGTGGCTAGAGTTTCGGATGCAGTTGGTGGCTTGGGTGCTGTAGGTTTTTGATTTGAGGTGGATTGATGGCAATGAGATGGAGCTTTGAGCGATGATGGCGTGTAGGTAATGTGATGAGATCTAAGGTGAAGCTGGGGAGGTGACGTCGAGGAAATGTAGGCGGCGCGCAATGAAGTCGAGGTAGGTGGCGGTGCGCAATGAAGCCGAGATAGGCGGCACAAATTTTTTTTCCTTCAAGCTAAACTTTTGAGGGCGGTGTCTTTGATTCAAATTTTTTCTCTCCTAATTTTGTCAATTTTAACTAATTCACTCTAGTATAAAATTTTGATTTTGATTTTTTACTTTATGGTCAACACGTATTTTTTGAACTAATAAAAATAGTTGAAACTTAATGCAAATTAAAATTTTAAGAAGCAAATGCATACGCAAGGCATTTTGTGCTCCAAAGACAATGCGTAAGCCTCAAGACATTGAAGCGCAAGTTTTCCGAGTAAGCATTACACACATACATATCAAGAGTTAAACACAGTATAGTAAATACCTAACATTAGAATACAAAGCATTAAACACTCAACGTGATTCAAACGTAATACAATCACTTAGATATAAAACATTTCATTCAAAAAATTTATAACCTATAAATTATTTGTTAGTATATAGGTAAACACAAAATCGGTTTACTTAAACAAAAAACCTACGGAGAGTACACTATTATATGCAATAGCAAAAACAACATCCAATATCTAGTTGAAAAATGAACTATTACGAACAACTTCCAACATAAATACAATCAAAAAAGTAAACATAAATACACGATTACAAGCAACGGAAAAGCAGGTAAGTTATTCTTTTATTATTATTTTTCCTCCTCTCCAATACTCTTTCTTTATATATGCATGCACGCATGGTATGTATGTATGGATGCTTGCACACATGCTTAGAAATCGGTTCCTCTTGAGAAACAATTTTTAATATCGAATTTGAATTGATTTTGAAATCAGTTACATCAACGGATTTTAAAATTGAATTCGAAAACGAAACTAATAAAGTTTTCATGATCTTATTCCCTTTTTTTCCGTTTACTATGAAGTGGTTAAAGGCTTTATAACTTCTGTTTGACCCCATTTTTATTGCAGCTGGAGGCTATTTTTTTATCCCTAAGGTATAAATCTCAGCAGCCTGAGGGGTGAAGCATGTACAAAATGTTTCTTTCACGTTTCAGGTTGCTGAGGCATACACCTTAGAGAGAAGCTTTTTTAGCAAGCCTCAAGGCGTTTAACCTCTGCCTCGCCTTTAGGCGGCACTAGGCACGCCTTTTAAAACACTAATGCATAATTGTTTTCAATTATTTTGGTTCAATAAGGTGTTTGTTTTCCTGTTTGTATATAAGCAAGGGCATCCTGCGTGCCAACATATTATTATTGTTATTGTAGTCTACTTTATTGTTAACCGAATCATCTAATCAGAATACAGTTTGCTTTGTTACTGATGTTATGCTCTTACACTTGCATCTGTGTGTATAACTTGTAATTATTACTTGTAGGTACTGACAGGGCATGAAGAGAATGCAGAATTTGCACTTGCTATGTCACATTCAGATCCTTTTGTTCTTTCAGGAGGTTGAAATTCAAGATTTTAAACTACAATTCACCTTAAGCAATAATTAACTTTTAGAAATGTTTTCTTTACTAGTTTGTTTTGATATCAAGCATTTCTTTGAATAGTTACTATCAATTTTCAATCATGCTAGCTATAATAACTGGTTTTAAGAAGGTTATCAAACTTCACCCTCCTGCACTGTCATGCATATCATTTTCTTCTTGTTGACAGATTCTCACGACAAAGCCAGATTATATCATTATAAGTATATATGAATTGAGAATGATTAAAACTACTAATAGGAGCAGATTATACTGCATATTCACCTTGTACTTGAGTTCATGCAACTTGAGTGTAGGCCTCCAACATTCTATTAGATACTCTGCTGGATCACATATATCTTTGAATTTGTTTTTATTTTTTTGGCCAAACTAGATAGCCAAGAATATAGCTTCTTAAAACTCATGTTTTTTCATGTACTTCTCTTACATACTATTTTTTCTTCTTGAAAATGTTTCAGCAAATGTTGTTTTGATTTATATTTTCTCTTGAGCCAAGATAGTATAACTTATTTTAGGGAAGGATAGAACAGTTGTTCTATGGAGCCTACAAGACCACATTTCATCCTTATCAAATGGACCTTCTGCTAAATCTTCTGGAAGAATTGGTGATGAGAAAAATACTAATAATCCTAAAATTGGACCACGAAACGTGTTCCGAGGGCATCAAGCCACCGTTGAAGATGTCCAGTTCTCACCTTTCTGGTATAGAACATAAATATCTTCCAACATCTTTCTTCTGTTTAATAGCAGCATTTTAAATCCATGACAGTTTTTGGTTTTTATTTCCTCTTTTGGTTATTCGTCTTTTTTACATGCATTATCTGCACTTCAGCCTCCAACTATTCTAAAATGTCCTTATAACCTAAAATTTATAATCGTGAATTTTGTAAAGCACTTCGAAAACACTCTTGAAAGCAAAGCTATGCACTCTTGAGTTTTGGCTATGTCGGCTTGCACAAGACCTCAGTTTGTTATGATAGCACTTGTCATATTATATATTTTATCTATAAAATGAATTTATTTTGTTGTTACTTCTTATTTTCACACTTCTAATCTTATTTGGGTATATTTTTACGATGTTTCTCAAACACTCTTGAAAGCAAAGCTATGCACTCTTGAGTTTTGGCTATGTCGGCTTGCACAAGACCTCAGTTTGTTATGATAGCACTTGTCATATTATATATTTTATCTATAAAATGAATTTGTTTTGTTGTTACTTCTTATTTTCACACTTCTAATCTTATTTGGGTATATTTTTACGATGTTTCTCAATGATGAACCTATCTGTATATTTGTTCAGTGCAATAATGTGATAAAAGTGATTTAAACACTGAAGTCATAATGTGTTCTTGTTTATGCTATGGAATATTCACAATTCCAGGCTCCTTTTACATCAAAAATATTATCACTTCTTATGGTTCTCATCTGTTAGGAAATCAAAGTTAGTGAAATAGGCTGTAATGTATTTTGTTTTAGCAGGTTATTTTTCAAGGATAATTTATAATTTGTGAAGCAAGCCACACTCTGCTAAATGATTGCCATTTTTCTGTTTGCAATCGTTTTATCTTAATCCAATATTACGCTAATGTACTAAATGAAGCATGCTTCTATACCCTACAATCTGCATATCACATGTCTGATTCATTTTGACCTGCAACTTTTCCATGCAATACAAAAACATATATCTGCAACTTTTAATCTGCTCCCCATTCTACACAACTTTCATAAACTTGATAATTTCACTTAGCTATTCTGTCATTGGCAAGCCATGTTTTGTTTGCACTTATCTATTGAGTATTGACATATTTTATCCCGAACTGAATAACATGAATTCACCAATATATATATATATATATATATATATATATATATATATATATATATATAGTTCGCAGGAATTCTGTAGTGTAGGTGATGATTCTTGCCTTATTTTTTGGGATGCTCGTGTTGGTACCGCTCCAGCCATCATGGTAAACATCAATTTTGTAAACATTCACATTGGTAGCATTGCGAAGATATTATTATATTTTTGCTTTTTTCATAATGTTCTTTGTATTTCGGCACTGTTTCGGTTGGCATTCTAGACCTTTTTATGTTGTTTGTAACACTCCAATCATCATGGAATTATTTCTATCTGCACTGAAACCGAGATCTCAAACCTTGATTCAAATACCCTAACTATGCGAATAAATTGGGTTAATCATTTAAATTTATATGTAAATGCATAACTAATTAAATTCAAATCTAAAAAACAGTCATATGGCATAGCTAAAGAAATGGAGGATGAATTTTGATGCTCGACGTAGAACATCAATAAGTTTCATCACCATCTTCCATGTATCTTGCTACTATTTGTGCAACAATATATCACCTGTAAAGAAAAAAAATGTGGAAATTTACGACTCGATCGAAATTTATGGTAAGTGAGAATTTATGTGGTCCCCCCGAGTCATTTGGGAAAAAAACAAGGATGCGACAACGACCATGTTACCTGCATCACAATTGTTTTTTGCAGCTGGTACAAAATCTAAATTTGCAACCTCATTGGTAAAAAGGCATTTATTTCAGATGCTTGTATAAATTCCGAGTCAGCGGAAAAAAATCTAATTTCAGATGCTTGTATAAATTCCGAGTCACCGGAAGAAATCTAATTTCATCACAAGACTTGCAATGTCTTAATCAAGGTATGAGGTTTTGGTCCAAACTCCAGATTTCCAGCCATCACTTTTTGGTTACGGTCAGAACCAAGATGCAAACTTGGCCAGAATTTTGGTTCTGGTCAGTTAATATACATACATATACATACATACACGTACATATGTACATACATATATATATATATATATATATATATACACACACACACACACACACATAAAGAAAAATAGTAGAAGATTGAAAAACTTAAAATTTAATCAGTAGAAAGTACAAAATAGAAATTTGAGTAAGTCTAATCAGCAGAAATTGAGAAAAAAATAAAAAAGGTTGAACCCTGAAACAGAAAAGGTTGAAAAGCACCTTCCTGCAGCGGTTCTTTTTCGTGTCTCAATTTTGAACGAAGCCCTATCTTTTTCCCTTGCGGTGGTGTTTCTTTTTCCTTCAGCTTCCCTTTGTTTTTGATAAGGAGTGGAGTGAAGTCTGGAATCCATGAAATAGGGATTAAATTGGTTCAGGTTTTGAATCGGGTTGGGCTATTATTGTAACTCTTTGTGTATGAAGACGATGGTGTGAAGTAGGATCTAAATTTTGGAATGTTACCTTAACTAAATGTTAAACTGTCAACTAAATAACATTATCTGATTATTATGTTATGTGTTATATTATTTAATTTGAGGCAGCAACTAAATTAATTTATTCCAAGATTATGTTAATTCAGTTTTAGCATTTTGTCTACAACATTTATTGATGCATTGTCATTAAGAAAGTACAAAGAAGAAAGCAAAACCCAGATTTTTAAAATTAAAATGACCGAAAATTCTGAAAGCGAGACCGCGTCACCACATTTGTTCAGTGAGTTGTTTTTAATTTTATTGGATAAACAATTTGTTAATGTCTTTCATGTTAGAAATGAGCTGTACAAAACAATTAACGTATCTCATATACATACACACACATACCTACCTACATACATGTATATATGTGTGTGTGTACAAAAAAATATGTGTGTGTAAACATGCACACATTTATACATATATATATACACATATATAAAATTATACATACATACGTATATAGACACACACATGTAGTTACAGACATATATACATATACATACATACATATGTATGTATGTACACACACATACATACATATGTATGTATGTACACACACATATATAAAGTATTTATGTGATATGCGTGCGTGTAATACTTGTGAAATGTTAAAATAAAGAGCAATCTGGATAAGGCAATAAGGCAAAATACTGGTTTTCTAATTTTTGACAGCAACATTGTTAAGTTTGGTCATATCAATTTATTAAAGTAAATATAACAAATCTCTAAGTAAAAAATCACTAATTTCAATGTTTTTCCTAATTTATCTACCCACATGTATCATATTTATCTAAACGCATCCACTATGTGGATCAAACCTTAGAAACCAAACCTGCGTATGTTTTGCTGTAAGAACTATGGTTTGACGTTTTCTAAATTGAAACGCGACACGAGTTTCAATAGTTGATAATCAGTTTCAAAGTAGATGGTACTGTTTACATGTTTGTGTATATGTATGTATGCGAGGTTGTAATTATCGATACACAGATGTTAGGCAGCAAGTATACCTTTGGGATTAATCCTTTAGGCAGGATAGTCGTATATTAATTGGAAGTAGGTGTTTTGATAAACTCATGTACTTTGAATAAAAATTTAGTATTTGGCTTAGTATTAATTGATCCAAATTAGAATTTTGGTGGTTTGAATAGATTTGAGAGTAGCTTAGGTGGCAATTAAATCAATACGTAAATGTTTTTACGAGATATCAAGCGTCAACTAGTGCCTAAGAAGTGCCTAAATATCCATTTAAATTCACAGATGAGGCGGTAAGCCTCACCTAGATGGATCTTGCTGGATAACTATGCTGTAAGGCTTGCCCAACGCCTAAGCAGAGCCTAGACAGATGCCTAGAACAATTGTTCTTACCGTAGAGTATGTATGTATGAGAATGGTTCAACACTCCTCTTTTGCAGCTTCCCTTAGCCGTCCTATCACCTAGGGTTACACTATCTCAAAAATAAATTTTTATTGATTTGTTCATATGGTACTTAAGATCATCCCAACAAAATTTGGGGTCATTTGAGTACTTTCACAACTACAACGTTAATATTTCAAATTAATGGTTAAATATATGTTTACGACATCACCAAAATGGGACCTTTGAGGGAAGTTAAATTCACTGTTTCAAGAAAGTCACATTTGGGGGGTTAATTGTTATACATTCAAAAGGACAAATGGTTATTTACCTTTTTCTAGTTTGCTATCATATTTTTGAGCAATTACTATACGTACAATCCAATGGCAGACAGTTACTTGCCATTTTGCAACCATTTATAACAGACAAAAGGTAATTCAATTAAATAAACATGATTGAGGACGTTGGAAGAAAAAAACACCGATTCCGCTTTATTAACTTCTGTTTTAATTTATCTGCTTATGTTTTAAATTTTTTTATACTATTAACTTTAGTTCAAAGATTGTTATCTTCTAGTTTCCATGATAAGGCAGCAACTCAGAATATATTTTCATGTTGTATCTGTCTGTCCTTTTAAATGAAGGTTTAGCATTTGTTCTGACTTCTGGGGTTACAAATTATTTCATATCAAATGTCAGGTTAATAAGGCACATAATACTGATCTCCACTGTGTTGACTGGAGTCCTCATGTGGAGAATCATATTATTACCGGGTATGGTTCAATCTTCCTTTTGATATACCACCTCTTTTATGATTGTTGTGGGTTATTTCTGCTTACAATTTTGATGGAATGCTGCATTTATTGTTTAGTTATTGGTATCATCTGTGTATACAATTTTTAACACAAATAACCTACTTAATATATCTCAGGTCTGCCGATGCAACTGTACGATTATTTGATCGTCGCAAACTAACATCTGGTGATGTTGGAACTCCGTTGCGTATATTTGAATGGCACGATGCTGCTGTTCTGTGTGTTCAGGCAATTTCTTCTTCTTCATACAACTGCGATACAAGTTGCTTTTTCTATAAAAATGTAGTTCACTATGTTATTAATAAAATACGGGGTCCGCTATTTGGACACAAAAACATGATCGGTGACACAAAAATTGGACCATTGGATCTTTTGGTCCTTACATGAAAGATGAAAATCAGGGGGCAATCCAATGATGGAGATCCATTGTGTCGCCAATTGTGTCTACATTTTGTGTCCCAATAGATTTTCTCGTAAAAAATTGCAAATACAGTGCTGTAGAAAACATACTCATTGCTCTTGCATGTGCAAAGTTAGCATCCAACTAGCATGCAATAAATCTTCAACTAATTTTGTAGCATTTGTTAATGAACTAGTTGTGTGATGATTAACTTGCTTACTCTTCCAGTGGTGCCCTGACAAAGCATCAGTTTTCGGTAGTGCAGCAGAGGATGGGTACCTAAATATTTGGGATCATGAAAAAGTAAGCATAATCTACATGTATTCCTGATTTTTATTAGAAGATAATGGTAGAATGAATCACAATTGTCTTATTCTAGCTTAAGAGGTTAATGACTCGCTTTAATTTCTTAACGGGCTACAAGTTCAATAGGTTTAGTTTTTTTTCTTCCTGCAACTGATGCAATGATACTTTTAGTCAAATAATAGAGGATATGTTCCTAGTTGTTGTTATGACATTGTGCCATATAATTTCATATCTTGGTATGTTTGACTATATCTCAAAAAATCATGTTTACATCGGGTTGTTTATAATTTATTCTGGTCGCTCAACCCAGTATAAGATGGGTTGTATAATATGTCTTAACAATTTGTTGCGCTTTCATTCCTATAAATCTTATTCCTCAAATAATTGAATGTGGGTTATATTATACGTATGTTTACCTTTTTGTGTGTTTGCCGTTTATGCATTTCAACAGATATCACAACTTGTTATAAAGTGCATCATTATTGTGCCAGGCATTGACCAAAAACCATTTGCTTTCATATTGTTGCAAAGATGTTTGATTTTGAACATCTGTTGTTATATAGTTAAAAATATGTTATGTCACACATACATACATACCACGTATATGTAGACGTACATGCGTGTGTGTCTATAGAAAATATTCACGGGGCCTTTTTTTGCACGACGTAAGCCTTAAGGCATTGATACATGAGTTTTTCGAGTAAAACTTAAACGAATGACACATTAACAATCTAAAGATCAATTAATATTTAGCAATACATGTTTTTATTAACGCATTCTTTAATGTTCAGTAAAGAGAATAGTAACATATAAACAATAGTTCACCAAAGGAGCAGCAGGTATGTTATTAAACATGCATTCTTCCACACTTCTAGTTCTGTTCCAAGTATGTTTTTTCATTTTTTTTCCCTTCTACCTCTGTCTATCTTCTATTTTTTTACTTTTATACGCACACATACATTGAAAAATGAAAATCGATTATGATTTGATTTCAATAATCTATTCTATTGGAATCGATTATAAGCGGTATCAAATCCATTTCTGAATCGACTTGGATTCCGGTGATATATATTTTTGGTAAAATAGTTTACATGCTACTTTCTCTTTTCTTTTTTGTTGGCTTGAAGCCCAATAGAACTAAGGTTTACAAATTTTAGCCTCTGAGGTTCCAACCTCAGCCGTTGGCGTGCGAGGCCCAAGAAACAGTGTGCCTAGGCATGCTTCTGTGGTTGAGGCATGAGTCTAAATGGCTAAACTCCTCTTGAAGTGCGCCTTGAGCCCTTTTAGCCTGCACTGCTCCTTGAGACTCGCTACAGTAGCGTTTTTTAAAACACACACACATATATACATACACACATACTAATGACTTCTACTATACCCCTACAATTTTTCAATCTACACAATTCGATATTGAAAGAAAAAATAAATATGTTCTTATATGTCTCAAGAGCGTCTCCACAAAGTTTTGATTAATCTGAATAATCCTAACATATTTAAATTAATATTTTAAATCAATGTTTAAATAAATCTTTTAGCGATTAATATTGACTTAACGTTGTAAACATATTACAAGTTTCGAAATGGTCTCATTATTCATAGGCATGATGTTCTATGGTGTGAATTGAACATCCTCGAAGTTTCATTTGATCTCGAATACTGTAGGACAATAAACCATAGAGGTGTAGCGCAAGAGTAGCGGATTCTTAACACCCCCCCCCCCCCCCACCCCCCCAAAAAAAAAACCCCAAAAAAAAAAACCAACGAAAACCCCAAAACAACAAACCCATATGCGCACGAACAAATAGTTGTATGTGTCTATGCACATATTTATATCCAGACATCACCGGTTTTGTAGGTTGTCCCTTGTTTTGATTTCCTTTAAAAAACAGTAGTTTCCATGCTTTACCATGATCAACTTTTAATTTTCTATTTCAGATTGGTAATAGTGCTCAGCAAATGGGGACAATGGCATCAACTGCACCACCAGAACTATTTTTTCAACATTCTGGTCATAGGTCAGTTTGTTTCATTTGTTTATAGTAAATATTATGGAACTATTAGCCAAGTGGCACCATATGATTCTGAACCATTTCAATGAATAAATTTGTAAAAAGCTTCAACCATTTTCCCGATCATGTCCACCATTGTAGTTCCGTATTGCCGACTCTTTCTTAGATATCAAGGATGTTCAAGATAAGCAAGAATACTATTTTTGTGCATCCATTTTACATATGTAAAAGTAACCAACTAAGCAAAAATAAGCAAATTTTGTTATACCCTATTGTTTGCTTTCGGTATCCCAATTTTTCCATTCTTACCTTTCTGTAAGAGTAATCTATACTCCTGTCACATTTTTCTACAAACAGATCCATTGTATAAATAATCCTTGATCTACCTTCCAAATTGATACATGTCCATTCGTGGACAAAGACAAGTTATGCGTTAGATTCATCAATATATTTTTAAAAAGTTTTGTATTTGAATCCAGCTTTATTTATATCACTGGAAAATATCTGAGAACAAATAATATGATTGATATGGCAGTTTAATAACTTAAAATAAGAAAATGAATGTTAAGGGGTGTGGATAGTAAATCTTGATAAATTGGCCTTCACTCGTTATGCAAAAATATTGCACAAGAAGCAGTGTTTACGTCGACCTAATGTTTTCTGTACTTCTTAGTCCTTTTTTTGGGAAATAAAAAATAAAAAATTCATATTATACCAATAATTTGTGTGGGGTAGACTGATAAACAAACTCCCGTAATCTTAATATTTAAATTTCAAACATGAACCCAGAATAAATTCAAGATGATTAGCGATTCTTTCTTGCCACTTAATATAGTTTAAGTCAATGTAACTTAATGTTGAAATATAAAGATTTGATTACACATAATTATAATTCTGAGGTAATGTTGTTTTCTTGTCAGAGTAAAGTTTCTGTTTAATGTGAATTGTCTTAGTTATTTATGTCTATTGACTAGTTTCTCCATCATCTGAGCATATACAGGGATAAGATTGTTGATTTCAATTGGAACTCCGAAGACCCCTGGACTATTGTTAGTGTATCAGATGATGGTGAGAGTACTGGCGGCGGCGGTACTTTGCAGGTAAAATGCTTTTTAACGTAATTTTAAATATTGGAGTAATATATTTCGTTGTTAAAATTTGGTAAGCATAACCATATATGCTAATACGTGCGTATTTGTCATAAATCATTTTATACGTGTTACGCTCACGGCTCACATACAGAAACAAAAAGTCATTGGGTAAGAAAAGATATAGTGGACTGAAAAATTAGGAACCGCCGTTTGTTTTCAACCTTAACACTTGAAAAACACTTTTAAAAAATAAGTTTCATGAAACACCCATGTCAATGTTTTCAACGAAAACGTTTTTAACTGCACATATTAACCGTTAGAACTGCAAGTATTTGCAGTTTAAAATGCAAGTATGTGCAGTTTAAAATTCACATATTTGTAAACTAAATATTTGCAGTATGGACTATGAATATTTAAAATGAAGAATGCTTATTTTTTGTGTGGGGTAGACTGAATTTATTTTACAAAATATATATTTAAAACTGCAAATATTTGCTTTGTGTTGTAGATTGCGAATTCATTTTGTAAAAATACAAATTTGAAATTGTAAATATTTGTAGTTTAACTGCAAATTTATGCAGTTTAAAATGCGCATTTTCGCTAGAAACATTAATGGGTTTCGTGAAACTTGTTTTTGATATGGGTGCAAGTAAAATTTTACACTTTTGAAGGGAGTTTGAAAAAACATACCAATAATCAAACCCTAAATTTATATGAAATAGTGATTTTATTATTATTTACAAAATAATGGTACATGAAGAATATGTATTTTAGAAACTTCAACTGTTATTCCGAAGAAAATAGGATGATTTTATATAACATTCTTGATAAAATGGATTATCTTGAAACATCGAAACTATGCAGCTTAAATGAATCCAAATTTCACATTAAATAAACCAAATTATGTGAAGTAAATACAACTCAGAGAGAATATGCTGTGTTAAAGTAATAGTTAATATTCAAAACTACATAATTTTTTTTCCAAATTTGAATTTTGAAATGCAACCAAATGAATGGGTATGAGGGTTGAGCGGTTCAAGGATCTAGAACTATTTAGTTACAAATAAAATAGGGGGATTATTTAGATAGCGGGTTACAGCAAAAATTTGAGTATTAATAAGAAGAGTGTATTTGATATTCTATATATTATGCCGAACTTTTCAAATACAACTTTCTGAACTTTGTTTAAGCAGGCTTGGCGGATGAGCGACTTGATTTATAGACCACAGGATGAGGTTCTGGAGGAGCTTAACCAGTACAGAGATCAACTGCTCACATCTTCGAGTAATGTTGTCTCTTTATAGTCACTGAATTATTGTTTGCGTTAATTTTGTTTATGTAAATCAGAATAAGATAATTATTTTCTAAATTATTTCTTTACAAAAAGAAAAAATATGTTCGTTCTTTTTGCCTAGACAATAAGAACATGATCTCTGGTCGCCAAAATACAAGTCTTACTACTCGTACCAACGGTAAGCGACTATAGTTGGTAAAAAAAAATTAATGTGCGAAAGTTTTTTTCGACTTGTAAATTCTGAAAATTAAGCAGACGATGCTTGGTTAGAAAGGATGGGTTCTGTTTGTGTAATTTTTTTTGGAATCAAAAGGCTAGCTGCTTTTGGACAATTAAAATGTTGCTATTTCACCTACCTAAATGGATTGCAAGGGGATTATTATTTCATTTCATGGGCTGATGGAAGAGGATACATGCTTTCCTTGCAATGCAATGTAAACCGTGCAACTAGTAGACTTTGTTCAAACGAGTACTTAAAGAGTCGTTGATCAAATAGACAAACCAGTCGAATTTCACAATCTTGCATTGATTACCTTTTTGAAATAGTAACTCCATAGAGCCGATGGCTTATGTGTCCACTACCTGTTAGAAGAGTTATACCTCCTAATTGTGTGCGGTCATCCTTCTGCAATCATAGCATGAGCACGATGATAGTAAAAGATGTGATATACCTACAATGTGAGTATCGTGCAAACCTAGTAGTCAAATCCTCCACTATCCGCATGCGGTTCATTATAGTTGCCCAAAACATTGCATTTCAACCTAACGCAAGCACTTATCGAACATTATCGTATATGTTAGATAAAAATGCAACAAGTCATAATTTTCGTTTAGTAGTAAATTATAATTAATAGTTTAATTGAAGATTTTGCGAACTAATGACATAAAATGAAAACTTTCAAAGATGGACGAATTAGGACTCAAGATCTATTCCGTTGAGTTTGTAATGTTGTTTATATATAAAAAACATATAAAATTTGTTAAGATCATTTAACATTAATAACATGGGTTGAAAAGAGGAATATGAGCAAAATTGTCATTTGGCCATAACTTCCTTTATAATTTTTGAGATAATCCTTTCATTCATTACTTTTCATTACAATATATTTCCTAAGGAAGAAAATAGTTTTCTTAACTTTAAATCCACATAAATTCTTCATATTTCAGTGAACAAATTTTGAATTAAATATCTAAATTCAAGTTAGAAGATTATCATAAATCAAAGGTCGAGTTGAGTGTCGTAGAGCTTGGATTTCTAAAAAGTTTAGTGAGTGGTATCCCTTCGATAAGCTATATGTTCATTTGATATGTTAAAATTGTGATACATGCTAAATGTTGGTTAGAGCTTGAGTAATGAGTTGATTGGGGTTTTAGAGATGATTCTTGTTAAATAAGAGTTTTTGATGTATAAATCATATTATGTGTTATGATATTCGTTATGAATTGATTTGTATTTTTTTTTTTTTTTGAATGTTGATTTTGGTGATACATAGGATTGTTAGTGGTATTTCCATTATATTTGAAGCGGTCATTGAATAATGGAATATGGAGTTGAAGTGGTTGATCAAGCAGTTAAACTTGTATGGGTTGTAAAGTGTTCGACTTTCAAGATGATTTGTCGAATTGTCTTCATGTGGCATTCGTCATATGATGCCCCGGCTCAGTGACCACGCTACTAGAGAGTAATAACTGTCCAGTAGCTTGGATCAAACACTATAAGAGAGGTCTTTCGTATACATTACATTGGATGGACACAGATAAGTTACAATACCTAACTACAACTGAAATAATATGTATCTTGTCTCTACACAAAGAAACATACACAAGTTGTCAAGATTGAGTAAATCACATATCAATACATGCGCGCGTGCATACACACACACACACACACACACACACACACATATATACACACATACATATATATATACACATACATACATATACACATACATACATACACACATACACATATATATAGACACACACACAAATATATATATATATATATATATATATATATATATATATATATAAGAAATAACCCAAAAAAAACATGTATATCAAAGCATGGTATTATAGCGGAAAGGTCAAAATATAATACATACATCATAGATGGCCAAGTACATGGACATTCAAAATACACATGGCAGACTACATATAAAATTGCCCAAAAACGACATCCACATACATGACTATAGTCATATGCACTACATCACACATCATAGTTAGGCAAGACAGAACGGATGCAGATGCAGACAATCGCATGATAATATCTGTGATAAACTAACACGCCGACACTACAAATATAGTACGCCATCGTTGGTACCTGCTCTATCCTTTGAACACATCTAATAATGGAAAAAAGGTAATCAATATGCAGAACAATTTCAATCTGACCCGAGGTTGTTTAATACATAACAAAATCCCGAGTCAGGCTAGAAACGGTGCGTATAGAATAACACAAGTGGGGTGTTGGATTTACATGTGATATGTCAAATAAACGTCAAATATGTCACATACTCTACTCTAAGTCCGTCTCACATCTCATCGTACAAACAATACAGACACCCATATCACGACTCTATTTAAAGTGACCTACGGCTACAACTCCAATCAACTGAGATATTAGATCATATCCACATTTATGAGTTGCAACCTTTTTTTATCATTAATCACACTATTTAGGTCATAAATAGATGAGGTATGTATGCCACTAGTGAATCTTACACATGTTCACTCCACTAGACTTTGCCATGACATCAAGATATCATAACCTGTTTCATCTGTATATCCCTCGACCGTAAGTTTTGGGTGCCCTCGCATAATCTATTACTTGCACCATCTATCTCATATCGTCATTGTTTTTTTTGAAATGGTACTTTATATACAACAAATCATTGGGACAACATATCCAATGTCAATAAACGTTCGAAAGCAAGTTTCGAACTTGTGACCTCTTGCACCAAAGCCAAATCAATTAACCACTTGGACAATGATGCTTGTCGTATATCGTCACTGTTGGCGCTCCTTGTTGTGCTTGATATATCATCATGTTTCCATCTCATAACTGTTGTAGCACTAGTGTCTGTCACTATGGTTATGTCCGTGCAATAGATTGTTTTGACTAACAGTGGCGACAGACTAGTTTGCATGATTCAGGGTGTGACTCTGAATTAGTCTGGCTGTGATGGATAATAGCTTGTCTTATAGTCTCACCTCGTATCGATCAAGTTTGAATCATTTATAAACATTCGAACTCACTTGCATCATTTAATCCCTAAAATAATGTAATATCCCTTGTTCATGTCACATACACGTGACATGTGTGTAATAACCCACACCTTAGTGCGTTCGAATTTCGACTAAACTGAAACTCAAATTCATTAGGGCACAGATCGTTTATTTTGGTAACATGTAATAAACATCAGAATGCGATCAATACAAACTTAAATATAAACTTACAATGGAATAAAAAAAGTATAATAGAACATAAATATTGACTAAGGTCACTACATTGAAATCAATAGTATTTATTAGATATCTAATTGTCTTATTAGCGCCGAGCATGGATAAGGAAAGACTTCACCATCCAACGTTCCTATCTTGCTTTAGTAACTTGTCCATTCAATTTATCATGTAGGTTGTAATGAGGAGGTTGTTATAGAAACGTTCTGGTGATTGGAATATCAAACACCTTACCCAAACACTAATTTATGCCGAATGATTCATATATAAGTATTATGTCTATTTTTTTACCGCTAATCCGTTCAACTCTATATGTGCATACAATATGCTTAACCTCTTTCGAGGTAGAACCATATATATGTCTGTATACACATATATCTAAACGTGGTACTATTCAAAAACTTCGATCACTTAATACTTCTTAAATAGGTAGGGTGCAGACCCGAGGACCATTTCGTACCTCAACCCTGAAGCATGCCCTCTGCAACGTAAATGCTAATCAATCGGTCATAGTTACAGAAATATATGATCCATATATACGGCTTTATAATTTAATTTTCGTATTGCTAACGCATCTCAAAGGCTCATCTAAGGGTTAACTAGTCTACCTCCGATAAACAAACAACTAACAAATTAAAGTTCAGGTCGTGTGTGTCTCATATGGATTCTACACGAGTAGAAAGCAAAATCCATCAGAGCATAATCCAAGTCTTTTGCACCAACCGCTCGGGACTGCTGGTGGTCATAGCCGATATGTCAGCCTTATTACTAAATGTCGGTCCAATAAAAATACTGACATAGGCCGTCGACCTCCCACTGCTGAACTTACGTTTAGACTAACGTAATGTAAGTTAAGAAAATGCACATTCTAGCTACTTAACACCTTTTATTAAAAATGAAGCAGACATTATTTTATTAAAAGTATTGAATCATTTAATACTTTAAATCCGAGACGAACCCTTAGTATATTTTTCTATATCTATACGCAAATGCATATCCCTTCCCCACTGGTCCTATAGTTGGAAATGTCTCACGTCAGTAGTAAGTAAACACAATTGTCGGTAGTACTATGTGAAGGGCAGACTTTTGTTGTGACTTTACGAACCTCGCATCTCAACCCATACTAAACCAAACCAGTCGTCTTGGGCATAAATATTGGGCTAGGCCCACTAATTCACGCTCATCCTAACGTTTTTATTAAAGCTATATGATTTTGTACTATGAAAATTATAGTGCTTCCTAATATTTAATTTCTATCTTACACACTTGTTATGTATATTCCATGAATGTCAATTATCCGTAATAAATTGTCATTATTATTTCAATTGGAAAATCTTTAATGAAATTTATTTATTCGTTCTAATTCAACCTATAGCGTCTATTTTCCATAAATTCCACAATAAATCCTTTAAACAGTTCCATTATGTGCATTTATGTCCTCATTTAATTGTAACTCTCAATTAACTACCCATTCATTACCGTATTAATTCTTGAGTTAGTATCACTTTTCCATCAACACCTCTTAGTCCTATAGTTTAACATGCTATTAATAATTAGTCATCCTAATTATAGCTAATATGAATATCATCGTAAATTATGCTATGTATATATTTTTAATTTTAATCGGTAAGCGTAGTTATACGTGTGTGTGCACGCTCGTAATATATTGTTATTCCTAAGTATTAATTCTTAAAATAGAACATTCATTTTCATGTTTTAATTTATTAGAGCTACCATTCCTTAAAGAATTACCTTTATAACTTATAATTTTTCATAAATTAACCAAAAGTGAGACCTTGCTTTGTAAAACTACCAGGAATTTTTTTCCTTTTATTGAAATAGATAGTGAAAACTACGGAGGAGTACATCCATACTTTACATATCTTTTTCATTTTTGGTATATTCCTTATTATTGCAAACGACACACTTTTTCTACATTTGTGGAATTAGCTAATTTATGAAAATTACATGTAAATAGATACAACTAAATTGTATCACGCTTTCAATAAATTAAAATTTAGTGATTCACATTCCAAGTCAAATTAGGGTAATCTAAACTATTACAACATTTCACAACCCAAAAATAAATATGGAATAAACTTTACAACTTTATTGACACTCAACTTTAATAAATTTAAGTGCTGATTTTTAAATTTTTAGATTATGGTGTAAATAACATTGTTATTCCAATTACATATCTTATAGAATATGTAGGCAATATTCCTATACGTTCGTTTTAAGCCTACAACTCATCAGATCTTATATGGGTATAATAATTAAATAAAATTCAATAATATAAATTTCAATATTATAAATAAATTATATAATTTTCCACTCACCTTTCAAGCTTTCTAAATCTTACAATTTCGAATTCATCCCGTTGGTTTGACTCCTCTCCTTTCCAATCCAAAAGAACATGTATAACATGGTATATACACACTATTAGAATTATATATTTGAAAAGAGATTTTGGGTTAAGGATAATATAGATTATAATTATAGAAATTACTTTATTCTTTCGCAATATTGATTCGCTTCTTCTCTTTTATTTTCCACTATTCTTCGATTTATATAGATATAAAATATTCTATATTTTATAGAAATAGCAGAGAAGGGAAAATGACATAGCTTTGCTGATTTGATTAAAAATATGAGAAGGGCGCTTGAATCAATCATACCCGTTAAATTAAAATAATTAAATCCGAACCGTTCGGTCAAGGTTCAAATCCTAACTACCACTTCAGGACCGGTCAACTGCTTCCTATAAGCGGTCGACCGCTAGTAGTCGACTGGCCCAAGAAGGGGGTCCCGCATTTATTGTTATTTATTTTCTATCTATTCGTTTTCAATTATTTTTGCTTCGAAAAATTCAAATGCTAATAACTTTTTTGTTTGAGCTCCGATCACAAAATTCAAAATATAAAAGTTGCTTAGAAAATCGTCATGAATGTAATGGTGCAAGTCTCGTGGTCGAATTCCCATTTTGAGCCTTAATAATTATTAATTACCGCAAACTTTATTATCGTGCATGTGTATCATCATAATGTATACATCGAAGCATGGGATATATAAACTTAAAAAACATGTTAAGGTGATTCAATACTTAGATTAAATGCAACATAATATCATATATCAGCAAAAAAACAATGAGGTCATCATAACCTTATTTTATGATAATATAGCAAACCAACTAGTCGTTCAATCTGACCATTCATATAGCAAAACATAGCATCACAATGCATTCATTACAGTCATCACGGCCTAGCAACAACATACATAGCATAAGGTAGCCAATATCTGGGTTATGAATTCATAAGGTAAGTTTGAGTTTTACATTCATATCAATGCGTTCATATATCAACTCATATTGACACAAAAAAATATCTATTAGTTGCATTAGTTCACTTGAAATAAACAACACATAGCTTACATACATATATGCCCAATACAGACACAAACATACACACTTACTACTCACTTTGAAAACATTTCAGGTTACAAAGTTGAACAAAATCTTATTAAAACCATTTTGAATTCTTATATATATTCAAATAAATTTTTGACAATATAATTTACACTTTAATTAATCACAAAAATAATTCTAGAGCTTTTAAAATCAACAAAAAAAAATTTTAATTTGGAAACACAAAAGAAGTACACATATGGCGATGATGTTACAGATGCATTTTGATTTGTCTGGTAACTTTTGTAAGGTCGTTCGGGTGGTTTTGAGATGAAACGACCAGAATATTGTGATATATGATTCCTTACGATAATGCATATAAAGAGTAAGTTCATATCCCTTGGCTTTGACCTTAGGATTAGATATTCATACAACATTTTTGGCATGATTGGTTGTTGTGTTGGTATGTACCATCGAGCGGACCGATATTGTTAAAAAGACATATGATCTCGGTATGTGGCTATAAATCTCGAGCTATGTTGAGCAAGGGCTATAGGCTCGGAGTTACTTGTCATTTGTTTTATTGATAAACAAATGGTAGATGTGTGACACATATATATCAAATTCAAGCTTGATACGATTTTAGGTGGTGGAAGATACGTTGAAAGCATCATAAATTTTTGCCTTGTATTAGTGAATATACTTGGTGGATTTTGGCCTTTTTGGGACGCCCATGGTCCGCTAGCCTGGTATGTGACGTTTGGGTCTTGATTGGTGTAACGACCCGGAATTTTAGGCAATATCAATTTAATAATCTGTATTAACAATTAAACTGGTTTGATAATTTTTCTTTATAATTTCAATTTAAATTGGTAAATTTAATCTTTTTAAAGGTTGATAAATAATTAATCTGACAATATTGATAAGAATTGATTTTTCAAAGCTAATGAAATTTTATTCTATTTATAATATATATATTTGATATATATTGTGAACAGGAGATCTTTTGTTTTAAATAAAGATGAAATTTTCAAATTGTAATATATATGTATGTATATGTTATAATTTGATGTTGTTTGAAATTTAATTTAATCTATTAATTTATATGTGTATGAATTGTAATTTAAAGCTTTGTTTTTAAATTAATATTTTTCAAAAGATAATTTAGTTTAATTCAATTTGTTTTCAAATATAAGATAATTGTTTATTTTTAAATATGATAGTTTAATCAAAGTTTTGTTTTCTTTTAAAATGCTTAATTTAAAATGGTTATAAATGTATATGTATAAATGTTTTAGATTTTCAAAATACAAGTATAAAGATTCATTTATATTATAATTAGTTTTATAATATTTTCTTTAAAGGATTAAATTTATATTCACGTGTACGTATTAATTAATAAAGTAAATTAAATATGTTAGTTTATGTTAACATTTAAATTAAATAAAAATTTATTAAAAAGATACATAAGAAAACATGTGTAACTATGTTAATTATCTTAACTACACTTGTAAAGAAATTAAATACAATTACGACAAATGCAAGTTTAATCTACAAGTGGCAACCTAATTCATTTTTAATTTTTAATAAATATTTTTAAGAAGAAAAAAAGTTTCTTTCATAACACTTTCATTTTCTTTGTTTACTTTCCTTAACTCAAATAAATGGCAACCAACAAACTACTTTCTCAAATCTGAATTTAATTAAAAACCAAAGCTCTTCACTTCAATTAAAACCTGTAAATTTAAAACCCAAAACCAAACCTGAAAACTGGAAATCAAGCAAATCTGAATCAAAGAGGAAGTCTGAAGTAAAAAGTGAAATCAGCAACTGCAAAATCTCTGCAATTCAAGGGGTTTCCAACATTTGTTCCAACCTGCATTGCAAATAAGGATCAACAGTTTCAACATTAGTTCAGTAGTATCAACTTTTAAAAGCATCAATTTAGACATGCAGTAGAGTTTCTTCAGCAAATATCCAAACACTTTTCCAGATTTCAAGGGCCTGGATTAAACTGCTCTGCAAATTTTATATAAGGTGAGTAATCATTTTAAAAACAGATTTGGTTTAATTTATGATTAAATATGATGCATGTAAATGAATTCTTGCTTTGATAATGAATATTTGTTTATATGAATGCATGATTATTATAAGTACTTAGTGCCTGTAAATGTGAATTTAAACTGTTGTTCAAGCAGAATTTGATTCATCATCTTTAAATCCAAAAATCTTCCAAATCTATAACTTAATTGAATTTGTTATATAAATGAAAAATGTAAGTTATAGTTTGATAGTAATTTTAAAATTAGTTTCATAATTTTTAAAGCAACAGATAAGTATAAATAAAAGATTAACAATAAAAGATTATCTATCTTAAAGTCTGAATTGAATTACATGCATGTAATCTTGGTAGAAAACCATGAATTTTGATATGTAATTTGTGATTTTTAGTTGAGCATTCGTTGACAATTTGGGGTTTGTTCGTTTGAGGGGTTTTTGTGATTTGCCGATGAGCTACATGATAATTGAAGCTAGAACTTGGGTCGAAGCTTGCTTATGAATCATGGAAGATGGGAAAAATTCAATTTAATTTTTCCATAAAGTGAATTGTTTGAATTCGATTAAACTAGGGTTTTGGGTTGCTTTTGTTCGACTTGCTGTTAAGATGATTGCGTCGCGAATGATTGACCGAAGTCGTGCGCATTTGGGGAGGTTGATGTTCTTGGTTGTGGCGACTCAATGGTGGGGTTGGCGATAGTCAACGGCGAGGAAGTTGTCGGCCGTGGTTGGTTTGAGTCGCGTTGTTTTCTGCAGATTCGTGCTTAAGGTCGAATTTTTGATTCGATTAAGGGTTGTTGGATCTAGTTGTGGTTCGTGTTCGCGTGGGTTCTTGTGACCGATGTCGATGGTCGCGACGACCGGTATTGGCCGTAGGCGATGGCGCACGTGCACTGTGCACGTTGATGTGTGCACTGGAGTTTCTGTTTTGGGAAGACGAGGTTGAACTCGGGTGGGTTCTCGCGTTGTGTACGGGTTGGACTCGAAGGTGATGGAGTTTGGTTTGTCATCGGGGGCTGACTCGAGTATTTTGGGAACCGACTCGAGTTTGTTAATTGACCCTGTATTTTGTAAATGCAGATAAATCTTGTTTGAAGAAATCTAGGTCAAGTTGCAATGAAACTTGATTTTGAACAAATGAAATCTAATATTAAGTTATAAAACAAGTTTATAAAGTAAACAAAATACAAAGTTAAAAACTTGTTGTTTTAAAATAGATGAAAATCAAGCTTTTAAAAAAGTGATAATTGAATTCAATTTTTAAATTTAATATTGTTAAGATAACTTCTTTTGGAAGTAATTAATTTAATTAAATAATGAATTTCAATTTATAAGAATGTTTTGAATTTAATTGTTTAATCAAAGTTTTAAGTAAATTTTTAAGTAATGATTTTAAAACTAAAGTTTCAAATTTGATTTTGAATGAATAAGTTTAACTTAGATAATTAATGTGTTTTAAATCTTGAAATTTGTTTCTAAATGCTTTATTTTCAAATAAAGTTTAAGTTATAATTTATAAACCAAATTGAATAATTTGTTTTTGAACTGTTAAAATTTGATCAATTTCAAGTAACTTATTTATGAAGATAAATAATGTTAAATTATTTGATATGAATTTGAGAGTACTTAATAAATATGATTTGTTAATTAAGATTAATGTTTTCTTAATTAATTAAGGATTTTGAAATATAAGTTAGTTAATTAATTATTTAATTAATTTTAAATAATTAGTTAATTGTTTATTTAATTTCACATAATTACTTAATTATGGATTAATTAAGTGTAATTACTTAATGAAGTAATTAATGGTTAATTATGGAATGTAATTAGAAATGGTAATTACTTATGGAAGTAATTAGTAGAAATTACTCATGGGAGTAATTGAAGTTGAAGGGATTAATGGATAATCACTTGATGCTATTATTAAGGAATTAATTAATATAATTGTTTTGAAGTTAATTAATTATGGAGTAATTAATTAAATAAATGAATTAGGATTATTTAATAATGGGATTAATTACTTGTTAAGTAATTAATTAAGTGAATAATCAAGATTTACTAAGAAAGTAATTAGAAGATAATTACTTATGTAAGTAATTAAGAGCTAATTACTTAATTATTTAGTTAATTAATTAATGTGATTAATTTATTAACGAATGTGATTAATTTAAGATTAATTACTAAGGGTAATTAATTTAAAGATGTGATTAATTAATAAAGTAATTAATTAAGGATTATTTATTAATTTAATTTAATAATAATTACTTAATGAAGTAATTAAAGATTAATTAATTAGAATAATTAATCAAAAGGGTTTATATAATTAATTAAGGTGTTAATTAATTAAGACAAGTAATTACAAATTGTTAATTACTGTTTATGATTAATGAGATGATTAATTACAAGTAAATTATTAATTAATAAGGATCATTAGTTTATATAATTAATGATATTAATCAAGGTTGAGTAATAAAAGTAATTAATTAAAGTATGATTAATTAATTAATTGTAATTAATTGAGGTTTAATGTAATTAATTATAGTTAATTAATAAATGGAAGTAAATGAAGGATCATTAATTATTGTAATTAATGATAGTAATTAAAAGTTAATTACTGTATATGGATAAGGTTAATTACTTGAATGTAATTAAAAGATAATTAATCAAGGGAGATTAATTAAAGAAGATCATTAGAGATGATTAATTTATTTATTTGGAATAAATAAATGAAGCAGGGTTTAGGTAATCCAATTGATTAAGAGTTAATCATTTATGTATATGGATGATTGGTTTATATTAGATGATTGATATTGGGTGATTGGTTGATATTGGATGATCAATTGATATTGGATGATCAATTGATATTGGATGATCGATATTGGGTGATTGGTTGATATTGGATGATTTTGATATCTATGATATGTGATATGCTGCTTTGTGAGATGAATGGTTGTTATGAATTATCTATTGTGATAATGTGATTCATCTATCTATTTATATCATCCTGAATATAGGTTAAATTGTTTAAACTGTTTAAAACCCTTAAAACAACTTAAATATTAAAATGGCGCTTGGTTTCGGTGAGACCGGGATCGGGTTTCCATATTTCGATATCCGAAAACCACATTGATTCCAATTAAACGTTAGGTCGTAAATCCAAGTGGAGCAAGTGAAGGCTCGAGGCGTAAGAACTATTCGTCAGTATAACTCTGGGGTTGATTCCGTGATGAGTTTGACGGAATAGT
This sequence comes from Allium cepa, assembly GCA_030765085.1. Lineage (NCBI taxonomy): Eukaryota > Viridiplantae > Streptophyta > Magnoliopsida > Asparagales > Amaryllidaceae > Allium > Allium cepa. The sequence continues at coordinate 690,450,098 of CM060937.1, read as the reverse complement.
ACTTATAGGTTCGAGATGGTGATTTAGAGTGCAAGGGCTATGGTCGTTGACTCTGAAGGTGATTCCAATATGAGTGCAACGAGATAGTGCCTTCGGTTTCGTTCGAACCCGGAACGAACTTGTATGGATTGAATGCTTTCAGAACATCGTCAGGTGGACGATGAACATTCTAAGATAGATGTGTTCTATAAAGGTAATCGCAGCCTCAAGCCTCATTAACCGGGAATGGCTAAAATAGGGGAGGTGTAGCAAGGCTAGGTGGGTAGCGCCCATTTCAGGGCAAGATTTTCCCCTGTCTAGAAGTCCCTTTTATTTCGGCTGTGTGGACAGTTGGAATCGCACGCCAATTGCGTGGTTATCTTGTTCGAGACTGTTCAGTAAGGAATGGTCCCGGCCTTGTGTTGTAGGGGAGCGGGCATACTCCTCGGTACGTTGATGTAGACCATGTACTGTGATGGGAGGTACCCCAGTAGCCCTGCCATTGATGGAAACTCATTCTTCCTACGAGACCCTACGGTTTTGTTTGTATTACCCACTTTTGTGGCTAGTAGCTGGAATTTAATAATGTAACAATTTCGGCTATTTCTTATTTACTTTAAAACCTAGACACTATTATAATATCACTTGATTTCCTATCAAATGTTTTGGTTAGCGTAAGGTAAAAACATTTCCTTGTTTATGTGTGGGAAGTCTTACGTGATACCTTTTCTTTCAAAGGTTTTCTAAAGTTAAGCAATTTAAACCCGTTTACTCACACCAGACCCCTGTCTGACCCGAGTGTTTATTTTCTATTTTATTAAACTCTTGGCTACTCATATTATGTATGAGTCAAGAGCTTCAGGTTTTCTTGACGAATTCTGGAGGAGTTATGGAGCAGGAGGCTTCCACGTGTAGATATATTATGGTTCCACTGTGTTGTTTGGTATCTGTATCTGTTGTACTTGAGTTGTATAGTTAGACGGATGATTATAACTGTCTAATATGTGTTGTATAAGTTGTGTACTCTAATGTAATATGATACTATGTAATATTTTATGTGATATATTATATTTTATTCGTTTCGCTGTGAGTATCTCATGTTGTTGTTGTGTTTCTTCTTTCTCTTTCTTTTCTTCTTCTATCCCTTTTTTTCTTCATTGGTGATGCAACTTTCTGGTGTTAGGAAGTCGGGTCGTCTCAATTGGTGCCGTAACGTTTTGTATATTATAGTTTATCGTATAGTGTAGTATGACAATAGAAATGCGCTAGCTTATTGGATTCAGGTGCAATTGCAGGTTGTGGTATGGTTCCATTACGTAGAGTATTACCATTTCACGTTATTCATAATATATTAACATATTGGTAATCATGCAGACTAATGATATTTCCTTTCAACCAAACATTATTGTTGACCCTCTCTTTTTTGTTTATTTATATTCTTTAAGTAGGTTCACTTAAAGATAGGGAGCTCTGCTAGTCGAAAGCAATGTGTAGAGCCAATGTTATATTATCACTATGATTACATCTATCCATTTTTTGTGGGATTTGATGTCATATACACTTTGTGTTATGATGTTGGATCTTGTCTCTTTATATGATATGCATCTAGTTTTCTACTTGTTTATATTGATATTATATTTTATATGCTCCGTTATGAGAATTAGTTTGTTGACAAGATATGCTCTGTGATATTCATTGTTTTTTGTATATCTTACCCTTAACAGAACATTGTCCATGGCAACCATTGGAGAATCTAGTTGCTGTATGCATGGATTCTAGATGTTATGGAAGGCGGGCAGTTTTGTTTGGTATTAGATCTTAGGTTACTCAGTCACTATAAATTAGGATAAGTCGAGAGGGCATAACTGTAATTTTTATATACTTATGCATATTAGCATTTAGGCCTCACACTTTTGGTTTCGGTGCTCCATACTATCTTTTAGTAAAATTTCTTATTATTTACATATATCAATATTCGTAGTAAGTCATGCCAATCGAGCATCGACGGTTGGAGGAAATGCTGGGGCTCTGGGCCTATACGTGTTGGACATGCCGGCATGGTTCCAGAGGTATTTGTAGGCTATAGCACTGGCACTCTACTCCAATGGGAGTCCTTCATGTACCAACAATGGTTGAGGTGATGCCTATCCCTTTACCACCTCTTGACTCCCAAAGGATCTATAGGGATCTTGTTCTTAGTCGGGCTATGAATGTTGTTGCTTATGGAGGTCTTGGTGAATTATGTTATTTGTTTCAAAGACTAGAGAGACCCTAGATGTGAAATATGCCAAAATTGAATCCAAGCCTAAGTTTCAAGGCAAGAGTAAGAAAAAATAGGCAAGAATGGCCAAGGCCAAACTAAGAAGGGAGGTGCGATGTGCAATAAGTGTCATTTGGCATGGATTTTAGCTAGGGATTGCAATATTAGCCTCCAAGCATGGAAATGCTTTAGTTGTGACTAAAGGGGCCATTTTTAATGAGATTGTCCATCTCTTCGAAAGAGTAGACAAGTAGTCAAAGCCAACGCTATTCGAGCTACTTTTGGATTGAGTGCTTCGCTAAATATTTGAAAGGGGAGGAACATCATCATGAAAAGTGTGTTTTTTCCATTTTTGTCTTTTCTGTTTATTTTTTATTTCACATAGGAGCTTCGCATTCTTTTGTTGATAGTCATCTTGTTGATTATTTGCGCCTAGTGCCTCATGATATCAATAAATCTCTTGTTGTGTTGGATCTTGTTTAAGGGTTGATTCATCTTTCGTTGATATGTGAAGACATTAAATTGTCTTATAGTAGGTTCAGGTTTTCTTGTGATGCTTTTATTGCATGGGTTTTTCGGCTATGGACTTGTACTAGGGATGATTTGGATGATGAAGAAGGGGGTTATTACTGATTGTGACGGTCTTGTAGTACGTATGAAGGACAGTCAGGGTAAAGGGTTTAATGATTACTGTAAGCTGGAGAGTTCTATGACATTTAGCTATTATACTCCTTGGATCCAAGGTCCCGTTTTTAGTAATTTCGTAGACGTATTTGAAAAGTTTCGAATTTCCCTCCTCAATGGGAAATTGAATTCGGTATTGACTTAGAGTGATATGCGAAGCCGAATGCCTTACCGATTAGGGCCATGGCTCCACGGTAAAGGGAAACACAAATTAAAATCTCCAAGCTTTCGAAGAATGGTCTTATTCAGAGAAGTACATCAGAGTTGGAGCACCTGTAGCGTTGCCACTAAAGTGGATGGATCCTTGAGATTGAGTGTCTATTACAGAGAGTTGAATAAGTTGACAAGAAAGAAAAAATGTCCTCTTTCTCATATTGATGAAATGTTCGATCAACTTGGAGGAGTGAATATTTTCTCTCAACTTGATTCTGCTAAGAGTTTTCATCAACTAACAATGGTAGTAGCATTCCAAAGACGACCTTTAGGACGGCCGATGTGAAACACCCCAAACCCCTTAGTATACCGAAAAGGACACACTAAAAGGTGTGGTGCGTTGTAGGTATAACTAAAACTAGCAGAGACTAAGATTCACAAGACACAAAAACTAAATAATAATAATAATAATAACACGGCGGAAACAATTATAGTATTTAGCTAAAAAATTAAACACCATAATACTAGATGATAAAATAAGTCACTATGTTAACGCTAAAATTTGAACGCTAACACCCCGGTGTATGAAGTGAGATTGTGAAAGCACCACCCGATAGCTCGGGAACAGACTATAAGCAGATAATAATGAAAAAGCAGTAAACAACAGCAATTTTATAGTGGTTCGGCTTAAGAGAGAGCCTACGTCCACTTTGAATATCTTTATTGACGATCTGATTACAAATCAATGCAGTTACACTTTGATTACAACACACTTTGAGTTTCAAGTGACTTAGAACAAGTAGTCTAAACTTCAATGTCGATCCAGATCTTTGAACACATGTTAGACATGTTTGATTTCTTCGTGAAGTTCCTTGAAGGTGTTGAAGTAGTTCAAAGTGCAGCAGAGTAATGGTGCTTGAAATGAATGAGCCCAAAAAGTCCCTTTCTAGTTGGAACTAGGGTCGTATTTATAGGCATTTTTTCGAGTTAGGTCGTAGGCGACTTAGAGAGAGGATTAGGTCGCATGCTGTCGATTCGTGTTCCACTGTCCCTGAATATAAATACCGTAGGTCGCTCCTTCCCTTCTTCATTTGCTTCAGCATCCATTCTACCATTAACAAGCTTTTAAACTTCTCGAGGGCGATTCTGATCAGCTCAATCTTCATTCTTTTCCATCATCAGATTGCGTAAGTGAATTCTATCAACATTCGACCACATCTATCATCAAACCGCGGATATTCCACTTGTCGTTCTTAATACATGTCCGTATGCTGCGTTTTCCCATAAGTCACGAGTCGATTAACCTTTTGATTGATTTATCGTGGTGATACTTGTGAATATGGCAATACATCAGATGTATGGTGGATTTGAGACGATTTGGGTTGGATTCTTGGGTAATTCGTGACGATGTAGGAGGAAGATGGCGAATTATGGTGTTTCGAACTAATTGGCTTGCAAATTTGGAAGAGACGAGGAGGGTTCTGATGGGTTAACGGGTTAATGGATTCTCAGCTACATGGGTAATGGAGGAGATGATGTGGCAGCGTGTGAGTGGAGGATCGACCTTAGGGCTGTCTGCTTGAATACTAACCATGCGACCTAACTTCTTAGCGATCTAACTTTGTAATGACCTAAGTTCTTGCGGCATTGATTTTAGGTCGCGCCGACCTTAGACTTGAATTCCTGTGGCACAGAAGTTAGGTCGCTGCCGACCTAGTACTTGGATGGTTTGCACATGAACTTTGAACCGAACGACCTAACAGCTTAGCAACTTATCACCTTTGAATGACTGCATAGGGACTTAACACATCAACGACCTAACTTTTGCGACATAAGCTTTAGGTCGCGGCCGAGTTAGGACATGAACAGATTTGCATTGAGCGACTTAAGTTAACCCCGACCTAGGTTAGGTCACCAGACGACCTAGGACTTGACAAATTTGCACATGAATTCCAAGCAGCATGACTTAACAAATTAACGACCTAACTCCTTTGCGGCATAGGCTTTAGGTCGTGGCCGAGCTAGGACTTGAACAAATCTGCATTGCTTTGAACTCCTTTAACTTGCACGGTGCGACCTAATATAGCCTTGACCTATGCTAAGTCGCAGGGGACAGTCTGGATGACCTATGACTTGTAAAATTTTGAGAGAATTTGATTGAACTGCTTGGACTTGAATCATTTGAAATTCATTACATTCCTTTGCATATTGCTCTAACTTTTAATTTAACAACTTGTTTAAACATAACATTTGCAGAAAAGTGGGACGAATATACTGTCACTGACCGCCCACATCGAATGACAGATTAGTCGATAAAGAATAATCAACTTAAATGGATTGTGTGAGTGAAATGCTGTGAATCAACCGACTTAAATGAAGTGTTAAAGCAAAGCTAAAATTTTGTTTGAATTAACACTGCACTCGAGTTTTAAATTAACAAGTCCTGAAATCTCACAATCAATCAGTTGTCAACTAGCTTAATTTCAGTTATTTTGCTTGTTATTTTTATTAGTTTTGCACAACACTTCACACTTTTAGGAAACGTGCACCTTCACATCTGAACATCCAGTTGCTTGTATAGAATGACGTCTCAACAAGAAGAGATGATAGAACACGTCGAAGGGGCTCCTCTGATTGCTATTCCACTAGAGAACCCTCCGGAAAGAACTCCTACCCTTCTGAAACAGCGGGTGCTTAATCAATTATGCGTTCAATTTGGCATTGCCGAGGCAGAAGTTTTACTCCCTGGACCAAATGATTTTGCTGATAGACCACCTTCCGGTTTTGTTGCCATTAATCGCCAAATGTGCTCAAGTGGAGTAATTCCTCCCTTTAATGAATTTCTTCAACAAATCCTTCTTCGACTGACGATCTCTCCTTTCCAACTGCATCCCAATGGCTATGCCATTTTGATGGGATTGTTCGTTCTATTCAGGAGAACTCTTGACCGTCTTCCGAGTTTTGAGGAAATCTGTTACCTGTGCACTTTTGCGAAGAACAAGGACCACCCTTCGATTGTACTTGTAAGAGGTGCGAGGAACCGTAAACTAATTTTGGATTTGCCGGAGAGTGCACATGGTTTTTTGAATCAATTCTTCTATATTCGTTGCCCCGCAGGATTTTACGCAGACTGGAGAATAGGAAGTGAGATCTTTTTTTCCCTTCTTTCTTCAATTTCATTCTAAGTTTTTCATGGTTCGAATTGCTAGATGCTGATTCCATTCCTTATTTTTACAGCACTTCCTCCTCCTTCTAGAGATTCCAGTCATAAACCAGTCTTTGAAAGGCTAAACATTGTGGCTGCTGAAGAGAGGAGCGCAAAATTTTTATTGACAGATGAACTTCTTCATCGATTTGAGATTTTACATTCTTCTCGTTCTACTCAACTTCATGAAGTTCCGACTGAAGTTCCCGATTCTCCGATGAAAACTCCTGATGCCCCGGTCTCTACTAAAGAGCACATGCAGGGAGGAACCTCTATAGAAACTTCACTAGTAAAGTGTTCAATTCCGAAGGATGTTGCGGGGCCATCTGACAAGTCTGTACTTGCCCCAGTTATCGAAGAGGAAGAACCTCCACGATCTTCCGGAAAATCTACTAACAAAGGAGTCAAGAAAGCAAGTCCTAAAAAACATGATGGTGATGATGTTTTCGAGGGGTTGAGCGATTTAATTGTGACTTCTCAAGAACTTTTCAAAAATGATGTTTCCAAAACTATCTCTTCTGTAATCGAGGCGACATCTTCTCTACAACAAATGTCAACTCCTCCTTCTCAAGTTATCACTACCTCTATTCCACAGAGTGGTTTGTAACTCGATGCGTGTAGTTTACACGTTACACAACACTTAGGATTTTTCATCACTTCTACGCACTTATCTTCTTGTGCTTTAAAGATTTCTAAAGCTTATTATTTTTATTCCAGATTCTCCAATGGGGCGCAGCAGCTCATACTACAATGATTTCCAGCGCTACGGGAGGCGTAGCCAGTATGATTATAGGCGTTACCTCCCTTCTTACAGAGAATCCGATGAAGAGATGGCCATCAGGAAAGCAGACGAGAGACGAGCATATGAAGAACGTCACCGAAGGGAACAAGAAAGACATGACCCTCCCCACAGAGACGATGATACTCAAAAAAGAAAGACTCACGATGAGAGAGGTAAAGGTCACATGGACGATTCTTCTAGCAAGCGGGCTAGACTTACTGAAGAAACAATGCCGACAGTTTCTGAACATGTTCCTGCTCAATCTCCTGCCCCCGTTCGTTCCGACATTCAAACAATCATCAACCGGCCCGCATACCAAGTCGAGCAAGGTCCTCCCACTCTTCAAAGTTGATTTCCTCAGTGGTGCTTGAGAGGGGTTCGATTTGATCTCGACTTGGTTCCTCTCGACAAATCGGCTATGCTGCGAAATCTTGATACTGTCAGGACCGATATTGAAAGAATATCGAACTGGTAAAAACTTGTCGACGAGCTTCAGAGGGTTAACCGAGCCAATCTCGAGGCCATGCTCACAATGGAGAACGATAAGGCTGAGTGGCAGAAGACTCTCGAACAGCATGACGCCGAAATGAGAAGTATTGCTTCCTATAATGAAAAGTTGGAAGCGGAAGTAGAAAAGCTTAAGGAAGAATTAGCTACTTCATCTACTTCCTATTCTCAAAAGGAGAGCATGCTTCAGCAACAAGTACGAGATGCGCATGCCAGTCAAAGGGCAGTCGAAGATAAGCTTACACACAAGGAGAAGGTCATAGAAGAATATCGCGCTGAAACTTTACAGCTGCGAGAACAGACCGGCTCTCAAAGCTTGGAGATAGAGATGTTAAAAGCTCGACTTGCTATGGCCGAAAAGGAGCGTGACGAGGCTGTTGCTGGTAAACTCGCGGCCGAAGAGGCCCATCAAGCAACCAAAGCTGACATTGGCTCCACATTATTTGATTTTTATCTGCACAGCATTTTGGGGCGTGGCAGCCTTGCCTTTCTAGTCCCTAAGTATGAAATTACACTAGCTGAAGTTTGGGAGGCAGCACTCGATATGCTCGGTGGTAAAGGTGCTGGCTACGCTGAGTCAGCTCTTGAAGAGCATTATCTTGATGATGATGCCCGCGCTGCTCTTGCCAAGGGAAAAGAGCAACTCGCCAGAGTGCGGGCCGGAACGGCGGAAGGGGAACGTTCTGAAAAAGAAATACCACCTACCACTTCTGAACGTCCTTTAGTTTCTTCTGAAGTTGACATTACAGGTTCCAGTGCTCATTCGCTGCCTCCTACAAGAACTGGGGTAATTACCCCTACTGATGATGAGGCTTTGGAAGATATCGGGGCTCAAAATTATGAGATTGAACTAACGAAGCAAGCATCTTCAGGTAATTTTGACATTGGTCCGATTCAGGTGGATCGCTTGCTTGCTCCTCAAAAGTTTGATGAGCTTCTCGATTACTTCTTGAATCTCAACGAACCCATATCTCCCTTCTTTTGGGGAGATACTAATATTTTTAATTTCTCTTCTTCTGTAGTTGAAACATCAAGTGCTGTGCAGACTTCACCTCCCCCGGTTATCCCTCCTCCGTCTCTTAAGGTGACTCTTCCTTCTGCTTCACAGCCCGGGTCACAAGAGGAGCAAATTGAGGCTCTTCATGGCTTGGATGACCCTATCGCTTCGCAAGAGCAGAAAGACGAGGGACTTGAAGGAGGCGAGATCTCTCCGGAGCGGACTCCTTCTGATGACGTAGTTTTTTCCTCTCTCGTTACTCCAGGGAGTGAGTCTTCTTCGAAGAGAAGAAAGAAGCACGGAACATCGAAGAGGAGGGGGAAGAAAATCATTGCTACTGAAGAAGAACCGGAAGTTGCACCGGTTGCACCTCCCTCTCCTTCTTCCCTTATGCCTATAGATAGACCTGAAAAGCTAATCATTCGGCCGGGCAAAGGGTCCAAAGGTGGTAAGAAGAAGTGAAGAGTCGGGCTTCGGGCTTTTTGATTCCTTTTTTGTGTAATGGTCGGATGTTGTGCAGGCACCGGCCCCTGCTTTTTTATTTTGAAACCTGTATCTGCAATTGAATAAAATGATCCTTTATTTGTACAGACTCTTGTTTGGATTTGAGAATGCATTTATTATTCATTTTTGCACAAGTTTATTTATATGATATTGCGGTGAACTTGTGGTATGTTGTTTGAGCGTACTTTACCGATGTAGCTATACTATTTTGTATGTAACTATACCATGTTGCCCCCATACCATAAGCTTGCTGCAATATTTTATACTTTGAGGGGACTTGCACTCTTATTTTCTGAAGAATAATTACTTCATTCTTGAAGAAATTTTTCGTAGAGTACAACTTCCTTCATATAAGTTTTTACGCTTTGTCCTTCGAAGAAATCACTTTTTTTTTCTTTTGCTTACGTACGCATTTTGCCAAGTGAATTCTTCTATGTGGTAAAGCGGGCCTCTGAAGGGTACTTTAACTTTCTTCCTTTTTTTTTTGAGGAAGGTTATTTTCTTGAATAGGTAAATCACTCTTCCTTTGAAAGTTAAAGTATGCCCTTGATGAGGATATATTTTTTTTAAATAGAAATTTGTACTTCTGAGGAGGGATTTTTCACGTTTCAACACTTGGAAGTTTTATTTCAATCTTGGTGAAACGTGTACCTTCAAAGAGTTGTGCCTTTGAAGAAAGCCTTTTCACGTTTCAACACTTGGAAGTTTTATTTCAATCTCGGTGAAACGTGGGATTCCGAAGAGGTCTTTCTTTTTGATTGTGTCCCCGGGAGGGGGTTGTACCTCTGAGGAGGGATTTTTCACGTTTCAACACTTGGAAGTTTTATTTCAACCTTGGTGAAACGTGTACCTCCAAAGAGTTGTGCCTTCGAAGAAAGCCTTTTCACGTTTCAACACTTGGAAGTTTTATTTCAATCTCGGTGAAACGTGGACTTCCAGAAAGGTCTTTATTTTGTTTTGCATTTCAACTTTGGTGAAGTGAAATTCCGAAGAGCGGCTGTTACACTTCAACTCCTGGTGAAATGTGCCTCCAAAGAGGTCTTTATTTTGTTTGCATTTCAACTCTGGTGAAGTGAAATTCCGAAGAGCGGTCGTAACACTTCAACTCCTGGTGAAATGGGCCTCCGAAGAGGGCTTTTATTTTGTTTGCATTTCAACTCTGGTGAAATGAAATTCCGAAGGGCGGTCGTAACACTTCAACTCCTGGTGAAATGTGCCTCAGATAAGGTTTTCATCGCCTGGAAGTTACTCTCTCATGGTTGGAGGGTCATGACTCCTCCAATCTTTTTTGTTGAGTAGAGAACTTTCTTTTTTGTGGCGTATGACCCATTAGAGGTCTTTATCCTCCGAAGAGTTGTGCCTCCGAAGAGGACTTGTGCTGCCGATGATGGCTCTGGTTGTTCCCTTGTCCACTTGCTTATGCCTTTTCAGCGATCCTCTTTTTTTGTTTTTGTTTTTTTTTAAAACAACTTGTTTAATCCAAGGAAGTGTACTTCATTGTTAGGCAAGTTCGTGAGAACGAGCATCAGCTTCTTAATTGGATGTTTGTTTGTTCAAACGATCTCAATTTATTAGCAAAGGCCCGTTTCTGTCGAAATCATAGGCCGTTCAATTGAAGTACTTCCTATCTAGGATTTGAATTCGGAGCTTTTGTGACTTGAAATTTAGCGAGAATCACTTAGTCTTATTATGTGCAAGTTTCACTTCCATTGTCTGCAAAAATTTAAATCGACATTTCAGCAATGCATTCTATGTACTTTTTATATCGAAAATAAAGCAAACATGTAGTAATAATAATAAGGAACACAAAATTTATAGTGGTTCGGCCAGGAAATTGGGCCTACATCCACTTTATATTTTTTCATTATTTACTTGCATCAGTTTTACAATTGCCTTCAATTACAAGAATCATACATTCATAATTCTTTTTACAACATTTCAACAAAATTTTCAAGTAAAGTATGGACGCAAATGATTGCTGTTCCATGCCCTTGGAATTTGATCTCCTTCAACAGTAGTAAGTTTGAATGTGCCGTCAAGAAGCTTCTGACCTATGACATATGGTCCTTCCCAATTTGGCCCAAACACACCTGTCGCTGTCATAATTCTCTTCAGGACTAGGTCTCCAATCTCAAAGCTGCGTTGGCGAACTTTGGAATTGAAATGTCTGGCAATCCTTTGCTGATGAGCTGCAATTCTGAGATTAGCCTCATCTCTTTTTTCATCAAGGAGATCTAGCGCTTCAAGCTGTAGCTTTTCGTTTTCTGCTTGATTGAAATGGATTCTTCTATGTGAAGGGACCTCTATTTCTACCGGAATCATTGCCTCTGACCCGTATGCTAATGAAAACGGGGTGTGCATAGTCGCAGTTTTGTGAGTGGTTCTGTATGCCCATAGTGCCAGTGGTAGCTTATCGACCCAACCACCTTTTGCTCTTTCAAGTTGCTTTTTGATGGTTGACTTAATAATTTTATTCACGGCTTCCACCTGCCCGTTTGCCTGCGGATGAGCCACTGCCGAGAATCTTTTTCGGATTTTGAATCGCTTGCAAAAATCTTGGAATTCTTCACTTTCAAACTGAGTACCATTGTCTGTAATTATTTTTTGAGGCACACCGTATCTGCAAATGATGTTTTTAGTCACAAAACTTATCATCTTCTTTGAGGTGATAGTAGCCAGTGGTTCAGCTTCTGCCCACTTAGTAAAATAATCTACAGCAACAATGGCATATTTAATTCCAGATTTGGCAGTTGGTAACGGTCCTACAAGGTCTATCCCCCATATTGCAAACGGCCATGGACTGACCATCTGTGTGAGTTCAGTGGAAGGTGCTCTAGGAATTTTGGCGAATCGTTGGCATCTGTCACATTTTCGGGAATACTCTGCTGCATCTCGATTAATTTCTGGCCAACAATATCCGTATCGGAGAATTTTCTTTGCTAATGTTTGGCCAGCTGAATGATCACGACATTCTCCTCCGTGTACCTCCGCTAGGATTGCTTTGGACTCTTCCTTGGATACACATCGAAGTAATGGCATTGAGAATCCCCGTCTGTATAATCGGCCATCCTGGATTATATATCGAGAGGCTTTTCTCAATAGCTTTTGTCGTTCTTTTGAGTTCCCTGGTAAGGATCCATTGAGCAGATATTCTGTTATCGGAGTCATCCATGATTCTTGCTCTTGAGACATGCTCATGATCCAATCAATGTCCATCTCATCAATGCTAGGAGTCGACAGGACCTCCACTGGAGTTAACCCTAGAAATTGAGCTTCGCCTGTGCTAGAATACTTTGCGAGAGAATCTGCTTTCATGTTTTCTTCTCGAGGAATGTGACTTATCATGTAATGATCGAAATCACCCAGGAGTTCCCAAGCCTTTGACATAAAGGAACCAAATTCCCAAGCTAAACATGTTCCCAAGCAAAACATGAAGGAACCAAATTCCCTTGAAAAATTCTATAAAAAAGCAGATGAATTCATACACTTAGAAAGTCGTCCCGTACCGGTAAAGGCAGTGTTGGAAAAAGCCGAAGATAACACTGTTGCTCCACGCAAGAATGAATCTGTAGGGCAAAAAAGGGAAAATAACAATGGGAAGAAGCAGAGTAATCTGAAGAAGCCCCGATCTTTCAAGCCATCAGAGTATACTCCTTTATCAGATACGCCGGAGCGTATCTACCTTGCCACTAAAGATTCTGTTGACTTTCCTAAACCTCCTCCTCTAAGGACCGGGAAAAAGGCTATACAGAGTGGGAAGTTCTGCCGCTTCCATAATCAACCCGGTCACGAGACCGACGAATGCCGCCAGTTGAAAAATCTGATTGAAGAGTTACTAAGGGAGAACAAACTGCAGCAATTCGTGAAAAGGAATAGCAACAATCCTGCTTCATCTAGTCAGGGGCAACAGGCTCCTACTCATCAGCCTAGGACGAGTGAGAAGGCTGCAGGGCATGAATCTGGAAGGCCCATTATCAATGTCGTTACAGGAGGACCTCACCCAGCAGGCAGAAGCTGGGGTGAGATGGAAAGGTATACCCGAGCTTTGAAGTATGTACCGACCGAGGAAGATGTTTTCGTTTTGGAAGGTACTATGCCTCTGAAGCAACAAAGAACTTTCGATGATGATATTGTGTTCAAAGCTAGGGATTTCGCAGGTATTGAAGCTCCTACCTTGGATCCCTTAGTCATCTCGGCTGGTATCGGGCCAGCTATTGTCAGAAGAGCTCATCGGTTGTGGCGCATCCTGCAATATCCTCTTCAAGAAAACATTCGACCAAATGAAGATCCCTATGGCTGATGTGCAAGCCTCGTCGCAGAAAATCGCTGGCTTCACTGGGGAGCCAAAGCAGCCGGTAGGAACCATTGATTTGTTTGTGGAACTTGGAGAAGGAGAGAGAAAAGTGGTCCACAAGCAAACTTTTGTGATTGTCGACGAATTTTCTGCTTACAATGCTTTCCTTGGCCGTCCAACTCTCGCAGCATTCAAAGTTGTTCTGGCCCCATGGTGCCTCACCATTAAATTTCCCACAGACAATGGAGTAGGAGTTATAAAAGGGGATCAAAATGCTGGGCGAGAGTGTTATCTGACAGAGCTGCGAGAAACCAGAAAAAGAGAAATGGGAAAAAATGCGGCAGCCCCAGTCCGCATCAAAGAACCAGCCTTGTAGCAATTACAGGGCGGACCCTGCACTGGCGAGCACAGCGGAGCAAGGAAAGAGATGGATCCTAGAAAAGTCAGTGCAGGGGAAAATAGAGTGGTACCAGTGGAAACGACAATACCAATACCTGTTGACCCAAAGGACCCAAACAAGGTGTTGAATGTGGGTTCACAACTTAATGTGTCAATTCAGAATATCTTAATATCTTTTTTAAAGGCAAATCTGGATGTTTTTGCCTGGACTCATACCGATATGTGCGGAATATCCCCAGAAATTGAGCTTCGCCTGTGCTAGAATACTTTGCGAGAGAATCTGCTTTCATGTTTTCTTCTCGAGGAATGTGACTTATCATGTAATGATCGAAATCACCCAGGAGTTCCCAAGCCTTTGACAAGTAGGCGGGCACATTCCCCCCTTTTGCTTGGAATTCCTTTTTGACTTGGCATACAATAAGCTGAGAATCACTGAATATCTGTAACGCTCGGATGTTTAATTCTTTAGCAATCCTTAAGCCAGCGATAAGGGCTTCGTATTCTGCTTCATTGTTTGTGGAAGGAAATTCCAATCTTAGAGCATAGCATAATGATCGGCCTTCAGGGGTCTCAAGTACAATTCCGGCTCCAGAACAGTGGTCGTTTCACTCACCATCAACATATAACTTCCATTAGATTGGGGAATCGTCGACCGTTTCCTCCTCACTGTTACCCTTATCTGTGAATTCTGCGATGAAATCCGCTAAAGCTTGTCCATTGATTGCTTTTCGGGGATGATAAGTGATGTCATACTGACTGAGTTCAATATTCCACTTTAGAAGGCGACCCGAAGTCTCAGGGCGAAACAGGACTTGCTTTAAAGGTTGATCAGTGAGGACTCTGATAGGATGAGCTTGAAAATATTGCCTCAACTTCCTTGATGCAATTAGTAGGCAATAGGCGAGTTTTTCCAACTTAGAGTAATTCATCTCTGCCCCAGTGAGTCTTTTGCTGATATAGTAAACTGGATGTTGAATCCTCTTGTCTTCTCGTATCAGCGCTGCACTTAAAGCATGAGATGATACTGCCAAGTATATAAGAAGATCCTCGCCATCGCCAGGCCTAGAAAGTATTGGAGGCGTTTCCATATGGCGAATCTATTCATCAAAGGCTTTTTGGCATTCGGGAGTCCAATCGAAGTTTTTCTTTCCTTTCTTTAGGGCGTCAAAGAATGGGATGCATTTATCTGTGGCTTTGGAAATGAATCGACTCAAGGCGGCGACTTTTCCATTGAGACTTTGCAATTCCTTCTTTGTTCTAGGAGCTTTGACTTCCTTTAATGCAGTAATTTGAGCTGGACTAGCCTCAATGCCCCTAGCGCTCACGATGAAACCTAAAAACTTGCCGGATTCCACTCCAAATGAACATTTTGAAGGATTGAGCTTCATTCTGTATTTTCGGAGGACTGCGAACATGTCTGCTAAGTGTTCTATGTGATCCGCTGCTTTCTTAGACTTTACTAACATGTCATCGACGTAGACTTCCATAGTCTTGCCCAATTGCGGTTTGAACATAGCATTAACAAGTCTTTGGTATGTTGCCCCTGCATTCTTCAGCCCGAAGGGCATAACTCTGTAGCAGTAAAGACCAATATCAGTGATGAAGCTCGTGTCCTCCTGATCTGGCTCATGCATCATGATCTGGTTATATCCGGAGTAAGCATCCATAAAAGATAACAATTCGTGTCCCGCTGTTCTATCTACCAGTTGATCGATTCTGGATAATGGGAAGCAGTCTTTGGGGCAGGCCTTGTTTAGATCTGAAAAATCGATGCATACTCTCCATTTTCCGTTGGCTTTCTTAACTAGCACTGGATTTGATACCCAATTCGGATAGGTAGATTCTTTGATAAAATTATTCTCCATGAGCCGATCAACTTCTTCTTTTAATGCCGCCGACCTTTCTGGACCTTGGGTTCTCCTTTTCTGCTTCACAGGTGTAAATTTTGGATCAATATTTAGAGCGTGTACTGCAACTTCTGGGGATATTCTGCACATATCGGTATGAGTCCAGGCAAAAACATCCAGATTTGCCTTTAAAAAAGATATTAAAATATTCTGAATTGACACATTAAGTTGTGAACCCACATTCAACACCTTGTTTGGGTCCTTTGGGTCAACAGGTATTGGTATTGTCGTTTCCACTGGTACCACTCTATTTTCCCCTGCACTGACTTTTCTAGGGTCCATCTCTTTCCTTGCTCCGCTGTGCTCGCCAGTGCAGGGTCCTCCCTGTAATTGCTACAAGGCTGGTTCTTTGATGCGGACTGGGGCTGCCGCATTTTTTCCCATTTCTCTTTTTCTGGTTTCTCGCAGCTCTGTCAGATAACACTCTTGCCCAGCATTTTGATCCCCTTTTATAACTCCTACTCCATTGTCTGTGGGAAATTTAATGGTGAGGCACCATGGGGCCAGAACAACTTTGAATGCTGCGAGAGTTGGACGGCCAAGGAAAGCATTGTAAGCAGAAAATTCGTCGACAATCACAAAAGTTTGCTTGCGGACCACTTTTCTCTCTCCTTCTCCAAGTTCCACAAACAAATCAATGGTTCCTACCGGCTGCTTTGGCTCCCCAGTGAAGCCAGCGATTTTCTGCGACGAGGCTTGCACATCAGCCATAGGGATCTTCATTTGGTCGAATGTTTTCTTGAAGAGGATATTGCAGGATGCGCCACAATCGATGAGAACTCTTCTGACAATAGCTGGCCCGATACCGGCCGAGATGACTAAGGGATCCAAGGTAGGAGCTTCAATACCTGCGGAATCCCTAGCTTTGAACACAATATCATCATCGAAAGTTCTTTGTTGCTTCAGGGGCATAGTACCTTCCAAAACGAATACATCTTCCTCGGTCGGTACATACTTCAAAGCTCGGGTATACCTTTCCATCTCACCCCAGCTTCTGCCTGCTGGGTGAGGTCCTCCTGTAACGACATTGATAATGGACCTTCCAGATTCATGCCATGCAGCCTTCTCACTCGTCCTAGGCTGATGAGTAGGAGCCTGTTGCCCCTGACTAGATGAAGCAGGATTGTTGCTATTCTTTTTCATGAATTGCTGCAGTTTGTTCTCCCTTAGTAACTCTTCAATCAGATTTTTCAACTGGCGGCATTCGTCGGTCTCGTGACCGGGTTGATTATGGAAGCGGCAGAACTTCCCACTCTGTATAGCCTTTTTCCCGGTCCTTAGAGGAGGAGGTTTAGGAAAGTCAACAGAATCTTTAGTGGCAAGGTAGATACGCTCCGGCGTATCTGATAAAGGAGTATACTCTGATGGCTTGAAAGATCGGGGCTTCTTCAGATTACTCTACTTCTTCCCATTGTTATTTTCCCTTTTTTGCCCTACAGATTCATTCTTGCGTGGAGCAACAGTGTTATCTTCGGCTTTTTCCAACACTGCCTTTACCGGTACGGGACGGCTTTCTAAGCGTATGAATTCATCTGCTTTTTTATAGAATTTTTCAAGGGAATTTGGTTCCTTCATGTTTAGGCATTTCCCAAATTCGCTCGACTTGTCAATACCCTTCATCAGATAAGTCAATATCATTCGCGGTTCTGCATTGTCCACCTCAGCTAGCGCTATATTAAAGCGGTTTAAGAAAGATCTGATAGTCTCTCCTGGATTCTGCTCCAAACTTGACAGTGACATGATATCCTTGGCTTTTGAGGCATATAGTCTGACCTGCTCCTTAAATTTCCGGGTTAAGTCAGAAAATTGATTTATAGATCGGACTGGAAGTTTGGTGAACCAAAGCAGAGCTACAACTTCGAGATACACAGGAAAATATCGGCACTTTATTTCATCAGAGGCTCTGGCACCTGTCATGTGCCAATCATACTTATATAAGAATTCGTTCGGATCACTTGTCCCCTTGTAAGCTGGAATGGTTGGAGGGACAAACTTCCTTGGGAATTCAGCCTTTAAGATTTTCTCAGTAAATGAGTTTTACTTGGGGCGAAACCCCATTCTTTCTCGTCTTCAACCCTCTACATACTCTCTTTCATAATTTGTCGGACCATTCCAGAAAGATACTCCTCATCATGTCGAGTTCTAGATCCACCAACCTCTGGAAGTGTTTGTTCAAAGGGGCTAGCAGCCCTTTCAGGAGCATTTCTTTCTTCAGCATCATGAATGTTGCCAGCAAAATTCCTTTCATTATCTGCCGGTTGACGGTTTGCCCCAAGCAAATCGTTCAACCTATTCAGAATTAGGGCATTCTGGGCATTCTGAGCCTCGAATTGTGCATTTTGGGCATTTATCTATTGGTTCAGCCCTAAGATCGCAGCATCTAGCTCTGCCTTTGTAACTCCGACAGCTGGAGTGGCTTGATTCGATATAGGGGAAGCGGAGGTTCCCTCTTGAATATTCCCAGATCTGACAGATCTACTTTTCCTTCCAGGAGCCATAATCTCGGATAGACTTCTGGTTTTCAAGGAAATTCTCTCTACAAACCTCTATGAAGCAATGATGATAACTCACCTGAGTTCGACCTTCTCAGTGAAAGCACCAAAAATGTTAACGCTAAAATTTGAACGCTAACACCCCGGTGTATGAAGTGAGATTGTGAAAGCACCACCCGATAGCTCGGGAACAGACTATAAGCAGATAATAATGAAAAAGCAGTAAACAACAGCAATTTTATAGTGGTTCGGCTTAAGAGAGAGCCTACGTCCACTTTGAATATCTTTATTGACGATCTGATTACAAATCAATGCAGTTACACTTTGATTACAACACACTTTGAGTTTCAAGTGACTTAGAACAAGTAGTCTAAACTTCAATGTCGGTCCAGATCTTTGAACACATGTTAGACATGTTTGATTTCTTCGTGAAGTTCCTTGAAGGTGTTGAAGTAGTTCAAAGTGCAGCAGAGTAATGGTGCTTGAAATGAATGAGCCCAAAAAGTCCCTTTCTAGTTGGAACTAGGGTCGTATTTATAGGCATTTTTCGGAGTTAGGTCGTAGGTCGTGACCCACCTAAGTTAGGTCGTAGGTCGTGACTGACCTAAGATGCACTGGCTTCTCTTTCAAAAGAACACGCATGCTGGTTTGCACAAGTCCTAGGTCGTGAGTGACCTATCCCCCTGCGGCACAGTATAGGTCACTTCTTTACTCAGGCATTTAGGTCGTTAGCGACCTATCCTAGGTCGCGAGTACTTTTCCCATAGTTATAACTGGAGTCTTTTAGATCACGACTCCCCTTAGGTCGCGAAGTATTCCTAGGTCGTGGAGTTTCATAGGTCGAGACCGTTTTTAGGTCGCATTCACTCTTAGGTCGTCCCATTTCTTAGGTCGCAGCTCTCTGTTAGGTCGCGAAGCTTGATAGGTCGGAACATCTTCTGAGTCGCAGCCTTCCTTAAGTCGCAGCTTTCTGTTAGGTCACGGAGCTTCATAGGTCGCGGCCTCCTTTAGGTCGCGAAACATATTTAGGTCGTTCTCCTTTTTAGGTCAAGCCATTTTTAAGTCGTGGAGTCTTCTTAGGCCGTTATAACCTTTAGGTCGCCGCTATTTTTTAGGTCGTGGCCTCCTTAGGTCGCAACTACTTCTAGGTCGCTTCATTAGTTAGGTCGCTAGCAGTGAGGAGTTAACACACTAAATACCAAATACATCAAATGTCAGACTACCCATATATGTCTTGCTAAATCAAAAACCATAGTCTCCGTAAAATCAGAGTAAAATTATCCCTCAATACAGTACCGGTACAATACAAGAAATAAAAGCTGAAAATAAAAGAAAGGAATACATGATAGGATCTCTAAAGAAGTCTTCCAAGAAGCTATAGTCAACCTTCCTTGCCTCTGATTTCCTACAGTGGGAAAGGAAAATAGAGGAGTGGTCGGACTAAAAGTCCGATAAATGATAGTAATTACTAGAATCTTTAAGCGAAGTAAAAGTAATAGACCTTACAACAGTTCTAATACATATAAAGGAACAAAGAGAATAGGAAGAAAAAGGAATGAGCTGGAAATAAATACGAATTACTAAATTAACGCAATTGATTAACTTTGATTGTTTGCACTTGTCTTTGTTAGCTGCTTTGATTAGGTTGAATTCTTAATTCTATAATTAGGATGAAATCCTAATTCTGCACTTTGATTGGCCTTCTATCTCTACTGTGTCAACTGTGAGCTAGTCCCATCTTATGGGTCCCATAGCAAAAGGACACATGTTAGCGCTTTGGGACTCAATAGTGAATTATATCCCTGCACCAAGGCCGCACACACGACCACCGTTAGGCTCACACTATCTATTGCTCCCTCTTACCCTAAAAAGCATAAGTAGCCCAACCTCGCCTCCTCCTGTGAAACCATCAACCCTATTCTGAAAGGGTCCAGTCCAGCCTCATCTAAGTGTGTTGTGAGACCATCAGTTCTAATCTGAAAGGGTCCTGCCCAGCCTTACTTAAGTGTGTTGTAAGACCATCAGTCCTAATCTAAAGGGAAAGCTGCCAACTCGGGTCCTGTCAAACAAAATCTAGTTGCGCCCCTTGCCCAAATCTCCTGATTTGAACTTCTATTTATTAGCCTCTTAGTTACTTTGCTTAGTATAAGTATGTCCCAACCTCACCTAACCTATTGTGAGACCATCAGTCCTAGTTTGAAAGGGTTATATCCAGCCTCACCTACTGTGAGACCATCAGTCCTACTCTGAAAGGGTCATGCCCAGCCTCGCCAGTTATGAATCCATTAGTCCTAGTCTGAAAGAGAACAGTCCTAGTCTGAAAGAGAATGCTATTAGTTATGGGCCCTACTTTTATCTTTGCTTATTAACTTAAGATAAGTTTTTTAACTAAGCCTCTTCTGTTTATTATGCTCTATCGCTTATTAACTTATTCTAAGTCTTTTAAATAAGCATCTTCTATTATCACTGCTATATTTTCTTATTAACTTAGTGTAAGTCTTTAAGATAAGGCTCTTTCTGTTCTTTCTATTTAATTATAATCTATCTTGTAATCTTCTCATTCATCTTGTCATTCTAGTTATATTCTACTAGTTATAATTGTGCTTATTAACTTAACCCAAGGTCTAAGTATAAAAATAAGCTACTTTCTCTTTTTACTCCTCTTAATCATAATTATACGTCATAATTAGGCTTAAATTCTGTCCAAGTTCAATCTATTACAGTCTTTACATTTTACATCTTATTTTCTGTAATTTTAGTGTTCTTATTATTTAGTCCATATTCATGTTTTAATCTACTTTATTCCATTCGCATAAAAGGAAAAATAATAGAAGGAAACCGACAATTACATATGAAAATCCCAATGTAGAAAAGATGTCAATAATAGTAAATAATAATAAATACTTTAAATAACTATAAAGAAATGGAAAAGCTATAATTAACAGTAATTAACTACAATTAACCGAAAAGAATAGCTAAAAGGAAATAGACTGAAAATAGATCTAAAATTGAAAATAAACTGGTAAAAAGGTTATTCCAAAATCGTAGAAAAGCTATAGCTATTGGAAACGCTATTATTTTAAATTACTTAAAAATCTAAAATAATTACTAATCACTCGCCTGCGGTCCTAAGCTCTTCCCTTTTGGTCTTCCTGGATCCACTTGTGGGTATTAAAATATTTTTATTAAAAAGATCTTCTCCTTGGAAAGATATTTCTTTTAGGGTCCTTCCTGAAAAGGTGAACCCAAGCGAAGAATATCTGAAATAAGAAAAGTTTTAGGCCTAGAGTCTTGTTTAATAGGGGTAAAAGTGGATCTCAGACGTCAGATTTGTTATTGCATAGGATGCAAACACATCATAAGTTGAATAGGAGCCATCTATGCAAGAATGGGGGGACCGGATGAGTTTAAAGAATGCAAAACACGTGTAAAGGCTTGCTGGAACGTACTGGAACGAAGGAAATTTCCTTCGCTCCAAATACATAGGTGGGTCGATCGCCCTTGTACCCAGGTCGACCGCCCCTCTACCCAGGTCGACTGACCAGTTGACCTAGGTGTGGTTAGATCGACCTGGTGGTCGACCTAGCCTATATTTTTTTCTTCTTCATTTCTTTTGATTTTTTTATTCTATTTCTTGCTCATATTTATTCGGATTCTGACATTCTATATATAGAAATTGAGCAAAAAATTACCACAGACACAATGGTGCAACTTCTGTGGCTCAATTTTGATAATTTATAAAGTTATTTTATTATCTAATCAATTAATGAATTAATTATTATGAGTTAAATTTTGGGTTGTTACATGATGCATCTTACGAATGGTTGGTGATGCCATTCAACTTTATGATGAACAATCATATTTTGTTGATCTTATCTGTCTTGTCCTTCAGGACCAACTTAATAATTTTGGTGGTGTTCATAGGTGATATTTTTGAATTTTCCAATGGTGAAGATCATAATTGAACTTGAAAAATGTGGTAGAGGTGTTGAGGTGAAATTGCTTGAAGTCTGAATTTTCTAAATGTTACTTTTGGTGGAGGGAAGTTCTATTCTTGGGCCTACTGAATTCAAGAATAGGATTTCGGTTGATCAGTGCAAGGTTGTCATAATGCAAGACTTGAACGTACCATATAATGCAATAGCAGTTCGTAGTTTCCTTGGGTTGGCAGGATACTACCAGAAGTGCACTAAGGACTTTGCAAAGGTTGCAACACCTTTGACTCGTCTAACTAAGAAGAACCAAGTATTCTTATGGGATGCACGTAGTATGGGCTTTTTCTTTAAGATAAAGCAATTATTCACTGGTACTCCATTCTTGTTAATTCGGGAGGAGCTAAAACATTTACCGTGTGAACGGATACTTGTAGGACGAGGCTTGGTGTGGTTCCTATGCAAGAAGGCAAAGCGGTTGTGTATGATAATAAGCAATTTAAAATCCATGAGAAGAATTATCCAACTCTTTATTTGGAGTTCACGGCAATTGTCTTTGCTAAAGGCGATATTTGTTGGGTTCTATATTTGTTTAATGGAAGGGTGGATTACACCGCAGAGTTCAATTTCCAACCTTCGTATGATGTGTTGCCCTGTTTTTGGTGATATTGGAAATTAGATCTACCCTTATTGATCATGTTGGTTCTATAAAAAGACTCTATACAAGCATTGTAGAGATACTGAAATTGATTGGAAATGGAGATAAGTCTTACCATGTTGACCGGCAATCCATAGGCAAAGAGTTGTCTTCATAGGGATGGTAGATTGCGTATGCTATTCGGACTGTAGAATATTAGGGAAAAATCTCAAAGTACTATAACTCAAGGGTCAAAACAAAATCATTTCAAGAGGGAGACTTAATAATTCGAAGGGTGATGACAAACATAAGAAATCCTACGGATGAACCGCTAGTAGGAAGGTCCCCTAATCGTATGCAAAGTAATTCACCCAGGAACTTACAAGTTATGTCGATCAAATGCTAGTATGGTTCCTGGAATGTGGAATAAGGAACACTTGCAACCATATTTTCTTACAACAAATGAATAAAACATATTTCTTTAAAGGGAAGTCTACATGGTTAGGAGAAAAGTTCTCCCTGAATTCGGAAACTAGCTTAAACGGTCAAGCCTTTGTCTACGTTGAGTTGGCCAGGTCAAAGAGCCTCCTGGAGGGAGGTTAGAGCAAGCCATTATCCGCGCCACACTATGGCTAGGTTAAAGCATCAACCAGCTCTTGATCGTGCCACGCCATAGGCAGATCAAAGCATCTCCTGAAGGGAGGTTAGAGTAAGCATTTATCTGCGCCACACTATGGCTAGGTTAAAGCATCGACAAACCCTTGATAGCGCAACGCTATGGCTAAATCAAGGCGCCTCTTGGAGGGAGGTCGGAATAAGCCCTTGGATCTGCCATGCTATGGCCTGGCCAAGGCACGAAGCAAGCCTTCAGTCTCGCCTATAAGGCCTGGCTGGAGCGTCTCCTGGAGGGAGGTTGGGTAAGTCCTTGGGTCCTGCTTATGGATAGCTAATCGAGCGCACTAGACATCAACGGACTAAGACGTCCGATCTCGGGAAGCGGTATATCAAACAACGGACCAGGATCTCGAGCCCGAGAAGTGACATATCAAACAAAGGACTAAGCGTCTGAGCTCAAGAAGCGGCATGTCAAACAACGATTACAAGGCCTGAAGGGTGGCACATGTCAAGAGAACCAAGACCCAAAGAGCGGTGCAGAACATAAGGCTTAAATAAGAATCTACAACCTCCAACTAGTTATCAAAAGAGAACTTCAGAACTTCACTTACTAATACCAGAATCTGGGTTTCGGGTCTTTTACTATTAATCACTGGTCTACATCATACACAAATCTGGATTTTGGGGCTATTACTATTGATTTCTGGACTTCATTCTTTAGTGCCCGAACCCGGGCTCTAGACTTCTATTATAGGGGCCACTATTATGGATTTCTGGCTATTATGCATTAATAACCATGTAACGATCGTATTTTTAACTATTTTAAATTATTAAATTAATATAATTCTTGAATAAAATTATTAGAAATAAATTTAAAGATTTATTAATGTAATTTGTTGGATATGAATTTAGATAAAATTGTAATAACAATATTCAATATGAGAAAAGATGATAACTTTTAAATTAAATAATATTAAATTGTAAGTAACTGAAAATAGAACTTGAAATTATCAATGTTAAGTAAATAAAGAGTCAAATGAATGTTCATTTAAAAGTAAAAGCATAAATCTATTTCTATGAAATTCTATGTATTGAATGAGTTTATAATAAATAGCTGGAATTGAATAAATGTTGAATTATTTGGATAAAAATAAAATAATTATATGATGGCTAAAATTTAGTTGAAATTCTAATATTGGAATTCCTCATAATTAAATTATCCGAGGGTTTTGATTTATGAAGTGTAACCTTATTATTTTGTGTAAGAATTTTTGTTGTTCTATGTTTGAACAAACATTTTAATTTACGAAATAGTTAAGATGAAAATTGAATTTAAATTATTTAATTAATTTTTAAATACTGAAAAGTTAATTTCATAAGTTAAATAACTTATATTTCAAATATAATGATTTATTCATCAATTTAATTATTAAATTTAATATTGAAATGATATAAGTAACTGAATTTTGAATTTTATATAAATGGAAATGATCTTAAAAGTTGACTTAAATTTTATTTAAACAAGAATGAAATTTTTTAACTTTTAAAATTGAATTTAAAGTGAATAAATTTATTTTGGAAAATAGTTTGTTTTAATTAACGTGTAAAAATAGTCTCTTGGATACTGTCTCGGATTTTGATGAACCAGTTTCATCAGATCCGTAATAGTGAGTTATTATAGGATGCCAAATTTCATGACGATCAGATTTGTTATTTGGTCTTGCGAGCTTAAAACGCATAGAAATTAATTTAAGGAATTTAATTAAAGTAAAGTGAAAACTAGGCCCACGTCCTTATAATTGAACTTAGTCCACCTAAACTCTTCCCTTTTCAAAACTCATATTTCTAATCCCTATTTTTATTTGCGGATAAATTTATTCCATAAATACCCTCGTTTACCTCTCGCGCTTATTTTAATGTTGGTCGTGATTTCGATTGCAAGTTTTTGATTCTGATTTAGTTCGATCATTATTTTAAGATATTATTTCAGATTCATGGCTTTATCTTTATCCGGGTTAAAATATTGGTTGCATTTGTAGTTGATTTTTTTTTGTTTCATTGATATTGTGATATTTCTTGATAATGTTGTTATTTTATTTCATTTTTTTGCATGTTTAAAGTAAATGGAAACTACAAGTATTCTCTTGTTTATTTTAGCTGAAAAACTAATGTGTGTGTATAGGGTAATGTTCGATGATATATTTCGTTAGCTTTGATTAAGTTTAGATTTGCTGGAATTATTTAAATATTTTATAGACTTATTCGAAATTAATTTAAATATGTATGGTGAAAATGCTACACAAATTACTAATAGTTGCAGATTTATCTGCAATTTTTATAATTATTGCTTATATATCAGCAAATAATATTGGTATTTCAATGAGTTTGATTAAGCTCATATTCGTGCTGATTTATCTACATTTTTTTACAAATATTGCTTACATATCAACAAATAATATTGCTTACATATCAGCGAATAGTATTGCTTACATATCAGCAAATAATATTGCTTACATATCAGCATAGTATTAATATGTGTTGATTTATCTGCAATTTTCAAAAATTATTACTTACATATCAGCAAATAACAATTATATTCTGGTTTTTTTTGTTATTTATTTTTTTATAATTGTAATTCTATTTTGTCTTTTAAATTACAATGTTCCTGGTGATGTTGGTGTGCTTGTGCTGTTGAAGTATGGATATGATAGCTTTTCATTACGTCAAATCTTCATTTTGATAGTTCGGTTTTTATGTTGAGAAGTGCTGTTTGTGGTAAATGGACTGAATTGAATTCATTATCATTTGAATTATATTATGTTAGAGATGGATTGAGAAGGAATATTGAAACCAATTCTGATCTTCAATCTATTTTGTTACTCATGAACGTGAGGATTACTTTGTTATTTTTGTTGATGTTGTTCCTATTAGTTTTTCAGCAACTAATATTAGGTCAGATGTTATTTCTTGTAGTAGTGATTCCTCATTTGTTAGTACAAATGATTCTAGTATTCAATTCAGGCAGTTATTGAGAAATGATTCCATTCGATCTATTTTTACGGATGTTGGTCAACAATTTATAGGTGGTGTTACTGAATTTAGGCTAAGTTTGATGATATAGAGCATTAAGACTATGTACAAACTTGATTTGGTTAAGAATGATAAGAAAAGAGTTATAGTTGTTTGCATCCGAACAAAATGTAGTTTCAGGATTCATGTTTCTGCCAAGTTTAATCTTTCTGTCTATTTTGTTATAAAGAGATTTCAACCTGAACATACTTGCGGTGCTGGAATTCATGATATAAATGATCCTCCTATTTCAAGTAAATTGATTAAATTGTTGGTTTATGATCATATTCAAGTTAATCCATTAATGAAGACAAAGGACATTATTAACCTCTTTCAAAATGAGTACAATATCATTTCGAAATATTATTTTGCTTATAGTGAGAAGTGGTTGGCTTTAGAAGATTTATGTGGAAGTGATATGATGTCTTATCACCATTCGAAGTCTTTTAGTGATCCTGTCCTCGAAACTAATCCTGGTAGTAAAGCAGTTTTGGAGTGTAATCCTGATACACGTCAATTTGAAAGGGTTTTTATTGGTTTTGAAACTTGTGCACATGGTTTTCAATTTTGTCGGCCTCTAATATTTGTTGATGCTACTTTTATGAAGGGTAGAGCTCAAGATTGTTTGATGGCTGCTACCGGTAAAAATGACAATGAAGTTTGTGGTTTAATGTATACTTGCATCAATATCTGCAATAATTATTATTTGTTGTTGCAATAACAGTATTTATTAAAAAGAAAAATATCTTACTAACAGAAAAAATTGCAAAAACCGAAGCAATTTCGCAAAAAAATTATTGAAAAGTATCAATATTTTTTATACAGTGAGAAATTGTTCTGTAATAATATATGGCAATACTTGCAGTTTTGTCTGCACTTTTTCAATATAAGTGCAGATAATTATGCACTTTGTTCGGTTATTTATATATTTGTTGTTTTGTCAGTTATTTTTCCTATGGCAGTTACGATTGTCTCTGGTGAAGATGAAAATAATTGAATTTGGTATTATGAACATCTTAAAGATTTTTTGAAAGATGATAGTGGAAATTTTGTTTTCATTTCTGGCCATCATCTTGGTATTTTTGTTGTTATTCTAAAAGTGTTTCCAAATTCAGTTCATGGTTCATGTTTTTATCGTTTGCACAATAATTTAAAAGTAGCTTTAAAATCTAAAATTTTCAAATGAAAAAAGTAATGGTTGATAGATTTGTTTGGACGTGTTGCATATGCTTCTAATTTGGATAATTTCAATTTTGCATCAAAGAATTTTGAAGATGCTGGTGGTTCTACCGTGACAAACTTTTTGAATGGAATTCCCTTTGAGAAGTTTGCTAATGTATTTTCCCTGCTTGTCATTATGGTGAAATGTCATCAAATTGTTCAGAGAGTTTTAGTAAATGGATTTTGAAAGAAAGACATTTACCAATCACTACATGTTAGGATAAAATTAGAGTTAAGTTAATGAAGCTAATTTCTAATCATCGAGAACTTGCTAATAGTTGGAATAGTGTTGTATGTCCAGTGAATGAAAATCAGTTGAAAAGTCTTCAAGGAGCTTCATGGTTTGTTAGAAAATCGAGTGAACATGTGTTTGAAGTTCATTCCCACGTTCGTCAATCTGTTGATTTAAATAATCGGGTTTGTTCTTATAATTTGTGGCAAATATATGATTTTTCTTTTGCTCATGCTATTAGATGTATTTTGAGCCGTGGAAAGTTGAATGTTTATGATTACATTGAAGATTATTTCAAAGTTGTTTATTTTCGATCGGCGTATTCTCATCCAATCAAACCTGTTACAAACTTTTTGAAAGAAGATGTTTTGATTGAAGATATTGTTGTACCACCTTCTAAAGGTAGAAGAATGCCTGGTCGACCATCATCATCTAAGAGGATAAAATCTGCTGGTGAAATTTCAAAGACCATCAGATGTAGTATATGCAAGAAGTTGGGTCATAATAAAATGACGTGTTCACTGAAACACATGTAGTTTTTTATTCTTTGGGAAAGTTATATTGTATGGAGTTAGCTTTATGTTTTGTTATTCATTTTAATGGTATTTTCTCTGTATTTAGGTTGGATGTTTAATATTTGTAATGTACTAATCATGGTATGCTTTTCTTAATCATTATGTCAGTGTTTTCTACAAGTATTACGATTAGTTGCGCATATTTCTGTAGTTTTTCTGAATTTTTACTTACTAATTATACTTTTTTGGTAAATGCTGCTTTTTATATGAAGATGAAATTTGTATCATTGTTTTCCATGAAATAAATATGGTATATCCGTATGTATGTGCAATTGTTGTTAATAAATGTAGAGGTATCTATAATTTTTTTTTTGTGCTGACATTTCTGCAATTATTTGGTGCAGGAATTTTGTATAATTATTTACATACGAAAATATCTATAATTATACATCTATAGTGCATTGATTTCTGCAACTATTTTGAATAATCACATATTTGTGGATGTATCTGTAGATATTTACTTTTATTGCTGACATTTTTGCAAATATTTTGAATAGTTGTGTTTTGCTTTAGTATTCTGGTAACTGAATTTAATTGTAAGAAATTCATATATAAATTGTATGATAATAAACTCTAATATCGTGTTAACCCAGTGATATTGTCTTCCAAAATATATAAATTTACCAAAATATGTATATGCATTTCAGAATTCATAGAGATAACATTACGGTTTGATACATCAAATATTGTGGTTTGCTTCAGACAGTAAAATTTTTTGTGTCAAGCTTTCTTCTAAGCTCCAGTTAGGTCAAGGCCCGCAAATCCATACCCCTTTCATTCGAAAATATTCCACATCATCTCAACTCAAATTGGTCGAAAATACAAAACTTTAGGGGTAAGAAAAAAAGAAGGTAGAAGAAAATAGAACAATAACACATAATCTCACAATCGCATCGGAGCAGAATATGATATATATATATATATATAACAGATTTTACACAAAGAATCTATAACGGTTTATACATACAATCATCGGAGTACCACAATCTATACATCAGTCTGGACAGTATAATAAACTATCATCATACAACAAAACAAACATGTACGTGATATACGTCAGAAATCCTCCAGCTCATCTCCTAAGCTACATAGCATCCTAACCTAAATTTGTAATACTCGGTCTGACCCGAGCATTATAATAAAATAACACCCGAGTCAGTCTGGAAAACCAGCATGAAAACACACTCAACTTAAATTATTAGAGTTATCAAAATCCTTTGAAAAAAAGGTATCTTGTAATTCCGCATGACACATAAACACGACGTTTTTTACCTTACGATAACTAAAACATTTTTATAGAAAATCCAGTGATATTAGAATAGTGTCTAAATACAAATACTTATTCAAATATCCAAAAAATTACATTAATTAAATTCCAGCATATTAGGCTCTACGAACAAGACCGTAAGCTTGTATTTGAGAATGGATTCCAACTGAATGACTAGATACTGGGGTACCGTCTGTCACAGTACACCTCTAGAACAATGTACCAAGGACCACTCCGGAGTCACCTAGTACACAAGAACATCCTACCCCGAACCTGGATAGACCGAATAAGATTACCCTGCAGTTGGAATCAGTAACCACCACACAGCCGAATAAAAAGGACTCTAGAGAAGGGTAACCTTGCCCTACTTGGGTGCGACACACTTAGCCTTGTCTCCCCTAATTTTCAGTCATTTACGGTTGACGAGACTTGAGACTAAGCGTTACCATTTCAAGAACAATTTTACTTAGAATGCTCATTGCCCTCCAATGACGGTGTTCTGGAAGCA
This sequence comes from Allium cepa, assembly GCA_030765085.1. Classification (NCBI taxonomy): domain Eukaryota; kingdom Viridiplantae; phylum Streptophyta; class Magnoliopsida; order Asparagales; family Amaryllidaceae; genus Allium; species Allium cepa. Next base: position 690,419,880 of record CM060937.1, on the reverse strand, counting down.
TTCGTCCATACAAGTTATCATAGGTCTGGACAAACCGAATCACCGTGAAACGACCCGCAAATCCGTACCCTTTGAGTTAATACTATTTTACCTAAATCAAGTCAAGTTGCACAGAAATACGAACCATTAGGGTTAAAGAAGAAGAGATAGAAGAAGAAAATAGAAAACAACAACAGAATCTAACCATCGCAGCGGAATAAAATATAATAGATAATAAATGATCTTACTCAAATCAAATATCTTTGTTTATATATTACATCATCAGAGTACAACAATCACAGTTTAACAACAACAACATACAAATAGATACACAGCAACTCACAACAGCGGAATATATATATATATAAAACAAGTACGAATATACGTATCGTCATCCAGCTCGTCTCCTGAGCTCCACAGCATCTCCTGTATCCTATAATACTCAGTCTGACTCGAGCATTACAGTTAAATAACACCCGAGTCAGTCTGGATTACCAGTGCGAGAAAATCACACCCAATTGATTATTAAAGTTTCAAAAATCCTTTAAAAACAAAAGCATCTCGTAAGACCACGCCACAAATAAACATGTCGGGTTTTTACCTTACGATAGCTAAAACATTTTTATTTAAGTCCTCTGATATTATAATAGTGTCTATAGAAAGTAAAATAGAATCTACCTGAAATGCTTGCATCTCGCGTTTCAGCAATAGTTGGACACAATCAAAACTGTACGGGCGCGAAGGGAAAATGGATTCCAACTAATGGCTAGGCATTGGGGTACCACCTGTCACAGTACCTGGTCTAGATCAGCGTACCGAGGAGCCACCCTAACTCCCTTGCAACACAAGACCGGAACCATCCCTTACTGGACAGTCCCGAGCAAGATCACCCCGCGGTTGGGATCAGCAACCTCCCACTAAGCCGAAATAAAAGGGACATCTAGACAGAGATGACCTCACCCTCCAGTGGGGGCTACCCACGAAGCCTTGCTGCATAACCCCTGATTTTCAGTCATTCCCATTTGATGAGGCTTGAGGCTAAGCGTTACCTTTTTAGAACATATCTCTTAGAATGTCCATCGTCCACCTGACGATGTTTCGCAAGCATTCATCCATACAAGTCCGTCCCGGGTTCGAACGGAACCGAAGGCACTATTCCTACTACATCCATTTTGAAAATATCCTCAGGATTAGTAGCGAATAGCCCTTGCACTTCACTGCTCCATCTTCGAATCCAAAATAGTTTTTCACAAAAACGTACAAACCGGATCGAAGTGGTTTTCGAGAAATAAATCTCGATCCTGGTCTCTTCGAAACGATCAACGCATTGTCCAATATTGATAGTCGGTTATTTAACTATCAATTAATATTCACAACAATCATCAACCAATAAATAATTTTTCAAATTATTTATTAACCTCAAAATATCTTCACAAGATATATTTCTATTTTCAATCCTTTGAAAACAGTTTCAAATCATCTTTCCCTTTAAAATAAACTTCCAAATATTCCAAACCTTAAATAATAACACTACAGTTTAAAATTTATTAACTTCCTGTCATTCAAAATTTCCTTTCTATATTCTAGCTTTACTTATTAAAATTTTAAAGTCAATTTATTTTATTTTTCCCATTCGTTCTTAAACTTATCCAAATTTTCTATAATTATTTTCTTACAAATTTACTTCTTTTATTTTCCTTCCAAAATCCAATTTATATATATTTTTGATAGTTCATTATACACAATTATATTCAATCGAAACATAGCATTCAATATTTCAATAAAGTTCATCATAGCATATCACATAATCACAACAGAGGGTATTATGTGATATTAAATAAATGTTGAGGGATCCAGTTGGATCCCTCCAACCTGTTTTCCCTGCATCCACAGACGTTACCACAATATAAAATATCTTCACTATAAAATGAGGGAAGTCAATCATTACAAGGTGTAGTGTATACTACTATATAACACAACAATCGATTCAGCCATTCAAACAATTATTTGAATTTAATCATTTAAATTTTAAACTTAACTGAGTGAGATTAACTCACCTTTGATTTTTGCAATTCTTCCCAATCTCGATTCGTTTCCATACTTTCGACCTTGAATAAATAATTTAGGTAATTTTATTAATACTTGAACAATCAATTTCCTTGTTAATAAATTCATCAACTAATTATTTAGGTTAAACCAATTTCTCATTTAAATATCCTTTGTGACCAAAATAAATTAAACAAGTTAATTTAACAAATTAACCTTCGCAACACCTTCCATTAAAATAATTTAATAAGTTTAAATGTGAATGTATTTACTATATTCTTCATTTTCCAAACCGTTTACAAAAACAAATTAAAGTTTTCTCCTTGTTTTACGAAAATATGTATATATATCAATACTAGTCTCCGTTATTATCTGACAGTTGCAATAATATACCTTCTGCTTTATATATAGCTGACTAATTTAAACAAAAATATGACATAACCAACTTGTAATTCCTGATAATTGACAGAAATCATAAATTATCTCCAGGTTTAAACCTTAACATTTAATATTCCAAATTGATTCAAATCAAAGAAATAACAAGCGATCACCTCACTGCTCATCGCAGCCATCACCATCCCTTGCTGTCGGACCGACCACAGCCCGTCACCACTCGTCGCCTCGCGACTTCGATCCTACTGTCGCCGTTATCACTCGTGAATGACTACACCTTCCATGCCAAGCCCTAGTAGCATCTATTTCGAACATCGCCGCAACTTTAACCCACCCCCAAATTGCATCGTCGACTCCGAACGATTCCTTCCCACCTTGCCGCGCGCGCTCCCATCGAGCAGAGCCCAGATTATATGAGCAGTCTCTATTTTTTTTTCAATTTGATTCGATTAGAGAAAAGAAGGCAAGGTGCTATTATTCAATTCGACCCTGGGAAGATAAATTCGAGCTCGGCCGTTTTTTTCTTCTTCTGAGTATTCCGTTATGAAGGGGCTTCGGTGAATTTATTCAAGGGAGATGAAGCTTGCGCGATAAGGGAAAGGAAGACAAGATGATGATGGCACGTATGAAAGGAGATAAGGATTTGAAAGAAGGCAGCTGCTAGGGATAGTACGTGAATATATAAATAGAATTTAAATAGAATTTTCGATGTAAATTTTCAACGCGTTTATATATCGTATGCTCACACAACTGCTTCAATTACTACGAAATTTGAAATCCGATAATAATTCAATATTATGGACCCAATGGAACTAGTTTCGTCGAATTCCGAGACTGTGCCTCGAGAGGCTATTTTTAAATTCAATTTAAACGATAAAATTTTCAAACTGAACAAACCCCTGTAAATTTCAATTTTACAACTTATATTATTTTCAGTGTTATCAATATAAATTTTACAAGCCTTCAAATTATTTTTAACAGGCTTAAAATCCCAGACTTCATATTTTACCCGATTTTAAATTATTTAACTCAATAATTAAATCATCAAATAAATTGTGATATTTGAATTCATGTTAAATTACTCTATTGAATATTTAAAATTAATTAAATATTCTGATTTTAAATGCTCGAAAATTCCGGATCGTCACATTCCTCCCCCCTTAAAAGAAATTCGTCCCCAAATTACTAGTTAGGAAGAATGGTCCAATACCCGTTACTATTTTTCCAAAACCAACAATGTAACATCCTACCAACTATCTTTTTAATAGAAGGCCCATTATAATTCTTACTAACTTCCCAAACTTTTTCCTTAATTCGCTAATAACTTTACTTATACAATCATTCAAATTATAATTCAAAACTAAATTTTGAATTATCGAAAATTTTCTCAAAATTTTCTAACTCACTAAATTTCCAAAAAATTTCGCCAGCGTCTCCTTTGCGCGGCTAGCTCGGTAAACTACAAAATGGCCTCTACGGGCTCCCAAATCTCAAAAGAAAACAAAAGACCAAGTGGCTCAATCCAAATCCCAATCAATTTCATACCAAATTTAAATACATACCTTTTTGTCGAGCAATTCAAATTTATCTTCTGAAATCAAAACAAATCTTCTTCTCCCTTAAGAATACCTGCATATCCTGCTTAGCACTAATATCCAATCACAATATTTCCAAAACATTTTATCGATTTCCCTTCCAAATGCCAATATTTATCCAAATATCAACTTAGAATATATTTTCAATATTCAATTTCCAATTAAGAATTGACCATTCCTTACTTCAGTTAACATAAGCATTTTATATGTTTCTTTATTTATTTTCGTCTTACCACTTCAGTTTGTATCTATTTCTATTCAAATTGATTCTTTCATTACCATATGAATTCAATTTATCTTTAACTCTGAATATTTAAATTTTATTTGTCATTTATTACTAATTCATATCATTATTTTAATTAGTTTCATTTATTAACTTATTTCAATTTCCAGTTTGAAATTGTTTTGTCGTTAACAAAATTTTCCAAAAATTTTCAAAAAATTTCTAAGTCCCAAAATTTTCGGAAAATTTTGACAGAGTCCCCTTTGTACGGAGGAGCTTTTGCAATTTAACAAAAGAGATAAATAAATATATATACATCGACCCACACGGTCGAAAAAACCAAAAACAGTTCATATTTCCTATTTTTATTGCGTAAGCGTACCTTATTTAGCATTTTAAGCAAATGGCTTATTATTTTTAGCAAATAGCACAACCAAATCCAGCCTCGCGACTTCCAGGTACCTATACTTACTCAATTTAAACATGTAAGTGTGATATATATAAAGTTTAACAACATTTCACTTATTTACAATAGTTAAAACATATGAATTCTAAAAAAAATTCACACCAAACATTCTTCCATAAGCAACTTATACAGTTTTCATGCTAATTCAACTGTTTCAATTAATTTACAAAGCATTTTCATTCAATTTGAATGGTTTTCAATCCTTTCGTATACAACTTCATCACTTTGAATGGTTTAAAACTCAATCGCTTACATTTAATTTATTTCTAAGCAACACGAACTCATATTTAATTCAATTGCTCTCAAAGCAAATTTTATTTTACTCCTATCAATTCATAGAATTTTTAATTACTTCCATTTACATCAAATGATAATTTATTCTATGCAATTTGACTAGATCTATGTGAATAAATGAGTATCTATGTTGTATAACCATTTTAAATGGATTTCAACTCAATTTATACTTAATTCTATTCCATTTTTAAATTTATCCATGATCCATATATTCTCATTTTCATTGCATTTCAGATTGGAATCCATTCACTTGCATTTCCTTCTACTAACCAAACTAGTTCATACAAAACTATTAACATCTTAGGTTCGTCTTCATTACCAATTTAATTTCCTTTTTATTTTAATTCATTCATAATTATTTATTTAGCTCGACACATTCGATTTAAATTTCATTCACAATCCATTCATTTACGTTTTATTCCATATTTGTTTGTTCCAAACTATTTTATTTAGCTCAAAACAAACCAAGCTATATCATTCAATAACCATTTCTCAACTTGTTTAAACCATGCTTCATTTGGTTCTTATTTATCCCATCCATTCATTTATTCAATATAATTAGTTTATCCACTCAATCCATTTCGAATTTTCATTTTCTTAAATTTTATTTACAACCCACCAAATTCTATTTCGATTCAAATTTATTTTTACTTGATTTAAATCCAACCCAATATCATTACACTTAGTTTTAAGTTGAATTTAATCCAACTCTTTCATTTGTTTAGCTTAAGTCAATTTACTTCATTTTATACTTAAGCACGTTTTCATTTTATAAGTAATTTTTTTTCTCTTTTCTATTCAACTTAATTCTCTCTCAACTAAATCTCATTTTAAATTTGCAATTTCATTTGATTGGTTATTTTAGAATTTAACTTCCCAGATTCAACTCATTCAATTTATTACCTGGCTATTTTCCAATATATCTTCACTTATTTGGATTTTATTTGCAATTATACCATTACTATTTTAATCCATTTCCATTTTTATTCGATACATTTCAATTATATTTAATTTGTTAACACTTCAAACTAAATTTAATTTATAACTCAAGTTCTGAATCCACTAGCCATTTCCAATTCACCATTCACTTTTATGAATTCACAATGCAATTTCATTCTCAATTCATTTAATTAATTTCAAGGCTACTTTAAATTATATTTTCTTCACTAATGATTCAAGTCGAATTTGATTTATAACTTGAGTTTTATTTTCCCAACTTCAATATTAACTCACTAATTCAGCTTTTATTTAACTGTATTGAGTTCTCCTTACATATTTCATTATCTAATTTATTATCTTCTTAGTTTTTACTTAATTTATAATTCAATACTTGAATGTTAATTTCAAATATCATTTCATTCAATTTTCTTAAGTTCAATTTATTTTATAATTCAAGCTTGGATTTTTGCTTTATTTCCCAATTCATCAAACAATATTTATTTTGGGTTTCTATCCCACTTTTTCAAATTTGATAAGCCACAACTTATTATTTACAAAATCCCATTCATTATAGGCTTGAATACATTCATCTTTTATATTTTTTTATTTGTATTTTAACTCAAGCCTTCTATTTATTTATAGCCCGAGCATATTTTATTTCTATGGAATTTAATTCTGATTCTTTAATAAGTTATTCTGATTTATTTACTTCAATCCAATCCTTGTCCAACTATTTTTTCATTTATTCAGGTAATAATTTAATTCCATTCATTAATTTAATTGAATTCTCATTCCAATTCAGTTTTACTTTAACTCAGATTTATTTAACTCAATTCGATTTCAACTTAATTCGAATACAACTGGATATTATTTTCAACTTATTCAATTAATTTCAATCCAGTCAAATCCTTATTTCCCAATCCAAGTTAATTTCATTTTTAACCTTTCTTTTAAATTTAAATTCCAACATTCAAAGGTTATATTTCCTTCCTGAATTAGAAATCATCTCTATTTATAAGCTTACAACTATCTCATCTGGATTTTCAAACACCCGACTTTTGGGTTCAAATCATTTTGAAATCTTCAACATCTCAAATCACATTTCTCAAAAATTTTAAACCAATCCTGGTTTTATTCTCAACAAATTTCCCTTAAAATTTTCAAAAACAAACAGGTTTTCCTGAACAAATCAAATTGGCAGCAATTCATCACTTAGAAACTCGAAAATGAACATCGATGATGCTGCAGTCATCATCGAAGTTATTTTCCAGTGACTGAAGTGAATTCAATGCTATATCCCTTTCCAAAATTTATTTAAAATAATTTCCTTTCAGAAATACCCCAAAAACAACAATGCTATCATTTATCTTCAAAATACTTCTAAATCTCCGGGATTTTAAATTTCCGAATCCTGCTTAAATCAAATTTAACTATAATTCATTTGCATAGCTTCCCATTTGATTATAATTCAATTCATAAATTACATTTATAATTTATATTTATAAATTTCATTTTATAATGAATTTATTCCCTTAACTTTAGTTATATTTTCAATTTCTAGTTAAATTCTCACCTAACAATGATAATACTTTAATATTATCATTTCTAACATCCAAGCAACCATATATTAGCTAAATAGTTTTCAAAAACTATTCTTTATATCAAAATATGTTTTTGTGTAAAATTATTTCATTTAGCCATATTTAAAACAATACCGTGTCGTTTGCACTATTCAAATGTTTAGAAACCCCTTCGATACAGTTGCGCAGACTGTGTCGACGAAGGTTCATATGCCACTCAATAAATCAATCAACATAATATTAAAACAGTTTTATATTCACTAACAAATACGCGCTCATATCTATTAATACGCTCAAACTCATTTTAGAGTACTATAGACTCTATTTTAAATGAGTAATTCCCACCAGAGCCAAGGGTATCACCAACCTGGCTCTGATACCAAGTGAAACGACCCGCAAATCCGCACCCTTTGAGTTAATACTATTCTACCTAAATCAACTCAAGTTGCACAGAAATACAAACCATTTGGGTTAAAGAAGAAGAGGTAGAAGAAGAAAGTAGAAAACAACAACATAATCTAACCATCGCAGCGGAATAAAATATAATATATAATAAATGATCTTTACTCAGATCAAATATCTGTGTTTATATATTACATCATCAGAGTACAACAGTCATAGTTTAACAACAACAACATACAAATGGATACACAACAACTCACAATAGCGGAATATATATATAAAACAAGTACGAATATACGTATTGTCATCCAGCTCTCTCCTGAGCTCCACAGCATCTCTTGTATCCTATAATACTCGGTCTGACCCGAGCATTATAGTTAAATAACACCCGAGTCAGTCTGGATTACCAGCGTGAGAAAATCACACCCAATTGATTATTAAAGTTTCAAAAATCCTTTGAAAACAAAAGCATCTCGCAAGACCACCCACAAATAAACATGTCGGGTTTTTACCTTACGATAGCTAAATATTTTTATTAAAGTCCTTTGATATTATAATAGTGTCTATAGAAAGTAAAATAGAATCTAGCTGAAATGCTTGCATCTCACGTTTCAGCAATAGTTGGGCACAATCAAAACTGTACGGGCGTAGGGAAAATGGATTCCAACTAATGGCTAGGCACTGGGGTACCACCTGTCACAGTACCTGGTCTAGATCAGCGTACCGAGGAGCCACCCTAACTCCCCTGCAACACAAGACCGGAACCATCCCTTACTGGACAGTCCCGAGCAAGATCACCCCGCGGTTGGGATCAGAAACCGCCCACTAAGCCGAAATAGAAGGGACATCTAGACAGGAATGACCTCACCCTCCAGTGGGGGCTACCCACGAAGCCTTGCTGCATAACCCCTGATTTTCAGCCATCCCCATTTGATGAGGCTTGAGGCTACGCATTACCTTTTTAGAACATATCTCTTAGAATGTCCATCGTCCACCTGATGATGTTTCGCAAGCATTCATCCACACAAGTCCGTCCCGGGTTCGAACGGAACCGAAGCCACTATTCCTACTACATCCATTTTGGAAATATCCTCAGGATTAGTAGCGAGCCCTTGCACTTCACTGCTCCATCTTCGAATCCAAAATCGTTTTTCACAAAAACTTACAAACCAGATCGAAGTGGTTTTCGAGAAATAAATCTCGATCCCGGTCTCTTCGAAACGATCAACGCATTGTCCAATATTGATAGTCGGTTGTTTAACTATCAATTAATATTCACAACAATCATCAACCAATAAATAATTTTCCAAATTATTTATTAACCTCAAAATATCTTCACAAGATATATTTCTGTTTTCAATCCTTTGAAAACAGTTTCAAATCATCTTTCCCTTTAAAATAAACTTCCAAATATGTTTCTATCTCCAATGAAATCACCAAGCACAAAACCAGATTAAAAATAATAATTTAAAAACACTTTATTGTAAAATATATTAGAAAATTTTACTTTAATACTCAATATAAAACAATGCTCTAGAAATACTAAAATAATATTATCTTATAACTATACATTAGATTTCCTTTATTAAATTACCAAATCATTCTTTATATAATTATTATGATAGTAGACTAAAATAAAATACTTACTTTGGAGTTTACTTTAGAATATTTAAGTTAAGACTTCTTCAATAATTGGCTAAGATAGATTCTATATGAATATTTAAAAATAAGGTTACTTTATAAAATATAGAACTAGGCTTTCACTTTTTTTTAAAAAAAACATTATACCGAGTCATTCTTAAAATAATTACTACTATAATAGATTAAAGGAAATACTTACTTTAGAATTTAAATATTAGAAATAATAAATTTACAAAACATACTTTTTAAACAATTTTAAACCTTTAATTTATATTTAAAAATTTACTTTGAAACGTACTTGGTTATTCAGAGAGAAATTTCCAATCTCAATCACTTAAATCAATTTCCCAAATTGATTTCCAATTTACTCTATCTGAAATAAATTTCATTACTTACACAATTCATTTCAAAATTCATTAATTATAGACTTATTATTATTGTTATTAATTTCCATTTGATTTTAAATCTCTTACCTGAAATATATAAATTCAGGTCTTTCCCAATTCTTCTTTATTCCTTTCAATAATTTAAATCTTAAAGTTTAGATAAATGTTTTGTTCTCTTAAATAATAACACTACAGTTTAAAATTTATTAACTTCCTGTCATTCAAAATTTCCTTTCTATATTCTAGCTTTACTTATTAAAATTTTAAAGTCACTTTATTTTATTTTTCCCATTCATTCTTAAACTTATTCAAATTTTCTATAATTATTTTCTTACAAATTTACTTCTTTTATTTTCCTTCCAAAATCCAATTTATATATATTTTTGATAGTTCATTATACACAATTATATTCAATCGAACCATAGCATTCAATATTTCAATAAAGTTCATCATAGCATATCACATAATCACAACAGAGGGTATTAAATAATTTTAAATAAATGTTGAGGGATCCAGTTGGATCCCTCAAACCTGTTTTCCCTGCATCCACAAACGTTAGCACAATATAAAATATCTTCACTATAAAATGAGGGAAGTCAATCATTACAAGGTGTAGTGTATACTACTATATAACACAACAATCGATTCGGCCATTCAAACAATTATTTGAATTTAATCATTTAAATTTTAAACTTAACTGAGTGAGATTAACTCACCTTTGATTTTTGCAATTCTTCCCAATCTCGATTCGTTTCCATACTTTTGACCTTGAATAAATAATTTATGTAATTTTATTAATACTTGAACAATCAATTTCCTTGTTAATAAATTCATCAACTAATTATTTAGGTTAAACCAATTTCTCATTTAAATATCCTTTGTGACCAAAATAAATTAAATAAGTTAATTTAACAAATTAACCTTCGCAACACCTTCCTTTAAAATAATTTAATAGGTTTAAATGTGTATGTATTTACTACATTCTTCATTTTCCAAACCGTTTACAAAAACAAATTAAAGTTTTCTCTTTATTTTACGAAAATATGTATATATATCAATACTAGTCTCCGTTATTATCTGACAGTTGCAATAATATACCTTCTGCTTTATATTATGACATAACCAACTTGTAATTCCTGATAATTGACAGAAATCACAAATTATCTACAGGTTTAAACCTTAACATTTAATATTCCAAATTGATTCAAATCAAAGAAATAACAAGCGATCACCTCACTCCTCGTCGCAGCCATCACCATCCCTAGCTGTCGCAACCGACCACCAGCCCGTCATCACTCGTCGCCTCGCGACTTTGATCCTACGGTCGCCGTTATCACTCGCGAATGACTACGCCTTCCATGCCAAGCCCTAGTAGCATCTAGTTCTAACGTCGCCGCAACTTTAACCCACCCCCAAATTGCATAGTCGACTCCGAACGATTCCTTCCCACCTTGCCGCGCGCGCTCCCATCGAGCAGAGCCCAGATTAAACGAGCAGTCTTTTTTTTTCAATTTGATTCTATTAGAGAAAAGAGGGCATGGTGCCATTATTCAATTCGACCCTGGGACGATAAATTTGAGCTCGGCCGTTTTTTTTTCTTCTTCTGAATATTCCATTATGAAGGGGCTTCGGTGAATTTATTCAAGGGAGATGAAGCTTGTGTGATAAGGGAAAGGAAAGACACGATGATGATGGCACGTACGAGAGGAGACAAGGATTTGGAAGAAGGCAGCTGTTAGGGATAGTACGTGAATATATAAATAGAATTTAAATAGAATTTTCGATGTAAATTTTCAACGCGTTTATATATCGTACGCTCACACAACTGCTTCAATTACTACGAAATTTGAAATCCGATAATAATTCAATATTACGGACCCAATGGAACTAGTTTCGTCGAATTCCGAGACTGTGCCTCGAGAGGCTATTTTTAAATTCAATTTAAACGATAAAATTTTAAAACTGAACAAACCACTGTAAATTTCAATTTACAACTTATATTATTTTTAGTGTTATCAATATAAATTTTACAAGCCTTCAAATTATTTTTAACAGGCTTAAAATCCCAAACTTCATATTTTACCCGATTTTAAATTATTTAATTCAATAATTAAATCATCAAATAAATAGTGGTATTTGAATTCATGTTAAATACTCTATTGAATATTTAAAATTAATTAAATATTCTGATTTTAAATGCTCGAAAATTCTGGATCGTCACACACCGTCTTCATCATCTTCACGGTATTCATTCGTTATGTTAAAACTGAATCGAAGTGGTTTTTGGATAATTAATCTTATCCCGGTCTCTTTGAAATGATTAACGAATTTGGCCAATATTGAAGTCAGTTATTTAACTTCAAATAAACATCCACAAGCAATCATCTGGCCTTATTATAAATTTTCCCAAAAATATATGCCTTCATAATATCTTTATGAGGTATATATATCCCTTCCAACATTTGAAAGAAAATTTCAATACTTAAATTCATAAATGGATACTTCCAACATCACAGCACTTAGGAATATTTCCAACTTCCATTTTTATACTTAGAAAAATATTTCAAGTCTTATTTTCCAAAACGCTTTCAATATTAATGTTTCAAAGAATTATCTCCTAACTTATTCCCAAAATCTTCGAAATCACAAATAAATTTCCTCTCCTCAAAATCATATCCTTTTATAAGCCTTTTTTCGAATCTCGCGAGAATTAAAAAATTCTTTCCAATTACTTTAAAACTCTATATATATAACAAGTATTTTAAATATTAACAATTATTTTTAAAAATATGTTCAAGTAATTATTTAAAATGTCAAAAAAAACTTTTATAACATTAATAACTCATCTTTAATTAACAAATAATTATTCCATGCCGATTTTAAAAATAAGAATTTATGAAAAATAAATACTTAGTATTTGAGATCTACTTACCAAAATATTTCAATCTCAACTAGCTTAAAATTTTGTAGTTTAAAATAAATATAATTTTCCTTTTAAAACAAATTCGCTTCTTAAAATTTAAAAAATATATTTTTAAAATCACAATAAGCAATTTTAAGTTATATTTCCTCTCGATTTCACAACATCTCGATTTATATTTTCTTCTCTAATTATTCCAATTTCAAAAATAGAATCTACTATTTTTCTCAACCCTGCATCCATATTCTAATACAAATTCCCCCTATAAATTTATATTCCCACTTATCATCTGATATCAAATTTCTTTATTTATAAATATCGTTATCAATTCTATAACCCCTTTGGTTTCAGTTGTTTATAAAAACAAATCTTATTTATAAAAATCCATTATAAAAATTTATTTCTTATAAATTCCATTTATACTTCCAATCTATTTTTCAATATTGATTTCAACTCCTTTTTATATTTCCAGAATATCACTTATAAATTCCTTTATGTAATTCATTTTAAAAAAAATCTCCAATCCCAATATATATTTATTTATTTATTATCAAATTACCTTCAATTCTATAAATTTTAAAAATATATTTATAGTATTTACATTATCAAAATTCAGGCCCATGCTACCCTAGCATCCAATAATTCCAATCACTATAGTAATCTAAAATACATTATTCTACATAAATAATATACCACTATATATGAAAAATAAACAATAAATTTGAGGAATCCAATTGGATCCCTCCAACCTGTTTTCCAACATCCACAGATGTTAATACAACATAAAATAAATATCAATCCCACTTCGAGGGGGATATCGTGGCATAGAGGGTCATCGGCTATTATACGGGCGCATGGGTCTCATCCGCTATAATTACGGGAATATCACTCCAAATACTGATATATATATATATATATATATATATATATATATTGCTGTATATATATTATCATTCAACAAGAAACCAAATTTATAAATTTAACAGGCCTCTAGATTTATAAATTCAACAGGCATCCAAATTTTAATTTCAACCCTTAAAATTTAAATTTTGAAAATCCAAATTAGTGGGGATTTTTCTCACCTTGATATTCATATTTGTTAATAATTCCAGTTCAACTTTTTTTTTCCATTACGAGGATCTTGTCGCTATGAATGTAGAGCGACAAGCCAGATTCAATTTAAACCTAATTGAGAGAGTTACAATTTTATAAGCTATAAAAACTTGATGTTATAATTTAACATTCTAATTACAAACTCATTAGCTAATTCTATGCTTATCACAAACTAAATAAGTAAATACCATTCTAATCTAATCCAATTTGTATATATATACATATACATACATACATATGTATCTATGATATTGGATTTATAATTTCAAAATCAAGCCAAATGATAAAAGTAAAAAAAATTAAGATAGTTGTAACTATTAGTTATTTACTTTATAAATTTGTTGTAGCATATATTTTTTCATATATATATATATATATATATATAAACCCTTAATCGAAATAACCTGACATAATTACCTTAATCCAAACCCAGCTCAACCATGCTTTTGTCCACGATCGACCAATGCAGGCGCGACCTAGAAAACGACCGCTCTCCTCCACCTCTAGCTACGAGCTGCCACTGCGACCACGACCACTCCTTTAATTCACCCCACACATTTCCCAATCAAATCGCCGCCAACTCGCAGACCTCACTAGAGCTGCCGTCGCCCCTTTCCATCGCAAACCCCTCCTTGCTGCGTTCTCCAGCCAACGTAAAAAAAGTTGAAAACTCTAACTTCCCGATGTCGTCCCCCAACTGGCCTCCGGTCATGTTCAGCCTCTGACGCTTGTGATTTGTGATAAATCGCGAATTTATATTTTTTTCATGGATTCAACAAGGAAGGGCGGGAGGAGATAGCTCGTGATTCGTTATGATTCCCTCCTTCGTTCTGTTTTGATTTGAATTTGATACTTCTGATTTAAATTGAAGAGTACAGAGGGGGTTTTATTTTTTTTAATTTCTTTCTTCTTCTTTTTGAACTGTTTAGTCTTCATGGTTTTAAACAAAAGTGAAGGGGGAGAGAAAAGATGCCTTGCGTGTAGAATGAGTATCTACAATGACACTGAAATGAAAGGAAAACATTGATGTAACATATAGGTCAATCAATATAATTATATACATATTTATTTAAATTTTAAATCGTTTTGAATTCTTAGCCTAAAATCTTGACCTCCTATTGAGGCGTGTCGCCAGACGTTTATATTGTTATACCTTTATTCGAGTCCTAATTCGATCGTACGGAAAAGATGGATTTTTGGACCCAATTATTAAACTTCGATATTAATGATAAATCAAAATACTACGAAATTTGAAATCCGATAATAATATTACAGGTCCAATCAACTGGTTTTGACGAATTCCGAGACTGTGCCACAGATTATTATTTTTCAACTCTGAATTTTATTTTATAAATAAAACCAAATTTTCATATTCAAAGTCAATCTGTAATTCAAACTCAATATTTAAAATCATTTAAATATTCCAAATCAAATGTCGAATAATCCAGGTTGTTACAAGCTATAAGGTTTGCAAGATAGAATTTGATGTGTCAATTCAGCTCTTTGTAAATCCATAGCTTCATATGTGAATTGAGGTTCATCATTGTTGATTTGTTTGCTTTCACTTCTTTTTTTCATAATTCTCATTACAAACATGCCACATTCAACTATGCAATAATTGAAAAGTATTATGAAATTGTTGGAATAAATGTTCTATGATATAGAAATATTTGTACAGTTTTTATTGTGGGGTACTTACGAATCAGAACATTGTTGTGGGCTGTTAGCAAAAATAATTTGGTCTGATGGTTTATGCTCTTTTTTTTTCAATTTCTTTATTAAGGCTGTGGCATAAACTCTCTGTAAAGAGAAAATAAGATTTTGTTAAATAGTTTTTTTCCTTTGATTTGTTCATTTTTGAATTTACATACGAGCTTTCTTACTGCCTTATGATGTTCTCCTTCATGTCGTGATTTTGTGGAATCATGGTCAATCCACATTCCATCTCCTTTAATAAACTCCAGGAGTGTAAAATGAGATTATTGATAGATAAGAAAGAACATTTATTGCACTTTGCAAAAAAATTAGCTACCACGTCATCGATTAGGGTTTGTGTTGCCTTCTTTGAATTGCTCAGTAGAAATATCTATAGAAGCGTATATTAGCAAATTGATTTTATGAATATTTGAACAAATTCTTTACTAAAAGATTGTAAGAATTACTGCAGCGTAACCTTTGAAGTACGAATTTTCCGTATGAGCCTTTTGCAGTTCATGTGAATACCAATCAATGGTCTATAAAAATTATTAGAAGGAAATAGTGATAATATATTTGTTCATAAGAGACTATAATATGTTTTCGAAATTTTGCAGTAAAAGCAACCACTTTGACGAAAGGTTGCTAAATATTCTGCAAATAAATGTAATTGTTGGAGATAAATGGAATTTTGTTGACGAAATAATAAGTTTAATGAAATATTACTGATAAATATGCAAATAAATGGAATTTTGCAGATAAAACAACAAGTCCAATGAAATATTGCTGATAAATTTGCAAATAAATGGAATTTTTGAGTAAAGTTTTACCTGGCTTTCAAGAAATATTCCTATTATTAGTTCACCAAGTGTTGTTACAGTTATAATGATGTAATCATCTCCATTCGGGCATGCACTTTTGTTATGATATAATGAAGAATATTATTAAATGTTTTCATTTTTTAAGTATTTGCTGATATGTCAGTAGCAGACTTAAATAATTGCTTCTACTTTAGCGATTATTGGTATACTTGGCTAATTACAGAATTATTACAGATTGGACTTCATTTTACCTAAGGTCGAAGTTTTTAAATAAGTCCTCCGGCAGCTTGATTTTTTCTTCAGATAGACTTCGCACATTTGACCATTTTCTAATATTTATCTTTGCAGTGATAGATAATTGAGTTGATCTAGGTTCTGATTTGTATTCATTAACTATTATTGGTAGGATTTCTTCTTGCCGTTTTGCCTTTTTTTATTTCTTTTGAGTTTGCAAATCCACTTCTTTGGCTGATTTATACCTTTTTTGCTTTTCAATTTTCAATGTTTTGTCTTTGCTTTCTTAGGTTTTTTTTGTGCTGAACTAGATATTTCATCTTCTGTTTGGCTGCCTTGTAGCCGTGGGAATTTTGAATGTTTTCACCTAAAATTAATTTGAATGTTGTTGAATATTTTTGGATTGGTTTTAGGAATACAATTTTTTTGATTTGATTGTCTTTGACTTTTTCAACTTTCGTAAAGCCACATTCTTGTTTAGTATATTTTTTCATATGTAGCATCAGTTTGGTTTTCTATTTCTTCGGTGCTTTGAGCTGAAAAATATATTTTCAATTGAAATATTTAGTGTTTCTGAAATAATAGTGAATTTTATGTGTTATGTTGTGAATTGTTATGAAAAAATGAAGAACATGTTGTACTTTTAACTGTTGTTGCATTGATATCTACAATTATTCTTCAACATCGTATTTTTGATATAGTAAGAATATTTACGGATATGTCATCAAATTTATTTAATTTTTGCAGTCTTGTTCAAAAACTATAATCATTCAAAGTATTACCAAATGAAGGATGTTCTTTGATTGCTTTATCTTCATCAACAATTTTTGTTTCTTCATCATTATTTGTATCCTTTTATTTTTCTTCAAAATTTCTTTATTCGTCATCATCATCATCTTTTCCTATTTGTTCTTTTTTCTTCATCTTCATCATTCTCCATAAGACGACATTCATATTCAATACTTTTGTAACATCAGTTTGATTTTCCATTCCTTCTGTCCTTTGAGTTGAAATATATGTTTGCAATTCAACTATTTAGTGTTTTTGAATAATTATGAACTTTATGCGTTATGTTGCAAGGTACTATGAAAAAACGAAGAATATGCTGCACTTTCTAAAATTTATTAAAATAAAATATGATTTATTCTTTAATGGTGCACTTTTCATATAGTAAGAATATTTGCAGATATATCATCACATATTTTTAATTTTTGCATGTTTGTTGAAACGGTATATTATTCAAAGTATTATCAAATAAAGGATTCTCTTCAGTTGCATTATCTTCATTTTCTTCGGTTTCATTTTCATCTTTGGAGTTTAGTTTCCTACCACCTATTTCTTGTATTGGTAGCTCCACATTCTCAGATTGTGTGGATGATGATGTTTCCACATTTTGTCTTAGTTGCTTTCTTAGCAGTGTATTTTCAGCTTGAAGTTTTCGGTTGTCCAATTCAAGTTTTCTTATTATTTCTTTGTATTTTCTTCTCTTTTCTTGTATAATGCTTCATATTCTTCATCTTTTTCTACTGCATCTTTCAGCAATTTTAGTTTTTCTCCTTGAAAATCCTACAATAAAGAATTGAATCAAAATTGAAGCTTTAGAATATCTAAATATAATTATGTAAGTATTGTTAATAATTGCAGAAATGTATATAATTTTAACTATGATTGGCATGTATGTTCGTAAATATTTTTAACAGTGGTAGAAAAATCTGCAAGTATTATGGAAAGTTGTAGATATATCTTCAATTATTGTAAACATTTGTTGCCGTATGTGCAATTTTCCTATTTATAACTACACATAAATATGCAATTATTTATAATAATTGTAGATAAGGTAGCAACTATAGTGAATAATTGCATCAAAATGCTCGAATACTTCTAATAACTATAGATATATCTGCAGCTATTGTTAATTGTTGTAGATAAGTCTGCAATAATATAAAGTACTGCCTATTTTTGTAATGTAACTTAATAATCATGCATATTATATTGCTGTTGTACTTATCGAGTTGTACTTTATGGTCATTAACATAATCAGCTTGAGTTTTTATTATCTCATTTGCGAGCCAAGGGAGATGAGTTGTTGTATTCCAATTTAGCAGATTTCAAATTTTATGTCTTTTAACAGATCCACCACTGTAAAAAGACAAATAGTGTTAGAATAAATTATTAATTAATAGAAAATATATCTAATTAATTAAAAATTTAATACCAGTAACAATGTAACGCAAGCATTTATTTTCCTTGGCGTGTTAATATATTTTCCAATTTGATTTATCAAATATTTGTGAATTGTTTTTGGCCAAGATATCTCCTGTATTTTATCTTCACAAACACAATATGGAATCATATTCCAAGACACAATTGAGTTTGGATTTGATATTAAGAATGTTGTGATCAAATGCAGTTGCAAAAGCTTTGTCGTATCTTCTTTTTCTTCTTTTGATGTTTCTTTATTGTTGTAAATAACGCCCTTTTTGTGTTTTTGTTTACACTTGTCTCTCCTTCAAAGTGTCTGTTGACGAATGATGTAAACTGAACATTGCTTTTGCCCTCTTTTTCCATGTGGTCGGAATTTTTGATTAGCTGACCATCTGTAAGTACTACTAATAATTGGCTTATATCATTCTCCATGAATGTTAGTAACAGATCTCCAAATTGAAAGCAGTTCAAGTTCTTTCTATAGGCTATGATGATTATGTCTATAGTTGTTGAATTTTTTGTGTTTTCCTTTGCTGGTATAATTCCATCATATATCATATCAATGAATTGGCAGAAAGGTAAATTTTGAAGATATTTCGTTTGTGATACTTTCAACAATTCTTCCTTTTTAGTGATTTATTCTAATTAGTATTTAAATAGTTTCCGTAGTTGTCTTCCCTTGTAGTGATTTTCTCTTCGCTGATTCTTTTTCTTTTTTTGAGTAGAATCTTTGATCCTGATTATTCTTCAGTAGGAACAAGTGATGTTTCCTTAATTAATTTTTTCCTTGTTTTATTTCTGCCTTTGTGTTTTTCTGTAAAAGTACATTAAAATTATTAAATAAATTTGAATAATCTAATAATATGATGGTGATATTAAATATTTGCAGTTATGATGAATATGCAAAAAAATAGAAATGTATGCACTTATCTTGAATAATTGCTGTCTTTTTAGCAAATTTTAAGGTATATGCAAATTTACATGTATGTGCAGTTGTTGCATATATTTCAGTAGTTTTAAAATTAATTTCTTATTTTTTCAGTAATAATTTGAATAATTGTGAAATGAAAATATGTTGTTTCTAATTATATATATCACCAGAATTTTCTTCTCTTTTTCCAAATAGATTGGTATTCCAATGAAACTATTGAAAAAACTGTTAGCTTATACGCAACTTTTTTTATATATGGTGTAGTTGCATATATCTCAGCAGTTTTTAAATTAATCGCTTATTTTTTAGCAATAATTTGAATAACTGTAAACTTGAAAATATGGCATTTGTTACTATAAATATCATTAGATTTTTCTTCATTTTTTGATTGAATGGTATTTCAATGAAACTATTCAAAAAATTATACATAAAAATGAGTTTAATCTGTTTAATTGAATTATTGCTGAAAAGTAAGCAATTAAACTAAATTGTTGCAACCATATGTGATAGGTGAGTAATGCTTATTTTTGTTTATACATAAATGTTGCAAAGATATTCAAAAGTGTTCAATATAGTTACATATCTGTTTGCATTAACTGTGAATAGTTGATATTAAACTATTCAAAAAATTGCACATAAAACTAAGCTTAATCTGCTTAACTCATTTATAAGGAAGCAATTAAACTAAATTGTTGTAGCCATGTATGATTTTGTCAGTAATGCTTATTTTCGTTCATACATAAATCTTGCAAAGATATTCAAAAGTTTTCAACATAGTTACTTATTAGTCTGTAATAACTATGAATAATTGACATTAAACCATTTAAAAAATTGCACATAAAACTTAGTTTAATCTGTTTAACTCTATTGCTGAAAACTAAGCAATTAAACCGAATTATTACAGCCATTTGTGATATTGTTAGTAATGTTTACTTATTTTTGTTTATACATAAATTTTGTAGAGATATTCAAACACGTTCAACACAATTGCATATTTGTCTACAATTATTGTGAATAATTTGCATTTGACTATTCAAAAAACTGAACATAAAACTGAGTTTAGTCTGTTTAATTCAATTATTGTTGAAAAGTAAGCAATTAAAGTGTGACGACCCACATTTCGATAGGTTTAAATTGAAAATAATCCACCCATGTCCAACTTAAACAATCCGGTACGTAGAAAATCAGTGGGGTTAAATAAAAAAAATAAGAAAAGAAGAAGAAAAACAAACATAGAATCTCACAAAGGAAATGATAAAATATAATAATCAAATAAATAGTTCATGAAACTATTTACTATACATTTGATTTTAATCTATACATATTTATCAGAGTTATATATATACATCAGGAGTAAATGATCAATACAGCAGAGTAGCATGATGCAGGTTATAATAATAGTAATATAACAAAACTCCACCTTCATCCCCCAGTGAATAGTCTTCAATACGCTGAAAAAAACTCAGGACTGACCCGAGTGTAATGAAAAGACAAAACACTCGAGTCAGGACTAAAATACTCTTATGTAAGTCAAATCAATATCACAAATATGAGTGCAATAACTTAGAGATGTTACGAGATTTTCCATCTCCTAAGGATCCGTTAAACTGTTTGTATATAATAGTACATGCTATAGTATATAATGTTTATCAGTAAAATAAATATCAAAATAGAGTTAAGGATTTACATTGATTCACCTTAACACATTTACAATTTTAAACCAAAATTGTAATGGGCTTGTATAGGGGTAAATATGACAAGGCACGTGAGGCAATGCCCAAGGTAGGATTCTTTCAGTTTACACTTTCTAGCTGGTCGTAACCCATCCGTGGCCGACCGTGACAATCAATCCAAACGAAAAAAAGGTGCACCAATCGAATACGAAATCACAATAGTAAAACGAGGGAACAACGTCGCTAGAGGCAGCTAACATCAATGGCCAGACATAGGATCCTATTTTAGTCATTTAAATTATGACACAAGTGTCAAAACTATCCATCATCATTCTCTTACTTCATTCCTCAAACATCGCCAACCAACCACTACATTCTGGATATCATCCACCGCGTACACGGTTGTCAAAATGGTTCCAATATTGACAGAGAGTATGCTAATAAGAGGCCTCAGTCTCTTTAATAACAAACATCATTTTACACGCCAGTTGGTATTTTTACATTTCAAAAACAATTCGTACTTGATATCAAAATATCATATTCGCTTCAAAAATCAAATCCATTTCAAAATCATCATTTTTACTCAAAAATCATATCCATTTTGAAATCATCATATTTACTCAAAAAAATGTTAATTCAACACGATATATCAATTCACTTCAAAACTTGATTCGAAATACAGTTTTGGTTATAATTCACTTTAACCCAATTCACATTTAAATCCAAGATTTATATATAAACATTCCACCCTTTGACCAGTTTGGATTTTAAAAATAGTTTTAAAATGGTTAAATAGTTAAAATATTTTAATAGAAAATAGTTTGAGAAATGAAATGGTTTATGTAGTAAAATAGTTGAGAAAATTTAAATTGTTTGAATAATTAAAGAGAATAGATTTGAAATAGTTTATACTAAATTTTTTTATTAAAAAATTAGTTTCCAAGCCTAACTGATTCAATTCCAAAATTTCCAATTCAAATCAATTTCCGTTTTGATTTACTCGATTCAATTTCGATTTCAAGTCGAATTTCAGTTCCGATTTCAAATAAATTTCACTTTCAATTTCAAATTAATTTAAATTCCAATTGCAAATAAATTTCAACTCCAATTCCAAATTTAGAACCATTTCGATTTATATTAATTTTGTGTCCATTTCCAGTTATCAATTCAAAACACTTATATCAAATTTTCTTCAATATCCAATTTAAAAATCCAACATTTTAAATATGATTCAAATCCGAGCTAAATTTCAAAATATCGTTTTATCACTTTTACTTAGCAATATTCAAAGTTCAAATGGACATCTAGTATTTAAAACAACTGATTTCTGAAATTCAATCATATTTTAATTATAACTTCAAAATCTTAAATTCGATTATTTAAACAATTTCATTTATCAAATTTAAATTTCAACATTTCGAGCTCAAGTCCGAAAAATAATTTGATTTCCATAAATTCGATTTTATTCCTTTAAACAAATCATTTAAATAATTTTGAAACGAAAATTTAAAAATCTTTTAATTTAATCAATCTTGTGTTCTATATAATTCTCTATCCTATGGCCAAGTGTAACAATTATTTAAATTTAATTTCAAGGGATGGATATATATATATATATAATTTCAATCTAAATTAAAGGTCATAAGTATATGTCATTTCAACCTATTTCTTAATTTATTCTAAATAATTCAATTGATAGTTTTATATACAGTGAATAACATACATGATAACAATGGGATATATATAAAACAATTAAACACCCAATCAACCATATATCAATCAATAGCATCCATTAGCAGTCAATATCCAAAACAGTAAACGTATCACAACAATAAAATAATTACCAAATATCATGTGTTTACTAGCAATTCAATTCCAGTTCAGTTTAACTCTCAATTTAAATTCTATCAGGTAATTTAGATGTCAATTAAATATCAATTAAATTTACCAACCTAAAGTCAATCAATTCAAATCATTTCATAATTTAAATTCAACTATCATAAAAATATTTTATTCAATCGTGAGCTTATAAAACATTCATCTTTTATTTGAAATTGAAAACATTTCAGCTTCAAATAAAATGCCAATCCAATCCCACGCTGCAGACGACATCACTACAGTTGCAATCCGTTTCACTCGAAATAGTCCTCGTATGCAAAAGTATCAATTTTTTTATATATACGATATAATTAATATAATGATTAACATAAACAAATAAAAAAAATCGTATCATACCCTCTGCATCATGATCAATCAACCACACGCCTGAAACCTATCACGCAGACATCTTCATCCATCGCGCACGCCACCTATGCGAAAACCTAAGATGATTCGAAACTCGCCAAACCACGTGCCCGCCAACGTAGTCAAATGAAAATGCAGTTTCGATACCTCACCATGTCAGCGCCGCCATCATGTAATCCCAAATCACGATCAACCTCATAGCCGCGCTCGACTGCAATGTTTTTGTCAGCATCGTCTCCATCCAACATTCCAGATTGAGAGTTCAATCTCGATTTGAATTTGAATTTTCGATAGTGTCATTAATTTTTTTCCTGTTTGATATTTTTTTCTTTGATTCGATCTGCTTTTTTTTTAATAAAGAAGGCTTGGATTCGAAAAGAAAAGGGAAAAGGTATATGCGGCTAGGAATATGGGCGTAGGCTTATAACAGGGATAAAGGAAATAATAATAATAACAAGAATAATAATAATAGATATAAATAATATTAGAAAATATCAGCCCAACTCGCTCACAAAATTCCCGACCTTAAAATGACGCGTGCCGCCTAAGGTTTATAATAGTTTACACCAATTTCGAACACAATGGAACTAGTCCGCGGCCTAATTCGATCGTATGCAGAAGATAGCTTTTCGAATCGAATTATTTATTTATTTATTTGAATTTAAATTCTACGCATTTCAAGACCGCGTGGCCAAACGATAAGTCCGAGTGCTACGAAATTTGAATTCCTATAATAATTCGCTACTACGGATCCGATGAAACTGGTTTCGTCGAAATCCGAGACAGTGAAAAAAATGGCCATTTAACTCGTTAATTTAAAATTTAAATTTAAAATTTAAAAAATTTCACATTTGTATCAATTTTTAAATATTAACAATCTTCATTCATATTTATATAAAATTTGAATCAATTTCTGGTACTATTTTTAATCATATTAAATCCATAATTAAGTTATTCAAATAATCTTCTATATTAAATTCAAATAATCTTCTATATTAAATTTAAACCAATTGAATTATCCAACAAATTAATATTATCAATCATTAAATTTTTATTTCTACCCATATTTATCCAATAATTACATTAAATGACTCCAAAAATACGGGTCGTTACGTACTTCCCCACTCAAGACTTTTCGTTCTCGAAAAGGCGTTATGTACATAATTTGACATACTATATGTTTTGTTCAGAATAATTAACTTATAAAACATAAGCATCTTATTCATAAACTATTACTACAATTCCACCATGCCATTCCGATATCGATTTTGCGGAAAATATAATTTATATAGAAAAACAAGTTAAATAATTTTTTAAAATTTCAAAAAAAAAATTTCTAACTCACGAATTTACGGAACATTTTGACAGAGTCTCCTTTGCACGACTCGATCGGAAATATTTTACAGTTCAACATATAACCAAACATTACCAATATATATCAAATATACATCTCATCTCAATGATGAGGCATCCCGAAGGGCAAAAATATAAAATTGCGGTATGTAATCCGAGATACGTACCTTATTATTAATAATGTGAGCTACTTCGCTCGTATTAAGCAAGCAAAGCACATAAAACATCCGTATACGTCCAAATGGTCTTCGTATGTACCTATCTCAACTCAATTTAAGATATTAGTTGCATACAAAGATATAAAAACATGTATAAGTCTGATATAACCATATAACATGGATTTTTTTCGAATCAAACAATAAATACAAGCATATATATACGCAACATGCAACAATCATATGCAATTTAAAACAGTAGTAACAATGGTTTGCAACAAAAGAACCATCCAATCATCAATATTCGTCATAACCATGTGAATTTACGTTATCAAATGCCAATTTTTAATTTATATACTTTCTTTAGAAACATATAAAATCATCACCAGTATATCTACATATCAGGTACTGATTCTCCTCTTTGTTTTCTTTTAATTCATTCGGTATGAACAAGTAATGTAGAAATCATTAGAAGTATAATTCAATGAACCCACACATAACAACACATAACCTTCTCATGTATAAAACTTAGAAAATATATAAAACTATTACCTTATGAGCTTTGTCACCTTGATCCTGAAGTTAAACATGGTTATAGTATTATAATTTACAGCACACTTAAACCTGACACTAAACTCAAAGACAATCATGAAACATGCCAAATTTGACTGTCAAAATTGAAAAGTTTTCTTTGTATTTCACCATGATTCATCATCTGTTTACTTTCTTAAATTCCATTATTAAATTTCATGTTATTTTTAAAATAATGCTGGCAATGCATATACAGTATTTAACGAAACGTCAAAGCAAAACAAAACTGTGAATTTTACATATTACTAAATATCATTATTTGTAGAAATTTATATAATTATGTATTGATTTATAATATTAAACAGTACACGGTGTCAAATTTTATATAAAACTATAGCTGCATGTTTATTGCAAAACATTTCCCAATCATTTTCTTTAATGCTAAGATGTCTGTAAGGAGTGCCAAATTAGAATTCACGCATTTGTGGATCCTATAGACAATCTAATTTATGATCAATTTTGGATTATCAATTAAGCTATTTATTTTTACTACCATTTATTTAATTACTAAATGAGTGGGATTTTCCATACTTATTCAACCAAAAATATCATTAATAAAGAGGGACAGAAATTCTTATCTACCGCTATATATCTAAAGGAGATA
Source organism: Allium cepa (assembly GCA_030765085.1). Taxonomy (NCBI): domain Eukaryota; kingdom Viridiplantae; phylum Streptophyta; class Magnoliopsida; order Asparagales; family Amaryllidaceae; genus Allium; species Allium cepa. The sequence goes on along the minus strand of CM060937.1, from coordinate 690,393,397 downwards.
AAGTAAGCTTTTTATTATCGAGGAAGCTGAAGTTATGGGCTTGATGATCCAAATTCTACAAATTTCATTAGGAAGAATTTAAAGCACCATCTTTTTTTCTTCTGTTACTACTGAATTTCAGGCTAAAAAGCTAATTTGAACAATAATTCCTACCTCCAATTCATATCACTGTTAACAGATACCACATAAATCTAAGCTGTTTCCTACAAAGAAATCGCTAGCACAGATCGTAAATTTAACCAGACAAAAATTTGGGAAAATGAAAGCTCAGATTTGAAATTCATTGTTACATCTTTGTAATACAAATTTAGTGAAGTGGCCAAACCAAGCTTGTGACGCCCCACCTCTATACCCACGCTAGCCAAGAACACTACAAGGAATGCTGTCAACTAGCACGGAGAATAAGGCTGTTGAGGAGCGACCATCTGTATAATTGCTTTGTGCGAGTACCGATATGCCAGATAAAAATATAACTTTTCATCTCAAGAGGAAATCCGACATACCGACACAAACTCAAAGCTACTACACAGTGGCTATAAAGGTCTTCGGAAACAAATATAGAAATAAACATAACACCAATCAGTCACAGACAATTCATATCACAAAGGCGGAAATAGATATGAATATTACACATAAAAGTGTATATCAGAGTAGTGGTCAAAAAGATCCACAATATCGCAAAAGAATAGTTACATGAACTACACAAAAGAATAAGTATACATTATGGAGTCTATATCTCGAATGTATACACCAAAATAAACTACTAATCTAAGTAGTAAGCCAAAAGTCAGAGAAATCAATCCCAAGAGAGAAGTCAAGCAGAAGCACCTGTAACATCTCGGTCTGACCCGAGTATTATTTAATAAGAAAATAATAAACGGATCAGTCTAACTATAGATATCAGATGAAACGATATAGAATAAGAGATATGACTAAACACATAATAATCACAATTCCAAGCTGTGATATATATAAGTAATTGAAAATCTACGAGAGATTAATCAATGTCACCAAATCTACACAAGAATCAAAGAAATGTCATACTCTTCATTTCGTTCATCAAACCACAAATATTGACGATTATATCACTGTCAGTCACAAAAGTCAATGATACACAAATTCATCAATGCACAAATATTGACAATAATATCAATGTCAATCACACAAGTCAATGACATACAAATTCACCAATGTACAAATATTGATAAAACTTATCAATGGAAATCACGAAAATTGGTGAAACACAAATTCTAGAAATCATCTCAAGAAATCCAGAAATCACAAAGGGGGGGAGGCCTATCACAAACGGGAGCATAAAGCCCACCAACACGTGTATCACAAACGGAATGCTAATTCCATGGTTGCTAACCATCACAAATTGAGCTGAAGCTCCACAAACGGCCCGAAGACCATGGGTTGCTACCCCACCAAATTGAGTCGAAACTCCACAAAACGGGGTTTAGTCTCCCTCGCAGACAAAGAGACATCGCACATTGCTAGTCTAAATCACAAAGATGATCGTCATGATCATCAAGAAGTGTCAATTACACTAAGCTAGTAAATATATGAGTTTAGCATCATGTCCCATAACCACTAGCTTAACTTAAATATTTACGAACAAATTGTAAGTTTCCACTAGAAAATTGTCACAAGAGATTCAATCGAACAGGTCCAAGAATTAACCGAACAAGTAAACCCAAGCATTTTATACCACTTGTTTTACTAAGCCGTTTAATTAGATTTCTCATACGAGTGAGGTAAAGGTTTGTGTATACTAGTAGATCGGAAAACGGTTTTATAAACGAGTTTGATATTGAAAATATAGTTGAAATCGTTTTGATGAAGAAGTTTTGATATTTAATACTAGTATTGAAACCTTTATATTTTTAAAGTGACAAATCACAAAAATGATTGTAGAACAATCAATCACTAAAATTCACATTCAAAGACGTGAATAAAATCCAAAGAAATCGATACCAAATCCATAGAAATGTATATTTTCAAAAAGATCCATAAAAAGAAGTCATCAAAGTCGACAATAAGTGATAACGATTAATAGGATCGCTAAAATCGATAAACAATGGAAATTCACACAAAACAGCCTGAATAGGCAAAAATAAACATTTCCAGACGTCTGATTTGGAATCCAGACGTCTGGATTTGTTCTATGGAAATAACCCAGAGAACACTCAGACGTCTGAAACCTCAAGTCAGACGTCTGAGACCTATCCAGACGTCTGGTTTGATGGTTCAGACGTCTGAAAATAGTCTCTGGCTTTTTTTTATAATATGCGTGCATACATTTTTACTTTTCAGGTCCAAACCAGACGTCTGGACTTGGTCACCAGACGTCTGAAACTGCCTGGTAGGCAAAAATCAGCCTTGCCCAAAAATGGGCGAAAAATCCAAACGGAAGCGATCGGACGAGCGACGAAGACTAGGGATTTATGCCAAATGACAACCCGGCCTTATAGGCTCTCCGAAACACCTACTAAAGCATGATCAAACATCAAAGTTATGATTCTTAAAGATTTGGCTTCAAACACCAAAAATTGGAATATTTACAAATCTAATCCAAATCAAATGCAAATGCACACGAATAAGTGTTAGGAATTCATACCTAACAATCGAAGATATATATAAGCATAGATGTGAGATAAAAATATCACCTTTTCACAAAATCAAACAAGAAGAAGCTTGAAAGCAAATGGAGAATCAACCTCTCTTCAACACAACCCAATTGAGCTTGAATCTAAGCTCAAAAACAAGAACATTCCCAAAATTAGGTTTAGGAATTTCTGAAATTGGTAAGAGAATAAGTTGGAGAAGAAGAAGAGAAGCTTACCAATGGGTTCTTCTTGAGTTTGGAGCTAGGAATTTGATTTGCAAGAGAAACTAGGGTTTTGGAGTTTTAATTTCCAATCTCTCCCACCATTAATGCTAAAAAAACTGAAAAGAGAATAGAATGAGGGTGAATGGGGAAGAGTGGCTCAGATTTGAGCATAAGTTAAAACATAGGGCTGAGCCCAAAACCAAACCCAAAGTGAAAAGTAGCAAAAATCAACTTTCTCCAAACATATCGAAGCTTATACTCAAAAAGGTCGCAAACGGCATTTAAAACTCAATGGGAGTGGTCCCGAGTCCTAATTCGGCCGTATGCAAAAAGTAGCTTTTCGGACTAAAATCCGACTAACGATAAAATATTTAAATATAAAATCGATAAATATGCGGGTTGTTACAGACTCCCCTCGTTAAAGAAATTGCGTCCTCGCAATATTTAAGAAGAGAGCATAAAGTAACAACCATAAAAGCATATTCAATCACAAAAGAAACTTGAAATAAGAAGTTCACCTCAAAGAGCACGAGAAAGTAAGTCCGGATGTGTTCGCTCGATGTACTCTCTAGATTCCCAAGAACAATCCTTAGGATTTGAAGACCATTGAACTTTAACAAGCGGAACATCTTTATTTCGAAGTCGTTTGACTTCCGAAGCAATGATACGAATAGGATGTTGCTCATAAGTTAAATTAGGCAAAACTTCAATCTCTTCCACAACACCGGGCTCAAGAACAGAATCAGAATCTCGAAGATATTTCCGAAGTTGAGAAACGTGAAACACGTCATGGATAGCAGAAAATTGAGCCGGTAATAAAAGGCGATAAGCCATGGAACCAATACGTTCAATGATAGGAAATGGCCCAATATATCGAGGCGCCAATTTTCCCGATCGACTGAAACGTACAACACCTTTCATAGGTGAAACACGAATGAACACAAGATCTCCCTCAGAAAATTCTAACTTCCTTCTCCGGTTATCGGCATAGGATTTTTGTCTACTTTGGTTTCTTTCATCCTATGACGAATAAGATCAATCTTTTCTGTGGAATCACGAATAAAATCTGGACCTAAAACCAGCTTCTCACCGGCCTCAAGCCAACAAGAAGGAGATCGGCATGGCCTTCCATAGAGTGCCTCGAAAGGCGCCATACCAATACTAGATTGGAAGCTATTATTATAGGAAAATTCAATAAGTGAAATATGATCTTCCCAACTTCCCCCGAAATCAAGCACACAAGCACGAAGAAGATCTTCAAGAGTTTGATTCACATGCTCAGTTTGTCCATCGGACTGAGGATGATAAGCGGTGCTAAAATTGAGCTTCGTTCCCAAAGCTTTTTGAAGACTCTTCCAAAATCCACTAGTAAACAATGGATCACGATCACTAACAATAGAAGTAGGAACTCCATGCAATTTAACAATTTCTTTGATAAAGAGTTTGGCCAAAAGGGGTACGGTTCGGTTAGACCAAACGGGAATAAAATGGGCAGATTTAGTAAGCCTATCAACAATCACCCATAAGCTATCATGACCCGAACGAGAACGGGGAAGGCCATCTATAAAATCCATGGAAAATTGTCCCACTTCCAAACTGGAATTTCTAAAGGTTGCAATAACCCACCGGGCCTTTGATGTTCGGCCTTGAGGAGTTGGCAAGTCAGGCAACGCTTAACGAAGTTAGCGATGTCAAGTTTCATTCCCTCCCAATAATAAAGTCGCTTCATATCCGCGTACATTTTACTACTACCGGGATGAATGGTAAATTTAGAATGATGAGAATCTTCTAAAATACCTTTACGAAGATCACCAATATTTGGCACGACAAGTCTACCAAATTTCCGAATGCCGCCACGAGAATCGATATCAAAGTCTTTCAAACCTTCAATATCAATTTTATCCTTAATATTTTGGCCAAGAAGAGCCAATTCGGGATCTAGCCTTTGAGCTTCAAGAATGCGGTCCAAAAGAGAAGGATGAGCCTCAATGCTACATAAAACAAATGATGAGCATAAATCGGATACGCGGTCTCGAATCTCACAAGTGGATAAGATCTCGAGATCGTTCCATTCGGATATCATCATAGAAACAACAGCTTGTTGTTTACGGCTAAGAGCATCGGCGACACGATTACCCTTACCGGGTGTATAAAGAATATCAAGATCATAAGGAGCAAGGAACTCGAGCCAACGTTGTTGACGCAAATTAAGTTCCTTTTGAGAAAATAAATATTTCAAAGACTTACGATCCGTGTAAAGAACAAATTTCTCTCCTAAAAGATAATGACGCCAAATCCGAAGAGCGAAAACAATAGCCGCGAGTTCTAAATCATGAGTGGCATATCTAGTCTCAGCTGGCTTCAATTGCCTAGAAGCGTAAGCAATAACACGTTCTTTTTGCATAAGAACGGCACCCAAACCAACGCGACTAGCATCGGTAGAAACAATGAAATCTTGATTCCCCTCGGGAATAACAAGAATAGGAGCATCAGAAAGGATTTCTTTTAATTTCTGAAAAGAAGCTTCACATTTGTCCGACCAAATGTATTTAACACCTTTCTTAGTCAAGCTAGTGAGAGGAACGACAATCTTAGAAAAGTCTTTGATAAAACGACGGTAATAGCCCGCCAATCCGAGAAAACTACGAATCTCTGTCACACTCTTCTGTCTCTTCCAATCTTGAATCGCTTCAATCTTTGAAGGATCCACGGAAATTCCGGATTCGGAAATAATATGACCGAGAAACTTCACACGAGATTGCCAAAAGTGGCATTTAGAAAATTTTGCCCTTAATTGATTACTCCTAAGAGTTTCTAACACAATCCGAAGATGTTTTTCATGCTCCTCCTCGGTTTTAGAATACACAAGAATATCATCGATAAAAATGAGAACAAACCGGTCGAGGAAGTCTTTGAAAACTCTATTCATAAGGTCAACGAAATATGCCGGAGCATTCGTTAGACCAAATGGCATAACAAGCCATTCATAAGATCCATAACGAGTACGGAACGATGTCAAAGGAATACTATCCTCTGCAATACGAAGCTGATGAAATCCAGTAGCTAAGTCTAATTGTGAAAAGACTCTAGCACCACTAAGTTGATCGAATAGATCATCAATCCGAGGTAGAGGATATTTATTTTTGATAGTAAGATCATTAAGCTTGCGGTAGTCAATGCAAAGCCTAAGTGTTCCATCGGATTTCTTCACAAAAATAGCTGAAGCTCCCCAAGGCGAGGAACTAGAGCGAATAAATTGCTTCATCTCCAATTCGGATAATTGTTTGCGCATCTCCTCGTTTTCTTTATTGGACATACGATAAGGAGGACGAGTGATAGGTTGAGCTCCAGGAATAAGATTAATTCTGAACTCAATTGCTCGCTTAGGTGGTAATCCTAAAACGGGCTCGAATATGTCGGAAAATTCACAAATGACGTGAATAAGAGAAATAATATCACCCTCGTCATCATCATCGTCATCTCGAGGATTTAAAGAATACAAAGATGCAACCAAGCTGGAATCTGAATCTTTAAGATTAATAGAAATCTGCTTAACATATTGAGGATGTCGAAGATGAATAGTCCGCTCAGGACATAGGATTTGAGCTTCATAACGATTAAGCCAATCCATTCCCAAAATCATTCCAAAGCCTAAGTAACGCATGACAAGCAAATCGGCTAGGAAAGGAAAATCACACAAAATAATCTCGACATCTTTACACAATAAACTGATTGTCGCGGATCCACCAACCGGATTCGCGATTCTCAAAGAAGTCATTAAACACAAAACATCCAAGGAAAAAGTATCAACAAGTTCTTTTGATATAAAAGAATGGGACGCACCCGTATCAAAAAGAACTCGAATAGGATGATCACGAAATAAAATAATTCCATCCAGAATAGAATGAGAAATACCTTGGCCACGAGATGTGTTGCCAGGGGCTTGAGCAACATTAAACTTTCCTTCCTTCCTGCCCTGAAGCTTGGGGCATGAAGATATAACATGACCGGGAACTTTGCAGTAGCGACAAGAGAGAGACTTTGGGCACTTGTTCGCATAATGGTCCTTCAAACCACAATTATAGCATTCTCCACGGCCAAAGGAAGAAGTCTTTGCCACGGAGGTTGCTTGCTTCCCTTTCTTATTGGGATAAGGTCCTTTGAATTTATTTGGCCTCTTCTTGTTGTTGAAGTTTGGTTTGGAACCCACCACTTCAACATCATTCTCCCTATCCGCCTCTTCAAGACGAAGAGCGATATCAACGAGTTGGTCGAAAGAAACTTCTAATTTTAGAAGTAATGGCTTCTTGAGATTTTTGTTTAAGCCATAAACGAACCTCTGGTTCTTCTTTAAAGGGGTGTTGATGTATTCAACCCCATATTTGGAAAGCGACTCGAAGGAGGCGACGTAATCAGTCACGGAGGACCCACCTTGAACAAAGTCTATAAATCGTCGACCAATGTCACTTTCTCTGCTTCCGGTACAAATTTCAACTCGAAGCGTTCTTGGAATTTCTTCCAGGTGAGATCCGCTTCATTAATCTCAGAAATAAGAAGCCTGTACCAGTCCAATGCTCTTTCTCGGAGCATACTAGAGGCCACCTGAACTCGGTGAAGGTCAATAAGATTCATGCGAGAAAAGATTCGATCGCATGACCTTAGCCAAGCCTGTACTTCAATAACAGTTTTGGAACCTTTAAACGGCTCCCCACCCAAATTAGTGTAATCGCTACACAAGCGTGCAAATCCCGACTTTGGGTGAGTAGGTTCCGGGTTAGCTCCAACTGCTTGAGCATTTGTCACCAAATCAAGAAGCTGTTGAGCATTCATAAAAACTCCATCCTGGGGTGGAGTGCTAGATGGCACGGCTCTGGGGCGGCCTGGTCTAGACATTTCTCTTCCTTAGAAAGAAAGAAGAAGGAGAAAAAGGTTATTCACCAAATTGAATATCAAGCAATCTTGATAGACAAAACAAGGAATCATAAAAGAAAATAGGATAGAACGGTACGTAGACCCGAATAAAATCCTAAAGCACGACTCCTAAGAAAGACTTAGGACGATGATCCTTGTTATAATATTCCATATTGTTCCGAAGTTTGGCTCTGATACCAAGCTGTGACGCCCCACCTCTATACCCAGGCTAGCCAAGAACACTACAAGGAATGCTGTCAACTAGCACAGAGAATAAGGCTGTTGAGGAGCGACCATCTGTATAATTGCTTTGTGCGAGTACCGATATGCCAGATAAAAATATAACTTTTCATCTCAAGAGGAAATCCGACATACCGACACAAACTCAAAGCTACTACACAGTGGCTATAAAGGTCTTCGAAAACAAATATAGAAATAAACATAACACCAACCAGTCACAGACAATTCGTATCACAAAGGCGGAAATAGATATGAATATTTCACATAAAAGTGTATATCAGAGTAGTGGTCAAAAAGATCCACAATATCACAAAAGAATAGTTACATGAGCTACACAAAAGAATAAGTATACATTATGGAGTCTATATCTCGAATGTATACACCAAAATAAACTACTAATCTAAGTAGTAAGCCAAAAGTCAGAGAAATCAATCCCAAGAGAGAAGTCAAGCAGAAGCACTTGTAACATCTCGGTCTGACCCGAGTATTATTTAATAAGAAAATAATAAACGGATCAGTCTAACTATAGGTATCAGATGAAACGATATAGAATAAGAGATATGACTAAACACATAATAATCACAATTCCAAGCTGTGATATATATAAGTAATTGAAAATCTACGAGAGATTAATCAATGTCACTAAATCTACACAAGAATCAAAGAAATGTCATACTCCTCATTTCGTTCATCAAACCACAAATATTGACGATTATATCACTGTCAATCACAAAAGTCAATGACACACAAATTCACCAATGCACAAATATTGACAATAATATCAATGTCAATCACACAAGTCAATGACACACAAATTCACAAATGCACAAATATTGATAAAACTTATCAATGGAAATCACGAAAATTGGTGAAACACAAATTCTAGAAATCATCTCAAGAAATCCAGAAATCACAAAGGGGGGAGGCCTATCACAAACGGGAGCATAAAGCCCACCAACACGTGTATCACAAACGGAATGCTAATTCCATGGTTGCTAACCATCACAAATTGAGCCGAAGCTCCACAAACGGCCCGAAGACCATGGGTTGCTACCCCACCAAATTGAATCGAAACTCCACAAAACGGGGTTTCGTCTCCCTCGCAGACAAAGAGACATCGCACATTGCTAGTCTAAATCACAAAGATGATCGTCATGATCATCAAGAGGTGTCAATTACACTAAGCTAGTAAATATATGAGTTTAGCATCATGTCCCATAACCACTAGCTTAACTTAAATATTTACGAACAAATTGTAAGTTTCCACTAGAAAATTGTCACAAGAGATTCAATCGAACAAGTCCAAGAATTAACCGAACAAGTAAACGCAAGCGTTTCATACCACTTGTTTTACTAAGCCGTTTAATTAGATTTCTCATACGAGTGAGGTAAAGGTTTGTGTATACTAGTTGATCGGAAAACGGTTTTATAAACGAGTTTGATATTGAAAATGTAGTTGAAATCGTTTTGATGAAGAAGTTTTGATATTTAATACTAGTATTGAAACCTTTATATTTTTAAAGTGACAAATCACAAAAATGATTGTAGAACAATCAATCACTAAAATTCACATTCAAAGACGTGAATAAAATCCAAAGAAATCGATACCAAATCCATAGAAATGTATATTTTCAAAAAGATCCATAAAAAGAAGTCATCAAAGTCGACAATAAGTGATAACGATTAATAGGATCGCTAAAATCGATAAACAATGGAAATTCACACAAAACAGCCTGAATAGGCAAAAATAAACATTTCCAGACATCTGATTTGGAATCCAGACGTCTGGATTTGTTCTCTGGAAATAACCCAGAGAACACTCAGACGTCTGAAACCTCAAGTCAGACGTCTGAGACCTATCCAGACGTCTGGTTTGATGGTTCAGACGTCTGAAAATAGTCTCTGGCTTTTTTTTATAATATGCGTGCATTCATTTTTACTTTCCAGGTCCAAACCAGACGTCTGGACTTGGTCACCAGACGTCTGAAACTGCCTGGTAGGCAAAAATCAGCCTTGCCCAAAAATGGGCGAAAAATCCAAACGGAAGCGATCGGACGAGCGACGAAGACTAGGGATTTATGCCAAATGACAACCCAGCCTTATAGGCTCTCCGAAACACCTACTAAAGCATAATCAAACATCAAAGTTATGATTCTTAAAGATTTGGCTTCAAACACCAAAAATTGGAATATTTACAAATCTAATCCAAATCAAATTCAAATGCACACGAATAAGTGTTAGGAATTCATACCTAACAATCGAAGATAAATATAAGCATAGATGTGAGATAAAAATCTCACCTTTTCACAAAATCAAACAAGAAGAAGCTTGAAAGCAAATGGAGAATCAACCTCTCTTCAACACAACCCAATTGAGCTTGAATCTAAGCTCAAAAACAAGAACATTCCCAAAATTAGGTTTAGGAATTTCTGAAATTGGTAAGAGAATAAGTTGGAGAAGAAGAAGAGAAGCTTACCAATGGGTTCTTCTTGAGTTTGGAGCTAGGAATTTGATTTGCAAGAGAAACTAGGGTTTTGGAGTTTTAATTTCCAATCTCTCCCACCATTAATGCTAAGAAAACTGAAAAGAGAAGAGAATGAGGGTGAATGGGGAAGAGTGGCTCAGATTTGAGCATATGCCCAAAACCAAACCCAAAGTGAAAAGTAGCAAAAATTAACTTTCTCCAACATATCGAAGCTTGTACTCAAAAAGGTCGCAAACGGCATTTTAAACTCAATGGGAGTGGTCCCGAGTCCTAATTCGACCGTATGCAAAAAGTAGCTTTTCAGACTAAAATCCGACTAACGATAAAATATTTAAATAAAATATTTAAATATAAAATCGATAAATATGCGGGTTGTTACAAAGCTGCACTTGGTTTACTCAGCATTCGCAAATAACATAATAAGCATGCAGCTATTTACCTATGCAAAAGTCATATTGCACAAAAAAATACTAGAAAATAGCATCATCTAATATACAATATCTCGGTGAATTTTTTCCAGGAAAAGCTTCAACACTACAATGACTACAGGTCCGCAGATTTTGAAGTGCTACACTATTTAACTACTATGATAGGCTATTTATGTTTTTGAAAGCAAGAGCAGACCCAAGAATTTACAAAGGGGTGAGCTGACTTTTAATGCTAATAACTCTTCTTTTTTTTCTTCTATGATTCACATCCAACCAAATAATTTTTTTTTTAACTTAGTATCCTCAAATCTATAAATTATACAATTTATTCATTTAAAATTTTATTTTATCTAATTCATTTCAAATACATTTCATTTTATTTAAGTTTCTTGAGTTGAATATATTTTATTTACATCATTTCACTAACTCGATTAGTTTAACATTTCTTAAGTTAATTTATTTTATCTCATTTCTCGCGTTCAAATTATTTTATTTGCTTAATCAAAATATTTAAACAATTTAAATTTCCTATTCCAATTTATATTTGCAAACTAGTTTCTTATCTATACTATTTTAAATTTTAAGTTTAAACTATTTACATATACTTATTAAATCACACTTAGAATATGTTTTCTCAATCAAAACTTGTTTAATTGAAATTTAATTTTCTTTTGGTAGCAGTCTTCACTCAGAAACTCGAAAATGAGAAATGGTGATGCTGCAGTCATCCCTAGAATTATGTCCCAGCAACCAAGCAAGTTTAATGTTTTTATTTCTTCAAAAATCCTTTTAAGAATTATTTTTATAGCCAAAACTCTTTCAAATAATACTATTATTAATTTTTAAAGGCTTTGAAAAACAATTTTGAAAACAAAACGGATTTTAAATTCTAAAGTTCTCAATTTTTAAAATCATTCTATATATAAGCTATATTATAAATATACTTATACAAATTTTCTTAACTTATTATAAAAATATTCCATTAATTTACAACTTGATCATTTTAACCAATGCTTATTACAATTATATTTCAGTTCAATTTAATTATCACTGCTTCATAAAATAAAATTCATTAAGTATCATTTCATTTTTCATTCAACCAATAATCGACGATAATCAAATATTATCGTTCATAAACAACAATTTCGTTAAAAATTATCATTTTATATATAAAATATAATTTAGGTAAAATTATTCTATTTGCCCGATTTTTTTAGAACAATATAATGTCGACTTGCCTCGTTTAAGTGTTTAGAAACCCCTATCGATAACACGACGTCCCGCATATCGGACAGAATTCATAAAAAACTCAAAGGATAAGTAAACATAATATAACACATTTTATAACACTAACAAGTAAGATTTCTCATATATGTACTCAAATAGACTCATTCTAAGGTATTACTACCCTATCTCTAATGAATCAAACCCCACAAAGCCAAGATTATCGCTAAAACTTCGCTATGATACCAACTATGACGACCCATATTTCGAAAGGTTTAAATTGACAATAATCCACACATGTCCAACTTATACAATCCAGAACGTAGATAATCAATGTGGTTAAATAAGAAAAACAAGAAAAGAAGAAGAAAAACAAACATAGAATCTCACAGCGGAGATGATAAAATATAATAATCAAATAAATAGTTCATGAAACTATTTACTATACATTTGATTTTAATCTATACACAGAGTTATGCATATACATCAGGAATAAATGATCAATACAATAGAGTAGCATGATATAGGTTATAGTAATAATAGTAATATACCAAAACTCCGTCTTCGTCCTCCAATGAATAGTCTTCAATACGTTGAAAAAAATCAGGACTGACCCGAGCGTAATGAAAAGACAAAACATTCGAGTCATGACTAAAATACTCTTATGTAAGTCAAATTAATATAATATGAGTGCAATAACGTAAGAGATGTTACGGGATTTTCCATCTCCTAAGGATCTATTGAACTATTTATATATAGTATTATACGCTATATTATATAATGTCTATCGGTAAAATAAATATCAAAGTGGCGTTAAAGATTTACATTGATCCACCTTAACACATTTACAGTTTTAAACCAAAATCGTAATGGGCTCGTATAGGGATAAATATGACAAGGCAAGTGAGGCAATGCCCAAGGTAGGATTCTACCAGTTTACCCTTTCTGGCTGGTCGTAACCTGTCTGTTACCGACCGAGACAATCAATCCAAATGAACAAAAGGTGCACCCGTTGAATACGAAATCACAATAGTAAAATGAGGGATCAACGTCGCTAGAGGCAGCTAACCTCAATAACCAGACATAGGCTCCTGTTTTATTCATTTTAATTATGATACAAGTGTCAAAGCTATATATTATCGTTCCTTTACTTCATTTCAGTAAACATCGCCAACCAACCACTACATTCTTGGATATCATTCATCGCGTACACGGTTGTCAAAGTGGTTCATATTGGCATAGAGTATGCCAATAAGAGGCCCGGTCTCTAACAACCAAATGTCATTTTACACACCGGTTGGTATTTCTACATTTCGTAAACAATTCATACTTGATATCAAAATATCATGTTCGCTTCAAAAATCAAATCCATTTTGAAATCATCCTATTTACTCAAAAATCATCTCCATTTTGAAATCATCGTATTTACTCAAAAAAAATGTCAACTCAATAAGATATATCGATTTCACTTCAAAACCCGATTCGAAATACAGTTTTGGTTATAATTCATTTTAACCCAATTCGCATTTAAATCCAAGATTTAAATATAAAAATTCCACCCTTTAACCAGTTTGGATTTTAGAAAATAGTTTTAAAGTAGTTAAATAGTTAAAATAGTTTGGTAGCAAATAGTTTGAGAAATGAAATGGTTTATATAGTAAAATAGTTGGGAAAATTATAATAGTTTGAATAATTAAAGAGAATAGATTTTAAATAGTTTATGCTAAAATAATTTATTAAAAAACAGTTTCCAAGCCAAACTGATTCAATTCCAAAATTTCCAATTCAAATCAATTTCCGTTTTGATTTACTCGATTCAATTCTGATTTCAAGTCAAATTTAAATTCCAATTCCAAATAAATTTCACTTTCAATTTCAAATTAATTTTAATTCCAATTGCAAATAAATTTCAACTCCAATTCCAAATTTAAAACCATTTCGATTTATATCAATTTCGAGTCTATTTCCAATTATCAATTCAAAACACTTATATTAAATTTTCTTCAATATCCAATTTAAAAATCCAAAATTTTAAATATGATCCAAATACAAGATAAATTTCAGAATATCTTTTTATCACTTTTACTTAGCAATATTAAAAATTCGAATGGACATCTAATCTTTAAAACAGTCGATTTCTCAAATTCAATCATATTTTAATTATAATTTCAAAATCTCAAATTCGATTATTTAAACAATTTTATTTATCAAATTTAAATTTCAACACTTAGAGCTCATGTCCAAAAATTAATTTGATTATCATAAATTCGAATTTATTCCTTTAAAGAAATCATTTAAATAATTTCAAAACGAAAATTTTAAAATCGTTTAATTTAACCAATTCAATTTTCATATTTCTTTATCCTATGGCCAAGTGAATCAATTATTTAAATTTAAATTCAAGGGCTGGATATACATAATTTCAATCCAAAGTAAATGTCATAAGTATATATCATTTCAACCTATTTCTTAATTTATTTTAAATAATTCAATTGACGGTTTTATATACTGTGAATAACATACAGGATGACAATGGGATATATATGAAAAAATTAACCAAACCAATCAACCACATATCAATCAACAGCTTCCATTTGCAATCGATATCCAAAGCAGTCAATGTATCACAACATAAAATAATTACCAAATATCATGTGTTTACTAGCAATTCAATTCCAATTCAATTTAACTGTCAATTTAAATTCTATCAAGTAATTTAGATGTCAATTAAATTTGTCAACCAAAAATCAATCAATTCAAATCATTTCAGAATTTCAATTCAACTATCATAAAATATTTTATTCAATCGTGAGCGTATAAAACTCACCTTTTATTTGAAACTGAAAACATTTCAGCTTCAAATAAAATGCCAATCTAATCCCATGCTGCAGATGACATCGCTATGGTTGCAGTCCGTTTCACTCGAAATAGTCCTCGTATGCAAAAGTATCCATTTTTTTTAAATATTCGATATAATTTATATAATGATTAACATAAACAAATAAAAAAAGGCATCATACCCTATTCCTTAAGGTCGATCTACCACATGCCTGAAACCCATCATGCAGACATCTTCATTCATCGCGCATGCCACCTGTATGAAAACCTGAGATGATTCGAAACTCGCCAACGCGCATGCCCACCATCGTAGTCAACTGCCAATGTCGCTTCGATACCTCACCTCACCAACACCGCCACCACGCAACCCTAAATCGCTACCATACTCACCGCCGCGCTCGACTATAATGTTTTTGTCAACGCCGCCTCCATCCAACGTTCTAGATTGAGAGGTCAATCTTGATTTGAATTTTAATTTTAATTTTGGATCGTGTCATTCAATTTTTTTCCATTCGATATTTTTTTTCTTTGATTTGATTTGGTTTTGTTTTTTTATAAAGAAGGTTTAGATTCCAAAAGAAAGGGGAAAAGGTATATGCGGCTAGGAATATGGGTGTGGGCATATATGAGGGATAAAAGAAATAATAATAACAATAAAAATAATAATAGATATAAATAATATTAGAAAATATCAGCCCAACTCGCTCACGAAATCCCAAGCTCCAAATGACGCGTGCCACCTAGCGTTTATAGTGTTTTACACCTATTTCGAACACAATGAAACTAGTCCCGAGGCCTAATTCGATCATATGCAGAAGATATCTTTTCAAATAGAATTATTTATTTATTTTTCTAAATTTAAATTCTATGCGTTTCAAGCCCGCACGACCAAACGACAGGTCCGAGCGCTACGAAACTTGAATTCCTACAATAATTCACTACTATGCATCTGACGAAATTGGTTTCGTCGGAATCCGAGACAATGGAAAAAATGACTATTTTAACTCGTTAATTTAAAATATAAGTTTCAAATTTAAAAAATTTCACATTTAAATCCATCTGTAAATATTATCAATCTTCATTCGTATTTATATAAAATTTGAATTAATTTCTGATACTATTTTTAATCATATATTAAATTCGTAATTCAGTTATTCAAATAATCTTCTAAATTAAATTTAAACCTATTGAATTGTCCAACAAATTAATATTGATGAATCATTGAATTTTTATTTTTACCCATATTGATCTAATAATTACATTAAATTTAATAACTCCAAAAATACGGGTCATTACATAAAGTAATTGTTGCAGCCATATGTGATATTGTCATTAATGCTTACTTATTTTCGTTTATACATAAATGTTGTAGAGATATTAAAACATTTTCAAGATAGTTTCATATTTATCTGAAATAATTGTGAAAATTGACATTAGATCATTCAAAAATACTCCACATAAAACTGAGTTTAGTCTGTTTAAGTCAATTATTGCTAAAAAGTGAGCAATTAAAGTGAATTGTTGCAGACATATGTGGTATTGTCATTAATGCTTACTTATTTTCGTTTATATATAATCGTTATAGAGATATTCAAACATGTTCAACATAGTTGCATGTTTGTTTGTCTACAATTATTGTGAATAATTGACGTTAGACCATTCAAAAAAACTGCACATAAAACTGAGTTTAGTCTGTTTAACTCAATTATTGTTGAAAAATAAGCAAATAAAGTGAATTATTGCAGCCATGTGTGATATTGTCATTAATATTTACTTATTTTCGTTTATACATAAATGTTGCAGAGATATTCAAGTATTTTTAGCACAGTTGCATATTTGTCTGCAATTATTGCGAATAATTGACTTTAGACCATTCAAAAAATTGCATATAAAACTGAGTTTAGTATATTTAACTCAATTATTGTTGAAAAATAAGCAAATAAAGCAAATTGTTACAGCCATATGTGATATTGTCATTAATGCTTGCTTATTTTCATTTATACATAAATGTTGCAAAGATATTCAAACATGTTCAACATAGTTGCATATTTGTCTACAATAATTATGAATAATTGACATTAGACTATTCAAAAAACGCCATATAAAACTGAGTTTTGTTCGTTTAACTCAATTTTTGCCGAAAAGTAAGCAACTAAAGTTAATCGTTGCAGCCATGTGTGATATTGTTAGTAATGTCTACTTATTTTCGTTTATACATAAATGTTGTAGAGATATTCAAATATTTTCAACATAGTTGCGTATTTGTCCGCAATAATTGTAAATAATTGACATTATACTATTAAAAAAACTCCACATAAAACTGAGTTTTGTCTGTTTATCTCAATTATTGCTGAAAAATAAGCAATTAAATTTATTGTTATAGTCATATGTGATATTGTCATTAATACTTACTTATTTTCGTTTATACATAAATGTTGTAAAGATATTCAAACATGTTCAACATAGTCGCATATTTGCCTGCAATAATTGTGAATAATTGACATTAGACTATTCAAAAAAACTCAACGTAAAACTAAGTTTAGTCTGTTTAACTCAATTATTGCTGAAAAGTAAGCAATTAAAGTGAATTGTTGCAGCCATATGTGATATTGTCAGTAATGTTCACTTATCTTCGTTTACATAGATGTTGCAGAGATATTCAAACATTTTTAATACAATTGCATATTTGTCTGCAATAATTGTGAATAATTGACATTAATATGACATTTACTGATAGATTTGTAATTATAATGAAAATTTGCAGAAAAATGGTGAAATTGATCGAATGTACTGCTTTAAAATATGCAAACAACACATTAATAACATCTACTCTGAAATTTGAAGAGAGAAAACACTTTTTGAATAATTTTTTTACAAAATTGCAGTAATTAGAGCAGGTTTTGTAGTTTATCGTTTGCATTCTTAATTTTATGTATAATACCATTAAAAAGTTCGATTATAAGCATGGCTAACTCGAAAATGTCTCTAAATCACTTGCAAAAAACCCTAAGATGCATCAATTGAATAAGGTGGAATATAAATCGACTACTCCAGAAATTAAGATATATCACCTTCGATCTTTCCATTTTGCTTTGTTAGATCTTGAATATGTTAGATTTGTAGTTGATTTTGGTTGTTTTGTTGTTTGATTTTGTAGATTTCTCAGATTTTGTAGAAGAAAATATGATTTTGATGTGGAATAAACGTAGAATTTTAAAAAAAGCGTGGGTTCAGGGTTGTAGCATACAAATAAGGGTAGTTTGGGAATAAATAAGCCGCAATTAAAAATAAGGACAAAATTTATATGTTTTGTATCCGAAGGATTTTTGGTGAATTATGAAAGTTATTAAGGATGCACCGCAAATGTTCCCTGAAGCAAAAATGATTTTGAAATGCTATCTTCTGAATACGATAGAAATAGGCCTCGAGACTAGTTCCATTGCATTTGGAATGGGGGTAAAACATTGGGAATGCCAGGCGGCACGCTTCGTTTGGAGTTTGGAAATTTCGCGGGTCAATTGGGTCGGAGCTTATATAAGGCCACATTCGTTTAATCAAACCACAACCCATATTTCCTCAGAACGCCATTTCTATTTGATGGCCAAAAATCCTCCCTCTTTCTTTCTTGATTTCTTCAAATCCGCTCATCAAAAACAAATGCCGCCAAAAGGAAAAACGAAGATCTCAACCTCTTCTACGAGATGTGCGGTTGGATCGAAGTGGTTCGCTTCAAAATCGCCAAAATCGAGATGAATAAGGCTGGCTTTTTCCTTATTTTGCGCATAGACGAAGACTACGGAGGCGACTCAATCGCTGGCGATGGTGGAGCTGGGTAAGGCGGTTGCATCGGTGGGGTCTAATGGGGTTCCGGACCTCCGAGGCGATGGGCGTATTATGAAATTTGATGCGTGGATGGATTTTCTCTAGATCGCCTGTGTATGTGATCGATGAGGGAGAGAGGGTTAGCGTTTTTTTAATTAAAATAATTAATTTGTTAATTATGTTTAGTCATTGAATATTAATTAAAGCATAACTTTTGCATGCGATGTCCGATTCGAACGAAACAAGTTGCGTTGGGTCCATATCAAAATCGTCTACAGATGGAGCAAGATTGCAGTTTATTTAACACCGAAAAATTTCCATTTCAAACAAATGTAAGTGTTTTTAAATGCTCACGTAGTTCAAATTATTCTTTTGATTAGCTAAATCGAAACCATGAAGTGATTTATGTTAATTAATGGTTGTTTGGTAAATTAACTGATATTTAGAATCGACATATGAATTGAACCATTAGGAACTGAATTGACAGTTAAATTGAGATTGAAATTGAATTGCTAGTTAAATGCCCTTACTGATAACTAGTTAACTATTGTGATTTATTGTGTGAAATTACATTGGTGTAATTTGAATTGATTGAAAGTTAAAACCGACATTTAAATTTTCGATTGATAAACTTGATCTTAAAATTGATAGTGTAAATTGGCATTTAAAATTTGCTAGGAATTTGACTGTAAAATGGATAGTTGGAATTGATCACTTATTGATTGATGAGTCGTGCTAGGCCAGTTTATGAGCATCGACTACTGGCTGCTGGTTTGAGGGTTTGACTGTGGTTGGAAATTTTGTTTTCGAAAATATAATTAATCAGTTTGAGAAACTGCATGTTTTAACATGGATTTTGAAGTGAATATATATCTGAATTTCCCCTATATCATTTTAAAGACTAATGGATACTATTTGAAAATGATATATGAAATATGGTTTATATAACCATGGTTAATAAATAAACAAAAAGTTATTCAAACTGGAAATTTGAGAGTTTGAATTCCAGGAGTTTTTGAAATTAGGTTCTAAGATTCTGGAAAAATATAACAGCATAACTTGAAATTATTTTCCAAATAGAAATGTTCTAAATGATTTCAAATTGATTTCAAAAGGGATTTTATAAAGATTTAAAAGAAATGAAAGTCTGGAACACACTTCTGTCACTGGAAAACAAATTTTGGTGATGACTGGAAATTCGTTTTCGAGTCTCAAAGTGGAGAGGCCAATTTAGTAGCTTTGCTACTCGATTGTTTAATGAAGCTAATTTGATTCACATCCCTAAAGTATGATTTGATATTGAAAAGAGATATGTATATATTTATTTCAAACAATTTGAAATAAAACCCTATGTTCAGTTCTTGAGTTTTCTATCGAATAATATTATGAACACATGTACTCTATGCATTAGGATTGATTGATTGGTTGATTATGAATCTTTTTGAGATGATTGATTGCTGACTTCCAATTTTGAATTGGAATTTGATTTTTCTGAGTATTCTGAATAGTTGAACACTTCTAAATTGAGAATTAATTTTTAAAGTTAAGTATTTTGGAAAGTATAAAAAGTTAAGCTTTGAAAAATTGGAGTAAAGACTAATAGAAGCTGAACAAGTTTTAGAAAAGATAAATATTTTGATAAGTAAATTGTGTAAGTTTATTTTGAATTATACAAGTATAAAATTCAGTTTTGAGATGTTTTTAAACAGGAAGAGTTTTAAGAAATGTTTTCAGACATAGTAAATGTTTCATAAAAACTTATTTATCTGCAAAATGACTTCTAAAAGCAAAATTTGATCCCATATAAATATGAAATTTAGCTTTAGAGGATTTAATAATAAAATTTGTTTCAAGAAATGTTTATAAACTTAGTAAAAGTTTTATAAAGTTATTTATGCATAAAATGATTATAGAAAATATTTGGTTTTTGAGAAGGATTGATTTTTAATTGATATAAATGATAAAACTGAAGTTGTGAAAAATAATTGATCCAAAATTTGATTTTTTTTTGAATTTGAATGATATTCAATTTGAAAGGGGAAAATGATTGTTGAGATGGTATTTGGATTTAAAACTGAACCGATATATAAAAATGGATTGATTTCGAAGACTTTTGACTATATATAAATATTTGATTTCAATGTTTTTTATTCTTATATGAAAAGGTTTTGTGTAAGTATGAAGTTCTCTTGAAAACTATTGACTTTGAAAGGTATTCAATCTGAAAGCGATAATCTTATATATAACGAAATTTATATAAGAATCGATATGATATATTCGAGACTATTGATTTTGGAAAGTATTCGATTTAGAAATGAGATCTTATATATAATGGAATTTATATAAGTGTGACATTTGAAGTTATGATTTGCGAAGGGTACTATATATGGTATGATATATTTTGAAGTAAAAGATAGGGGAAGTACCATCCATGGTTTTCGGTAATCCACTTGGTGGATTCATTCTATTGATTGATTTAGGTCGTCCGGACATAAACTCATGAGTTCCTTTGAATTCCATAGCATAACCTATGGTCTTGTGATTCGATTAGCATAGCATTATTCGGAGGGCGTGGTGCCTATAGTCTACTTATGATTTCAATGGGATAGCGACGTAACTGTTATGTAGTCGTGATCTATCGTCGATGTACGGGGCGTAATTCATGGTGGAAGAGATTGCCTACAGTTTACTATGATTTCGCTGGGATAGCAACGTAACCATAGGGTGTAACCACTAAGTAAGTTTCGATCCATATGGCGTAAATCGAGTGGCATTAATGGGATAGAGACGTAACCATTGGGCGTAACCGCTAAATAAACTACAATCCATGGGCAATTTGATTCTTGATTTGCATGGCATAATTCGTAAGGTAGAGATTACCAACAGTTACAGATATTTCCTCTAGGATAGGGGCGTAACCATTGTGTAGGCACGATCCATGATTAGTTTTCGAGTTGTGCTTTCCATATCAGTTTTAAAAGTTTTTCAAGTATTTTCACTGGGTGTTGAAACGGGTCTACTAAATACTTAGAGATTTCTACTCTTGCGTTTGATCAACGTATTGCTAAATTCTATAAGAACGAGGATAAGCTTGTTGAAACATCGAGTTATCAAAAGTATTTTCGATATAAAATTATTTCGACATAAAAGTTTTTTTTTATAAAAGAACTTTTAACAAAGAAAATTTTCAAACATTTAAGAATTGAATATAAAAATCACTTGAATTATCTATTGGTGTAATTAAGAAACCAATAAAATAAACATGTAAGTTGTATATAGACCATTATATTTGTATTTACACTTTTAATTCAGATTTGAATACACGATTTTAAGGTAATTCACACCTATCCGATTTAGGATTGTCGCTCGATTTTCGACTACAAACATTGATACGGATTTTGATACGATTTGAAGTTCTCTATCGTAGTTTATTACTATGTAAGGAGGATGAAAGTTTCTAATTAAGAAGTCAGATTAGAGTTTGCACTAGAGTAGTCAGGTTACCAATACTAGTTCGAAAAATAAATTTATGCATTCGAGTAAGAGATCAAAATTGTTATACGTACGAATGACATATACGTATTGTACAGATTTTAATAGAATGATTGTATGCTATGATTGTTTCTTGATTATAATGCTATATTGTTTTGGTTACATGTAGTTTTACATTTCATTATAAACGTGAATTGGTTGCTTGTGTGTTAAAGATAGTAAAATAAAATTGAATGTGAATGAAATAGATGTGAATAAATTGGAAGTAAACCAATTAAATGTTAATAATAGCAATAAAAAAATATTGGATGTTAATAAGGAGTGAATGTTAATAAAAACGATGGTTTATAAATTAAATATTGATACTGAAAATGTAAATTGATGTAAATATGAATTCATTGAATGGATATTATTTGTTGATGATTTCTTTTATTGTAAATCATTGTTATAACCATTTTGGTTGCATATGATTGTTATGTTGTGTATTGATGCTTATGCTTATGGTTTGGGTTTAGAATTCATGTTATGTAGTTCTATCAAACTCATGCTTGGTTCTAATCTTAGTATAAATAACTAATATTAAAATTGTGTTAAGATAGGCACATTGAAGACTATTTGGATGTATATGCGTTTTGGCTCACTTTTGCTCGCTTTAATATGAGTGAATTCGCTCGTATTAATAATAATAAGGTACATATCTCGAATTATCTACTGCACTTTTATATTTTCCTTACGGGATGCCTCATCATTGAGATGAGATGTATATTTTATATATTTGAATTATATATTATATTGTAAAAAAATTCTGATCGAGCCGCGCAAAGGAGACGCTGCCAAAATTTCCGTAAATCCAGGTGCTAGAAAATTTTAAAACTTTATAACTTGTTGTTATATATAAGTTGTAATTTCAATAAAACCGATATCGGAGCGGCATAGTGGAAGTGTGTAAAGATTTTGCAAATTAAAATTTTAATGATTATAAGTTGATTATATTGAGTAAAATATATTGTATGTTAAATTCCCTACTTCTTTGAGTGGGGGAGATTGTAATGATACACTACACCAAAACAGGCAAATCCTAACATTTATAAGTGTTACAAATAATTTCAGTAACACTTTTTAAGTGTTACTAATGGACTGTGAGGAATGAAGCGGCCAAATTTGTGACACTTATAAGTGTTACGAACATACGTATTACTAACACTTATAGGTGTTGGTACAGAAATATACGGTAACAATTATAAGTGTTGACACAGAAATATACGGTAACGCTTATAAGTGCTGGCACAGAAATATACGGTAACGCTTATAAGTGCTAGTACAGAAATATGCGGTAACGCTTATAAGTGTTTAAGTGTTGGTACAGAAATATGCGGTAACGCTTATAAGTGCTGGTACAAAAATATGCGGTAATATGCGGTAACGCTTATAAGTGCTGGTACAGAAATATGCGGTAACGCTTATAAGTGTTGGTACAGAAATATGCGGTAACGCTTATAAGTGTTGGTATAGAAATATACGGTAACGCTTATAAGTGTTGGAAAATGATTATTTAGTAACAATTAATATTTAATTCTTAAAACAAATGAATATAATATCTCATAAATGATGATGTACATATCATATATAATTCATCATATCAATTCAATATGATGTCTAAAATGCTTCCATATCTCAAATGCAACAATATCATATTTAGATAATACTATATTATGAGCTACAAACTTTCCAATTTCAAAATACCACAATATCTTATCCAAATTTCAAAATACCACAATATCATATCCAAATTACAATAGAATTTTAGATACTACGAAGACGAAACACAGGCCATATCACAAAGCCCCCATCTGAAAATTCACAAAGCTTGTGGTGCCCATTTTGAGGACCATCGTAAATTGGTGCTTCCGGTTCTAAAACTTCTGTTATCCAAACAACTTTCTCAATATTTGGAACTATCTCTCTGAAATGACACATAGTTTGTGTTCCAATATAAGCTTTTGCTACATCGTTCTTCGTATCCTATGATAGTAGCATTACAAATTGTTTACCTCTTGTAGATGATCCAAAATCATTTGACGGAATACTAGCAATGTAACGACCCGGGATTTTGGACATCCCGAATTGTGAATATTATTTATAATATTCAATGATATTGTATTTTAATATACAATATTTGCATTAATCAATGATCTATCATTATATAAAAAATTTCTAAAATCAATAAAACTTGGATTTTCAAAACTATATTAAATTATTAAGTTGATTTAAATAAGATTTCTTAAATATATATTTTGTTTCAAAGTAAAATTTATATATATTGTTTAGATTTAATATATGTATTTGTTTCAAGGATAAATACATATATTTGTTCTAAAGTTGAAATATAATAAGAATTTAAATTTATTGTGAATTCATTATTTTCATATATAGAATGATAAATTTTTATGTAATAAAATTAGAAGAAAATTCTTAATGAAGTGAAAGTGTTATACTTTGATTTGGTATTTACCAACAATATTGTTTATATTGAATAAAATAAAATTAAGTTTCTTTAAAAATACTTGTACTTTAAATAAGACAATTTTATATATATGTTATGATAAGTTAAAAGGAAAATTTATAATAGTTAATTGAGAGAAATGTTATAAATTGATATGTATAAAAATCACATAAATAAATAAGAGAAATTATTTATACATAAATACTAATGAATCTTTTTTGTTTGAAGTTATATATTTTTATATTATAAAGAAGAGAGTGACTTGATTTATTTTAAAATTTTATCTATGGTATAGATTTTTATTTTTATCAAAGTTTCATTTGATATAAAATTATATGAAAATATAATTATTATTTTATTTCATTTTGTTTAAAGTAACAATATATTTATTAAAAAAAAGTATTAATCAAAACGGGGTTATTTTAATTAATTAATTCCTCGTCTTTATTTTAAAACAAATAAGAATACATACCTTAAGTCTTATTTAATTAAGTTTTTATTTTTGTTTAAAATGTAAAAGTGACAATCACATTTATACTTGATTTAATCTTAAGTATGGGCTGTTGCAATCTTAAATATAGCTGCATGTGCATTAATATTGTATGGCATGTATAAACAATAAATAATGGACCCCCAAACTTTTTACTATTAAATGTAAATGCAGAATAACAATGAAGAGAAAGTAAACTAAATTTATCTAATATAAACTATGGGTAAATAAGTAGGAAACTCTATCAGTAAAACAAACTTACACTTGGCATTTTAAAATATGGAAATCCAACATAATCATGTAAGTTTCTTTTCAAAAATTCTCTATTTAAAAAAGATATTACTTCAACCTCCAAAAGTGATTTCTGTCCAACATTTATGTTGAAAAGTTTACAACTATATAGGGTATAAAATCAGTAGCTAAGGGATATCTCAGTTCACATTTTTAAAATACCAGAACATATAAAAAAAAAAGTAGCAGCACTCTGAAAATTCTGCAAGTAAGAAGAAGAGGTATTCTCTGTTAGATTAAAGCTCTGGGATTCTAAAACAAGATTTCAAGTTTTCAAATTCAATTTTAAGTTTTAAAATAAGCAAGAACCAGATGTTCAAGGTGAGAAAACTGTAGTTTTCAAGATGAAATTTTATGCATGCTCTGTTTACAGTGAATATTATGCTTAGCTTTACTTCTAAAATCCCTATCTATTGATCTAGTTTGAATTTGAAGATTTTGTGAACTGGAAATATGTTTATTTACTAGAATAGCTTAAGTTAAAATTGGTTATTTAATTTTTTATGTTGTGTAATTAGTTTGGGTTGGGTTTTACAGTAAAAATCAAATTTTTATGAAATTTCAAAATGTTTGAATCAAAGATTCAAGCATGCATGTTGGATTCTCTGCTAAAAATAGGATTTTTAGAGGTTGAGTCGTGATTTTTAACCACCTATATTGTAAGAAATTCGGAGTTGAACCTTTTTTGTTCAAAAAAATTAAATTCCGGCGATTTCTTCGTCGTGGGGTGGTGCGGCCTGGACAGGAGGGTGCTGGGTGATGTGGGGAAGGTGATGACCGTGGCGGAATTTGCGATTTTGCTTTTGATTGCGCGTGCATGGGGGTTTAGGGTTTAAGGGAGGTTTGAAGCATTGATCATGTTGCGGTGTGTTTGAGAAGCGAGGGGGCGACTGGAGATTCTGGGTTTCGGTTCATAGGTTGTTGCATGTGTCAGCACTCGACAATGGTGGATGATGTTCGAAATTTTCGGTTAGTTGTGGAAGCAGAAGATTGTTTTGTGGGGGTGTGTGAGTTTCGCGTCCTGTGAGAAGTTCGAATTTTCGATCACCGGTGATATTTGCTTTGACGTGTGGCATGTTGCACTTGAGCATTGTTGTAGAGTTGATTTGAGTCATCGCGACAGGGAGTTGGACGAAGTTACGACCGTACACGTGCACGCGTATCAGTGCACACGTTTCTTGATGGCATGTGACGGCGCGTGGTTGTTCGTCGTCATGTTGGTGGGTGAGTGACGGTGGGTTTCAGCGATCGTCAACGTGATTCGAAGGTTGGTGTTTCAAGCGGTGATCTCCGTTTGCATTTGGTTCGTATTTCCTGGAAGTGATTGTTTGGGTTCAGCAAAGTATTGGGGAAGATGAGATTGGGGAATAGCGGGTTCGTTCTGTTGAACTTGGGTTGGGCTTCGGCCCAACTGCCGTGTTTTTTTTTATCGGCTTGGACTTTTCGGGCTTGTGTGTTGGTCGAGCCTGGTTGCTATGGGCTATTGATTAAGGGATGTTTTGTTTAAAATAAAGTTTATTATTTTAAATAAATTGGTATTTAAAAAGTTTTCAATTTATATTGTTTTTCACATTCAACAATTATGATATGTGAATCTTTTGAACAACATTCTTAATCTTGAATATTATTTAAGATTTAATTAAAAACAATGGTTTTTTTATAATAAAAAATTGTTTATATTAATACTTAATTATAGTTATTAAGTAAAATTGATATTGGTATTTGATTTAATTTAAATAATAAAATTCTTTTACTTAAGTTTATTCGAATAAATTGAGTAAAGTAAAGATGGTTTAGAAGATCACTAAAAGTGAGCTTTGGATTAATCAAGTGCTTAAAGATTTTAATTTATAATAATTAATGAGGGAATTAAGGGTAGGTTAGTTAACGAATGAGTAACCAATTATATATGATTCTCGAATAATTAATTATAACTAATTAAGTGATTATCAAATAATTAATTATAATTAATTAAGGGATTATGTAATTAATTAAGCAATTAAAGGTTAATTGCTGAAATGGTTAAAATAATTTATTTGTGAAATTTATAAAAAGTTAATTACTTAATGTAATTAGAAAATAATTAATCAAGGATGATTAATTAAATAGTGAAATATAATTGAAATAATAAAAGATAATGAATACTTATACTTTAAAGTGGATTCAAGTCCTTAAGTCATACTTTATTATAGTTATTTCATAAATAAAATGTTATGGAATGAATGGTTCGTATCGACGAATGTTATGTCATCGTATGATCCATTGTGAAGTTAATATGTGAAATTGTATAAGCTTGTTTAGATAGGATCTAATTATCAATCGGGAATGAATGCCATTTAATAATCTTATGGCCAAACCATTGGAAATGATCCAAATTGATTGGGTGCATTTATTTTGATTGTTTAAACTAGACGACATTGGGACAGCGGGAACTAACATCATTTCGCTATATAATTAATCTAATTGTTGTGTAGGGTGTAAGCCATTGACCTGACTGTGATCGAATAATTGTTCTAGTAATGATAATCTCTAGTTTGTTGTTCTTGTATATATCTGTTATGTGCCTGTTAATTATATTTAGAATATGTGTGAATCGATCTATGGAAATGGATTGATTTGAATATCTGAGATTGTGAATTATGAAATGTGAATTGATAAGTATCGTTTGGACTGATAAGCCTTGTTTGATTTGAATTTATTTATGAAATTAGTTTGTTTTAAAAATAAAGTAATATAATAATATTTTTAGAAATGTTTTTAAGATTGATCAACATTTGGAATATTGAAAGTAGCATTTATTTCTACCTTTGAAAATCTTTTTAAGTTATAATTTCTAAATTGTTTTCAAGTATTAACTCGTTTTGTAATAACTCTTTAAAGGACAATTTTTATTGATATTTAAGCATATTTTATTCAGATTAAAAATCTCTTTAATAAAAGTAGTTTAAATAATTATAATAATCTTTATGAAGAATATTTTATTTATTTAACTTGAAAATAATATTTGTAAATTTATAAGTATGATTTGAAAGGATATAGTTTTATATATATATATATATATATCAAATGAAATAAGTTTTCTTAAATAAATGGTAATTCACTTGGATTTTAAAAGGTGGACAAGGTTTAACGGTTGCAATGGGAAATAACTTTGTTGTATTGATTGATTGCTTTGATAGTTAAATAACCGACTATCAAAAATTGGACAAAACCTGACTTTGGAAATATCTAGAGGAGACACGAGAATTATATGGTACGGTTACCGATCGAGGTGCTTTACTGTATGTATAAACTCGTTGTTCTCTATGACGAATTATAAGGAGACCCGTACATTAACGGTTGGGAGGTGAACTCTGATCTTGTATTTCGTCGGTGTATTTCCTAAAGAACCGGGGTTGAGTTTACCGGGGAATAGCGAATGTTGTTTCGAAGAGACCGGGATCGGGTTTGAAATCCGAAAACCACTTCGATCCAACAATACGTTTTCGGGATGAAGACAAGAGCTTGGAGTCGAAGATGGAGTAGTGAAGTGCAAGGGCTACTCGCTACTAATCCTAAGGGTGATTCCAAAATGGATGTAGTAGGAATAGTGCCTTCGGTTCCGTTCGAACCCGGAACGGACTTGTATGGACGAATGCTTTCAGAACATCGTCAGGTGGACGATGAGCATTCTAAGGGATATGTTCTAAAAAGGTAACGCTTAGCCTCGAGCCTCGTCAACCGGGAATGACTGAAAATCAGGGGTTATGCAGCAAGGCTTCGTGGGTAGCCCCCACTTAAGAGTAAGGTCATCCCTATCTAGATGTCCCTTTTTATTTCGGCTTAGTGGTGCGGTTGCTGATCCCAACTGCGAGGTGATCTTATTCAGAACTGTCCAATAAGGGATGGTTCCGGTCTTGTGTTGCAGGGGAGCAAACCTACTATGCGGTATTGTGATCTAGGCCACGTACTGTGACAGGTGGCACCACAGTGCCTAGTCATTAGTTGGAAATCCATTTTTCCTACGCGCCTTGTACGAGTTTTGTTTGTATTACCCACTCTGTGGCTAGTAGCTAGAATTTAATAATGTAACAATTTCGGCTACTTTAATAAGTATTTGTATATAGACCCTATTATAATATCAGAGAATTTCATAAAAATGTTTTGGCTATCGTAAGGTAAAACCCGACATGTTTATTTGTGGCGTGGTCTTACGAGATGCTTTTGTTTTCAAAATGAATTTTCTAAATTTAATCATCAAGTTGATTGTGTTTTCTCACGCTGGTATTCCAGACTGACCCGGGCTTTGGTGTTTTTCCTATATACTCGGGTCAGACCGAGCATATTTCCAAGTTTAACTGGAAGAGTGGAAGCTTCAGAAGGAAGAGTTGGATCAGGAGACGTATTTCTCGTAAATTTTTTATATGTAATCCTTTGGTCATGTGATTATGATTGTAAGGACAGGATTGATATAACTGTCCGAGTTGTATGGTTGTAACTCTGATGTAAAATCTGTATATGTTATATATAAAGGTAACTGTTTTGGTTTCATGTAAAGATTTGTTTATATTTTAATTTATTCGTTCCGCTGTGAGATTCTGATTTGTTCTCTTTTCTTCTATCTTCTTTCTATTTCTATCTTCTTTCTTTCTTTCATTATCCATCTTTCCGTACGATTTAGCTGACAAGAGTGATTCAAAGTCGGTTTAAATCGGTACGAGAAAATGGATTGTGACAAGCAACTCCAATATTCGAAGGAGATTTATTCAAGTTAGAAGCGGTTTCGTCATAGGCGTCACATTACTACCATTAAGATTATGTTGTAACCCCGGTACCATAGTTTAAGGAAGATGAAGCAAATGATTTAAGAGCCTCATTGATTTGGCTCGACACTTGATTTGCCACTTGATTTGCAACTTGATTTGCCACTTGGTTTTGTAATTCTGATGACCATTGACGAAAATCTTCCTTTTTATTCTTATCGGCAATTGCTTTTGAAGCTTGCATCAACTTTACTTGTTTTGCAGAGGAAGTGGAGCTAATTGCATGACAATAGTTTTTCTTTCTATCAGACCCAAAAACTTTAGAGATGGGATCATTGTCAAGGTCGTATGTGTTTGCTTCCTTGTTACTGCTACATTCCAACTTCTGTTTTTCTTCCTCTTCCTCCACAAGTGCCTGCATTCAATACGTACAGAAGATTAGCGGTTGAGAAGCAATAAGATAAATAATAAACAATTGGACACGTTGGGATTATATCAAAACATAAAAGTTTGTATTAATTTGAGGGTTTGGTCAGGGTTTCATTATTGACATACACATGCATATTCTTTAGAGTAAAATCAACAATAATGAAATAGACTTTTGTTACATGCAAAACAAATAAAGAACCACCTAGTTGTACATCTTAAAAGCTGCATCCAGATATATAGCATGGTGCATAGCAACATTTTCAAAGTTCAACCCGTAGACTACTACATAATAGGCTGCAACACTCAACAACATATTACTGCCAAAAGGCAAGGTCGTTGAAGATTTTGCAAATCTATGAATTATCATCAAGGAACTTGATAAAACAAAAAAAAATTCAGCGGCTACATCGTCCAAAAACCTAAAGCAAAAGCGAACATAAATAGTTGTTTATACTAAAGATTACGTCATGCTGAACTTGAAAATTACAATAGAAATTCAGATATCAAAGAAAACAGCAAGCAAACAGGTAAGGAATTACTACTAAATCCACAACAGGGTTATAGTTTTGGACAATCAAGCAAAAGCAGTGGTTCATGGTTGAAAGAAAGGGTTCCATGCATGCATCTTACTACAGGAGGTTAAACTAAAAAAGAAGAAACAGTAAAAAAAAACTACATGCATCTTTTCTATAGTTGCAGCCTTACTGATATCTCCATTCTCAACTCATAAACTTTTATATGTATTTGAAGTATCGGTTGGGAGAAAGATTTCTTGCAATTAACAACTTTTCTGGTGCGTATACTGTTGGATGTAGTAGTAAAATAATAGCTGGAAGGAATAATTCACAAGTCAATTTCAAAACCTAGAGTAGGTCCAAAACAAATACATATATATCTCGTGGGAAGATGTATAGCATTTGTCAAATAAATGAAAGCAATAATTCATTAATTACGGCTTCTACTCGAGTCATAATTCATTTTCACATGGCTCCACCATTGAACATCTGGAGGGCAAGCTAGCTTTTATATGATATTATCTACAGTCGTTATTCGGACCCTATTATATAAACACATATGCATGTTATATGCTTGGATACCTATACCTAGGATCATGTCATATTAGTATAGGTCTGTACAGTAAAATATCCAAATGAGGCAGAAGGAATTTCCTTTTCCTTTCTTTTTAGCATACGGTTGGATCTATCCAAATGAGACAGAAGGAATTTTAGCATGAAACAGACAAGACTTCGCTTCATTATTATCAATCTCACAAAATGAGGACCATTTCCTTTTCCTTTCTTTTTCTCCAAAATCAAAGGTGAAATCATTTGTCCAATTTTATAAATCACCTCCTTCACAAATAGTTCGTCAAAAAAAATCATAATTTTGTTGTTTACTTGGAGCAGGAAAATGATTATACAAATACATTTTTACTCAGTTTATAAATTATGGAACAACGTATGAAAACACTTTTTTGATGCATTGAAATCTAAAATTAAAAAATGGAATTTCGAGTTATAATATAAGCAAAGCTAAGTTATTGATCATCTGCCACTCCTTTGCATCAACCATACTAACACCAGCCTCACAACACAACCACAACACAAAATGTCAAAACACAACTACCATAATCCATAATCCTTCAACCACCACTCATCACAACAAACTCCAACCATCACTTGCTTTCAACTATTACCTGTCCATACATCACCAAACCATTCCACTATCCATCTACTACCATAGCAACTTCCATTCACTGCCAATACTACACCACTACAACTCATCATCTTAGCACACTAAACCCAAACCTGCCTTACCACTGCACATTGCATCTCCGCCGTAACTGACCACCCCTTACAACAATCACCAATCACCCCTGACAACAACAGTTCAACGAAACAACAGTTGTATCAGTATGTATGGAGTTTGTGATGGAAGTTTCGATGACAGGCAGAGAGTGTGGTGGAATGTTGTGTATTTCAGTGGTGAGAGGGTTGAGAATTTGGTTGTTTTGATGGTGTTACTGTAAACGGTGGATGAATTAAATGAAGGGGATGTTGTAACTGTATGTTTATGGAGGAGTTGATGGTATTTCATCAGTGGAAATGTATGTTTGTATGAAGTATGACTGGATGACAGCCAAAAGACAATTTAAAATATGAAGTATGTAAGTGTTGTTGTTGGTTGAAGTTGGTCTGAAGATATGTGCACAGAGGTCTGAAGATATGTGACCAGACCAGAAAACTTGTGCACAGAGGTCAGAAGATACGTGCACAGCAGAAAACTTGGTAAAGTGTGTTGTAAAGGTGAAATGATGAATAGAAGGCAGTGACTAGAAAACTTGTTGAATTGGAGGAATGGTTTGGGTAAATGCAAGTTGATGAGAGATGATGGTAGAGAAGGAAGTGATGTATACATATAAAGCTTTACCGAAATTTTTACAATTGATCAGTAATTCGTACTAAAGTAAAAATACTTACATAGGCTTTTGCCACAGATGGAAGAACTTGCCCAAATTTCTTATTTATATGTCCCGCCTTCCAAACCATTGTCCGCGTAACTTTCTCTTTTGGATTTTCCTTGACCTGCAAGAACAAATATTTTTAAACTAATTAACTATTCATTATTAATATTTACAAAATATTTTTTATACTATTTCTTACCATTTCGTCGTAAACTCTACGGTATGATTTTCTTCCTAATGTATGAGTGGTAGTATTTTTAGCTTTGGCTTTGGCCTTTTTCCTACATTGCTCTTTTTTTTATCTGAATATTCATTATCTATAAACTTTTCCCACCATACTCTGTCAATGTCCGCGGGACATTTAGTTATAGCAGTATTCTTGGGTATGGTGGTTCCTTCGACTCTAAGCAATTTATTCCGCAAAGTAGACTTTCCCATACGGTAATATCGTGGAAATTTTTTTCTAAAATTGGCCGAGCTAGATCGGGATCTATATCCATGTCAAATTCATTCTGTTTAACAAAGAAATTTTAGTACTAAGGATAAATCTTGTGCAAGACATAAATGACTAAATAAGATGAATTCATGACATACCAATAGCTCTTGCCACAAAATATTCTTGTAATAATCATCTACATTTCTCCACTCGTCATAGCCAATCGGTATATGACAACGAATTAGGGCTCCGCATCTGGAGCTCCATTTAGCTTCATCTTTATCTTTAACACCCTCAAGATTAACACTTATTAAGTATTTTTTATCACTTGTCTGAGGAGGATTATATGCTTCAAGCTCTGCATTTGTACCTTTAGATGCACTAGCATTGCAATTGTTTAACATTTAGACCTGCATAAAAAAGATTTTAGTATACAATGAAACTTAAAATGTCATTTCAAAGTACAGGCATGACATCTTCGCTGAATTCATTCAAAAAACATGCTTCAAGCTCTGCATTTGTACCTTTAGAGGATTTTTATTTTTTTTCAACCATGCAATTATACATTAAAAATCTAGTAAAGTGAATAAATTCAATTTAAGGAAAGAAAAATAAAATGTAAATGAATGCTACAATAAACAGGAAAAAAAGGAAAAAGGTAAAATGTGTATAATGTTAAAAATCTATCTAGGATACCAGATTTGATTTATATAAATCTACAGAAGAAAAGATGCCCATTTGCAAGATCTACAGTGTAAAATTTCCTGTGTAGAATAATTTGAAATAAAGCGGTTGGTCGAGAAATAATTAAATAATATTAAATACCTTGATCATCAGCTCTTCCAAACTTTGATAAACCAAGTAGACAACACAGAGAGTCAAACATGCCAATTAATTACAATGATGTTACAGCAAATAAAATAAATATAACTTCTTTTAATTTTGTTGATAATCTCCATAATGTGCAGGTTCCTACTAAAGTAGCAAAGCTCACAAATCAATCTGAAAGCATCCAAGAATATATCAAATAACATGAGCATGTAAGTTCATAAACTCATATGCTAGTTTACCAAATATCAAGTTTATCAAACAACACAAATATTCATTTCAAAATGATATCTATTTCATTTCAACACATTTCAATAATGGTCCTAAGTTGGCTTGTTCTTTCATAACAGACTGAAAATCGGTGGGTACTGTGTAGTCATCTATGTTGTTTGGCATGCGCTTCAGAGAACGTCGAACAACAGACCAATCAGGATTTTGAGTGTCTTTTAATAGAAAACTTAACCTGCTTCGGTTGCTAGAATTGCTGGCTCATCATACTCTCCATTATAATTTTTGAGCTTTTTCAAGTTCACCATCAACAAATGTGAATCGGTACAAATCTTACAACCATTTGTCTTATCCCCGATGTTTATCCAATCACAATAGAATACTACATGTTGAGAATCATAATAATCGACTTCTATGATATATTTAATGATACCATACCAAGTAGTGTCATCGTGTGTAGGATCTATATCTTTTGCACTTGCAACAAATATGGTGATTGCATCCATGCAAACACCGCTATCTTGGGTCAAAAGAGTGTCGTCGTAATGTTGAGGAGAGGATATATATCCATTCACTCTATACTTGAGATAGCTTTTGGCTTCCCACTTTGGACCACTAACATATTGCCACAACATTGTTTTCACGCATTTTTCTTCTAGTAGCTGTCAGGAACAAACAAATTTGCACGACTAACATAAAAGGAACAAAACCTACAATTTTCATATTGAAATAACTTACTTTTTTGTGCAACCAATCAATAAATTCAGTTTGTACAACTACTTCTGCCATTGTGGTAACTTTTCTTTTACCACGAGACACACCTTCTAAAGAGGAGCGATATGCACTACAAATTAGATATTATAATGTGAATACATTCGCTATTTTATGTCATCGGTATTTATCATAACATGGAGAAAATTCATACCTATAATATTCATCTCTCTTGGGAACATCGATTCTAAAAAGTATCCACCTTCGAATTTGAACACGTTGCATCCTTGTTAGCTTAATATATTTGCCTTCAATGATGGGGCGTTCATATATATCATCACCATCATCTAAAAAGGATGCTTGTGTAGAATTATGATTTCCATCATGTGGGTTTGACATACATTCCATTGCATATCTAACTGATTCTGAAACAAGACATGCTTCAGCGATTGATCCTTCTATATAGCTTTTATTACTAGGTATATTTTTGCATTCTTTCATAGCCCTACACACATGTACACATGCACATATATTTAGAAATTGTCATTTTGAAAAAATGTTTACAAACCTTGTAAAAATAATATCTCACCTTTCAAATGGATACATCCATATATAGTTTGTAGGTCCGCATAGCAAAGCTTGGTCAGCTAGATGCACCATAAGATAAACACTTATATCAAAGAAGTCTGTAGGAAAATAATGTGCTAGCGCACACAATGCCTCGGAAATCATATCTTTGGCGGCTTGAACATGTTCTCGAACTAAAATTTTCGAGCATATTATGTTAAGATACAAACTCACTTGTAAAATAGCTCGTCGTAAGTCACGAAGCTTTGGATATGCATGTTGAACCATTATAGGAAGCAAGTATTGCATAAAAATATGATACTCATGTGTTTTTTTATGTGCAAAGTAGGTGGTTGAATAGTAACAAGGCTACCAAATCTTGTCCCAAGACACGATGGAAGTTTGGCATCTTTTAGAACTTGACAACATTTCATTTTATGAATCTTGTCCCATGCAAACTTAGATGATTGATTTCCCTTGTCAAACATTAAGTTGATAAGATGCTCTGCAACATTCTTCTCCGTATCCATCACATCAATAGTATGACGCACTTTATGACTACTCCAATAAATTAAGTCATAGAAAATTGACTTCTTATACCAAGACAATTTTTCTATGTCACCATCTCCAACTGTAAAGAAACTTTTATCGGTAGCTTCATATATCGTTCGCTTCTTATTCTTTGGTAATTTTCTAGGAAAATATTTTATACAATTAAGCTTTTCCAAAAGGGATGGTCCACTTAACCTTGTTGGCGGTTCTTTATCTTCGGTATCCTTATACCATCCATGTTTTATTAATCTATATG
This sequence comes from Allium cepa, assembly GCA_030765085.1. Classification (NCBI taxonomy): domain Eukaryota; kingdom Viridiplantae; phylum Streptophyta; class Magnoliopsida; order Asparagales; family Amaryllidaceae; genus Allium; species Allium cepa. Next base: position 690,356,627 of record CM060937.1, on the reverse strand, counting down.
GATGGTCATCCTTCAAAAATCTTCTATACTTTGGATAAACAACCTTGTTACCAATGTACTCTGACTCGGTCTCCATAGCACAAACTGGACATGCTTTATAACCATGTGTCACGCAACCAGATAAATTTTCAAATGCTGGTAAGTCATGGATTCCCCATAATAGTATTGCCTTCATTGTAAACATTTCTCCCCTGTCCATGTCAAAAGAAGCCACTCCTTTCGTCCAAAGTTTCTTCAACTCATCAACAAGAGGTTCTAAGTATACATCAATGTCTTGACTTTGTGCTTTCGGTCCAGGAATTAATAAACTTAGCATTTGAAATTGTGATTTCATGCATAACGAAGGGGGTAGGTTATAAGGAACCATATATACGGGCCAACAACTGTAACTATTGGAGAGAACCCCATTCAGATTAAATCCATCACTAGCGATACCAAGCCATATATTACGTCCTTCATTTGCAAATTCTGGCCACTTACATTTGATTGATCTCCTTTCGGCCAAGTCAACGGGATGACGCATGATATTCCAAGAAGGATCGGCATGCTTATGCCACTGCATTTTACCAGCTATCCATGGTATAGTGTACAATCTAGTCAGCCTTGGAATTATAGGGAAATGTCATAGAACTTTCCTCGGTTGGGTTGTCATTTTTTTTATGCCTAACGCATTTGCCTTATCTTTAAATCTTGGTGTATGACAATGAGGACATTCTACTATGTTCTCTTTCCAAAATAACATGCAATTGTTTTCGCATGCATGAATGCTTTTTGCCTTCATTCCGAAATCTTTTAACGTTTTTTTCATGGTGGGATACTTGTCGGGTAATGTATTTTCTTTAAATAATTTCAATAATTCTGTCATGATATTTCCTGACCAATTAATTTTTTTTTCAAGTTCTGAAGCTCAACCATTACACCTAAAGTTGTAAGTCCATCTTCACAAGAAGGATATATTTTCTCATTTGTTTTGCTTCTGTATTCATGGTACATTTTATGAACATGTATCTCTTCAAAGTTCACTTCACCGCTAGCCTGTGGCATATCATGCACTCTAAATGCATCATTAATGAGATTTCCAAGAGTGCCCTCAATAGGCTCTTCTACTTGCATTTGGTCTTGAATAGGTAACTCTTCGGCGGAATCTAATGCATGAGTCATTTGTACTGTAGCATTGTTTCTCTCTCCATGAAAGAACCACACATTATATGTCGAAAGCATACCAAAAACTATCAAGTGTTTCTCAACTGTTTCTATTGATATATTTTTTGGAGTTTTTACACTTCTTATAGGGACACGCACATAACTGGATATCTTGTGGTGAGTGTTGCTTTATAAAATTGATGAAGTTCTGAACACCTTGCTTATATTCATCCTCATTTCTACGTGGATTTTTAATCCACCCTCTTGACGTTTGTTCTGTCATAACTAAAATAATATATAACATTACGTTAGTGCCATATAGATTTGCAAAGAAAAATAATATATGTTTTATGATATAATATTACGCTAGTGCTAAGCTTAGATTTTGTTGTGTTATGATATGTTAGTGTGACCAGATTGAGCATGATACATGAACAGAGCTATGTATATTTTATAATTTATGTTATTATTTTCTAATTGATTTTTGATCTTGAAATGAAAGTAAAAACAAAATTGGATGATCTATATTACTAATTACAGTAGTAAATTGATCATACTTAAAATAGATTTTGCTTTGACTTCATTTTTATGAGAATTGATAAGTGGTTTATTTGTTGTATTATAGTTTGATGGTTTAAGTTATGTTAATTAATAACATAAATAAACCATACTTACGATAAATACAAAACTTATTTCACTTAATATCAAAAATAGAGATCGTAAATTAATTATTGGCTGATTTACAAAAATATGAGAGTAGATTTGCCTCTAAATTGTTTTCTAATCTCTAGTTTTTAATCTCATTTTCATTCTAGTTTTAGCTTTGTTTTGTTTACAATTTGTAGCAAACAATCTTCTCTCAACTTTGGTCTAATTTGATTGAATAGAAAATTTTAAAATCTAAAAAATTCCCTACGGATCGACCCGTACTCACGACGTACTAAAATTGTATGTCGTGCACTTGGGTTAATTTAAATTTAACTTCGTTTAATGGTTTTCTAACTCGATAGAATTTCAACAAGTTTTTAGCGTCGTTGCTAGGGAATTGTCTTAGTTTTAATTTTCTAGTCTACTAATTATTTATTGTTTGATTTTGTGTGATTTTATCTTGTGTGTTTGTTATCATTTAAAGAAGAAGAAAAATTGTGTGTTTGTGTGAGTTTTTTGTGTTTATTTGTGTGTTTTTCTAACTCTATTTTCAATTGCATTTCATATTTTGAAAAAAAATTATATACAAATTTCAATCTAAAAAAACACTTATATTTCCATTTTCATTGTATTTTACAATTTCTTTTTACATCCTCATTTTCCTTTTTTACAATTTTTGCATTTACATTTGCAATGGCATTGTGAATATACATTCACTGTTCACTGTAACAATTTTCACATTTCACTATGTGTAACTCTCAACCATCATCAGCTGCCCACTTCACAAACCACATCCTTCTCTGCCCTTGCTACTTATACTCATTGCCACTCCACAGTGGCCACCATGAGACGCCACCACAACATCTTCACTCCAATAGAAACTTCTTTTCACAATAACAACTCCACTTCACCAATATCTCAACATTAACCTTCACTGCAGTCGACATCATACATCACATGAACTACATCACCTGAAACACATTTCAATCCCTTCCTCTGTTACAACGAGATACCGCCACTTTCTGTTCCAATACAACAAATTCAAATGCAACCATCAACTCCTCAAGCCAACCACAAACTCTCCCCAGTTCTTTTGTCCTATACAATCTTCATACATTTGCCATACAACTCTTCCCATTGACAAACTCCAACATTACTCCACCATCGACCATCAACTGACACAGAAACCACAATCACAGCAAACAACAGCCTTCAACTCATTACTTCAATTCATTCACCAACCGTGCATGCAACTTTTCACAATACAAAATTTTACAATACTAGCCTACAAATTTTCCTCTTTATCCCCTTCAACAGAGCTATGTATATTTTATAATTGTAGCCATATCTATTAAGAGTTTAATTATTTGCCATAGTCAACCCTCGGTATTTGTACATTCTAGAGATCAATATATAATATATCAACACACACTACTGTTAGAACTATAATCAAACAAGATCTAGCAATAGCAGCAACAAGAGACCACTTATTTTGTTCATAGTTATAACTTATCTATTACTTATTTTGTTCATAGTTAGTATATCCATAACTTATCTAACCATATTTTGTTCACAGTTATAACTCTAGAACCACTTATTGCACCTTAGGACCTGCCTTAACCGAAGCATTGTTCTCATCGAGAACAGCACTACACTCACGATTCTCAAATCCGCTTGTATTTTTTACTCTATATTTTTTTTCAACTCCTTCAGTAATTCACGTTTAGCAGCAAATAACTCCTTCACCATGCTATCTATATAATTAATATATTTTTGGGGATCTTCGTATGACATGTCTACCTTAACTTTTCTAGTTGAACCATGACTGATAGACTCGTCTACTGGCTGAGAATCTTCCCTAACAATGTTATCTGTTTTGTTTGTTTCTACTATACTAATATGAATCTCTTCCTTAGAATTTAGTATCCACGTCTTAACAAGAGGGCATTGAGATTTAAATGCCCGAAACAAATGCAGTTATTACATTTGGGAGGAGGATTTTCATATATGATTTCTTGAGAAAATATATCATCTTCTTCAGTCTCAGCTTCCGTAACATTTGCCCTCTATTCCCATATTTAAGTATTTAATTTCGTACCTATTTATCTTTAGTTTCATAAAAATGGTTTTGGTTTTGTAAATTTCTCACGTTGAGTCATTTTAACACTAAAGAGAAAATCGCTTCACAAACAACTGTAACTTCTTTGTTTAAGATAAAATGTCAAAGGAAATTCAACTAAACATTGAGTTATTTCAAAGAGAATTCAACCGTCGTTCATCATTTGGTTCAACGATATTCTAGCTTAAATTCTGTAGAAGATCTACACATCAGAATATCCAAATATTTCCATCCTAAGGGACCATGGGATCTCACTCATACGTTCATATATAATTATACAAAATGGAATGGATGATGATAAATAAGTAAATTAATTCAAGAGCATTCAAGTTTAAATCTTCAATTTCGTTTAGCCAGAACAATTTGCCATCGAACAAATATAAATCGAACAATCATAACTAAAAGAAAATACCTGATTCAAGGTTTGAAATCGAACAAGAGAGTAGCGAGAAGAAATGAGCTGCGAGGAGAACTGGACGCGAGAAGAACTGGAGAGTTGCGAGAAGAACTGGAGGATGCGCGAATGGGAAAGCGGTAGAAGATGGTGATAGAACGCGAGAACCCTAATTAAATTAAAAATTAGGCGGCCCATAGTGGAGATTGAAGGGAAAGCGTTAGAAAAACGCTGCATGTACAAGATTACAAAAGGAACCAATTTTTAGTGAGTTATTTACAAATTTACCAACTGTTCTAACAATTTTTTTGTGTTGTAAATTATAATTGGTGTGTTGGAAAGTCTATAAAAAACATTATTTATATTTCCTAACACTTTTTCAGGTATCCTAACACTTTTTTATTGTCACTAGGCTGTAACACTTATAAGTGTTAGAAATTAACAAATATAAAATGTTGCAAAATCCCTGTTTTGGTGTAGTGATATGTATTTTTAACTATTTTAAATTATTAAATAATATAATTTTTGAATAAAAATGGTTAGAAATAAAATATATATATTTATTAATGTAATTTATTGGATATGAATTTAGATAAGATTTTAAATAACAAAACTCAATATAAGAAAAGATGATAACTTATATTAGAAAGTAAATTAAATAATACTAAACTGTAAGTAATTGAAAACAAAACTTGAAATGATCAATTTTAAGTAAATAAAGAGTCGAATGAATGTTCATTTAAAAGTAAAAGCATAAATTTGTTTATATGAAATTCTATGTATTGAATGTGTTTATAATAAATAACTGGAATTGAATGAGTGTTGAATTATTTGGATAAAAATAAAATAATCGTTTGTAGCTAAAATTCGTTTGAAATTCTAATATTGGAATTCCTCGTAATTGAATTATCCATGGGTTTTGATTTATGAAGTTTAATCTTAGTATTTCGTGTAAGAACTTTTGTTGTTCTATATTTGAGCAAACCTTTTAATTTTTGAAATAGTTAAGATAAAGCTGAATTTAAATTATTTAATTAATTTTTAAATACTGAAAAGTTAATTTCATAAATTAAATAACTTATATTTCAAATATAATGATTTATTCGTCAATTTAATTGTTAAATTTAATATTGAAATTTTATAAATAAATGAATTTGAATTTAATATGAATGGAAATGATCTTAAAGATTGATTTAAATTTTATTTGAAAAAGAATGAAAATTTTTGACTTTTAAAATTGAAACTAAAGTGAATAAATTTATTTTGGAAAATAGGTTGTTTTAATTAACATGTAAAAGTAGTCTTTTGAACACTGTCTTGGATTTCGACAAAACCAGTTTCATCGAATCCATAGTAGTGAGTTATTATAGGATTTCAAATTTCGTAACGATCGGACTTATCATTTGGTCTTGTGAACTTAAAACGCATAGAAATTAATTTAAGGAATTTAATTAAAATAAATTGATTTGGAAATTCTATTTTCTGAATACGGTCGAATTAGGTCTCGAGCCTAGTTCCATTGCATTTGGAATGGGGGGTAAACATTAGGAACGTTAGGTGGCACGCTTCGTTTGAAGTTCGGAAATTTCACGGGTCAATTAGGTCGGAGCTTGTATAAGGCCATGTTCGTTAAGTCAAACCCAAGCCCATATTTCCTCAAGCCACCATTTCTATTCGATGGCTGAAAATCCTACCTCTTTCTTCCTTACTTTCTTCCAATCCATTCATCAAAATCAAATGCCGCCAAAAGGAAAAAGGAAGATCTCAACCTCCTCTATGAGATGTGCGGTTGGATCGAAGTGGTTCGCTTCAAAATTGCTAAAATAGAGACAAATAGGGCTGGCATATTTCCTCGTATTGCGTGTAGATGGCAGTGGCAGAGGCGACTCAGTCGCAAGCGATGGTGGAGCTAGGTGAGGCGGTTGCAGCGGTGGGGTCTGATGGGGTTACGAAGCTTCAAGGCGACGCGCGCGTTGTGAGATTTGATGCATGGATGGGTTTTCTTTGGATCGCTTGTTTATGCGATCAATGAGGAAGAGAGGGTTAGCGTTTTTTTAATTAAAATAATTACTTTGTTAATTATCAAATATTAATTAAAGCGTAACTTATTCATGCGAGGTCTGGTTTGAACGAAACAAGTTGCATTGGGTTCGTATCGACATCGTCTATGGCATAGAGCTGGTATTTGGCACTGAAAAATTTTCAATTCAAATAAAGATGAGTGTTTTTAAATGCTCACAAAGTACAAATTATTCTTATGATTGGCTAAATCGAAATCATGAAGTTATTTATATTAATTGATGGTTGTTTGGTAAATTAACTAATATTTAGAATCGACATATGGATTGAACCATTAGAAATTGAATTGACAATTAAATTGAAATTGAAATTCTAGTTAAATGCCCTTATTGATAACTAGTTAACTATTGTGATTTATCATAAACTGAATGGTTGAATTTGAATTGACTGACAGTTGTAACCGACATTTAAAATCTAGATTGATAAATTTGACATTAAAATTGATAGTGTAAATTGACATTTAAAATTTGATAGGAATTTGACTGTTAGATAGATAGTTGGAATTGATGGTAAATGTGACATATAAAGTGGATAGGAAAATTTTGACATTTTATACACTTATTAAATCGACATCAAAATTTGATATTTAAATCGATATTGGATTGCATATCACTTTTAGTTAAACACCCCGACGCTGATAATTGTTGATTGTTGTGAGATGCGGTTGAATTGGTTGATTTGGATGTTAAGTCATATTATGAGGGATGACATTGTTGATTTGTTGTATGTTGCTAATGGTTTTGATATTTCAGTGTTATCACGTTGTTATTACCACATTTGATAAGATTGACCATCTGACGTTTAAATTTGATATGGACGTTGAATATCCTATCTGATATGCGAATTTTGATGCACGGTTGACTGCTTTGGCAGAATTGTGATTTTTTGATTCTATCACCGTTCGACGAAAATTGATATTTATTTATTGAAATTTAAAAGGCTTTAAAATCTAGCCGTTAGAAATTTACATATTATAAAGAATTTAACTTTTTCAATCAAATTAAATTTAGTTTCTGAAATTCACTTGAATTTCATTTATAAAATTTAAATTCTAATTTTTTTATAATAATATATATTTTTCCTAAAAGAGCAATAAAACGGTTTGCATATGTTTCTATAACTTTAATAAATAAAAAGGAAATGTTATAAGAAGACTAATGTTAGGTATCCAACTATTAAATGATTTTGATAACATTGAATTGGAATATTTTCAAATCAAGCTTTGGAAATGTCAGAATTCAAATTTGTTAAAAGAAATTGTGTAAAGAATCCAATTTGAAATTTCGAAGTTAAAATTGCTATATGTTTTGAATTATGGAAATTGGATTGTTTTAAGGATTGGAATCTTAAATTTCAAACATTTAAGTTAAATTAATTTAAGTAATTTAAATCGTATATTGAGATTATGCTCGTATTTGTATAAAATGAAATGGTTTTGAAATGAGATTTGAATTGAAACTAGAGCCACTAAATTAAATTATTTGAATCGAAATTGAAATTGATTTAACTTGAAATCAAAATTGAATAAAAGTGAATTTGAAAGGAAATTAATTGAAACATTAGAAATCCGATTCATTTGTTAGAATTTGGATTTGAGTCCGAATTTGTTGGAAGTGGAAAGAAATAGTTCGTTTTGAAACTATATTTCTCTTGATTTTGATTTGACGTACATGAGGATTTTTAGTCCTGTTTTGAGTGTTTTATTTTTCATTACGCTCGGGTCAGACCGAGTTTTCAGTTATCGAAGATAGTTATTTTGGAGGAAGAAGACAAAAATTTGGTATATCATATCTACTACTATTTATCCCGCTACACTATTTCATTTTGTCTATAAAAAAATGTATAACTCTGATAGTATTGTATAACTCTGATTGATGTTGTAAAATTGAACTGAGTATATATTATTAAACAGCTTCATGATCTGTTTATGTAATTATTATATTTTGTCGTTCTGCTGCGAGATTCTGTTGTTATTTCTTCTTTTCTTTTTATTTCTTTAAATTATACACATTGATAATCTATCTTTTCAATGGTTTGGGTTGGATATGTGTGGTTTATTATCGACTTAAACTATTCAAAAAGGTGGGTCGTCAAAACCCAAATCTGGGTTGTGGGTCTTTTAACTTTTGAATTCCATTCATTATGCCCGAATCTGGGTTCCAAGGGAATTGATATTCATATTTCTATGAATTTCTGGTCTCTGATTAAACTTGAGATCTATTTTACTAATGCCCGAATTGGAGTCGCTGGGCTTCTGCTACAAACTTTCAGATAATGATTTTTGGACATTTATTAAATGATTATTATTGGTATTCTATTAGTTATTTTCAGAAGAGGAATTTCCAAAATTCTATAATTGAATCCGGAATTGGATTCCTGGTTGTCTATGATTATATTTTTAGTATTCTGTCAATATAGTTGAAGTTGAATTGCTGGATCTCTGTCGTCATTACCAAAGATGGGCTACAAGACATTTAATCATATCTAATTATGAAATTACTTCTCACTTAGTATTACATAATGATTTATTAACTTCCACTAATAATGTGGATAAAATACTATATATATTTCAAGTTAACTATAAAGAATATTGTTTACTTCATTTTGTTCAGGGAAATGAGATCAATATGGAAGATTGAATGAGCCAGCAAGTACAAAAACCATAATCCAAGTTATCAGAAAGCAGATTAGAAACAATATTGTAAGAAAGGACTATAGATCAAGTGATATTTACATAATTTACATAGTTGACAAAATTACTTACAAGTGTACAGTAGAAGTGTATCTTTAACAAATCCTGAATAGCTGTATTTAGATTTTCAGTAATTAAAGGACCAACAATATGCCGAATTGCTATACAAAGAATCTCTTTAAGCTTCTTTTCCTTTTTTCTTGTTTGGTCAACATCATCGATATAATCAATACGAGCCTATAAAGCGTGGTTGAAAGCTTTATCAGCACATTTAAAGTTTTATTATGTCTCTCAATATCAGCAACGTGCTTTTGAAGAAGATACTTTTCACGTTCAAGTCCTTGAATCTTAGCTGCGTATTTGTTGATGCATTGCGAATATCTCACCCGCTGCTGGTCATCAAAATATTTTATCATTTCGAATTTGACCTTCCTGCACCATTCTCCTGCTACCTTCTCATCTAAACCGGAAGGAGGATTGGTAATAAGAAATTTTTTAATTGCGAGAGATGAAGATCTTGTTGATTTTATGACAGATGAGGTAATTGGAGAAGTTGGTAAATCAATACTCGGAATGTTTTCCCCTATGATGAATTCTAATGATTTGCATTGAGCTTAACCGTTTTTAACTTAGTCTCGAAATCGCTTATCTGCTGGAAAATCTCAGACATCTTATGATCAAAATCAATCAAAGGATTTGATTTAATTTGACGCTTTAACATGGAAATTATTTCATCCTTATTCTTGATGTCCGCTTTAAGATTGGAAATTTGATCGTTGAGGTTTCTAACAATTGTCTTTTGAAGCAAATATCTCGTATGTCATTCCATTGCATCTACATTGCCTTGAAAACGAGTAGATAAAGGATCCTTAAGTGAATGTCTCCTTTCAATATCTATAATCAATCTATCTCTGATGCTAATAGACCGAGATAAGGAATCTGATGAGAGTAGCGCAATGGCTAACTGTGAGTCCTATATAAACAAGAAAATAAAGTCAGGGCTCAAATAGCCAATCACTTTTATTACAACAATAGAGATTGCAACTAAAGAAAAATAAAACAAAATGTATAGTTCCATTGTTTTAATAAAATACTTGTGTTATTACACTTAATGTTGAGAAATGGCATATTTGACTTTTTTATAGAATTAACTGAAAGGGTAACGATCGAATCGAAGGGGGCGTTAAATCCTTTCAGGGTAATTACTGAAGAGTTTATACTATAGTCTCATTCCTCGGTAGGAGGACTTCGGCGACTGCATATTAATTTGGTGTGGTATGTTCGAATTTCCTTGAGGAGCTTCTCTTTTTCTTCACCAAGAAAATCGAAGCGAAGGCACGGATGTTCTATATGAAGTCTTTGCAAGTCTCTAAGAAAGCAGTATCTAGCCAATTTTGAGGACTTCAAGAGAGAAGCCTTTCTAAATAATTTCTTCTTAATTTGACGTATTTTCTTAAATAATCTCTTAAAACAGGGTTGTCGAGATATGTTTATTCTATGATAACATAATAAGACACAACTAAGTACAAAAAGAAACTAATACAGGAATTTCTTATTACATAATCACAAATGTTCATCTGGTTTATACAAAATTGATTTTTTTTGAATAACTCAAAAATTAATTTACCCTTATAATATTTAAGTTTTTAAGGAGGCAACTCATGTGGAATTGATTTGACTCACGGTAAATTCCAGTAGGCCCCTGGATGTAGACCGGATCCAAATTCATCTAAATATCTCCTATGCAGACGTCTAAGTAGACCACCACTAAAATCACCCAAGTAAGAAAAATCTCTAATTAGATGTCTATAAAGGCTTTGTATAGGAAGTCTACTAGGATGTCACATTGTTTGACCAACATCCAAAATAGTGTAATTAATTCTCGGTTCTCTTCCAAAAGTTTATCATACCGAAGGCATGCCGTCTCTAGTCGAGGACAGCTTCTTGGTCTTTGAAAGACGCTAACACCGCGGCACTTTTATTAAGCTTATGATACTTGTCAAAGAGCGCATTATGTTCTTTTAATTTCTTATCTAATTCTCTATACAAGCTATTTATTTCTAGTTGTTTTCTTTTGAGCTTTGTTTTATAAAGTTGGATAGAGTTCCTCCTTGTCTAAAATAAAAAGATGTCAACTATTATTATCTTGGAAGTGAAAGCCATTTGGACAAGGAATCTCATACCTGAGAAACATGAACTGAAGTTCGAGGGACCTTCTTTTCTCCCATTGTTATAAAACATTAATGTTAGAAGCCTCTTCATGAAGGTCAGGAGCTCGAGAAGCTCAGGTTTGTTTGTTTCCCGATCACTAAGTGTAACGTCCCGCCTTTTCGCACACTTTAAATCGACACACGTGCCAATTCAAACCATACGGAAGGGCGGATTGTTATGGGGTAAATGAAAAAAACAAGGAAGAAATAAAATAAACAGAATCTCACAGCAGAAGGATAAAATATGATAATCAAATATACAGTTTATAAACCTGTTTACAAAACATTTGATTATATTATATAATACATATCAGAGTTACACATACCAAAAGTCGTGCAGCGGAATTAAATAGTATAGCGGAATATAATTAATAATAATAGTAGAAATCTTCGTCTTCGTCCTCCAGAGCTAAATTCTTCAAATCCTGAAACGCTCGGACTGACCCGAGCGAATTGAAAAGACAAAACACTCGAGTCAGAACTAAAAGATCTTATATAAGTTAAATTAACAGAAATAAATATGAGTGCAGTAACTCAAGAGATGCTCGGGATTTGCATCTCCTAAGGATCCGTTAACTATTTACTATGTAGTATTGTGCTATTATAATAGTGTCTAATTGTAAAATAAACTTACTTTTTAATAGCATTAAGGGGTTACCCATATAGCCCTTAACACAAATAATGCCAATAGTCTATACAGTACCGTAATACCTCCTGATCGGAAGGCTACCAGAGGATACTCCATAAGTACGACACAAATAGAAACTCTTACAAAGCGAGATAGGGTAGGTGACACGGCACAACTAGGCAATGCCAGGGTAGATATACCAATTACGCTTCCGGGTCGGTGGTAACGCATAGCGCGCAGCTACCGCCCACCTCGAGCCACACCCCCAAATAAAATCAAAAGTGGCCACCGAATCAATCCAAAGTCAAAGTATAATATCGAAGGGATGTGTCCAATCAAAGGTGCTACCTTATTAACCCGTCGATCGCTCCTGTTTTAGCCACCTTATGCCAACTCACGAGAATCGGGTCCATGTATTTACCTTAAAGGAAACGCCACCACCATCCTACTTCATTATGGAATCTCCACCACGTACACGGTTGTTAAAGTGTTTTTTGGGGTTGGCAGAGAGTATGACAACTTCCGATCCCGGTCTCTTCAACAACCAAACATTATTATAACACCGCGGTCTTTAAAATAGTTTATACTTTAAAACTAGAAAATAATTATCCATTTCAAAACCCATAAATATGATATCATTCCCATTTCGAAAACAACTCATTTCCATATTATTTTTATAAAACCCAAATCAATAATATCATTTTTATTTCAAATATATTTCTTTTTCCAAAATCATACTGCTTAAAATTTATAATATATGGAAACCAAACATTTGGATTATAACTTTCAATATAATACTTCGAAATCCATAGTTTTAAAACCATAACTTTCAAACTTAAATGGTTTGGATATTCAACAGTATATAAAATAAAACAGTTGAATTTAAAATTTATTTAAAAGTAAATAATTTCCACGCCTTCATAATTTTATTCACTTTAAATTCAGTCTAAACCCATAACTTTTAGATTCACTTTCAGTTTGAATAAAACACTTTGATTTTAATATTTTCAAACTTTGAGTATTAAATGAATTTCAAAACTGAGGTTGGGAATTTCAAATCAACAATTCATTTTTCTATTATTTAGTTTGAAAGGTTTACATGATAAATCCATAACCATTTAAAATAAACTAAATTTATTAACACTAAAATTTTTTCCTTCCATTTATTTATACTAGAATTATTCATTAAATCTAGTTATAAATATCATATCTTAAAATTTCCAATTTTAGTAAGTTAACATCACTTATGGAGTGAATTTTTAAATAAGCTCAATTCTAATTAAATTTCCAATTTATCTTTCAATCTTGATTGATTTGAATCGTTTAAAACTCTATATATATATATACACACACACACACACAAGATCTTAAACTTGTACTTACTCGTATAATATAAATTATCAAATGCCATTTTTCAACTTATTCATTTTTATTTAATAGATTTATGCATAGCTTAAATTCAACAATTTAACTATGTATGTATAAAATATTTTTATATCATATCCAAATTTAATATTTATTAAACCATGTCATATCCAAACTATAAAAATCATTTCAAAATAATTATATATATATACTGCGATGCCTGTATAAAATTTTCTATCCTATGGTCAAGTGATACGGATATTTATCATTTCAATCCGCAATTTAAAATAAAAATTTGCGGTTGTATATCATTTCAAGCCGCAATCCCGAATGAATGAAAATGCATAATAATTTGCAGTTTATACAATATAAAATATAGCATCCATTCATCCAAATATCAATAATCAACCATTTATTACAATCATCATCCAATTTAAACAAACATCAATATAGAGCATATGAAATATAATAGGTAAAATGACAGTTATTAACTAACAGTTTATATGCAACAATAAATTTATTTAACTGTTTAACTATCAGTTTATATGCAAAATAAATAAATTTTAACTGCCAATTTATATGCAATAATAAAATTAATTAACAGTTATATTAAATAAATACGATTTAACTAAGATGATGAATAAAATATGCAAAACAGTCGTAAATAAATTTCCATTCATATCTTAAATCAATTTAACAAACATAAGAAAACTTAGAAGTTGTGAGTGGGTTAAAACACACACCATTTGAATTTAAATTCAATTTAAACCCAAAATTTTGACTGTTTCAGAATTCGTCCAAACCTACGTCATCAAGTACGGAATTCCAATACGATCCTAACAAAAGAAACCTCGCGTAAAACGGATATCGTATGCACAAGTTATGACGATTAATGCGATTGAAAAAAAATAAAAAAAATACAAAAGAACACAAATCTCACCCAAATCACATGCCACGTCACCCGTTTCATGCGCCTTCTCCAGAATGAATGCCTATAGTAAACATGCATCTTCGTACGCACGAAAACAGAACAACACCCTACAGCACGTGCCGCTTCCTGCTTCGAGCATGCTGCCGATAGCTGCCGCCACCGCCTCACTCTTCCCCCATGGCCACTCGTCTCCAGCGACACAACCACGGCACAAAAAAACGCGTAGCCGCCACTTTAATTAAAACCCTAAACCAATTTTTGCCGCAAATCCAACCATCAAAACAACGAATAAATCATATATATGCGCTCCCCATCGTCCTCTCTTCAAAACCCAAAAACGATTTGATGATCCGACCAGTTTGATCGCGGCGATGATGAACAGCCGTGGATAAACCTTTAATTTCAGAGCAAACGATAGTTCGAATTGAAAAATGAATTGCACCAGCAGATTACGCATTTTGAGAGCTTCAACATATATTTTTTCTGAATTTTTCTGAGGACTTCGAATTCTTGACTTTGATTTTGGATTGTGATTGGATCTAGGGTTTGCATCATTGAAGAAGAAGAGGAGCTGATGAAATTTTACATGCAGATAAATGAGAATAGGCAGAGGCTAGGGTTTAGCATGGTATTTATAGGCAAAGTGAAATAAAATATATGGATCGGGTTGATAGATATACGTGCTACAGCAACGTAGCCCAAAAAGCCCGTTCTGACCCCGGAACGAAATTGGTTAAACCCGTGTATCAAAATAGGTGTTTTAAAATATTTTAAACGTAATGGAAAAGGTTTGAAGTCCAAATTCCATCGTATGAAGAAGTTATGCTAAAAACAATATTTTCAAATGTATTTCAATTGATTTCAATTGCATAAATTTCAAGGCGTTTCGAGTCCGTACGATCAAACGACAAGTCCGATCGCTACGAAACTCGAAATATTATTATAATTCACCGTTACGAATCCGATGAAACTAGTTTCGTCGAAATCGGAGTCCGTGACCAAAATGGCTATTTTTACCCTAATTATATAAATTAAAAATTCATTAATTAAATCACTTTTTCAATTTCACTTCCAAAATTTTCAAATCTTATCGGTTTTGATTTCTTAAACAATCTCAGTGATTTAAACCAATTTAGATGTCAATTAATTGTTGATTCAATCATAAATTTCAACGTAAATCCAAATTTCGTTATATTTATCAATTATAAATTAACTTTTCAATAATTCCATTAAATTCACAATTCATTCTTTTTATTCAATCCATTACAGTTAATGGATGAAAGTAACATTGGTTCAAAGTTATTACATAAATATTTTCCAATTTCAACTTAATTTTCAATTAACACAAAAATTTACATTTAATTTCAATTAATTGCAATAAATCCAAATTATCATATTTTAAATCCAAATAAATAAATAAAGCTTGATTCCCGTTTAAAAAAATTTAACTCATTTAATTGCAATTAACCTTTTTATCATAAATTAAATTCCGATATATTGATAAAGCTTATTTCCATTCTTTTTATTCACAAATCATCATATTATGAAGAACATTTACGTTATTCCCCATTTGTTACCTTAATTTATTTAACGTAACATTTAATTTATATCTATTGCAATGATTTCCAATTTATTTGAATGAACTAAGTATATAACTCATAATTATTGCAATTCATTATCTTATATTGATTTTATACAATTACCATTAACTTTACATTCAATTACTATTCAATGTATATTTATTCATTAATCAATTCGATATTTACGTTTGTTTCCTTCTATTTGATTTATAACCTAGTATACATTTACATAAATTCCATTTCATTCCATTTATTAATGGGTATCGCGTTGAAATTTAATTTATTAGCTAATATCAACACTATTACCATTAATTACAATTGGATTACCAATTTTATTCACTACCCTAATTAAATAACATATATTAATTCAATACTTACATTTGTTCTCTTATATGCAATCCTTAGCATAGTATAACAAGTTACATGACTTCAATTTATTCGTCATTTTGTTTCAACTGTAAATACTTAGCGTTAAATTTCCATTATTGTAAACCTTTATATTTTCATTTAAATTAAAATTTTAAATCAATTTAATCAACCATTTCAACATGCAACTTATATTAACTGCTTACAAATATAAATGGAATTATCATTTATTCCAATATTTTTTTAATTTACATTAATATATTAGTTAATTCCCTTTAAATGAAATTTGTACCCAGGTATAATACTTACCCCATTTCACTCATTGAAATTTATTCAAATTGCTAGTAAATAGGTTTTAAGTCACCATTTATATAATTAAATTTAGCGTTCATTTCAATATTTGTTTATAAAGTTTTTATTTCTACTAAATTGAATTACAAAACTCATTAATTCAACCAAATTAAATCCAAGAAATTTACGGGTCGTTACACTAAGATCGAGGTTGATCTTTTCTGAAGCCTTGGGAATATCATCACCATGCTTTTCATGATCATCGGCATGACCACCTCGTTGCCACCTGAACCTTGACCTATATCTTCGTTACATCATTATTATCGTCATTATTGTCGCCTTCTTCTGTGGCGACTTGATCATCATAACCTTTTTCATCGGAATCAGAGTTTCCTTCTATAGAAGGGACTTCAAATGATAAGATTTTGGAAGCATCAATCTTTTCTCTCTCAGGGACTTCGACTCCCTGCTCCATTTCTTTGACCTTATCCATGAATCTTTTAACTAGAGCAGGATTTGAGTGAAGGGAAGCTCAAGTCTGGGAACTTTTCAGTGTTGTCGGTGTAGGAAAGCATAAGAGCATCCTTATCGGAATTCACAATGATGTCATTGAGGGAAGTACTCAAAAATTGTGACACCCTTTGTTTAGCTTCGGAAATAATATTAATAGCCATGTCAACGAATTTTTCATCTTTCCCAACTTCTTCTTTTGAAGAGGATTGTTTAGCCACCATATAAGCCTTCTCGTCTCATACTCTTTCAAAACCATTTTTAAAAACAAATTTTCACCAGATAAGACTTGTTTTGCTTTCCTCTCCTCAGAGATAATAGATTCAGCTTGAGGAAGAGAAGCCAATAATCTTTCATGTTCGTTCACAACATTATTTTTGTCAGGGGAAAGGGAGGTAATATGGCTGTTCAAGGCTGACATTTCCTCTTGTAGCCTAGATCTCTTAGTAGAAGATTTCAAAGCGTTGTATCGAAGAAAGAACCATTTTTTATAAAATTGAAAGGAAAAGTATGACATGGGTCAACATTTAGTGAGAAGTGATAATAAGAAAGTTAAAAAATATGAAATGTACCAGAAGTTGTTGCTCAATTAAAGATCAATAATGACCTATCAGGTCAGGAACATAAAGTGGATGAATGGAAGTAAAGGACGAAGAATTCATAATAGATTGTACCATTTTCTCAAAATCACTGGAAGGTGATGGTGATGTGGGTCTAAAAGGAGTTGAAGTTCCCAAATCACTTTGCATATGCTCGATGACAATAGGAGAATCGAAAACGACAATACGAGACATGAGATCGTCCTTTGAGGGGGTTGCTTTGGATTGATCAATACGAGCTTTAAGAATAGGACTCTTTAAATTTTTACCCACGTCGACAGTTTCACCCTCTTTTGGAGATGGAGAAGACTAGACATCAACAAACTTGGCTTTCTTAAGGGATGTGACCGCTGCAGCCATCCCACCCAATTTTCTTTTGGCGATCATCTTTGACGTAGAGATGGCCTAGGTCGGAGGTGATACACTAGACGAATTTGAGAGAATTGAATCACCTGCGATCAATTCGGCCTGAGAAGAAGTTGCTAAAAATTAAAAAAGTAAAAGCTAGTAAATTAATCTAAGAAGTAACATAGCAATAAACTGCAAGTACTACGCTCAAGCTTACTAGGATGATCCGGGCAGGTTGGAGACATAGGAGAGAAATTTTTAGGACCACCCAGAAACAAGAAACGTTTGCTTCTAGAAGTGTATTAGACAAGAGGAGGCTCTCCAAGAACTCGCTGACCAGTAGAGAGAAGAGAATGTTTTTGAAGATTGGAAGCGTAAGTAGTGTAAGTTTATTTCCAATGCTACTTGAAGCAGCGGTCAATAGCTTTATGACTCTTTTGTCCTCGTTATTGAGTTCTTTAGGAGCATGACCTAATTAGAAAATGCTCATCGGCAAAAAAATTAATTGGATAAAGAGAAAAAAATTATGACCAACCTACGGGAAGAAGAGAAGACTCGCTAATGTTTGGAAAACATTGAACGAAAAAGAACTGTGTCTCCCAGTCTCTAATTTTATTTACCTCCACCTCCCCTTCAAAAATTAGTTTTTTAGGGGGATTAGCTTTGAAAATATAGTTATTCAGATTGCTGAGTTTGACCAGGTGGACTAAATAATTGAGAACTTCAGTGTTTAGTAAAGGAATGCCCGATTCTAGAGCCATAAGTTCCAAAGGGATAAGATATGTGTAGATTTAAGGACATAATTGGATAGGTGCAATGCAAAGATGATGAACGAACTTAAACAAGAAGTCTAGGAAAGAAATAAGCCACCACGCCAAATGTGAATGGAAGTATAAGTGAAGTATTCTTTGGGAGGATTTTGAATAATATCGTTGTCGCTAAGGGAATGGTTTTATTCCAGTAATTCCAAAGTCATTCAATGGCATCGACTTCATCCTGAGAAGATATTAGAGAATGTTCGGAGAGAGCTTCAACCTTCTTTGGTGAAGATTCTACCTCTGGAGCTATGTCTTTTTCAGGTTTCTTGGAGATCTTATTCACATTCATTATTTTTTCAGGTGAAATCATTTCAGTAAAAGTTATAATTGTTTCATTATTAACACCTTTCAAAGATGTTGAAAATCTATTGTAATAATTCAAATATCAACCAAAATATATAATTTCATATCTTTGAAAGAATGTTAAAGTCAATTTGGATCATGAAATTCATTAAGCTTCCAATGATGTCGAAGGGGTAGATGGAATGGAAACACCTACAAACACCTTTCGACAATATCGAAATCCCAGGGAAAGTTTTACTATTAAAAGGAATAGCTAACCCTACATTACTAGTTTGAATATATATACACGTTAACAACATTTCACAAGCAAGACAAATAAACCTTTCGAAAATGTTGGAACCCATGAATTTTGTTTTACTCAAAGAATATGAATGTTGCCGAGACACTATATTCCCATTAAGTTGAAAGACTTGGATTGAAGTGATTTTAATACAAATGGAAAGGCTTTGGAAGTTTTGATAATGTTTATAAAAATGATAATTTTACTCTTGTTAACTACAAGTGGTTTCGAGTAAGTCGAAGGGAGGTACCGTTTAGAAAACATACAGAGAACTAAACTTGTTCCAACAAGGGAGGTTCGATTATGTCGGAAGGCTAGATTCGGTTTTCAACTTAAATGAAATATATCATTCTCAACCCAGTTTATGATGAGAATTGTAAATTTCCAACTTTCAATACCTTCTAGAGTAAATTAAAGCTGAGCATGAATCCACTGATAAGTTAAATCCACTTTTATATTCATTGGGTTTTGAATCCTTTAAAATAAAAATTGGGCTTTTGAAAGTATATATTATGTGATCATTTAATGAAACACATTAAGACGACTTCCTCAAAACGTGTCAGAATACGATGAAACATATTTTTGCTTTCGAAGAAGTCCATCTCACGTTGGCCACATCAACCCCTTCGAATGGGTCAACTAATAGATAGATATTAGACATCCTTTCGACCCTTTTGAAATAGGTTGAAGAAGCAACGCAGAAGTACCCGAAAGGGTTTAAAAGTCAAATACAATATTGAGTTGTGATTCATACGACTATCTTCTCTGTGAAGTAACAAGAAAAAATTTCTTTCCCTAATTTAGTTTTAATCTAATACTTCAAGAGGTCAACGATTAAATTGAATCGAGCATGTATTTACACTCGACAACAATGAAAACCCCAAATTCAAGTTTAAAAAACGAGTTAGAGTCAAATGCAAAAGAACTCGAGCTTGGATTTGTACGAAATAATGGAAAATAACCCCAAATCCGATGAATTTCAAGTACAAATTGACGTAGTAAATTAAACAGAATAAGTATAAAAATAAACTTAAGGATAATTTCATACGAGCAAGGAGCTTGGATCATATTCAAAAAGTTAAAACAGTATGCAAATTTTCAAACTCAACGAATTTAAAAATCATAATTGAGCGTGGTGAATCAGTTCAAAAAATAAGATAATGAGGACTTACCTTGAATTCGAGCTTCTGTATACCCGAAAATAGGAATTTATAAAGAAATGGAAATTTTTGATTTTTACTATGAGCTTTTAAACATAGGTAAACAAAAAAGAGAAGAAGAAAGCGTATTTATAAAAGTAGCAGATGTAGGGAAAGCCATTTGATCAAATTTAAAGGAACGACCAGGATCTACTCGGGAATGTCAAAAGGCAGAAAAATTTATGGGTTTCGAAATGGTTGACATGGGAAGTCAAGAGCATCCCTTCACGGGGGGAGGGGGTGGCGGCAAGTATTACCATCCGTATTCACTTCAGCCTTGTCGAAACAAGAAAGAATATAAAAGAAGGATTTACAAAGAGAGATAGCAAGACCTTTCGATGGAGTCGAAGGAATGCATCTGCAAAAGTTGAATGAGGTCGAAAGGTTACAAAAGCACCCTTCGCTTCCATTGTTCCCATTTGAAACAGTAGCTTCCACATGCATAATGACGTTTCGAATGAGTTAAGGAATACCTTTGGAAGGCAACATATTAGAAGCCATCACATGAGCGTTAAACCTTTCGAAACACAAAGTTTTGCCTTCATTCACATCACACAGGAAAACATTTAGGCAAAGTTACCCCTTCAAAAGCAAAATTAGCCTTTCAAACCGGTCGAGAGCATTCACCGTTATGAAATAAAGCTCATTTAAGTTCGATAGAACATTCATATATACTAGAAAATAAAGGTTCTGCATCAGTCAACGTGTATGCCTTCGAAAGCTACCTTCCGCGCTTAAACTTTATGCTATGTTCCGACTCGATTAAAGACAAAGATACACATATCGATAGAGTCAAAAGTTCACATCTTTCTTACTAGCAACAGCATAACAACACAAAGTGGAGAGCACACCTACCCCTTTCGATGAAGTCTAAAGCAATCAAGTTCTGTTTTAAAACAAAGAAGAAGGGCGCCCAAACTTTAGTGGCGGCGAAAGGTCTTCAAGATATTCCTTTCGACTACGAATGATTTGGAAGGGTTCAACCAGCGCCTATAAAAAAGACCATAGGGGTCTAGTTTTTTGGAGGATCCAATTTGATTCATTTCATTCTTGTATTTTCTTGAATTTGTAAACCCTAATTCTCAAATCGAATTGGGGATTTGAATACTTTATATTACTTAAGCTACTAACAATAAAAGAAAAATATAATCAAAGCAAGTATATAACATTTTGGATGTGTTAGCTATTTTAATGTTTCTATGAGATTCTACCTATAATCTGCTTATGCTAAATTAAAAGGTTGCCTTCCAAGGAAGTTGAAACCTTTTAGCTAAACAAATCTCTTAAATCCTTAGGTCCTAACCTCGAGTCATCAAAAGGCTTTTCTCTCGAAGAAGTTGGAACCTTTTAATTCAACTCATATTCTTACATCATTAGGACCAATCCTCGAGTCACCTCTACCACTTCAAAAGAAGGTTTCGAAAGGATGCTAAACCAACTTAACCAGTTTGAAAGGAATTATAAAAAAGGGAAACATGTGTCTCGACGGTGTTGAAAGGTTATATAAGAATGAGTTTCAACTGCCACAACTAATTCGAAAGGTGAACTTAAGAGAATCGAAAGATTTTAGCTATCCCTATCTATTCGGAATGTGGTTTCGAAGGGGACACCCACACTCTAAACTCTACTTTGGAGTGTTGACAAGTTTTCTCATAAACAAGCTTATATATTATTTGACGGCTCACTACCATCCTCACTCCTTGTAAACCTTATGTCTCTCATTTGATACAAAACTTCTTATGTTGAATGTGTTATTTCTATATGGCTGAATGTGTTATCTCTATATGGATGTATATAAATTATAACATTAATACATATACATTTTTATCACTGGAAGCTATACAATAAAAATTACTATTTACCAACCAAAAAAGATTAATAATGGATGAATCCAATAATCAAGGATAGAGAAACTCAAAATCATTAAACACAAGCCAAGGATGATAAGTGGTCCTTTTTAAATGAAATTTCATATCTTTCGCTTAGCATTTGATGATAAGTCCACATCTCAATATCCGCGAACCGTGCAATATTGTTAATCATTCGCCACTACACTTATTGCTTACCAATTATACAAAAGTACAATAAATAAATAAATAAATAACCTATGCGTTTGCAGCGGGAGAAGGACAATGAGCATGAATCATTTCTTTAGAACCAAATCCAACTCCTCTAGTCCATACTTTAAGAGGCTGATCAAGAAACACAGTAAAGTTTAGAAAATTATATGCAAAAATGAACACCACCAGCTAGAAATATTTCAATTTTGATACATATAAAATGAACAACAATCAACTGTACCTGATTCAACACATAGTAAACATTGAAGCGACCATAATAGTTTTTAGCAAAGACCTATCATAAGGTTGTCAATGAATATCTTAAAAATCCAAGATCTGTTCGCATCCGTATTCAAAAAGCGAATAAATATCTGATATCCTAAAAAAGGATTCGGATTTAGATACGAAGACATCCACATCCGAAAATTATCCTTCCGATTTTGTCAAAATTAT
This sequence comes from Allium cepa, assembly GCA_030765085.1. Taxonomy (NCBI): domain Eukaryota; kingdom Viridiplantae; phylum Streptophyta; class Magnoliopsida; order Asparagales; family Amaryllidaceae; genus Allium; species Allium cepa. The sequence goes on along the minus strand of CM060937.1, from coordinate 690,333,611 downwards.
AATTTAATTATTTGTTTTATTAAGTTGATATTTTATATTATATGCAATTAATGCTTATTAACTGTTCAAAACTATTCATTATCATCATTTTATTTTATTTTAAACAGTTTTATAATCAATAGAATTCAAAAATTATGCTGAACTAAGGGCCCGTTTGGTTTCATTTTGTATTTTGAGTTTTGTGTTTTCAACTTGTATTAAGAATACCAAGAAATAAGAGAAGAAGATTTACAATTTTTAGTCATTGCGACGATTAACGAACAATGAAGGAGTTGGATTGTTCTTCGTGCTTTTGTTATCTCATGAAATATGAAAAACAAAATAAATTTATTTTCTATTTTACATATTAATTTCATTTCTCAAAATTATTTGTTTTTCAACAATACATATGACGGATGGACTTTGGCATAAACAAAAACGCAAAACTAAAAACGATAAGCCGAAGGAGGCCTAAAATTTTCTATTTACATTTCTTGATTTATGGGTCGTTAGCGGATATGATAATTATCCAATATTTGTTTGTATCTGCAGATGCGGACATCCGAAAATGATTTCGGATAGAACGCGAATATGACACTATCCGCATCTGAAAGTATTCTTTAACAGGCCTAACCATCCAACTCTTCTAAAATAAAAAAACAAAATGACGCTAGGGTTAAATAATATTAATTTATGTCACGAAGCATAGAAAAATATCAATTAATTAAATATCATAGCAAAATTAAACTCTGTGTAATGTACGATGTTTTTGGGAATCGATTGAGTTGATATTTGTAGTTGAGTCATGGGCCCTACTAATCTACCACAGTCTTCCTCCCTTTCATGGCAACTTGTTTCAATTTTTTAAGATGGCTGCAAGTAATAATTATCAAAATTCTAAACGTAGACCGGAGATACAACATCTTCCAACAAATCATAACTTGTGTGTAAAAAAACAAGCAAAAACTATTCAACGTAAGTAAAACACTCTAGAAAACATTGTATAACATTTGTATATAAAGATATAGTGTTAATATTCTTTTTATTTATATATACGCATTTAAAAATACAAGTTAACCGATAGTAATAGTTACCATTACGGTATGAGTGATGCAACTAGCGAACCCTATATTTTAATACCAATTATACCATAGTGAAAAAGAATTAGATTTTATTTTTTAAATTTTTTTGTACTTTTTCCTCTTTTACTTTTCCGCCTTACAAAATACGTTCTACTTTTCAATTCACATAAAAATGTTATATGTAAAATATTAACATAGGTATGTTGGAAAATTTCAATATGTGAGCCACATATGTAAAATAAATGTGTCATGCTATTTTGGTGCAAAGCCTAATTAAAGTGATAAATTATGAATTAAAGTTAAAAGGCTTACAAGTATAATTGTCATGGTAATAATGTATAGATACTGGGGCAATTCTATTTTGTTGAAGGACCAAATTGAATGCCAACGTTATAAATAAGGGGTTATGGTCCCTAAATTACATAAGCTTCAATTATTCTCCTAATCTCTTTCATGAAGAAAAATTCAGATCTAGGGTTTATGTCAATTTGGATGATCGATCCAACTCTTATATTTTAGATCTATCTCTTTCTTTTAATCAGTTTATAAAAGCAGCAACTATGAATTCAGATCTAATATAAGGTCTAGGGCTTGTGTCAATATGGAAAACCAAACCACATTTACTTTTTCAACAGCAACTATGAATTCTGGTATGGCTTCCGCAAACCGGTTTACTTTTTTCTGTTTCTTTTCAATTAAATCAATATGGATCACCTAATTAGATCTAGGATTTTATGACTAATCAGCCCTAAAGTATATTGAAATCCTAACAAGTGGTATCAGAGCCACCCATTATTGATTTCATTGGGAATTTTGTTTAATTATGAGTAAGTTTTGAATTGAACTTTTTTTTAGAAGTCGTGTAATAATCTTACTTAAGTTTCAGATCTGCTTGATCTATGCATCATGAACTTTTTGATGATGACTTTGGATTTGGTTTAGTATCAATTTTTTGTTGTTAATTGAACTAATTTATGAAATTGTTTTGGTGTAGAAAGATAGATAAATCTAAATGATCTATATTTTATTATGAAATGATTAGAATTTTGAAATCACTAAATTATGAGAAATAATCTAACTTCTTCTAAATTTCGAAAACAACTTATATTGGTTAAAGCATTCACATGTTTATTATTGTATGTTTTATAAATAAGTTGTGAATTTTTATGGTGAGAAATTCTTTGGACCTGATATATACAGTCATTTTTTTTAATGTTTATAAATGGTATAAACAGATATATATATATATATATATATATATATATATATATATAATTTAGAACCATTTATGCAAGAAATATAAATATGGTTCTATTTTTATTTTACCTTACTTAACTTTTGATTAAGTAATTTGGATATTCATATAAGGTATTTGAGTTATTTTAGAAATTTTGGTTAATTGAAAATAAAGCATGCTTCTTCAATGTGTTTATGTTTATTTATTTTTTATTGAAATAAATTTTAACATGACACTAGTTTAAATTTTGGACCACATAATGATCAAATGCATTTATTTTATCAAGTTGCATTAAATATGGTTGTTATATTAATAAATTAATTTATTATCATAAAAGCAGTAAATGCGTCAGTTACAAGAAACTTAACGATGCAGCATGTTTATATATGGAATAAGAAAAGACATATTGTTTATTATTTGATGCATTTACAATAGATAAATATAGATATTTTATACGTATGGCCCGTTTATTAAAAATAAGTTTCACTTTCATGCTTTGCTTATGATGAAATAAAAGGAGTGGCGGTTTTCATATTTTTCCAAAATTTATGTATACGTATAATAAACTAAAGATAAAGTGGTGCAGTAGCATTCTGTATAACTATATTATGGTTCAGATATACAATATGGCTACTGCTTTCATTCATGTTATTTAGTATGACATTTACTATGTCATTTATGCATAATTTTGTGTGCCATTTAATTCTGACATTCATTTACGACATTTATTATGTTATTTATTTATGATGCCTTATATCATATTTATTTAGGAAATGTCATGAATGTAACTACATACTTAAAGTAAAAGACTATAACAACTATGATTAAAACATGATGTACCATAGTTATAATTTTAAGATTTTAGTGTCATATAGAATTAAAGTGCTTTTCGAAGTATTTTATAGCACTTGAAATATCGTACATACACTACGAAATAAATTCAAATATATTTTTGGTGTCTCTATGCAAACTAATTATAAATATCCTACATTCCAAGGGAGCTAATTGAAATAACATATCACCAAAGCGACATCTCATATTTTAATTGTTCATGAAAATGTTTGATATTTATGTGTATTTATTCATGGGGATGTCAGCCAGCCTAAAGAAAAACTAATATTCGGCTGAATAACTTACACATGTGTGATGATAAATATGTGGCAATTATAAGATTTTACAAGTGAATAGATAATCGGTCCAAAGGAAAATTGTTATTTAACTTGAATTTATTGTCAGTGTTTGATCATTACAACAAGAGTACCACTTGTAATTAATATTACTGTCCAAAGACTTGATATTAATGTTATACTAGGTATCTTGAGAAAAGATTTACCAATTATTTGAGTTTAGTATGGTTGATATTGAGTATGAGCATATACGATCAATCCTTAATTTTTTTTTAATTTTTAACTAACTTGACTAAAGTGTCTGCCAATTTTAATTTTCTCACCTAGTTGGGCTAACTCTAAGGATTATTAAAAGAACATGTAGTTTATTCTTGACTTCATAGATCTAGCTCTTGCAATTATGAGGGTTATACACTCCTATATTATGGTTGAGTGCTCCTATAATGTTATGAAGAACATTCAAAGGTGGGATAATTCAAAAAAGCAAGAGTCAAAAGATCATAAACTAAAATATTTTAGAAGCTTTCAAGGATGTGGTATTCATGGGAATAACTAACTTTTAGAAGTTCTTTACTGAAATTTAAAAATATTTTGTGAAACTAGTTAGGAGAAACAAGCACGCTTTATATTGCTTGATTCTATAAAGTCAAACTAAAGGAAATATTAACGAGTACAATATGTAAAAATTGCCTCAAAAGTTAAAAGGCACTTAAGTTATTGTTGTTACTTTTAGTACTCTATTTATTCACAGTATAACCATTTTAATATTATTATTAATTATTACTTATTAAGAATAAAATGACCTCTTATTGAGCTCATAGTATTGCGCTAAGAAGAAGAGAGGTTGAAGCAAATTAGATTGAAAGTACTCATTTAACATATATTGTAAATACATGTATAAATAAGGATAAAGAAGTCGCTAAGAACCTAAACAAAAGAAATAACATAAGGATATATTTATACTTGTTTCTTCTATGAAATCTATGGACATATAAAGTTAAGTATAATAGATATTTTTAAGTTATTATTGATATTTTAGTTATATTGTTTGGATTTATTTGATATTTTTGTTATGATGTCACTTAGACAAATTTCATATTTTAATTTTGATATGAACAAATTTGGTTATTATTGTTCCTTTAGAAATAATAAGATTAATTTTGAATAAAGTTAAACATTTTTGGAATTAAAGCTCTTTATGTTTAAAATATAGCTTATATATATACACACACTTATGCTAAATACCTTTTATAATGAAGTCTCAAATTTTGGTTCTGTGATTAATATGATTATTTGTTTCAACTTACTAAATAATTGTAGATTGATGCACTAAAATTACTAAATACTTTGTTAGCATTCTAAGGACTTAAAAGCTACAAGTTTTATAAAACCACGCTAATAAAAAAATTATAAGATGGGAAATGTTACAATTTTTGAGGATGTTGAGTTTGGGGAAGAAATAAAGTGCGGATCATTATCTTTAACGAGAATCATTATCTTCAATTCAACGATAGTTACTTCTTTGAATAATATATAGGATCTGTTTTCTTTCATTAACATGTAGTAGATTAAGAACCATAATAAGACAATATCAAATTAAATTTTCTTCAAATTAAGGTTATTGTTTCAAGAAAACAAACTCAACAACCTAAAGTGCAAGGTCACTAAGGAAATCCACTTGAAAAGAAGAAATACTATTTGTAACGTTTGCGGATTTTCGTTGCCGAAAAACCGAAATGTTATGGGTTTTAAAAAGAATTTAAGAAAAAGAAAAAGAAAGAGGAAGGGACAGAAGAAATAAGAAGGTAGAAAATGGAGAGAGAGAAAAGAAAACAGAAGATAGAAAATTTTAAAATAGAAAGAAAAAGAGAATAGAGAACATAGAACAGAACAGGAAACAACAGAACAACAACAGAATCTCACAATCGCAGCGGAACAACATATAATAATAAATGAATAATCTTTAAACAAAGAACTATATCAGTTATTACATTTTATACATTTCATTTCATTACATCATATCATCAGAGTGTACAACAACAAACAGTGCAGCGGAAAAAGAAATACTATATAATTAGTAATACGCCATGCCATCCATCTTGCCTCCAGCAGAATATCTTGATAAACCTAACTCTTAACTGCCCGTGTGGAAATTGGTGGGCACCCAGAGTTTAGGAAGGAAAACAATAAACTCCAAGTCAGTCATGTGACTGGTGTGAGAACTCAAAACAATTTATTTATCTTTAAAATCAAAATAGAGGAATATTTTTAAAATCAATTCGCAATGTTTTTAAAAATGAGACTACCATAAGGCCTCCCGCGCACACACATGCAAACGCAGAATCGGAGGAGATTTCTCCTTATGATAGCCAAAGATGCTTGATACGCATTTAAAATAACATTTGATATTATTACTAGTGCGTAGTGTAGAGAAAAATTCATTTCGAAAGTAGAATATAAATCTTAGCCAACATAGACATTTCGAACTATGCCTACTATAGCTACCATCCAAACAGTGGTGACCACCATAAGTGAATGGCAGGTCCTACAACTAATACCGTACAAGTTTCGTATTGGGAATTGGATTTCCAACGAATGATCAGGCCAAGGAACTTCCCATTTCCACATGAGAATGCCTCTGGATGGACATCCCCGAGAACCAAACCGGATCTCTACCAACACAAGGCCGGGTTACCCCTAACTGAGTAACAACTGACCGAATATGTCATCCCCCGGTCCTTTGGGACCTTTCACCGAGCGCTCGTAATCAATTCACACAATCATAACAAAGTGTTTTCAACATGAGTAAGTATCTGGGCTCCATACCATGATACCACCCTTTTCCAGAAGGAAATGCACACATCCTAAAGGGCGCTACCCCTCATAACCTTGCCGCATCTTTCCTGTTTTGACCATTCACGGGGTGTGAGGCTCGACGAAGTCACGTCCACAAAAACATACTTTATACAAAAGCCATGCTTTGGGTCAACAAATGATCAACACAATGATCACAAGGATAGACGATCAAATAAACGATCCTATCACAAATAATCAACACAATGATCATTTCAGCATCACTCAGCATATCACATTACCAAATTGGGAATATATCGCTGATAACATTCAACTATATAACCTCTGAACACGTACGTCTCAGAGAAGGGTGTTAAGCTAAAAGAATAAATTCTCCGCCACCAACAGAAATATATTTGAAAGAAATCGGCTTTATATCTCAACTTGTAATGTCAGACATACAATCCATACAAGTCTGTTCCGGGCTCGAACAAAACCGAAGCACTTCTTACGAAGCCCTTGCAATCCGGGTATTCACAATCCCGATCGAATTTCCCATCACTTAAGGAATCTCTATACCAGGAGCTACCCAGTGCAGAGACAATCGATAGGTCATCCTATCGCTTTCACAAATACTCGGTCTTCAACACCGATCTTCAAATGCAATTCACAACGACGTATCACATATTCGGAATGGGTTATACGACCCCATGGTCCTTTCCCGGTTAACCCGAATAGTGAGCGCTTATTCAAAAATAGGTGTGACATTCAAATTCAATCAAATCACATCAATTACTCATTCAAAGGGAAATATTGATAGTCGGCTATTGAACTATCAATGAATATGCACATATCACCAGATTCCAAATAATTTTCCAAATTATTTATTTTCCAAAATATCTTGACAAGATATATTATTTCCAATCTTCAAAAATAAATCAATATTTATTTTTAAACAAATTCTTCTTTTCATTTATAAATTCCATAATGAATTTATATTTCAAAATATTCATGCATATACGATTTCAATTATCCATTTTCAATTTATCTTCAAAAAGATAAATTCTAATTATTCACTTCATATTGGAAAACAATTCCATACTTATTAAAAATATGTAATTCACAAATCTTTTTATTTTCAACACTTAGAAAATATTCAATATACTTAAATCGAGATTAAGTATATATTCCATTCTATTAAGGAAATCATTCACTTAAACATATTTATTTGGGCCAAAACGAATGTTGCGTAAAACATCGTTACAACAACCCAAAATCACTAGTATAGGGATTCGAAATTAAAATAGATATATAAATCCCAATACTATTCAAACCATTTCCTTTCGGAAATCATTTACTATAACAACAGTGTTATAGTCCACCATTTCCTTTTATTTCTCGAAAACGTCTATTTCAACAATAAATGTTGAAATCTATGGTTTCGAATCTCAACATATTTTAAAACATCGTTAGATCGTTTTAATTCTATTTAAAACATTCACATTCTAAACATTTCTTTAACGTATTATTCACTATTCAAAAACGTGAATATACTACGTTAACAAATTTCATCAATTCTATGCATTTTATTTCAAAGGATTATTCACGGTCTAAAAACGTGAATATAACTCCATACATAAGTTATAATAATTTACTTATCAAAATAAGTCATTTCGAATTTATAAAACAACGTTTATAAATTCCATTTCTATTTATTTATAAAAACTTCCTTTTTATAAATTCTTTTATTAACCTATTCCAGTTTATAACTCAATTATAAACTAAAAGTTCATATTATAAGTTAAATACTTATAAAACGATTATTTTACAAAATCGTTCCTTTAGAGACTTTCCAATTTATAAATCTTATAACTTATAAGATCCATTTATCTAACTAATCTATTCTTCAAATAATTTCACCAAATTTATAAATCTTACTATTTATAAATTTCTTTTATAACTTCACAGTTTATAATTCTATAAATTTCATTCATTTATGAATTTCATTTTCACTTCATTCAAACACTTATAAAAACTCGTTTTATAAGTTAATATTTCAATTTATAAATATCCGTTTATAAATCCCTTAATATAAATCAATTTATATTATTCTTTTAAAACGTCTTTAATTTCCTTTATAGTTTCACCATTTTGATTTATAAAATAATCAAATTTTATAAATCCTATTTTTAACTTTTCATAATAAATTCAAAAATCCCGATTAACTATTTTATAAAATCATTAGCATCATATTCTCAAAAATCAGTTTTCAACTATTTTCCTCAAAAATCATAATTTTTATAACTTTAAAAATATAACGTTTATTTATTTAAAATGGATCAAATTCCAAAATTATTTTATAAAACGTATACTTCTCAAAAATCACTTTAAAAATCATTTTAAAGTTTCAAAATTTGGTCCAATGATGCTACATACCAAATAGTCAATTACGACAACAACGATATCATATATCGATATGAAAATCAATCAAATATCAAAATATCTGAAATTAAATAAATACTGTTGAGGAATCCAGTTGGATCCCTCCAACCTGTTTTCCTGCATCCAAAAACATTAGCACAATACCAATTTCGCTCCAGTACGAAATTATCGCGGTACATGTTCTTATTAAATATTATCCGCTTAATAACGGCGTAATAGGGTCTCATCCGCTAAAAATACGGGAAATCAATCAACTGCAATATATACATATGCCAATATATATATATTGATATTATTTATAATACCAATTTCACTGTTTATGAAATATTCGCGGTATATGTTTTTATTAAATAACATCCGCTTACTAACGGCGTATAATGTCTATTTTATCAATCAATAGATAACAATCATTATTCAAACATGCATTCAAATATTTTAAATCTAACTATTTAAAATAAAATCGAAACCTATTCGATTGAGTGAGAAGTTCTCACCTTGATTTTAATTTCCGTTTCAGCTTTTATTTCGAATAAAATTAAACGGACGTTTAATTTTACCCAAAATTCTCACTAACTCCAAACGACTCCAAACCAACTCCATCGCGTAGTGCTCGTCCATACGATTCCAACACAACTGAGTTTGCATTTTTTCGACCTCGTATGAAAAAGTTATAAATATTTGAAGTTTACACAAAGTTATAATATAAAATTACAACAAAATTTTATTTTCTTAACTACAACAAATCCTGGCCGCACATCAAGCTTCTCTCCCCCTCCCTCTCTTGCGTGTACACGGCCATCCTCTCCAGGTAATTAAACGTGCGTTTGAACCCATCAACCTCGATTCTAGGGTTCCATATCGCGACTCCAACATGCATCGATACTCCGATCAGGAGATGCCATATCGAAGCCCTACGCGAGAGCTAAGCTCGGCTAGAAGGACTATGAGCTCGGCCCCCCCTTAGCACCTGAAAAAACATGCGCAACATCAGGGAACGCGGCCCCATTCTGCCTCCAAACGGCGACGATAGCACGAATCCACCGTTGGGTCTGTAGTTCATACCGTGCTCTACAACTTTCGTGTTGGAACTTTTGCGAATCGATGTATGGATTTGGAGAAAATGGAGGAGGAAGATAGGATATTTTCGGCCCTTGATTATACATGGAGGCGGCCTGCAGCTCAAATTAGGGTTTAGAATATTTTTCTTAATTTTTGTGAATTTTTTGAGCTATTTATAGAAGAAAATCGAACACTATTCATCCGGAAATTCCGAACTCCGATTTACGCGCCGAAACTGACGTTCCTAGGGTTTATCCCGCGTTCCGGACACAATGGAACAGGTTTCGGAAGCTAATTCGGACATCTGTGCGAGTTATGGCTATAAACGCTCAATTTGAATTAAACCGATTTAAGCGATTTTCTAGGCGTTTTAATTTGTACAGGACAAACGGTAAATCCAATTGACTTGAAATTTGAAACCTTACAATAATATCACATTACGGATCCGATGAAACTGGTTTCGTCGAAATCCGAGACCTTTTGAAAAATGGCTATTTTGACTCGCCAAATTAAAATTAAAAATAATTCGATGCGTTTCGAGCTGCCACGATCAAACGATAACTCCGATTGGCACGAAAATTGAAATCCGGTAATAATTAACTATTACGGATCCAATGGAACTGGTTTCGTTCAATTCTGAGACTGTTCAAAAATTGACTATTTTCACTAGTTGATTTAAATATTAAAATATTCAATTTTCACAAATAAACTTTTAATTCGATTTTAAAAGTTCTAAAATATCGTTCTAACTCCAATATGATAAAATAAAATTTTACAAATCATTTTCAATCATATTTAACTCAATTTTCAATTATTTTCATAATTTAACTTATTAAATTATCGATTTAATTATTCAATTAAATCCAATAATTCAAATAAAAATTTATTTGACTTATAAATTCACTTATTAATATTTAAAATAAATTAAATATTCAAATTTTAATTTCTAAAAATTCTGGGTCGTTACAATCTTCCCCACTTAAAAGAATTTCGTCCTCGAAATTATAAGTAAGAAAAGTTACAGAATCTATTAATTTTCCCAAAATTCATAATTAAACTTCTTATAAATCTTTACTAAGTTTTCAAATCATACTTAGTTATCCTTTCAAAAACAATTACTATTGTTTAACTTTCAATTCCAAAATCAAAGTTATAGTTTTCAAAATTTTCCAATTTTCTCAAAATTTTTCTAACGCCTTAAATTTTCGGAAAAATTCGCCATAGTCTCCTTTGCGCGGCTCGATCCGAAAAAAAAATGACAGTATATATATCACAAATATACATCTCATCAAGTAATGAGGCATCCCGTAGGGAAAAAATGTAAAAGTGTGATATTTAATCCGAGATATGTACCTTATATTTTATTAGCAAGCATATACGGCTAATATAGCGCGAAAGCGAGCTCCAAATGCGAAGCAAACGCGATCCGCACCTACTAATCACTCAACAAACAACATGAGAACATGCATATATGACAATAATCTCAATATACAACATATATCTCCATAACAACTATATATGCTAACATAGCAATGCATTCAATAGCAATATATATTCAACCAACTACCATTCATAATCAATAATATTCATTCATATTCTCATTAATATTCAATGAAAGGGTTTTCAATTCAAATCACATTTGATTTATTTACATTGAATTTTATCAACATTCATTCTTATTCAATTTTATTTCATTCAATATCTCTTAAGTTATACTCCATTTATAAACATCACTTGTTTTTACATAACTTAAATTCCTAAATATATCCATATAGTTTCACTTCTTATATATATAAGTTTATTTCACAATTGTAAATCACTTTAATTATAATTCAATTCTTATAATTCTTTTGCTTATACAATTATTCTTCAATTTAGACTATTCAAACAACCAAACAATCAACTTATATACACTTTAATAATTCAGAAAAATTATTCCTTTATATATAAAAATAAAATCAAGTAAAATTATTTCATTTACCCAATTTAAAACAATATTATGTCGAATTGTTCTATTCAAGTGTTTAGAAACCCCTTCGGCATAGTTGTCGAGACCACGCTGACGAAGGTTCATATACCACTCAACAAACCAATCATCACAATATAAAACAAATTTTATATTCACTAACAAATACGCTCTCATAGCTATTATTACACTCAAACTCATTCTAGAGTACTGCTGACTCCATCTCTAATGAGCACTACCCTACAGAACCATGGTTGTCGCTTAACCATAAGCTCTGATACCAAATGTAACGTTTGCGGATTTTCGTTGCCGAAAAACCGAAATGTTATGGGTTTTAAAAAGAATTTAAGAAAAAGAAAAAGAAAGAAGAAGGGACAGAAGAAATAAGAAGGTAGAAAATGGAGAGAGAGAAAAGAAAACAGAAGATAGAAAATTTTAAAATAGAAAGAAAAAGAGAATAGAGAACATAGAACAGAACAGGAAACAACAGAACAACAACAGAATCTCACAATCGCAGCGGAACAACATATAATAATAAATGAATAATCTTTAAACAAAGAACTATATCAGTTATTACATTTTATACATTTCATTTCATTACATCATATCATCAGAGTGTACAACAACAAACAGTGCAGCGGAAAAAAAAATACTATATAATTAGTAATACGCCATGCCATCCATCTTGCCTCCAGCAACTCCTGAATATCCAGAATATCCTGATAAACCTAACTCTTAACTGCCCGTGTGGAAATTGGTGGGCACCCAGAGTTTAGGAAGGAAAACAATAAACTCCAAGTCAGTCATGTGACTGGTGTGAGAACTCAAAACAGTTTATTTATCTTTAAAATCAAAATAGAGGAATATTTTTAAAATCAATTCGCAATGTTTTTAAAAATGAGACTACCATAAGGCCTCCCGCACACACACACATGCAAACGCAAAATCGGAGGAGATTTCTCCTTATGATAGCCAAAGATGCTTGATACGCATTTAAAATAACATTTGATATTATTACTAGTGCATAGTGTAGAGAAAAATTCATTTCGAAAGTAGAATATAAATCTTAGCCAACATAGACATTTCGAACTATGCCTACTATAGCTACCATCCAAACAGTGGTGACCACCATAAGTGAATGGCAGGTCCTACAACTAATACCGTACAAGTTTCGTATTGGGAATTGGATTTCCAACGAATGATCAGGCCAAGGAACTTCCCATTTCCACATGAGAATGCCTCTGGATGGACATCCCCGAGAACCAAACCGGATCTCTACCAACACAAGGCCGGGTTACCCCTAACTGAGTAACAACTGACCGAATATGCCATCCCCCGGTCCTTTGGGACCTTTCACCGAGCGCTCGTAATCAATTCACACAATCATAACAAAGTGTTTTCAACATGAGTAAGTATCTGGGCTCCATACCATGATACCACCCTTTTCCAGAAGGAAATGCACACATCCTAAAGGGCGCTACCCCTCATAACCTTGCCGCATCTTTCCTGTTTTGACCATTCACGGGGTGTGAGGCTCGACGAAGTCACGTCCACAAAAACATACTTTATACAAAAGCGATGCTTTGGGTCAACAAATGATCAACACAATGATCACAAGGATAGACGATCAAATAAACGATCCTATCACAAATAATCAACACAATGATCATTTCAGCATCACTCAGCATATCACATTACCAAATTGGGAATATATCGCTCATAACATTCAACTATATAACCTCTGAGCACGTACGTCTCAGAGAAGGGTGTTAAGCTAAAAGAATAAATTCTCCGCCACCAACAGAAATATATTTGAAAGAAATCGGCTTTATATCTCAACTTGTAATGTCAGACATACAATCCATACAAGTCTGTTCCGGGCTCGAACAAAACCGAAGGCACTTCTTACGAAGCCCTTGCAATCCGGGTATTCACAATCCCGATCGAATTTCCCATCACTTAAGGAATCTCTATACCAGGAGCTACCCAGTGCAGAGACAATCGATAGGTCATCCTATCGCTTTCACAAATACTCGGTCTTCAACACCGATCTTCAAATGCAATTCACAACGACGTATCACATATTCGGAATGGGTTATACGACCCCATGGTCCTTTCCCGGTTAACCCGAATAGTGAGCGCTTATTCAAAAATAGGTGTGACATTCAAATTCAATCAAATCACATCAATTACTCATTCAAAGGGAAATATTGATAGTCGGCTATTGAACTATCAATGAATATGCACACATCACCAGATTCCAAATAATTTTCCAAATTATTTATTTTCCAAAATATCTTGACAAGATATATTATTTCCAATCTTCAAAAATAATCAATATTTATTTTTAAACAAATTCTTCTTTTCATTTATAAATTCCATAATGAATTTATATTTCAAAATATTCATGCATATACGATTTCAATTATCCATTTTCAATTTATCTTCAAAAAGATAAATTCTAATTATTCACTTCATATTGGAAAACAATTCCATACTTATTAAAAATAAGTAATTCACAAATCTTTTTATTTTCAACACTTAGAAAATATTCAATAGACTTAAATCGAGATTAAGTATATATTCCATTCTATTAAGGAAATCATTCACTTAAACATATTTATTTGGGCCAAAACGAATGTTGCGTAAAACATCGTTACAACAACCCAAAATCACTAGTATAGGGATTCGAAATTAAAATAGATATATAAATCCCAATACTATTCAAACCATTTCCTTTCGGAAATCATTTACTATAACAACAGTGTTATAGTCCACCATTTCCTTTTATTTCTCGAAAACGTCTATTTCAACAATAAATGTTGAAATCTATGGTTTCGAATCTCAACATATTTTAAAACATCGTTAGATCGTTTTAATTCTATTTAAAACATTCACATTCTAAACATTTCTTTAACGTATTATTCACTATTCAAAAACGTGAATATACTACGTTAACAAATTTCATCAATTCTATGCATTTTATTTCAAAGGATTATTCACGGTCTAAAAACGTGAATATAACTCCATACATAAGTTATAATAATTTACTTATCAAAATAAGTCATTTCGAATTTATAAAACAACGTTTATAAATTCCATTTCTATTTATTTATAAAAACTTCCTTTTTATAAATTCTTTTATTAACCTATTCCAGTTTATAACTCAATTATAAACTAAAAGTTCATATTATAAGTTAAATACTTATAAAACGATTATTTTACAAAATCGTTCCTTTAGAGACTTTCCAATTTATAAATCTTATAACTTATAAGATCCATTTATCTAACTAATCTATTCTTCAAATAATTTCACCAAATTTATAAATCTTACTATTTATAAATTTCTTTTATAACTTCACAGTTTATAATTCTATAAATTTCATTCATTTATGAATTTCATTTTCACTTCATTCAAACACTTATAAAAACTCGTTTTATAAGTCAATATTTCAATTTATAAATATCCGTTTATAAATCCCTTAATATAAATCAATTTATATTATTCTTTTAAAACGTCTTTAATTTCCTTTATAGTTTCACCATTTTGATTTATAAAATAATCAAATTTTATAAATCCTATTTTTAACTTTTCATAATAAATTCAAAAATCCCGATTAACTATTTTATAAAATCATTAGCATCATATTCTCAAAAATCAGTTTTCAACTATTTTCCTCAAAAATCATAATTTTTATAACTTTAAAAATATAACGTTTATTTATTTAAAATGGATCAAATTCCAAAATTATTTTATAAAACGTATACTTCTCAAAAATCACTTTAAAAATCATTTTAAAGTTTCAAAATTTGGTCCAATGATGCTACATACCAAATAGTCAATTACGACAACAACGATATCATATATCGATATGAAAATCAATCAAATATCAAAATATCTGAAATTAAATAAATACTGTTGAGGAATCCAGTTGGATCCCTCCAACCTGTTTTCCTGCATCCAAAAACATTAGCACAATACCAATTTCGCTCCAGTACGAAATTATCGCGGTACATGTTCTTATTAAATATTATCCGCTTAATAACGGCGTAATAGGGTCTCATCCGCTAAAAATACGGGAAATCAATCAACTGCAATATATACATATGCCAATATATATATATTGATATTATTTATAATACCAATTTCACTGTTTATGAAATATTCGCGGTATATGTTTTTATTAAATAACATCCGCTTACTAACGGCGTATAATGTCTATTTTATCAATCAATAGATAACAATCGTTATTCAAACATGCATTCAAATATTTTAAATCTAACTATTTAAAATAAAATCGAAATCTATTCGATTGAGTGAGAAGTTCTCACCTTGATTTTCATTTCCGTTTCAGCTTTTATTTCGAATAAAATTAAACGGACGTTTAATTTTACCCAAAATTCTCACTAACTCCAAACGACTCCAAACCAACTCCATCGCGTAGTGCTCGTCCATACGATTCCAACGCAACTGAGTTTGCATTTTTTCGACCTCGTATGAAAAAGTTATAAATATTTGAAGTTTACACAAATTTATAATATAAAATTACAACAAAATTTTATTTTCTTAACTACAACAAATCCTGGCCGCACATCAAGCTTCTCTCCCCCTCCCTCTCTTGCGTGTACACGGCCATCCTCTCCAGGTAATTAAACGTGCGTTTGAACCCATCAAGCTCGATTCTAGGGTTCCATATCGCGACTCCAACATGCATCGATACTCCGATCAGGAGATGCCATATCGAAGCCCTACGCGAGAGCTAAGCTCGGCTAGAAGGACTATGAGCTCGGCCCCCCCTTAGCACCTGAAAAAACATGCGCAACATCAGGGAACGCGGCCCCATTCTGCCTCCAAACTGCGACGATAGCACGAATCCACCGTTGGGTCTGTAGTTCATACCGTGCTCTACAACTTTCGTGTTGGAACTTTTGCGAATCGATGTATGGATTTGGAGAAAATGGAGGAGGAAGATAGGATATTTTCGGCCCTTGATTATACATGGAGGCGGCCTGCAGCTCAAATTAGGGTTTAGAATATTTTTCTTAATTTTTGTGAATTTTTTGAGCTATTTATAGAAGAAAATCGAACACTATTCATCCGGAAATTCCGAACTCTGATTTACGCGCCGAAACTGACGTTCCTAGGGTTTATCCCGCGTTTCGGACACAATGGAACAGGTTTCGGAAGCTAATTCGGACATCTGTGCGAGTTATGGCTATAAACGCTCAATTTGAATTAAACCGATTTAAGCGATTTTCTAGGCGTTTTAATTTGTACAGGACAAACGGTAAATCCAATTGACTTGAAATTTGAAACCTTACAATAATATCACATTACGGATCCGATGAAACTAGTTTCGTCGAAATCCGAGACCTTTTGAAAAATGGCTATTTTGACTCGCCAAATTAAAATTAAAAATAATTCGATGCGTTTCGAGCTGCCACGATCAAACGATAACTCCAATTGACACGAAAATTGAAATCCGGTAATAACTAACTATTACGGATCCAATGGAACTGGTTTCGTTCAATTCTGAGACTGTTCAAAAATTGACTATTTTCACTAGTTGATTTAAATATTAAAATATTCAATTTTCACAAATAAACTTTTAATTCGATTTTAAAAGTTCTAAAATATCGTTCTAACTCCAATATGATAAAATAAAATTTTACAAATCATTTTCAATCATATTTAACTCAATTTTCAATTATTTTCATAATTTAACTTATTAAATTATCGATTTAATTATTCAATTAAATCCAATAATTCAAATAAAAATTTATTTGACTTATAAATTCACTTATTAATATTTAAAATAAATTAAATATTCAAATTTTAATTTCTAAAAATTCTGGGTCGTTACACTATTCCAATGACTATATAGTATTTTTTTCATAAAGATAAATATTGGATTGGTGAAGATGATTCTTTAGGCTTGCATCAATCCATATAAGGTATTAATTTGAAATATAGATTTAAGGTATGAATATAAAGTCGAAATTAAAGATAATAAAGTTTGAGATCTTTCCCACCACCTTAAGGTAACAAGATCATTGGTTATGAATAATTATTCTAAACAAAAATGAATCAAGTGAGCAATGTGGAAAGGTATAAGGCTCATTACAGAAAAGACTATACTAAAAAAGAGAAACAATGTTTTATTTTTAAAGAGACTTTCTCTTTGGTGTTACTAAAGGACTCTTTAGAATTATTTCGAAACTTGTTGTAGATTATGATTTTAAGCAATATCGGAGAGATATCAAAGTCGTGTTACTCAGTGGAGACATTGATGAAACAACTAAGATAACCACTTCTTTTTGTATTAGGGATTCAAATATAGCATTATCATTCATGGAGTGTTATTTGGCTTATCACAAAAGGGCTAGACAGATAAGGCTTTAAGAAAAAGGGGAGGGGGTGTTTGGTATGCAATTTGCAAATCAATTTTTTTTCGCCAAAATAGACAAATGTTGTCTTATATATAAATATAAGAACATCCTCAAAGATAAAGAAATGTAAAATATTTCTCATACATTTGTGGTATGGAGTCTAATTCATGCTAAAGCATATACACATATGGATATTACGTGTATTATTAGGCAGATATCTTACTAACATTAAAAGTGGATCAATTGTTAGTAACTGTAAAGACCCGAAACTTTCGATCCCGAAAACTCCAAATAGTTAGGGGAAAAAAAAGAGATATAAGAAGAAGAAACACCACAAAGATTCTCACATTCGCAGCGGATGAAAATATAATATCAAATAATAACAGTTTACAAAAGAATTCTACATCTGTCAAATACATTTATAATACATCAGAGTTACACATATATACAGACACTGGATATACCCAATCATCATGTCTCAGATATACAATAATATAATACAGAGGGAACTCTCCATACGTTCCTATCATTCAGCCCGTCTCCTGAGCTCCAGAACGTCCTTACCTGAAAACCTGTAATACTCGGTCTGACCCGAGCATTACATCGAAGCAACACCCGGGTTTACTTCTTCATAAACCTGTTTCTAGGTTCAAATAATAATTCAAATCTAATTCACAATTTAAAGATTATTAATAAGATAATATTATCCAAATTATTTTAAAACACCCATACATTTCAAATTTACAGATCTCAAACCCATTTTGAGATCACACAAATCCCAATTAAATTAACAATTTAACTTTCCAAGTTAAATTCCAATTTCATATTGAAATTTCCAAATTAGGTTGTCCATTCAAACTTATTTAACTTCCTCTAAGTTAAATTCAATTTACTTAATCCAGTCAAATTTACACAATTTGAATTTCCATTCAAATTTTATACTTCAGATTAATAACCTTCCCACTTAAGTTTAAAACTTACTTCACTTTGGGTTTCACACCACATTCCAAGGAAAATTCAAAACTCAACCTTAGAGTTTATTTCATATTTATTTCCTTTACACACCAGGTTACTTTTAAATTTTAAACCACCTTTAGTTTTAAATTCAAACAAATTCCTTTAAAATTTTCAAACTACTTTTGTTGAATCAAGCTCTATCATTCAAATAATATTAAATAACATTATTTATTATTTCTTCATTACTTTGAAATCGATTTTTCAAATTTTAGACCTAGATTTAAAACTCCATAATTCAGATCAACTTCAGTTCCACTTTATAAGTCATACTTGCCTAAATGTTTTACTTCTTTAAAACATTTCAGTTTGCTTACTCATTAATTATTAAACAAAACAATCATTTATGATAATAACCAAGATTATCATATCTGAAACCATTCATTATCATCTTATTCTGAAACTCTTTCCTAATTCAAGATTTCAATTTCAGTTTGGTTGTATTATATTACTTATTAATTTAATTCTAATAATTTAACAACCAACCACCTTAATATTTATTAGAAGGAAAAATTGCTTTATATATCAAAATATATTCTTATATAAAATTATTTAAAATCTTTATATAAGAAAATAACAAGTATGCTCTCGTATATATATACACACACACACACTCAACTCATTCTAGGGTACCATTGACCCTATCCTTAATGAGTAATCCCACCAGAGCCAAGGTTCTCGCTTAACCTTCAGTTCTGATACCAACTGTAACGACCTGGAATTTTCGATCCCGAAAACTCCAGATAGTTAGGGAAAGAAAAAAGAGATAGAAGAAGAAGAAGAAACACCACAAAGATTCTCACATTCGCAGTGGATGAAAATATAATATCAAATAATAACATTTTACAAAAGAATTCTGTATCTGTCAAATACAATTATAATACATCAGAGTTACACATATATACAGACACTGGATACACACAATCATCATGTCTCAGATATACAATAATATAATGCAAAGGGAACTCTCCATACGTTCCTGTCATCCAGCCCGTCTCTTGAGCTCCAGAACGTCCTTACCCGAAAACCTGTAATACTCGGTCTGACCCGAGCATTACATCAAAGTAACACCCGGGTCAGGCTGGAAACCAGCGTGAGTAAACTCATCTAACATGAAATACCAAAGCATAAAACTTATTTAAACCCGGGGTAACTCGTGTAAATTTTCAAATTCACAATTTGTTATAGACATCACCAATTTCACACATCAAATCTCTAAGTACCAAAAACTTAGATTAAATGGTCCAATTCACTTAAATCATTCCATACGAGCCTATTGATTTCACATATCAATTTATAAAGAATCGAAGTGGTTTCGGGTATTTACTAATACCCGACTCTGGTCTCTTCGAATTTAATACCATTTAGACGAGTTATTTAAGTGAACCACAATTCAACTTTACATACAATATGTCACTTTTAACACAGAAATTCATCATCATTAATAACCACATTATAAATGTCCATCCAAACATTTCATATCACAAAAAATTTCATGTCACAGAATAACACAGTATATCATCCATTAGATATCATCCAATTCAGATATTTTACTCAAACAATCATTCATAAGCAATCATTGTTAATTCCTATTATACTTAATTTAATTAACTTAAATTATATCAATTACTTAAGAATAAATCGCCTAACTTTGCATAATCAATCATTAATTAATTACAACCTTTTAATTAATCAATCATTCTTCAAATATCCATCTTAATTAATCACCTAGATTAATTATCTTCAATTACATAGAGTAATTATCCTTCAATTAATTTCACAAATTAACTATCCTTAACCATTTACAGTAATTAACCTTTAATTACTCTCGTTTATTACATTAATTAATGATCCTTAATTACTTCTTCAATTAATTATTAATTATATTTAATAATAAATCTTAAATTAATTATTCATTAATTAGCCTTGATTAATCACATTAGTAATTAATTACCCTTAATTAATTACATTACTTAATTATCATCAATAACTTTATTAATCAATTCTTAAATTAATTACACTAAGTAATTAATTATTAATTACTTCCACTAAGTAATTACCCTTCTTATTAATTACACAAGGTAATTAATCCCAAATCATTTCCATTAAAATTACCATTCCAATTAAATTAACATCCAGTAAATATCCATTAATTAATTTACTCAGTAATCACTCCTTCCAATTACATTCAGTAATCATACTTTAACAAACCATCATGTGATTATGTTAATTAAACTAATTAATTAACTTGATCAATCACATTATTTAATTAACTACATTGAGTAATTAATCCCTTAATTACTTTCATTAAGTCATTATACTTAAACAATTCCATAAATTGATTATCTTTAATTAATTAATCTAATTAATCATTATACCAAATTATATTATCCAACCATAACACAACATAACAAAATTTTAAATCAATCTATCACGGGATATCAATGAAATATATCACATATTATAAATATAGTCCTATTTGTGAGGAATCCAATTGGATCCCTCCAACCTGCTTCTCTGCATCCATAGATGCTAGCACGACAATAAATATCGATCAAATCTGATAATAATTATCATATTCAAACAATAAATCACTCATTTAAATATTAGCTATTTAAATTAAAAGGCACCCAGATGTGATTGAGATTAACTCACCTTGCATCGGCGTTTCAAATTTTAAAATAAATCGAGCCCCTTCGATTTATTCTAAAATTTCCACTCGCACCAAACGTCTCTAGATCTGCACTGCAGCATAGATTGCATCGCTGCGATTTCGGCGCTACCAAATTCGTCCGATTTCGGCCATGCATGCAAAAGTTATGGCTTAATAAAGTTGTATATGTTAATATAATTAAATTTACTTTTTTTTTACCAAATAAGATTGGGCCGCTACCTTCTTCTCTCTCGCGCATTCGCTCCAGGCTAAACACGCATCAAAAAAACCCATCACGCAACAATTTTGACCAACGGCATACATTTATAAATAATATTTTATTAATATTCTCAATTTTAACGAACTTTTACAAACGAACTCCAAATCTCACGTGCCGCCAGGCGTTTACAAGGTTTTACCCGCATTCCGAACACGATGGGATGTATTTCGGAGGCTAATTCGATCGTATGCGCGAGATACGGAAATAAACGATCAATTTTAAATTAAATCGATTAAAATAGTTTCTATGCGTTTTGAGCTGCCAAGGTCAAACAACAACTCCGATTGCTACGAAAATTGAAATCCAATAATAACTAACTATTACGGATCCAATGGAACTGGTTTCGTCGAATTTCGAGACTGTGCCCGGAAGGCTATTTTTAAATTCAATTTAAACGATATATTATTAAAACTGAACAAATCATCTTTAAATTAAATTTCAATCATTCTATTGTCTTCAGTATCATCAGTATAAATTTTATAAGCCTTCAAAATATTTTTAACAGGCTTAGAACTGAAAATTCAATAATTTACCCAAATTCAAATTATTAAATTCAATCGCCAAATTCAAACTGATATTTGAAATCTAAGTTAAACTATCTTGCAAATATTTAAAATTAATTAAATATTCCAATTTCAAATGCCTAAAAATTTCGGGTCGTCACAGTAACCAAAATGGTTACGAGATATCTTTAAGAAACAAAGTATTATATGCTCAAGAGGAATTGGTTGGAGATCATAAGGCATTACAATCTGAATATTTTGGATTCCAAGAGTACAAAAGATCCACTTCAGATAACAATAATGTTGTTGTTGTTGTTATTTTTTTTGGATGAAGCTATATAAGGAAAGTTGTCATATAGATACTTATAGTCTTCTTCGTTATTTTCCGTTATGCGGCATCCAACGATCGAAAATAATTGTATAATTTTGTCATAAAGTAATGAACATTGAATAAAGAAGTTGAAAGATCATTAAAGTAATATTGCAATAATAAACAATATATTATCTTCCAGTAATGGGAGAGTGCAAAATAGTTTGTAATTCGTAGATTATACTGTGACAAACTCTATTATGGCGGATCCGCTTACAAAAGGACTATCACCCAAGGTCTTTCATGAACATCTTGCTCAATTGGTGTAACTTTTATGTAAGAATATTTTGATTCAGAAGGAGTTTGCATTTGGTACTATCATATGACACATTGCTCTGTACTTTGGTTACAGATATATATCATGTTCTTTTTCTAATAAAAAATAAAGCAATAAAGTTTTGTTTGCACTCTAGGTTGTTCAAATATTGGACGTTTTGATCTCATTAAAGTTAGGACCAGTTGGAAATAGACATGTATAGATCACATTTCATGTAATTTACATGCTACACATACATGATTGATATACATCGTTTGATTGTGGTGGTATATGTGACCATTGATTGGTTTAGTTACACTGAAAGTAACGAAAGCCACTTTGATCCTTTGTCAGCATAGTTAATGGACGAGATTATTTCAGAAACACCTTATGTTATAAATAGCAAATTTTAAAGCTCATAAAGTTAAACATTTATAAGGTTATTACATATATGACCTAGGGGGAGATTGTTGGAAAATTTCAATATGTGGACCACATATGTAAAATAAATGTATTGTGCTATTATGGTGTAAAGCCTAATTAAAGCGACCAAATTATGAATTAAAGTTAAAAGGCTTACAGGTATAATTGTAATGGTATTAATGTGTAGATACTGGGGCAATTCTATTTTGTTGAAAGGACAAATTAGAAAATGCCAACATCATAAATAAGGGGTTATGATCCTCAAATTACATAAGTTTCAGTTATTCTCCTAATCTCTTCATTGGGAATAATTCAGATCTAGGGTTTATGTCAATTTAGGAAATCAGATCCAATTCTTATCTTTTAGATCAATCTCTTTCTCTTAATCAATTTATAAAAGCAGAAACTATGAATTCAGATCTAATATAAGGTCTAGGGCTTGTGTCAATATAAAAAACCAAACCAAATTTACTTTTCCAACAGCAACTATGAATTCAGGCATGTTTTGCGCTAACTCGTTTACTTTTCTCTATTTCTTTTCAATTAAATCGGTATGGGTCAAATATTCAGATCTAGGGTTTCATAATTAATCAGTCTTAAAGTAGATTGAAATCCCAACAGGATGGTCTCAATCTTACTCTTCAAAATCTATCATTCCATACAAACTATTTGCTGCATCTAAACAAAATTTTAGATTTAATTGACTTTCTTGAGTTAAATACATTATATTTCATCTTAAGGAATAAAAGTGTTTGTATATTTAGTAGTGCCTTCATAATTAGGCAAAGTACGGTCCTTTTAATATTAAATTTATTTCCATAGACAGTATAATAAGTAAATAAAGATGTATTAGTTTTCTGTTTAGCAATTTAAGCGCACAAAGTTGAATTTGATGAATTTTATTTACAAGTAAATGTAAAGAAGAAAAAAGAAAAAATGTCCATTATTTATTCACTTGCACATGACATGAGAAAATGAACATGCATGTAAATACATAGTTTAATATATCCATTGTGGTCTGAAAAGATGAGAAAGTCTATAGGACGATGGTGGGTTGTAATGCAGTGTTTCCTATTTTAAAATGTTCATAATTGAATTTAATCCTTTACTACTTTTTACAGCTTGGCTTTAGCTTGATACCTATGTCAATTTATTTTATCGAAATATTTTTTATTTCATGGTTGACTCTTTTTTTGAGATATTTGAAAACCTATGTTCAATTGAATCAAGAGAAATTGTGTGGTAACTTCTATGCAAGATTTAAGGTAGGAGTATTATCACCAGGTAGGATTATTAACTTACAATCATGTGTCTGCTCCAGTGCCAATTTGAAAAGGGAAAATGACACCCTAAAGATGGAAATGTAAATTTTAGAAGAAAGCAACTACCACTAAGCAAAATTTATTGACTTGAATCCCAGAACAGATAATTCTGGTGACATTTAGTTCTCAGAAGTGTGCTGTACAAACTACAAATTGTGCAGATTTTTTGTGCTGTGTTATTTTCCAGGTTCATTGTAACGGCCCGCTATTTTGAACCATTCAAATCGACAATAAAACCATACATATCCGACTTGAATAATTCAAAATACCGAATTGTTAATTAAAATTTGGAAAAACTTAAAATATACAGTAAAAAAATCAATCACAGAGTAATATAATGCAGCGGAATATATAAAGAATAGTAGTTCATGAAGGTACTATATACATCAGAGTTAGAAAAATACAACCGAATAGTTCAAATGCAGTGAAGTCTCCAATGCAACAGATGACTTCTCTGAACCAATCAACTGGAAAAGCTGGAATCTGAATCGATAGTTGGATTTCCAAATGAAGCTCCGAACTCCAAAAGTGAGTCTCAAATGTTGTATCACTCAGTCTGATCCGAGCGTAAAGCAAAACACAAAACACTCGAATCAGGATTAACATTCTTATATCAATAAATCCAACTCAAGTGAAATATCAACTGAAATACAAATAACGGATGTTTGGGATAACCATCCTCTAAGGGTCCATGGAACTTTCTACAAGATAGAAATATACACTATAACACCGTGGTCATTTCAGCTTAATTTATACTTCAAAACCAAATCTCATTTTCACTTCAAATATCTCTATATTTCCCAAAATAGTATTTATATATATTAAATAATTTATACAGTAAAGTATTTTCAATTTCCTCAACTTAACAAATCGTTCCAACATCAACCCGACCTTCCCATTCAAATTAAATTCAATCTAAATTTATCAATTTAAATTCAACTCAATTTCTAAAATAACCACTTAAATTTTATCAATCTCAAATTCGGATTTATAATCACAAATACCTCTTTTTTTCCATATATTTCAAAACTTTAAATATTCAACGTTTCATCTAAATTTTCATTCAATTTAGTTTTCTAAATAATAAATTCAAATTTAGTTCAACCTAAATTTTCATTTTAATTCAATTTAGTTGTTAAATAACAAATTCAACTACGTTGATTTCAAATACAGATCCGAATCTCAACATAAACCATTTAAATTCCTATATAGTTCAAGGCTTTAATATTTTAATGTTCTATATAACAGTTTCATATAGATCTCGATTTAACCTCATTATTATTTAGTCTTGAAATACTCCCTTATTTAAAACTTTTAAACTATCTATTTCTATGTGAAATATCCAATTTACCTTTCTGAAAACCATTATTCAACTTTTTTTTTTCAAAATATTTCAAAACTAAATTTATATTCTTTATCAAACATTTTATACTCTTCGAAATTTCTTAGCTTTGAAAATTTAATCTCGATTTGGAAGTGTTCGAACATTCAAAATAGTTAGGAAAATCAAATTTTCAATTCAAGAGTTGAAAATCAATAATAAATCAATAAATCAATTATTAAATCTGAAACTCGAGGACTGAACACCGGTCTCATTTTAGATTGTTTCAAATATATACTTATATCTTTCTAAAATATCAAATTACACTTCGGAATTTGAAATCAAAAACGTTTTACAAAATCACTTGCATAGTGAAGCTATTAAAGTGGCCTCTCCCCCACTCTGAAACTCGAAAATCAATGTCGATGATACGTGCACTCATCACCGAAATTATTTTTCAGCGACATAAGTGAGTTCTAGACTTCTATTTTCTTGAAAACTTCTTTGAAATTTCTTCAAAATTATTGGAATTCATTTGAACTCATTTGAAACATTTTTTATTCAGAAAAATACTTTTAAATCGTATTATTTTTATATAGACCAATTTCAAAATACCGGAATTCAATTATCGAATTTCAAATTTAACTCTACAACTACAAATCATTTTTCTATAAATCAATTTCTTATAATTTTTCAAAATTTCAAATCCTTTCAAAACCTTTTTATATAGAATAACATTTCTTGTTTGCTTTATATATATAGGTATATAATCCTTATCGAAAACATTTTCACTTTTATATATATAAAAAAAAATCATAGTTATCAAAATAAAATTTCGGTATAAACAATTTCAAAAATACAAACAAAACCCGATTTTCAAAGGATGATTCAAGAATGGATTTCAAAACAAAGATAGCGATTTAATTTAGAGGAACTCCAATCAATAGAATCCTGATTCGAAGATAGACTCGATCGAAGATGAGATAATTAAATTACAAAATAGAATATGGATATACTTCTATAAATCGCGGGCGACCTTTACCGGTCAACCGTGATTCCAAAATTAGATCGGTGTACAATTCTAAGGCAATTCGACATTCGATCGCCAGAGATATAGAATTCGGCATAACAACATATAGCAGCATCGTAAACCGAGGATACAGAAATCTTCGGTGAGTCAATGCCAATTGAAAAGGAGTTTTCACCACCTTTACAAATCATTCAGTGGAGTTATGGGATACTCCAGAATCAAACAAATATAAATAGGGAGAGAGAGAATGAATTTCGGAACCGAGGGGCATTCCAAAATTCAAAGGAAATCGAGTCAAAAGGAAGAGATTCAACTCGAGCGAAAGTGATTCTGCAAATAAATTTACCATATATGCTAAGTTTTGCCTAGAGCCAAAGCTCTGATACCAACTGTAACGACCCGCTATTTTGGACCATCCAAATCGGTAATAAAACCATACATATCCAACTTGAATAATTCAAAATACCGAATTGTTAATTAAAATTTGGAAAAACTTAAAATATACAGTAAATAAATCAATCACAGATCACAGAGTAATATAATGCAGCGGAATAGATAAAGAATAGTAGTTCATGAAGCTACTATATACATCAGAGTTAGAAAAATACAACCGAATAATTCAAATGCAGTGAAGTCTCCAATGCAACAGATGACTTCTCTGAACCAATCAACTAGAAAGGCTGGAATCTGAATCGATAGTTGGATTTCCAAATGAAGCTCCGAACTCCAAAGGTGAGTCTCAAATGCTGTATCACTCAGTCTGACCCGAGCGTAAAGCAAAACACAAAACACTCGAGTCAGGATTAACATTCTTATATCAATAAATCCAACTCAAGTGAAATATCAACTGAAATACAAATAACTTAAAGGATGTTTGGGATAACCATCCTCTAAGGGTCCATGGAACTTTCTACAAGGTAGAAATATACACTATAACACCGTGGTCATTTCAGCTTAATTTATACTTCAAAACCAAATCTCAATTTCACTTCAAATATCTCTATATTTCCCAAAATAGTATTTATATATATTAAATAATTTATATAGTAAAGTATTTTCAATTTCCTCAACTTAACAAATCGTTCCAACATCAACCCGACCTTCCCATTCAAATTAAATTCAATCTCAATTTATCAATTTAAATTCAACTCAATTTCTAAAATAACCACTTAAATTTTATCGATCTCAAATTCAGATTTATAATCACAAATACCCCTTTATATTTCCATATATTTCAAAACGTTAAGTATTCAACGTTTCATCTAAATTTTCATTCAATTTAGTTTCTAAATAATTAATTCAAATTTATTTCAACCTAAATTTTCATTTTAATTCAATTTAGTTTCTAAATAACAAATTCAACTACGTTGATTTCAAATACAGATCCGAATCTCAACATAAACCATTTAAATTCCTATATAGTTCAAGGCTTTAATATTTTAATGTTCTATATAACAATTTCATATAGATCTCGATTTAACCTCATTATTATTTAGTCTTGAAATACTCCCTTATTAGATTCAATATCATTTAAATAACCTTAAATTGCATTTTACTCAATATTTTCTTTAATTTATTTAAACATGAAACATTCATTAAATCACCTAAATCAAAAATCCAGTTATAAAATCATACATTTTAAATTTCCCATTCAAAAATGTCAAATCGATTTAATTAAATAAATCCTTATTTAAATACCATTTTAATAAACCCAAATTTATCTCCCAATCTTAATTATTCAATTTATTACAAGAGAATCTATTTGAAATATAGATTTACATAAATACTTAACCATATTATATGTATTAAATCAATCTAATTTAAATCAAATATTACTACTAAATCTATATATACAATTTTCATTTATATATTATCTTAAGAATTAAATTTATTAAACCATATATTTATTTCCAAAATTATAGAAATTATTTTCAAAATATTTATATGGACCAACGGTGTCTGTATACATTTCCTATCATATAGTCAAGTGCTACGGCTATTTATCATTTCAATCCGTATACTAAATATATACGGGTGGATATCATTTCAACCCGTAATTCTAAATTCAATTAAACGAAAATCGCTTGGGTCTATCATTTCAACCCATAACGAAATTCTCCTATTCTAAAGTCCGTTCGGGTATGTATCATTTCAACCCATAGTGAATTCTATATTAACAGGGAACTTGCAGGGTGATAACAGATATGATAATAATATAACAACAGGCATGTATCATCAGAAATTAAATAAAGTATAAACAATAGGATATGGTGTCATATCCATAAGTGAACAGTTACAGATAATAGCATATATAACAATTTAAATGACTATAGCATCATATTTAATTGTCGTTTCAATTGAAATCAAATTTAATAAATAAAAGAATGTTAATCGAGAGTGATTGCTCAACTTTCGAGACTAGAGAATATAGAAGGAGACACGGATACACACACTGATACAGACACTGAAATTAAATTTCAAATCCAAGCAAAGCAAAATCGGCACGAATTCAACGATCAAAGCTGATTGGCTCGAATTGATGGAATGGATCAGATCAGAACTGGAACGATGATGATAAATGGTATAAGCAAACTTTTATAACCACCTATAACTATATATACACATATGAAATTTATATTCTAAGTTCAAACATCACAAATTTAATTTACATGTTTTTCAAACATATAAATAAATAAATCAATCAAGCTTACATTTTTTTTAAATCAACATACACTTAAATATATATATATATACACACTAACACCTTTATACCAAACTTATATAACTAGTATATATATATTCTCAAACAGTAAAATAAATGTTTAAATATGAATACCTAAAAGAAAACTTTTTTTATATATAACTATTTCTATATATATTAATGTTATATATATAATTTAAATCCATCCATATTTTTACATTCAATAACATATTATATTCAACCTATATAAATTTCCAAATTATATATGTGTATTAAAATAATTTATAAAGTAGAGTATTTATAGAATCATCTTAAATCCAAAATAGTATATATATATAATACTGTACATAACCTATATCAACCAAAAAGAACAAAAGTTGACTATTGTTTCTAAAATATGGGCATAAACACAGACTGCTCATGTATAAACTGAACTAACTCTTATATAACCAGAAACATATTATAGTTATAAATATACATATATATTCATACGTGCTTAAAAAATTTCAAAACGTCAATAAAACTAACTACTGACTCACAACATCCTATACAACCAGTTGTACAACAAATATATGATATATACCCATCTTAAAATAGTAAATTATAGAATGACAAAACAAAGCAGTCTGGATATAATATATATATGTGACGCACCAGATGTTCAAAATACAGCTATCTTAAACTCATATAATATAAACTTTACATATATAATAACTCGTATTAACATATATCATAAATTTTTATATAAACCTTATAGTATATAAATAACTTGCTTTATATACTAAATAGAACCTATGCAAGTTAAAATATATAAGCTAATATAGGCTGCGGCCATTTAAAAAAAAAAAATCAAAATACATTATATACTTAAACAACAATAAATTATGTACACGGTACATATTAAAAATTAACTTAGTCTTACTATACATATCATATAATAATAATATATATATATAAAACAAAAACCGATTTATATAAACAGACATATTGAAGAATAGCATATCAAACTTTTGTAAACTTTATATATACACAAAAATGTCATTTCTACTAACATATATACACTGTCAAACTCATATATTACTAACATTTACATTGGAAAACTGACATAAATCATTTATACCAAAAATCCTTTTTTTCATAACATATTTTATAAACATAACATACCAAGTTGTTAACAAAACATATTTTGTATAAATATATACTCTGCCAAAATATATAATAATACTATAAAAGCTATATATTTTATATGCAGAAACCATATAGCCTGCATATAGCTAACACAAACAACTAATATATATAATAATTTGTACAACATAAACTTATCCAAATATGCAGAAATCATATATACATACTGAAAAATAAATATGTGTTATGAAAATCTATTTCAAACTTATAAATAAAAACTTAAAATAACCAAGCAGATTATATATATACGCTCTAAAACCAACTCACCAGGATACTTGAAATCTTGTGTAAAATAAAATATACATATAAATCCATGTTTTAACAAACCTTTCGTATGCTTGAATATATATAAAGGCACAAGTATAAGAAATAGATATAATATATAAAGAAATACTTACATATAAAGAATGAAAGAAGAGAGGAAACGGTTGTGGGTAATCGAGCATGCGGTGAACGGATGGAGCAAAGGGGAATGAGGGGAAGAGTTTTTTCCAGAGAATGAAAAGAAAAAGGAGAGATATGCTTATCATGGGCAATATATATATGCGTTGTTCTTATATATTTTCTCATATAGTTAGTACAAGATACGTTAAATTTATACAAAAAGTGACGTATCTAAATTTATACGTTACTTATTTATTCTCAACCTATTAATTTATACTATTTATTCTCTACCTATTAATTTATACGTTTTATTCTCTACCTATTAATTTATACTATTTATTCTCTACCTATTAATTTATACGTTTTATTCTCTACCTATTAATTTATACGTTTTATTCTCTGCCTATTAATTTATACTATTTATTCTCTACCTATCAATTTATACTATTTATTCTCTGCCTATTAATTTATACGTTTTATTCTCTACCTATTAATTTATACTATTTATTCTCTACCTATTAATTTATACGTTACTTATTTATTCTCTACCTATTAATTAATTAAAAATTATTAAAATTTTATGGGTCGTTACACTCTCCCCACTCAAAACTTTTCGTCCCCGAAAAGGAAGGAGGTGGGAGAATAGAACAACCAGAAATAAAAGTAGATTGAAAGTCAGGGGTAAATAATTGATTTAACTATATAAATTTTAGTTGAGATATTCATACTTTTCAAAACCCGTTTGTAAAACTTCTTGCTTCCTTTATAAATACCATTTATATGTTTAAATAGCACCTTTATAAGTATATGAAAACTATTTGAAAACAATTATTTACATCATTAGTTATATTTAAAGAAGCCATTTGAAAAGTATCTTGAGATAAATTAAAATTTTCATGAGTTATGGATTTAATGTTTTCAAATGGCTTCTTTAAATATAACTAATGATGTAAATAATTGTTTTCAAATAGTTTTCATATACTTATAAAGGTGCTATTTAAACATATAAATGGTATTTATAAAGGAAGCAAGAAGTTTTACAAACGGGTTTTGAAAAGTATGAATATCTCAAGTAAAATTTATATAGTTAAATCAATTATTTACCCCTGACTTTCAATCTACTTTTATTTCTGGTTGTTCTATTCTCCTACCTCCTTCCTTTTCGGGGACGAAAAGTTTTGAGTGGGGGAGAGTGTAACGACCCATAAAATTTTAATAATTTTTAATTAATTAATAGGTAGAGAATAAATAAGTAACGTATAAATTAATAGGTAGAGAATAAATAGTATAAATTAATAGGTAGAGAATAAAACGTATAAATTAATAGGCAGAGAATAAATAGTATAAATTGATAGGTAGAGAATAAATAGTATAAATTGATAGGTAGAGAATAAATAGTATAAATTAATAAGCAGAGAATAACACGTATAAATTAATAGGTAGAGAATAAAACGTATAAATTAATAGGTAGAGAATAAATAGTATAAATTAATAGGTAGAGAATAAAACGTATAAATTAATAGGTAGAGAATAAATAGTATAAATTAATAGGTAGAGAATAAATAAGTAACGTATAAATTTAGATACGTTACTTTTTGTATAAATTTAACGTATCTTGTACTAACTATATGAGAAAATATATAAGAACAACGCATATATATATTGCCCATGATAAGCATATCTCTCCTTTTTCTTTTCATTCTCTGGAAAAAACTCTTCCCCTCATTCCCCTTTGCTCCATACGTTCACCGCATGCTCGATTACCCACAACCGTTTCCTCTCTTCTTTCATTCTTTATATGTAAGTATTTCTTTATATATTATATCTATTTCTTATACTTGTGCCTTTATATATATTCAAGCATACGAAAGGTTTGTTAAAACATGGATTTATATGTATATTTTATTTTACACAAGATTTCAAGTATCCTGGTGAGTTGGTTTTAGAGCGTATATATATAATCTGCTTGGTTATTTTAAGTTTTATTTATAAGTTTGAAATAGATTTTCATAACACATATTTATTTTTCAGTATGTATATATGATTTCTGCATATTTGGATAAGTTTATGTTGTACAAATTATTATATATATTAGTTGTTTGTGTTAGCTATATGCAGGCTATATGGTTTCTGCATATAAAATATATAGCTTTTATAGTATTATTATATATTTTGGCAGAATATATATTTATACAAAATATGTTTTGTTAACAACTTGGTATGTTATGTTTATAAAATATGTTATGAAAAAAAGGATTTTTGGTATAAATGATTTATGTCAGTTTTCCAATGTAAATGTTAGTAATATATGAGTTTGACAGTGTATATATGTTAGTAGAAATGACATTTTTGTGTATATATAAAGTTTACAAAAATTTGATATGCTATTCTTCAATATGTCTGTTTATATAAATCGGTTTTTGTTTTATATATATATTATTATTATATGATATGTATAGTAAGACTAAGTTAATTTTTAATATGTACTGTGTACATAATTTATTGTTGTTTAAGTATATAATGTATTTTGATTTTTTTTTAAATGGCCGCAGCCTATATTAGCTTATATATTTTAACTTGCATAGGTTCTATTTAGTATATAAAGCGAGTTATTTATATACTATAAGGTTTATATAAAAATTTATGATATATGTTAATACGAGTTATTATATATGTAAAGTTTATATTATATGAGTTTAAGATAGCTGTATTTTGAACATCTGGTGCGTCACATATATATATTATATCCAGGCAGCTTTGTTTTGTCATTCTATATTTTACTATTTTAAGATAAGTATATATCATATATTTGTTATACAACTGGTTGTATAGGATGTTGTGAGTCAGTACTTAGTTTTATTGACGTTTTGAAATTTTTTAAGCACGTATGAATATATATATGTATATTTATAACTATAATATGTTTTGTTTATATAAGAGTTAGTTCAGTTTATACATGAGCAGTTTGTGTTTATGCCCATATTTTAGAAACAATAGTCAACTTTTGTTCTTTTTGGTTGATATAGGTTATGTACAGTATTATATTTATACTATTTTGGATATAAGATGATTCTTTAAATACTCTACTTTATAAATTATTTTAACACACATATATAATTTGGAAATTTATATAGGTTGAATATAATATGTTATTGAATGTAAAAATATGGATGGATTTAAATTATATATATATAACATTTAATATATATATATATATATAAATATAAATAGTTATATATATAAAAATGTTTTCTTTTACGTATTCATATTTAAACATTTATTTTATCTGTTTGAGAATATATATATATATATATATATATATATACTAGTTATATAAGTTTGGTATAAAGGTGTTAGTGTATTTTTTTTTTAAGTGTATGTTGATTTAAAAAAAATGTAAGCTTGATTTATTTATCTATTTATATGTTTGAAGAACATGTAAATTAAATTTGTGATGTTTGAACTTAGAATATAAATTTCATATGTGTATATATAGTTATAGGTGGTTATAAAAATTCGTTTATACCATTTATATTCATCGTTCCAGTTCTGATCTGATCCGTTTCATCAATTCAAGCCAATCAGCTTTGATCGTCGAATTCGTGTCGATTTTGCTTTGCTAGGGTTTGAAATTTAATTTCAGTGTGCGTATCTTGTCTCCTTCTATATTCTCTAGACTCGAAAGGTGAGCAATCACTCTCGATTAATATTCTTTTATTTATTAAATTTGATTTCAATTGAAACGACAATTGAAATATGATGCTATAGTCATTTAAATTGTTATATATGCTATTATCTGTAACTGTTCACTTATGGGATATGACACCATATCCTATTGTTTATATTTTATTTAATTTCTGATGATACATGCATGTTGTTATATTATTATCATATCTGTTATCATCCTGCAAGTTCCCTGTTAATATAGAATTCACTATGGGTTGAAATGATACATACCCGAACGGAATTTAGAATAGGAGAATTTCGTTATGGGTTGAAATGATAGACCCAAGCGATTTTCATTTAATTGAATTTGGGATTACGGGTTGAAATGATATCCACCCGTATATATTTAGTATACGGATTGAAATGATAAATAGCCGTAGCACTTGACTATATGATAGGAAATATATACAGACACCGTTGGTCCATATAAATATTTTGAAAATAATTTCTATAATTTTGGAAAGAAATATATGGTTTAATAAATTTGATTCTTAAGATGTTATATAAATGAAAATTGTATATTTAGATCTAGTAGTAATATTTGATTTAAATTAGATTGATTTAATACATATAATATGGTTAAGTATTTATGTAAATCTATATTTCAAATAGATTCTCTTGTAATAAATTGAATAATTAAGATTGAGAGATAAATTTGGGTTTATTAAAATGGTATTTAAATAAGGATTTATTTAATTAAATCGATTTGAAATTTTTGAATGGGAAATTTAAAAGGTATGATTTTATAACTGGATTTTTGATTTAAGTGATTTAAAGAAAATATTGAGTAAAATGCAATTTAAGGTTATTTAAATGATATTGAATCTAATAAGGGAGTATTTCAAGACTAAATAATAATGAGGTTAAATCGAGATATATATGAAACTGTTATATTGAACATTAAAATATTAAAGCCTTGAACTATATAGGAATTTAAATGGTTTATGTTGAGATTCGGATCTGTATTTGAAATCAACGTAGTTGAATTTGTTATTTAGCAACTAAATTGAATTAAAATGAAATTTTAGGTTGAACTAAAATTGAATTTATTATTTAGAAAACTAAATTGAATGAAAATTTAGATGAAACGTTGAATACTTAAAGTTTTGAAATATATGGAAATATAAAGGGGTATTTTTGATTATAAATCTGAATTTGAGATTGATAAAATTTAAGTGGTTATTTTAGAAATTGAGTTGAATTTAAATTGATAAATTGAGATTGAATTTAATTTGAATGGGAAGGTCGGGTTGATGTTGGAACGATTTGTTAAGTTGAGGAAATTGAAAATACTTTACTGTATAAATTATTTAATATATATAAATACTATTTTGGGAAATATAGAGATATTTGAAGTGAAAATGAGATTTGGTTTTGAAGTATAAATTAAGCTGAAATGACCACGGTGTTATAGTGTATATTTCTACCTTGTAGAAAGTTCCATTGACCCTTAGAGGATGGTTATCCCAAACATTCTTTAAGTTATTTGTATTTCAGTTGATATTTCACTTGAGTTGGATTTATTGATATAAGAATGTTAATCCTGACTCGAGTTTTTTGTGTTTTGCTTTACGCTCGAATCAGACTGAGTGATACAGAATTTGAGACTCACCTTTGAAGTTCGGAGCTTCATTTGAAAATCCAACTATCGATTCAGATTCTAGCTTTTCCAGTTGATTGGTTCAGAGAAGTCATCTGTTGCATTGGAGACTTCACTGCATTTGAACTATTCGGTTGTATTTTTCTAACTCTGATGTATATAGTAGCTTCATGAACTACTATTCTTTATCT
Source organism: Allium cepa (assembly GCA_030765085.1). NCBI lineage: Eukaryota > Viridiplantae > Streptophyta > Magnoliopsida > Asparagales > Amaryllidaceae > Allium > Allium cepa. Next base: position 690,296,577 of record CM060937.1, on the reverse strand, counting down.
ATTCTGCTGCATTATATTACTCTGTGATATGTGATTGATTTATTTACTGTATATTTTAAGTTTTGCCAAATTTTAATTAAAAATTCGGTATTTTGAATTATTCAAGTCGGATATGTATGCTTTTATTGTCGATTTGAATGGTCCAAAATTACGGTTCGTTACATTCATGTCGGTCATGGTTGAGCAGATATAGAAATTGCCATATTGGTTACTATAATATTCAACTTGACTGATACACAATTTATGTCTAGAAAAATTGCATATTCACATATGATTAATAATGTATAGACAAAAGTAATTAATCATTTTATTGTTGAGAATAAAATGCTTACTTCGTCTGGGGTCTGCTCAGCACGTAGTCTGTGGCCATCAAAAAGAATAGCAATGGAGTTGTCTGTCACAATATGCATTCATTAACTTTTTTAGCTGAGTCCTTCGCTTGACTCTGAAAAATACCTCATTCCAATCCTGTAAACATGACCATAACCAAAACATAAAAAAAGAATGCAGTTTAAGATATTTTATATGATAAAGAGTTAACTTAGCAAGGACAGAAATATCATTAATTAGCATACTATATAGCTCAACCAAAATAAAACGGAATATAGCATTATAAGAAGATTATATGAAAAAACTAGCAAACTAACTAATGATAGAAATAAAACCATTAGTTGTCCCTCCCTAACATTAAGAAACTAGGAAGAACTGCCACAATCCTAAAAAGCACATTCAAAATGTTCACACAAATGCCAGTTTTCCAAATACAGTATTTTTTCTTTCCAAAAGTCATAGAAAGCATCTCAAATTGGTAACCATTCTCCTTGCTAAATTGATATATATTGGTAAGTACGAAGTTACAAATGTGAAGGGTTGCCAATTACCAATTCGTTTTCACAGTTGCATGGTGCTAACCCATGCACGACTAACCCAACAAATCAGTTCAGTGCCAATCCCATTTAAATGGTTTGATATCGATAATATTTAGGGAATTAATTTAAAGCACAAAAATTTGTATATTTTTAGCCTTAAGGGCGCGACCTCAATATTTTAAACACGAGGACAAACATTCTCTTAAAAATTATTTAAAATGACAAACATTCATTAATATTTTTCAAAACTACGACCGAACTAAAAATTTATACCAAAAAACTGCTAACGATAACTACAAACCGATACATAAGAATTGCTATTAATAACTAAAAACTGATAGTTAAAAAAAGTTGTCATTCGGACTAAAATACTGAAGGCCTGTCTTAAGGCTAAAACGTTAAAAAAATTTGTCCTTGGCAATAATTTTCTGTAATATTTACCGGGTTCGTCCCTGGAATTAGAAATTTTTTGAGGTTCTAACCCCATCATCTAATTAATTGGATTTTTATTTATGCGCAATTTTGCATGTAAACCCCAAAAGTTGCTCGATTGTTATAATCCAATCTATCATCTTGCTCTGTGGTTCGAATCTTATCTCTATGCATAAGCTTTCTCTGGATTACGCATCCTAAACCCTTCTACGTGCTACACTTGAAGTGGTAACTCCATAGAACCAAATCTCTACCTCAACCTTGTGCAATTTATCAAACATCTAGGTTGCATGCACTGAAACAACACATAATCAAATTATATCAAATCATTCTAGCATATAATCAAGCATCTAAATCATATATGTGACTACCGATACCTTTATTTGTTTAAAACATCTTTTAATATTTTTCATTAAAACAAAGATTTATATTAAAAATTGGTATAAAACGATGTTTATATAAATAATATAAACAGAGGTAAGAGACAATAAGCCACTCACAAAGAATGTGATTTTTTTTTTTCTCTGAATCAATGCTAGATCAACAAGGAAACTTACCCAAAACTCAAATTCGATGATGTTTTTTATCGATCCAGTGGCTGTTTCTCCTGATTTGAGATGAAAATGTGAATCTTGTGTATTGATTTAGATTTTAAAATGATTAACAGAGATTAGAGATATTTGAAGAAAATCAAAATATGATCGTGACAACCGTCTACCCCATTTTTCCAACCCTTGTGTTCACAGTTTTATTTTGCCACGTTACCGTTCTTAACATATCGGATGCGGTGAGATCAGTAACGAGCCAAATGACACGTTTAGATGAAAGCTTAAACTTGGTGCGTCGGAGTGTTAGTTAATGTTAATTAGTAAAATTTGCAGTAGTGTTTGATTTAAAAACGTGGAGGAACGATGGCGGAGATGAATGAAAGACGGATATGAGGACGAAGGGAAAATAGGAACGATAGAAAAATGAATTATTTCATGTGCTTGTGTTATTTTTCAGAATAAGTAAAATAAAATAAAAAAGTTGTTTTCTACTTTTTATGTTAATTTCGATTTTTAAATTGATCGTTTTCGGCAATATACATGCGTCGTGTGTATTTTTGTATGTACGAAAACTCAAAGCTAAAAATAACGAACCAAAGGCCGCCAAATTTTTTGTAAATTTCTAAGGTTAATAACTTTATAAATGAGGTCCTTTAAGATGCGATATTTTTCGTTGCGATTGTATCAAAGTTCTATATATTTTGGAGTTGGTCTGAACAACAGAATACAAGCAATTTATAATTTTACAGTTTATTTATTTATTTTAGCAAATTATTGATACATATACTTTATTAAAAAATAATTAATTATTTAGTATAAATCAATTTTACTGTAAAATATACATTTTAAATATTTCATTCAGATTCTCCGTTCAATCAACTTACCCGCTAAAATAACCTTCTCAAATTTCTCATTACTAGAACGCGCCCTAGATAACTAAGTCCAAATAAATATTGGACCGAGCCCATCAGCCTGCGTCATTTCTTTGGGCCTGTATGTACTAGACAACTGATGTAGCTCTCCGGGCCTGAAAACTTTTGAATGCTGAAGCAGACTTTTGCTCCCAGTTATAATATGCGGCAGATAAAATACAAATGGTACATGGTTTTGCCTTCCTAAAATACAAAAAGGTGAATGGAAATTAATATCCAAAATTTCAAACTTATGGACCGAATGGGTCGGCATTATGCAACATTTATAAAAATTAATATCCAAAATTTCAAACCGACGAGTCACAGAAAAATTAAAATTTGTCGAATTTTCTATTTCAAATGTTCAGTGTCATACTGCAATCAAGAAATTCACAAGTTTCAAACAAAATTGAAATTACACAAAAGTCGAAATTGGTTGCAGCGAAATTGGCTACGTTTTTTTTTTCGACAATGCATTTCTTAGACGAGGCATTTTCCTTATTACAAATTTCTTTTTCAGTTCTGAAATCCAAACTATGTTTATAAATAAATTTGATTCAAAATTTCACATTTCAATAGGGCTTCGATCTAGGTGAATGGTGTCAAGCCTTTCACCCGTGATCTAAAAAACCGGCACAATGCCAATCCGATTTAAACGGCTTGGCACCGACCTTATTTACTAGGTTCATTTCTGGACTTGGAAAATTTATGAAATTCTAATTCCTTTGTCTACTCAGCTGGATTTTTATTTTATGCTCTGGTTTGTGTGCAATCTATCATCTTCACACTCTTGTGTTACGCATCTCAAGCCCTTCTCCCTACACATAGTTGAAGCCGAATCCCCATAGAACCAAATTTGGATAAATTGAAAATATGATCGTGCAGACCATCAATTATGGACTTCCTAGTCGATTTTTTTTTGACCAAACCCATGCTAGAACGTTAAAACAAGCATATTCCTAAATAGTTGAATTAAATTACTCACGGTAACGGATCAAACCGACCTGTTCTTCGATTTGGAATGAAAATACACTCCTAGCCGATCAAAAGCATTTGAAACCATAAAACATTAGAAAATTTTATATATTTCTTCCAAAAAAAGTGAAAAATAGACCCATGGACAAACTTTGAAAAAAAAAATTAAGCTGAATAACATCAAGTTTCCTTTCTATACCAATGACAAGCTTTGAAAAAAGTAAAGCTGAAAGACAATGCAAAATATAATTAGCATTTTGTATAGTGCAAAATCCAATATATTTCGTTATAACTACAATATTAACTAGCATTGTCCTTCAGTCTAATTTTTTTCTTTAAATTTTGTCTGTCAGTCCAAAAATAAAACTTGTTATCCTTTAGTCTAAATTTTTTTCAAAGTTTGTGTTTATGTCTAATTCCCTGTCCAAAAAATTCATCGGTTCTAAAAGAAAGAAGAAGAAAATCTTTTTGAAAATGGAGAATTAGAAAAAAAGACAAACTTCGAAAAAAAATTAGGTCGAACGACAAATGCTAGTTATAATTAGCATTATTTTCAACTTTTACACTATACAAAATGTTGGTTATTTTTAGCATTATATTCAGTTTTACACTATAAAAAATGTTAGTCATAATTGGTGTTGTCCTTGAGCCTGAAAAACAAACTTGTTTTTCACAAGTCTATTTTTTTAGTGTCTATCTTTGTGCCTATTTTTCTCTTTTGAAAATATATTGCTCAAAACAAATTCATTTGATCATGCAAATTTCATTATTTACTTTATTTTGTTTAATAAAACTGTGGGTCTACCATGATCAACTTTCGCTCTACACAAAGCCCTGACAACCAGGCCTTTCAATGGCACAGGTTTCAGTCCGAGCCCGTGCCGAACCCGTCCTATTTATGCCGGTACATGTATTGTCTTTTACTACCCAAGTCAGACTCAGCCCCGATCCAGGTCAGGTACGGTTTTATTAAAATCCGGTTCGGTTAGGGCCCAACTCGACTAATAGTTTTTCATCGTATCAAAACATGAGTGCGTACGTTATTTATTTACCATTTTGTTTGTTTACATGTAGATGTTTTTGCATACTTTTGTTATGAGCTTGATTACATCACTGTCCAATTTACATATTAACATTGTTTGTATACAAATTTTATCAAAATTGCAATTGTAAATTATGGTTTCAACATAAATATTCCGAGTTAGTTATAGTTATTATCCAACGGGCTTAAACAGCCCGACGGGCCGGACTCGGATATTCGGTTGAAATACCCTGCAGGTTCGGTCGACGCTCGGATTTTAGTTATTGTAATTTGACTCGGGTCTGGATTTTACAATACCCGGACCGAACCCCGTCCATTGACAGTCCTACTAACAACTGCTCACACACGACCTTGAACTTAATCGCCCCCCCCCCCCCCCCCCCCCCAAAACATCCCATCCTACTTCCCCAATGCTTAACATGGAAATATATGAATCCAGCCCATCAAACTTCTCCAAAACCCAGCCCACAAACCTCCTGCAGCCTGTTTCATTCTTTCACTACACGTACATCATAGCCCATGTCCAACACTTAATTTACCCAGTACACATTCAAAGGATTGCACCCTTTCCCTCACGTTCTGTCTTGATATAATATACTAAATTACCAAGCCCAAACGTATTGGGCCGAGCCCACAATCTTTTATTCCGTTGCCCAACTTAAACTCATACATCAATCAGTCAGCTGCAACCATTTATCCACCCAATCCAACCCATTTGCGTCTTATCCCGCACGTTCTATATGATATACTAAAATAACGAAGCCCAAGTAAAAAATTGGGCCGAAACAACACTCCTATTTCCCTACCTCAAAACAAAGGCCCCCACCGTATCGGCCTGCGTCATTTCTTCGGGCCTGGATATTCGACCTAGAAAAGTTGAATCCAGTAAGCAGAATTTAGCTCACCATATTATAACATGCGGCAGATAAAACACAAATAATGCTACACGTAATAACAACGGTTTTTTGCTTCCCAATGTAGGAAAAATCCACATGTGTGCAATGGAAAAGAGTTGGTGATATCAAACTGGACCGTAAACGTTTGCGTATCCGAAATTATTCCCGAATATTAGATATCTGTATTTGTGAATGCAGAAGGATATTGGATATTTTTCGACCAGTTCACAATTAATAAATCTAAACAAATAAATAATTTTTTTGATTTATTATAAATCTATTTCGGTGCTAAATGTAAAAAAATAATCAATATGTAAAGAAAAATAATTTTAAACAGAAAAAATTGACTTTTATTTACAAATTAATTTTTCTATCTAGATAAAATAGTAACTGACAATTATTTTATGTACGAAAATACAATAAAAAAACTATAAGCTTGATAAAAATCGAACGGATAAGTATCGCATCGCATACGGATATGGTCATATTCGCACCCGTATCCTTTTTTGGATATCAGATCATTTTTCATATTTCGGATACAGTTATGGACGGATTTCAGATTTTTCAGATAAATTTGATTTTTTTAATTTTTATGAAAAGAAGTAAGGAGTAGACTAACTATTGTCAACAACAAAAAAGGGCCAAACTAAAAAATAATAAAATTATGGACAAAGAAAAAAGCAATACTCGATTGGGAACATTGAAAATTATACTATTCTAGAAAAATGAAAGACATGAGCGATTATGAACCCCCTACAGGTTTGACTACCAATGGTTAGACATGGTATTTGTTATTTACATTGCTACAATTTGATGGTATCTGTTATATAGGGGTGAGCGTTCGGTCGCTTCGATCCATTTTGAGGTAAAAAATGTCAAATCGAAAAAAAATCAAAACCGAACCGAATCAATTTCGGTTAATTCGGTCGGTAACCAATTTAACCGAACTAAGAAAGCAAGTACGAGAATTTAACGTAAGTTATCATCCAAATGATTGACTTAGTCAATGGAAAACATAAATTTATGTTTATATAAACTATTTTCAGTATTTATTTTAAGTTTATAAGAAAAACTAACCTATTTTTAATAGCTAAAGTTTGTTTTTTAATTACTAAACCGATTGTTAAGAGTATTATAATGCTATGAATTTGGATAATATAATAAAAGTTCGGTTAATTCGGTTAAATCGATAACCAAAATAAAATTATTTTACAAACCGAATTCAAACCGATATAATTTCATAACCGAATCAAGCCGTCCGAAATGAACCGGTTTAGTCGATTAATTCGGTTCTAACCGAATATTGCTTACCCCTATTGTTATGTAACTCAAATGCTTATCTCTTGGGAAAGTATGAAAACATGGAAATAAGAAAGTTGTTCGATATTGATCTTGATCTAATCGGCCATTAAAACTATAATTCAAGTTCTTTATTTTTGTTTGGATTACAAATGAAAACGGGGACGAAGAGAACTTGGGAATTTCCTTACGTGGGTGTACATGCCTATTTAAAGAAAACTACATCATTGAATTCTCGACAGTTGGCGGATTTCATCTTTGGACAGTTGAGATTTTCTTAGTCAACCAATGTTGTGGCACGCTGCCAAAATGACACGTGGCACGAGTTGCGCTTTTCTTCTTTTCATGCTGGCGTGACAAAGCTAGAGTAATAGGAAGCAGACGTGTGGATGATTTCGACGGTTTTTTTAGAGGTTTGGTAACAATTTTTTAGACATTCGATAACACATTATCTTTAGATTAGCAATACTGAAATAGCACTATTGTAACATCCCGCCTTTCTGCACGCTTTAGATCGACGATAAACCACACATGTCAGACTTAAAGCATACAGAAGAGCGGATTGTTATGGGGTAAATAAGAAAAAGTAGAGAAAGGAAAATAAAATAGAATCTTGCAGCGGAACGATAAAATATAATAATCAAATATACAGTTCATAAAGCTGTTTTACAAAACATTTGATTATACTTATACAATACATATCAAAGTTACACATACCAGAGATTAATAGATAACAATGCAGCGGAATAAAATGGCATAGTGGAATAATATAATAGATAATAATAAATCTTCGTCTTCGTCCTCCAGAATACGGTCTTCCAAATCCTGAAATGCTCAGGCTGACCCGAGCGAATTGAAAAAACAAAACACTCGAGTCAGAACTAAACGATCTTATGTAAGTTAAATCAACAATAAACAATGTGAGTGGAACGGCTTTAGAGATGTTCACGCGATTTGACATCTCCTATCCAGCGTCTAACATGAGTGCAGTAACTCAAGAGATGCTCGGGATTCACATCTCCTAAGAATCCGTTAAACTATTTACTATGTAGTAATATTTCGCTATTATAATAATGTCTATAGTAAAATAAACTTACCTTTTTCATAGCATTAAGGGGTTACCCATATAGCCCTTAACACGTAATAGTCCCAGTAGTCCATCCAATATCATAGTCCCTCCTAATCGAGAATCTACTAGAGGATACCACACGGGCTACGGGAGAAAACAAAACTCGTATAAGGCGCGCTAGGGTAGGTGACACGACACAACTAAGCAATGTCAGGGTAGATATACCAATTACGCTTCCGGGCCGGTGGTAACGCGTAGCGCGCAGCTACCGCCCACATCGAGCCACACCCCCAAAAAAGAAAATCAAAGTGGCCACCGAATCGATCCAAAAGTTAGAGTATAATATCGAAGGGTTGTGTCCGATCAAAGGAGCTACCTCACTAGCCCGTCAATCGCTCATGTTATAGCCACCTTATGCCAACTCACGGGAGTCGGGTCCACGTATTTACCTCAAAGGAAACGCCGCCGCCATCCTACTTCATTCTGGAATCTTCACCACGTACACGGTTGTTAAAGTGGTTTTCGGAGTTGGCAGAGAGTATGACAACTTCCGATCCCGGTCTCTTCAACAACCAAACGTTATTATAACACCGCGGTCATTTCAAAATAATTTATACTTCAAAACCAGAATATAATATCCATTTCAAACTATATAATTATGATATCATTTCCGTTTTAAAACCAAATCAATATGATATCATTTATAAACCCAAATCAATATAATATCATTTTTACTTCAAATATATCATTTTTCCTAAATCATAGTACTTTCAAATCTATATACCTTGAACCCCATAGCTTTGAAATATAACTTTGAATACTTAAATGGTTTAAATATTAAATTACTTTATATAAAAAAATAGCTTGTTAAATTTCACAAATAAATTTCAAATACTGATTTGAACCTCCAATTAAACCATTTCAATTTCCATATAATTCAAAGCTTTAAATATTCCACCATTTCAAAACTAATTCATTGATAATTCCATATATATCAAATTTAATTACTATTATTTAGATTTGAAATGTCTACTTAATAAATCCAATATAATTTTAGTAAAACTTTAATTTCAACAGTTGGATATCCTTTCAATGTATTTAACTTGATATATTCATTTAAATCAACCCGATATTCATTTAAATCACTCTAAACAAAAATCAAATTATAAAAATCATACCCTTTAAATTTCTAAATTTTATTAAATTCCAAATAAATTTCATATTCATATTCCAAACTTATTCTCATCTAAGTCATTATAAACTCTAGAAATTTAATTTAAATAAATGCTTAATCATATTTTATCTTAATAAAATCAAGCTTAATTATTAACTTCTTTTATACTTCAAATCAATTTTACACATAGCTTAAAACCCAGAATTTAACTATATATAAAATAACATTTATAAAATATCCAAATCGCTATCTCATAAAACCATATTTTTCTTTAGAAAACCATAGAAAATCATTTCAAAATACTTTTATATATAGACCACGGTGTCTGTATAAAATTTTCTACCCTATGGTTAAGTGATACAGATATTATCATTTCAATCCGTAATTTAAAATAAAAATACGGTTATATATCATTTGAAACCGCAATCCCGAATGAAATAAAGTGCATAACAATTTGCAGTTTAAACCGATATAAAATACAACATCCATTTATCCAATATCAATCATCAACCATTTATTACAATCATCATCCAATTTAAAAAATAATATCAACATAGAGCATATAATAAATAACAGGTAATTATTGACAGTTTATAATCAATAGTAAAATAACAATCTATCTAACTGGCAATTTATATGCAATAATAAATTAAACAAATCTAGTAAATTAAATTCAACTGAGATGATGATTAAAATATGCCAAACAATCATAGATAAATTTTAAATCACATCAAATTTAATTTAATAAACATAGAAAATCTTAGAAGTTGTGAGTGAGTTAAAACACTCACCTTTTGAATTTGAATTGAATTTAAATCCAATTTAAACCCAAAAATTTGACAGTCTCAGAATTCGTCCAAACCAACACCAAAATGTTCGGAATTTCAATACGATTTTAACGGAGAAAACCGCAAATGAAACGGACCTCGTATGTAGAAGATATTCATATTAGAACATTGCAATTTAAAATTTAATTTAATTAAAATGAACAACACAACCTACTCTCAAGCCACGTCATTTCTTCTTTCAGACAACATCACGCATGCAAGCTTCTATTCGCACGCAGGCTACAGGACATAGCAGCCGCCAAAACACACGCGCCTACTTTGCCACCGTTTGAGGCACCATCGCCCATGTCAGAGCTCCGCCTCGACCTCCATGCTTCCTCCCCTCGCGGCCGTGCATAACCACGTCATGGCCGATGCCTTAAGAACAACATCCGCCGCCGATTTATAAAACCCTAGCAAATTATTGCCATCGATCTGACCATCAAAACGCCAAACAATCTACGCCGATGAACTCCCCTCCGTCCACTCTTCAAAACCCAGAAATGATTTCCCGATCAGACGAGGTTCGTCATCGAGCGATGAACGGCCGAAAATAACCTTCTGATTTCTGGACAGTTGGTGATTCAAATGCACAAACGAACTGCAGATCTGAGATGCGTACATCGAGAGCTTCGATATATAATTTTTCTGAATTTTTTTGAGGAGTTTGAAATTTCACTTTGATTTTTGAATTGCAATTGGATTTGAGATTGTCTGCCATTGAGATGAGAAGGTGAAGAGAAATTGTACACACGGACAAATGAGAATGAGGGACAATTAGGGTTTATAACAGGGTATTTATAGACAAAGTTGAAAAAGAATCGATGGATAAGATTTATAAACGCGCTGAACGATGAATGGCCCAAAAAGCCCGTTCTGACTCCGGAACGAAAATGGGTCAAAGCATATATCAAAATAGATGCTTTTAAATATTTTAAACGCGATGGAACAAGTTTCAAGTCCAAATTCCATTGTATAAAGAAGTTATGAAAAAATCAAAAGTTTCCAAATTGATATCAATTGATTTTAATTTCATTAATTTCTAGGCGTTTCGAGTCCGTACGATCAAACGACACGTCCAATCGTTAAGAAACTTGAAATCCTACAACAATTCAATGTTACGGATCCGATGAAACTAGTTTCGTCGAAATCTGAGTTAGGGCCAAAATGGCTATTTTTACATTAATTAAATAAATTAATAATTAATTAATCAAATCAAACTTTCAATTTCAATTCTATAATTGACAAATTTTCTCCTCTTTGATCTCTCAATCATTTACAATGATTTAAAAAAAATTAAATGTCAATTTAGAGATGATTAATTTATAAATTTCAATATTAATTCTCAATTTCATTAAATTCAAAATTATAAATTTAATTTTCAATAATTCTATTAAATTCATTTTTCATTCTATTATTCAATTCATCATTATCAAAAGGATAAAATTAACATTGGATTTACAAAATATTACCTTAATATTCTTACATTCCATATTGATTTCAATTAACGCAAAAATTTGAGATTTAATTTCACTAAATTGCAATTACTCCAATTATTATCATACACTAAACTCCAATATATTAACAAACTTTGCATTCCTTTTATTAAACCAACTGTCATTTTATAAATAAAATTAACATTATTTCCGATTCTTACTTTAATTTACACTAACAAAATTTTAAATTTAGATTTATTACAATTGATTACCAAAGTTTATTTAACACCTTAAATAAACAAGCAACCTATATTCATTGCCATCTATTTGCTTTTAATTACATTTATAAGTTCGTTACTTATCAATCCAGATTATAATTCCATATATAACGCTAACTTTATTTCATTACATTAACATACGCCTATTTACATCTTAATTTGAATAAATATTACATTTCCAAATGTGTACTTCTATCAATTGAACACATTAATTAAGGTTTTAAAACCAATAAATGAATTTACCTTAATTCCATTCTTATACCAGTTTATTACTTTACATACATTACATATTAATTCATAAATTAACATGCTTTGAACTATTTTCCCCAATTCACCAATCACTACCTTAAAAAAAATCTACATTTCTATTAAATTTACATTCACACTTCCATTATTATATTAATTACCATTAAAGTAACTATTATTATCATCAATATACATTATAATTACTTATAGAACATTGAATTTTCAATGACCATTTATTATAATTTAAATTCATTAATTTAATTCAATGCTTACATTTTGTTTTCATATATTCAATTTGTAGCTAAGTATACATCTACATTATTTCCATTGATTTGAATTGCATTCAATTTATCGATATTTACCTTGGTTAACATTAACGTAATATTAGATTATAATTTTTGTAACTGATTTACAATTTAAAATCAACCAGCTACAAAATAGGTAACATACAAAAATCGTTACCGTTAATCCTTTAGTCGCATTAATAAGCTTTTATTACTTACAAACCAATGTTGTCATTTATCTTCATACTACATGTTTCATTCACTTATGTTCAATTTATAACCAAACATAAAATTTAGATTTATTCCCATTAATTGGTATTCCATTCAATTCATATATTTATTACCTTGATTGGTATTATTTAACTTGCATTCTAGTTATTATTTCATAAATATGATTCCCAATCATTTCTTTAATTTATACTAACATTTAAAAGTTTATTACATACCCTTATTTACCTATCTTCCATTTCATAACCAAGTGCACCATGTACGCTAGTTCACTCTTATTGATTTCACTTCAATTGTCAACAATTGGTTTTTATAACCATTGATACAATTCATTCTTAACATTTATTTCTATACAAATTATAATTTTTTTATTTCTTTCTAAATTAAATTACAAAAATTTAATTAAATTAACCAATTTATTTATCAAAATTTACAGGTCGTTACGCTCTCCCCCACTCAAAACTTTTCGTCCCCGAAAAGGAAAAAGAAGGGAAAAGAAGGATTACAAAACCAATATATTTTACTTAAAATATTAAATTCATAGACAAATAAATTTACAAAATTAATTAATTTAATTAAAATATACCAATTTATAACCATTAAATCTTTTTATACTCAAATTAATAAAGCTTGGAAAACGTTTTCAAAATATTTTCTAAGTCCAAAATTTACGAAAAATTTCGGCAGAGTCTCTTTTGTACGGAGAGGCTCGGGAGAAAATATAATATCAAAATATAACAATATATAACATATATTTTCCAAAATAATATATATCCCAACCTGGGAAAAATAATATAATAACGCTATAAACCGTAATCCGAAAATGTAACTATTTGTCGGGCAATTTACGCTTATTTTATGAAACCAAAAGCAGTAGCAATTGCTTCCATAACCTGTATTTCACTTATATAATCTAGAAGAATTAATAATTATATAAAATGAAATATGTAAAGTTGCTTCAACCATAAACAACAAATCAATAGAAACAACAATCACTTGCAACGAGGCATACAACCATCACATAAAATCAATACAAATCAATTATTCATTCATATCAAACAAAACAAATAGTTGTTCGGGTTCAAAACTCCAGATTGTACAGAATGAAAAATAAACTATTGAGCGCACCATTTACTCAATAGTCTCTGATGAAACTAATAGATTATTCATATATCCAAACAATTTAAAGTATCCTTACCCAAACAACCATAAACCAAACGAACAACAATAATTTCAAACAACAGATCAAATTTTCTTATTATTAATTTCATTTCATACATTTGTTGTTTGACTTCTTTTTCATTCATACAATGGTTTATCTTTTTATTTTACATTTTATTTCTTACAGTTTTCATTTATTTACCTTCATTTATTACTAAATTCCATTTATGACACTTACCTTTCTATTTTAACTAGTAGTTTTTTAATTATACTTAAGTTCCTAACAACTGCAACACCAAATCCTTATTTATTAAGGAATTTCATCGAATATGTTCGTTATTTCAATTTTTTTACTTGTATAATATTCTATTACCATTTCTTATTAAACATTGCAACTTTTATTGTTGGGTAAGTTATATATATATATATATGCTTTTAAGAATGTAATTGAAAATCATACATGTTTATCCCTTTTCTTTTAATTAATTTAATGTGCAATAATTATATCTTTTATTTCATATGTTACGATTTCAAATTTCATTTAGTACCATTTATAACCTAGCATTAAATCTATTATTTTATTTGTAGGTTTCAATTATTAGTAAATTCCATTTCACTAAAGCAATTAAAACCCTTAATTATGGAAACTTAAGAATTTAAATTTGAGTTTTAATTTCAAATCATTTTAAAATAATAGATAAATGTATACTTACAATTTATATATCCAATTATAATTAAAACAATTTAAAATTTTATATTTGTTTATCAAAACAACTCTGTAGTAAAACTACTACAGTGGCCTTCCCACTTCGAAACTCGAAAATGAATGTCAATGATGCGTACACTCATCATCGAATTTTTTTTCCAGCGACAGAGAGGGAAGTACAAACATATTTCTTTCCAGAGTTTCTTTAAAGTAATTCTTTCAAATATATTTAAATATTTATATCATAAAATACTTCTAAAATAATATTATTATATTTCAAAATCGTTCAAAATAAAGTTTCAAAAGCCTGGAACTTAAGTTTCAAATTTTCAATTTTCATATATTTTATTTTCAATCTTATTTCAACTATTATTTAAAATTTCGCTACCTAACAGCCAATATATTGCAACCAAATATATATCTTATTTATAAAAATTTATTTTATATATAGAAAATATAATAGGCAAAATTATTTCATTCACCTATATTAATACAAATATCGTGTCAATCTGTCCTATTAAGTGTTTAGAAATCCCTATTGATGTCATAGCGTCCCTTGCACCAACCAGAATTTATAAATACAAAACGGAGCAAATTAACACAATATTAAAACCTTTTATAACACTAACAAATACGCTCTCTCACATATATACACTCAGCAACTCATCGTAGGGTATTACTACCCTATTAATAAAGAGTCAAACCCCACAAAGCTAAGGTTTTCACTAAACCAAAGCTCTGATACCAGATGCAACATCTCGCCTTTCTGCACGCTTTAGATCGACGATAAACCACACACGTCAGACTTAAACCATACAGAAGGGCGGATTGTTATGGGGTAAATAAGAAAAAGTAGAGAAAGAAAAATAAAATAGAATCTTGCAGCGGAACGATCAAATATAATAATCAAATATATAGATCTTGAAGCTGTTTTACAAAATATTTGATCATACTTATACAATACATATCAAAGTTACACATACCAGAGATTAATAGATAACAATGCAGCGGAATAAAATGGTGTAGTGGAATAATATAATAGATAATAATAAATCTTCGTCTTCGTCCTCCATAATACGGTCTTCCAAATCCTAAAATGCTCAGGCTGACCCGAGCGAATTGAAAAGACAAAACACTCGAGGCAGAACTAAAAGATCGTATGTAAGTTAAATCAACAATAAAAAATATGAGTAGAACGGCGTCAGAGATGTTTACGTGATTTGACATCTCCTATCCAGTGTCTAACGTGAGTGCAGTAACTCAAGAGATGCTCGGGATTCACATCTCCTAAGGATCCGTTAAACTATTTACTATGTAGTAATATTTCGCTATTATAATAATCTCTATAGTAAAATAAACTTACTTTTTTCATAGCATTAAGGGGTTACCCATATAGCCCTTAACACGTAATAGTCCCAGTAGTCCATCCAATATCATAGTCCCTCCTAATCGGGAAGCTACCAAAGGATACCACACGGGCTACGGGAGAAAACCAAACTCATATAAGGCGCGTTAGGGTAGGTGACACGACACAACTAGGCAATGCCTGGGTAGATATACCAATTACGCTTCCGGGCCGGTGGTAACGCACAGCTACTGCCCACATCGAGCCACACCCCCAAAAAATAAAATTAAAAGTGGCCACCGAATCAATCCAAAAGTCAGAGTATAATATCGAAGGGATGTGTCTGATCAAAGGATCTACCTCATTAGCCCGTCAATCGCTCCTGTTTTAGCCATCTTATGCCAACTCACGGGAGTCGGGTCCACGTATTTACCTCAAAGGAAACACCACCACAATCCTACTTCATTCTGGAATCTCAACCGCGTACACGGTTGTTAAAGTGGTTTTCAGAGTTGGCACATACTTCCGATCCCAGTCTCTTCAACAACCAAACGTTATTATAACACCGCGGTCATTTCAAAATAATTTATACTTCAAAACCAGAATATAATATCCATTTCAAACTATATAATTACGATATCATTTCCGTTTTAAAACCAAATCAATATGATATCATTTATAAACCAAAATCAATATATTATCATTTTTACTTCAAATATATCCTTGTCCCAAAATCATAGTACTTTCAAATCCATATACCTTGAACCCCATAGCTTTGAAATATAACTTCGAATACTTAAATGGTTTAATATTAAATCACTTTAAATAAAAAAATAGCTTGTTAAATTTCATAAATAAATTCCAAATACCAATTTGAACCTCCAATTAAACCATTTTAATTTCCATATAATTCAAAGCTTTAAATATTCCACCATATCAAAGCTAATTCTTTGATAATTCCATATATATCAAATTTAATTACTATTATTTAGATTTGAAACGTCTACTTAATAATCCAATATAATTTTAGTAAAACTTTAACTTCAACAACTGGATATCCTTTCAATGTATTTAACTTAATATATTCATTTAAATCTACCTGATATTCATTTAAATCGCTCTAACAAAAATTAAGTTATAAAAATCATACCCTTTAAATTTCTAAATTTTATCAAATTCCAAATAAATTCCATATTCATATTCCAACCTTAATCTCATTTAAGTCATTATAAACTCTAGAAATTTAATTTAAATAAATGCTTAATCATATTTTATCTTAATAAAATCAAGCTTAATTATTAACTTCTTTTATACTTTAAATCAATTTTATACATAGCTTAAAACCCAGAATTTAACTATACATAAAATAACATTTATAAAATATCCAAATCGCTATCTCATAAAACCATATTTTTCTTTATAAAACCATAGAAAATCATTTCAAAATACCTTTATACATAGACCACGGTGTCTGTATATAATTTTCTACCCTATGGTCAAGTGATACAGATATTTGTCATTTCAATATGTAATTTAAAATAAAAATACAGTTATATATCATTTCAAATCGCAATCCCGAATGTAATAAAGTGCATAACAATTTGCAGTTTAAACCAATATAAAATACAACATCCATTCATCCAATATCAATCATCAACCATTTATTACAATCATCACCCAATTTAAACAATAACATCAACATAGAGCATATAATAAATAACAAGTAATTACTGACAGTTTGTAACCAATAGTAAAATAACAATCTATCTAACTGGCAGTTTATATGCAACAGTAAATTAAAAAAAATTTAATCTAGTAAATTAAATTCAACTGAGATGATGATCAAAATATGCCAAACAATCATAGATAAATTTTGAATCACATCAAAATTTAATATAAGAAACATAAGAAATCTTAGAAGTTGTGAGTGGGTTAAAACACTCATTTTTTGAATTTAAATTGAATTTAAATCCAATTTAAACCCAGAAATTTGACAGTCTCAGAATTCGTCCAAACTTGCACCAAAATGTTATGAATTTCAATACGATCCTAATGGAGAAAACCGCGCGTGAAACGGACCTCGTATGTAAAAGATATTCATATTAGAACATTGCAATTTAAAATTTAATTTAATTAAAATGAAAAACACAACCAACTCTCAGGCCACGTCGTTTCTTCTTTCAGGCTACATCACGCACGCAAGCTTCAATTCATATGCAGGCTGCAGGACATAGCAGCCGCAAAACACACGCGCCTACTTTGCTGCCGTTCGAGCCACCATCGCCCACGTCAGAGCTCCGCCGCGACCTCCATGCTTCCTCCCCTCGCGGCCGCGCATAACCACGTCAAGGCCGATACCTCAAGAGCAGCAGCCGCCGCCGATTTATAAAACCCTAGCGAATTATTGCCATCGATCCGACCATCAAAACGCCAAACAATCTACGCCGATGAACTCCCCTCCGTCCACTCTTCAAAACCCAGAAATGATTTCCCGATCAGACGAGGTTCGTCGTCGAGCGATGAACGACCGAAAATAACCTTCTAATTTCTGGACAGTTGGTGATTCAAATGCTCAAATGAATTATAGATCTGAGATGCGTACATCGAGAGCTTCGATATATAATTTTTTTGAATTTTTTTGAGGAGTTTGAATTTCACTTTGATTTTTGAATTGCATTTGGATTTGAAATTATCTACCATTGAGATGAGGAGGTGAAGAGAAATTATACGCACGAAAGAATGAGGGACAATTAGGGTTTATAACAGGGTATTTATAGATAAAGTTGGAAAAGAATAGATGGACCTGATTTATAAACCCGTTGAACGATGAATATTCCAAAAAGCCCGCTCTAACTCCGGAACGAAAATGGGTCAAACCATATATCAAAATAGATGTTTTTAAATATTTTAAACACGATGGAACAAGTTTCAAGTCTAAATTCCATCGTATGAAGAAGTTATGCAAAAATCAAAAGTTTCCAAATTGATTTCAATTGATTTCAATTTGATTGATTCCTAGGCGTTTCGAGTCCGTACGATCAAACGACATGTCCGATCGTTACGAAACTTGAAATCCTACAATAATTCAACGTTACGGATCTGATGAAAAAGGTTTTGTCAAAATCCGAGTCAGTGACCAAAATGACTATTTTTACATTAATTAAATAAATTAATAATTAATTAATCAAATCAAACTTTCAATTTCAATTCCATAATTGACAAATTTTCTCCTCTTTGTTCTCTCAATCATTTACAATGATTTAAACAAATTTAAATATGAATTTAGAGATGATTAATTTATAAATTTCAATATTAATCCTCAATTTCATTAAATCCAAAATTATAAATTTAATTTCCAATAATTCTATTAAATTCACTTTTCATTCTATTATTCAATTCATCATTATCAAAAGGATAAAATTAACATTGAATTTACAAACTATTACCTTAATATTCTTACATTCCATATTGATTTAAATTAGCGCAAAAATTTAAGATTTAATTTCACTAAATTGCAATTACTCCGATTATTATCATACACTAAATTTCAATATATTAACAAAACTTTAATTTGCATTCCTTTTATTCAACCAACTATCATTTTATAAATAAAATTAATATTATTTCCGATTCTTACTTTAATTTACATTAACAAAATTTTAAATTTAGATTTATTACAATTGATTACCAAAGTTTATTTAACACCTTAAATAAATAAGCAACCTATATTCATTGCCATCTATTTGCTTTTAATTGCATTTATAAGTTCGTTACTTATCAATCCAGATTATAATTCCATATATAACGCTAACTTTATTTCATTACATTAATATATGCCTATTTAGATCTTAATTTGAATAAATATTACATTTTCAAGTGTGTACTCTATCAATTGAACACATTAATTAAGGTTTTGAAACCAATAAATGAATTTACCTTAATTCCATTCTTATACCAGTTTATTACTTTATATACATTACGTATTAATTCATAAATTAACATGCTTTGAACTATTTTCCTCAATTCACCAATTACCACCTTAAAATAAATTTACATTTCTATTAAATTTACATTCGCACTTCCGTTATTATATTAATTACCATTAAAGCGACGTTTATTATCACCAACATACATTATAATTACTTACAGAACATTGAATTTTCAATGACCATTTATTATAATTTAAATTCATTAATTTAATTCAATGCTTGCATTTTGTTATCATATATTCAATTTGTAGCTAAGTATACATCTACATTATTTCCATTGATTTGAATTTCATTCAATTTATCGATAATTACCTTGGTTAAAATTAACGTAATATTATATTATAATTTTTGTAACTGATTTCCAATTTAAAATCAACCAGCTACAAAATAGGTAACATACAAAAAATCATTACCGTTAATCCTTTAGTCGCATTAATAAGCTTTTATTACTTACAAATCAATGTTGCCATTTATCTTTATACTACAAGTTTCATTCACTTATGTTCAATTTATAACCAAACATAACGTTTAGATTTATTTTCATTAATTTGTATTCCATTCAATTCATAAATTTATTAACTTGATTGGTATTATTTAACTTGCATTCTAGTTATTATTTCATAAATATGATTCCTAATCATACTAACATTTAAAAGTTTATTACTTACCCTTATTTACCTACCTTCCATTTCATAACCAAGTGCACCATGTACGCTATTTCACTTCTATTGATTTCACTTCAATTATCAACAATTGGTTTTTTTATAACCATTACTACAATTCATTCTTAACATTTATTTCCATATAACTTATAAATTTTTTATTTCTTTCTAAATTAAATTACAAAAATTTAATTAAATTAACCAATTTATTTATCAAAGTTTACGGGTCGTTACAACTTTGGCTTAGACATGCAATAACATTTTAGTTTAATCATGCAATAACATTTCAATTCTAGACATGCAGTAACTACTTAATTCTAAACATGTGATAGTTCTTTTGCTTTAGACTTGTGATAGCTTCTTATGTTTTAGACATGCGATGCTCCTAATGTGATAGCTCCTTACTTTTAGACATGCGATGACTCCTTATCTTTTATCATGTGATAGCTCCATATTGTTAAACATGCGATAACTCCTTATCTTTTAAACATGCGATAACTCCATACCTTTTAGATACGTGATAGTCCTTCTTTAGACTGGAGAAAGCTTCTATATCTTTGATATGTGATTGCACTTCTTTAGAATTGCGTCAACATCTATTTTAGGTATGTGATAACCCTTCCTTAGCCTTGCAATAATATCTTTTCTTGACATGTTATAGCTTCTCTATTTTTTATCATTTTTCTTCTTTCCGTTAAAAATAGAGTATAACGTTTTCTCTTCGAAAAGTTTGCTTATGATTTAACTTGAAACTCTTCGCCTCATTTTCTTGTTTCACATTCTTTGCGCTTTGGCCATAACACATTCACTTTTTTACAGAACTGCCCTTCTCCTCTAATTTTATTCCTGTTAGTCTTGCCAAACGAGGAAACAAATTAGCGAGAACTCATTTGAACAAAAATCATATAGCTCCTATTTTCTTCACATCTTGGTTAATATGGTCTTACCATGGACTATTCTTAAAGTGGTCACTTATCAATTGATAATCTATAGTCCTTTTACTTCTCGGTTCAATTCTTCGGCTTTTGCTTGTCAATGTGATGAATTCCTTATTAACAAATCCTTCTTTATTCTTTGAATGCTATTTTGGTCAACCTCCAGTTGGATAGTTTTCACAATATTTTGATTCTTTTAGATTGTCTGCCATACATATTCTTTCTTCTAGATGGTTGCTTCGACCATGCGGAATGGCAAGGCCTAGGCTTATGTGGACTATTCTCGGCTTCCTATGTTAGACATTTAAACGATTGCATTAGAACATAATGTTAAATGCTTCCCAGCTTTTTTGTCGGGTGCCTTGGAACTTGGTCAATGGCTACTAACATCAAACAATAATCCATTTTCTCCATGACTTGATATCTGATTTATGCGCCTTTAGCCTTTTACTTATGTACGTAGATAATTAATTCCCATTTTCTTCCCTTATCAGTACTACACTTATGGCATTTTGTGATATTTCCATGTACGGGAATAAACCTTCTCCTTCTTTTGGAGTAGATAATATAGGGGGTTTCTCTAGATGGTCTTTTAACTATGGGAAGGTTTTTTGGCATTAATTTGTCTAGTCGGAACTCCCGCACTTCTTAATTACATTGAAATATGGAATACATTATTGGTTGCCTTTCATGAGAATCAATTAAATGCAGCTACCCGTCCACTTAAACTAATTATACGTGAATTTTTTTTAACCATATTGGAATTTATTGAGTCTATGAAGTCTAATTTATTTAGAACATTTCTAAATATTAAATAAAATCTTTTAATTTATTTAAAGTTATAAAATTATATTTTACCATTTAATTTATATTATATTAAATATATACGTGCATCATATACACATATACAAGTGTGTATGTGTGTAACATTTCAATCCGTGCAATGTATAACATGCTCGTGTGTAGATGTTGGGATTTACATTGTAACAGACATGTTGGCTCATCCAATATGCAAATATATTATCCAAATATATGTTTATATTTTTTTTTGATTGCATAAATAAAATATAACAAAATATATACTTATATATGTATAAACTCAAGTTTCATTTATATTTAATTATATATATAAACATAAACATAAAATACTATCAGTTTGTATATATTTATAACTATATAAATATGTTTAAATCATTTATAAAATATACTAAAATAAAATTTCTTTTTTAATATCAAAAACATTAATGTATAAAATTTTTTCAATATATATATATATATTAAATAATTATATATTAGTGGAAATTTAGATCGCATCCTTAAAACGGAAGAATATTGCAAAGCGGGTCCCCGTGTAAGTTTCATTATAAAGCGGGTCCCTGTTTTTGCTGTAGAATAATTGCTAACATTTCAGCAACTATTCAGGAATGCTTGCTGATAGTAAATATTGTTGTTGAAACGTCAGCAACAATTGAATATTATTGCTGATAATCGTGCAATTGTTGCCGAATAATTATATATCAACTAAAATTATATTAGTGCAACAATATGTGCAATTATACATTACTGCTGATATGTGCGCAGCTATTCCATAAAATAAGGTACATTTGGCTTATTATTGCTGATTTGTACGCAACTTTTATGAATTATTGCTCTTTCCGCTGCAATTATTGGGAATAAGCTGTGTGTTCTATGCAATATTGATTATTTTTCAATTATACAAAATTTCATCATTTTTTCCTTGATTGTTGTGCAATAATGTGTTGTTTGAATAAATGTAGATAGTTAATTTGGAAGATTGAACTAAACAGAAAAATTGCATGAAACAACGTAATTTTTTACTAAAGCTGCTGAAATATCGGCAATTTCATGAAAACTTGCAGAATTTCCTTAAGTGCGAATTTTGTTTTTTTTGGTTTTGATGATTTTTTTTTGTGTTTTTCTTGCATTGATATGAAGATGATTATGTGTTGAAATAAGTTTTGAAGCTTGGCAATTTTTTACGATGTTTTTTGTTGTTTTTTGTCGATTTTCGAAAAACATGGACCTAATTTATAAAGTTTTAAGACAGGAACTTTTCGTGTATTTTGAAACCTACCAGGGACCTGTGCCAAAAGTATCCTATATATATATATATATTAATACAAATAAAATCATAGAAATTTTCAAATTTTAATATATAACTACCTGGTCTTGCGTATGGCTCAAGATATATTATTTTAATTTTACATTTTAATATATATATATATAACTTTATAAAAATTATTAAAATTAATAAAGATTATTTATCGAAACTAAATTTGAATTTAAAATAACTAGTAAAATTTTAGAATAAAATTTAATAACCTGAAATTTTATTGTATAATTTCATAAATCAAAAACAATTTAAAATCCATTTTCTAATTTTCGTTTTGTATTTAAATATATAAAAATATAATTTTTTTTCAACTGAGAGGATAATATGTATTAATATAATTTTATGAAATATAAAACATTTTTTATAGTACATATATGAATTTATATAATTATTTATATGATTAATTGTTTTAAATATTATTTAAAATTATATATAAATGTATAAAATTATTTTTTTCCAGTTGAAAATATTTTTCTTATTAAACATCACATATAAAATTATATTATCATAATTTACATAATTATAATATAGTATTTAAATTATAAACTATATAAACAATATATATATATATATATATATATATATATTAGATTATTGAAATTATAAAAAATGTTTTTTTAAATATTGAGCCATGCTGCACATAGATGATTTGCCATAAGTTTTTTTAAACATGTGTACATAATTATACAACCACTCAAAGCTTTGATAATGTATTTACATATTGGAATCATCACTTAACTAACAATTTAATATATATATATATATTATATAATAAACATTATAAATGTATATTAATATTTATTAAAATATTAGGAATGTACCTTATATCCAAAGCTCGTAAGCACACCTTGAAATGAAAAGATCCGATCCTCGAACTAATTCCAATTTAACAGAATGTTAATCTCTGAATCGTTGACCACCAATTATCAATTCACACTGAATTAGATTTGATTTAAAGTACATATCAAAAAGGGATGGAGGAAAGAAGTCAGCCAGAAATAGAGACGATATGGAGAATTCCAAAAGTTCCATAACAAATGAAGGTAGAGAATATTGAGGATAATTAAAAGATATTCTTGGATCAAGATCCTACATCGTCTCTTACCCATTCTCTTCCATCTTAGCAATCCAACCTTAGCCGCTCTAGCCCATCATCTAGACGCTATTGCCCCTATTTGAGCTGAATTAACTATCCCCCCATATGGGCTTTATACCCATTTAAAGCTCGAACAATATTTTGCAATTAAACCAATGTAATGTTTATCGATATCTTATATCGATTAATATATTTATAGGGTACTTTTGGCACAGGTCTCCAGTAGGTTTTAAAATACACGAAAAGTCCATGTCTTAAAACTTTATAAATTAGGTCCCTGTAATTTATAAATTAGGTCCATGTTTTTTGAAAATCAACAAAAAACAACAAAAAACATCGTAAAAAATTGCCAAACTTCAAAACTTATTTCAACATATAATCATCTTCATATCAATGCAAGAAAAACACAAAAAAATTCATCAAAACCCTAAAAAACAACAAAATTCGCACTTCAGAAAATTCTACAATTTTTCTTGAAATTGCCGATATTTCAGCAATTTTAGTAAAAAATTGCGTTGTTTCATGCAATTTTTTCTGTTTAGTTCAGTCTTCCAAATTTACTATCTACATTTATTCAAACAACACATTATTGCATAACAATCACGGAAAAAGTGATGAAATTGCGTATAATTAAAAAATAATCAATATTACGTAGAACACGCAGCTTATTTCCAATAATTGCAGCGAAAAAAGCAATAATTCATAAAAGTTGCATACAAATCAGCAATAATAAGCCAAAAGTACCTTATTTTATGGAATAATTGCGCACATATTAAAAACAATGTAGAATAATTACATATATTGTTGCACTAATATAAATTTTAGTTGATATATAATTATTTAGCAACAATTGCATGATTATCGGCAATAATATTCAATTGTTGCTGACATTTCAGCAACAATATTTACCATCAGCAAGTATTCCTGAATAGTTGCTGAAATGTTAGCAATTATTCTACAGCAAAAACAGGGACCCGCTTTATAATGAAACTTACACAGGGACCCGCTTTGCAACATTCTTCCGTTTTAAGGATGGGATCTAAATTTCCACATATTTATAACTATTATAAACACATTTAAAAATATTTGTTCGTCGAATCAAAATGAAATTTTAATAATTATACTTCATAAATATTAACTAATTTAATTAATTTATAACAATTGCAAATTAATTAAATCATCTTGATCAAAGTAGTAATCATCGTTTTGGTTGTGTGACTC
The DNA here is from genome assembly GCA_030765085.1 of Allium cepa. NCBI lineage: Eukaryota > Viridiplantae > Streptophyta > Magnoliopsida > Asparagales > Amaryllidaceae > Allium > Allium cepa. The sequence goes on along the minus strand of CM060937.1, from coordinate 690,270,814 downwards.
GTTAGGCGTCAATTGGGTCAGCGAATAATATTAAACTATTTCAATATTAATATTCACATGTCGCATAGCTGGTGGTGTAACATTTTGATCAAATTTATCCTTACTTGGTTCCGGTAAAATCAAATTTTTCTTCGTTAAGCATTATCCAATTGTGATTATTATTTATACATATTCTCTTCGTCAAAACTACATCACTTTGAACTTATCAAATTGGTAATGGTTAAAATTTCAATGTCGTACATATTCAACTCTATAGTTCAAATACAAAGTCCTTAGTTCAATAATAATAATTATTATTAACCAAAATGCTCTAGGCAGAGACTTTTACTTTTCAGTTGACTGTGAAACTAACCTTATATAACCAAGGAGACAAATCCTTCCTTGAACAGTGTTTCACTTCCAATGCTTCCACTCAATCCAACTATAGTCGTTCGATGGACGTCGCGCCACAATTTAACTATAATAAAAGTAGAGCTTTAATACTAAAGATCAGCAGTATTCACAACTCAAGAGAACTTTGTAATTATGTCACATTGATATTTTCTTTTTGACCTTAGTTATATTAACCAGCAAAAAACTGTCGAATGAGTGATTCCATAGTTATGCAATAACTACCAATATGTAACCACTTGGTGCCCCCAACAGCCATGAGTAATATGTCTCCTAACATTTGGAGAGCATACGCACTTTAGTCTCAACGAATATATCGATATCCAGTCATATATCGATATCCAGTCTCGATACATCTTGAATAAGAATATTTTAAATGGTATATTTATTTTCATTGTGATTAATTACTCATGATTACAATACTTTGTAACTACCATCACAAAACATACCATTTATAGATTTTCTATTAAATATTCTTTTAATTAAATTAACTAATTAATTTAGCACATTATATAAGTATATATTAGAAAAAAAACATCTTTTATTTTGAACAAGATTGGTAATCGAGTTAGATATATGTAAAAAATTACATAATTGTCCTTAGGGAATACCCCTAACTCTATCAATATCCCATTTGCGTTTGGGTTCATTATGGAATATTATTCCAACTTCTCCAATCAGTTTTCTCAAAACCTATTGGTTTGGTCCTTTAGTGAACATGTTTGCTATTATATTTCAATTATCTAGTCTATCAATCAACTTTTTCTTATGTTGATAAACTATCTTTATCATATGGAACAATTTGGAGTATGTCGACTTCCAATGAGTTTTGAGTTCTATTATGAACTATATCATGACACTGTTATCATATAACAGTGTTATGGGATTTGGGACCACCCTCGGCCTATTTATATAATTTTTGCATTTATATATGTATACATTACTTTTTTTTGCGATGGTATTCAAGGTGTTGTACTTAGTATTTTTCATTAAATCAGTCATAGTCTTTCATTAGGAACATTTCCAACTTAAAGGTTCTTAATTTGAATTTATTGCTGATGTATTATCCCAATATAACTTATGAAATTTTGAGTCCGAACACTCCTTCATAAGAAATTTATTGTTTATGTAAACAATTCTCTAGTATTTCATAAATACACAAGAACACCTCAAATAACCATATAATGACATCAATTTGGATTTGATATTTGATTCATGTATCAAATACATAAATAAGTTATGATATCATAACATGTATGATAATTCCTATTGCCATTGCATAAGCAATCAATCTTACATATTCCGTATTAAACATTTGAAAGGTATCCTAGCATATTGTTTAGGACGTTTCCAATATCTTTTATACTTACCACAAAAGACATCATTTACAAATCTAACGCCGAGTATTAAAACAACTGAAGTTGATTTTAACACAAGTACATCGTTAACAATCAACAGTATGTTGTTTACTTATGGTTTAGAAATATCTATGTACCTTTTAACGTTCTTTCTTATGAACACATGCTTCCTTTGCATTTTGACTAATAATCAAACTATTTGACGTCTCTATCAAAATATTTATTTAATTCAAATGCTTTTAAAATGATACTTTTTATCATTTATTGGTTCATATCCAAAAACCCACAAACTATGTATCCCTCACACTAACTTCGAAACACTTTGGTTGTTATATGCTAGTAGTCTTATTCTAGATCATTATTTAGAATTATCTGTTTCAGCAAATGCAAACCAAATGTAAAGTCATGTTAAGTAATAATTTTGTGAGTAAATTTGAACCAACTTGAGTACATCGAATGATGAATCTACTAAATTAGCTTTAATAATTGAAATTTATGGTATTATTCTTATCAACGTGGCTCACTAAATTCCAAATGCATTTGTATTTCTCTTAAAGAAACATTCGCGGCCAATGAACCATATCCCTTCGGATAAAACTATCCAAATCATATTTTGATAATGTACTTGGAATATATTTTGAATCTACGCATCATACCATATTGTAGAGTCAATACTCTTAAAGGTTTAATTAAACAACTAAGGATTATTTATTCTTCACATTGACAAAAAAACACAGTTTTTCTTTAATGCATAGGATCACTCATTAGACGTTCCAATGTATTGTATTCATTTAGGTATGGTCAATTTCATTTCATCCCTTTAATCAGTTTTATCATTGGACCATATCCAAATTCATTTTATGCCAATAATTTCTTAAAGAAATTTCTTTGCTATGAAGGTGGTATTTCTTGAAACAATATTTTTTCTCAGTGCAATGGAATGGACATTCATAAACATTTTATGAATTACGTTATATAAAATTGATTTTGCCTTAGTTCATTGTATATTATGTTTACAACATAAATCAGTCATCTAATGACTATCATTCCCAAAATTCTTTTTGGATGGTTCATACAAGATCCTTATGTACAATTACTATGTGTAGTCTTTCGAATCGAACAACTTGCCAACTCCTTGGCCTAGGATATGTATGTGTTTCTTATAAATCCTAACTCTCTATGATTTCGTAAACCATTTTATAGATGAAATTAATTTTAACCTTATGTACTACTCTTAAGTACATGACTTTATAGAAAGAAGTTAACTCAACTTCACTCACAATTAGTCGTACTTTATTCAATAAAGTTCGATTACTCCTTATTAGTCATTATGTACACAGAGAGGATCGACTTTTGAGATTGAACCTCTATTCATTTGAGGTACGTACACAATGCACTCACCCATTCGATCAAATCAAATCAAGTTTATTTTCTATTGTATATTATTTTATTTACTTCTAATTTATATTCTATTAGATTATCATAAAACATACTACATGGTATCAAATACACATGCCCATATCTATATTAACTCATTGGTGAATATAACAAAGTATGTGAAAACATTTTGGTATTATCAAACTAACGATTACATACATCCATATGTATCAATTTGAAGAATTCATCACTCTTATTTCGCTCCCACTAAATGAGTGTTTTGCCCTTATTTATGTAAGATATAACTCACTAAGATCATATGATTCACAATCATATATTCAAAGAATTATTTATAAAATAATGGCTTAGTCTATAATTCCAAAATAATTCTAAATAAATTTAGACACTTTTGTATTTTCCAATGCATCACAAACACCACTATTATAGTTTTATTTTCTTCGGAATATTCATAGTGAAATAAACTATATCTATTTTTCAACCAACACTGGAAAATAGTTATTATTTCATAAATAATGTTTGGTACGTTTTATGAAGATAATTTTTCATAGTTTGATGTGTCTGATAAGTGCTATATGATCCCACTATTTCCGCCATTACTAGAATAGCATATGAAAAATGCAGCCCCATTCTACCACTTAATATAGGATATTTATTTTATTTACTATAACTGGTTTATAGTGGTGATTTCTTTGATCAAATATCTTGAACTAAAAGAAATAAATCTCATAGAAAACAATTTTTATATGAAAATACATTTCAAAATAGAAATCGTATTTCTCATTCCAATGTTAAGTATCAATAATTTGATGTTCCTTTATGAAGAAAAAGTGACTATTCAATTCCTCCATCCCAACCTACTTTAAATCACATCACTCTTGTACATTTTTTTTCTTTTTAAATGGTTAAACCATTCAAAACAAAATTTTACTACAATATCATAACTAACATTTTACAAAGATGCATTTGATCATCCTTAACATTTAAGGTCATCAAATGTGATGCACCTTATGTAAACCGATCAAACGACATTTCAGTGATTGAATTTTAGTTCTTCTTATAGTTTTAGTCTAATGTAACATTTAATGCAATACGATCCTTTTTCAATCAATCAACTTGAGTACTCATTCTTGTAATACTATTCATTGGGTTATTTCGAAAGAACTAACTTTGAAGTACCATACATTACGAACTGTGACCATTCCCCATATAACACCATATGCGGTAGTATATCGATCAAACATCCATAGTCTTATATTGCTTTTAGAATTCAAAACTCATAGAATGCAAATCTTAATTAAATAAACATGTAAGCAACCAAATTACAAGTGTACTATGTAGTAATAAAACCAGGGGCTAGGATAGGTATTGAGGCATTAACATGCAAGAAGCAATTATTAGTAAGTATATGTTATATGTGTATTTGTAATCTTCAATTTTGTTCATTTGTATATCTTAAATGGTAAATTTTTTATCAATCATATTAAACACACAAATTTAGCAAAGTGGTTACTATAACATTATATAACATATTGCTATCCGGCTTTTTAATCCAGCATAATTCAAAGAAAGTCGAAACAACTTGGTTGAGTCAGAACAGCTTAAGAGCCAACCAAAAGGACTAGATGAACCAACTAAGAAGGATCAGAAAAAAGCAAGCAAACACATGCTAAGGTGATGGGTCGGTAGCGATCCATCTCCTATGGATCGCTATCGATCCATATTGTTAGCATGTGGGTCCATCAATCCCGTTGCATCATGATCATATGGAAATCCAATGCAACCAGCATATAGATCATCATCAAAACAAGGCAACAAGATATGAAATTAGATGGAGAACATCAACACGAGATAATAGACATGTTCCAATAGACAAAGCTCAGAAATCAACTAAGTACACGATTGCTAGCGATCCATGCACTAAGGATCGCTATCGATCTGTACCTTTTTGCTAGATCACTATAAACTCCAGAGGACAAGATCCAGAAATTCACCAAGCACATGGGTCGCTAGCAATCTAGTTGCCACAATCTTTAAGGGAAAAGGAAGACGAGGAGCGACTTAATCAAATGGATCACCCTTGAGCCAAAGCTATGGATCGCTAACGATCAATAGACAATGGGTCGCTAGCGATCCATAGACAATGGATCGCTAGTGATCCATCAATTAGTTCGGTTCGCAGCAAAACCTGCAGTGCACCTTCATACGATCATTTGCAAGGATCTGGGAAGAAGGCTCTACCCAGTAGTTCTTCAACCCCTATAAGTACTCTTCTGTCCGCGACACAAAAAGGGGATCCTCCGAACAGTTTGCTAAAAATATGCTGGAAGCTTTCTTCACTCTTCACCTCCTTCACAACAGTCTTCAAAAGGGTTCACTGTGATTCTCCAATGGATCCCAAGTTTGATGAATCGATCTAACTAAGGATATTCAAGATCTTTGTAATCAAATACATCTTGTAACAGCAATCAGTCAATAATAAAAGCTATAAAGTGAACATAGGTTTCGTTAACAACTGAACTACTATAAAAATCTTCTTGTCTTCTTTCTATTTCTTTTTTATAATTATTCTCTATATTATTGCTCTGTAAGAATATGGCTAGTGCTTTCACACTCAATCCAGGGTGTTGTTCCATTTCTTTGGTTAACAATACGCCCTTATAGTATTAGAAAGGTTAAATGTTATCATTTCAGTTTTCTAATAAGTCGCTTACTAATCTTTTATGTTTCACCAAACCCCAAGTCAAAACATAGAAGTATATCGACTTCACTAATGGGTGTTAGGACTTGTATACCTTGGGATTATGTCCTTGAGGAAAGCTCAATAAATCATACTCCCATATACGATGGGTAACTCCTTATAGAATGTATGATATATAACTTTTAACCTTTGGTGCATTGTCATAATCCCGTCTTTACCTTGAGGAAAGTGCAACGAATAAAGTAGGATCATGCACTCGACCTACCATTTCATGATGGCTTAAGTATAATGCATATATCTTGAGGAAAGCTCAACAAATATGCATAGTTGTCCTATCTCATCCATTAAGTATATTAATAGTACTACACGTAACATCCTTAGCTTGAGGAAAGCTCAACAGATATGCGTAGTTGTCCTATCTCATCCATTCAGTATATTAATAATACTACACATAACATTCTTAGCTTGAGGATAGCTCAATAACTAAAGAGTATGTAAGTAATCTATTAATAGATAAATGGTTGAGGACAAACTTATATTAAAGATTTATAATCTTTAATATATTAATTTGAGTAATATAAAATTATAGAATAATGTATTTCTAATGAAATACCCTCGTGATTCAAATGTCCAACACATCAAAAACCACGGTATACGTACATTTACATAGGTATTTATTCCTTATCTGCTTAGGGTTTCTTAATATTCCACCTTTAATTTATGCATTCATTTTATATAAGTTTTATTATTACATGACTTTTGTATTTCATATTACTTATATAGTAGTCTTATGTATAATATTATATTAATTAAGTCTTATTTAATTAACATTTTAATTAATTTTATATTATCTTAATATATGACATTTATATTAAACATTTATTATATACTATAACCGTTATAGTGTAACACATATATACATGTTTGTGTGTGTGTGTGCGCGTGCGTGTATGTGTATTATTTAATTAATTAATTAACCTTTTAATTAATTTGAATTAAACAATTTTAATTAAATTATATTAATTTCAAAATTCATTTTATATACATATATGTATACTTATGTTATTTAACATTTTAAAATAACAAAACATATATCATAATATATACACATGTACATATTTATTAATTAATCTACTTATTTAATTAATATATTTTATTAATCTTATTAATAATTTTTTCATAAATTTCAAAATTGATTTATGTAAATTTTCATACAATTTGAAAAGTCTCATTATGTGATGACCTTGATTCGACCTTCGAAAATCGACACCGAATACATCATCCGTATTCGAGTGTAGCGGATCCAAACGTCAAATCTGGTTCGACGGAGCTTATAACACATTAAGTATAACAACACAGCAGGAGAAAAAATGAATATATCATTGATACACAATAGATACAACATCTGATACAAATGAATATCAACATATACCAGAGACAAGATACAATAGTGGAACACAACAGCGGAAAGAAAATCTCCAACTTAATCTCCAAGAGAGAAAGAATCTCCAACCAGAAGCTCGAACCACCATCAAGTTGACTTAAGCAACTCCAATCCTAGAGAAACAAATGCGGTCGCCAAACCCAAAGGCTAGATGCTATCGAATGTATACCCACTATTTGCTTATCTAAAAATCCCAACTCCAGTCCGCCCGTGTGGAGAATTATGGGCACCTAGAGTTTAGAAAGGGAATAATAAACTCCAGGTCAATCATGAGAGTGGTGTGAGCAAAGAAAAACAGTTTATCTTTATCAAAAGCAAAACAAAAGATTTTAAAAGAAATTCGCAATGCTTTTTGGAAAATGAAACCACCATAAGGCCTCCCCGCACACACACTGCAAGCGCTCAATTGAAGGAGATTTGTCCTTATGATAGTCAAACATGCTTGATACCCGTAATCCTTTTGATATTATTATTAGTGCGTAGTGCAGAAAATATTTCGAAAGTATAATATTAATCTTAGCCAGCATAGACATTTCATACTATGCCTACTATAGCTATCATGTTCAATAGCAAGTTACCACCACATTCCATGGCAGGTTATACACTAAAACCGTACAGGGTGCGTATTGTTTCTTTGGATTTCCAACAAATGGTCAGGCTAAGGAACTTCCTGGGCCATATGGGTATGCCTCTAGAGGGACGCCCCGAGGACCTAACCGGATCTCTGCCAACACAAGGCTGGGTTACCTATGTAACTAGGTAACACCTACAAGTATGCCATCCCCCGGTCGTTACCGACCTTTTGTGACGACCCGGTATTTTAGCAGTATGATTTTGATACATATTAAATAAAAAGTAAACTTATCATTTTAAAATGAATATGACTTTTGGAAATAATTGCCATTTATTTGTATTTTGAAAAGGAATTTGATTTTTAACTTAAATTAAAATATCTCAATAATATTTATAATAAAATTTGTCTTATATAATTGAATTAAAATACTTTGTCTTGCTAACATGTGATAAATAAATATATAGATGTGAATGATAATGTGTGAAATAAAAATCATATTCTATCAACATAAAAATAAGTCATAACATTTGAATATAACTTAATTATTGATAAAATACTTATAGAAATAAATATAAGTATAAAATGTAAGTAAACCATAATGAATGTATTTAAATATTGATAGTTAGAATATGAATAAGTAAGCATGAATATCTTTAGCTAAAAATATATATACAAATAGAAACAAATATAAAAATAAAATAAGCACAAAGTATAATAAAATAAATTAAGACAAACATTCGTATATTAAGCAAGGAAATGATGAAACAAATTATCTTCATATATACTCAAGACTAAATATCTACCTGCAAAGGGATAATTAACAAAACAAATGATTTTATGCAAAATATCTTTATACAGTAGACATAATAATAATATGTAAGCATATTAAGAAACAAGACAAACTATTTTAATACACAAATACAAATATCAGCAAACAATCATAATTAGATGTATACAAATAGGAACATAAGCATTTAATTAGCACAACAATTTGTCAAAGAAAATCTCAGCCGAAATATACAACATCATTTCAATCTTTGCAGTAATTTAATGCACCTGACCAAAACAAGTAAGGTTTGTACCAGACGTAACCTACTGTCTAAGCCCTTTCTATTTATAAACACCATATTATTGTGTTCATTTACAAAACTTAACAAACTTAAAAAGCAAACCTGAGTAAAATAAAAAGAAGAAAGGTAGCAGGCAAACTCATTTTTATGCAAACTAAAAACAGATTCAAGACAGTTCACAACTTTAGGTTTTCAAATGAAAAAGAGAAATGTTCTTGTTCAGCAACCATGTCAAGTGAGTAGACATCAAGTTTTAAAATTTGATTTTAGTTAAATCAATAAAGGTGATTCATTTATTATATGATATTGTATCTGTTTGATCTTTGAGTATCATTCTGTGCATACATAGATTACTGTACATTGGTTTTCTCTGTTATGAATTACAGGATTGTTTATCATTCAAACTCGAATCTGCTTCCAACAGATCATTGTAAACTTTAAGTATACAATTAGACAAGAAGTTTAGATCTTAGTTAAGATTTTATTTTTATTTTTATTTTTAAAAAAAAGGGGCTGGTTTAAACCCAGATTGTAAAATATACACTGTAACTTCATTTTACAGGTAAGTAAGTAGAAATTGAATAAAATTTATTGACGTAAAATAATAATTCAAGATCATAGTTTGGATTCTTACTGCAAAACATGATTTTTAAAACAAATACGAAGATTTTTAATTTCGTATTCGAATAGCAGTTAACAATCGAATAAAGTTTGAATTTTGCCCATTCTCAAACAATCGTTTCATTTATAAATGTTGAAATTTGGATTGGAGCATGTACAAACATCACAGGTTTTGAGAAAATTATTGAATATTTTTTTCATTGGATAGATTAAAGAAACGAATTCAGTTTAGGGTTTAGTCCAAGTTTCTGGACCTGTCAGTAAAAGAGGCGAGGGTGACTTCTATGCACGATCGAGTTGCACAAACTTCTGATGGAGGATTGCTTGGTGGGTTGTCGTAGAGTGGCCGAAGTTTGAGCGCCTTCGGTGGTCGGTGCGATGGTGACGAGGTGGCTTTGACGTTTTAGTTGAGCTTCAGGTTCGAGCGAATGACAAAATTTTGAATTCAAATTTGTGAGGACGATTTGGTTTCGGTTTTCAAATCTGAGGGGTGATTGTGACTTGTCTGTGTTGATAAAGATCGTCAGAGCTCGGTCACATCGTTGTGCACGTGTACGGCGAGGTAAATTGTGCCAATGGCGTTGATGTTGGCGTCTCGAGTCATTTCTCGAGCTAAATTGGTGATTGCTTCGGTTTGTATTTCGAGCGTGTGGGTTGCCTGGTGTTCTGTAAACTTAAGTTTCAAATTTAAACTTACTGAAGAAAGAAAAAAAAAGGAGAAGAAGAAGTTGAATACAGGTAAGTGACTCGGGGAAAGGGTTGTTCAACTCGAAGAGTAACTCGAGTTAATTAGGGGTAATCTCGGGTTTATCCCAAAATTTCAATATTACATTAATGGAGATGTTAAGTGACTCGTTTTCCTACAAGTTTTAAATACTGCAACTTAATAAAGGTTTAACGGTAAGTTAAGATTTTAATTCAAGTTCTAAATTATCTTAATTAATGTTTAACGATGTCTTTAAGTCTTAACTAATCATTTTAATTAAGTAGTTAAGTTAAGTCAAGTATAAAATTTATTAACATTAAAGTTTTGAAGTTAAATATAAATTGATTCTCAAAATTTAAAGACAATTTCTTTTAAATGTTAAGTAAAATGCATAATTAATATTAATTAATTACTTTTAGAAAGTAATTAGGAATGTTTAACCTTTTAAGTATAATAAAAGTTGGATTAATTAATGATTAAATGATAAATAAATTTGTAATTGACTTCTTAAAGTTAATTAACAAATGATTAGTAGTTAAGTAATTTAATTAACTAATGACTAATGATTAATTAACTGGTGACTAAGGAATACTTAATTTGTAATTAAGTTGTGTTAATCAATAATTAAGGTTTATTTATGATTAATGAATAATTTATCTGCAATTAAGATTTATTAATTGGGTTTAAGAGTAATTAAGGGATGGATTACCCGATTGAAATTAATTTGTTAATTAAAGGTAATCTCTTGGTGATTAATTAAAAATAAATACATGATGAGATTTGGTGAAGTAATTCATAATTATGGATGTAATAAATTAAAGGGAATTACTTAATGGGAAGTAATTAAAGGGTAATTACTTAGTAGAAGTAATTAAGTATAAATTACTTGGTGAAATAAATCGAAAAGGATAAAATAATAAAAAAAATTAAATTTAGTAAGGGGTTGATTACTTAAGTAAGTAATTACAGAGGGGTAATTACTATGTATGAGTAATTGGGGTTGATTAATGGATGCAATTAATTAAGTTTAATTGAGGAAAAACACTCATGGAGTTTGGTTCGGTATAATTACTTAATGAAAGTAATTAAATAATGATGATAATCATAATGTAATTAAGGAATAATTAATCAAGGAGGATTTACTAAGATGAATGATTATGGGATGGTGAATTAATTGAGTGGTAATTAATTAATAAGCAGGATTTAAAGGTGATTGATTTAATTAAATTTTGGCTAATTAGATTTATTCGAGATGGTGTGATTGATTTACCTTGCTTATGTATGATTAAATGATAATTAAATGCCCTGAATTGAATGATACCTCTGATGTGAAATGGTTCGTGATATGATGTGTTTGGGTGGGAAATGATAATATGAGGAATTGCTGAGTAGAGGTGACATCTTTTATTTAAAATTGAATTGCAATTCACTTGGATAACATGTGTTATGATGTACTAAATTCGAAGAGACCGGAGTCGGGTATTAGTTAATATCCGAAACCACTTCGATTCTTTATAAATTGATACGTGAAATCAAGAGCGTGTAGTGGAATGATTTAAGTGAATTGGACCATATAATCTAAGTTCTGACACTTAGAGATTGATGTGTGGAATATGTGATGTCTATAACAACTTGTGTATTTAAAATTGATATAAGTTACCCGGGTTTTATATGAGTTGTATACTTTTGTATTCCATGTTAAATGGGTTTACTCACGCTGGTTTCCAGCCTGACCCGGGTGTTATTTTGGTGTAATGCTCGGGTCAGACCGAGTATTACAGATTTCCAGGTTAGGATGTTCTGGAGCTCAGGAGGCGAGTTGGTGGCAGTATCGTATGGAGTATATCCGCTGTATTTATATTGTTGTTTATCTGAGTCATGATAATTGTAAATATTCAGTGATTGTATATTATGTGAAACTCTGATGTATATTAAATGTAATCGACAGTTATAATATTCTTTATAAACTGTTATTATTTATTATTATATTTTATCCGCTGCGAATGTGAGATGTCTGGTGTTTCTGATCTTCTTCTTCTATCGCTTTCTTCTTTTTCATAACTATCTGGAATTTTCGGGATTCGGAAATTTCCGGGTTGTTACATTTGGTATCAGAGCTGAAAGTTAAGCGAGAACCTTGGCTCTGGTGGGAATTACTCATTGAATAGAGTCCGTAGTACTCTAGAATGAGTTGAGTGTGTGTGTGTGTGTATATATATATATATGAGAGCGTACTTGTTATTTGCTTATAAAGATTTTTAATGATTTTATATAAAAATATATATTTTGATATATAAAACAATATTTCCTTCTAATAAAATTTTAGGTGATTGGGTGTTAAATTATTGAAATTAAGTGAAGAAGGAATATAATACAACTAAACTAAAATTTAATTAATTAAAAATGAAGTTCTAGAATTAGAACTCAGAAATTAGAATTGCTTGAAAACTTTAAATGGACAAGTTAAATTTGGTTTAAAAAGGTTAAACTAATCTTTGAGAACTTAGCTCGAATTATATAATTCGAGATGGTTTAAATTTGAAGTTGGAATTGTACTCATTTAAATTGAATCCGATTTGGATTAATTGAATTTGGAATTGAAGATGTATAAGTTCAAAAATTTAAATGGGAGATTTGAATTGGAATAAATTGAAATGATTAAAATTGAAGTGGGTTCAATTGAATGGATTAATCCAAAGTAATTAGAATAACTTTGGAATTGTAATTAAAGTTGAATAAGTAAGATGAAATTCCAGAGTAATGTTTAAATATGAATTGGATGATTTGGAATTTGGAATTTTTGGGAAAAATTAAACTTCTTTTAGATTTGAAGGTGATTTCCAAAGGTTTGGGAGAAATAATAGTATTATTTCAAAAATATTTTTGTGTTGAATTTGAAATCTGGGTGATTTGAATTTAAAAATATTTGGAAATGTTTTTAAAGAGATAAAAGCATTGAACTCTTTCGGTCACTGGAAAATAACGTCGGTGATGACTGCAGCATCATCGATGTTCGTTTTCGAGTTTCTAGAAGAGAAATTTTGCTACCAAATTGTTTTAAATTGGAATTGTTTGTGAATTGGGTTTGGTTTTGAAATTCAAAAAGGGATAATTGAATTTGCCAAAGAATTTTGGATATAGTTGAATTCTAAGGTGATATTGAAATTTTGGAAATTTGTTTAAACTCTGAAACCTTGATTAAATGTTTATGGAATAATAAACATATATTGACTAAATGAAATGTATAATTCCGAGTTAAAGCAAAATGTGAATGTAATTGATATTAAATAGTAATTGTAAAATTGAAATTATAATTAAGTTATACAAGTTTAAAGATCAAATAGAATTTAAATTGTATTGGAAAAGAAATCATGATTGATTCAACTTGAATTGGAGTAAAATCAATTTCAAAGGAAATTGAAGATGATTTAAATTGGAATTGGTTAAATTAAATGGGAGTGAAAATTTAAATTGAATTGTTGGGGAAGTGAACAGTTTTGACTCTGGGCTATTTTCAATATAAATTGTCTTAATATAAACGTATTGTTTCTAAGCTATTAAATATATACAACCTTTCTTTCTTAAAGCCAAATTATTTTATGCTTGTTTTACAATTATTTTGGAACTATTCAACCATTTTTCAACTGTTTTATAAACTAATTACTAATTTTCAACTAAGTTACGAATTAATTTCTATTTTACAACTATTTTGCAATTATTTAAGATTTCTGTAACTATTTAACTATTTTCCAACTCTTTTACAATTAATTAATTATTCTACAACTATTTTGCAAACTATTGATTATTTTTCAACTACTTATCTATTTTCAAAATTTTCAAGCTATTTCCTAAATATAAACTGGTCGAAGTTCCAACTGTTATTGATTTAAATATCCAACCGGGACAAGAATTGAAGTAATAATCCAAATGAGGATTACGACAAATGTGAATAAGTGAATGGAAATGTAAGTGAATGTGAATAGAAGGGAAATTGATATTGGAAAGAGTAATCAAATGTGAATATTTGATTTTGGGTAAACAAAGTTATATCTTGTTATATATTCTTCCCTTGTTGAATCTATTGTGGGAAGAAAAAGGAGTTTGGAAGTGTTTGAAGTATAAAAAGAAATTTTATACGAGTTTAAAGTGATCCAAGGTTTTAAAAAGTATATATATATCTGTATATGTATATATATAAAGGATCTTATGAGAATTTTGGAAAAGGTTTTGGGAACCTTTAAATTGGAAAAGGCTTTTGATTTTTGGGTAAAATCAATATTGAATTTGGAAAGCCTAGTTTGAGAATTATCGATTTTGGAATAATCGATTTTGTGTAAAGGAGCTTTGATGAAATTCATACTAGGTGTATGATTTGAAAGATACTATATGTGTATAGTATAAAGTGTTTTGATGATAGCTCTGGGAAAAAAGGCGCTCCCTTGAAATGGACTTCTCAGGAGTGCCACCGGGTGGTGCTGCCTTAAGCCCCAAGGGGGGTTCTAAAGTTGATCCTGTGAGGAGTCCGGACAAAACTAGTTCCTGAGGATTATGGATAGTGTACCATAGCGAAATTCGTGTGTGCCGCGGAGAGCCAACAGTCTGCGTTTGATTTTATATCAGTAGACTGCGACACTATGGTATACCACATAGCGAAAGTCGCGTGTGCCGCTGAGAGCCAACAGTCTGCGTTTGAGTTTATCTCGGTAGACTGCGACCTATGTAAGGATGGAGAAGTTTCATTTTGATAGCGAGATCGAGAGGCCGCGGAGAGCCTGCAGTTACATGGACTTTTGTTGTGACTGCAACGTAACCCTGGATGTAACTGTGATCTGTTGTGTGGGTTCCATGGCGTAATCGAGAGGCCGCGGAGAGCCTGCAGTTACATGGACTTTTGTTGTGACTGCAACGTAACCCTGGTATGTAACTGTGACCATGGACGGGGGTGATGATTTTCAGAGCATCCTCACTAAAGTTATTTCCTCTATTTTCAAAAACTATTTTCTATATTTTCAATAAAATTATCTTCACAAGTATTTTCACTGGATGTTGAAAATGAGTCTGCTAAGTACTTATAGATTTTTAGTCCTACGCCTGATCAACGTATGATCGAATTTCTGTGAGAACGAGGATGGACTGGTTGAGGCATCGAGTTATAAAAGTATTTTTATTAAAAGCTATTTTAAATAGTATTAGCTGAATTTGAAAGCATTTCTAGAATTTTAAAATAAAGATGTTGGAATTTTAGAAAGATGAAAGAAAATCCAAACTGGAATTATAAAATAAATTTGAAATCGGGAAAGTTTAATGAAGTTTGGAAATGAATTCGAATTGTAAATAGAATTCGACTTGGATTCGATAATAAATTAAATAAGTAGAGATGTTATATAAATAAAAATAAAATAGAGTGGAATTGAAGTAGCGATGGGATGAATTGCAAATAAGATTCGAGTGTAATATGAATAATATCTAATGGTAGTGAATTATAATAGTCATGGTTTGGATTTCAATCAAAACCCAAGCGAAGAGAAATAAATTGAGAATGGCTTGGTATAATAAAATAAATTCGCAAATGAAGTAAGTAAGTGAAATTAAAAATATAAAATGGGGAAACAAATGGGTTAATGGAATTAAATAATAAATGGATGAAGCCTGATTGAATAAAAACTAAATCAAAGTCTTAGTCGATATTGAGTTATTAGGATGGAAGGTATTAAATAAAAGATTTGGGTTAAATTTATTTTTGGAAAATGGATATTTTTATAAGCATTTTAATAAATTTGGCTTCGTTCCTTTTCGAGGACGAAAAGATTCATAGGGGGAAGGAATGCGACGACCCGGTATTTTAGCAGTATGATTTTGATACATATTAAATAAAAAGTAAACTTATCATTTTAAAATGAATATGACTTTTGGAAATAATTGCCATTTATTTGTATTTTGAAAAGGAATTTGATTTTTAACTTAAATTAAAATATCTTAATAATATTTATAATAAAATTTGCCTTATATAATTGAATTAAAATACTTTGTCTTGTTAAATTGTGATAAATAAATATATAGATGTGAATGATAATGTGTGAAATAAAAATCATATTCTATCAACATAAAAATAAGTCATAACATTTGAATATAACTTAATTATTGATAAAATACTTATAGAAATAAATATAAGTATAAAATGTAAGTAAACCATAATGAATGTATTTAAATATTGATAGTTAGAATATGAATAAGTAAGCATGAATATCTTTAGCTAAAAATATATATACAAATAGAAACAAATATAAAAATAAAATAAGCACAAAGTATAATAAAATAAATTAAGACAAACATTCGTATATTAAGCAAGGAAACGATGAAACAAATTATCTTCATATATACTCAAGACTAAATATCTACCTGCAAAGGGATAATTAACAAAACAAATGATTTTATGCAAAATATCTTTATACAGTAGACGTAATAATAATATGTAAGCATATTAAGAAACAAGACAAAATATTTTGATACACAAATACAAATATCAGCAAACAATCATAATTAGATGTATACAAATAGGAACATAAGCATTTAATTAGCACAACAATTTGTCAAAGAAAATCTCAGCCGAAATATACAACATCATTTCAATCTTTGCAGTAATTTAATGCACCTGACCAAAACAAGTAAGGTTTGTACCAGACGTAACCTACTGTCTAAGCCCTTTGTAACGTACGCGATTTTTCGTTGCCGAAAAACCGAATAGTTATGGGTTTAAGAAAAAAGAAATTAAGCAAAGAGAAGAGAAAAAAAGTAGAAGATAGAAAATAGAGAGGAGAGAAAATAGAAAAGAAGATAGAACATTTTAAAATAGAAGAAAAAGAGAATAGAGGAAAAAGAAAAACAGAAGAAAATAGGACGGAACAGAAAAACAACAGAATATTTTAAAATAGAAGAAAAAGAGAATAGAGAATGGAAAAAATAGAAAACAACAGAGCAACATCAGAATCTCACAATTCGCAGCGGAACAACATATAATAATAAATGAATAATCTTTAAACAAAGAACTATATCAGTTATTACATTTTATACATTACATTACATTACATTACATCATATCATCAAAGTGTACAACAATATACAACATCAAACAGTGCAGCGGAAAAAAAAATACTATATAACTAGTAATACGTCATGCCATCCATCTTGCCTCCAGCAACTCCAGAATATCCAGAATATCCTGATAAACCTAACTCTTAACTGCCCGTGTGGAAATTGGTGGGCACCCAGAGTTTAGGAAGGAAAACAATAAACTCCAAGTCAGTCATGTGACTGGTGTGAGAACTCAAAACAGTTTATTTATCTTTAAAATCAAAATAGAGGAATATTTTTATTTCAATTCGCAATGCTTTTAAAAATGAGACTACCATAAGGCCTCTCGCACACACACACATGCAAACGCAGAATCGGAGGAGATTTCTCCTTATGATAGTCAAAGATGCTTGATACGCATTTAAAATAACATTTGATATTATTACTAGTGCATAGTGTAGGAAAAATTCATTTCGAAAGTAGAATATAAATCTTAGCCAACATACGACCATTATCGTATGCCTACTATAGCTAACTTTGTTCAATAGCAGGTTACCGCCACATTCCATAGCAGGTTATACAACTAAAACCGTACAAGTCACGTATTGTTTCTTTGGATTTCCAACAAATGGTCAGGCCAAGGAACTTCCCATTGCCACATGAGAATGCCTCTGGAAAGACATCCCCGAGAACCAAACCGGAACTCTGCCAACACAAGGCTGGGTTACCCCTAACTGGGTAACTACTGACACGAGCACGCCATTCCCCGATCGTAAACGACCTTTCTCACGGGATCCCGAAAGCCAACAACCACAAAGTAATAAATTCGTAGTAACCACATAGGTTAAATATCTGGGCTCCATACCATGATACCACCTCTATCCAGAAGGAAATGTACATACCCTAAAGGGTGCTACCCCTCATAACCTTGCCGCATCTTTCCTGTTTTGACCATTTCCGGGGTGTGAGGTTCGACGAAGTCACGTCCACAAAAACATACTTTATACAAAAGCCATGCTTTGGGTCAACAAATGATCAACACAATGATCACTAAGATAGACGATCAAATAAACGATCCTATCACAATAATCAACACAATGATCATTTCAGCATCACTCAGCATATCACATTACCAAATTGGGAATATATCGCTGATAACTTCAACTATATAACCTCTGAGTTCGTACGTCTCAGAGAAGGGTGTTAAGCTAAGAGAATAAATTCTCCGCCACCAACAGAAATATATTTGAAAGAAATCGGCTTTATATCTCAACTTGTAATGTCAGACATACAATCCATACAAGTCTGTTCCGGGCTCGAACAAAACCGAAGGCACTTACAAAGAAGTCCTTGCAATCCGGATATTCACAATCCTGATTGGATTCACCATGACATATGGAGAACTTTATACCGGAGCAACTCGGTGCAGAGTAAATCGACAGGTCATCCTATCGCTCTCGCACATACCGGGTCTTCAACACCGATCTTCAATGCAATTATAACGACGTATCACATATTCGGAATGGTTTATACGACCCCATGGTCCTTTCCCGGTTAACCCGAATAGTGAGCGCTTATTCAAAAATAAGTGTAGCATTCACATTCAAACAAATCACATCAATTACCCATTCAAAGGGAAATATTGATAGTCGGTTATTGAACTATCAATGGACATGCACACATCACCAGTTTCCAAATAATTTTCCAAATTATTTATTTTCCAAAAATATCTTCACTAGATATGTAATTTCAATACTTCAAAAATAAATCAACATTTATTTTTAAACCCATTTTCCAATTTCATTTATAAATTCAATAGTGAATTTACAATCCAAAATATCTATGAATATTCGATTTCAATCATTCATTTCAATTTATCTTCAAAAAGATAAATTCTCTAAACATTTCATTTCACATTGGAAAAACATTTCCATACTTATTTATTCATAAGTAATTCACAAATTTTATTTATTTTCAACACTTGGAAAATATTCAATGTACTTAAACCGAGATTAAGTATATATTTCATTCTTTAAGGAAATCATGCTCTTAAACATATTTCTTTGGGCCAAAACGAATGTTACGTAAAACATCGTTACGACGTCCCAAATTCACTAGTATAGGGATTCGAAATTAAATAGATATATAAATCCCAATACTATACAAAACATTTCCTTTCGGAAATCATTTACTATAACAACAGTGTTATAGTCCACCATTTCCTTTTATTTCTCGAAAACGTCTATTTCAACAATAAATGTTGAAATCTATGGTTTCGAATCTCAACACCTTTAAAACATCGTTAGATCGTTTTAATTCTATTTAAAACATTACATCTTAAAACAATTTCTTTAACATGTTATTCACTATTCAAAAACGTGAATAAACTTTGTTAACAAATTTCATTCTTTTATTCATTTTATTTTAAAGGATTATTCACGGTATAAAACGTGAATATAACTCCATAAATAAGTTACAACAATTTTACTTATCAAAATAAGTCGTTTGTGAATTTATAAAACAACGTTTATAAATTCCATTTCTATTTATTTATAAAAAACTTCTTTTTATAAATTCCTTAGTTAATCTATTCCAGTTTATAACTCAATTATAACTAAAAGTTCATATTATAAGTTAAATACTTATAAAACGATTATTTTACAAAATCGTTCTTTCAAAGACTTTCCAAATCATAAATCTTATAACTTATAAGATTCATTTATTTAACCAAATCTATTCCTTCAATATAACTTCACAAATTTATAAATCTTACTATTTATAAATTTCATTTATAACTTCACCGTCTATAATTCTATAAATTTCATTCTTTAATGAAATTCGTTTTCACTTCATTCAAACACTTATAAAAACTCGTTTTATAATGTCAATATTTCAATTTATACATATCCATTTATAAATCTCTTAATATAAATAAATTTATATTATTCTTTAAAACGTCTTTAATCTCCTTTATAATTTCATCATTTTGATTTATAAAATAATCAAATTTTATATATCCTATATTTAAACTTTTCACAATTATTTCAGAAATCCCAATTTAACTATTTTATAAAGTCATTAATTCCTTATTTTCAAAAAATCAGCTTTTAACTATATTTCTTAAAAATCATAATTTTTATAACTTTAAAAATTATAACGTTTATTTATTTAAAATGGATCAATTCAAAATATAGTATATTCTCAAAAATCACTTTAAAAATCATTTTAAAATCCCAAAATTTGGTCCAATGATGCTACACACCAAATAGTCAATCACGACTACAACGACATCATATATCGATATGATAGTCCATCAAATATCAAAATATCTGAAATCAAATAAAAACTGTTGAGGAATCCAGTTGGATCCCTCCAACCTGTTTTCCTGCATCCACAAACATTAGCACAATACCAATTTCGCTCCAGTACGAAATTATCGCGGTATATGTTCTTATTAAATATTATCCGCTTAATAACGGCGCAATAGGGTCTCATCCGCTAAAAAATACGGGAAATCAATCAACTGCAATATATACATATGCCAATATATATATATTGATATTATATATAATACCAATTTCACTGTTTATGAAATATTCGCGGTATATGTTTTTAATAAATAACATCCGCTTAATAACGGCGCATAATGTCTATTTTAACAATCAATAGATATCAATCATCATTCATACATGCATTCAAATATTTTAAATCTAACTATTTAAAATAAAATCGAAACTGATTCGATTGAGTGAGAAGTTCTCACCTTGATTTATTTTCGTTTTCAGCTTTTATTTTGAATAAAATTAAACGCGCGTTTAATTTTACCCGAAATTCTCATTAACTCCAAACGACTCCAAACCAACTCCATCGCGTAGTGCTCGTCCATACGATTCCAACGCAACTGAGTTTGCATTTTTTCTACCTCATATGAAAAAGTTATGAATTTTTGAAGTCACACGTATTTAAACTTGCTAATTTACAACAAACTTTATATATTTTAAACCTATTCAATTTCTGGCCACAAGATCTTGCTTCCCCTCATCTCCACCGTCCATCTCTTCTTCCCTCTCCACGTTCTTGGCTACAGGCAACTCAAAATTTAGGCCGAACCCAATATATAAACTAGGGTTTAATTATTCTCCACCCGTACTCGACTATACACGATCAAACCACCACCATCTTGAAGCTCTTGACCCCCTCTACCTTCGCCCACCACCATAGCCCACTCGGCCACCTGTAGAGCCTTGGAATGCGTGCGTGACTGGCCATGAACGGCCCCACTTTGCTCCTCCATCGTCGCTCCAAATTCGATCATCACCGTATGGAATCGAAGCTCTCGTCGAGCTCTACAATGTTGTAGTTAACAACTTCGGCTAAAACTTCACGGATTGGAAGTAATTGAGGAGGAAATGAGATTGAATTCTGGCCTTTGAATGTTAGGGTGGCGGCTAGGGTTTTAGATTAGGTTTTTTTTTTTTTTTTAATTTATGAAGAGAGTGGGTGTATTTATAGAAGAAAATCGAACACTATTCATCCGGAAATTCCGAACTCTGATTTACGCACCGTAACTAGTGTTTCTAAGGTTTACCCCGCGTTCCGGACACAATGGAACAGGTTTCGGAAGCTAATTCGGAAGTATGTGCGAGTTATGGCTGTAAACGCTCAATTTGAATTAAACCGATTTAAGTCGATTTCTAGGCGTTATAATTTGTACCGGACAAACGGTAAATCCAATTGACTTGAAATTTGAAACCTTACAATAATATCACATTACGGATCTGATGAAACTGGTTTCGTCGAAATCCGAGACTTTTTGAAAAATGGCTATTTTCACTCGTCAAATTTAAATTAAAAATAAATCGATGCGTTTCGAGCTGCCACGATCAAATGATAGCTCCGATTGACACGAAATTTGAAATCCGGTAATAACTAACTATTACGGATTCAATGTAACTTGTTTCGTTCAATTCTGAGACTGTTCAAAAATTGGCTATTTTACAGTCGATTTTAATATTAAAATATTCAATTTTCACAAATTAACTTTTAATTCGATTTTAAAAGTTCTAAAATATCGTTCTAACTTCCATATGATAAAATAAAATTTTACAAATCATTTTCAATCATATTTAACTCAATTTTCAATTATTTCCATAATTTAACGTATTAAATTATCGATTTAATTATCCAATTAAATTCAATAATTCAAATAAAAATTTATTCGACTTATAAATTCACTTATTAATGTTTAAAATTAATTAAATATTCATATTTTAATTAATAAAAATCCTGGGTCGTTACAATCTTCCCCACTTAAAAGAATTTCGTCCTCGAAATTATTAAGTAAGAAAAGTTACAGAATCTATTAATTTTCCCAAAATTCATAGTTAAACTTCTTACAATAACTTTACTAAGTTTTCAAATCATACTTAGTTATCTTTTCAAAAAAAATTACTATTGTTTAACTTTAATTCCAAAATCAAAGTTTAAGTTTTCAAAATTTTCCAATTTTCTCAAATTTGTTCTAACGCCTTTAATTTTCGGAAAAATTCGCCATAGTCTCCTTTGCGCGGCTCGATCCGAAAAAAAATGACAGTATATATATCACAAATATACATCTCATCAAGTAATGAGGCATCCCGAAGGGAAAAAAGTGTAAAAGTACGGTATGTAATCCGAGATATGTACCTTATATTTTTATTAGCAAGCATATACGGCTAATATAGCGCAAAAGCGAGCTCCAAATGCGAAGCAAACGCGATCCGCACCTACTAATCACTCAACAAACAACATGAGAATCATGTATGTAGACAATAGTATCAATATACAACAAATAGTAACATAATAACTATATATGCCAACATAGCAAATGAAACAAAACAACAAATGCAAACATCAACCAACTAACATCCATAACCAGTAAATATTCATTCATATTCTCATTAATATTCAATGAATTGGTTTTCAATTTAATCACATTTGATTCATTAACAGTGGATTTACTAACATTTATTTTCAATTAGTTTATATTCACTAATTCATATTCAAGTTGGTTCACTTCCAAATCAAATTCAATTCTATTCAAGATTCACTTAACTTCCAATTAAATTTCAATTACTTTAGCTTTCAATTTCATTAATTCTTAATGAATTATATACAATCAACTAACAACCATATAACAACCAATGTATATTAATTACAACCAAATTCTTTTGCTTACAATTGGTTTAATTTAATTGATTTTCATTCAACTATTCAACTTTCCAATAACATTAGATTTTAATGAATTAACACTTACATTCATTATTTCATATCAATTTAATTTACATTCAATTGATTAACATTCAATCCATTCATTCAATTCAATTACTAAAGTTGAATTTCATTTCTTTATTACAACTCATATTCATAAATATATTCATATAGTTTCACTTCTCATATATATAAGTTTATTTCACAATTGTAAATCACTTTAATTATAATTTAACTCTTATAATTCTTTTCACTTATACAATTATTCTTAAATTTAGATTATTCAAACAACTAAACAATCAACTTATATACTTTAATAATTCTGAAAATTATTTCTTTTATATATAAAATATAATCAAAGTAGAATTATTTCATTTACCCAATTTAAAATCAATATTGTGCCGAATTGTTCTATTCAAGTGTTTAGAAACCCCTTCGATTCAGTTTCGAAGCTGCGCCGACGAAGGTTCATATACCACTCAACAAACCAATCATCACAATATAAAACAATTTCATATTCACTAACAAATACGCTCTCATAACTATTATTACACTCAAACTCAATCTAGAGTACTACTGACTCTATCTCTAATGAGTAATACCCAACAGAACCATGGTTGTCGCTTAACCATAAGCTCTGATACCAAATGTAACGTACGCGATTTTTCGTTGCCGAAAAACCAAATAGTTATGGGTTTAAGAAAAAAGAAATTAAGCAAAGAGAAGAGAAAAAAAAGTAGAAGATAGAAAATAGAGAGGAGAGAAAATAGAAAAGAAGATAGAACATTTTAAAATAGAAGAAAAAGAGAATAGAGGAAAAAGAAAAACAGAAGAAAATAGGACGGAACAGAAAAACAACAGAATATTTTAAAATAGAAGAAAAAGAGAATAGAGAATGGAAAAAATAGAAAACAACAGAGCAACATCAGAATCTCACAATTCGCAGCGGAACAACATATAATAATAAATGAATAATCTTTAAACAAAGAACTATATCAGTTATTACATTTTATACATTACATTACATTACATCATATCATCAAAGTGTACAACAATATACAACATCAAACAGTGCAGCGGAAAAAAAATACTATATAACTAGTAATACGTCATGCCATCCATCTTGCCTCCAGCAACTCCAGAATATCCAGAATATCCTGATAAACCTAACTCTTAACTGCTCGTGTGGAAATTGGTGGGCACCCAGAGTTTAGGAAGGAAAACAATAAACTCCAAGTCAGTCATGTGACTGGTGTGAGAACTCAAAACAGTTTATTTATCTTTAAAATCAAAATAGAGGAATATTTTTATTTCAATTCGCAATGCTTTTAAAAATGAGACTACCATAAGGCCTCCCGCACACACATGCAAACGCAGAATCGAAGGAGATTTCTCCTTATGATAGTCAAAGATGCTTGATACGCATTTAAAATAACATTTGATATTATTACTAGTGCATAGTGTAGGAAAAATTCATTTCGAAAGTAGAATATAAATCTTAGCCAACATACGACCATTATCGTATGCCTACTATAGCTAACTATGTTCAATAGCAGGTTACCGTCACATTCCATAGCAGGTTATACAACTAAAACCGTACAAGTCACGTATTGTTTCTTTGGATTTTCAACAAATGGTCAGGCCAAGGAACTTCCCATTGCCACATGAGAATGCCTCTGGAAAGACATCCCCGAGAACCAAACCGGAACTCTGCCAACACAAGGCCGGGTTACCCCTAACTGGGTAACTACTGACACGAGCACGCCATTCCCCGATCGTAAACGACCTTTCTCACGGGATCCCGAAAGCCAACAACCACAAAGTAATAAATTCGTAGTAACCACATAGGTTAAATATCTGGGCTCCATACCATGATACCACCTCTATCCAGAAGGAAATGTACATACCCTAAAGGGTGCTACCCCTCATAACCTTGCCGCATCTTTCCTGTTTTGACCATTTCCGGGGTGTGAGGTTCGACGAAGTCACGTCCACAAAAACATACTTTATACAAAAGCCATGCTTTGGGTCAACAAATGATCAACACAATGATCACTAAGATAGACGATCAAATAAACGATCCTATCACAATAATCAACACAATGATCATTTCAGCATCACTCAGCATATCACATTACCAAATTGGGAATATATCGCTGATAACTTCAACTATATAACCTCTGAGTTCGTACGTCTCAGAGAAGGGTGTTAAGCTAAGAGAATAAATTCTCCGCCACCAACAGAAATATATTTGAAAGAAATCGGCTTTATATCTCAACTTGTAATGTCAGACATACAATCCATACAAGTCTGTTCCGGGCTCGAACAAAACCGAAGGCACTTACAAAGAAGTCCTTGCAATCCGGATATTCACAATCCTGATCGGATTCACCATCACATATGGAGAACTCTATACCGGAGCAACTCGGTGCAGAGTAAATCGACAGGTCATCCTATCGCTCTCGCAAATACCGGGTCTTCAACACCGATCTTCAATGCAATTATAACGACGTATCACATATTCGGAATGGTTTATACGACTCCATGGTCCTTTCCCGGTTAACCCGAATAGTGAGCGCTTATTCAAAAATAAGTGTAGCATTCACATTCAAACAAATCACATCAATTACCCATTCAAAGGGAAATATTGATAGTCGGTTATTGAACTATCAATGGACATGCACACATCACCAGTTTCCAAATAATTTTCCAAATTATTTATTTTCCAAAAATATCTTCACTAGATATGTAATTTCAATACTTCAAAAATAAATCAACATTTATTTTTAAACCCATTTTCCAATTTCATTTATAAATTCAATAGTGAATTTACAATCCAAAATATCTATGAATATTCGATTTCAATCATTCATTTCAATTTATCTTCAAAAAGATAAATTCTCTAAACGTTTCATTTCACATTGGAAAAACATTTCCATACTTATTTATTCATAGGTAATTCACAAATTTTATTTATTTTCAACACTTGGAAAATATTCAATGTACTTAAACCGAGATTAAGTATATATTTCATTCTTTAAGGAAATCATGCTCTTAAACATATTTCTTTGGGCCAAAACGAATGTTACGTAAAACATCGTTACGACGTCCCAAATTCACTAGTATAGGGATTCGAAATTAAATAGATATATAAATCCCAATACTATACAAAACATTTCCTTTCGGAAATCATTTACTATAACAACAGTGTTATAGTCCACCATTTCCTTTTATTTCTCGAAAACGTCTATTTCAACAATAAATGTTGAAATCTATGGTTTCGAATCTCAACACCTTTAAAACATCGTTAGATCGTTTTAATTCTATTTAAAACATTATATCTTAAAACAATTTTTTAACATATTATTCACTATTCAAAAACGTGAATAAACTTTGTTAACAAATTTCATTCTTTTATTCATTTTATTTTAAAGGATTATTCACGGTATAAAACGTGAATATAACTCCATAAATAAGTTACAACAATTTTACTTATCAAAATAAGTCGTTTGTGAATTTATAAAACAACGTTTATAAATTCCATTTCTATTTATTTATAAAAAACTTCTTTTTATAAATTCCTTAGTTAATCTATTCCAGTTTATAACTCAATTATAACTAAAAGTTCATATTATAAGTTAAATACTTATAAAACGATTATTTTACAAAATCGTTCTTTCAAAGACTTTCCAAATCATAAATCTTATAACTTATAAGATTCATTTATTTAACCAAATCTATTCCTTCAATATAACTTCACAAATTTATAAATCTTACTATTTATAAATTTCATTTATAACTTCACCGTCTATAATTCTATAAATTTCATTCTTTAATGAAATTCGTTTTCACTTCATTCAAACACTTATAAAAACTCGTTTTATAATGTCAATATTTCAATTTATACATATCCATTTATAAATCTCTTAATATAAATAAATTTATATTATTCTTTAAAACGTCTTTAATCTCCTTTATAATTTCATCATTTTGATTTATAAAATAATCAAATTTTATATATCCTATATTTAAACTTTTCACAATTATTTCAGAAATCCCAATTTAACTATTTTATAAAGTCATTAATTCCTTATTTTCAAAAAATCAGCTTTTAACTATATTTCTTAAAAATCATAATTTTTATAACTTTAAAAATTATAACGTTTATTTATTTAAAATGGATCAATTCAAAATATAGTATATTCTCAAAAATCACTTTAAAAATCATTTTAAAATCCCAAAATTTGGTCCAATGATGCTACACACCAAATAGTCAATCACGACTACAACGACATCATATATCGATATGATAGTCCATCAAATATCAAAATATCTGAAATCAAATAAAAACTGTTGAGGAATCCAGTTGGATCCCTCCAACCTGTTTTCCTGCATCCACAAACATTAGCACAATACCAATTTCGCTCCAGTACGAAATTATCGCGGTATATGTTCTTATTAAATATTATCCGCTTAATAACGGCGCAATAGGGTCTCATCCGCTAAAAAATACGGAAAATCAATCAACTGCAATATATACATATGCCAATATATATATATTGATATTATATATAATACCAATTTCACTGTTTATGAAATATTCGCGGTATATGTTTTTAATAAATAACATCCGCTTAATAACGGCGCATAATGTCTATTTTAACAATCAATAGATATCAATCATCATTCATACATGCATTCAAATATTTTAAATCTAACTATTTCAAATAAAATCGAAACTGATTCGATTGAGTGAGAAGTTCTCACCTTGATTTATTTTCGTTTTCAGCTTTTATTTCGAATAAAATTAAACGCGCGTTTAATTTTACCCGAAATTCTCACTAACTCCAAACGACTCCAAACCAACTCCATCGCGTAGTGCTCGTCCATACGATTCCAAAGCAACTGAGTTTGCATTTTTTCTACCTCGTATGAAAAAGTTATGAATTTTTGAAGTTACACGTATTTAAACTTGCTAATTTACAACAAACTTTATATATTTTAAACCTATTCAATTTCTGGCCACAAGATCTTGCTTCCCCTCATCTCCACCGTCCATCTCTTCTTCCCTCTCCATGTTCTTGGCTACAGGCAACTCAAAATTTAGGCCGAACCCAATATAGAAACTAGGGTTTAATTATTCTCCACCCGTACTCGACTATACACGATCAAACCACCACCATCTTGAAGCTCTTGACCCCCTCTACCTTCGCCCACCACCATAGCCTACTCGGCCACCTGTAGAGCCTTGGAATGCGTGCGTGACTGGCCATGAACGGCCCCACTTTGCTCCTCCATCGTCGCTCCAAATTCGATCATCACCGTATGGAATCGAAGCTCTCGTCGAGCTCTACAATGTTGTAGTTAACAACTTCGGCTAAAACTTCACGGATTGGAAGTAATTGAGGAGGAAATGAGATTGAATTCTGGCCTTTGAATGTTAGGGTGGCGGCTAGGGTTTTAGATTAGGTTTTTTTTTTTTAATTTATGAAGAGAGTGGGTGTATTTATAGAAGAAAATCGAACACTATTCATCCGGAAATTCCGAACTCCGATTTACGCGCCGTAACCAGCGTTTCTAGGGTTTACCCCGCATTCCGGACACAATGGAACAGGTTTCGGAAGCTAATTCGGAAGTATGTGCGAGTTATGGCTGTAAACGCTCAATTTGAATTAAACAGATTTAAGTCGATTTCTAGGCGTTTGAATTTGTACCGGACAAACGGTAAATCCAATTGACTTGAAATTTGAAACCTTACAATAATATCACATTACGGATCCGATGAAACTGGTTTCGTCGAAATCCGAGACTTTTTGAAAAATGGCTATTTTCACTCGTCAAATTTAAATTAAAAATAAATCGATGCGTTTCGAGCTGCCACGATCAAATGATAGCTCCGATTGACACGAAATTTGAAATCCGGTAATAACTAACTATTACGGATCCAATGGAACTGGTTTCGTTCAATTCTGAGACTGTTCAAAAATTGGCTATTTTACAGTCGATTTTAATATTAAAATATTCAATTTTCACAAATTAACTTTTAATTCGATTTTAAAAGTTCTAAAATATCGTTCTAACTTCCATATGATAAAATAAAATTTTACAAATCATTTTCAATCATATTTAACTCAATTTTCAATTATTTCCATAATTTAACGTATTAAATTATCGATTTAATTATCCAATTAAATTCAATAATTCAAATAAAAATTTATTCGACTTATAAATTCACTTATTAATGTTTAAAATTAATTAAATATTCATATTTTAATTAATAAAAATCCTGGGTCGTTACACCCTTTCTATTTATAAACACCATATTATTGTGTTCATTTACAAAACTTAACAAACTTAAAAAGCAAACCTGAGTAAAATAAAAAGAAGAAAGGTAGCAGGCAAACTCATTTTTATGCAAACTAAAAACAGATTCAAGACAGTTCACAACTTCAGGTTTTCAAATGAAAAAGAGAAATGTTCTTGTTCAGCAACCATGTCAAGTGAGTAGACATCAAGTTTTAAAATTTGATTTTAGTTAAATCAGTAAAGGTGATTCATTTATTATATGATATTGTATCGGTTTGATCGTTGAGTATCATTCTGTGCATACATAAATTACTCTGTACATTGGTTTTCTCTGTTATGAATTACAGGATTGTTTATCATTCAAACTCGAATCTGCTTCCAACAGATCATTGTAAACTTTAAGTATACAATTAGACAAGAAGTTTAGATCTTAGTTAAGATTTTATTTTTATTTTTATTTTTTAAAAAAAGGGGCTGGTTTAAACCCAGATTGTAAAATATACACTGTAACTTCATTTTACAGGTAAGTAAGTAGAAATTGAATAAAATTTATTGATGTAAAATAATAATTTAAGATCATAGTTTGGATTCTTACTGCAAAACATGATTTTTAAAACAAATACGAAGATTTTTAATTTCGTATTCGAATAGCAGTTAACAATCGAATAAAGTTTGAATTTTGCCCATTCTCAAACAATCGTTTCATTTATAAATGTTGAAATTTGGATTGGAGCACGTACAAACATCACAGGTTTTGAGAAAATTGTTGAATATTTTTTTCATTGGATAAATTAAAGAAACGAATTCAGTTTAGGGTTTAGTCCAAGTTTCTGGACCTGTCAGTAAAAGAGGCGAGGGTGACTTCTATGCGCGATCGAGTTGCACAAACTTCTGATGGAGGATTGCTTGGTGGGTTGTCGTAGAGTGGCCGAAGTTTGAGCGCCTTCGGTGGTCGGTGTGATGGTGACGAGGTGGCTTTGACGTTTTAGTTGAGCTTCAGGTTCGAGCGAATGACAAAATTTTGAATTCAAATTTGTGAGGACAATTTGGTTTCGGTTTTCGAATCTGAGGGGTGATTGTGACTTGTCTGTGTTGATAAAGATCGTCAGAGCTCGGTTACACCGTTGTGCACGTGTACGGCGAGGTAAATTGTGTCAATGGCGTTGATGTTGGCGTCTCGAGTCATTTCTCGAGCTAAATTGGTGATTGCTTCGGTTTGTATTTCGAGCGTGTGGGTTGCCTGGTGTTATGTAAACTTAAGTTTTAAATTTAAACTTACTGAAGAAAGAAAAAAAAGAAGGAGAAGAAGAAGTTGAATACAGGTAAGTGACTCGGGGAAAGGGTTGTTCAACTCAAAGAGTAACTCGAGTTAATTAGGGGTAATCTCGGGTTTATCCCAAAATTTCAGTATTACATTAATGGAGATGTTAAGTGACTCGTTTTCCTTCAAGTTTTAAATACTGCAACTTAATAAAGGTTTAACGGTAAGTTAAGATTTTAATTCAAGTTCTAAATTATCTTAATTAATGTTTAATGATGTCTTTAAGTCTTAACTAATCATTTTAATTAAGTAGTTAAGTTAAGTATAAAATTTATTAACATTAAAGTTTTGAAGTTAAATATAAATTGATTCTCAAAATTTAAAGACAATTTCTTTTAAATGTTAAGTAAAATGCATAATTAATATTAATTAATTACTTTTAGAAAGTAATTAGGAATGTTTAACCTTTTAAGTATAATAAAAGTTGGATTAATTAATGATTAAATGATAAATAAATTTGTAATTGACTTCTTAAAGTTAATTAACAAATGATTAGTAGTTAAGTAATTTAATTAACTAATGACTAATGATTAATTAACTGGTGACTAAGGAATACTTAATTTGTAATTAAGTTGTGTTAATCAATAATTAAGGTTTATTTATGATTAATGAATAATTTATCTGCAATTAAGATTTATTAATTGGGTTTAAGAGTAATTAAGGGATGGATTACCCGATTGAAATTAATTTGTTAATTAAAGGTAATCTCTTGGTGATTAATTAAAAATAAATACATGATGAGATTTGGTGAAGTAATTCATAATTACGGATGTAATAAATTAAAGGGAATTACTTAATGGGAAGTAATTAAAGGGTAATTACTTAGTAGAAGTAATTAAGTATAAATTACTTGGTGAAATAAATCAAAAAGGATAAAATAAAAAAAAAATTAAATTTAGTAAGGGGTTGAATACTTAAGTAAGTAATTACAGAGGGGTAATTACTGTGTATGAGTAATTGGGGTTGATTAATGGATGCAATTAATTAAGTTTAATTGAGGAAAAACACTCATGGAGTTTGGTTCGGTATAATTACTTAATGAAAGTAATTAAATAATGATGATAATCATAATGTAATTAAGGAATAATTAATCAAGGAGGATTTACTAAGATGAATGATTAAGGGATGGTGAATCAATTGAGTGGTAATTAATTAATAAGCAGGATTTAAAGGTGATTGATTTAATTAAATTTTGGCTAATTAGATTTATTCGAGATGGAGTGATTGATTTACCTTGCTTATGTATGATTAAATGATAATTAAATGCCCTGAATTGATTGATACCTCTGATGTGAAATGGTTCGTGATATGATGTGTTTGGGTGGGAAATGATAATATGAGGAATTGCTGAGTAGAGGTGACATCTTTTATTTAAAATTGAATTGCAATTCACTTGGATAGCATGTGTTATGATGAACTGAATTTGAAGAGACCGGAGTCGGGTATTAGTTAATACCCGAAACCGCTTCGATTCTTTATAAATTGATACGTGAAATCAAGAGCGTGTAGTGGAATGATTTAAGTGAATTGGACCATATAATCTAAGTTCTGACACTTAGAAATTGATGTGTGGAATATGTGATGTCTATAACAACTTGTGTATTTAAAATTGATATAAGTTACCCGGGTTTTATATGAGTTGTATACTTTTGTATTCCATGTTAAATGGGTTTACTCACGCTTGTTTCCAGCCTGCCCCGGGTGTTACTTTGGTGTAATGCTCGGGTCAGACCGAGTATTACAGATTTCCTGGTTAGGATGTTCTGGAGCTCAGGAGGCGAGCTGGTGGCAGTATCGTATGGAGTATATCCGCTGTATTTATATTGTTGTTTATCTGAGTCATGATAATTGTAAATATTCAGTGACTGTATATTATGTGAAACTATGATGTATATTAAATGTAATCGACAGTTATAATATTCTTTATAAACTGTTATTATTTATTATTATATTTTATCCGCTGCGAATGTGAGATGTCTGGTGTTTCTGATCTTCTTCTTCTATCTCTTTCTTCTTTTTCATAACTATCTGGAATTTTCGAGATTCGAAAATTTCCGGGTTGTTACACCTTTATCCAAGGATCCTCAACCACAAAGCAACAACCACAAAGTAATGAATTTGCAGCAACCACATAGGTTAAATATCCGGGCTCCATACCATGATACCACCTTTTTCCAGAAGGAAATGGACATACCCTAGGGGTGCGACCCCTAATAACCTTGCCGCATCCTTCCTATTTTGACCATTTCCGAGTTGTGAGGTCCGACGAGGTCTCGTCCACAAAGCTACGCTTTACACAAAATCCATGCTTCGATCAACACATGATCAGCAGCACTTCATATGCCACATTACCAAATTGGGAATGTATCACTAATAACCATCAACTACATAACCTCTGAGCTCGTACGTCTCAAAGAAGGGTGTTAAGGTAAGAGAATAAATTCTCCTCCACCAAACAGAAATATATTTGATAGAAACCAGCTTTACATCTCAAAGTGTAACGTCAGACATACATCCATACAAGTCTGTTCCGGGTTCGAACAGAACCCAAGGCACTTCAAAAAAAGCCCTTGCAATCCGGGTATTCACAATCCTGATCGGACTCCCCATCACATATGGAGATCTCTATACCGGTGCGACTTAGTGCATACATATTCGACGGGTAATCCTTTCATTCTCGAAAATACTCGATCTTCACCACCGGTCTTCAAATGCAATCTATTACTTTGTATCATTATTCGGACTGTGTTATATGACACAAATTCCTCTCCCGACTAAACCGAATAACGAGCGCAATATTTAAAAAAATATGGATATTGGGATCTTAGTTAAATTACAACTTAAAGCCCAAAACCTTTCTAATTTTCTATTTTATCTTTTTAAACAAAAAGATCCATTTCACAAAGTTTACCAATCTTTCACAAAGATTCATTCATAGTTTTCAAAACTATTCCAATTCCAAATCTATTATACAAAAGATGCACCTTTAAGATCCGCTTCAATTTGAAAAAAAAGTTCACCATTTTTTTCATGAAGATTCACCTATAGCTTTCAAAACAGTTCCATTTTAAATTTGAAACCCCTTTCAATAAAACTGGAAATCCTTTCTTTATTTGAAAGCTGTTATTATTTGAAAACAAATACATTTTGTTTTGGAAAAAAAAATCCGATCAAATATACACAAATTATAGCCTTTAAAAGTATAAACAAGAGAATCAACGAACTGCTGTATTATTGGCAAGTTCTAATTTAAATTAAATTCAAATTCCCAAAACAATTTATTTAAAATAGTTTTAAAACCATATATAGAAATTGTATAAACCTTTCAAACCATGATTTCCAAAATAATTTCAAATAATATTTAACAAGATATAGTATATTCAAAACTAAATTTCAATTTCAAAACTTTCCTTTCAAAGGCTTTTCATATTCAATTCAATTCCAGTTCCAAAACCATTTGGATTCAAACTTCAGTTTTTAAAAAAAATAATATTTAGATTTCAAAATATCTATGACTTAACGGATTTCCTCGTGAAATCCATATTTGTGTGTGTATAGTGTGGTCCAGGGGTTTTACACAATAGTTCAATATTATCAATCATCACAATCCAAACAACAATATCGATAAGCGGTATAATCCTATAACGCTTATCTTCATTCAAAGATTCACAAATAAATAATATACATTCATCACAGATAAATAAGTTTCATTTCTCATAGCTCAAATCAAAATAATTCATATCACAAAGTATCACACCAGGGATATCAAATAATTCAAATCATTTAATGCAATTCAAACATCCATAAGTAAGATCAATTAATCATTTGATTAATTTAAATCAGATTAATTACTTATGAATAAATTTCTAATCCTGGTTAATTAAATATTAATTAATTACAAATCATTTTAATTAATTATCATTTAATCATTTATTAATTAACCTTTAATAATAAATTAATTAACCTTTAATTACTAATTGATCAATCAATTACATTAATAAATCATCCCTTAATCACTTTCATTAATTAATTAATCCTTTGAATTAATTAACTATTTCCAAATTAATTACCTTAATTAATTAATCACATAAATGAATTATCCTTTAATTAATTATTTCTTAATCACTTGATTAACCAACCTTTAATCATTAATTAATTCACCTTTAACTAATTAACTATCTTTTAATTATTTAATATTAACCCATAATTATTAATTAATAAATCTTTAATCATTTATTTATCAACCTTAATTTATGAATTGATCAACCTTTAAACATAAAATAATTAACCTTTAATTATTCTTTAATTGATTATCCTTAACAAATTTCATTAATTAATTAATTACTCCTTAATTAATTACCATTTAATTGATTACCTTTAATTAATTACAATAAATGATCATCCCAAATTAATCACATCAATAAATTAACTTTAATTAATCACATTGATTAATTATTCTTTAAGTAATTAAATAACAAATTCTTTAATTAATTACATTGAGTAATTGTCTTTTTAATTGCTTTCTCTATATTTAAAAAACACTTGTTAATTAATTAAATTAGTTAACTAATACATATTTATCCAACACCAAAACAATTTATTAACTTTAAAATTTAAACTTTGAAACTCAGTTAAAATCTTGTTTAATAACTTCCTTTTGAACTTGGAAATATTTTTTGAAACCTTATCCTTTTTTTTTTCTCCAAACTATACATCTTGGTTAATACAATTTAAATAAAACCTGAGCCCAAAACTATAATTCCCGAGCTAACTTCAATTCATCTTCGAGTTTTCCCCGAGCTCCCTCCTTCTTCTTCCTTTCCTTTTCTTTTTGAAATGTTTTTTAGTTTAAATTAAAAATCCTGATATACAGTTTAAACACTCCAACTACGCGATACAAGACTCGAGTCATTTCATCGCTTCCCCGAGCATCTACCTGAGAACATTTCATCTTTCCCAATCCACAAAACTTACTAATACCCACCGACACGCGTATACGTGCACGGACGAACGCCGTAGCTTCGATCATTGCAACCACCTCTAACATGTCGCCCTCGACCTATATGAGCATCATGAACATCCAGAACCAAGAGTCGATGTTGAAATCGAATTTGAGCAGAAGCGAACATCACCTGAACCAAAACCATCAACTTCTCGTCCCTCATTCGACCACCACGGGCCATCTGGAACCGCGTGCTCACGCTTGGTGCTGTGCCAGGCACTCCTCTTCCAATTCCCCCACCTCCGAGCAAGCCTGAAGCCATGACGAAAACGAACAAACCATGAATTCGACAACAACCTCACCTAGACCATAAACCCTACAAATCTATCGTGCCACCATCATGATGATCGAAAAATTTCCCGATCATTTTTCCCAACCTCTGCAACCATCAAGGTACCTTCAGCCCAAAGCACGATTCACCGAACCTCGCCGATTATCGGAATTCGATAAAAATGCATTTCCCGTTCAACCCATAATATCACAATAATCCCAATCTTAAAATTCAAGATATCTGTATCAAAATTCATCATTCACTGGTACGAATCAACTTATGAAATCAAATCATAAAGTTATGATCGTTGATTTCCCTGATTATAAAGGTCTTCACTATAATTTCTATAAATTTAAAGTATTTGCTAAATTTAAATACTTGAAGTTATTTTTAAAATTGATATTATATTCTTATGATCACTTTTCCTTTAGGAATCTTGGCTAGAAAATGTTGAGATAAAGAAATATTGATTTGTTTTGATGAGAGAGAACCTGTAACTTAAGAACTGGGCTCAACATATTCATACAGACATGCGTATCAATATATATCTATATATTCAATCATGTAGGCAAATTTACATCCCAGAATATCACATATCTGATAAGACAATCAACTCAAGCATTCATCAAGACATGTAACAGATTCAAGGCTAGTTTGCTTACTTGAAAAAAAGTCAGAGGACTGGAATTTCGTTTTGAATCTAAAAACTTGATTTTTCTGATGAATTTGGAAATAGATGCTGATATGAACTGCGAGCTTGTTTTTGATTTGTTTGATTTGGAAATGCTTTGATGCTTGAGTTTTGAACTCTGCTCAGGTTTTAAGATTTTAAACTGTTCTTGCTTTTAAGCTTTGAATTGTTTTCTCAGGTTGAAATGCTTTAGGTTGAAAATTGTTGTTTGATTGCTTTATCTCCGCCTTGCTTTGATATTGAATTACTTGAAGCTTGCTGTCGTTAGTTTTCAGATTCGAATTTGAAACTGGCTTTTAAGTTGAATATTGAAGTTTTGATTTTATTTTATTTTCAGGTTTGTTGAAGTATGGAGCCTGGTTTTCTTCTTATTACTTATTAATTAGTGGAAATCAAGTTGAAAGGCTTCTATTCGCAGGGTAATAAGTTTTAAGGACAACACTTCTGAATGATTAGTTATAAGGATAATTTACAGTATAATGATAAATTCATTTATCTTTTTAAGTTATACAGGAAAATGATAAATCCTTTTATCCTTATTTCAATATAACTGAAAATGATAAATTCTTTTATCTTTTTCTTATAAAATGTCCTTAAAACTAATTTTTTAGAAGTGGTGTCCTTAAAACTTACCACCCTGCACAAATAAGCCCTTGAAGTGAAAGCCCCCTTTATAAGTTAAATTAAAAGAAAGATTTATTTGCCACTTGTTCACTTGTTAATACTTGTTCATCTATGTTACAATTTTTCTTACACATGTTAATGCATGTAATGTCCACCTTACATTTGTTAAAATGAAAGTAATTTGTGTTTAAACCCTCAATTTAAATATATTAAAAAAATTATGTTTTAAACCCTTGTGTAATAAGTTATAGCATATATACAAACTAAAATTAAAAATAAGTTTAACCATTTAATTAATATCATATATATTTACAAACCAAATTTAATTCAAGCAATTTCAAAAAGAAAGTATATAAATTTTTTCCTTAAACCCATATTTTTAATCAAATTTATCTTAATTGTTTTTCATATTATACTCTCAATATATTCATACATTTTCCTTATTATTTATATCTATACAAATTAAAGAAAAATAATTTGAAATCAAATTATATATTAATAAACAAACACACACACAACTATATATATAAGTTCTTAATTATAGAATTTTAATTTTTAACTTTTGAAAATAATTTATATCAAATTCCAAAATATAAATATACACACATACATAATAATTCCAAGTTTATTATATTGAATTCAAATTCAGTTTATTGAAAAAATATTTATTTCTGGATTTTCAAATTTATATTCTATTAAAAATCAATTTATATTCATATATATAAACAAACAAACATATATGTTGGAAAATTGAAATTGAAATTTCAAATTAAAATTTATTTACATAAATAAACAGGCAGATACCTTTTTTAATTTGAAAAATATAGAATTAATTCACAATTTAATTTCGAAAATTAAATTAATTACCAATTTATATTTGGCTTAAAACCGAGAATGCTACGGATTCCCCCTTAAGAAAATTTCGTCCTCAAAATTTGCTAGACAAGGAGACAACAAAGAATATATGAACACACAGAAATGGTTCACCAGATCAAACTAAATAGTTATTCTGCATTTGGCTTACCAAATCAGAATATCAACAATAGATACAAGAACAAATATATTCAACGCTTCACAAGATACTCGGGTCATCCAGATCTACGAAGTATGCAGGGGCATTGGTTAGTTCGAAGGGATAACTAACCACTAGTAGAATATATCTGGACCCAACAGAACAAACAATGGATACTATCCAATTTTGGCTTTATATTTTATTAATCAATTATTCCAATTTAAATTCCAAATTCATTAAAGTTCAAAACGAAAAGCTGATAGAGAAACTGATAATCAGAATACGAAATAGGAACTTATCTACACGATTCGCAGGGCCATCATCATACAAATCTTCTCCTTGCAGCTGCCACGAAGCCATCAAAGAATTGATATCATATGATGATCAAAGAGATTGATAGAGAAAGTTGTTTCCGTTGTTTCAGGGCATTGACCATTTGTAGTGGGATTTCCCTATTCCCTATCTCGTCCTCTTCTTGCATCATACTCACTATCAGTGGATAGTAAGAGAATTTACTGAGGCATATGGATGGATATCTTAGGGATATACTCATTTTAGGCCATTTTAATCCCTATCTCTAATGAGTCACATAATGTGTTATATTCTTGAGCTAAAGTTTTTAATCAACTTTCAGCTTTGATACCACTTTTGTCACGGTCTAGGCTTTTCAACCGTCGACGGCGCCTACTCTCGACTGGTACAGCCATCCCAGCCCCACTGTAGCAGACACTGTTACCCTGACCTTGCTTTCACGGCCAGCCTTTCGACTTCTTCACCTACCCGGTTAACCAACCCCTCTCCAGGGACATGTAAGGGTAAGAATCTCCCGTTCGCCACCAAACGCGAAGCGAGTACCCCCTATCACGTTGTATTGAGCAAGGTCAGTCATGAGACTGGTGTAAGAAAACAAAAACAATTTATCTTTATCAAAAGCAAAACAAAAGAATTTAAAAGAAATCTGTAATGCTTTTTGGAAAATGAAACTACCATAAGGCCACCCCGCACACACACAATGCAAGCACACAATTGGAGGAGATTTCTCCTTATGATAGCCAACCATGCTTGATACGCGAAATCCTTTTGAAATTATTATTAGTGTATAGTGCATAAAAGATTTCAAAAGTATAATATTAATCTTAGTTCGCATAGACATTTTGTACTATGCCTAC
This sequence comes from Allium cepa, assembly GCA_030765085.1. Lineage (NCBI taxonomy): Eukaryota > Viridiplantae > Streptophyta > Magnoliopsida > Asparagales > Amaryllidaceae > Allium > Allium cepa. Next base: position 690,230,839 of record CM060937.1, on the reverse strand, counting down.
TACAGCTACCATGTTCAATAGCAGGTTACCACACATTCCATGGTAGGTTATATAACTAAAACCATATAGGGCGCGTATTGTTTCTTTCGATTTCCAATAAATGGTCAGGCTAAGGAACTTTCTGGGCCACATGGGTACGCCTCAGGAACCTAATTGGATCTCTACCAATACAAGGTCATATTACCTCTGTAACTAGGTAACACCTATAAGTATGCCATCCCCGGTCGTTACCGACCTTTATACATGGATCCTCAACCACAAAGCAACAACCACAAACCAATAAATTTGCAGCAACCACATAGGTGAAATATCTGGGCTCCATACCACGATACCACCTTTTTCCAAAAGGAAATGGACATACCCTAGGGGCGCGACCCCTAATAACCTTGCAGCATCCTTCCTATTTCGACCATTTTTGGGTTGTGAGGTCCGACGAGGTCTCGTCCACAAAGCTACGCTTTACACAAAAGCCATGCTTCGATCAACACATGATCAACAACACTTCGTATGCCACATTACCAAATTGGGAATGTATCACTAGTAACCATCAACTACATAACCTCTAAGCTCGTACGTCTCAGAGAATGGTGTTAAGCTAAGAGAATAAATTCTCCGCCACCAAACAAAAATGTATTTGATAGAAACCAGCTTTACATCTCAAAGTGTAACGTCAGATATACATCCATACAATTCTGTTTCGGGTTTAAACAGAACCGAAGGCACTTCAAAAGAAGCTGTTGCAATCCGGGTATTCACAATCTCGATCGGACTCCCCATCACATATGGAGATCTCTATACCGGCGCCACTCAGTGCAGAGACATTCAACGGGTAATCCTTTCGTTCTCGAAAATACCCGGTCATCACCACTTATCTTCAAATGCAATCCATTACGTCAAATCATTATTCAGAATGGGTTATATGACAAAAAGTCCTCTCCCGGCTAAACCGAATAATGAGCGCAATATTTAAATAAACATATGGATATTGGGATCTTAGTTAAGTCATAACTTAATGCCCGAAACCTTTCTAATTTTCCATTTAAATATTTTTAAATAAAAAGATTCATTTCACAAAGTTTACCAATCTTTCACAAAGATTCATTCATAGTTTTCAAAGCTATTCCAATTCCAAATCTTTTATACAAAAATGCACCTTTAAGATCCGCTTCAATTTGAAAACAAAGTTTACCATTTTTTTCATAAAGATTCATCTATAGCTTTCAAAATAATTCCATTTCAAATTTGAAACTAGAAATCCTTTCTTTATTCGAAAGCTATTATTATTTGAAAACAAGTACAATTTGTTTTGGAAAAAAAATCTGATCAAATATACAAAAATTATAGCCTTTAAGAGTACAAACCAGAGAATCAACGAACTGCCGTATTATTGGCAAGTTCTAATTTAAATTAAATTCAAATTCCCAAAACAATTTATTTAAAATAGTTTTAAAACCATATATAGAAATTGTATAAACCTTTCAAACCATGATTTCCAAAATAATTTCAAATAATATTTAACAAGATATAGTATATTCAAAACTAAATTTCAATTTCAAAACTTTCCTTTCAAAGGCTTTTCATATTCAATTCAATTCCAGTTCCAAAACCATTTGGATTCAAACTTCAGTTTTAAAAAAAAAAAAAATTAGATTTCAAAATATGTGTGAATTAACCGATTTCCTCGTGAAATCCATATTTGTGTGTGTATAGTGTAGTCCAGGGGTTTTACACAATAGTGCAATATTATCAATCATCATAATCCAAACACTGCAATATTGATAAGCGGTATAATCCTATAATGCTTATCTTCATTCACAGATTCGCAGATAAATAATATACATTCATCATAGATAAATAAATTACATTTGTCACGGCTTAAATCAAAATAATTCATATCACAAAGTATCACACCAGGGATATCAAACAATTCAAATCATTCCATGCAATTCAAACATCCATAAGTAAGATCAATTAATCATCTGATTAATCTAAATCAGATTAGTTACTTATGAATAAATTTCTAATCATGGTTAATTAACTATTAATTAATTACAAACCATTTTAATTAATTATCCTCTAATCATTTATTAATTAACCTTTAATAATAAATTAATTAACCTTTAATTACTAATTGATCAATCAATTACATTAATTAATCATCCCTTAATCACTTTCATTAATTAATTAATCATTTAAATTAATTAACTATTTCCAAATTAATTAATCACATAAATTAATTATCCATTAATTAATTATTGCTTAATCACTTGATTTATCAACCTTTAATCATTAATTAATTCACATTTAACTAATTAATTATCTTTTAATTATTTAATAATTAACCCACAATTATTAATTAATCAATCTTTAGTCATTTATTTATCAATCTTAATTATCAACCTTTAATCATAAAATAATTAACCGTTAATCATTCTTTAACTAATTATCCTTAGCAAATTTCATTAATTAATTAATTACTTGTTATTTAATTACATTTAACTGATTACCTCTAATTAATTACGATAAATGATTATTCCAAATTGATCACATCAATAAATTAACTTTAATTAATCACATTGATTAATTATTCTTTAAGCAATTAAGTAAGAAATCCTTAGTTAATTACATTGAGTAATTATCTTTTTAATTTCTTTCTCTATATTTCAAAAACACTTGTTGTTAATTAAATTAATTAACTAATACATCTTTATCCAGCACCAAAACAATTTATTAACTTTAAAATTTAAACTTTGAAACTCGGTTAAAATCTTGTTTAATAATTTACTTTTGAACTTGGAAATATTCGTTTGAAATCTTATTCATTTTTTTCCAAACTTTAAATCTTGGTTAATACAATTTAAATAAAACCCGAGCCCAAAACTAAAATTCCTGAGCTAACTACAATTCTTCTTCGAGTTTTCCACGAGCTCCCTTGTGACGCCCCACTCCGAGACCCACATTAGCAAAGAGTATTATTAGATAATACCGTCTGCTAATATGGAGAATAGAGCTGGATAGGAGCGACCATCTATAGCCTTGCTTTAACTATCAATTGAATACATCGACAACTGTCATACCAAGCAGATCGACATATCCAATGAACACTTAAAACAAAACCATAGGTGGCTGGAGGACCTATTAGAACAGAATATAATAACTCAAATGTAATATACATCACAGAACAGTAAATCATCATATACACATATACTGATACATAACAGAGTATACAAACTGATACATGTCAAGTGGTATAGCAAACCATAATATACAGGCGAATCCAAAAGAATACATATCAGAGTTATAACCAAAAAGGACCATACAAAAAGCTATAACAAAAAGGAGCTAGCTGAATAGTCCATGCAGAAGCAAAATAGGCTAAGTCCAAAAGTACCTAACCTGAAACATCTCGGTCTGACCGAGTATAAATACACGGGTCAGTCTAGCTAAACAAATCAGTTAGATAAACTGAACAATAATGAACCTGCAAGGTATACATATCCCTAAAAGAGATAACACAATCATCTAACTAAAGATGAATCATAACAAGACAAGCCTCATATCATCGGCAACACAAATAAATAAAGGATATGAATATCCCAAAACAAGCCAAAAAGGCAAATAACAAATACCAATGAAGGTAACACAAGTTCCGTAAGGTAACCACTAATATCGTGCGGCTCGAAAAGACCAACACCAAAGGGCGGTACCTAGGGAATATAAATATCAATGAAGCAAAAGATGATCGAGCTTAATACTGTATAACAAGGATCCATAAGAGACAACACCTAGAGGAGACAGTCCGAAGACACTATCAAAGGCAACAAACCCGAAGGCACAAACCCGAAGGCAACATACCCAAAGGCAACAAACCAGAAGGAGACAGTCCGAAGACACGATCCCAAAGGCGACAAACCATAGTGGTGAAGGTCCGGAGGCCAGTACTGGACACCACTAACTGGCAAAATGTGTCACAACTCTCGAAAAGGAACCCGAAAAGTGTTAACGTGAGTCCCATAACCACCCGTTCGCATTAAACGGTTTACTATCCGTTAATCAATTTCACACTCAAAACAGTACAAAGTTTACCTCATCTCATCAGTAAACCAGACCCAAAGGTCAAAACGTTCAAACGAATAGATTGGGAATTAACTGCGAAGATGAACGCACGTGTTCACAGCACGCTTTTATCTAATCATTTAATTCTCCTCCCACTTTGCTCGTAGTGCGAAATTGTGTGTGTTTTAAATAGAATTTATAAATTGGAGAAACGAGCTTTTAATACAATTTAAAAGATTATTTTATAAAACCCCGTAAAGTCAAAAAGGAATCATCAAAGTCAAAGACGAATGATAACAACAATCGGAAAAACCAAAGCCGATAAAAATTGGAATTTCAATCCCAAAAGCAAATTGGGCAAAAGACTGCAGATTCAGACGTCTGAGGTATATGGTTAAGATGTCTTGATCTGGAAAATTAAATGTTTTCCAGAACATAATTCAGACGTCTGAACCATATATTCCAAACGTCTGAAAATGGCAATTTTAAGCCTATTTTCTTTCTGGTTACCCTCGAACCAATTCAGACATCTGGAACTTTGATTCAGACGTCTGAATACTGGGGAATAAAATTTCCCAGTATAATATGTTGACGTCTAGAAATGGGGTTTCAGATGTCTGAAACTTATTTCTCAAGTATTTCCTGAACCTAGGCCATTGATGGCCAAAGCAAATCGAAAGCGATCGGATGAGCGATGATTATGGGGGCTTACGTCAAACGACTGCCTAACCTTAACGACTCACCCAAACACTCCGAACCACATAAACATCAACCATATAAGTATTTCATAGATTTGGCTTCAAAAATCATAAATTGGCAATTTCACTGAATCAATCCAAATCGAAAGCAAATGAACCTGTAAATATGTTAGGAATTCATTCCTAACAACCCAAGATAGTTTAGACATAGATGTGAGATAAAAATCTCACCTTTAACTCAAAAACACGGATGAGACGCTCGAATGCTAAGAAAAGACCAACCACTCTCCACTTCAACTCTACAAGCTTCAATCTAAGATCAAAACAAGTATTTCCTAAATTTAAGTTTAGGAATTTCTGAAATTGAAGAGAGAAAGAGTCGGAGAAGATGAAGAGGAGGCTTACCAATAGCTTCTCTTGGATTATGGAGCAAGAATTTGAGTTTGCAAGAGGAAACTGGGGCTTGAAATTTCTATTTCTTCTTCCTTTCCCCCATTTTAAGTTTAGCTTAACTTTTAGAAATGAAAAGAGTGAATGGAGAAGAGAGGGGCTGAGTTAGGGTATTAAGTTAAGCTAATGGGTTGAACCCAAACCCAAAAACCCAAATAGAAAAAGTAGCAAAGATTCGACTTACTCCAAACATATCGAAGTTTATACTCAAAAAGATCGCAAACGCCATTTTGAACTCAATGGAAGAGGTTTCGAGTCCCAATTCGACAGTTTGCAAAAAGTAACATTTCAAACTTAAATCTGACTAACGATGCTATATTTAAATAAAACATATAAATATATAATCGTTTAATATGCGGGCTATTAAAGATCTCCCCTCCTTACAAAATTGCGCCCATGCAATTCCTAGAGACGATATTTGTAACAACTACATACATACGTCATCCAAAAAGAAAAAAGGAAAAAAAAGCTTGAGATGAAAAGATATTCTCACCGTTGCCAAGCAAAGATAGAAACCCCGGATAAGATCGCTCGAAAAATTCTCTGGTTTCCCAAGTACAGTCGTTGGGATTATCAGACCATTGAACTTTATTGAGCGGCACGTCCTTGTTTCAAAGGTGTTGCACCTCCGTGGCAAGTACAGGAATATGCTGCTGTACAATAGATAAGTCTAGTGAGACCTCGAGCTCTTGCAAATCAGGAGAATCAACAATAGAATCCGATTCTCGAAGATACTTCTGAAGTTGAGAGACGTGAAACACGTCGTGAATGCCAGATAAACGAGTAGGAAAAGAAACTCTATAAGCCACAGGGCCAATACGTTCAGTAATAGAAAATGGTCCTATAAAGCGAGGAGCCAATTTCCCAGTCGTACTGAAGCGCATAATCCCTTTCAAAGGAGAAACATGAATAAAGACGAGATCACCAACTGAGAACTCGAGAGGCTTCCTACAGTTATCCACGTAGGATTTCTGGCGGCTCTGTGCCTCTTTCATTCTCTGACGAATAAGATCAATCTTCTCAGAAGAATCGTGAACAAAATCTAGGCCAAGAATAAGCTTCTCTCCAGATTCCAACCAACAAGAAGGTGATCGACATGGCCTTCCATATAAGGCTTCGAAAGGAGCCATACCGATACTGGACTGAAAACTACTATTGTAGGAGAACTCTACAAGAGGTAGGTGATCCTCCCAACTACCACCAAAATTAAGAATACAAATACGGTGGAGATCTTCCAAGATACAATTCACCCGTTCAGTCTGTCCATCAGACTTTGGATGATAACCTGTGCTAAAATTAAGCTTTGTTCCCAAAGCTTGCTGAAGACTCTGCCAAAAATGTCTTGTGAATAAAGGATCACGGTCACTCACAATAAAACTAGGAACACCGCGAAGTCTCATGATTTCCTTGACATATAACTTAGCCAAATGAGAAGCAGTCCTATTAGACTTAATAGGAATAAAATGAACAGACTTGGTGAGGCGATCAACAATAACTCATACGCTAGAATGGCCCGATCTCGAATGAGGTAGGCCATCAATGAAATCCATCGAAATTTGATCCCATTTCCACAATGGAATCTCTAGAGGCTGAAGAAGACCCGTAGGACGCTGATGTTCGGCCTTAATATGCTGACAGGTTATGCAATTTCTCACATAACTCGCCATATCACGTTTCATGCCTTCCCAATAATAAAGGCGATGCATATCGGCGTACATCTTACTACTACAAGGATGGATAGTATATATAGAACGGTGACAGTCATCAAGAATGTCATGCCTAAGTGCAAAATCAGTAGGCACAAAAAGACAGTTCTTCTTGCGAAGACACCCATGAGAATCAATGCTGAAATCCTGCAATGCCTCATCACAGGATCCAGACTCACAAAGCTGAATAAGATCCAACAACTCTGGATTCGGCCATACGATCCAATAAAATGGGTCGAGCTCCCAAACTAAACAATAGAATAGGAGAATCAAAAGATGAACCTTGATTGGGAATTTCACAAAAAGATAGAGTCTCAAGAATATTCCATTCGGCAAGCATCATGGAAACAACAGCCGAATGTTTGCGACTAAGCGCATCAGCAACACGATTACCCTTACCAGGGGTATACTGGATATCGAAGTCATAGGAAGCAAGAAACTCGAGCCAACGCTGTTGCCTCATATTGAGTTCCTTCTGAGTGAACAAATACTTCAAGGATTTATGATCGGTATAGAGAGTGAAGCGCTCGCCTTATAAATAGTGTCGCCAAATCTTCAAGGCAAAGACAATGGCGGCTAACTCAAGATCATGAGTGGCATAGCGAACTTCATTCGGACGCAGTTGCCTAGAAGCATAAGCAACTACCTGATCCTTCTGTAGGAACAACATCGAGACCACTACAACAAGCATCGCTGTAGACCACAAGATCATTATTCCCTTCGGGAACCATAAGAATAGGAGCATTAGTGAGAAGTTCCTTTAATGTCAGAGAGAAAGCTTCACACTTGTCGGACCAAATGTAACGAATGCCTTTCCGAGTAAGGCTGGTGAGAGGAAGCACAACACGGGAAAAATCCTTAATGAACTGACGGTAATAACCCGCCAATCCAAGGAAACTACGAATTTCATGAACATTCTCAGGCCTCTTCCAATTCTGGATGGCTTCGTTCTTTGAGGGATTGACTGAAATGCCCTCGGAAGATACAACGTGGCCTAAGAACTTAACCTTATTCTCCCAAAAATGGTACTTGGAGAATTTGGCTCTAAGCTGATGGTGACGGAGTGTACTCAAGACAATTCTCAAGTGATTAGCATGCTCAGCTTCAGACTTAGAATAAATAAGGATGCCATCAATAAACACAAGGACGAACTTATCGAGATATTCCCGGAATACTCAATTCATGAGATCGACAAGGAAAGCATGAGCGTTCGTCAAACCGAACAGCATAACGAGCCACTCAAAAGAACCATATCGAGTGTGGAAAGCTGTAAGAGGTATTCTATCCTCCGCAACTCGTAACTGATGAAAACCTGTGGCAAGGTCGAGCTAAGAAAAGACCTTAGCCCCACACAATAGATCGAACATATCATCGATCCTAGGCAATGGATACCTATTCTTGATGGTTAACTCGTTAAGCTTGCGATAGTCAATGCAAAGCCTAAGAGTTCCATCGGACTTCTTGACGAGGACGACCGTGGCTCCCCACGGTGAAAAATTGGACTGAATCAACTGCTTGGACTCAAGCTCTAAAAGCTGCTTCTTGAGTTCCTTATTTTCCTTTGTAGACATCCTCGTGGAAGGACGACTAACTGGCTGCACACCTAGAATGGGATCGATGTGGAACTTAATTGCCCTCTTGGGTGGCAAACCCGAAACAGGCTCAAAAACATCAGAAAAGTCACAATCAATAGGAATACGAGATATATCGTCATCATCTCGCGAGTCAAGAGAATATAAAGCCATTTCAGAATTATCCACATCTCGAAGAACAAGTGATAGCTGGGTAGACGAATCCAGATGTCGAAGATATATAATCCTCTCAGAAATAATAAACCTAGCATCGTATCTCACTAGCCAGTCCATACCCAAAATCATATCAAATCCTAGATAAGAAATAACGTGTAGATTCGCACGAAAAGAAAAGCACATAAAACAATCTTAACATCATCACAAAACAAGCTAAGGGTCGCAGATCCTCCAATAGGATTCGCAATCCTCAGTGAAGTAACCGTACAAGAAACATCCAAAGATAAATCATCGACGAGCTTCTCGATACGAAAGAATGTGAAGCACCCGTATCGAAAAGAACTCGAATACTATGATCATGAATAAAATAGAATCTTCCAAAATAGATGGAGATATACCTTTGGGCTGAGAAGAGCCTTCAGAAGCCTTAGCAGCATAAAGCTTGCTAGATTTGGCACCAGTAGGAACAGTAGGGCATGTGAAAACATGATGACCTTCCTTCTTGCAATAGCGGCAGAAGAGAGGCTTAGGACAAGCTCGAATCATATGACCAGGAGAACCATAATTGAAACACTTTCGAATGGAAGGTGTTCCAGTAGACTAAGACTAAGAATTAGAACCATCAATCTTCTTCTTCTTGGAAGGAAAAGACATGGACTTCTAAAATGGAAACTGCTTCTTGTTGGGGTTCTTGGGAACCTCAACATCATCACCACTATCACACTCCTTCTCGATGGTTTCAAGATGAAGTGCCGAATCTACCAACTCCTCAAAAGAAAGCTTAAGCTGGAGCAATAAAGACTTCTTAAGACCAGAGACAAACTTCAGATTCTTCTTATAAGATGTATTAATGAATTCAAGACCATACTTAGATAAAGCCTCGAATGATGCAACATACTCAGAAACAGAAGACTTCCCTTACTTCAACTCCAAAAAGCGACATGTCAATAAAACTTTCTCAGATTCAGGAATGAACTTGAGTTCGAATCGCTCCCGAAACTGAGTCCAAGAAAGAGTAGACTCATCAATTTCGGCTATAAGAAGCTCATATCAATCAAGGGCACACTCTTGCAATAAGCTAGAAGTTACAAGAACTCTATCATGATCAAAAAGATCCATGCGATAGAAGATACGCTCGCACGTGCGAACCCAAGCTTGGACTTCAAGAACAGACTCAGAGCCTTTAAACGGCTTTCCTCCAAGATGATAAAAATCACTGCACAGGCGTGCAAAGGTAGGCTTGCGAGGTGGAGATACTCGAGTAAGAGCTGGAGGCTGAGTGCTCCTAAACAACTCCAAAAACTGATCAGCAAACATATAAACGCCATCCGGATGTGGGCCAATGGATTGCCAAGCATCCGAACGTCATCCCCTGCCTCTTCCAGCCATACTCTGAAAGTTAAGATAAGAAAAAGATTATTCACAAGGTAGATATCATTAATCCAAATGTGGAATACTATGGAACAAAATGCATTTCTAGACGTATTCCCAAATTCTATCTACCCTTAAAGGCACAGAAGGAATATAGAGGCACGATGGTTCAAAGATTTGTACACTTATACACTTTGATGTACCGGAACATGTGCTTCTATTCTATGTTTATCATATTTTGTTCTGAACTCAGCTCTGATACCAAGCTATGATGCCCCACTCCGAGACCCACCTCAGCAAAGAGTATTATTAGATAATACCGTCTGCTAATACGGAGAATAGAGCTGGATAGAAGCGACCATCTATAGCCTTGCTTTAACTATCAATTGAATACATCGACAATTGTCGTACCAAGCTGATTGACATATCCAATGAATACTTAAAACAAAACCATAGGTGGCTGGAGGATCTATCAGAACAGAATATAACAACTCAAATTTAATATACATCATAGAACAGTAGATCATTATATACACATATACTGATACATAACAGAGTATACAAACTGATACATGTCAAGGTGTATAGCAAACCACAATATACAGGTGAATCCAAAAGTATACATATCAGAGTTATAACTAAAAAGGACCACACAAAAAGCTATATCAAAAAGGAGCTAGCTGAATAGTCCATGCGGAAGCAAAATAAGCTAAGTCCAAAAGTACCTAACATGAAACATCTCGGTCTGACCCGAGTATAAATAAATGAGTCAGTCTAGCTAAACAAATCAGTTAGATAAACTAAACAATAATGAACCTCCAAGGTTACAAAATACATATCCCTAAAAGAAATAACGCGATCATCTAACAAAAGATGAATCATAACAAGACAAGCCTCATATCATCGACAACACAAATAAACAAGGGATATGAATATCCCAAAACAAGCCAAAAAGACAAATAACAAATACCAATGAAGGTAACACAAGTTCCGCAAGGTAACCGTTAATATCGTGCGGCTCGAAAAGACAACCACCGAAGGGCGGTACCTAGGGAATATAAATATCAATGAAACAAAAGATGCTCGAGCTCAGTACTGTATAACAAGGATCCATAAGAGACAACACCCAGAGGAGACAGTCCGAAGACACTATCAAAGGCAACAAACCCAAAGGCAACATACCCGAAGGCGACAAACTAGAAGGAGACAGTCCGAAGACACGATCCCAAAGGCGACAAACGTAGTGGTGAAGGTCTGGAGGCCCAGTACTGGACACCCCTAACTGGCAAAATGTGTCACAACTCTCGAAAAGAAACCCGAAAAGTGTTAACGTGAGTCCCATAACCACGTTCGCACTAAGCAGTTTACTATCCGTTAATCAATTTCACACTCAAAACAGTACAAAGTTTACCTCATCTCATCGGTAAACCAGACCCAAAGGCCAAAACATTCAAACGAATAGATTGGGAATTAACTGAGAAGATGAACGCATGTGTTCACAGCATGCGTTTTATCTAATCATTTAATTCTCCTCCCACTTCGCTCGTAGTGCGAAATTGTATGTGTTTTAAATAGAATTTATAAATTGGAGAAAGAGCTTTTAATACAATTTAAAATATTATTTTATAAAACCCCATGTATGAAGTCAAAAAGGAACCATCAAAGTCAAAGATGAATGATAACAACAATTGGAACAACCAAAGCCGATAAAAATTGGAATTTCAATCCCAAAAGCAAATTGGGCAAAAGACTGCAGATTCAGACGTCTGAGGTATATGGTTCAGACGTCTTGATCTGGAAAATTAAATGTTTTCCAGAACATAATTCAGACGTCTGAACCATATATTCCAAACATCTGAAAATGGCAATTTTAAGCAATTTTCTTTCTGGTTGCCCTTTAACCAATTCAGACGTCTGAATACTGGGGAATAAAATTTCCCAATATAATATGCAGACGTCTGGAAATGAGGTTTCAGACATCTAAAACCTGTTTCTCAGGTGTTTTCTGAACCTAGGCTATTGATGGCCAAAGCAAATCAAAAGCGATCGGATGAGCAATGATTACGGGGGCTTACGTCAAACGACTACCCAACCTTAACGACTCACCCAAACCTCTGAACCACATAAACATCAACCATATAAGGATTTCATAGATTTGGCTTCAAAAATCATAAATTGGCAATTTCACCGAATCAATCCAAATCGAAAGCAAATAAACCTATAAATATGTTAGGAATTCATTCCTAACAACCCAAGATAGTTGTAGACATAGATGTAAGATAAAAATCTCACCTTTAACTCAAAAACACGGATGAGAAGCTCAAATGCTAAGAAAAGACCAACCACTCTCCACTTCAACTCTATAAGCTTCAATCTAAGATCAAAACAAGTATTTCTTAAATTTAGGTTTAGGAATTTTTGAAATTGAAGAGAGAAAGAGTCGGAGAAGATGAAGAGGAGGCTTACCAATAGCTTCTCTTGGATTATGGAGCAAGAATTTGAGTTTGCAAGAGGAAACTAGGGCTTGAAATTTCTATTTCTTCTTCCTTTCCCCCATTTTCAGTTTAGCTTAAGTTTTAGAAATGGAAAGAGTGAATGGATAAGAAAGGGGCAGAGTTAGGGTATTAAGTTAAGCTAATGGGCTGAACCCAAACCCAAAAACCCAAATAGAAAAAGTAGCAAAGATTCAACTTACTCCAAACATATCGAAGTTCTCAAAAAGATCGCAAACGCCATTTTTAACTCAATCGAAGAGGTTTCGAGTCCCAATTCGACAGTTTGCAAAAAGTAACATTTCGGACCTAAATCCGACTAACGACGCTATATTTAAATAAAACATTTAAATATATAATCGTTAAATATGCGGGTTGTTACATCACTCCTTCTTTTTCCTTTCCTTTTCTTTTGGAAATGTTATTTTAGTTTAAATTACAAATCCTGACATACAATTTAAACATTCCAACTATGCAATACAAGACTCGAGTCATTTCATCGCTTCCCCGAGCTTCTACCCAATAACATTTCATCTTTCCCAATCCACAAAACTTACTAATACCCACTGACACGCATATATGTGCCCGAAGGAGCACCGTAGCTCCGTTCATTGCCACCATCTTCAACATGTCACCCTCGACCTATACGAGCATCAGGAACATCCAAAACCAAGAGTCGATGACGAAATCGAATTTGAGCAGAATCGAACATCACCTGAACCAAAACCATCTACTTCACGCCCTCGTTTGACCACTATTGGCCATCTGGAACCGCGTGCTCGCGCATGGAGCTGCGCTAGGCACTCCCCTTCCAGTTCCCCCACCTCCGAGCAAGCCCGAAGCCTTGACGACAATGACCAAACCTTGAATTCGATATCAACCTCACCTGGACCATAAACCCTACAAAGCTATCGTGCCACCATCCCGTTGATCGAAAAATTTCCCGATCATTTTTCCCAACCTCTGTAACCACCAAGGTACCTTCAACCCAAAGCACGAGTCATCGAACCTCGCTGACTATCGAAATTCGATAAAAATGCGTTTCTCATTCAACCTACAATATCACAATAATCCCAATCTTAAAATTCAAGGTATCTGTATCAAAATTTGTCATTCGCTGGCACGAATCAACTTATGAAATCAAATCATAAAGTTATGACCATTGATTTCCCTGATTATAATGTCTTCACTGTAATTTCTATAAATTTAAAGTATTTTCTAAATTTAAATACTTGAAGTTTTTTTTAATTGATATTATGTTTTTATGATCACTTTTCCTTTAGAAATTTTGGCTTGAAATGTTGAGATAAAGAAATATTGATTTGTTTTGATGAGTGAGAACCTGCAACTTAAGAACAGGGCTCAACATATTCATACAGACATGCATATCAATATATATCTATATATTCAATCATGTAGGCAGATTTACATTCCAGAATATCACATATCAGATAAGATAATCAATTCAAGCATTCATCAAGACATGTAACAGATTCAAAGCTAGTTTGCTCACCTGAAAATAAAGATAGAGGACTGGAATTTCGTTTTGAATCTGAAAACTTGATTTTTCTGATGAATATGGAAATAGATGCTGTTCTAAACTTCAAGCTTGTTTTTGATTTGTTTGATTTGGAAATGCTTTGATGCTTGACTTTTGAACTCTGCTAAGGTTTTAAGATTTTAAATTGATCTTGCTTTTAAGCTTTGAATTGTTTTTCCAGTTTGAAATGCTTCAGGTTGAAAATTGTTGTTTGATTGCATTATCTCTGCCTTGCTTTGTTATTGAATTGCTTGAAGCTTGCTGTTGTTTGTTTTCAGATTTGAATTTGAAACTGGCTTTTAAGTTGAAGATTGAATTTTTGATTTCATTATGTTTTCAGGTTTGTTAAAGTATGAAGCCTGGGTTTCTTCTTATTACTTATTAATTATAAATTAAATTAAAAGAAAGATTTATTTACCACTTGTTCACTTGTTAACACTTGTTCATCTATGTTACAATTTTGCTTACACATGTTAATGCATGTAATGTCCACCTTACATTTGTTAAAATGAGAGTAATTTGTGTCTAAACCCTCAATTTAAATAAATTTAAAAATTATGTTTTAAACCCTTGTGTAATAAATTATAACATATATACAAACTAAAATTAAAAATAAGTTTAACCATTTAATTAATCTCATATATATATTTACAAACCAAATTTAATTCAAGCAATTTCAGAAAGAAAGTATATAAATTTTTTCCTTAGACCCATATTTCTAATCAAATTTATCTTAATTGTTTTTCATATTATACTCTCAACATATTCATACATTTTCCTTATTATTTATATCTATATAAATTAAAGAAAAATAATTTGAAACCACACATATATAATAATTCGAAATTAATTATATTGAATTCAAATTCAATTTATTATAAAAATATTTATTTCTAGATCTTCAAATTTATATTCTATTAAAAAATCAATTTATATACATATATATAAATAAAAAAACATATATTTTGGAAAATTGAAGTTAAAATTTCAAATTAAAATTTATTTACATAAATAACAAGCACATATCTTATTTAATTTGAAAAATATCAAATTAATTTACAATCTAATTCCAAAAGTTAAATTAATTACCAGTTAATATTTGGCTTAAAACTGAGAATGTTACACATTATAACATTTATAATATGTATAGATTATATTTTAAATTTGAAATGTTATATTTTTTAAATTTCAAATCATTTTGAAAATTAGCCCAATTCCCGATTCAAATTAGGCCTTTTCTATTAAGGGAGAATTTGGACTCACATATTTGTTCGGGCCGGGATGGTAGCCAGGTAGCGCAGAGTACTTGGTTACTCAAACCTAATCTTCAACGCAACCTTTTTAGGCACCCAACTGTTTGGGCTGTGAGTGTAGTTAGTTCACCCTAACATAACTAGTTTAGCTCGCATATGACATTGGACTTCAATATGATTGTTGGAAATGGGCCAGCCTGAAGTAGAAGTTATGGATGAACTTCAAATTTTTTTCCATATTAGATCTTTACTGGGACTTTGAAGTCTAATTTATTTTGAAATTTTTTAAATTTTACTTACATATAATCTTTTATTTTATTTAAATTTATAAAACGATATTATAATATTTAATTTATATTATATTAATTATACATATGCATTGTAGACACATATATAAGTATGTACTTGTGTAATATATCAATTCGCGTAAGATATAACATGCCTATATATAGATGCTGGGATTTACATTGTTATAAACACAATAGCTCATCCAATATGCTAATATATTGCCCAAATGCATGTGTGTGTGTATATACTTTTTCTTTTATAAATAAAGTATTAACTAAAATTTTATTTATATATAATTTTGTTTATACACACACATAAATACATAAGCACATAATATACACTATATGTATATATTTATAACTGTGTAAACATGGTTAAATCATTTATAAAATGTATTAAATAAAAATTCATTTTCTTAATGCCAACAACAATATATGTATAATTTTTTTAAGATATATAGATATAAATGTTTATATTAAATATTTATATATATTTGTAATAAGAAATATATATTGATACAAATAAAATCTAAAAAAAATTTATATTTCAATATAACCATCAGATCTTGTGCATGGCCAAAATGTATTTTTATTAATTTTGAATTTTAATATATATACTAATGAAACCATATAAAAATATTAAAAATTAATAAAAGTTTTATTTTCATAATTTAATTTGAATTTAAAATTTAATTTGAAAATATTATTTTCTTTGTATCGAAAATATTATGCTTATTAACCATTATGTATGAAATTTTATTTTTCATACTTTACATAAGTGTAATATAATATTTAAATTATAAGCTATATAAACATAGATATTATATATTAAATTATTTTAAATATCAAAAAAATGTTTTTTAAAAATATTGAGCCATATTGCGTATAGACTTTTTATCATAATTTATTTTAAACATATATTCATGTATATATAATTAAAATTGTGACAATATATTTACATGTTGGAATCGCCACATAACTAACAATATAATATATAAAAAATACACATTATAAATGTAGATTAATATTTATCAACATGTTACGGATATACCTTATAGCCATAGCCCAAAAGCATACCTTGAAATGATGAGATTTAATTCTCAAACCAATTCCAGTTCAGTAGGTTACTAGTCTTTGAATTGTTGACCACTAACCATCAATTAACACTAAATCTGATTTATTAAACTAGGTATCGAAGAGGCGCATAGGGGAGAATTCAGCTAGAAATAGAGAGGATGTTGAGGATTTCAAAAGTTCCATAACATATGAAGGTAGAGATTCTTATGTATAGGAGAATTAAGAGATATTTTAGGATCTAGATCGTACATCATCTCTTTTCGATTCTCTTCCATCTTTGCCATCTAATCTAGGCCTCTCTAACCCATCATCTAGCTGCCTATTACCCCTATTAGAGCCAAATTAACCTACCTCCTATATGGCTCTAAATCCGTTTAAAGCCTGAATAAATATTTTGCAATTAAATCCGATTTAAAGCTTACTGATATCATATATCAATTACTATATATATAACTATATAAATACATTTAATAATATTTTTTCATAAAATAAAAATCAATGTATACAGTAAATATTTCATAAATATTAATTATTTATAAAAATTATAAATTAATTTAATCATTTTGGTCAAATAAGTATTCATCATTTCGGTTGTGTGACTTGTTCGGTGTAAATTTGGTCAACAATTAATGTCGAACTATTTGAATATTAACGTTTACACATCACTTACTAGGTGGTGTAATATTTTAACTAAATTTCTCGCTTACTTGATTTTAATAAAATCTTATTTTACTTTGTTAAGCATTAGCCGATTGTGAATATTATTTTACATCAATTCTCTTCATCAAAACTATATCACCTTGGGTTTATGGAATTTAGGAATTGTCAAAATTCCAGTATCGTCTATATTCAACTCTATATCCCATATAAAATCCTTGGTTCAATAATAACAACTATTATTAATTGAAATGCACTGTCCAGAGACTTTGAATTTTCCTCAGTTGACCATGATACTAACCTTATATACCGGAGGAGACAAATCCTCTCTTGAATAGTGTTTCACTTCAAATGCTTCCACTCGACCTAATTATAGTCGTTCGATGGACGTCTTGCCATGATTAAATATAACCAAGGAGGAGCTTTCATATTGAAGGTCAATAATATTCTCAAGTCAAGAAAAGTGTGTAATTTTATCACATTGATATTTTCTATTTGACCTTAGCTATATTAACCAACGAAAAACTATCGAGCGAGTCATTCTATAGTTATCTAATGACTATCGATTGTAAAACTTTGGTGCCCCCAACAACTATGAGTAACACACTGTCCAACATTTGGATACGATACATACTCTAATATCAATAGATGTATCAATTTCCAATCTCGATACATCTTGATTAAGAATATTTAAAATGGAATAGTTTTTACCATTATGATAAACTACTCACGGTTATAACACTTTATAACTACTATCATAAAACATATCATTTAAGGATTTTCTATTAAATATACTTATAATTAAATTAATTAAATAACATAACACATTATATCAAGAATATAATAGAATGAAAACACCTTTTATTTTGAACAAGATTGGATATCTAATTAGATATATGTGACAAATTAAATAACTCCCCCTAGGGCATACCCTTAAATCTATCACTCTCTGCCTCGTTTTCCCTTTTTACATTCTTTACCTATCGGCCATAGTACATTCCCTTTTTACAAAACTTCCCTTCTTCTCTGATTTGAGTCCTTATTAGTCATGCAAAGTGAGGAAATAAATTGATAAGAACTCATTTAAATAAAAATCCTGTAGCTCCTATTTTCTTTAGACCTTGATTTATATGTCCTGCCAAGGACTTTTCTTAAAGTATTTTTTCCTAAAGCAGCCACTTATCAATTGATAAACTGTAATCCTTTTACTTCTCGACTTAATTCTCGGGCTTTTGTTGGTTAATATGATGAATTCTTATTAACAAATCCTTCTTTACTTTTTGAGTGCTATTTTGGTTAACCTCCAGTTAGATGGTTTTCATAATATTTTTATTCTTTTCAATTTATGCCATAAATATTCTTTCATCTAAATGGTTGCTCTGACCATGTCAAAGTGGCAGGGCCTAGGCTTATGTGGATCATTCTAAGCATCTTATGCAGGACATTCGAATGGTTGCCTCAAAACATGGCGCTAAATGCTTTCCAACTCTATTGTTGTGTTCCTAGGAACTTGGTTAATGGCTTTTGACTCCATCAAGTGTTAGGTGTGCCTTTGCTCAACGGATCGGGTTGACCTTGTCTGGTCACAATCTTTGTGAAGCATTTTTCATCTTGAACTAAGTGCCACCTCATTATTTATACTCACTAAGGGCATGGCTAAGTTTTTATGTAGATGTTTCCTTAATAGGGTTCTTGGTTATTAAACCAAGGGAAAATATTTTTTGAAAATTGGTTTTATAGGAAATTTCCTTTTTTAAAAATTAATTCTGCAATTTTCTTTCCCATCTGCCTCTATTTGTAAACCAAGGAAATTTTTATTGTTTTCCTTGGAAATTTATTTTTGGAAATTCGATTTTTGGAAAAAAAATCAATTTTGAAAATTTATTTTTTGTGAAATTCTCCTTAGATCAAGGTAATTTTCCTTATTTCAAAATTATTTCATAGTTTTCGAATCAAGAATCGATCTGTTAGACATTATTACCATTTTCTATTCACATTGACTTGAAATATGATCTCAAATGTTCAATATTCTAAGTTTTTCCTTTGATGTTTCCATCTGTAACAACCTGCATATTTTACGATTATATATTCAAATGTTTTATTTAAATATAGCATCGTTAGTTGAATTTAAAGTCCGAAATGTGACTTTTTGTAAATAGTCGAATATGGACCCGGGACCACTTCCATTGATTTTAAAATGACGTTTACAACTTACTTAAGTATAAAAATCGACATGTTTGGAGTTGATTAGGATTTTAGTATTTTCATTTGGGCTTTGGGTTTGGTTTAATCCCACCAACCCAACAAGATAACTCAAACTCTTCTACCAAATACCCTAACTCTACTCCTATTTATTCATTCCCTTCATAATTTCCGAAGACTCTCAAGCAAAAGGAAAAACAGGGGAAAAGAAAGGAAATTAAAAATTCCTAGGCCCTAGTTTTCTTAGGAAATTCAATTTCAAGTTCTAAAATCAAAGAGAAGCTTAGATAAGCATCCTCTTCATCTTCTCCATCTCAATCTCTCTTCAATTTTCTTAATTTCATATAATCTAACTTAGAAAATCTTTGCATATGATGATTAATTTAAGATCTTTGAGGTGTAGTCGAAGAGGAATTGATCTTTCCTTGTTTTATAGCTCCTCATTCCTTGTTTTTGAATTTAAAGGTGAGTTCTTGAACTCACATCTATGTCCATAGCTTTCATTATTGTCAGGTATGAATTCCTAACGTCTTTTTCATGTCCAATTGCTTTTGAATTGAATTGGTTTGGTGAATTATCCAATTTTGGGTATTTTGAATTTAAAATCTATGAAAATCCTACTATGGATGTTTGGACATGTTGTTTGGAGCATTTTGAAGAGCCTATAGGGCTAGGTTGTCACTTGGCATAAATCCATAGCCTCCATCGTTTGTCCAATCGCTTCCGAATTGATTTGGCATCAATGGTCTAGGAAAATTTTGCCCTAAGCCTCAGCTCGGACGTCTGGGAAAACACTCTGATGTTCGAGCCGTAGGAATAAAAATTATAGACCTTCAACTCAGATGTTTGAGGTTATTCCCAGATATTTGAGCGATCTGGAAG
The DNA here is from genome assembly GCA_030765085.1 of Allium cepa. NCBI lineage: Eukaryota > Viridiplantae > Streptophyta > Magnoliopsida > Asparagales > Amaryllidaceae > Allium > Allium cepa. The sequence goes on along the minus strand of CM060937.1, from coordinate 690,210,420 downwards.
AAAATTTCTAGAACTTCAACTCAGACATTTGGGAAAACCACCAGACGTTTGGACTGGCGCTGTTAAAATCAGCTAACTTGCCAATTTTTAAGTGGGTTTCCGTTTTAATCGATTTTTGTTAATCTGGTTGGTTGTTGTCATTTATTATCGACTTTGATGACTTCTTTTCTGGATTTTTGGGAACATCCATTTGATGGATTCGATATTGATTTTCATGGCTTTAATTCACGTCTCGTATGTGAATTTTTGGTGATAGACTGTTTTCAATCGTTTCTGTGATTTTCATTTTAAAATACAAAGGTTTCTATACTAGAGGTAAATACTCAAATTCTTTCACAAAAATGATTTCAACATTAAAACCGTTTTCCAATCTATTAGTATATACAAATCTTTACCTCGTTCCTACGAGAAATCCAATTCAACGACTTAGCAAAACAAGTGGTATGAAACACATGCGTTTACTTCGTCGGTTAATTCTTAGACTTGTTTGATTGAAATCTTGTGATAATTTTCGAGTGGAAATCTACAATTTGTTCGTAAACATTTAATTTAAGCCAGTGGTTATGGGACATGAAGCTAAACTTAGCAATTTACTAGCTTGGTGTAATTTACATTTATCGATCTATGATGACGCGTTTGTGATTTAAACTTGCGATGTGCAATGTCTCTTAGTCCGCGTGGGGGATCGTACCCCGTTTTGTGGAGTTTCGTCACATTTTTATGGGCTAGCAACCCATGGTCTTTTTATGGAGTTAGGTTCATTAGGCATATCGTTGTATTACATCATTGTTCCAGCTTATTCGAGTTTTAAGTTCCTCGGTCGTACCGTTGTACTACATCGTTGCACTGACTCTATGGGTTAGCGACCTATGTGATAGCGTTCCGTTTGTGATACTTGTGTTGGTGAGTTTATATGCTCCCATTTATGATAGGCATCCCCTTTTTTATGTTTTCTAGATTCCTAATTATTGATTTCTAGAATTTGTGTGTCACCAATTTTTGTGAATTGCATTGATAAGCTCTATCAATATTTTTGATTTGGTGAAAGCTACAGAATATGACATTCTTTTTGGTGTTTGAGAAAACTTGAGATATTGTATGATTTTTGTTTTTATCATATATATTTGTCATATCTCTTATCCTATCTCATCTTACATGATAATTATAGCTAGACTGATCCGTTTATTATTTTCCTTCTTAAATAATACGGGTCAGGCCGAGGTGTTTCAGGTGCTTCCACCTGACTTCTTAGTAGAGACTGGCTTCTGACTTTTGGCTAACTACTTTAGCTTAGTATTTTCTGTTTTATTCATTCAAGATAGAGACTCCTTGATGTATACTATTCTTTTATCTAGCACTTGTACCTATTCTTTTGTGATGTATTGGATCTTGTATGACCACTACTTTGATGTATACTTCTATGTGTTATATTCATATCTGTTTCCGCTTTAGTGGTATGATTATCTATGATTGATTTGTGTTATGCTTATTTCATATTTATTTTCGAAAGCCACATGGGCACTGTGTAGTAGCTTTGAGTTTATATATGATATGTCAGATATCCTCTTGAAATGAAATGCATGACATACTATCTGACATATCAGTACTCACACAAAGCAATTACATAAATTTTCGCTCCTCGACAGCCTTATTCTTCATACTAGTTGACGGCATTACTCAGTAGTGTTCTTGGTTAGTGTGAGTATAGAGGTGGGGCATCTCACATTTGGTCTGCATAATCGATAAGTTTTTACAGGTATAACTTCAAGGATAAATAATTGTCCTTCCTAATTTGGTCTCAAAGGCCCTTCTGTTAGATTTTCAGTATTTCCCATAACCCTTCTTAGTACCATATCTCCCTTTTGGAATGCCTTTCCTCTTACTCTTGAGTTATAATTTTTGAATTCTCTATGCTACTTTGCCATACATAAGGCAGCCTCATCTCTTAATTCATCGACTAAGTTAGGAGATTCCTTTTCAGCTCACAATTAGGCCCATGCGAGCATGTAATTCTTCGATGCGATGGAATTTCAACTTCGAATCAATATGTCAAGGAGTACGACATATGACTGATTGTTGTATTGGTTGATGGCCTACTTGACCTCAAATTAGGGGCAGATTTTTTATCCAATTTCTTATAGCTTGATTTAAACATTTCTTATGCATATTCTTATTGGTCTTATTCGTAGCATTTACTACTCCATTAGCCTTAGGTCGAACTATCGAAGACAAACTCTTTGTTATCCTGTTCTTTTCATAGAAACGAGCGAATTCCTCCTTACTTTCAAACTGGATCCCATAGAAGTTGTAACAGCCCATAATTTTTGGAGCCTTCGAATTTGAATATAAATATAATAAAATATATGTTTCAAATAACTGTTCAATTTTTGGTGACGTATTTTTAATTTAATTTACAGGATTGTTCCATAATTCCTAGTCTGGAAAATAATTAAATTTTCTTTTGACATATTCTACAAAAAATTGGCATTTTTGAAACTTTGCCGAGTAAGATAACCTATCTATTTTACTTTTTTTTATGATCGCCTCACATTATTGTGTATGATCATATTTTTGTTTCTATTATTCACAGCTCGTACGTGAACATAATCTACGTGGTGGCATACCCTAAAACTTCTTTTACTATTCAAAATTTTTGAAACAAAATCTACACTGCAACAAATCATAACCTTTCCCATATTATTTCGTTGTACTTGCATGCATAGAATTTAATGTTTATACGTTTCACTCCTTAACTATTAAGGAATTTACAATATAAATAGGTAAGCATTCAAAGGAAGCTCACTTTCATTTACCTTCATGTTCACCTTTGCCTTTATCTGCTTATTTCCAATAAGCAAAGGAAAAGGTTTAAAAATAACAAACAACCTACTTAATAGAAAATAGCAAAATTTGTAGCTTTAAATTCGTATAGGCGATATCTAATTTTTGGTGGTAAGTTGGTGGTGTTCGAGCATGGCCAGGGGAGGGGTGGGGGAGAGGGCAGTTGTGCCATGGCTGAACCTGATGAGCTAGGGTTAGCTCTTACAGCCTAGAGAGAGGGAGATAAGGGTCAGTGAGAGTTGCGTTGGCTTTATAGAGTGAAGGAGCTTTGTTTGGCAAGTTATGAAAAGGTGTGGTTAAAGAGAGTGAAATGCGACCTTTCACTTTCGCAGCCAATTTTGCTCCAATCAGGTTTCTATGGTGGCATTTGGATGTGACATTTAGGGCATGAGGGAGATCGACAGAGGAAGAGAAAGCTGTTGGTGGAGTTAGTTTTTCAATTTGGGAGTTACTATGGCGTGCAATGTGCATACCGTGCACATTCTATGGGTTACGATATTTGAAGAAGAAGAAGAGGGAAGGAGAAGAAGATGAGAGCAATCTAGCTAGATCGGTTTTAGGACGCGGGCTGAGCATGTGTGGAAAGTGGGTGAGAAATGTGTTTAATTAATTTAAATAATTATAAATTTTATGTGTGTTAGTTATAAAATATGATAACTTGCTCATATATGATTCATTTGACATATAAATTTTTGCATTCTACTCGTATTGACGAGTATAATGCTTTAATGAAAACTGTTGATAGATTTGGCCATGTACAAATTTATGACATATTAAAATAGACCTAATTTAATGACATTATTTTAGGTTATAATGTCATTAGATCATTGTACCTTAGTGATATTTATTTGGCCAAATAAAACGTTGTTAAGTGAATTGGATTGAATAGATATTATGAACACCCATTGAGTAGGATAATCTTTATTCCGCACTTGTTAAGTAAAAGGTTAATTTAGTGCAATTAACTAATATATGGATTAATTAACACAGCTTAAATGTTAATTAATTATTGACTATTAATTGTTGAGTTCTAGAAGCTTGGTAACCTGGCCGTGTTGAATATGACATTGACATATGAACCCTTTTGCGATATGGAAATAAATGAAAGCTTTTTTAGTGTCCATTGCAATCGCTAAACCTCGGATTTAATAAATTTTCGAAGTTTTACTAATTTCTTAATTGAAATATTTTCAAAGTTAATTATATTTTATTTCAACAATATTCAAAGTTAATTATATTTTATTTTATTAACGTTTTAAAGCTAATTATATTTTATTTAAAAGTGCTTTGAAGCTAATCATTATTTTTTGATGAAATTTTAGTGTTTACTATACTTAATTAAGTATGCTTTGAAATTAGTTAAATTATCTAAAATAATAAGGTTTAAGTTTATTAATTTTATTTTTAACGATTGTTTAAAGTTAGCTAATCATTTATTTAGGATATTTTAAGATTAATTAACCATTCTATTAAAATATTTTTGTTGATTAAATATTTTAACAAAAGGGGTTTAAAGTTGGTTAGTTAAATTAATCAAAGTGTTTATGTTAATTAATTAATGAGGTTTATGTTAATTGTTTTGATTTTTCTGGTTAAAATAAATAAACTAATTATTTACTAATGGTGTTTAAAAATTAATTAATTATTTAATTAATGATATTTAAAGGGTAATTAATCATTGAAATTGATAATGTTTAGCTAATTAAATGATTTAATTAACTTTGTCTAAGTTAATCAAGTGATTTATTAAATGAATATATAAATAATATTTTGTAAATAAAACGAGATGATTATAAATGTTATTTTATAAATAAAGGGAATATTTTATAAAGTATATATATAATAAAATGGAAAGGATTTATAAATGGTATTTTATAAATAAAGGAAATGGAGTTTAAATGTTATTTAATTATAAACCAGTTAAATGTTATGGTCAATACAGCGATAGTCGCTATAGATGCAGTATTAAAACTCAGTGATTTCTTTACATTACAAAAGTTATTTACCTTAGGCATTTGGGAACTCCTTTCAAGTAAGATTTGGAAAATTGCAAATTTAATTGAAGAAGGGTTTGGAATTATTAGTATATTTTAATAATTATTTAGTATTTGATTTAAAGAAATATTTTGTAATAGAAAAGTATAAGTGCTTTAGGTTTATAATAAAAAATGTTTTTGAATACTAGCCATTTTGATCAATCTGGTATGTTTTGGAATATACGATCGCTTCCTTAGTTTTGTGAATATACTTATTCTGTTGAGATAAGTATATGGTTTCATTTTCTAAGTATTGTATATATAGCGTTTTATGAATATACTTATTCAGGTGAGATTAATATATGGAAATGTTATCCAACTATCCACAAGTGTTTTAATTAATAATAATATTAATTAAAGAGGCTTAGTGGTTGTTTATGGGATTAAGTGAGTTTAGTTTCCTATGAAATTAAATATGTGATTGGTTGTTTATTTATTCGAAAGTTAAATAACTGATTATCAACTTTGGATCAAACTATAACTCTGGAAATATTTCTGAGAAACATGTGAGTTATATGGCATGGTCATCTTTGGTGATGTTGTCCATGCGTAAAATCTCATTTGCTCTCCTAGGAAAAATGACAGGAAAATCCGTCCACTTAAACGATTAGGGGTTGATCCCCGCTCCTATGTGTTGTCTATTTATTTCCAAAAGAACCAAGAATCGGTAAACTAGAAATTATCGGCTGTTGGCTCAAAGAGACTGGGATTGGATATATTATCTAGAAACCAATTCGAATCAACATATGGATTCGAACTGAAGACTACTTGAAGATGATTGAAGATAGAACTATTGAAATGCAAGGGATACTTGCTACCAATCCTGAGGGTGATTCCAAAATGGTTGTAGTTGAGGTAGTACCTTCAGATTCATTTTGACCCAGAACGAACTTGTATGGTTGAATGCTGGCATTGAATTTTTGACCGGAGGGTAGTTTTAGCATTCTAAGATGGTTAGCTATGTAAAAAGGTAATCGTAGCCTCATGCCTCATCGTCCAACAAATTACTAAAACAAGGATATGTGATAGGGCTAAGTGGGTCGCTCCCATTAAGGTATGACCATTCCATATATGGAGCCTACATTTATGTATGCTTCGGGGCCCATTATGGTTGTTTATGAACCATGGGGTGATTATATTGGCGTTGCCCAATAAGGGGTACGGCCGGTCCTATGTAGCTGAGGCGCAACATGTTATAGCCTCCCATACATTTTATCTAGAGGTATGCAGATTTGGTGGGTAGACCCTTAACCTTTCATAGTTGGAATCAATTTTCCAATATGAGTCTTCGGACTTGATTGTATACCTATTATGATGGAATTTAATTAATGAAACAATTTTAGCTACGATTTAGACATTACTATAATATCACTGGATTTTCTATAGAAAATGTTTTGGTTATCGTACGATAAAACTTGTTTGTCTTTATGTGCGGCATGGTCTTATGAGATACTTTTGATTTAAATTGACTTACAGGTTATAGTAAATAAAATTCCTTGTGCTTTGAGTTTCTCATATTAGTTTTACCAGATTAACCCAGGCATTGTTATCCTATAACGCTTGGGGTTGGCCTAAGCATATTTTTCAAAATTAGCTAGATTATTTGGAGTTTTCAGGAGAAGAGCTGGATTCTCCATGACATATTCACATATCTTGTATTCTTTCGCAGTTTAATTTCTATTGACGTCTGTTTGTTGTACTTATCAAATTTTAAGGACATCCTATAATAATTGTTCATTCAAAAAATAGATTAGTATACTCTGATGTTGTGTATAAAATAAAGATGTTTTTTTCTTTGTGAAAATCTCGTGTATATTATATACTTATCATTACAATGTGAGATTCCGTTCTATCTTTTCTTCCTTCACCTCAAATGACCTGTCTTTTAGACACTTAAATGATCGGTATACAAATACCGAGGATGCATTAAGTGTCATCTTTAAGTTAAGAAAGTTGGAGCATTAACTTGGTATCAGAGCCAAGGGTTAAGCGAGAACCTTGGCTTTAGTGCGGTAAGCTCATTAAAGATTGGGTAAGTGACACCTTAGAATGAGTTTGAGCATATATATATAATAACGCGCATTAGTTAGTGCTATAAATTTGTTTTACATTATGTTGATTTGTCTGTTGTGTAGCTTATGAATTTCAGTCGATGCATCTGATCAATGTTGCCGATAGGACTTTCTAAACACTTAAACAGGACAAAACGACATGGTATTATTTTAAAATTTGGTAAAAGAAATATTTTTACAAAAATTATATTTTATATATAAATTTTTTTCAGGAAAATACATAGTTATTTTTGTTGTATCCAACCATTAAAGAATGATAATATTTGGTTAATCATTCATTGTTTGATTTGATTATGCTCAATCAATTATGAGCATTTTTGGCTTTTTACTACATGGGTTGAATAAATAGTAATTTTAGGGGACATTCATCGAAACGGACACCTTGTGAATTCAATTTCATAATTTGACTCTATGCACTCGTATTAATGTTGGATTAAAGTTTAATCTTATTAAAAGTTGTTTACAATAATAAAAAAAGATATTAAATAAAAAGTGGATATAAGAAAGAGAAAATATATAAGTATGCTTTACAAGCATGGGTTATAAACATAAATGAATTTAAACTGAGAATTTGAGAACTTAAATCCCGATGCTTTTGGAATTTTTTTTAAGTTTTGAGAAGATAAAGAATTATCTGATAGTATTTATGAATATAAATATTTTAAGAGATTTTTAAAAGTGTAAAAAGCACTGAACTCACTTCGATCGTTGGAGAATAATTTTGATGATGACTGCAGCATCATTGGTATTCATTTTCGAGTTTCTTAGTGGTAGATTGCTGACATAGTAGTCTTGTTTTGAATTGATAAAACAATTTTTTTAGTCAACTACTAAGATATGATTATATATATACGATGTGTATTTTTTATTCATAAAATATTCTCAAGAGTAAAAGTATGAAAGAAGGAACAAGAGAATTGATGAAGCTCGAAAGAAATTAGGATGGTCTACTTCAACAATTAGATAAAGCTTTCGACAAGAAGATGATGGTGCCAGCAGCACCTTTTGAAGAGGTCAAAAGAATGTTTTGACAAATTTTGGATAAGAAAAGAGCTTTTGACGGGCCGAAAGATAACTTTCGAAGGCTGAGAACGACAAACTTTCAGCATTTCGTGCCAAACCATTCGTAGCGATTAGTTTCGTCTATAGTTACCTCCACCAGAAGAATGAATAGCCAAGTCAACCATTTCAAAAGCATATACAAGCCTTTCGAATTGGTCAAAGCTATTTTTACTCATGAAGGAAGAAATAAGGTTCCATGCCAGTCAGATGAAAGGCTTTCGAATGCAGTCTCCGAAAGCCAATCCCTCAACAGCGTTTCGACTCATTTGAAACCTTCATAGCTCATGTTTCAATAGCATCAGAAGCCTACTCCTTTATCAGTTTATGTGACATGTTACAGCAAAAGGAAGGGCACAACTATACTCCTTTCGATGGAGTTGAAAGAAACCAAATAGTATATTTCGATGTAGTCAGAAATAGTAAAGCAATAAGCCTTCCAACGGAATCAAAAAGAACAAAGCCTGAAAGTAGGAAGCCTAGTCTTCAGCGGAAGGGTGGCCATATAGACCTTTCGATTAGGTCGAAAGCAACGATTCAAGAGATGTGCATGAAAGCAGGAAAGCAAGCCTTCCAACCGTATCAAAAGCATTTGGTTGAAAGGTGCCAACCCGCACCTATAAAAAAACCCTAGGATCATGTTTAGGGGATCCGATTTCTTCCACTTCTGACTTGTATTTTCCAAATTCTTACAGACCCTAATTCCCAAATCAAATTGAGTATTTGGTCAATTTAACTATCTTTGTTCAATAAAAGAAAGATTGTGATAATCTCAGTTAGATAGCAATTCTACAACTCTTATTTCATACATTGTATCAATCTGCTGTCAATCTAGTCAAAAGGAAACCTTTCGACTGAGTCAGAACCCCCAAGTTCACACATATGCTAAGAATTTTAGCCTAAATCCATATCACAGAAGGAACCTACCTTTTCGACGAGGTCGAAGCCCCCTTAGTTCAACCTATCGCCAAAACTATTAGTTCCCAACCATGAACCTCCCGAATTACTTAGGTGGATCCGACGGACTCACAACCCAATCATTTCGAAAGGATTAACTGAAAGAAAGTTCAACCTTTCAACTACATCAGAAGGCACTAAAAGGAGAATTTCCAGCCGTCTTTCCTTACTAGAAGAGAATAAACTTCATTAATTCAAAAGGAGTTTTTGAAAGCATCAAAATAACTTTAAGTTTCATTTTGAGGCGTTGATAAGTTTTCTTGTTAACATTTTTGGCGTTAGAAGGAGGAATCGAACCTCCGATCCCTAACCACTTTCATCATAGATTAAATTGCATAAAGTTTATCATTAAAAAGAGGAAGATGTAAAAGCAAGGAATAATGATGCCAACCAAAATGAAGAAGCTGCATCATAACCAACTTTGGAAGATAACATAGTCCCAAACTTTAACTTAAAGAATATGGAAATAAGGAAACCTTCAACTCTGGTAAGATTGGAAAACAATGAGATTAAAATCTAAAATAAACAATAACAAATGATAACGATGCAAGAATTTCTTAAAAGAGCTCCATCTCAGGAGTCATTAAGGATTATGAAAAGAGAAGATGAAGCGCGATCTTCAAACATGGTAAAGCATAATGAGTTAAACCAAGAAAGTCAAGTTAAAGGGAGCCATAAGCAATCAAATAGCCTCACTCAAGGAAACATCAAAGGTTGCCATGAAAATGAATTAAATAGAGAAGACATCTTAGATCAAATGGATATGCACAAGGAAAAATGAATTTTGGATCTAGAGAAATATGTTATCCTACAAAAAAAAATCATTTTTTAGAAGAAATATTGGTAGCTAATCTCCTTCCTCACATTTGAATCCCCCATTGAAGTATGATGGAACTTCCAATCCAAAAGACCACTTAATAGCATTTGAAATACGAATGGACTTATATAATGCTTCAGAGCCAATTCTCTACAAGCTTTTCTTGATCACTTTTCAAAGAGTAGCTATCAAATGGTACAAGAATTACCAAGGAAATTCGTTCTTGGGAACAATCTCTTATGATTCGTGACACAATTTTGTGCATTCAAAGATCCAACTATGGACTTTATCTTGTTAGCTGTTATCAGACAAAGACCAGGAGAACCACTCGATGAATACTTAAAAAGGTTAAATACAAAAGCATTGAAGGCAGGAAGTACAACAGGTAGAGAAAAGCTTATGGCGATGTGATCAGAACTAGTCGAGCAAACTCCTTTCTGGGAAGAACTTCATATTCAAGGGTGTAAGAATCTACAATATTTCTATCTCCAAGCTGAAAAGTTCATTCAAATGAACAAAATGTGCCATGCCATGAAGAAATCTCAACTAGAAAAATAGAAAGAAAAGTTTGACCACAACCGTCCCAGCAAAAAGCCTAGATGAAAGGAAAATAAAAAAGATAATCAGATGACAGCGTTTAATTACAGACTAATGGAATTAAACATGCCTCTTTCCTATGTCTTTGCAATGACAAAAGATGATGAGAATTTTTCCATTTCATATAAGACAAGAACTCCAGCAGAACCCAAAGATGGAAAGAATTACCGTGCTTAACATAAAGTGAATGGACATGAAATTGACAATTGCAATGTTCTACCCAAAATAGTTCGGAATCTAATCAAGTTTGGATTCCTAAAAGAATTTTCCAACAAGGATTAGAAGACCTTTTACCTCGAGAACAGTAACTCGATCACTCAAAGCCCTGATTGGGAATCAGATTTACAACTTCATCTTCAGACTCTTATCAAATCATGAAGTTTTGCAACATTAGTTCAACTATGAGTTTTCGTTTTCCATGGCTTTCTTATTTGATTTGTACCTTGACTTTTACTTGTGCTAAAAGTTGATCATGTAATTATTCAAAATTCACGCCATAACATCTAAAATACTCGTGAGGCGCAACAAATTTCTAGCTACTTGAGAAAGACAGCTCAAATGCCTGATACAAAATGGCTACAATTTAGATTCAACACAGTATAAAGACCTACTATCATGAAACCTCGGACCATTATCAGTCCTTCACCAATTTCAAAAAAAACTTATAAGTAGACTATTCTGTTACAGAGCAATACTCACCAAGGTATGGTAATATATCTGAAGGAGAAAACAATACATTTCAATTCAGTCTTTGACAAATTATTTTACTAAAAATAAATTTCCTAAACATATCTCCCAAGAAAAACTATTTTCAATTACCCCTCAACATGGGGGAAAACCAAGTATCAATCTATTCCAAAAACTGGCTTATACAGTCTTTAAAATATACTATATAGTATTAGTAAATGCACATAAAAAATTTCCAACTAAGCAATCTCAATATTTCAAAGTTTTCTAAAACCATTGGCGAGGAGAAGCGTGCTTATACCTTTTCAAGAAAAGTTTTAAACCTATCAAAAGCTTATTGATAATAAAACTAAAATTAGAGAATCCTATTCTCGACTAAAAGGCTACTTGTTCATGATTCATGACCTTCTAGTCTCCTATTCGAGATTTGTGTCTCTACTATGAGAAAGATTTAAAAATCCTTACGAAGGATGACACTAAGAAAAGATCATCATGCATCCAAGCTCTTTTTGAACAGTAACCCCTCGATATATTAGAAGGGTTCATTTACAGAAATTCCGTCTTTAAAAAAGAAACCAATATTCAAAAATATTTTTAAAGAACATTTCAGTTGGCCGAAAATGATTTTCATATACAAAGTTTTAGCCTACGATCAATCCGTAACACCTCCTAAAAGGAGGTGGGTCCAGCACCCGCCGTTTTAGCCTACGGCCAATCCATAGCGCCTCTTAAAAGGAGAGTAGTCCAGTACCCACCAAAAGCTTATTGCCAATCCATAGAACCTCTTAAGACGGAGGGACAAAATCCTACAGCTAATCTGTAGCACCTCCTAGAGGGAGGATTTAAACCCCTAACGGCCATATCACCTCTTAGGGAAAGGATCAGGTAAAGCACGCACAAAATCAAGAAACCCCTAACATCCAAATCATCTCTTAGAGGGAGGGTCAAGATGAGCAACCATTAGCAAGTTTTTAGAGGAAGGTCAACTCAACATGTACTACATCCCTTAGAAATGTGGGAATCCCGGAAGAGGCACCGAATAGATAGAGAAGGACTAAGATGCCTATAACTCAAAGCAAAAGTCAAAACCCGAAAAAATAAGGGTTGAAGAAAAAAAAATCTATCCACTATCTAAGAGCGATAAACCTTAGCTCTAATACCACATTGTAACATCTCGCCTTTTCGCACGCTTTCTATTGACACACGTGCCAATTCAAACCATACGGAAGGGCGGATTGTTATGGTGTAAATAAGAAAAACAAGAAAGAAATAAAAAAAAATAGAATCTCACAGCGGAATGATAAAGTATAATAATTAAGTATTTTGAAAATAGCTTCATGAACTGTATACTTGATTATTATATTTTATCCTTCCGCTGTGATATTCTGTTTGTTTTATTTCTTTCTTGTTTTTCTTATTTACCCCATAACAATCTGTCCTTTCGTATGGTTTGAATTGGCACGTGTGTCGATAAAAAGCGTGCGAAAAGGCGTTATGTTACAATGTGGTATCAGTGAAATCCAAGGGAAGCATACAGACAAAGGCAAAGGATGAAGACATCCAATGCCATAATCGGAAACAGATAAGTGGTCCAAAATCATAATCAGAAAGACCAAATATGAGAAAGAAAATTTCACTGTATCCAAAATCAGAAGGATGAATATCATGTCAAGAAATTAAGAAACTTGCATTCAAAAAGGAGATACAAGACAAGAAAGTGGATAAAGATACCCTGAACATGGGATCGAAAGCAATGATCTTTACGAAAGCTAAAGGGATGGAATAGACAACAAGTTAGTTTATCTGAAGAAGAGATTAAGCAAACCACTTCCATGTCCTTAGAAATAAGGTGACTCTTTAGGGTAGAAGAGCCTATATATATTAATATGTATTTTGACCATTGCACTGCTGAAGGGCCAAGCAGTAGGATGGAACTTGCACCGTTGAACAACCGACATGTCAAACGGAGCTTGCATTGCTGAATAGCCAGTCAGTTGAATGGAACTACTTGTTGAACAATTGGAAGGATGAAAAGCTGAACAACTGAACATAACTATCTGATGAACGATTGACTGGTCCTACAGAACTACTATTCTGAATGGCTGACTAGTACTATAAAGGTACGATTCCGAATGACTGCATGGCTTTATGGAACTACGCGGCTCTAGTATAACAATAATACTACTAACTTATAGGAACTTTAGGAACAACACATCTATTAGCGGGATACTTTCCTCCAAATATCGAGGATCCTTATCGCTATTCAGGGCATAGGTTTTAAATAGATTTCTAGCATAGTATTCTAAGAATAATCTTGGAATTAAGGTCGGATAAGCTTAGAGACCTTTTTCTTAAAACTTATTAAGTCTATTATTACTAGGCAATTCCCTAATTTTGTGCTTATATTTAATAAAATTTTGGGTTGTCAATTTGTCAAATGAGATCCTGATAAGATTTTGGATGAATTCCTTATTTTGTGAACTTTGAGTTTCCTTGTTTCTGTTCATGAAGATTTTATATTGGGTTTTATGAATTTTGGATTTTCATATTGATTTTTATGATGATTTGTGGATTTTGTATTCTTGATTTTCTTATTGAATTTTCATAACGAATTCTTGTTGAATTTCAGATTTCGTAAAGTTTTAAATTTCCTAATTGGACTTTTATGAGGATTATGGATTTCATATAATGGGTTTCCCTATTGGATTTCTGTAATGTTTTCTTATTGGTCTCCTGGTTTTTGAATTCTTGATTTCTCTATTTTGTTTTCATGATGATTAAAGGATTTCCAATTTCTAGTTTCCATATTGAATTTTTGATAATTTCTTATTGGACTCCTAATTTTGTGAATTCTAGATTTCCTTATTGATTTCCATGATGATTTGTGGATTCAATATTTTTGATTTACTTATTGAATTTTTGACGATCTCTAACTTCACGAATACTATATTCCTTTGTCGATTTTCATGATGAATTGTGGATTTCACATTCCTGGACTCTTTATTGAATTTTCATGATGATTTCTTACTAAATTTATAATTTTGTCAATTTTGACTTTCCTGGTTGATTTTATTGTAACTTGTAGATTTCACGCTCCCAATTTCCTTCTAAAATTTTTGTGCTGGTTACACATCGAACTTTTGGCATATTCCTTTATTGAGTTTTTATGGTGATTTATGAAATTCTTATTTGAATTTTTAAAATTTCAATTTTGAGATAGGATTCTTTCGATATCAAATGGGCTACCATTTGAGGATAGAATAAATAGGGATGAAAATGAATTAAAGTGAAGGTACAAGGTAAAGCCAACCATATCCTAAACTCTTGTTTCATACAGTTATAATGACGGAAACCTATCTCAAAATTGTATGAAACAAGAGTTTAGAATTGCTATCTTGTAGAATTGAAATGACGGAAGGAAAACTTCATCTAAGAAAGGAGATTTGAAGCATATGGTAGCTTCCTTGAGAGATTTCTTTATTTAATTTGATTTCAGCTAACCATATGATATTGTTCATAAAAAAGGGTTCGCTCAAGTATCTATTAGAATACTTTACTCAACAATATTATCCAAATAGAATCATGAACTTTAATTTTGAAGTAAAAAGTCACTCATTAAGGTCTTATAACAGGGTTATAATCCTCATGGAAGATATTTTCTGTTTTGTACGGAAATTAAGAAAGATTTTTTTTGAAATTTTATCCTAAAGAACAAAAGGTTCTTTCATACTAGGGGGGACTATATGTTGTTTATAAAATATTCTCAAAAGTTAAAGTATGAAAGAAGGGACAAGAGAATTGATAAAGATCAAAAGGAATTAGGATGGTTTACTTCAACAGTTAGATAAAGCTTTCGATAAGAAGATGATGGTGCTAGCAGCACCATTCGAAGAGGTCAAAAGGATGTTTCATATTTTGGATAAGCAAAGAGCTTTCAGCGAGGTTGAAAGATACCTTTCGAAGGTAGAGAATAACAAACTTTCAGTATTTCATGCCAAACCATTCGTAGCGATTGGTTTCGTCTACATTTACCTCCACTAGAAGAAAGAATAGCTAAGTCAACCCTTTTGAAAGCATATATAAGCATTCCAAATTGTTCAAAGCCATTTTTACTCATGAAGGAAGAAACAAGGTTCCACATCAGTCAAATGGAAGGCTTTCGAATGAAGTCTTCAGAGGATAATCTCTCTACAATGCTTCAACTCATTTGAAATCTACAAAGCTCATGTTTTGACAACTTCAGAAGCCGACTCTTTTATCAATTTATGCTGCATGTTACGGCTAAAGGAAGGGCATAATTTTCACCTTTTGACGGAGTCGAAATAAATCAAACAGTACCTTTCGAAGACGTCAGAAGTGGTAAAGAAATAAGCCTTCCGATAGAGTCGAAAATAACAAAGCCGGAAAGAAGGAAGCCTAGTCTTCAACCGTAGTGGAAGGGTGACCACATAGACCTTTCGACTTGGTCGAAAGTAATAACTCAAGAGATGTGCACGAAAGCAGGATTTCCGACCGTATCGAAAGCACCTGGTTGAATGGTGCCAACCCTCACCTACAAATATGACCCCAAGGGTCATGTTTAGGGGATCCGATTTCTTCCACTTTTAATTTGTATTGTCCAAATGCTTGTAAACCCTAATCCCCAAATCAAATTGGGTATTTAGTCAAATTAACTATCTTTGTTCGACAAAAGAAAGACTGTGATAGTCTTGGTTAGATAGCAATTCTAAACTCTTGTTTCATACAGTTATATCAATCTCCTGTCGATCTAGTCAAAAGGAAACCTTTCGACTAAGTCAGAACCTCCAAGTTCACACAAATCCTATGAGATTTAGCCTAAATCCGTATCATAGAAAGAACCTTCCCTTTCGATGATGTCGAAGCCTACTCAGTTCAAACCATTACCAAAACAATTAGGTCCCAACCTTAAGCCACCTGAATTACTTTGAAAGGTGGATCCGACGAACTCACTGCCCAATCATTTCAATAGGATTAACTGAAAGAAAGTTCAATCTTTCAACTACATCGAAAGGAACTAGAACGAGAATTCCTAACCGTCTTTCCTTACCTGAAGAGCATAGACTTCCTTCATCAATTTGAAAGGAGGTTTCGAAAGCATCAAAATCACTTCAAGTTTCATTTTGAGTCATTGACAAGTTTTCTTGTTAACAATATTTTTCTATATTATTTCAAAATTTGATTTGTAATAAAAACCTGGGTGTTTGATTCTAATGTTTTTGGTTAAGTATTATATGGACTCATGTATCCTATGCATAAGGATAGATTAGGTATACATCTTACTATGATAAGTTATTTGGTATTTTCATTTGTTGAAAATAAATGAAATTTTTGACAATTTTTGATTGTCGGAACTTCTGAATTAATATATAAATTGAAACTAACTATTTTCTGAAAATATAAGAGAAGACGTGTTATAATTTATAAATTGGAGAGATAGTAAGTGTTTTTTTAATTTGTTAAATATTCTGGTTAAGTAAAATAAATTTGATATGGTATGTACGCTCTTAGGATTTAAATGTGTATTATATGGGCATGAACTCGAGTAAGAAAATGTTAATAACTTCGGTTAAGTCTTGTGAAATATCTTCGTAAATAATTTTGGAAGTAAATAGGATGGGTATATTAATAACTAATAAGAATGATTGTGGAAGTAAATAGAAAGTAAATCGTTTTGTTCGCATAACTATTTTCAATCTGAGATTCGGGTATATGACTTTGAGGTAACTCATATCGATCTGGATAAGGATTATCACTCGATTTTTGATAGAGAAACCTTAATGAGGGTTCTTGGTACATAACCAAAGTTTTTATCATAGCATATGGCTATGCAAGGAAAAAGGAGGTTCCGAATCAAGGAGCCTGATTAAGAGTCTACACTAGGGAGTCGGTTGAGCGATACTAGTTCGGAAAAGAAGACATGTATTCCAGTAAGTTATCAAGTTTGGTATTACACATGGATAATCTATGTTTATTGTACGTAATTACGAAATATTAAGAAATTTGGGGATTGTTTCTCGGTAAAATATGGTTTAAATTTCGAAAAAAAAATTCTTAAGGGGAAAGAATTTAACGACCTATAATTTTTAGAGTCTTTTAATTCGAGTATAAATATATGTTTCAAGTATTTTCTCGATTTTTTGATGAATTTTTAATTTAATTTATAGGATTTTTTCATAATTTTTAATATGGAAAATAATTAAATTTTCGTTTGACGAATTTTATTGCAACTGTAATGACCCAGAATTTTACAGCCTTGATTTGCGAATATTTAATAAATTTGAAATATAAAAATAATAGGTTTTATAATTAAAATATAACTCTTTTAAATAATAACAAATGATGGTAAAATAGATTTTTAACGACCTCGGATTTTGCCACTTTGAAATGGGCTATTTAAATATATTTTATGTAATCAATAAATTGATTTTTAATAAAAAATAAAGCTATTTTAAATTTTTGACAATGATGATAAAATATTTTCCAAAATTTGTTTACCAATATAAATAGTTCAAATAAAAATAGAAAATGTGACCGAAAAACGTTTTTCGAAATTCATTGGGAACATCGTGCACACTTGGTGCAAAATGCGCGCACACACACATATATGTTGTTTTTAATATTAATGTTAATTAAGCATACTTATGTATATTAACTCATATATACATATATATTTATACCTAAGCATGGATGTGATAAATTATGTTATAAAAGACATATATACATACACATATAAACACACTTATATACACACAAAACATCTCCATATCTTCCGTACACACATGGAAGCTCTAACATGATTTAAGGCATGAAGGAGGGAGGGGGAGATGACATGTTCTAGGATGGGAGGGAGATGGAGGTGCATGCATATGTGTATATTTAATTATAACCACTTTATATTTTTAAAATATTTTGCTAAGCCTATAAATACTCCTTCCATTTCATAATTTTCATTTTACAATCTCTATCTTCATTTCTAAAATTCCTAAGAGCTTAAGAAGATATATCCATGCTTCTCTTCGTATTTTCTAATTTGAGAAAAAAAACACCTTTTTCCACTTACACTCTTCTCTTTAGTTCACTAAACCACTTCTACATATACTACAACACTACTATTCCAAGCTACAAGCCCACACCCTCCACAAACTCCAAGGCCGTACCAAAATATACCTTAAGCCAAACCCAATATGAGTGATTGGCCATCAACGAGTTCATTTTTGCAAGGAACTAGGTTGTATCCAAGCTCCAGTTAAAGATTGGTTTGAAATTGTTGAGTTTTGATGGATAAAATTCATTTTTTTAAACTCAGGTTACTAAATTTTTAAAATTGTAAAAACTATGACCTAAAATGTTGCTTAAGTATGTAGTAAATGTTATATATTGTGTATACATGCATGTGTGTTGATTTAGTGTTGATTACTTATGCCAAAGTTTTAGTAGGCAATAAAGATTGTACCTTGAATGTTGGAAAAGTTATTTAGTATTGTGAAGTAATACTTTATTTATAATGGCACTATAACATTATGATGTGATATAATGTTTGAATGTTGTAATTGTTATATGTGGGTTCATGACATAAAGGCAGTGATTCGCTAACCAAAAGCAATGTAGAAATCAG
Source organism: Allium cepa (assembly GCA_030765085.1). Taxonomy (NCBI): domain Eukaryota; kingdom Viridiplantae; phylum Streptophyta; class Magnoliopsida; order Asparagales; family Amaryllidaceae; genus Allium; species Allium cepa. Next base: position 690,191,718 of record CM060937.1, on the reverse strand, counting down.
TTTTTTGTCAAAAGTTTGATTTTTGTTCCAAAGTGAAATGTTTTCAAGTTTAAAACTTTGATTTGGTTTTCAAAAGTTTATTTTCATGTTTTAAGGAGGATAAAAGTCTAAAAGGGAAGTTCTAAAAGTTATAAAATCAAAATTTCATGTTTTGAAGTTACGGGTCCGTATAGCGATAGTCACTATACGCGCAGTTAGGAAAAATTTAATTAGTTCTAATCCTAACTTGTTTTCACTTAGAAATCTTTCTAGAAATGTTTTCTAAAATTAATAAAGTAATTAGAGAACAGCTATCTAATTATTATTATTATTATTATTATTATTATTTATTTATATAACTAATTGATAAAGGAAATTAGTACTTAATCATTTGTTAATAATAGTTTTTTTAAACTTAAATGTTAATCAATTAAGTTAATCATGATTTATTACTCAATTAAATTTAATTAAGTTTTTTATTATTAACAAATGATTAATTAATTATTATTTAATTAATTATTTAAGATAATAATTAATTAATAATTATTTTAAAAAGGGGTTTTACTTAATTAATCTTTGATTAAAGCTAATTATGTTTTAATAAGGTTTAATTAAGTATAATTACTTTTAGTTAGAGTTTAATTACTATTTAACGAGGATTAGATTCTCATTTACAAGATTTTTAATTTATTTTTTAATTGCTTTGAGTTTAAGTAATTAGTTTTGTTTAAACTGTTTTCTTTTCAAAATTATTTTATGTTAACAAGAAAACTTGTTAACACCCCAAAGTAGGTTAAAGGGAAAGGTTAGCCCTTTTTAGGTTACTCTTAGTCAAGTAAAAGATGACTGGATGAGGGTATTCCTTTTTTTCTACCTTTTTGAATTGAATTCTATTATGAAAACTTTTCTTTATTGTCCTTTTGACCTAGTTGATACACTCAAACTTCCTTCTTTCTAGCCTTTCGAGCTTACTGGAGTAGTTTGATTATCCCTTCGAAACCTTCCTTTCGAAATAGATGCCTGGAGGAAGTCTCTAAGGATGCTAGGGTAAGATTTGTTTTGAATGGTTTCGAACATGTCGAAAGCTAGAATCTTAGGTGGTTTGGGTTAAGGTCTGGGATCTGAGGTGAAATCGGTTGGAGTTTTGGTTTCGATCCACTAAAAGGAAGAAACTTGGTGAATGACAACTGGCATTAAGGACTGTGATCATTTGAAAGTTAAGGGGTTTCAACCAAGTCGGAAGATGCCTTTCGATGGGGTTGAAGCCTAGAAAATAGAATTAAAACTAATAAAAGTCTTCGTGAAAGTTACTTAATTAAAAATATTGAATACTTCCCTTTATTAATCCAGCAAAGTCTTTATTGATCAACTTTCCCTTATTTCATCTACACATTAGGTTTTACAACCTTGTAGAACTATAAAATACAAGTATGGAATGAGTCCATTTAGTTCCCTTAAAACAAACCTCTTGACTCTTATTTATAGAAAGGGGTTGGCACCTTTCGACCCAGTGCTTTCGACTTGGTCGAGAATAGCTTCAGACACCTTTCGACTCCTTCAACACTTGCGCACCGCTTTAAAATGATTTCGAATGGGTTTGAATGCCTTCGTCCTCATTGAAAGGAGTGGATGCACCTTCTCTTCATTATGTTGCTTTGCTGTCACAAGGAATGAAGATGGGAGACTCTATCGATAGACAATTTCCAGGTGTTCCGATGATGTTGAAATGTTGATGGTTTCAACGCCGGTTGTAGCTTTCGAATTTATGCTAGTGAACTAATGAGGAACCTTTCTTGGATGTGAAGGGCTTCAAACTACTCGAAAAGCTTGCTTTTACTTTAGAAAGGGTTGTTCCATTTAATGTATATTTCTGACTAGTTTGAGTGAAGGCGAAATTTTGGTTTTGAAAGGTTTGGAATGCATATAAAGGCTTGTCTTACCTTGTCTTCGAAAGGTGTTGCTTTAACTCAATCGAAAGGTCTTCGTGCATGCAGAAGCACCTACTTCAAAAGGGGATCTCTTGAAGCAGATGGGTGATTTTGCCCCTTTCAATCCCTTCTAAAGGTTATGATGCTTCTAGTATTTGGCCGTGCATCTCTTCGACTCCTTCGAAAGGTCTTACTAGATCTTCCTTCTCTTGTTCTTCTTTGTCTTCTACTTAATAGGGTTTTGACAAGGTCAAAAGGATATTCGGTGGTAACATTTCCTCCCTTGCAAAGGGATGCCTTGACTTTTCAAGTCAATCATCTCGAATCTGGGCCATTCATTTAAATTCAATCGGGCTGTCTGTTTTCTTTGCTGACTTTTCTTATAAATCACGATTTCCTCTTCATCTCTTTTAGTCACTTAAAATTAAAATTGTCTTCAAGCACAAATCACAGTTCTCAGATCCTCAAATAATTTTAATCTACAAAAAGAATTTGAATTTATAGTAAGCCTTTTTAATTTCGTTTTTCTTTCAAAAAATTTTATTTCATAGTGGATTTCAATCTTTAAAACATTCTTAGCTTAGATATGTATCATTACTTTGGACTCAATGGATGTTGTTTAAGTTTCTATTTATTTTGAAATAATCTGCAATTTTGTTTCTTATCATGATTCGATCTGATTTCCTATTAATTTTCATTTAATTTTTCCTAATTTAGATTTTATTTTTATTGTTGTTTTTAGGAAAAATTTCCTTTACCTCAAAGATTTCGAATTCTTAAGCTATTGATTCGCGTTTGAATCCATTTGCTTATTAATTTTTAAATTTCCTATTCGAAATCATTTTTGGGGAAGAGGGAATCTTCTGTTAACTTCTCCTAGAAGTTTTGAGTTGTACAAATCAAAAATTTGGCATTGGAATTTTACTTTTCTACCCCTTCGAAAGGTATTAAGGTGGCATTGTACTGTTTTGATTTTTCAATCCCTTTCAATGGGGTCAAAAGTTAATCTAGCGCCTTATTTGATTGACCTAGTCAAAAGGTTATTTAGTTCATACGAAACCAACGTCTTCAAAAGCAATTTGCGCTTTTGATCCTGATACCTTTCGAAGAGGTGGGTTATTACAACTTTCTAAATAATTACATAATTCATATTTTCGAAAGCATAGGTTTGTTTAAGTTTAAACTAAATTTCAATTTGTTTAAGTAAAAAATTGATATATTCTATAAATTGGGTTGAAGAATACATACTTTGTATGAGTCGTAAATCAAGTTAAACGTTTCCACGTATTCAAACCTGTTGTATTGATTGAAATTTAGGTATTGGTATGCTTTTGAAACCATGCACCCCTTTCGATTTTGTCAAAACCTTGGTATCTATTGAGTCGAAACCTTTTGTAACTAACCGGGACTTAGTCATCATCTTTTCCCAATATCGCCTCCAATTCAAAACCTTTCGATTTAAATGGTATATAAGGTTTCAACAACATTTATACTCCCTTAGAAAAACTAAGGCCGTGAGTTTCAACAGCGTCGAAAGGTTTGTTTCCCTTGTTTATTAAATATTGGTAGTGTATACTTTGTTCAAATATGTTGTGTAGGTTTTAACTACTAATTTAATAACAAAGCTTCTATTGAGCTTCTGACATCATTGAAGAGGGTTGGTTGGACATATATTTCCTTCCTCTTTTTGATCCTTTTGAAAGCTCGGTAGACGTTTATACTTGGGCTTTCGACATTGTTGAAGGGTGTTCGTTAAGTGTTAACTTCTATTTCCTTTTAAAATCTATCGAAAGCTCAATAAATTTCATTTTTTTACTTTAACATTCTTTCAAGAATATAAAGATTCATGTTTTATTTGATGTTCAAATTATTGCATTAAGTTTCTAGTAATCCTTGAAAGAATGTTAATTTCATAACAAACTGTAATATCTAACTGGAACTTTTCACCCAGCAGAATCTTGAGTTCCCATACGAAAGTTAAAGCTACCCCAAGCATTCATTGATATCCACTCCAAATAAAGTGGATGCAATCCTTATGACTTTGGGAGTATAGGGGTAGAAGCCATCCCCTACTGAAAATGACACCATCAACAACCCTCCTGAAGGGTATTTCGCCTACACTCAATCCGAATCTAGCATGGAGGATTCCTTACTTTTCCAAACTTCCTATCCAAGTTCTTAGTTTATCTTGGAATTTCCATGATTCAACTATCACCCAAAGTGTACACTTATCTGTTATCCTTAGAGTTGATGGTGCTGGAGTCCGACATTTCCTCTTTAAATGATGAAGTGCTGAATCACCTTGTCCGGTTGGTTAAGCCCGGCAGCTTAAACAACCAAATCTTAAGGGAAAATCCTCCCAGAAAACTGATATCCGAAGGAGTGAACACGTTTAGAGATTGGGAGAATCAGTTATTTTTTGTTAAATGCTTCCTCGATATCAGTGGGACCTTCTCCTATCCATGTAAGCTCAGATTTTAGATTATTATCCTTCCATCTTGTAACTTTACTGATCTATACTTTTTGTCAGGTGCTCATGCTAAAGAGTTAAAGATTGACGATAAGAAAATAGCGGAGTCACTGGTTGCAGCTTCAAGCAAAATTGGCAATAGATTGATGCTACTGAATCCAACAAATCTACAAAATCACTTCCTCTTGCCTGCGAGTCAAAGGATACTTAGCCAACCTCCTTTGGTCGAACACATATCCCAAATAAAACGCTTTCTCTCTTTGGGAGACCCGTTAAAATTTTCCCCATTGTCACCTATATGCCCTGATCACTTCGGTAAGTTTAAATGTCGTGCTTGTAATCTGTTGCTGTGTTGCTTTTTAAATTATTTTGCTGATTTATAATTTGTTTGAATTTTCTACAGCTTTCCCTTAAGTTGAAAGTCCCATAAGAGATCTAGTTCCTCCCTCTACAACTTCTCATGCATCACATTTCTATCAAGCTATTGCTAGGTTAAACATGGCTACTAAAAGGAAACTAGTTAAATCGACTATGGTGGAACCACCCCCAAGAGAGCCAAAGTGGTTGAGGTTCCTGATTCTTCAATACCGAAAGAAGGGCAATTTGCTAATATCGATGAATCTCTTGGAAAGTCCATCCTCGAAGTTTCTCATGATTTACCTAAGGAAAAACCTGCTAAGGTCGATCTTCTTTCTCACATCACTGTCTCAAGTTCCCCGAGCATAATCGAGCAGATGCAAAAAGCCTTGGGGACTTTGACCCTTACTCAAGTGCTAAATCTTCCTGGACCACCATCTTCTACACCTTCGAGTGATTTCCAAAAGATGGTCCATTCTATCTTAAACTCTCTATCATTCACTTTAATTCAGTCGATGTCCTCTATTTCTAATTGTGGGTCACTATTGATCCCTTCTTGAATAACAACTCCCGGTATGTTTTATGTTACTTAACTTTATTTCTTTTGTACTTCTTTAAGCTTTTAACTTATGTTTTACTGTCCCTTTCAGATTTCCAAAAGCTGGTCCTCCTTACACGAAAACATGTCCAAATCTTCTACAAAACATCTAAACTTTAAGAGGAAATTTCTTCCTTGAATAATCATGTTTCCTCCTTATCTGCGAAGAAGAGCAAGGCTACAACTGAATTGGAGCAATTGAAGGCTTCTCTCGCCTAGTCACGATCTATTATCTTAGAGTAAAGCCCGCCAACTTCTAGCTGACGAGAACTTGGCATTGATAATGACTCTAAAAGTGTCTAAAGAGGAGAAGGCATGGATGGCCGCTAATAATCATTGTTAAAAGAAAATCTAGAAAAGAGCAAGGCCTCCCTTAAACTGGCTTATGCTAGTAGTGGTAGTAATTGGTCAATATAGAGATGTTCAAATCATAGGGGATTTAGGCAAGGCGCTATTAATATTGTTTGGATGATGGGCCAGTATCGACAGCATTCCCCTATATTTCTATGGATACGGTGTTTCACTAATCCTAAAGTGAGACGAGGGGCACGTTTATGCTGAGTCAAGGTAATAATACGACCCAATAGGTGAAGCAACAGGTAGCATAGGCTCAATGGCAGTACGCGTACGACTTCCATTTCGGTGTTCAGTAATCGCCATGAGTTCCGAGCGCTTAGTATGTGTGTCTTTCATAGACACCATTGCCTTGTATGTAGGGAGCTATGTATCGCCTAGTCCACAGTGGGTGCTTCGTGTATCTTTCGTAGTTACCATTGGCTGTTGTGTAAGGAGTTATATAGCGTCTAGTTCGAAGTAAGGTCTATGGAGTAGCAGGTTTCAAAGGGTAGAGTTAGGATTTCATCCTAATTGTAGGATTAGGGATTCAGCCTAATCAAGCAGCTATCAAAAACAAGTGCAAACAATCAAACTTGACCTATCTTATCAATTGTAATAGTCTAATCATATTTTCTAGTTTAAACCTTTCCTATTTCCTTTGTTTCCCTTTGTATATACTGGAACTATTGAAGAGTCTATTACCTTTACTTTGCTTAAAGATTCTAGTAGTTACCATCACTCACTAAAATTTTAGTCTGACCCACTTCTCTATTTTTCCTCTCCCTCCCACAGGCAATCAAGGGTGAGGGCAGTAGATTGAAGTTGCATGGAGGCTTCGTGGAGAAGATTCTGCTATGTATTTCCCTACTTTTATTTCCATTTTTCTTTCTTTGTACTTGCACTTGAGAGGGATATTTATACTCTGATTTTTATTGAGACTACAAGTTTTTATTTCATGAGACATATTGTGTTTTGAGACATGTATGTTGTATTTGGTATTTGAATTATTTGGTTTATGAAGCACTTATGAAGTTTTTGTTTTAAATAAGTTATTATTTTAGTTTCCGCTGTTTTTTTACCAATTTTTATCTTTTGAATCTTAGTCTCTATTAGTTTTAGTTATAACTACAACGCACCACTCCTTTTGATATGTCCTTTTGTGTATAAGGGGTGTGAGGTGTTTCACTTGGTATCAGAGCCTAAGGATACAAGATTCCTATAAATTTATTTTAAAAATAAAGCATTTTTCGAAATAACTTATTTTAAAAAGTTCTTTTCAGAAAAGAACTCTTAGAAATGTTTTAAGCATAAAAGAGTTTTATAAAAATCCCCTCAAAAGTCCGGTTCAATCTCCCTTTGACTCTTTCCTAAACTATCTCTTTTTCATAGAATGGCTGATGCCCTGGACCTTCTCGAGGGCATTCCAGTATCAGCCTCGTTTCGTAGGTACCTACAAGCCATGATTCCAGAGGTGCACGGCCAGCATCCAATCTTGCACCAGCGGGTGGGAACCCCATCAACCCACCTGCCTCCATCAATTTCTCTAAGGTTCCTAAGGATTTTACAAGTTTGCGTGGAAAGAATTTCTAGAAAGGAGACTTGTGTAGAGGCAAGAGCTTGGCTTAGAGACACCGAGAGGATATTTGGCTTATTAGGATTAGAGGACTAGCAACGGGTTCAGCTAGCATCTTGGCAGCCGAAAGAGGAGGCTTCATATTGGTAGGAGGTCATAGAGTTAGAAGGTAGGGAGGTGAGTTGGAATGGAATCCGAGAGCGGTTTGACAGGAAGTTTTTGTCTTAAGTAGAGGAGAGTGTTCAGTTAGAGCGGTTTATTAATATGAAGCAAGGAAGTTTGTCGGTGAAGGATTTCATCAATCAATTTAATGAATTGTCGTGGTTTGGAGTGGAGTTGGTTAATACACCGCATAAGAAAGCTATGAAATTTGCGAAGGGATTGAATCAGCCCCTTCATGGATTGTTATTGACTCACATACCAATAGGAGCTACTTATGAGTCTTTGGTAGAGATGGCACTTATGTTTGATGCAGTCAAGGAAGAAGAGTCCAAGGAAGTTGTTAAGTCGGAAGGTCCAAAGAAGAAATGGTGGAGGAACAACAAGAGAGGAAGAAAGGTGATGGCCCTCAGAAGTAGATTAAAAAGGATTGAGGTGCAATAGCTATGGAATTATAGGACATATCGCCAAGGATTGCAAAAGGGAAAAGATAAAGGGAAAGTGCTTCAATTGCGGGCAGCCTGGTCATATGAGTAGTAGTTATCCCCAGTGAGCTAGTCAGGAAGCGAGTACACCGGTCGCATAGATTCAGGCATTAGACACGACACCTTCCTGTAGCATTCTAGATAGAGGTAGGAAAGTCATAGTTGAAGGTTTGATTTCTATCACTGCTTTTCCCATTCGGACTTTATTCGATTCTGGAGTATCACACTCTTTTATCTCTAGTTCTCTTGTGGATTGTTTGCACTTAAATATTTCTTTAGTGGTAGACCCTATTGTTGTTTCAAACCCTATAGGTGGATCGACACACTTGTCTATGGTTTGTAGGGGTTTGAAAATTTATATCCTAGGCGTAGAATTTTACTTCGACACTCATGTTTTGGGATTCTCGAGGTATGGGATGATCTTGGGTATGGATTGGCTATCCACATATGGAGCTGTATTAGATTACGAGAGGAGAGTCATTGGATTTGAGACATATGGTGTTAGGACTCCCAAGGTACCTTACGACCCGCAAGGGTTAGTCATGTTGATTTTTCTCTATTCCCTCGATTCTTCTTTAGCAAAGCTTGATTCGTTTCCTGTCGTCGGAGATTTTTCGGACATCTTTGAGGAGATTAGGGGACTACCCCTAAGGGAGAAATTTAATTCAAAATTTATTTGATCGAGAATGCTAAGCCAGTGGCGTTACCTGTGAGGCACATAACACCTAGGGAGAGGAAAGAGTTAGGCAAACAAGTCAGTGAGCTTTTGGAGAAGGGTTTTATAGGAGGGAGCATATCAGAATAGGGAGCACCAGTCGTCTTTGCTATTAAGGCGAATGGTTATCTTTGACTTTCGTTGATTATAGAGAATTAAATAGGCTCATCAAGAAGAACCGATATCCACTCCATAGGATTGATGATCTTTTTGACAAGTTAGTTAGCTCTTCGGTTTTCTCTTAGCTTGATTTAGCTACGGGATTCCATCAACTTAGGGTCGTCGATGACAACATAGACAAGACTTCGTTTAGGACTCCAGATGGATTTTATGAGTGGTTGGTTATGCCTTTTGGGCTAACCAAAGCCCTGCCTACTTTGTTGACTTGATGAGCCGCATCTTAAGAGAAGTCCTAAATAATTCTTAGTGGTATTCGTGGATGACATCTTAGTATTTTCCAAAAAATAAGGAGGAGCATGCTATTCATTTAGAGGAAGTTCTTTGCACACTTCGTAGTCATCATTTGAGAGCTAAATTTTCGAAGTATCACTTTTGGAGAGAAGAGGTCCGTTTCTTGGGGCATGTGGGCATGAAGGAAGGTTTGGTTGTTGAACCTGCCAAGGTTATTGCAGTATAAGATTGGAAGGTCCCTAAGAACTTCACCGAGGTTAGGAGCTTCTTAGGATTGGCTGGCTATTATCGGAAGTTTGTTAAAGACTTTTCCAAGATTTCGGCACTACTCATGTGACTTACTAAGAAGAATAAAGCTTTTGTGTGGGACGTGGATTGTGAGGATTCCCTCACAAAGCTTAAGAGAGCCCTTACTAGTGCACCAGTGTTAGTACTACTCGATGGATCTAAGCCTTTTACCATATACACTGATGCATGTGGGATGGGCCTAGGAGCGGTGTTGATGCAAGAAGGGAGGGTGGTATGTTGTGGTAGTAAGCAGTTGAGGATGCATGAGAAGAACGACCCTACCCATGATTTGGAGTTGGTCGCCATAGTTTTTGCACTCATGTCTTGAAGGCACTATTTACTTGGAGAGTGGTTTGAGCTTGTCACCGACCACAAGTCATTGAAGTACCTTTCCTTGCAAAAGGACTTGAAGTTGAGGCAACAAAGATGGATGGAGTTTTTACCCTCGTACGATTTTGAGATTGCTTATACCTCTGGCATGGGTAATGTAGTTGCAGATGCATTGAGTAGAAAGAAAGCAACCCTTAATCCTTTGTTCGTAGAGTGGAGGAGCTTAGACTTTATTTCTAATTTTGATTTTAAGCCCTCTACGGACATTACTCCCAGATTTTTGGTGATATTAGAGGTGAGGCCTACCCTTAAGATGAAATTGGCTAGAGGCGGCAAGGAGATTCGAAACTCATGGACATTATGGATAGGATTAGCCGACGAGAGGTCTCTAGACATCTCCAATGTTATACCAATGATAGCAAAGGGTGGCTTAAAAGAGATGGGAGGCCTTGTGTTCCACACACTAGAGATTTTTTGAGAGCGGATTTGGAGGAAGTCCACCATTCCCATATGACTATTCATCCGGTTGGTGACAAAATGTATCGGGGTATGAAGAGGATGTTCTATTCGAATGGCATGAAGAAGGACATGGCAGAGTTCGTAGCTAAGTGTCAAATATGCCAAAGGGTAAAGGCAGAGCAGCAGAAGCCCTGTGGACTACTTCAGCCCTTAGATGTGCCAAAGTGGAAGTGGGACAGCATTTCTATGGATTTTATAGATGCTTTGCTCCGTTCTAGGAAGGGGAATACTAGCATTTGGGTGATTTTTGATCGGTTGACTAAGAGTGTCCACTTCATCCCAGTTAAGAGCAAGCCTACCACATTATATTTGGCATCCCTTTTGTGTTGGAGAGATAGTCCGTATTCACGGAGTCCCTTCCAGTATGGTGAGTGACAGAGATCTCATTTTCACTAGTGAGTTTTGGAGGAGCTTAAAGGAGGCGCTAGGGATGTATCTATGATTAAGTATAGCATATCACCCTCGGACGGATGGCCAAACGGAGAGAGCGAATAGAGTGCTTGAGGATTTGCTATGGATGTTGCATTTTGGACTTTGGAGGAACTTGGGAGGAGCATCTTCTATTGATTGAGTTTGTATATAATAACAGTTACTAAGCAAGCATAGGAATGGCACCATTTGAGGCTTTATATGGGAGACCTTGCAAGTCCCCTTCATGTTGGGTGGAGTCTACGGAGAAGTTGATAATTGTGCCTGACACGGTAAGGGAGACATCAGAGGGAGCGGACTTAATTCGGTGGAGAATGAAGACATCCCAAGATAGACAGAAGTCTTATGCGAATAAATGGAGAAGATATATTGATTTTGAGGTTGGAGACTTAGTTTTTATCAAAGTATCCCCACTTAGGAAGGTGGTAAGGTTTGGATCGAATGTGAAGTTAACACCCAGATTTGTTAGACCATTTCCTATCATAGACAGAGTTAGGAAGATGGCTTACTGAGTGAAGTTACCATATAGGCTCGCAGGAGTGCATGACATTTTCCATGTTTTGCACTTATTGAAGTGCTTACATGACTTGACGGAGGTTGTAGAGCCTAGTCAGTTGGAGGAGGTGGAGGTAAAAAGGGAAGCATCTGTTCGACGTATCCCTACGAAGATTATTGGAAGAGACATTTAGCAACAAAGGAATAATGAGGTTCCTCTAGTAAAGGTGCAATGGGGATATGATGTTGCAGACACCACTTGGAAAGCAGAGGAGATTCGTACTTCCTATCCTCATCTTTTCGATGGTAAGTTTTTGGAATTTCCTATTTCCATCTTTAATTTTGAATAGGTTCTTTCCTTTGTTATCCTTTGGGAGGGTAGAACTTAGGATTTAATATATGGATGGTAGGATTTGATGTAAACATGTTATTGGAACATGTTATGAATGATGTATGCTAGTGGTTGCAAGTGTTTGTTGGTGGATCCTAATGGACGCATATAGGTACACTAGGCACTATTATTCTTTAGGGATCGACCTAACTAGGACACTAGAGCATATGCATATGAATGTGCATGCATTTTATTCTATTTTTCATGGTTACTATAAATGGATGATTATCACATGATTGTTGCATTTGGATGATGTTTGTAGCATGCATATAGAATTGTTAGTTATCATTAGGAAATTTTCGCATTCATTTGAATACGTGGCGCAAACATGATTGCACAAAAGGAGGTCAACTGAATCAGTGGACCGACTAATCTTTTGCATTAGTTAGGGGTATTTACACTATACTAATTGCATAAATATCATAAACTGCATTAAAAACCTAATGATAATGGATGAATGGTTGATGATTGAGTAGTTCGTTATAGAATTGGATGAAAACATTTGGTACATTCTTTTATCCTTAGAGATTTCGGGGATGAAATCACTTAAGGAGGGGAGAATGTAACGACCCTAAATTTAACCCGTAATAATAAATTTTTTAATTAATTAAATAATTAAATAACTTTGTGAAATTTTCAGAATTGAGCCATGGAGTTGCACTATTGTGTCTGTGGTAGTTTTTTGGTCAATTTTCATATATAGAACGTCAAAATTCGAGTTAATATAAGCAAAGAACGAAATAATCAAAGAAACGAAAACAATATGTAATACAAGTCGACCTGGGCAAGGGGCGATTGATGCTCGATGTTGGATTACCTGATGTTGGAGAAGATGAAGTCCACGACTCTGATTTTGTTGAAGGAAATCAACGGCCAGAGATGAGTGGGTTTAAAAAAAAATTAAAATTAAAATGTAAATTGATTTGTATTATAATCTGTATAAACTTCTAAATGCGATAACTCTTTCATACGAGGTCAAAAATTGGCGAAACGACTTGCGTGGGGTTCGTATTGACGAGCACTATGCAATGGAGCTGGTTTGGGGTCGTTTGGAGATAGTTTGAATTTCGAGTAAAATTAAATGCGTGTTTAATTTTATTCGAAATAAAACGCTGCAACTATTATTGGAAGCAAGGTGAGAACTTCTCACTCAATCGAATTAGTTTCGATTTAAAATTTTAAATAGTTAAATTTAAAATTGCTTGATTGTATGCATGGATCATAAATTGCTATCTGTTGTATTGAAATAGACCCTATATGCCGTATATTAATCGGAGGTTATTATATTAAACACATACACCGTGATATTCCATCTTGAAGTGGAATTGGTATTATATATGTACTTAGAGTTGATTTCCCGCATTATATAGGGGATGAGACCCTATTGCGCCGAATAATAGCGGATAATATTTTATATAAACCCATGTACCGCGATATTTCGTCTTGAAACAGGATTGGTATTATGCTAACATCTGTGGATTGATGCAGCAAGGCATATAGGAATTCAGAAGTTAAACCATATTAAATCGTGCACGAGTCAAGGAGCTTTGGATTTAACTCGTGAGTCGTACACAAGCTTAAAACGTGCATGCTTGATAAGTCGGTCACGAGATGGAGGACGCATGAGTCGGTTCCGGTTTAACAAAGCCTGGAGGAGTTCGAGTTGGATGAGTCGTTACCGACTTAAGAGATTACAAGGGGGAGATAGCATAGGTCGAATGGAGGCAACTTTAGAAGTAAGTCGTCCACGACTTAACTTGAGTCGTCTACGACTCAACATGAGTCGTCCGCGACTTAACAATCCAAGAGGAAAAAGACTGCGACCTAATGAGGCTGAAGGAAAAATGACCGACCTAAGGAAGCCGGAGTGGGAAAGGTGCGAGCTGGTGAAGAGGGCTGAGTCGGAACCGAGCTAATGGGCTACGACCTAAGATGAGTCGGCAAGGAGATAAGCTGTGGATCTTGAGTCGGTCGTGTTGAGTTGAGTCATGTATATATGAGTCGGTATTGTATGAGTCGTGAGTCGTCTTGTTCTTGAGTCGGAGGAGTTGTATTGGCAGGGTTGTTAAGTCGCTGGATTTGATGAGTCGGTTACCTTTGAGTCGGACCTGTATGTAATGTGTTGAGTCGTATTAACTGCTGTGTCTATAAGTCGTGCCTTGTTGAGTCGGCAGCGACTTATGTTGAGTCGGCCGAGATGAGTCGTGTTTGTTGAGTCGGTGCCGACCTAGGAGTTGAGTGTTGTATGTTGTGTTGAGTTGTAATGCCTATAAATAGCGGGTGTGTTGTAAATTTTTGGGTTGTTGATTTTGGAATAAAATTCTCTTTTGTTAGCTTTGTGCTTTCATACCAATTGGTAGTTGAGTGTAATCTCCTATCTCCACTTACGTCGTTCGAGTGCGCTCGAATCCACGTTTGTTGAAGCCGATTCACGGAATCTAGTGCGCTAGATCAACGTGCGAAGAATCGTAGATCTTTGAACACGGTATAGTGCGCTATCAACGTGTTTGAGATAGCTAGAGTTCGGTATCTTTGGATCAACGAACTTGGGCATTTTTGGTATCTTCAACTCACCGATTGCTACAATCCATCGATTGAAGTTTTGTTTGATTAATCCGCTGCGTCAGTTTGGTATCAGAGCCATACTTAGCCAATCATAGCTAAGTTTGATTCTTGGAGCCAAGTTTTTGAAGTTTTTGAAGTTGGAAGGAGTTCATCGTGTTCATATTGAAGTTGCATCAAGTTTGGAGAGTTTGATCCATTTCATTTTGGATCGAGGAGTTGGATTTTGTTTGGATTTTGAATTGGTGATTTGCGCGCCAAAGTTTTGAAGGTTTTGGAGTGAGCCGAGGCAAGTCTTGACCGAGCCAAGCAAAGTTGTGAAGAGTCAAGGCCGAGACAAGCATTGCCGAGACAGTTGAGCCTAGATTGCCTTATCGTGTGAAATTTTGAAGTATTGTGTTCAATTTGTTGAAGTTTGTGAAGTTTTTAACCATGCCACCGAGGAGAGCTAACCGACATCAAAACGTTGAAGCTTTGTATCGTAGAGAAGAAGCCGAACTTATGGAACAACGTATTAATGAAAAGTTTGATGAAGGCATTGGTAAATTGGAGAGATTGATGAATGATTTGAATCAAAGGAGGAGATCACCAAACTCGAACCATGGAGGAAACCGAGTTTCGCCATTGGTTACGGAAGCGAGGAGGGTATCACCACATTCTTGTAGAGATAGAAGAGAAACATCAATTTCATCACGAAGAGATCATCATGACTATGCACATGAAGAAAGAAGAAGTCATCGAGAATTTGACCATGAAGTATATAGAGATGAAGAGAGACATAGTCAAAGAAGCATGCATGAGAGAAGGGATGATGTTAGTCGAGATCGATGTAGGCGTACCTTTGATTTTGTTGAAGAGGGTGATAGAGCAAGTATTCCTTATAGAGATCGAGACCAAATTCGAAATTCTTACCGTGATGTGGAGGATGATCGTCGTTGGGAGTCGGGTATGAAAATGGAGATTCCGGAGTTTAAAGGCGGGATGGTTGCTGAGGAATTCTTAGATTGGTTGTCTAATGTGGAGGAAATCTTTGATTTCAAGGAGGTGCCGGAGAATCGAAGGGTGAAGTTAGTTGCTACAAGGCTGAGGGGAAGAGCATTGGCGTGGTGGCAGCAAACTAAACTTACTCGAGAACGAATGGGGAAGTCAAAGATAGAATCTTGGGAGAAGATGAAAAAGTTGATGAGATCTACTTTCTTACCTTATAATTACCAATCACTTATGTACCAAAGGTTGCAGAATCTGAGGCAAGGGACGAAGTCTGTTAGTGATTATGCTGATGAATTTTACCAACTCATTGCTAGAAACGATATTATGGAGACAGAAGAACAGCTGACAGCTAGATTCGTTGGGGGTTTGAGAATGCAGATCCAGGATATGGTTAATATGTTTGATCCTAGATCCGTTGTAGAGGCACATCAGAAAGCGTTAGCTTGGGAGAAACAAGGAAGGCGTGGAGGTGGTGTGTTTACTAATTCCAATAATCAAGCAAGGGGTGTTGGCGGAAGTTCTAGTGTTCCTAAACCTGTTACAAAGCCAGTGGTGAAGGAGGCAGAGAAAGCGAAGGCTAGTAGTGTTTTCAAATGTTATAATTGTCAGGAGTTGGGTCACAAAAGCAACGAATGTCCGAAGCCGAAGAAGAGAACCATGGTTGCAGAGGTTGAGGCAGATGATGGTGAGGAGGCAGAGTATTCAAATGTACCTTATGTTGAGGAGGAAGAAGAAGTGTCGGGAGATGAAGGATGTAATCTTATGATGAGGAGAAGTTGTTTGACACCTAAGCAAGAGGAGGATTGTAGTTGGCTGAGAAGCAATATTTTTCAATCGACATGTACTATTCTGGGGAAAGTTTGCAAGTTCGTTATTGATGCGGGGAGTTGTGATAATATTATTTCTACAGAGGCAGTTAGGAAGTTGAATTTGAAGACCGAGAAGCATCCTAAGCCATACAAGCTAGCATGGTTAAGGAAAGGAGGTGAAGTGAAAGTGTGTCGAAGAGCTTGTGTGAATTTTTCAATCGGAAAGAAGTACAAAGATGAAATATGGTGTGATGTCGTAGATATGGATGTTTGTCACTTATTGTTGGGCAGACCATGGCAGTTTGATAGAGCAGTTCAGCATGACGGTCGTGCCAACAGTTACAGTTTCATGTTCGAGGGTACTAAAATCACTTTAGTTCCTAAGAGACAGCAGCAGAAGGAGAGCAAGCTAGAAGAGATTGAAGAATTGAAAACTCTGTTGACTTTGAAGGAGTTTGTTAAAGAAGTGGAGGAAGAACCGGAAGTGTTTTGTTGATTGGGAGAGAGAGTAGCGAAGAAGTTGAGATTCCTGAAGAAGTGAAGCCTGTTTTGAAAGAGTTTGAAGATGTCTTTCCAGAGGAGTTACCGAAGGAGTTACCACCACTTAGAGACATTCAACATCAGATTGATCTTGTTCCCGGAGCAGTGTTACCACACCGACCACATTACAGAATGAGTCCGAAGGAACATGAGGAGTTACGAAGGCAGGTGGAAGAATTACTTGAACAGGGTCGTATTCAGGAAAGTTTGAGTCCGTGTGCTGTACCTGCATTGTTAGTACCAAAGAAGGACGGAACTTGGAGAATGTGCACTGATAGTAGAGCTTTGAATAAGATCACTGTTCGTTACAGATTGCCTATGCCGAGGTTGGATGATTTGTTGGATCAGTTGAGTGGGGCAACTATATTCTCGAAAATTGATTTGAAGAGTGGTTATCATCAAATTCGTATCAGACCTGGAGACGAATGGAAGACAGCTTTCAAAACTAGAGAGGGGTTGTACGAATGGTTGGTTATGCCATTTGGTTTGTCTAATGCACCTAGTACATTCATGCGGGTGATGAATCAAATTTTTAGACCATTCATTGGAAAGTTCGTCGTGGTGTATTTCGATGATATTTTGATTTATAGCAGGAGTACGGAGGAGCATGTTCTACATCTGAGGGGAAAGGTATTCAAGTTGACCAGAGCAAAGTTGAAGCAGTCAAGAATTGGCCACAGCCAAAGACAATTACAGAAGTGAGAAGTTTTCATGGGCTAGCGTCATTCTACCGAAGGTTCATACCACACTTCAGTAGCGTGATGGCTCCAGTGACTGATTGCATGAAGGGTAAACAGTTTGTGTGGTCAGAGGAAGCGGGGGTTGCCTTTGAAAGGATCAAGGAATTGTTGACGTCTGCACCAATTCTTGTTCTACCTAATTTTCAGTTGTTGTTTGAATTGCATACTGATGCTTCGAAGGTTGGTATTGGAGGAGTTCTGAGCCAGAATGGGAAGCCAGTTGCTTATTTCAGCGAAAAGTTGTCAGGGGCAAAGATGAGATACAGTACATACGATGTTGAGTTTTATGCTGTTGTTCAGACGGTTAAGCATTGGAGACATTACTTATTTCAGAAGGAATTTGTTCTGTACACTGATCACGAAGCTTTGAAACATTTACAGGGGCAAGATAAGATTTCTGCGAGACATGCGTCATGGATTGCTTATTTGCAGCAGTTTACTTTTGTCGTTAAGCACAAATCTGGGGTGACGAATCTAGTAGCTGATGCTTTAAGTAGGAGGAGTCATTTGTTAACGACAATGAAGGTTGAAGTGACCGGGTTTGAAATGTTGCCAGAAATTATTGAAGAAGATCCTTACTTTGTGAAATATGTGGAGAAAGTGAAGGATGGGAGTACCGATGAATTCATGTTGGTTGATGGTTTTCTGTTTAAAGGGAATCGTTTATGCATACCGGACTGTAGTTTGAGGATGAAGATTGTGAAGGAATTACATGAAGAAGGGCATGTGGGCCGTGATCGTACTTTGCAGTTGATTTCACAATCTTATTTTTGGCCATCGATGAGGAAAGAGGTTGAAAGATTCGTGGAGCGATGTCATATTTGCCAAGTTTCAAAAGGAACAGCGACGAATGCAGGATTGTATATGCCATTACCAGTACCATCTAAGCCATGGGTTGATATCAGCATGGATTTCGTTTTGGGTTTGCCGAGAACTCAAAGGGGAAATGATTCGATATTTGTTGTGGTGGACAGGTTTTCGAAGATGGCACATTTTGTTGCTTGCAAGAAGACAGCAGATGCAGTTCGAGTCGCACAGCTATTTTTCAAGGAGATTTATCGACTTCATGGTTTACCAGAATCTATTGTTTCTGACCGAGATACTCGTTTTCTGAGTCACTTTTGGTTGAGTTTGTGGAAGATGGTGGGAACGAAACTGAAGTTTAGCAGTGCTTATCATCCACAAACCGATGGGCAGACAGAAGTTGTTAACAGATCATTGGGAAATTTGTTGCGATGTCTTGTACAGGATAATTTGAGAAGTTGGGACATGAAACTATGCCAGGCAGAATTTGCTCATAATCATGCAGTAAATCGAAGCACAGGATTCAGTCCGTTTCAGATTGTTTATTCAAATTTACCCAGGGGGCCATTGGATTTAGCAGTTGTACCACAGTCAAAGAGAACAGTTAAACGAGCTACTGATTTTGTTGATGAGCTGACTGAATGTCATAGAACCGTTCAGGAACGATTGGAGAAATCGAATGAGAAATATAAGAAGTTTGCAGATTTGAAACGTCGAAATGTTGAATTTAAGGAAGGTGATTTGGTTTATGCCGTATTGACAAAGGATCGTTTTCCGGTGGGTGCTTATAACAAGTTGAAGGCGCGAAAAATTGGTCCAGTTGAAGTGTTGAAGAAAATCAATGAGAATGCTTATCGATTAAAGTTACCAGATGATGTTTATACTTCTGATGTTTTTAACGTCAAACATTTAATTCCATATCATGGGGGTGAGATTGTTGAGGAAGAATTTACAAATTCGAGGTCGAATTTTTCTCAACCAGGGGAGGATGATGCAGCAAGGCATATAGGAATTCAGAAGTTAAACCATATTAAATCGTGCACGAGTCAAGGAGCTTTGGATTTAACTCGTGAGTCGTACACAAGCTTAAAACGTGCATGCTTGATAAGTCGGTCACGAGATGGAGGACGCATGAGTCGGTTCCGGTTTAACAAAGCCTGGAGGAGTTCGAGTTGGATGAGTCGTTACCGACTTAAGAGATTACAAGGGGGAGATAGCATAGGTCGAATGGAGGCAACTTTAGAAGTAAGTCGTCCACGACTTAACTTGAGTCGTCTACGACTCAACATGAGTCGTCCGCGACTTAACAATCCAAGAGGAAAAAGACTGCGACCTAATGAGGCTGAAGGAAAAATGACCGACCTAAGGAAGCCGGAGTGGGAAAGGTGCGAGCTGGTGAAGAGGGCTGAGTCGGAACCGAGCTAATGGGCTACGACCTAAGATGAGTCGGCAAGGAGATAAGCTGTGGATCTTGAGTCGGTCGTGTTGAGTTGAGTCATGTATATATGAGTCGGTATTGTATGAGTCGTGAGTCGTCTTGTTCTTGAGTCGGAGGAGTTGTATTGGCAGGGTTGTTAAGTCGCTGGATTTGATGAGTCGGTTACCTTTGAGTCGGACCTGTATGTAATGTGTTGAGTCGTATTAACTGCTGTGTCTATAAGTCGTGCCTTGTTGAGTCGGCAGCGACTTATGTTGAGTCGGCCGAGATGAGTCGTGTTTGTTGAGTCGGTGCCGACCTAGGAGTTGAGTGTTGTATGTTGTGTTGAGTTGTAATGCCTATAAATAGCGGGTGTGTTGTAAATTTTTGGGTTGTTGATTTTGGAATAAAATTCTCTTTTGTTAGCTTTGTGCTTTCATACCAATTGGTAGTTGAGTGTAATCTCCTATCTCCACTTACGTCGTTCGAGTGCGCTCGAATCCACGTTTGTTGAAGCCGATTCACGGAATCTAGTGCGCTAGATCAACGTGCGAAGAATCGTAGATCTTTGAACACGGTATAGTGCGCTATCAACGTGTTTGAGATAGCTAGAGTTCGGTATCTTTGGATCAACGAACTTGGGCATTTTTGGTATCTTCAACTCACCGATTGCTACAATCCATCGATTGAAGTTTTGTTTGATTAATCCGCTGCGTCATGGATGCAGGGAAACAGGTTGGAGGGATCCAACTGGATTCCTCAACAGAATTGATTTATTTACAGATATTTGCGATATATTCTGTTATCATACTGATATATGATGTTTGGATGTCGTGGTTGATGTATTGGTGCTGTTGCAACATTGTGCCTATTTTTGGAGTTTTAAAAATGTTAAAGTAACGATTTCGAATTTAAAAGGGGTTTTTAACTGATTTTTGAAAGTATACATTTTATTGAATTTTGAAATTGATTCATTTTAAATAAATAAAAGTTAAATTTTTATGTTATAAAAATTATGATTTTTGTGAAATATAACCGAACTGCGACTTTTGGAATAAGTAGTTGATTGATTTGTAAAATGGTTTAAATTAGGATTTCTGAATAATTATAAACAGTTTATATAAAAGATTTATAAAATTGATATTTATAAATTAAAATATTGGAATTAGAAAATGAGTTTTTATAAGTGTTAAAATGAAGTATAAATGGATTTCATAAGTGAATGAAATTTATAGATTTATAAATTGTGAAGTTATAAAATGAATAGATTTTGTAAAATAAAAGATTTATAAGTAATTAACTTATAAATTGGATTTTGGCATTTAAATGAGATATAAGTAGAATTGTTAAATAAGGGATTTTTATAAGTTGAAATTTTTATAAAATATATATATATGTGTGTGTGTGTGTGTGTGTGTGTGTGTGTGAATTTATAAACGTTGTTTTATAAATCCAAAATCGACTTATTTTGATAAGTTAATTATTATAGCTTATTAAAGGAGATATATCCACGATTTTTGACAATGGATAATCCTTTAAAATAAAATGCGTAGAAACGTTGAATTTGGTTAATGAAGTATATTCACGATTTTGGACAGTGAATAATATATTAAAAACATGTTTTGGGGAAGTGATATTTTAAATAGAATTAAAACGATTAAAAGGTGTCTTAAAATGTATTAAGTGTCGAAACCATAGATTTCAACATTCATTGTTGAAATAGACATTTTCGAGAAATAAGGAAAAGATGGACTATAACACTGTTGTTATAGTAAATGATTTTCGAAAGGGAATGTTTTTGTATAGTATTGGGATTTATATATCTATCGTATTTTCAAATCCCTATGCTATTGATTTTGGGTTATCGTAACGATGTTTTACGCAACATTCGTTTTGACCCAAATAAATGTGTTTAAAGAGAACGTTTTCATTAAAAGAATAAAATATATACTTAGTCGTGTTTTAAGTATGTTGAATATTTTCTAAGTATTGAAAATAAATAGATTTGTGAATTACTTATTGTTAAATAAGTACTTGGAAATGTTTTCCAATGTAGAAATTGAAATGGTTTAGAGAATAAATATTTTCAAAGATAATTTGATGTTAATATTTGGCAAGTTATTTAATTTTGGAAGATTAAAAAAAAGGGCCTAGTGATTGTTATGGTGCTGAATATTTGTTGTTTGCTTTGATAGTTAAATAACCGACTATCAATATTTACCTTTAAATGGGTATTTGTTGTGATTTGCTTGAATTTGAATGCTACACTCATTTTAAAATAAGCGTTCGTTATTCGGTTTGGCTGGGACAGGACCTTTGGGTCATAAATCCCATTCCGAATAGTGATACGTCGTAATGGATAGCATTTGAAGACCAGCGTTGAAGACCGGATATTTTCGAAAATGGAAGGATTACCGTCGAATGTCTCTGCATCGGCTGATCCCAGATATAGAGATTTTATCACCCTTTGTGATGGGAATTCCGGACGTGATTAGTGAATATCCAGATTTGCAAGGGCTTCTTTGGAAGTGCCTTCGGTTCCGTTCGGACCCGGAACAGACTTGTATAGATGTGTGTCTGACGTTATAATTTGAGATGTAAAGCTGGTTTCTATCAAATACATTACTGTTGGTGGCGGAGAATTTATTCTCTTAGCTTAACACCCTTCTCTGAGACGTATGAGCTCAGAGGTCATGTAGTTGATGGTTACTAATGATATGTTCCCAATTTGGTAACATGGCATGTTGAGTGTTGCTGATCATTTGTTGATCAAAGCGTGGCTTTTATAAAAAGCGTAGCTTTGTGGACGAGACTTCGTCGGACCTCACACCCCGGAAATGGTCAAAACAGGAAGAATGCAACAAGGTTATTTGGGGATAGTGCCCCATAGGGTATGTTCATTTCCTTCTGGATAGAGGTGGTATTATGGTATGGAGCCTAGATACTTAACCTATGTGGTTACTGCATATTTATTTCTTTGTGGTTGTTGGTGAATCCCGGGATAAAGGTTGGTTACGACCGGGGGATGGCATACTCGTGTCAGTAGTTACCTAGCTAGAGGTAACCCGACCTTGTGTTGGTAGAGATCCGGTTAGGTTCTCAGGGTGTCTTTTCAGAGGCGTACCCATGTGGCAATGGGAAGTTCCTTGGCCTGACCATTTGTTGGAAATCCAAAGAAACAATAAGAGCCTTGTACGGTTTTAGTTGTAGAACCTGCCATCTAATATGATAGCTATAGTAGGCATACTATAATGGTACCTATGCTGGCTAAGATTAATATTGTACTTTCGAAATGTTTTCCTACACTTTGCACTTATAAAAATAATATCAAAGAAATTTTTCTGCGTAGTAAGCATCTTTGACTATCATAAGGAGAAATCTCCTCCGATTCTGCGTTTGCATTGTGTGTGTGGCGGGAGGCCTTATGGTAGTTACATTTTCTAAAAGCATTGCGGATCTATTTTAAAATATTTCTTTGTTTTGTTTTTAAAGATAAACTGTTTTAAGTTCTCACACCAGTCCCATGACTGGCCTGGAGTTTATTGTTCCCTTCCTAAACTCTGGGTGCCCACCAATTTTAAGACGGGCAGTCTAGAGTCAGGTTATCAGGTCATTCTAGAATTCAGGAGATGCTGTGGAGATCAGGGGCAAGCTGGATGGCAAAGCATATCACTTGTATATAACATTATCTTTTTCGCTATGTATTCAGTTGTGAGGACATGTTTATATAACTGTCCATTATTGTGTTGTAATGACCCAGAATTTCTATTAATTAAAATCCGTTTATTTAATTGATTTTAAATATTAATAAGTGAAATTTATTAGTCGAATAATTTATTTTTCGAATATATGGATTTAATAGGATAATTAAATCGATAATTTAATAGTTGAAATTACAGAAATAATTGAAAATCGAGTTTAATATGATTGAAAATGATTTCTAAAATTTTATTATAAAATGTTGGAGTTAGAAAGATGTTTGAGAACTTTTAAAATCGAATTTAAAGTAAATTTCTGAAAATTGAATATTTTAATATTTAATTGACGAGATAAAATAGCCATTTTTCAAACAGTCTCGTATTTCGACAAAACCAGTTTCATCGGATCTGTAATGTGATATTATTGTATGGTTTCAAATTTCGTGTCAATCGGATTTACCGTTTGTACGGAGCAAGCTAAAACGCCTAGAAATTTGAATAATCGATTTAATTTAAATTTGATCGTTTATTCCCTAACTCGCACAGATGATCGAATTAGCTCCCAAAACACGTTCCATTGTGTTTGGAACGTGGGGTAAACCTTAGAAACGCCAACTGGCATGCTTCGTTTGGAGTTCGGAAAATTTTGGATGAATAGTAATTCGCCAATTTTCTATAAAAGGACCATTTATTCACAAATTTATTGCAAAACCCTAACCCTAGTTACAGGCCGCCACCCTTGTTATCAATGGCCGAAACACATTCTTCTTTCTCTCTTAATTTCTTCGAATCCAAGCAACAATTCCAGAAACTTTCAACTAGAAAAATGTCGGGCTCGTCGAGACGAAGTTATCCAACGGCTATGATTTGATTTAAAGTTATAGATTGGCGGCAATTCGTGTTGATACGCGCGCCGTTCGCACGCAGTTTGATGGAGCTAGGGACGACCGAGCTCGTCGCCGTTCATACTGGTGGTGGAGTCGAGTATGAGCTATAGGATGGTGGTGTCTGATCATCGTATGGGGGCTTGGATTGGTCGCGTGTAGTAGGGTTTTGAGGCGGCTTGTGGGTTTCACGGCTTTGAACGTTGAGGAGGGGGAAAGGAGAAGGGAGCGGCCTGATGGGGGGAAGGCCAGATCCAACGGCCCAGAAAGAATTTAGGTTTAAAAAAAAAATTGTATTGTAAATTATTATATTATAATTCGTATAACTTTGTAATAGCGTAACTTTTTCATACGAGGTCGAAAACGCACGAAACGAATTGCGTTGGGTTCGTATAGACGAACACTACGCTATGGAACTGGATTCGAGTCGTTTGGAGCTAGTGAGAATTTCGGATAGAATTAAACGTCCGTTTAATTTTATTCGAAATAAAACGCTGAAACGGAATTGAAATCAAGTTGAGAACTTCTCACTCAATCGAATTATTTTCGATTTAAATTTTAAATAGTTATATTTAAAAATTGCTTGATTGTATGTTTGAATGTTGATTATTATCTATTGATTGTTAAATAGACATTATACGCCGTTAGTAAGCGGAGGTTATTTATTAAAAACATATACCGCGAACATTTCACCGTATAGTGAAATTGGTATTATTATGTACTTGGAGTTGATTTCTCGCATTATATAGCGGATGAGACCCTATTGCACCGTCTATTAAGCGGATAGTATTTGATAAATCCCATATACCGCAATATTTCGTCTTGAAGCGAAATTGGTATTGTGCTAACATCTTTGGATGCAGGAAACAGGTTGGAGGGATCCAACTGGATTCCTCAAACATTTGAATTGGTTTCAATGTTGTGTGTTGATCTATTTATAATCTGCATGCTTATCTTTGTGATTGAAATCGTTAAAGGCTAAATTTTGGCCGAATATATTTTTGGTATCGTTAGATGCTGAAAATAAATAAAATTTGATTTTTGAAAATTTAAGTTGAG
Organism: Allium cepa; assembly: GCA_030765085.1. Classification (NCBI taxonomy): domain Eukaryota; kingdom Viridiplantae; phylum Streptophyta; class Magnoliopsida; order Asparagales; family Amaryllidaceae; genus Allium; species Allium cepa. The sequence goes on along the minus strand of CM060937.1, from coordinate 690,166,752 downwards.
AATTCATAATAAATTTAATTTTGGAATTGATTCATTTTAAATAAATAAACTTTGAAATTTTTATGTGATACAAATTATGACTTTTGTGAAATAATACCAAAATGTGATTTTTGAAATAAGTAGTTGAATTAATTTTATAAAATTGTCTAAATTGGGATTTTTGAATTATTATAAATGATTTATATAAAATATTTATAAAATTGATATTTATAAATTAAAACGTTGGAATTATAAATCGAGTTTTTATAAGTATTAAACGAAATATGAATGGATTTCATAAGTGGACGAAAACTATAGATCTATAAGTTGTGAAGTTATAAAATAAATAGATTTTCGTAAAATAAAAGATTATAAGTAATTAACTTATAAATTAGATTTTTGGTATAAAATTGAGTTATAAATTGAATTGGTAAATAAAAGTGATTTTCATAAGTTGAAGTTTTTATGAAATGAATATATATATATATATATATATATATATATATATATATATATGTGAATTTATAAACATTGTTTATAAATCCGCAATCAATTGAATTCGATCAATTGAATATAGAAGTTTACAAAAGGAAATATATTCGCTATTTTGGATAGCGAATAAATTCTTGAAATAAAACATGTAGTAGATATTGAAATTGGGTTAGTGAAGCATATTCGCGATTTTCGACAGTGAATATATTATTAAATAAAATGGATATGTTTTGGGAAATGATATTATAAAATGAATCTAAACGATTTAAAGATGTTTTAAAATGTATTAAACATCGAAATCATAGATTTCAACATTCATTGTTGAAATAGACGTTTTCGAGAAATAGAAGGAAATGTTGGACTATAACACTGTTGTTATAGTAAATGATTTTCGAAAGGAAATGTTTTATATTGTATTGGGATTTATATATCTATTTTAAGTTCGAATCCCTATACTAGTGATTTTGGGTTGTCGTAATGATGTTTTACGTAACATTCGTTTTGATCCAAATAAATGTGTTTAAGAGAATGTTTTCCTTATAAAATAAAATATATACTTAAGTTTGATTTAAGTATATTGAATATTTTCAAAATGTTGAAAATAAATAGATTTGTGAATTACTTATTATAAATAAGTATGGAAATGTTTTTCCAATATGAAGTGAATGTTTTGAGATATTTATCTTTTAAAGATAAATTGAAAATGAATATTAGAAATCGATTTGGAGATCGTATATTCATAGATATTTTGGAAAAGTAAATTCACTATGGGATTTATAAAAGAAAGGGAAATTAGTTAAAAATAAACCTTAATTTATTTTGAAGTGTGGAGATTAATTTACGGATTTGGAACGTAAACTTAATAAATCGGTAAGGATTTATTTAATTGGTTTAAATGAAGCATTTTGAAATGAAAGTTGCAACAGTGTAAATTTATTTGAAATTGGTTTTCAAATGGTTAAAGTGTGGGATATATATATCTTATAAAGATATTTTTGAAAATAAATAATTTGGAAAATTATTTATAATCAGGTGATGTTGTGAATACTGATTGATAGTTAAATAACCGACTATCAATATTGACCTTTAAATAGGTATTAGTCGGGAATTGGTTGAAATTGAAATGCCACACTTATTTTTTTAAATAAGCGCTCATTATTCGGGTTAGCCGGGAAAGGACTTTGGAGTCGTATAACCCATTCCGAATAATGATACGACGTAATGGATAGCATTGAAGACCGGTGGTGAATACCGGGTATTTGTGAAAACGATAGGATGACCTATCGATTGTCTCTACACCGTTAGCTACGGTATGGAGATTTCCTTTGTGATGGGAAATTCGATCGGGATTGTGAATACCCGGATTGCAAGGGCTTCTTTTGAAGTGCCTTCGGTTCTGTTCGAACCCGGAACAGACTTGTATGGTTACCTGTCTGACATAACATTTTGAGATATAAAGCAGATTTCTTTCAAATACATTTCTGTTGGTGGCGGAGAATTTATTCTTTAGCTTAACACCCTTCTCTGAGACGTACGCGCTCAGAGGTTATGTAGTTGAAGGCTATCAACTATATATTCCCAATTTGGTAATGTGGCATGCTGAGTGTTGCTGTGTGATGATTATTTATTGATCATTTGTTGATCAAAGCGTGGCTTTGTGCCTAGCTTTGTGGACGAGACTTCGTCAGACCTCACTCCCCGGAAATGGTCAAAATAGGAATATGCGGCAAGGTTATGAGGGTCGCACCCTTTAGGGTATGTCATTTCCTTCTGGAAAGGGTGGTATCATGGTATGGAGCCCAGATACTTACTCATGTTGATGCACTATATCTATTACTGTGTGGTGTTGTTGGAATCGAGCGCTCGGATAAAGGTCCAAATGGACCGGGGGATGGCATAGTCGTGTAGTAGTTACCTAGTGACAAAGGTAACCCGGCCTTGTGTTGGCAGAGAGCTGGTTAAGTTCTCGGGACGTCCCGCCAGAGGCGATCCCATGTGGCAGTAGGAAGTTCCTTAGCCTGACCATTTGTTGGAAATCCAAATAAAACAATACGAGCCTTGTACGGTTTTAGTTGTAGAACCTATCATTCACTTATGGTGGCGCCCCACTGTTTGGATGGTAGCTATAGTAGGCATAAGTGCGGAATGCCTATGCTGGCTAAGATTTATATCTTTACTTTCGAAATTTTTTTCTACACTATGCACTAGTAATAATATCAAATGTTTCTTTTTAATGTGTATCAAGCATCTTTGACTATCATAAGAAGAAATCTCCTCCAATTCTGCGTTTGCATTGTGTGTGTGGTGGGAGGTCTTATGGTAGTTTCATTTTCCAAAAGCATTGCGTATTGACTTTAAAATTATCCTTGTTGTTTTTGTTTTAAAGATAAACTGTTTTAGTTCTCACACCAGTCCCATGACTGACTCGGAGTTTATTGTTTCCTTCCTAAACTCTGGGTGCCCACCAATTTCCACACGGGCAGTCAAGAGTTAGGTTATCAGGATATTCTGGAATTCAGGAGTTGCTGGAGGCAAGCTGGAGAGCATGGCGTATTCACTAGTATATAGTACTTCTTTTCCGTTGTTTATTGTTGTTTTGTTGTTGTACACTCTGATGATGTAATGTAATGCAATGTGACGTAATGTAATAACTGATATAGTTCTTGGTTTAAAGATTATTCATTTATCTATTACATGTTGTTCCGCTGCGACTGTGAGATTCTGATGTTGTTCTCTGTTTCTTCTTTCTTCTTCTTCTTCTTCTTCTTCTATCTTTTTCTTCTTCTTTAACCATAACATTTCGGTTTTCCGACCTTCGATTTCTCGGCAGTTGATATAGTGGACGTATTGAAGTCGGTTTTCGAGCGTCGAAAAATCGCAACGTTACATTTGGTATCAGAGCATATGGTTAAGCGACAACCATGGCTCTGTTGGGTGTTACTCATTAGAGATAGAGTGTGACGACCCAGAATTTTCAGCAATTTAAAAACAGGATAATTAAAGTGATTTTAAATATTTAAAAGTTATTTTTTACTTGAAATTCAAGATATTAATATTTACTTGAAATTAAATCATTGGATTATATAGTTTAAAATATTGAATCATATAATTTGAAATTGGATAAAATGCTGAATTTGTAATTTTAAGCCTGTTTAAAATAATTTGAAGGCTTATGAAATTTTTTATGATAATTCTGAAGATAATAGAATGGTTGAAATTTAATTCAATGGTATTTGTTCAGTTTTAGATAATATATCGGTTAAATTGAATTTAAAATAGCCTTCCGAGGCACAGTCTCAGAATTCGACGAAACCAGTTCCATTTGATCCGTAATAGTTAGTTATTATCGGATTTCAATTTTCGTAGCAATCAGAGTTGTCGTTTGACCCTGGCAGCTCGAAACGCTTAGATTTATTTTAACCGATTTAATTTAAAATCGATCGTTTAATTCCCTAACTTGCACGTACGTTCAAATTAGCCTCCGAAACATGTTCCATTGTGTTCGGAATGCGGGTAAAACCTTATAATAGCCTAGCGGCACGCCGCGATGGTGGTTCGAAGTTTCGAGCGGAGTAAAGTGAGATATTTATAATTAAATATTTTTATCTATTAAATCAAAACATCAGCTTGCTCTATACGACATCGTTCCCACTTATAACCCTCATACCTGTTCCCTTCTTTATTTTGAATGGCAGATCGAACATCTCTAAAAAAAAGGAAAATGGCCGAGCCGGCCTCCTCGAAGTCGAGTCGTATAGTGTCGCGCGCTCTCTCTCTCCCATGTCAAGCGATCGAAGCTGCGTAAGGTGGAGGCGCGTCAGGTGGGTGGGTCGTGATCGGCCGTTGAAGTTTTCACGGCTCGCGAGGAAAGGGGCAGCGATTTTAGGGGTCGTGGTCAAGGATTTTCGTTCGCGACTTGGAGGCTTCGACGGCGACGGTAAGGTGAGTTTAGACCCTTATCTATTTTCGGTATTGGGTTTCTGAGTTTTTTTGATCATCGTGTTTTGTACTCGGTTGAGTTGTGAAGCAAATAATGGAGATAAAGAAGCGGTGATACTGTTATTACAGTAAAGTATAGGTTGTTGTTTTAAACCCTAGGCTGAAAAAAAAGAGGGAAGGTAAATAAATGAAAATAGAAAATGGTTCCGATTAAAATCAATAAAGATTTAATGATTGGTGACTCATTGAATAAATAGGATAATTTAATGAATGCTTAATAAATTACATTAATCTATTGATTGGGTAAATTAATTGGAGTGATCATTGGGTGGTTGATAAATAATTGCTTAATGAAATAAATAAAATATAATTACCTTGTGGAATTAATCAAGAGATTAATTTAAATGAATATTTAAGGAGTAATTAATTTATTTAATAAAGTAAATAAAAGATAGTTAAACACCGGTTGAGATAAATCAAGAATGACTAATGTATATGGTTTAATTAATGATTAATTATATAAATATAATTAAAATTAGATCTGTATAAGGTAAAATGTAAATGAAAAATCATTAATCTATATAATCAATGACGTAAATAGAGATTGATTAGTTAAGAAAATAAATCAATATAAGTGACTTATGAGAAATTATATAATATAAGCAATTAAGGATTAATGAAATTTAAAATAGTTAATTAATTCATGAAGTGATTAAGATTTCTTATCGATTTTGGTTAAGAAGAATCAATATCGTAAAATTTATTAAAGATGATTACTTGAATGTAATTGAAGATAATTAATCCAGTATGATTAATTAAGATGAATAACGGGAATTGGTTAATTAATTGATTTGAAAATTAATATTTAATGAAGGAATCTAAGTGATTGAGGATTTGAAACTCAATTTGAATCAACTGAATTGATTGGTACAAGCTTTGCTTACGGATGATGAATGGTATTGGATGTTTTGAATGAGTTGCTATCTTTGATATGAAATGTTGAGTATTTCATTTGGATGACTTGGGTTAGAATTTCATGAGATTCGAAGAAACCACTACGGATTAAAAATAATTGATGTGTGAATAAATAGACTGGAATGAAATAGTTTAAGTGAGTTGAATTATTTTATCTAAGTTTGGTACTTAGAAATTGATGTGAGGAATAAGTATTGTCTATAACAAATCGTGAATTTGTTAAATTGATATAAGTTACCCCGGGTTTAAATTAGTAGATTGTTTTGGTATTCCATGTTAGTTGGGTTTACTCACGCTGGTTTCCAGCCTGACCCGGGTGTTACTTTGGTGTAATGCTCGGGTCAGACCGAGTATTACAAATTTTCAGGTAAGTACGTTCTGGAGCTCAGAAGGCGAGCTGGATGGCAGGATCGTATGGAGTATATCCGCTATATTTGTATTATTGTTAATCTGAGACATGATAATTGTAAATAAATATTCAGTGACAGTATAAAATGTGAAATTCTGATGTATATTAAATGTAATTGACATATATAGTATTCTTTTGTAAACTGTTATTATTTATTATTATATTTTATCCGCTGCGATTGTGAGATGTTTGGTGTTTCTGTTCTTCTTCTTCTACCTCTTTCTCCTTTCTCTTAACTATCTGGAATTTTCGAGTTCGAAAATTTCGGGTCATTACATTTGGTATCAGATCCAGGTTAAGCGAGGACCTTGGCTCTGGTGGGGATTACTCGTTTAATAGAGTCGAAAGTACTCTAGAATTAGTTGAGTGTATATATATGAGCGCGTACTTGTTATTTCTTATATAAAGGTTTTAAATGATTTTATATAAAAGTATATTTTGGTATGTAAAAGGAATATTTCATTTTGATAAATATTAAGACGATTGGTTGTTAAATTATTGGAATTAAAATTTAGAAGTGATAAAAATACAACCAAATTGGAATCTTGAATTGGAATTAAATTAAGTAAAAACGAAAATACAACCTAATCAAAATCTAACAAATTAATAATGATATATTTATTATTAAGTAGCCAAATGAAGTAAACCTATATGATGAGTATAACTTTTAAATTAAAATAATGAGAAATAATAAGTAAGTATTCTTTGAATAACTGGGACTTATTGCAAACAATGGGTTGTTTGAGATTTGATTTGGATTTAAAACCAAGAGAGGTTTAAAATTTTAAAATATGGCTAGGAGGGCCAAGAAATAAATATGTATATATGTATGGATATACATGATATCAGAGATAATTTGGAATAAACTCTAAGAGGTTGAGTTTTGATTTTCCCTGAGGCGTGATGTAAAAATCCAAAGTGATATAAACTTTGAACTTTTAAGAGGGAAAGAATTTTGAAGTATGAAGCGGAGATTCAAGTTGAGTAAGGTTGATGGAATTAAGTAAATTGACTTGGAAAAAAATTATGTGGTTGATTTAAATTGGGAATTTGTGTGATCTCAAAACGGGTTTGAGATTTAAAATTTAAAATATAGGATGATATCATCCTATGGTAAATAAAAATCTTTAAATTGAGAATGGAATTGTATTATAAAATAAAACAGGTTTGAATAATTGAATTGTAAAATTAACTTGTTTAAGAACTGGCTTCAAACTGGAAGATTAAATTAAATAATAAATTAAAGTTTTAAAATAAAATTGTATTGAACTTTGAAATACATAAGTAAAAATAATTTAAAATGGGAATTTTGAGAAATTGGTCTCAGAAATTAAAATGATTAAACACTTTGATTTAAAAGTTAATTTGGTTTAAAGAGTTAAACTAACCTTTGAGAATTTAACTCGAATTTCTGTAATTCGAGATATTTTAAATTCAACATTGAAATTGAATTAGTTCAAAATTTATTTGGTTTGAATTAATTGAATTGGTGATTGAAGATGTGTAAGTTTGAGAATTTAAATGGGAAATTGGACTGGATTATGTTGGAATAATTTGAAATTTTAATATAAGTTGAACATGATTAAAATCAACTAGAATTTGATTTAAATTGGGAAAGGAATCAAGATTGATTCAACTTGAATTGGGGATTAATCAAGTCCAATGGAATTTGGAGTTATTTGAATTGGAATTGGGTAAATTTAGATGGAAATTTAAATTGAATTGGTGGGGAAGCGAACAGTTGGCTCTTGGCTATTTTCAATATAAATTGTTTTCATATAAACTTATTTTTTCCTAAGCTATTAAATATATACAACTTTCTTTCTTAAAGCCAAATTATTTTATACTTGTTTTACAAATTATTTTTGAAGCTGTTTAAATATTTTTCAACTATTTATAAACTAATTATTTTTCTTCGACTATATCACAAATTTATTACTATTTTTCAAATATTTTGCTATTATCTAAATTTTTTGTAACTATTCAATTATATTCCAACTATTTTACAATTAATTAACCATTTCATAGCTATTATGTATACTAATAATTATTTTTTTCAACTATTTATCTATTTTACAAGTTTCAAGCTATTTTCTAAAATGGTCGGAGCTCAAACTGTTATTGATTTAAATACCCAACTGAGATAAGAATTGGAGTGATAATCCAAATGAGATTAAGACAATTATAAATAAGTAAAGGGGAATTTAAGGAATGTGAATAGAAAGGAAATTGATATTGGAAAGAGTATTCAAATTTGAATATTTGAATTTGGGTAAACAAAGTTATATATTTTTGCTAAATATAAGATAAATCTCCCCTTGTTGAATTTTATTTTGGAGGAAAAGGGATTTTTGGAAGTTTTTGAAGTATAAAAGGAGTTTATACAAGATTGAAAAGATCCAAAGTTTTTAAAATTTTATATATCTGAATATATATATAAAAAGGATCTTATGAGGAATTTGGAAAAAGGATTTTGGGAACCTTTGGATTTGGAAAGGCTTTTGATTTTTGGGTAAAATCAATATTGAATTTGGAAAGCTAGTTTGAGAATTATCGATTTGGGATAATTGATTTTGAGTAAAGGAGCTTTGTATGAGATCATACTAGGTGTATGATTTGAAGATACTATATGTGTATAGTATAAAGTGTTTTGATGATGGCCCTAGGAAAAAGGGCGCTTCCTTGAAATGAACTTCTCAGGAGTGCCACCGGGTGGTGCTGCCTTGAACCACAAGGGGGATTCTAAAGTTGATCCTATGAGGAGTCCAGACAAAACTAGTTCCTGAGGATTATGAGTTGAGTATACCATAGCGTAAGTCGTGTGTGCCGCTGAGAGCCAACAGTCCGCGTTTGATTTTATATCGGTAGACTGCGACACTATGGTATACCACATAGCGAAAGTCTTGTGTGCCGCTGAGAGCCAACAGTCTGCGTTTGAGTTTATCTTGGTAGACTGCGACCTATGTAGGAGTGGAGAGGTTTCATTTCGATAGCGAAATCAGAGGCCGCTGAGAGCCTGCAGTTACATGGACTTTTGCTGTGACGACAACGTAACCCTGAATGTAACTGTGATTTGTTGTGTGGGATCCATGGCGTAATCGAGAGGCCGCGAAGAGCCTGCAGTTACATGGACTTTTGCTGCGACGGCAACGTAACCCTGGGATGTAACTTTGACCATGGATGGAGGTGATGATTTTCAGAGCATTGCCACCAAAGATATTTCCTCTATTTTCAAAAACTGTTTTCTATATTCTCAATAAATTTATTTTCCAAGTATTTTCACTGGATATTGAAAATGAGTCTACCAAGTACTTATAGATTTTCAGTCCTATGCCTGATCAACGTATTACTGAATTTCTATGAGAACACGGATGGACTGGTTGAGACATCGAGTCATAAGGAATATTTTTATAAAAGCTATTTTAGTAGTATGAGGTGGATTTTAAAAGCATTTCTAATATTTTTTTAAAAGTAGAAGTGTTGGAATTTTGGGAAAATAAAAGGGAATCCAAACTGGAATTATAAAATAAAACTGAACTCAGGAAAATTTAATAAAGTGATTTTTGTAAATTAAGTTGGAGGTAAGCTAATCAGCTAAATAAATTATTTGATAGAATGATAATAAAATTTAGCTCGGCTAAATAAAATGGATTGTGAGTTAATAATAGGGTGTGGGAAAATGAAGTCGAATTATAAATAGAATTCGACTTGGATTTGATAATGAATTAAATAAGAAGAGATGGTTTGAATTACAAATAAAATTCTAGTGTGATTTGAATAATATTTAATGAAATTTGCAAGTAAATTGGATATAAGAGAAGTGTTGTCATATGAAATGAAAGTGAATAATAATAGAAATGGTTGGGTTGCAAACAAAACCAAGGTAAGTAGAAATATACTAAGAATGGTTTTGTATAAATAAAATAAATTCGCAAATGAATTAAGAAATTGAAATATAAATGAGTTAAGTATGTGCTTAGATATTATTTTGAAAAATTGAGAAGGTAAATTAATAATTAAAATTTAAAATTGATGGGCTAACTGAATTTAATAGAAGTTGTTAAATGAGGATCAAATAGAAATAAACTTAAGTTTGATGTTGGAATAAATTAAAGTAAATTAACTTAAGTTTAAAATTATGAAAGCTTGGCTTCGAATAAGAGCGGAAGCCATTGAATAAAAACTTGGATTGAATTAAGTTGGGAAATGGTTATTAATTTATAAGTAGTGGATGTGCCAAGCTTAACAAATAGTTTTGAATGGAACAATTGCGGAAACGAAATTAAATGCAATGACTGGTTGGTGAATAAATTGAAAATGAAGTGGAATTAATTACAGGATGGGTGAAGAGCAATTTGAAGTAGTTATAAACTAAATAAATACTCTATTAAGCGAATATTGACGAATTGGTATAGAATAAATCGTCGTATGGCGTAAATAAAAAGTAATTAAGTGCGATGAGTTAATAGAGATTTAATAGAATTTATTCTGAATCAATGAAAGTGAATATGAGCTTGGTTGGATTAAAAATCAATGGAATGTAAGCAATTGAATAGTAAACCATTAAAATTGAATGAAATGGTATATAAATTGCTTGAAAACAATGGAATTAGTTTTGAAATCATATAAAATGCTTGTGGAAGTTATTTAGAATGCATTTCTTTTAGAATTGATGTGTTGTAGTTGTTTAAGTAAGAGAAATGTTATAAACTTCATATATATGGCACTTACATATTTAAATTGAGTAAGTACAGGTACCTGAAGACTGTTTGGTTGATTTGGATTGCGCTAATTACTAATGTAAATAAGCTGCTTGCTTAAAATGCTAAATAAGGTACGCCTACGCAATAAAATTAGGAAATATGAACTGTTTTTGCTTTTTCCGACCGGGTGGGTCGATGTATATATATTTATATCTCTTGTCAAATTGCAAAAGCTCCTCCGTACAAAGGGGACTGCCAAAATTTTTCGAAAATTTTGGGAGTTAGAAAATTTTTGAAAAAATTTTGGTTAACGACAAAACGATTTCAAATTGAAAATTAAAGTAAATTAGTAAATGAACTAGCATGAATCAGTTATACTTGAAAGATAAAATTTAATATTTAAAATTTAAAGCAAATTGAAATCTTATGGAAAGTGGGTATGAAAGTTATGTAGGAAAGTGTATACAATGATTTGGAAGGGTTTCGATTGGATATTATTGCTAAGTAGGTATGCAGGTATTAAAAGGGGGAAAAGGAATTGGATTTGATTCCAAAAGATAAATGTAAATTGCCCGACAAAAAGGTATGTATTTAAAATTTCTGAATGAAATTGGATTGGGTTTTTGATGTAGCTACTTGGCTTTTGTTTTCTTTTGGAATTTGGGAGCCCGTAGAGGCCTTTTGTAGTAGTACCGAGCTAGCCGCGCAAAGGAGACGCTGGCAAAATTTTTCGGAAATTTTGAGAGTTAGAAAAATTTTGAGGAAAATTTTGATAATTCAAATTTTAGTTTTAAACTGAAATTTAGATGATTAAGCAAATGGGTATTGTTTGAAACTATAGAAGGTTTGGGAAGGTTGGTTGATGTGATAGTGGGTCTTTAATATAAGATGGTTGGTAGGATGTTGAATTGTGAGTTTTGGAAAAAGTAAACGGGTTTTGGTCCATTCTTCCTAGCTAGTAATTTCGGGGACGAAATTCTTTTAAGGGGGGAGGAATGTGACGACCCAGAATTTTCAGCAATTTAAAAAAAGGATAATTAAAGTGATTTTAAATATTTAAAAGTTAATTTTAACTTGAAATTCAAGATATTAATATTTACTTGAAATTAAATCATTGGATTATATACTTTAAAATATTGAATCATATAACTTGAAATTGGATAAATTGCTGAATTTGTAATTTTAAGCCTGTTAAAAATAATTTGAAGGCTTATGAAATTTTTTATGATAATTCTGAAGATAATAGAATGGTTGAAATTTAATTCAAAGGTAATTTGTTCAGTTTTAGATAATATATCGGTTAAACTGAATTTAAAATAGCCTTCCGAGGCACAGTCTCAGAATTCAACGAAACCAATTCCATTGGATCCGTAATAGTTAGTTATTATCGGATTTCAATTTTCGTAGCAATCAGAGTTGTCGTTTGACCCTGGCAGCTCGAAACACTTAGATTTATTTTAGCCGATTTAATTTAAAATCGATCGTTTAATTCCATAACTTGCACGTACGTTCAAATTAGCCTCCGAAACATGTTCCATTGTGTTCAGAGCACGGGTAAAACCTTATAATAACCTAGCGGCACGCCGCGATGGTGGTTCGAAGTTTCGAGCGGAGTAAAGTGAGATATTTGTAGTTAAATATTTTTATCTGTTAAATCAAAACATCAGCTTGCTCTATACGACATCGTTCCCACTTATAACCCTCATACCCGTTCCCTTCTTTATTTTGAACGGCAGATCGAACATCTCTAAAAAAAAAGGAAGAAAATGGTCGAGCCGGCCTCCTCGAAGTCGAGTCATATAGTGTCGCACGCTCTCTCTCTCCCATGTCAAGCGATCGAAGTTGCGTAAGGTGGAGGCGCGTCAGGTGGGTGGGTCGTGATCGGCCGTTGAAGTTTTCACGGCTCGCGAGGAAAGGGGCAGCGATTTTGGGGGTCGTGGTCAAGGATTTTCGTTCGCGACTTGGAGGCCTCGACGGCGGCGGCAAGGTGAGTTTAGACCCTTATCTATTTTCGGTATTGGGTTTCTGATTTTTTTTTTGATCATCGTGTTTGGTACTCGGTTGAGTTGTGAAGCGAATAATGGAGATAAAGAAGTGGTGATACTGTTATTGCAGTAAAGTATAGGTTGTTGTTTTAAACCCTAGGCTGAAAAAAAAGAGGGAAGTTAAATAAATGAAAATAGAAAATGGTTCCGATTAAAATCAATAAAGATTTAATGATTGGTGACTCATTGAATAAATAGGATAATTTAATGAATGCTTAATAAATTACATTAATCTATTGATTGGGTAAATTAATTGGAGTGATCATTGGGTGGTTGATAAATAATTGCTTAATGAAATAAATAAAATATAATTACCTTGTGGAATTAATCAAGAGATTAATTTAAATGAATATTTAAGGAGTAATTAATTTATTTAATAAGGTAAATAAAAGATAGTTAATCACTGGTTGAGATAAATCAAGAATGACTAATGATTAATTATATAAATATAATTAAAATTAGATCTGTATAAGGTAAAATGTAAATGAAAAATCATTAATCTATATAATCAATGACGTAAATAGAGATTGATTAGTTAAGAAAATAAATCAATATAAGTGACTTATGAGAAATTATATAATATAAGCAATTAAGGATTAATGAAATTTAAAATAGTTAATTAATTCATGAAGTGATTAAGATTTCTTATCGATTTTGGTTAAGAAGAATCAATATCGTAAAATTTATTAAAGATAATTACTTGAATGTAATTGAAGATAATTAATCCAGTATGATTAATTAAGATGAATAATGGGGGATTGGTTAATTAATTGATTTGGAAATTAATATTTAATGAAGGAATCTAAGTGATTGAGGATTTGAAACTCAATTTGAATCAACTGAATTGATTGGTACAAGCTTTGCTTAAGGATGATGAATGGTATTGGATGTTTTGAATGAGTTGCTATCTTTGATATGAAATGTTGAGTATTTCATTTGGATGACTTAGGTTAGAATTTCATGAGATTCGAAGAAACCACTACGGATTAAAAATAATTGATGTGTGAATAAATAGACTGGAATGAAATAGTTTAAGTGAGTTGAATTATTTTATCTAAGTTTGGTACTTAGAAATTGATGTGAGGAATAAGTATTGTCTATAACAAATCGTGAATTTGTTAAATTGATATAAGTCACCCCAGGTTTAAATTAGTAGATTGTTTTGGTATTCCATGTTAGTTGGGTTTACTCACGCTAGTTTCCAGCCTGACCCGAGTGTTACTTTGGTGTAATGCTCGGGTCAGACCGAGTATTACAAATTTTCAGGTAAGTACGTTTTGGAGCTCAGGAGGCGAGCTGGATGGCAGGATCGTATGGAGTATATCCGCTATATTTGTATTATTGTTAATCTGAGACATGATAATTGTAAATAAATATTCAGTGACGGTATAAAATGTGAAATTCTGATGTATATTAAATGTAATTCACAGATATAGTATTCTTTTGTAAACTGTTATTATTTATTATTATATTTTATCCGTTGCGATTGTGAGATGTTTGGTGTTTCTGTTCTTCTTCTTCTACCTCTTTCTCCTTTCTCTTAACTATCTGGAATTTTCGGATTCGAAAATTTCGGGTCGTTACATAGAGTCAGTAGTACTCTAGAATGAGTTTGAGTGTAATAATAGATATGAGCTCGTATTTGTTAGTGAATATAAAATTATTTTATATTGTGATGATTGGTTTGTTGGGTGGTATATGGATTCTGGTCGGTATAGTCTGTACAACTCTATCGATAGGGATCTCTAAACATTTGTACAGAACAAATTCGACATGATATTGTTTTAAATTGGGTAAATGAAATAATTTTACCTTGATTATATTTTATATATAAAGGAATAAATTTGTCATGAATTATTAAAGTGTATATGAATTGATTGTTTGGTTGTTGAATAAGTTAAATAAAGACAACGATTTTAAAAAGAACCAATTGTATAAGCAAATGAATTATAAGTATGAAGTTATAATTAAAAAGATTTACACTTGTGAAATAATCTTATATATAAGAAACGAAATTATATAAGTAAAAGGTTTGCAATTTGGAAAAGATTAAATTCCTTTTTGGGTTTGAAAATAATTTTCAAAGGTTTTGGGAAAATTGTTTTGGAGAAATTAAAGCTCTAAACTCTTTTTGGTCGCTGGAAAATAATCCCGATGATGATCATGACATCATCGGTGTTCATTTTCGGATTTCCAAAAGTGAGATTGCTGCCAAATTATTTTAAATAAAATTTGTTTGGAAAATTTGGATTTGGTTTTGGAAATTCAAAGGATAATTTGAATTGATTTTAAAAATGGTTTTGAAAGGTTGAAAAGACTATGGAATCCTATTTAAAATATTATGGGAATGATAAATGAGTTGATAACTTATACAACTTGAATTTTGATAGAATAAATTTAACTTAAAGGATGGAGTTAAATTAAAGGAAGTATGAGTGAATCAATAAAAAAATCCAAGTGGAAATTGTTGAATATAAGTTGTATAACTTATGAAATGAGAAAATGAAAGTGAAACAGATTGTTAAAAATGGTTAAACAATTTTGTTAAGCAAAATAAATCTGAATTGGATTGGATAAGCTTTTGAAATGGAATATAACTCAAGTAAGGTTGAATAAAGTTGATTTTGGGTGTCGAAGTAAATTAATCAAGAGAAGTGATGAATATGAACTTGAGTTATATAAATGAAATTCAACTTGAAACGCTAAATGGGTTAGCAATTGAATTGATAAATGGGTGGAATGTAAATCAATTGAATGTAAAAGAATTGATATGGGATAATGAATGTAAGTGTTAATTCATTAAAAGCTAATGAAGTTAAGAAATTGAATAAGTTGAATGAAAATCAATTAAATATTAAACCAATTGAAATTAAAAATGTTGAACCAAATTGAATGTTGAATGTAAATTTAATAATTTGGTTATGTTAAATATACATTGGTTGTCATATGGATGTTAGTTGATTGTATATAAATTCATTAAGTGTTAATGAAATTGAATTAGCAAAATTTGAAAGCTAAAGTAATTGAATCCAAATTGAAAGAAAATGAATATGAACCGAATTTGATTCAATTTGGAAGTAAACTAATGTGAATGTAAATTAGTGAATATAAACTAATTGAAAAAAAATGAATGAATGGATATTTATAAAATCCAACGTTAATAAATCAAAGGTGATTAAAATGAAAAAAAAACCAATTCATTTAATGTTAATGAGAAGTGAATTCATATTGATTTGGTTATGGATTTGTTGATGTTTATTGGTTGGATAATTGTTTGATGGTTGCAATTGTTGTTTTTGTTGCATTTGCTATATGGGCATATGTAGTTGTTATGTTGCTATATATTGTATATTGATATTACTTTCATATAATCATGTTTCTCATGGTTTTTTGAGTGTTTAGTAGGTACGGATTGTGCTTGCTTCGCATTTGGAGCTCGCTTTCGCGCTATATTAGGCGTATACGCTCGCTAACAATAAATAAGGTACATATCTCGGATTACATACCGTACTTTTACACTTTTTCCCTATGGGATGCCTCATCACTTGATGAGATGTATATTTGTGATATATATACTATCTTTTTTTTTCGGATCGAGCCGCGCAAAGGAGACAATGGCGAATTTTTCCGAAAATTTAAGGCGTTAGAATATTTTTGGGAATTTTGGAAAATTTTGAAAACTATAACTAAGTATGATTTGAAAACTTAGTAAAGTTATTGTATGAAGTTTAACTATGAATTTTGGGAAAGTTAAATACTTAAGAAATTTGTAAATCAAACTTGAACGGTTTGTTTTGGAAAGTTAATGGATTTCGAAACTTTT
The DNA here is from genome assembly GCA_030765085.1 of Allium cepa. NCBI lineage: Eukaryota > Viridiplantae > Streptophyta > Magnoliopsida > Asparagales > Amaryllidaceae > Allium > Allium cepa. Next base: position 690,150,387 of record CM060937.1, on the reverse strand, counting down.
TCTTACTTGGTAATTTCGAGGACGAAATTCTTTTAAGGGGGGAAGTTTGTAACGACCCAGAATTTCAATTAATTAAAATTCATTTATTTAATTGATTTTAAATATTAATAAGTGAAATTTATTAGTAGAATAATTTATTTTTCGAATATATGGATTTAATTGGATAATTAAATCGATAATTTAATAGTTGAAATTAAAGAAATAATTGAAAATCGAGTTTAATATGATTGAAAATGATTTGTAAAATTTTATTATAAAATGTTGGAGTTAGAAAGATGTTTGAGAACTTTTAAAATCGAATTAAAAGTAAATTTGTGAAAATTGAATATTATAATATTTAATTGACGAGATAAAATAATCATTTTTCAAACAGTCTCGGAATTTGACGAAACCTGTTTCATCGGATCCGTAATGTGATATTATTGTATGGTTTCAAATTTCGTGTCAATCGGATTTACCGTTTGTCCGGGGCAAGCTAAAACGCCTAGAAATTTGAATAATCGATTTAATTTAAATTTGATCGTTTATTGCCGTAACTCGCACAGATGATTGAACCAGCTCCCGAAACACGTTCCATTGTGTTCGAAACGTGGGGTAAACCTTAGAAACGCCAACCGGCACGCTTCGTTTGGAGTTCGAAAATTTTTGGATGAATAATAATTCGCCAATTTTCTATAAAAGGACCATTTGTTCACAAATTTATTGCAAAACCCTAACCCTAGTTACAGGCCGCCACCCTTGTTATCAATGGCCGAAACACACTCTTATTTCTCCCTCAATTTTTTCGAATCCAAGCAACAATTCCAGAAACTTTCAACTAGAAAAATGTCGGGCTCGTCAAGACGAAGTTATCCAACGGCTATGATTTGATTTAACGTTATAGATTGGCGGCAATTTGTGTTGATACACGCGCCGTTCGCACGCAATTTGATGGAGCTAGGGACGACCGAGCTCTTCGCCGTTCGTGCTGGTGGTGGAGTCGAGTATGAGCTATAGGATGGTGGTGTCTGATCATCGTCTGGGGGCTTGGATTGGTCGCGTGTAGTAGGGTTTTAAGGCGGCTTGTGGGTTTTGTGCTCACGGCTTTGAACGTTAAGGAGGGGGAAAGGAGAAGGGAGCGGCCTGATGGGTGGGAAGGCCAGATCCAACGGCCCAGAAAGAATTTAGGTTTAAAAAAATAAATTTGTATTGTAAATTATTATATTATAATTCGTATAACTTTGTAATAGCGTAACTTTTTCATACGAGGTCGAAAACGCACGAAACGAATTGCGTTGGGTTTGTATGGACGAACACTATGCTATGGAACTGGATTGGAGTCGTTTTGGAGCTAGTGAGAATTTTAGGTAAAATTAAACGTCCGTTTAATTTTATTCGAAATAAAACGCTGAAACGGAATTGAAATCAAGGTGAGAACTTCTCACTCAATCGAATTAGTTTCGATTTAAATTTTAAATAGTTATATTTAAAAATTGCTTGATTGTATGTTTGATGTTGATTATTATCTATTGATTGTTAAATAGACATTATACGCCGTTAGTAAGCGAAGGTTATTTATTAAAAACATATACCGCGAATATTTCAATGTATAGTGAAATTGGTATTATTATGTACTTGGAGTTGATTTCCCGCATTATATAGCGGATGAGACCCTATTGCGCCGTCTATTAAGTGGATAGTATTTTATAAATCCCATATACCACGATATTTCGTCTTGAAGCGAAATCGGTATTTTGCTAACATCTTTGGATGCAGGAAACAGGTTGGAGGGATCCAACTGGATTCCTCAAACATTTGAATTGGTTTCAATGTTGTGTGTTGATCTATTTATAATCTGCGTGATTATCTTTGTGATTGAAATCGTTAAAGGCTAAATTTTAGCCGAATATATTTTTGGTATCGTTAGATGCTGAAAATAAATAAAATTTGATTTTTGAAAATTTAAGTTGAGAATTCATAATAAAATTTAATTTTGGAATTGTTTCATTTTAAATAAATAAACTTTGAAATTTTTATGTCATACAAATTATGATTTTTTTGAAATAACACCAAAATGTGATTTTTGAAATAAGTAGTTGAATTAATTTTATAAAATTGTCTAAATTGGGATTTTTGAATTATTATAAATGATTTGTATAAAATATTTATAAAATTGATACTTATAAATTAAAACATTGGAATTATAAAACGAGTTTTTATAAGTATTAAACGAAATATGAATGGATTTCATAAGTGGATGAAAACTATATATTTATAAGTTGTGAAGTTATAAACTAAATTGATTTTCGTAAAATAAAAGATTATAAGTAATTAACTTGTAAATTAGATTTTTGGTATGAAATTGAGTTATAAATTGAATTGGTAAATAAAAGTGATTTTCATAAGTTGAAGTTTTTATGAAATGAATATATATATATATATATATATATATGTGAATTTATAAACGTTGTTTATAAATCCGCAATCAATTGAATTTGATAAATTGAATATAGAAGTTTATAAAAGGAAATATATTCGTGATTTTGGATAGTGAATAAATTCTTGAAATAAAACGTGTAGTAAATATTGAAATTGGGTTAGTGAAGCATATTCGCGATTTTGGACAGTGAATATATTATTAAATAAAATGGATATGTTTTGGGAAATGATATTATAAAATGAATCTAAACGATTTAAAGATGTTTTAAAATGTATTAAACATCGAAATCATATATTTCAACATTCATTGTTGAAATAGATGTTTTCGGGAAATAGAAGGAAATGTTGGACTATAACACTGTTGTTATATTAAATGATTTCTGAAAGGAAATGTTTTATATTGTATTGGGATTTATATATCTATTTTAAGTTCGATCCCTATACTAGTGATTTTGGGTTGTCGTAACGATATTTTACGTAACATTCGTTTTGACCCAAATAAATGTGTTTAAGAGAATGTTTTCCTTATAAAATAAAATATATACTTAATTTAGATTTAAGTATATTGAATATTTTCAAAATGTTGAAAATAAATAGATTTGTGAATTACTTATTATTAAATAATTGTGGAAATGTTTTTCCAATATGAAGTGAATGTTTTGAGATTTTTATCTTTTAAAGATAAATTGAAAATGAATATTAGAAATCGATTTGGAAATCGTATATTCATAGATACTTTGGAAAAGTAAATTCACTATGGATTATAAAAGAAAGGGAAATTAGTTAAAAATAAATGTTGACTTATTTTGAAGTGTGGAGATTAATTTACGGATTTGGAACGTAAATTTAATAAACCGGTAAGGATTTATTTAATTGGTTTAAATGAACCATTTTGAAATGAAAGTTGTAAGGGTGTAAATTTATTTGAAATTGGTTTTCAAATGGTTGAAGTGTGGAATATATATATCTTATAAAGATATTTTTGAAAATAAATAATTTGGGAAATTATTTATAATCAGGTGATGTTGTGAATACTGATTGATAGTTAAATAATTGACTATCAATATTGACCTTTAAATAGATATTAGTTGTGAATTGGTTGAAATTGAAATGCCACACTTATTTTTTTTAAATAAGCGCTCATTATTTGGGTTAGCCGGGAAAGGACTTTGGAGTCGTATAACACATTCCGAATAATGATATGACGTAATGGATAGCATTGAAGACCGGTGGTGAAGACCGGGTATTTGTGAAAACGATAGGATGACCTATCGATTGTCTCTGCACCGTTAGCTACGGTATGGAGATTTCCTTTGTGATGGGAAATTCGATTGGGATTGTGAATACCCGGATTGCAAGGGCTTCTTTTGAAGTGCCTTCGGTTCTGTTCGAACCCGGAACAGACTTGTATGCTTACGTGTCTGACATAACATTTTGAGATATAAAGCAGATTTCTTTCAAATACATTTCTGTTGGTGGCGAAGAATTTATTCGTTAGCTTAACACCCTTCTCTGAGACGTACGCGCTCAGAGGTTATGTAGTTGAAGATTATTAGCGATATATTCCCAATTTGGTAATGTGGCATGCTGAGTGTTGCTGTGTGATGATTATTTATTGATCATTTTTTGATCAAAGCATGGCTTTGTGCCTAGCTTTGTGGACGAGACTTCGTCAGACCTCACTCCTCGGAAATGGTCAAAACAGGAATATGCGGCAAGGTTATGAGGGTCGCGCCCTTTAGGGTATGTCATTTCCTTCCGGAAAGGGTGGTATCATGGTATGGATCCCAGATACTTACTCATGTTGATACACTATATCTACTACCGTGTGGTGTTGTTGGAATCGAGCGCTCGTATAAAGGTCCAAAGGGACCAGGGGATGGCATAGTCGTGTAGTAGTTACCTAGTGAAAAAGGTAACCCGGCCTTGTGTTGGCAGAGAGCTGGTTAAGTTCTCGGGACGTCTTGCCAGAGGCGATCCCATGTGGCAGTAGGAAGTTCCTTAGCCTGACCATTTGTTGGAAATCCAAATAAAACAATACGAGTCTTGTACGGTTTTAGTTGTAGAACCTATCACTCACTTATGGTGGCGTCCCACTGTTTGGATGGTAGCTATAGTAGGCATATTGCGGAATGTCTATGCTGGCTAAGATTTATATCTTTACTTTTGAAATTTTTTTCTACGCTATGCACTAGTAATAATATCAAATGTTTCTTTTTAATGCGTATCAAGCATCTTTGACTATCATAAGAAGAAATCTCCTCCAATTCTGCGTTTGCATTGTGTGTGTGGCGGGAGGTCTTATGGTAGTCTCATTTTCCAAAAGCATTGCGAATTGACTTTAAAATTATCCTTGTTGTTGTTGTTTTAAAGATAAACTGTTTTAGTTCTCACACCAGTCCCCTGACTGACTCAGAGTTTATTGTTTCCTTCCTAAACTCTGGGTGCCCACCAATTTCCACACGGGCAGTCAAGAGTTAGGTTATCAGGATATTCTGGAATTCAGGATTTGCTGGAGGCAAGCTGGAGAGCATGGCGTATTCACTAGTATATAGTACTTCTTTTCCGCTGTTTATTGTTGTTTTGTTGTTGTACACTCTGATGTGTAATGTAATGTGATGTGATGTAATGTAATAATTGATATAGTTCTTGGTTTAAAGATTATTCATTTATCTATTATATGTTGTTCCGCTGCGACTGTGAGATTCTGATGTTGTTCTCTGTTTCTTCTTTCTTCTTCTTCTTCTTCTTCTTCTATCTTTTTCTTCTTCTTTAACCATAACATTTCGGTTTTCCGACCTTCGAGTGCTCGGTAGTTGATACAGTGGACGTATTGATGTCGGTTTTCGAGCGTCGAAAAATTGCAACGTTACATGTGTGGTGTTGTATATTGAATCTGATGATGTAATGTAATAACTGATATAGTGATTCTGTTTAAAGATATTTATTTATCTATTATATTTGTTCCGCTGCAATTGTGAGATTCCGATATTGTTTTTTTTTTGCTTTTCTTTCTTTCTTCTTCTACCTCTTCTTCTTTAACCCTAACAATTCGGTTTTCTGGCCTTCGATTTCTCGACAGTTGATACAGTGGACGTATTAATGTCGATCTTCGAGAGTCTAAAATCTGGAACGTTACAGTTGGTATCGGAGCATTTGGTTAAGCGACAACCTTGGCTCTGTTGGGTGTTACTCATTAGAGGTAGAGTCAGTAGTACTCTAGGATGAGTTTGAGTGTAATAATAGATATGAGCGCGTATTTGTTAGTGAATATAAAAATGTTTTATATTGTATTTGCTTATCCGTTGAGCTTTTTATGAATTCTGGTCAGTGCGGGAAGTACAACCGTATCGATTGGGGTTTCTAAACTCTTAAACGAGATAAACCGACATAGTATCATTTTAAATTGGGTAAATGAAATAATTTTACCTCGATTATATTTTACATGTAAAGAAATAATTTTTTAGAATTATTAAAGAGTATATAAATTGATTGTTGGGTTGTTGAAAATGTAAAAATATATATATATAAGTTAATTAAAAGATGTTTGAATAATCTAAATAAAAAACAACAATTGTAAAAGAATAATTGTATAAGCAAATGAATTATTAAGTATGGAATTATAATTAATATGATTTACAATTGTGAAATAATCTTATATATAAGAAGTGAAACTATATGAATATATTTATAAATATGAGTTGTAAATAAATATGAATTGAAAATGTTGAATCCTGTTTATTTTGGAAATTATTTTTTAAAATTAAAAGTTAAATAGTGAAATTATATAAGAAAAACATTTATAAATGTGATGTATGAATAAAAGGAAATTTTTTGAAAGAATATTAAGCACTGAATCCACCACTATCACTGGGAAATAATAAGGGTGATGACTGCAGCATCATTGGTATCATTTTTTAGTTTTTGTGTGATGGATTTGTTACCATAGTAATTGAATAAATTGAAGTTTGATTGTGATAATCAGATTTGAATTAAAAATCCAAGCTGTAATTGTTGAATATAAGTAATAAAGTTTTGAACTTATAATATGAAATAATAAAGATTTTAACTTTGGTAAAAGTTAAATAGAATTTACTTTAGAATTGGAATCTGAATTGGATTTATAAGTAGAAATTTAAGTTAAGTTAAACAAATGATGTTTGAAAAGGAATATAACTTAAGTAATGTTGAATGAAGTTAATTTTGGTATCGAAGTAAATTAATAAAGTGAAGTGATGAATACGAACTTGAGTTATGTAATGCAATTCAACTTTTGTGGTTAAATGAATTAGCAATAGAATTGAACTAATGGATTGAAGATTAATCAATCTAAGGCAAATAAATTGATATGGAATAAGGGATGTAAATGTTAATTAAAAACTAGTAAATTGGAAGTTGAATAATTGAATGGAAGTCAATTTAATATCAACCAATTGGAAATTAAAAGTGTTAAACCAAATTGAATTTGAATTTAATAATTTGGTTATGTTGGTTATGGTCTGGTTGTTATATGATTTTTAGTTGATTGTATATAATTCATTAAGTGTTAATGAAATTGAATTGATAAATGAAAAGCTATGTAATTGAATTTGAATTGAAAGTGAACTAATGTGAATTGATTGTAAGCAATTAAAATTTGTATCGAAACCTTATAAAATGCGTATGGGAATTATTTTGATTGCATTGCTTATAAAAACAATGTATTTTCTGTTAAAAATTAGTGAAATGTAAATGAATTTCCTATATATGTCACTTACATGTTTAAATTGAGTAAGTACAGGTACCGGGGCTATAGTTGGCTGGATTTGGTCACGCTAAAATGCTAATAAATAACTGCTTTTGTAAGGACCCACAAATCCGTACTCCTTGAATAGACACTGATCTCCATTGATTAACTCAAGATGAACGGAAATACGAATTCTCAGGGTTTAAAGAAAAAGAAAAAAAAGAAAAAGATAGAAGAAGAGAGAAAAGATAGAACAGAACAGAAAGAAAACAACAGAACAATATCAGAATCTCACAATTGCAGCGGAACAACATATAATAGATAAATAAATAATTTTTAAACAAAGAACTATATCAGTTTTTACATTACATCACATTTCATTTCATTACATCATCAGAGTGTACAACCATCAATACAACAACAAACAGCGGAAAAAGAAATACTATATACTAGTAATACGCCATGCCATCCATCTTGCCTCCAGCAACTACTGAATTCCAGAATATCCTGATAAACCTTAACTCTTGACTGCACGTGTGGAAATTGGTGGGCACCCAGAGTTTAGGAAGGAAAACAATAAACTCCGAGTCAGTCATGTGACTGGTGTGAGAACTAAAACAGTTTATTTTTATCTTCAAAAACAAAATAGAGGAATATTTTTAAACTCAATTCACAATGCTTTTAAAAATGAGACTACCATAAGGCCTCCCGCACACACACAATGCAAACACAGATTCGGAGGAGATTTCTCCTTATGATAGTCAAAGATGCTTGATACGCATTAAAAAGAAACATTTGATATTATTACTAGTGCATAGTGTAGGAAAAATCATTTCTAAAGTAAAGTTATAAATCTTAGCCAACATACGACCATTATCGTATGCCTACTATAGCTACCATCCAAACAGTGGGGCGCCACCATAAGTGAATGATAGGTTCTAAAACTAAAACCGTACAAGGTCGTATTGTTTCTTTGGATTTCCAACAAATGATCAGGCCAAGGAACTTCCCATTGCCACATGGAAATGCCTCTGGAATGACGTCCCGAGAACCAAACCGGATCTCTGCCAACACAAGGCCGGGTTACCCCTAACTGGGTAACTACTGACACGAATATGTCATCCCTCGATCGTAACCGATCTACATCCGAGGATCCTCGATTTCCAACTACCACAAAGTAATAAGTTTGCAGCAACAAAATAGGTTAAATATCTGGGCTCCATACCATGATACCGCCTCTATCCAGGAGGAATGACATACACTAAAGGGCGCTACCCCTAATAACCTTGTTGCATTCTTCCTGTTTTGACCATTTCCGGGGTGTGAGGTCCGACGAAGTCTCGTCCACAAAGCCACGCTTTGGTACAAAGCCATGCTTTGGGTCAACAAATGATCAAAGTAATGATCACAAAGATAAATGATCAAACAAATGATCATATCACAAATGATCAAACAATGATCATTTCACAGCAACACTCAGCATGTCACATTACCAAATTGAGAATATATCGCTGATAACCATCAACTACATAACCTCTGAGCTCATACGTTTTCAGAGAAGGGTGTTAAGCTAAGAGAACAAATTCTCCGCCACCAACAGAAATATATTTGAAAGAAATCAGCTTTATATCTCAAATTGTAATGTCAGATATACAATCAATACAAGTCTGTTTCGGGATCGAACAGAACCGAAGACACTTACAAAGAAGTCATTGCAATCCGGATATTCACTAATCACGTCCGGACTTCCCATCACATATGGAATTTCTATACCGGGGCCATTCGGTGCAGAAACATTCGACGGTAATCCTTCCGTTTTCAAAAATATCTGGTCTTCAACACCGGTCTTCAAATGCAATTCATAACGACGTATCACATATTCGGAATGGGTTATACGACCCCAAGGTCCTTTCCCGGCTAACCCGAATAGTGAGCGCTTATTAAATAATAAGTGTGGCATTCAAATTCAAGCAAATCACTACAAATACCTATTTAAAGGTAAATATTGACAGTCAATTATTGAACTATCAATGGATATGCACAACATCACCAGATTCCAAATAATTTTCCAAATTATTTATTTTCCAAAAATATCTTTACAAGATATAAAATTTCCCCACTTCAACCATTTGAAAATAATTTTCAAATCACTTTTCATCTTTACCACTTTTGAAAACAAATTTCAATCATTTTCCCTATGCGAAAATACTTTCATTTCAACATGGTTCATTTAAACCAATTAAATAAATCCTTAACGATTTACTTTATATTTACGTTCCAAATCCGTAAATTAATTCCCACACTTCAAAAATAAATCAACGTTTATTTTTAAACAAATTCCCCTTTTCATTTATAAATTCCATAGTGAATTTATATTCCAAAATATTTATGAATATACAATTTCAATTATTCATTTTCAATTTATCTTCAAAAAGATAAATTCTCAAAAACGTTCGTTTCACATTGGAAAAACATTTCCATACTTATTTATTAATAAGTAATTCACAAATCTATTTATTTTCAACACTAGGAAAATATTCAATATACTTAAATCGAAATTAAGTATATATTTCATTCAATCATTCTCTTAAACATATTTATTTGGGCCAAAACGAATGTTGCGCAAAACATCGTTACGACAACCCAAAATCACTAGTATTGGGATTCGAAATTAAGATAGATATATAAATCCCAATACTATACAAAACATTTCCTTTCGAAAATCATTTACTATAACAACAGTGTTATAGTCCACCATTCCCTTCTATTTCTCGAAAACGTCTATTTCAACAATGAATGTTGAAATCTATGGTTTCGAATCTTAACACATTTTAAAAACATCGTTAGATCGTTTTAATTCAATTTAAAACATCATATCCAAAATAATTTCTTTAACGTATTATTCACTAATCAAAAACGTGAATATACCTCGTTAACCAATTTCATCATTTCTATACATTTTATTTTAAAGGATTATTCACTGTCTAAAACGTGAATATAACTCCATTAATAAGTTATAATAATTTACTTATCAAAATAAGCCGTTTGTGGATTTATAAAACAATGTTTATAATTTCCATTTCTGTTTATTTTATAACAACTTCCTTTTATAAATCTCCTTTATTAACCTATTTCTAATTTATAACTCAATTATATAACAAAAGTTCATATTATAAGTTAAATGCTTATAATTTATTTGTTTACAAAATCGTTCATTTAAACTTCCCAAATTATAAATCTTATAACTTATAAGATTCATTTATTTACCCAAAACTGTTCTTTTAATAACTTTATAAATTTTATAAACCTACTGCTTATAAAATTCCATTTATAACTTCACCGTTTATAATTCTATAAATTTCATTCATTTACACTTCATTCTAACACTTATAAAGACTCGTTTTATAGTTCAAATATTTTAATTTATAAATATCAATTTATAAATCTTTATATAAATCAATTGGTATTATTATTTAAAAACATCTTTAAACTCCTTTATAATTTCATCATTTTCTACGATTTATAAAATAATCAAATTTCATAAATCCTATATTTTAAACTTTTTTACAATAAATTCAAAAATCCCAATTTAAACTATTTTATAAAATCATTAACCCCATATTTTCAAAAATCAACTTTTAACTATATTTCTCAAAAATCATAATTTCTATAACATTAAAATTATAACGTTTATTTATTTAAAATGAATCAATTCCAAAAATATTTTATAAACGTCTACTTTCAAAAATTAATTTTAAAATCCTTTTAAAATTCCAAAATTGGCCCAATGATGCTACACACCAAATAGTCAATCACGACAACAACGACATCATATATCGATATGATAATCAATCAAATATCAAAATATCTGAAATCAAATAAATACTGTTGAGGAATCCAGTTGGATCCCTCCAATCTGTTTTCCTGCATCAACAGATGTTAGCACAATACCAATTCCGTTCCAGTATAGAATTATCGCGGTATATAGGATTTAAAATATTATCTGCTTAATAGACGGCGCAATAGGGTCTCATCCGCTATATAATGCGGGAAATCAACTCCAAGTAAATAAATAATACCAATTTCACTGTACTGTGAAATATTCGCGGTATATGTTTTTAATAAATAACCTCTGTTTACTAACGGCGTATAATGTCTATTTTAACAATCAATAGATAACAATCATCATTCAAACATACATTCAAGAATTTTAAATATAGCTATTTAAAATTAAAATCGAAACCGATTCGATTGAGTGAGTAGTTCTCACCTTGATTTCAATTTCCTTTTCAGCTTTTATTTCGAATAAAATTAAACGAGCGTTTAATTTTGCCCGAAATTTTCGCTAGCTCCAAATGACTCCAATCTAATTCCATATCGTAGTGCTCGTCTATACGAACCCAATTCAACTTGTTTCGCGCGTTTTTGACCTCGTATGAAAAAGATACGTTAATTTAAAGTTACACGAATTTATATATATAAATTTACAACAATTTTTTTTAAACCTAATAGATATCGGACGTTGATCCTTGCATCCAACGCATCAGGCCGCCCCTACTATTCTTCTTCCCCACGCGTCCATCCCCAGTAAACATCGCACAAGGAAACCCATCTACACGTTCGACTTCGACAAAGTCGCGCCCCCCTAACGTTGACGAAACTCCATCACAACGGCTCCATTTGAAAGCCCGTCTCGAGCTTGACCCACGCCCAGAGTGCGCACGAACCCGGTCGCCTCTCCTCCTCGTAAAACGTGCGTGACCGGTCGACCTTTGCATGAGAATTCACGTCAATCCGCTGCTCCATATTTGATCATGAACGTTGGATATGAAGTACTCGAGGAGATCTACGTTTTCCTAGTTGAACGTTTCTTGAATCAATGCTTGGATTTGAAGAAATTAGAGGGGGAAGAAAACGAAATATCGGCCGTTGAATATTATGAAAGTGGCGGCCATGAACGTATAAAACCCTAGCCTTCTTTTTCCTTTGCAAAATGAAATATTGAGGGACTTATATAGAAAATATTCCAAACACTATTCATCCCTGATTTTCCGAACTCCAAACGACGCGTACCGGTTGACGTTCCTAAGGTTTACCCTGCGTTTCGAACACAATGGAACATGTTTCGGGAGCTAATTCGATCATCTGTGCGAGTTATGGCAATAAACGTTCGATTTTAAATTAAATCGGTAAATCAAATTTTTAGGCGTTTTAGCTTGCACCGGACAAACGGTAAATATGATTGACATGAAATTTGAAACCATACAATAATATCACATTACGGATCCGACGAAACTGGTTTCGTCGAAATTCGAGACTGTTTGGAAAATGACTATTTTAACTCGCCAAATTAATATTAAAACAATTTCGATGCGTTTCGAGCTGCCACGGTCAAACGAAAACTCTGATTGCTACGAATATTGAAATCCGATAATATCAAACTATTACGGATCCAATGGAACTAATTTCGTCCAATTCTGAGACTGTTTGAAAAATGGCTAATTTCACTAGTCGATTTAAATATTAAAATATTCAATTTTCACAAATTAACTTTTAATTCAATTTTAAAAGTTCTATAACATCGTTTTAACTCCAATATGATAAAATAAAATTTTACAAATCATTTTCAATCATATTTAACCAAATTTTCAATTATTTCTGTATTTTAACTATTAAATTATCGATTTAATTATTCAATTAAATCCAATATTCGAAATAAAATTCATTCGACTTATAAATTTCACTTATTAATATTTAAAATTAATTAAATATACAATTTTTAATTGACAGAAATTCTGGGTCGTTACAAACTTTCCCCCTTAAAAGAATTTCGTCCTCGAAATTACCAAGTAAGAAAAGTTATAGAATCTATTAACTTTCCATAAATCCATAGTTAAACTTCTTACAACAACCTTACTAAGTTTCCAAATCATACATAGTTATCTTTTCAAACCAAACTATTGTTTAACTTTCAACTCCAAATCAAAATTATAGTTTTCAAAATTTTCCAATTTTTCTCAAATTTTTCCAACGCCTTAAATTTTTGAAAAAATTCGCCATAGTCTCCTTTGCGCGGCTCGATCCGAAAAAAAAATGACAGTATATATATCACAAATATACATCTCATCAAGTGATGAGGCATCCCGCAGGGAAAAAAGTGTAAAAAGTACGATATTTAATCCGAGATATGTACCTTATATTTTATTAGCGAGCATACACGGCTAATATAGCGCGAAAGTGAGCTCCAAATGCGAAGCAAACGCGATCCGCACCTACTAAACACTCAACAAACAGATGAGAAACATGTATATATACAATAGTATCGATATACAACATATAGCAACATAATAACTATATATGCCAACATAGCAAATGCAACAAAAGCAATATATTCAACCATCAACCAACTATCATCCATAACCAATAAATATTCATTCATATTCTCACTAATACTCAATGAAATAGGTTTTCAATTTAATGACATTTGATTCATTAACAGTGGATGTTTTTACTAACATTCATTTTCAATTAGTTTATATTCACTAATTCATATTCAAGTTGGTTCACTTCCAAATCAAATTCAATTCTATTTAAGATTCACTTAATTTCCAATTTTATTTCAATTACTTTAGCTTTCAATTTCATTAATACTTAATGAATTATACACAATCAACTAACAATCATATAACAACCAATGTATATTAATTTCAACCAAATTCCTTTGCTTTACTTTACATTCATTTTGGTTTAACACCTTTACTTTCAATTGGTTTAATTAAATTGATTTTCATTCAATTATTCAACTTCCAATAACATTTGATTTTAATGAATTACACTTACATTCATTATTTCATATCAATTATTTACATTTAATTGATTAACATTCGATCCATTCATTCAATTCAATTTCTAATTCATTTAACCACAAAAGTTGAATTTCATTTCATAACTCAAGTTCACATTTATCACTTAACTTTATTAATTTACTTTGATACCAAAATCAACTTCATTCAACATCACTTAAGTTATATTCCATTTCAACATTATTTGGTTTTACTTAACTTAAATTCCCACTTATAAATCCAATTCAGATTCCAATTCAGAAGTAAATTTTATTTAACCTTTACCAAAGTCAAATTTCATCACTTATTCAAACTCATTCTTTATTTACAACTCATATTCATAAATATATTCATATAGTTTCACTTCTTATATATATAAGTTTATTTCACAATTGTAAATCACTTTAATTATAATTTCATACTTATAATTCCTTTTTACTTATACAATTATTCTTTAATTTATATTATTCAAACATCTTTTAATTAACTTATATATATATTCTTACATTTTCAACAACCAAACAATCAACTTACATACACTTTAATAATTCTGAAAAATTATTCCTTTATATATAAAGTATACTCAAGGTAAAATTATTTCATTTACCCAATTTTAAACAATATCATGTCGGTTTATCTTGTTTAAGAGTTTAGAAATCCCTATCTACGATAGTTAGCTAGACTACATCGACCGGAACCTATAAACAATCAACCGATAAGTCAACACAATACAAAACAATTTATATTCACTAACAAATACGCTCTTATAGCTATTATTACGCTCAAACTCATTCTAGAGTACTACTGACTCTATCTCTAATGAGTAATACCCAACAGAGCCACGGTTGTTGCTTAACCATATGCTATGATACCAGATGTGAGGACCCGTAAATCCGTACTCCTTGAATAGACACTGATCTCCATTGATTAACTCAAGATGAACTGAAATACGAATTCTCAGGGTTTAAAGAAAAAGAAAAAAAGAAAAAGATAGAAGAAGAGAGAAAAGATAGAACAGAATAGAAAGAAAACAACAGAACAATATCAGAATCTCACAATCGCAGTGGAACAACATATAATAGATAAATGAATAATCTTTAAACAAAGAACTATATCAGTTATTACATTACATTACATTACATTTCATTTCATTATATCATCAGAGTGTACAACCATCAATACAACAACAAACAGCGGAAAAAGAAATACTATATACTAGTAATATGACATGCCATCCATCTTGCCTCCAGCAACTCCTGAATTCCAGAATATCCTGATATACCTTAACTCTTAACTGCCCGTGTGGAAATTGGTGGGCACCCAGAGTTTAGGAAGGAAAACAATAAACTCCGAGTCAGTCATGTGACTGGTATGAGAACTAAAACAGTTTATTATTATCTTCAAAAACAAAATAGAGGAATATTTTTAAAGTCAATTCGCAATGCTTTTAAAAATGAGACTACCATAAGGCCTCCCGCACACACACACAATGCAAACAAAGAATCAGAGGAGATTTCTCCTTATCATAGTCAAAGATGCTTGATACGCATTAAAAAGAAACATTTGATATTATTACTAGTGCATAGTGTAGGAAAAATCATTTCGAAAGTAAAGTTATAAATCTTAGCCAACATACGACCATTATCGTATGCCTACTATAGCTACCATCCAAACAGTGGGGCGCCACCATAAGTGAATGATAGGTTCTACAACTAAAACCGTACAAGATCGTATTGTTTCTTTGGATTTCCAACAAATGGTCAGGCCAAGGAACTTCCCATTGCCACATGGAAACGCCTCTGGAATGACTCCCGAGAACCAAACCGGATCTCTGCCAACACAAGGCCGGGTTACCCCTAACTGGGTAACTACTGACATGAATATACCCCCGATCGTAACCGATCTACATTCGAGGATCCTCGATTTCCAACAACCACAAAGTAATAAGTTTGCAGCAACAACATAGGTTAAATATCTGGGCTCCATACCATGATACCACCTCTATCCAGAAGGAATGACATACACTAAAGGACGCTACCTCTAATAACCTTGCCGCATCCTTCCTGTTTTAACCATTTCCGGGGTGTGAGGTCCGACGAAGTCTCGTCCACAAATCCACGCTTTGGTACAAAGCCATGCTCTGGGTCAACAAATGATCAAAGTAATGATCACAAAGATAAATGATCAAACAAATGATCATATCACAAATGATCAAACAATGATCATTTCACAGCAACACTCAGCATGTCACATTACCAAATTGGGAATATATCGTTGATAACCATCAACTACATAACCTCTGAGCTCGTACGTTTTCAGAGAAGGGTGTTAAGCTAAGAGAATAAATTCTCTGCCACCAACAGAAATATATTTGAAAGAAATCAGCTTTATATCTCAATTTGTAATGTCAGACATACAATAAATACAAGTCTGTTCCGGGATCGAACAGAACCGAAGACACTTACAAAGAAGTCCTTGCAATCCGGATATTCACTAATCATGTCCGGACTTCCCATCACATATGGAATTTCTATACCGGGGCCATTCGATGCAGAAACATTCGACGGTAATCCTTCCGTTTTCAAAAATACCCGGTCTTCAACACCGATCTTCAAATGCAATTCATAACGACGTATCACATATTCGAAATGGGTTATACGACCCCAAGGTCCTTTCCCGGCTAACCCGAATAGTGAGCGCTTATTAAATAATAAGTGTGGCATTCAAATTCAAGCAAATCACTACAAATACCTATTTAAAGGTAAATATTGACAGTCAGTTATTGAACTATCAATGGATATGCACAACATCACCAGATTCCAAATAATTTTCCAAATTATTTATTTTCCAAAAATATCTTTACAAGATATAAAATTTCCCCACTTCAACCATTTGAAAACATTTTCAAATCACTTTTCATCTTTACCACTTTTGAAAACAAATTTCAATCATTTTCCCTACGCGAAAATACTTTCATTTCAACATGGTTCATTTAAACCAATTAAATAAATCCTTAACGATTTACTTTATATTTACATTCCAAATCCGTAAATTAATTCCCACACTTCAAAAATAAATCAACGTTTATTTTTAAACAAATTCCCCTTATCATTTATAAATTCCATAGTGAATTTATATTCCAAAATATTTATGAATATACAATTTCAATTATTCATTTTCAATTTATCTTCAAAAAGATAAATTCTCAAAAACGTTCATTTCACATTGGAAAAACATTTCCATACTTATTTATTAATAAGTAATTCACAAATCTATTTATTTTCAACATTTGGAAAATATTCAATATACTTAAATCGAAATTAAGTATATATTTCATTCAATCATTCTCTTAAACATATTTATTTGGGCCAAAACGAATGTTGCGCAAAACATCGTTACGACAACCCAAAATCACTAGTATTGGGATTCGAAATTAAGATAGATATATAAATCCCAATACTATACAAAACATTTCCTTTCGGAAATCATTTACTATAACAACAGTGTTATAGTCCACCATTCCCTTCTATTTCTCGAAAACGTCTATTTCAACAATGAATGTTGAAATCTATGGTTTCGAATCTTAACACATTTTAAAAACATCGTTAGATCGTTTTAATTCTGTTTAAAACATCGTATCCAAAATAATTTCTTTAACGTATTATTCACTATTCAAAAACATGAATATACCTCGTTAACCAATTTCATCATTTCTATACATTTTATTTTAAAGGATTATTCACTGTCTAAAACGTGAATATAACTCCATTAATAAGTTATAACAATTTACTTATCAAAATAAGCCTTTGCGGATTTATAAAACAATGTTTATAATTTCCATTTCTATTTATTTTATAACAACTTCCTTTTATAAATCTCCTTTATTAACCTATTTATAATTTATAACTCAATTATATAACAAAAGTTCATATTATAAGTTAAATGCTTATAATTTATTTGTTTACAAAATCGTTCATTTAAACTTCCCAAATTATAAATCTTATAACTTATAAGATTCATTTATTTACCCAAAACTGTTCTTTTAATAACTTTATAAATTTTATAAACCTACCGCTTATAAAATTCCATCTATAACTTCACCGTTTATAATTCTATAAATTTCATTCATTTACACTTCATTCTAACACTTATAAAGACTCGTTTTATAATTCAAATATTTTAATTTATAAATATCAATTTATAAATCTTTATATAAATCAATTGGTATTATTATTTAAAAACATCTTTAAATTCCTTTATAATTTCATCATTTTCTTTGATTTATAAAATAATCAAATTTCATAAATCCTATATTTTAAACTTTTTTACAATAAATTCAAAAATCTCAATTTGAACTATTTTACAAAATCATTAACCCCATATTTTCAAAAATCAACTTTTAACTATATTTCTCAAAAATCATAATTTCTATAACATTAAAATTATAACGTTTATTTATTTAAAATGAACCAATTTCAAAAATATTTTATAAACGTCTACTTTCAAAAATCAATTTTAAAATCCTTTTAAAATTCCAAAATTGGCCCAATGATGCTACACACCAAATAGTCAATCACGACAATAACGACATCATATATCGATATGATAATCAATCAAATATCAAAATATCTGAAATTAAATAAATACTATTGAGGAATCCAGTTGGATCTCTCCAACTTGTTTTCTTGCATCCGCAGATGTTAGCACAATACCAATTCCGTTCCAATACGGAATTATCGTGGTATATAGGATTTAAAATATTATCTGCTTAATAGACGGCGCAATAGGGTCTCATCTGCTATATAATGTGGGAAATCAACTCCAAGTACATAAATAATACCAATTTCACTGTACTTTGAAATATTCGCGGTATATATTTTTAATAAATAACCTCCATTTACTAACGGCATATAATGTCTATTTTAACAATCAATAGATAACAATCATCATTCAAACATACATTCAAGAATTTTAAATATAGCTATTTAAAATTAAAATCGAAACCGATTCGATTGAGTGAGAAGTTCTCACCTTGATTTCTATTTCGTTTTCAGCTTTTATTTCGAGTAAAATTAAACGACCCGTAATTTTCGCTAGCTCCAAACGACTCCAATCCATCCATAGCGTAGTGCTCGTCCATACGAACCCAACGCAACTTATTTCGCGCGTTTTCGACCTCGTATGAAAAAGATACGTTAATTTAAAGTTACACGAATTTATATATATAAATTTACAACAATTTATTTTTAAACCTATTAGATCTCGGACGTTGATCCCTGCATCCAACGCATCAGGCCGCCCCTACTATTCTTCTTCTCCATGCGTTCATCCCCAGTAAACATCGCGCAAGGAAACCCATCTACACGTTCGACTTCGACAAAGTCGCACCCCCCTAACGTTGACGAAACTCCATCACAACGGCTCCATTCGAAAGCCCGTCTCGAGCTTGACCCACACCCAGAGTGCGCAAAAACCCGGTCGCCTCTCCTCCTCGTAAAAGTGCGTGACCGGCCGACCTTTGCACGAGAATTCACGTCAATCCGCTGCTCCATATTTGATCATGGCAGTTGGATATGAAGTACTCGAGGAGATCTACGTTTTCCTAGTTGAACGTTTCTTGAATCAATGCTTGGATTTGAAGAAATTGGAGGGGGAAGAAAACGAAATATCGGCCATTGAATATTATGAAGGTGGCGGCCACGAACGTATAAAACCCTAGCCTTCTTTTTCCTTTGCAAAATGAAATATTGAGGGACTTATATAGAAAATATTCCAAACACTATTCATCCCTGATTTTCCGAACTCCAAACAAAGCGTGCCGGTTGGCGTTCCTAAGGTTTACCCCATGTTCCGAACACAATGGAACGTGTTTCGGGAGCTAATTCGATCATCTGTGTCAGTTATGGCAATAAACGTTCGATTTTAAATTAAATTGGTAAATCAAATTTATAGGCGTTTTAGCTTGCACCGAACAAACGGTAAATCCGATTGACATGAAATTTGAAATCATACAATAATATCACATTATGGATCCAATGAAACTGGTTCGTTGAAATCCGAGACTGTTTGAAAAATGACTATTTTAACTCGCCAAATTAATATTAAAACAATTTCGATGCGTTTCGAGCTGCCACGGTCAAACAAAAACTCTGATCACTACGAAAATTGAAATCCAATAATAACAAACTATTACGGATCCAATGGAACTAGTTTCGTCCAATTCTGAGACTGTTTGAAAAATGGCTAATTGCACTAGTCGATTTAAATATTAAAATAATCAATTTTCACAAATTAACTTTTAATTCAATTTTAAAAGTTATATAACATCGTTCTAACTCCAATATGATAAAATAAAATTTTACAAATCATTTTCAATCACATTTAACCAAATTTTCAATTATTTCTGTATTTTAACTATTAAATTATCGATTTAATTATTCAATTAAATCCAATATTCGAAATTAAATTTATTCGACTTATAAATTTCACTTACTAATATTTAAAATTAATTAAATATACAATTTTTAATTGACAGAAATTCTGGGTCGTTACAGCTTTGCTTAAAAATGCTAAAAAGGTACGCCTACGCAATAGGAATAGGAAATATGAACTGTTTTTCTGTTTTCCGACCATGTGGGTCGATGTATATGTTAACTCCTATTTCTGAAGCGACCTAAAACTTACGCGACCTAACGACCTAAGAGTGCTAATGACCTAACAGTGAGCGACCTAACTACAGCAGCGACCCACGACCTATAGGAAGTTGCAACCTAACGACTCAATTAGTAAGCGACCTATCGAGCTCAATGGTCTAGTTCGTGACTTAACAATTCATAACAGGCCACGACCTAAGCGGGTGAGCGACCTAACTATGGAACGGTTCTAGCGACCTAACTACCCACCGACCTAAGTGGATAAACGACCTAACAACTTAAGAAGTTAGCGACCTAACGACTTAAGAGGATCAGCGACCTAAAGGTTCCTGTAACTTCACGACCCAAAGCATATGCGACCTAAGCAATGCCACAGCCTACTGACCTAAGAACGAAGTGGTCTCAGCGACCTAAATCTCAGTTGACTTACGACCTATAATAAGTCGTACACGACCTATTAACTCGCTCAGAAAAGAACCAAATGCAATCAAGATAAGTCAGATCCCATCTCTTAGGTCGCTGCCGACCTAATAACTTATTCAGGGAAAGTTCCAATATAGCTGGTACAGGTGATCCCCTATGTCGTCGTCGACCTATGACCTACGACCTACCTTAGGTCGTATACGACCTAGCACTTGGTGATAAAATTCTGCCCAGAGTATTCCTTATAAATACAGCCCTAACTCCAACTAGCAAAGGACTTTTGGCCGATCACTTCAAGCGCCGATACTCTGCTGAATTCTCGACTCACTCAACACTTCAAGTACTCCAAACACCAAGGACACTACTACGATCTCCAAGAGAAAATCTACATCATTCAACATGAATTCGAAAGATTATCTCCATCAAAGTTCTAGTTATTTGTCTCATCAGAATTGTAATTGAAGATTGTTGTGAAGTTGTAACCAAATTCAGTAATAAAGAGAGTTAAAGTGGACCTAGGCTTACCTCAAGCCGATCCACTGTAAAAACTGTTGTCTTTTCTGCTTTTTTTGTGATTTCTCTACTTGTTATTTAGTTCCCGTGTTCACGGGTGGTGCTTTCACTCAACTTCAATCTACACTGGGGTGTTAGCGTCTGATTTTTACGTTAACATTTTTGCTGCTTTCACTGAGAATTGAACTTAGGAAACTTCCACTATTGCTCCGCGAAGGATTGTTGAAAGTATTTCTTTTAAAACCAGAAGTTTATTGAAATAATGGCTCCTGGGAGAAAGCGAAGTTCTGTAAGATCCGACAATGTTCCAGAGAATACTGCCACCTCTCCTCCTCCAAGTCAAGCAGCTCCAACTCTTGGAGTTACGCGAGCGGAGTTGGACGCCGTAGTTTTGGGGCTGAATCTGAAAGTGCGGTGTGTATACAATTATATGTGCTAATATAGTATACACGGATCGTGTAATATGGATTACAATACAAATGTGGAAATAGATGATAATAGCATAGTAAAATAAAAAATAGAAAAATCACACCAGAGATTTTTATACTGGTTCGGAGCACCGTCCTACGTCCAGTCCCAGACTTCTATCTGGATTTTCACTATTAACTTCCTCGCTTCACCCGGAGGAACAGGTTTACAACACCCGAACAACCGAACGGGATTTCACGCCTCTAATATACTGAGGACTTCAACACTTGCCTCTTACAACACAGAGGACTTCAACAAAAGAACAAATACAATTGTTGTTGACAACTTGTGCTCTTGAAAACACGGATTTGTCACTAACAGTACACCCTTCCTATAATCTTATCCTCAAAGTATGCGAATGATGTTTTGAAAAGATTAAGGAAAGTATATTACTTATTGAATCAAAAGATATGAAATAGTTTCAATGATTCAATAAATAATCGAGAGCTTTTTAGAATGCAGGAGTATAAAGTAAGATCAGAGATTAGATTCAAAAGAATATGTGAAATTATTGTTATTTAATCAACGAATTGGATGAGTTTATATAGATAAGAATGGTTGTAACTCTTTGCCATTAAGAGATATGATCTTTGGTGAAAGGTAAGAGATGCAACCTTTGGAGAAGAGAAGTGTCTTTTGGAAAAATTGCTTTCTGTTTAAAAACGGTCGACAGGTTAAAAGGTGACCAGTAGACAGGAATTTAAATATATATACGTTATGTGCATGTGTGCACGTTCAATGTGCAAATTATGCAGGAACGGTCGACCGCCTATATTGTGACCGGTCGACCGGTCCCTGTAAAGTTGCACACTGAATGTACAACTATATTCCAATTGTATATATATTAATTTTCTTGAAAATGCATGATAGATTTTAACAAGTTTATCACTAATATATCTATAGTAAATATCAAATAATCAATCTACAATCTATAGTAACATATGTAGCTCTAATGACCTTGTTTTGTCGATCGCCTTATTTGTCAGAAATCAAAAATTTCATAAAACTTGTGACTCAACATTCTCCCCCTTTTTGATCGATGACAATATATCTGCAAATCTGAATCTCCCCCTGAGTATGTGATCTCTCCCTCATTGAATCCTTATATGTATGTTCCTGCAAGCAATTGTTATCCCTTTCTCCCCCTTTGTCATCGACAAAAAGGAGTAACAGATACTAGAATAGTAGAATGAATATGATATGCATAGCAAAATAAATCATTAACACATCAAAAACATAAAAGAGTTTACTACAGAACATAATGTCAAATGAAAAACAAAAATAACGACACTATTAAGTACAAGTGTCGAAGAATGTTTTTTAAAGTGCTAAACCATAATAGAATCTAGGATGAAGCAGATCGTATCTCCTCTTCATCATCATCGTCGTCGTCATCATCATCTTCTTCTTCCTCATCATTGTGCCCTCTAGATGATTCTCCATGTCCATGACCACTCATTCCTGTAGACTCGTCAGATGCTGTCCAGGTGAAAACTGGAGCAGCAGGACGTTTTCCTGGGTCTTGTGCTTGAACAGAGGTGGATGTGGAACATGATATAGCATCCCATAGCATACCAAAGAATGACTTGACCTTATTGAAGCGCTTATCGATTTTAGAGTCCATGCGCTTGAGACGTGATTCAAGCAAAAATTGGTTACGCGCGATTGTTTCAAGTGATTCTTTTGTAGATGATTTTGATTTTAATAGTTTTACTTCATCGGAACGAGGATGAGAGGAAGTTGCTCGTTGTTTCCTTGGTCCTCTTTGTTGCCATTCTTCAAAAGGCATAATCTCAAGGTAAGGTGGAGGAAGCTTCATTCGTTTGATGGTTATGGAATCAATGCATTTTGGTTTTGAGGTTGCAGAATCAGGAGGATTGACCCCACAAGCTAACAAAAGTCGCATGATATATTCATTGTAGAAGAAATGAGGCCGTGTTGAGTTATTTACCTTGAGAATTTCATCAAAAAGCATGTGAACCCAATTGATTTGGATATCACAATAAATAGCATAGAGTGCCTTGAAGTTTTCTTTGTACACTGCATCATAATTTCCAAGTCTAGGAAAAAGAGAATGCATCAAAACCCGATGAAGTAGTCTGGCTGTCGGTCGAAGTCCAATAGACTTAGTGCCATCACTATCGTCTTCTATGAACTGATGACTAGTATTATTTCGAGTGAAGACTTCGCAGAAGTTAGATGAAAACACTTCGCCTCGATTTGGTATACCAAGTATAGAGGCAATTCTAGCATGAGTAAGAAAAATTTGCTTGCCACAGACCACAGACCAGATGACGCCGTTTGGATTATCAGGTTGATACTCATCAAGATTCATGTTGGCGTAAAACAATTTGATCATCAAATGATTTATCTCCACACTATTTTCTGAAAAATCGATTAATGGAGTAATGTTGGAATTATTGGCTAACCTTCGAACTCCATAAGCCATGAAATCATCAAATTTGATGAAAGAGCCTGGATGAAACTTGTAATTTGTCATCTGATTCCATCTTGTTACAGCAATTGGACTTTGAAGCCATTTTTTGACGGAGATGGTAGGAGATGAAGTTTCAGAGGTTGCTCCTTTCTTGGATTTCTTTTGAGGAGGAGCCATTGTTGGAGGATTTGAGATTTGGGAATTGAAAATAGGAAACTAGGGTTTGTGATTTTGGGTAAAAGAACAGCTTGAGTAAAAAGTGAAAGAGGGGAGAGGGAAGAATGACGCATAGGTTTATATAAAAAACTGAAAATACGTTAACCGGTCGACCTACTAATTTTTGCCGGTCGACCGTTTTCAACCAGAGAGCAAACGGTCGACCGGCTATAACAGGGGCGGTCGACCGGTACTGGTCTGCTGAGTAAATCATGTTATTTTGCAAGTTTTTTTATAGTATATCAACCTATATATATTATATTTTATTTGTAATACAATATATAACCGTCATTACACAAGAGATATATAAAGATATAATAACTATATATAAATCTAATGAGAAAGTTCGTCATTAGAATTATCGTTGTTTCCTTCAATACGTTTTGACCATGGACCCCATTGTTTCTGAGCTCCTTCATTCTTCTCATAGTTTCGATCTCACGAGTTAGGACTTTTAGATGTTGATGGCCTAGACGGCATTGGTTCATGCACGTCATGCTTGTTGGAACCGTAGAAAAATGTTGCCAACTTTTCTAAAACGGATAATCGTGCCGATGTCCGCTGTTGCTCGTGATAAAGTTGACTTTTCCCGTAATGGAGCTGTCTCTGAAGGTCTATCTGATGTTTCTGGTAGTGGTGTATTTCATCGATTTGAGCTTTGGTACGAGGAGAATAGAATAATGTCCTCTTCACTCGTTTTGAATTTGGAGTTTTATCAGACATACAAGAGCATTGATGATGACAACTTGATTTTTGTTTTGGAGTTGTAGGAGAATAAAATTCCTCCGACTTAGAACTCGTAATTGAAATGTATGATTCTTGAGCACATTTATCACAAATGTGAGCCATAGTGTATGTTGTATAGAATATTTAGATAAAAAAGATGAACAAAATGTAAAAAATTTGCAAGCTTATATACAAGTTTCTTTTGTATAAACTTATGGATGTGAGTTAATGAAATATTTTAACCAAGAAAACAAAAGCAGAAATTTTATTGTAAATCTAAAAATAGCTTTCTTTTTAAAACTGAATTTATAAAATGAGAAAGGAAAGGACGATCACACAAAAAAAATGAGTAAAGAGAATTTAACCATTAAATAAAGCAGTGGCTTATATTTAATGTAAGAAAAATAGTTTATGCAAAAGTTATGGTTAAAGGATAACTAAAAAGAATAACTAAAGGATAACTAACAAGAAGACGTTCTTTAGAAATTACTTAGTCAAGATTTTTTCTTGAAATTAAACCAAGCTCTCTTCGTAATCTAATAAAATTAGATTCGAGCAGAGGCTTAGTAAAAATGTCTGCTAATTGATTGTCAGTATGAACATATTCAAGACATATACTTCCTTTGTCAATATTATCTCGAAGGAAATGATGACGGATATCAATGTGTTTGGTTCTAGAGTGATTTACTGGATTTTTAGAGAGATTTATAGCACTAGTGTTATCACAGTATATAATAGAATTTGATAAATGAATATCAAAATCTTGAAGTGTTTGTTGCATATATAGTACTTGAGTACAAGCGAGAGCTGTTGATATATATTCAGCTTCGCATGTTGATAGTGAAACACAATTCTGTTTCTTACTGAACCAAGAGACAAGTGATTTTCCAATAAAATGGCACGTACCACTTGTACTTTTTCTATCCGTTCTTGAGCCACCGAAATCAGCATCACTATATGATACTAATTCAAATGGAAATTCTTTTGGATAAAAAAGACCGAAATCTTTGGTATTATTAAGATAACGAATTATACGTTTCACTGCTCGTAGATGTGATTCCTTTGGATCGGCTTGAAAACGAGCACATAAACAAACACTCATTATTATATCTGGACGACTAGCTGTAAGATAAAGAAGAGAACCAATCATGCTTCGATATAATTTCTGGTCAACATTCTTACCACTTTCATCTTTGTCAAGATGTGTAGTTGTATTCATAGGAGTTGGTTTACCAGATGTATTTTCTAATCCGAAGCGTTTGATAATGTTTTCACAGTATTTTTCTTGATTGATAAAAATGCCGTTTGAAAGTTGCTTTATTTGAAGTCCAAGAAAATAAGATAGTTCTCCCATATGAGACATTTCGAATTCTTTGGTCATAATACTTGCAAATTCTTTGCAAAGTTTATCGTTTGTTGAACCAAAGATGATATCGTCTACATATATCTGGATAACTAGAATATCTTTTCGAGAATGTTTAATAAACAAAGTTTGATCGACTTTGCCTATTTGAAATCCTGAGCTAATAAGATAGCTACGTAGTCGTTCATACCAAGCACGAGGTGCTTGTTTTAAACCATATAGAGCTTTCTTAAGTTTGAACACATGGTCTGGATATTTTTCATGTACGAACAGAGGAGGTTGTTCGACATAGACATTCTCTTTGATAAATCCATTGAGAAAAGCACTTTTGACATCCATCTGATAAAGTTTGAAATTATGGTGACAAGCAAAAGATAATAGGATTCTAATAGCTTCTAGTCGAGCAACTGGTGCAAAAGTATCTTCATAATCGATACCTTCTTCCTGATTATATCCTTGTGCTACTAATCTTGCTTTATTTTTGGTGATATTTCCTTGTTCGTCGGCCTTATTTTTATAGACCCATTTAGTACCAATTACTGACTGATCAGTTGGTCGTGGAACAAGTTCCCAAACGTCATTGCGCTCAAACTGATTTATTTC
Source organism: Allium cepa (assembly GCA_030765085.1). Taxonomy (NCBI): domain Eukaryota; kingdom Viridiplantae; phylum Streptophyta; class Magnoliopsida; order Asparagales; family Amaryllidaceae; genus Allium; species Allium cepa. The sequence goes on along the minus strand of CM060937.1, from coordinate 690,122,999 downwards.
TTCCTGCATGGCAATGATCCAGTAATCATCTGTAGCAGCTTCTTTTGGATTCTTAGGTTCGATATTTGAGAGAAAAGCGACATGACCCATTTGATTGAGTTGACTCCTTGTTCTGACATGTGATGTTATTTCACCGATTATATTTTGAGCCGGATGGTCTCTTAATATTCTTGGTGGTGATTGTAACTCACATGTTTGAGGAATATTCTCAATAATTATTTCCGAGTCAGAATCAATATTTGTGATGATTTGATTGTCAGTGACTATTGATTCGTCATCATCTGATATAGTGTGAGGGTGCTGATAGATTTCATCAAAAGAGACATGAAGTGATTCTTCAATAGTTTTGGTTCGTTTATTAAATATCCGATAGGCCTTACTTCGTTCCGAATAACCGACAAATATTCCTTCATCGGCTTTTGGATCGAATTTGCCAAGCTGGTCTTTCGTATTTAAAATAAAGCACTTGGAACCAAAAACTTTGAAATATGAGATTTTAGGCTTCCTTTTGTTAAATAATTCATAAGGAGTATTCTTGGTAAGAGGTCTTATGGATACACGATTTAAAACATAACAGGCAGTTGCCACAGCTTCCGCACAAAAATGTTTTGGTAAGGTGGTTCCATTCAATAATGTTCTTGCACATTCTTGTAAAGTTCGGTTCTTCCGTTCTACAACTCCGTTCTGTTGTGGAAATCTGGGAAACGAAAAATTATGATATATACCTTTCTTTGTACAAAAATGTTCAAATTCATTATTTTCAAATTCTCCGCCATGATCACTTCTTATATTTTTAACTTTAATCCCTTTTGATTTTTGAATTCTTTTGACGAATGATTTGAAATGATCGAAAGTGTCACTTTTGTTTTTTAAGAAAATTGTCCATGTATAACGAGAGAAATCATCAACAATTACAAGCACATATTGACTGTGATTTATTGATTGAACTCTAGTAGGTCCAAATAAATCCATGTGTAGTAACTCAAGTGGTTGTAATGTTGATATGACTTTCTTGGATTTAAAAGATGATTTGGTCAATTTTCCTAATTGACATGCATCACAAATGTTGTTAACTTTGAAACTCATTTTGGGTAGTCCTCTAACTAGATTGTTTTTGGCTAGCTTGTCAATAGTTCTGAAGTTTATATGACAGAAGCGTTTGTGCCATAGCCATGGATCATTGTCATTAGCCACAAGACACATATCTGAATTATGATTAATGTTCATATTCAAAATATATATATTTCTGTCTCTATAACCTTCGAAAACCAAATTATGGTCTTTATCTAAAATACTACACTTATTATTTGAAAATGAAATTATAAAACCCTTGTCACATAACTGACTAATACTAAGCAAATTGTGTTTTAAATTTCTAACTAGCATGACATTAGTAATAAGAGGTAAGTTAGATGTACCGCAATTGCTCACATCACCTTTGCCGATGACATAGCCTTTTGAATTGTCTCCAAAAGTGACGGAGCCACCATCTGAATATGTAATATTTGTTAATAAACTCTTGTCTCCCGTCATGTGCTTTGAGCAACCACTGTACAATATCCACTTTCCTCTTTTCTTAAGTGGGACCTCATCTTCTGTTGCCATAAAACACACATTAGCTTGTTCATTCTCTGAATCACTTTCACTTTCTGATGAAGATGATTCTGAATCATCCCATGTTATTGAGAAGGCTCGTTTCTTAGATTTGTCCTTCTTATATTTGAATTTGTCATTTTCTGACTTCTTCTTTTGTTCTGGACAATCTTTCTGCATGTGTCCCTTTTTGTGACAGTTGAAACATTCTATAGCAGATGAAGATGGTTTATTTGATCCAGGTTTCCTTTTATTGTAACGACTGGCTTTTCGATATTTTAAGAATTTTTTGAATCCTTTCGCAATGAATGCCAAATCTTCGTCTTCAGAATCTGATTCATTTTCATCTTTCTCAACATGAAATGCTACATTTTTCTTTTCTTCTTTCTGTTCTTTTCTAGCCTGCAGATTTGCTTCATAGGACATTAAATTTCCTATCAATTCATCTGGCTTCATGACGGAAAGGTCGTTAGCTTCTTCAATTGCTAATACTTTTCCTTCCCATTCACTAGTCAGAGAGTGTAGGACTGTTGAAACAACATCGAAATCAGAATACTTTTGTCCTAAGCCAATAAGTGCATGGTGAATAGTTTGAAACCGTGAATACATGTCATTGATTGTCTCGTTTGGTTTCATTTTGAAATTTTGAAATTGACTTTTCAGCATGGCTATTTTGGCTTGTTTAACCTTGTTAGTACCTTCATGAGTGATTTTTAGTGTTTGCCAAATTTGATATGCAGTAGTGCAGATACTAACACGATTATATTCATTTTGGTCTAATGCACAGAACAACATATTTATTGCTCTTGCATTTACGGCTGCTGCCGTTTTCTCAGCTGCAGTCCATTCTGAATAATCAGTTGTTGGATTCACTATTTCTCTTTGAGTGGCATTCCAAGCATCATAGCTATTTGATTGCATAAAGAATGACATACGTGTTGCCCAATAACTATAGTTAAGACCATTGAAAAATGGAGGTCTTTGTGTCGATTGACCCTCCGTGTAAGTGGTGTTTTGAGTGCTAGTACTTACGTTATTTGCCATATTACTATAATATATCAAATAACTGTGTTACGGTTATATGATGACCGTGCTCTGATACCAAATGAAAGTTCGGTGTGTATACAATTATATGTGCTAATATAGTATACACGGATCGTGTAATATGGATTACAATACAAATGTGGAAATAGATGATAATAGCATAGTAAAATAAAAAATAGAAAAATCACACCAGAGATTTTTATACTGGTTCGGAGCACCGTCCTACGTCCAGTCCCAGACTTCTATCTGGATTTTCACTATTAACTTCCACGCTTCACCCGGAGGAACAGGTTTACAACACCCGAACAACCGAACGGGATTTCACGCCTCTAATATACTGAGGACTTCAACACTTGCCTCTTACAACACAGAGGACTTCAACAAAAGAACAAATACAATTGTTGTTGACAACTTGTGCTCTTGAAAACACGGATTTGTCACTAACAGTACACCCTTCCTATAATCTTATCCTCAAAGTATGCGAATGATGTTTTGAAAAGATTAAGGAAAGTATATTACTTATTGAATCAAAAGATATGAAATAGTTTCAATGATTTAATAAATAATCGAGAGCTTTTTAGAATGCAGGAGTATAAAGTAAGATCAGAGATTAGATTAAAAAGAATATGTGAAATTATTGTTATTTAATCAACGAATTGGATGAGTTTATATAGATAAGAATGGTTGTAACTCTTTGCCATTAAGAGATATGATCTTTGGTGAAAGGTAAGAGATGCAACCTTTGGAGAAGAGAAGTGTCTTTTGGAAAAATTGCTTTCTGTTTAAAAACGGTCGACAGGTTAAAAAGTGACCAGTAGACAGGAATTTAAATATATATACGTTATGTGCATGTGTGCACGTTCAATGTGCAAATTATGCAGGAACGGTCGACCGCCTATATTGTGACCGGTCGACCGGTCCCTGTAAAGTTGCACACTGAATGTGCAACTATATTCCAATTGTATATATATTAATTTTCTTGAAAATGCATGATAGATTTTAACAAGTTTATCACTAATATATCTATAGTAAATATCAAATAATCAATCTACAATCTGTAGTAACATATGTAGCTCTAATGACCTTGTTTTGTCGATCGCCTTATTTGTCAGAAATCAAAACTTTCATAAAACTTGTGACTCAACAGAATCAACAGTTGGAAGCCCAGAATGCCTTGATTATGGATAGGTTAAACGCCCTACTTGAGGCAAATCACCAACGACAGGATAATGAAACAATCTATGCTGAAGATGCCCGTGACCCCCAAGAGAAAGATATTCCTCAAAGAGCAGACAACACCACTGCAAGGGGACCTTCCCAAGCTGAAGGGTCAAGGCCACGGCCAACTTTTCAAACTTTCGAAAGGGCAGCTAACTTCTGCCAGGCAAAGTCTCAAAACGATGAGGAGTATCTATCAGAAATGGTCCGCTCAATCATGAAGGAAAGCATGCGGAGGCATGAGGATGAAGACGATTGGGGGTTCGCTCCGAGCAAGACTCCGTTCACCGAAAGGATTTTAAAGGCGGAGTTTCCCAGGAAATTTGTGCCTCCTACCATCCCGGCCTATCGAGGGACAAGTGACCCTAACCAATTTCTATACAGATACGATTGGCAAATGACTGGGCACGAGCATCGGATGAGATTAAATGCCGATATTTTCCAGTATATTTAGAAGGGGTGGCTTTGCTTTGGTTCACCAAGCTACCGGTTCGATCCATAGACCAATTCTCCGATTTAACCCGAAAATTTAAAGAACAATTCAGATTTTATGCGTCAAAGGCAAAAGATATAATGTCACTGTCCAGTCTAGAACAAGCACCGGGAGAACCCATCAAGACTTTTTTGAACCTCTTTAATATAGCTTTAGCCGAGGTAGACAACGCGGAGCCCCGAATGATCCTAACATACTTAATGCGGGCCATCGACAAGTCGAGTGAATTTGGGATGTGGCTCAAAATGAAGGAACCAAACTCACTCGAGAATTTTTATAAAAAGGCCGACGAATTCATACGCCTAGAAAACCTCTCGATGCCGGTAAAAGCAGTGGTGGCCAAAATCAAGAATAACGATGTCATCTCTAACAAGAAAGGATCTGGAAACCAGAAAAGGGAGAATGATGAAGGAAAAAGGCAGGGAGATAAGAAAAAACCTCGACGTTTTAACCCTTCAGATTTCACCCCCTTAACTGATACACCGGAAAAGATCTTCTTGGCAACAAAGGATGTTGTCAAGTACCCTAAACCACCTGAGATGGGGAGAGGTGCAGTGCAAAATGGGAAATTCTGTCGATTTCACAACCAACCCGGTCACGATACTGATCAATGTCGCCAGTTAAGGAATGTGATTGAAGAATTGCTGAAACAGAATAAACTTCAACAATATGTGAAGAAAGACGGAATTGACCCAACCTCGTCCACTCAGGGGCAACCATGTCCTGCTTATCGGTCCAGCTCAGGCAACAGAACTACAGAGCAGGAATCCGAGAAGCTGGTCATTGACTAACATATGAATCACAAAATCATGGAATAGCATTCATTTACACCCATATTTTACTTAATAGCGTTGCTTAACTTTGTAAAATGATCATGGATGTATAATTCTTGTGCTATTAACCACTGTAAATTTGATGTGAATCAGTAATGAGCAATTATAAATCTTGTATTCTTTAATACCGTTAAAATGCCTGTATCATTTCGATATGCAAATATTACTAAAAATATCGATTTAGTATTGCAGGCTATCAGAATAAAGCTTGCTCATCCAACACATCACAAAGCGAAGTGATCCCTACAAATCACGGAGTAAACAAATGACAAGTCACAAATGCTCCGAATTCAAGTATTTCGAAAGAAGTGCAATTTGCAAACGATTGAGGACTCCACCAAAGAGGGCACCTTCCTAATAGGAAGAGTATGAGCCTTTGCTAGCCGACCACGATCGTTTGTGTAAACGAACATCTGGCGGAGCAACTTGCATCTGCCCTATGGATCCACTCAGCAATAAGGCACATTTCTCTAGCAAAGAACAAATGAAAGAATGGGACATGTACTTGAAGTTATTGCGTACTCTTCAGAGTCCAAATGCTTCTCTTCGAAGACCCAACGTTACTCTTCAGAGTCCAATGCTACTTTTTGGAGTCCAACGCTACTCTTCAGAGTCCAAAGCTACTCTTCAGAGTCCAAATGCTTCTCTTCGGAGACCCAACGCTACTCTTCAGAGTCCAATGCTACTCTTTGGAGTCCAACGCTACTCTTCAGAGTCCAAAGCTACTCTTCAGAGTCCAAATGCTTCTCTTCGAAGACCCAACGCTACTCTTCAGAGTCCAATGCTACTCTTTGGAGTCCAACGCTACTCTTCAGAGTCCAAAGCTACTCTTTAGAGTCCAAATCAAAGACCTCGAGCAGGCCTAGCTAGAAAAAGAGAGATCTTTCTCGATACAAAGTTGCGGAATGATCGGTCGATACACTCCCGTGAATCCGTCCAACCGAGAGAAAGAAACTCCAAACTTCCAGGCAAAAGCCCTACTCAGAGGCACACGTTTCACCGAGATTGAAATAAAATTTCCAGGTGTTGAAATGTGAAAAGCCCTCTTCGGAGGCCCATTTCACCACAATTGAAATGCTAAAAGACCTCGAGCGGGCCAAACCAGAAAAAGAGAGATCTTTCTCGATACAAAGTTGCGGAATGATCGGTCGATACACTCCCATGAATCCGTCCAACCGAGAGAAAGAAACTCCAAACTTCCAGGCAGTAACCCTACTCAGAGGCACACATTTCATCGTGATCAGTCGATACACTCCCGAGAAATGAAATGTGAAAAGCCCTCCTCGGAGGCCCGCTTCCCATCGAACAGGGAAAATAAAAGCCTCTCCCAAGGGGCAGAAATAAAAAAGACCTCTTCCCAGAGGCGCAACAAAACAAAAAGACCTCATCCCAGAGGCAGAAACAAAAAAGACCTCTTCCCAGAGGCAGAAATGAAAAGACCTCCTCCCGGAGGCACAATCGAATAGAAAGACCTCTTCGGAGGCACACGTTTCACCGAGATTGAAATAAAACTTCCAAGTGTTGAAACGTGAAAAAGCCCTCCTCAGAGGTGCAACTTTTCAAAGAAGCATTTCGTCAAAAACACAAAGCAAAGATCAGAAAGCCCTTTACTGAGGCGTAATAAAAAAAAAGAAAAAAGAAAAAGCCCTCTTCAAAGGTACACTTTAACTCCCAAAGGAAGAATGATTCACCTATTCTGGAAAACACTCTTCCTGAAAAAGAAGTTAAAGTACCCTACAGAGGCCCGCTTTACCACATGGAAGAATTCACTTGGTAAAATGTGTGTACGCACAAAAGAAAAAGTGATATCTTCTAAGGATGAAGCGTAAAAACTTATATGGAGGGAGCTGTACTCTATTTTTAACGAAATAATATTCCTCCAAGTACAGAATAGTTATTCTCCAGAAAATAAAAGTACAAGTCCCCTCAAAGTATAAAATATTGCAACAAGCTTATGGTATAGGGGCAACATGGTATAGCTACATACAACATGGTATAACTATATTGGTAAAATTACGCTAGAACAACATACTACAAGCTCGCTGCAATATCATATAAAGAAACTTGTACGAAAATGAATAATAAATGCATTCTCAGATACAGACAGAAGTTTGTACAAAGAAAAAGAATCATTTTATTCAACACTGTTAAAATTTTGTACAGGTACAAGTTTCAAAATAAAAGGGAAAAGAAAGGCGGAGGCCGGTACCCGCACAATCTCCGGCCGGTACATGCAAAAAGCAGAAAGTAAAGATAATTCGAAGCAGGACCCCTTATTTCTTCTTGCCACCGCCCTTAGAGCCTTCACCTGACTTAATAGGCAGCTTTTCAGGACGGCTTGGGAGAGTCGGGGATGAAGGAGAAAGGGTTACTGTCGGATCAACTTCCGTTTCCTCTTCAGAAATAAGAATGCCTTTTCTTCTCTTCTTCGAAGTGGCACGCTTCCTCCTTCTTCTTGAAGAAGACTCACTTCCCGAAGTTACAAGAGCGGATAATTTTATGTTATCAGAAGTGGTTCGCTCCGGAGACTCGTCGCCTTCTCCAAGCCCCTCTCCCCCATGTTCTTGAGAAGCAATAGGATCATCTAAGCCATGAAGAGCTTCTATTTGCTCCTCTTGTGACCCGGGATAAGAGGCGGACGGAGGAGTGACCTGAAAAATCGAAGGAGGAATAATTGGAGGAGGGGAAGTTTGAACAATGCTCGATGCTTTCTCTACAGAAGAAAAGAAGTTAAAGTCAGTAAAAAGAGTAGATAAAGGCTCGCTGAGGTTCAGGAAATAGTCAAGAAGCTCATCAAGCTCGTAAGAAACAGATGAGCAGTCTACTTGGGCAAGATTAACAGTAGAGTTACCTGGAGAAGTCGGTTTCCTGACATCAACCTCATAAGCCTGTGCCTCGGCACTCTCGTCGCCTTCATCTTCACCCTGTATGCTTGTGATCTCAGCAGTAACTTTAGCAGGGGTGGAGAATGGGAACTGGAGCCGATAATGTCGATTTCGGCCGAAGGAGAAGGCTGGAATGGAATAGTTGAAGCAGTTTTTCCTAACCGTTCCCCTTTTGCCATTTCAGCTCTTAATTTTGCAAGTTGTTCTTTTCCCTTGGCAAGAGCAGCACGAGCATCTTCATCAAAATAATGCTCCTCAAGAGCTGGTTCGACATAGCCAGCACCTTTGGCACCAAGCATATCAAGTGCGGCCTCCCACACTTCAGCCAAAGTAATTTCATACTTGGGACCTAGAAAGGCGAGACTACCGCGCCCCAAGACGCTATGTAGATAGAACTCAAATATTGTTGAGCTGATGTTGGTCTTAGTTGCCTCATGAGATTCTTCAGCTGCAATTTTACCGGCAACGACCTCATCACGCTCTATTTCAGCTTTGGAAAGTTGAAGCTTAAGCATTTCGATTTCCGCCTCTTGAGAGTCGGTTTTCTTCCAAAGCTCCGCAATATCAGCAACATAGCCCTCACTGATTCTTTTTTGCACTTCAAGCCTGTCTTCGGCGTCTTTTTGGCCGGCATGAGATCTCTCACTTATTTCTGAAGCACTTCTTCTTTTTGAGTATAGGAAGTAGAGGAAGTGGCGAGCTCTTCTTTAAGTTTTTCGACCTTCGCTTCAAGCTCTTCATTATAAGAAGCGATGCTCCTCATCTCGGTGTCATGCTGCTCAAGAACTTTCTGCCATTCAGCCTTGTCATTCTCCATAGTAAGCATGGCCTCGAGATTCGCACGGTTGACCCTTTGAAGCTCGTCAACAAGCTTTTGCCAGTTCGACATCCTTTCAATATCAAGCCTGACGGCATCGAGATTTCACAGCATGGCAGGCTTGTCGATAGGGACCAAGTCAAGATCGAACCGCACTCCCTTCAGGCACCAGTGCGGGAAACGGCTTTGCAGAGTGGCTGGGCCTGGTCCAACTTGGAATTTAGGCCTACTGATTACTGTCTGAATATCTGTTTTCCCGAGAGCAGGAGAGTCAGAAGGAATGTCAAGTGAGACGGGGGCAGTGACTTTTTCAGGAGTTGTGGAAGTATGCTTCCTACCGTGTTGAGCACGCTTGCTTGGGTCCTCAACCATATGGCTTTTTCCCCGGTCATCATGGGATTCTCTCTTGTGGGAATCGTCACCTTTATGGGAAGAATCATGGTGCTCCTCCCTTTCTTTTCTCTCATAACGCTCTTCTTGAGCCCTTCTCTCCTGAGCCTTTCGAGCGGCTCTCTCTTCATCGGTTTCTCTGTGAGCGGGAAGGTAACGCCTATAATCGTATTGACTATGCCTCCCGTAGCGCTGAAAGTCGTCATAGTAGGAGCTGCTGCGTCCCATCGAGAATCTGAAATAAAAAGAAGAGACAAGTCTTAAAAGTCTTCAGAGAAAAGAAGTGTAACTGTAGAATCTTCAAAGTACAAAGAGTTAGGAGCATAAAAGTGCCGAAAAATTTTAAGTGTGTGTGATGTGCAAACTACGCGCGTCAAACTACGAACCACTCTTCGATCGAGGAGGAATCGTGGGGGTTGTAGTTAACATCAACTCTTGAGTTGACAGAGTCTGTTGCAGAGTAGAAGTCGCCTCAACTACTGGAGAAGAAACCCTGGTGGTGACGGGGTCGTCTTTAAAGAGCTCCTGTGAAGTGACAAACAGGTCGCTCAACCCTTCGAAAGTGTCGTCTCCACTCTGTTTGACAGGGCTTGTTTTCCCAGCTTCTTCGTCACCAGACCTCTTTGAATGTGGAGGAGATTCCTGAGGCTCTTCTTCTTCAGTGAACAGGGCAAGTTTGCAAGATGACCCCGCGACATCAACAGAAGTGGAGCACTTCACTAGAGAAGCCTCAGAGGCAGATTCTTTCGGTATGGATGCATCGGTAGAAACTGGGGCATCCAATGCTTGGGCTGGGGAGTCTGGGACTTCATGAGGGTGTGTAGAGCGAGAGGTATGCAAAAGTCCGTACTGATGCAAAAATTCTTCTTTCAACAGAAATTGAATGCTTCTCTCCTCAACTGGCACGGCCATAAGCCTCTCAAAAGTTGGTTTATGACTGGAATCCCTAGAAGGAGGAGGAAGCGCTGAAAAGTAAAAGGCGAAGTTAACATTTGACAACTCAGGCTATGAAAAGCTCAGAGAAAAACATCAGGAACAAAGATAAATGCTCTTACTTCCTACTCTCCAAGTAGCATAGAATCTCGGAGGACAGCGAACGAAGAAAAATTGACTTAGAAAACCGTGAGCACTTTCGGGAAGGCCGATTATTAGTTTACGGTTCCTAGCGCTTCTCACAAGAATGATGGAGGGATGGTCTTTATTTTTGGCAAACGTGCACAAATAGCAAACTTCATCAAAACTCGAAAGGCGATCCAGCGTCCTTCCGAATAGCACACATAACCCTATCAGAATAGCATAGCCATTGGGGTGCAGCTGGAAGGGGGAGATAGCTAGTCGGAGAAGAAGCCGTTGAAGAAAGTAGTTAAAAGGAGGGATAGCTCCACTCGTGCACATTTGACGATTAACTGCTACAAAACCATGAGGTGGTATATCGGCAGTATCGCTTCTCTCAGGAAGAATGGCATCTGCTGTTGGGCGAATTCTCACCCAGAAAATCTCGAGACCAAGAAGTGTCATTTTCACCCGGGTTTGCAACCTCCATTCCATCAGCTCCTATCGGCGATTCGAAAGAACAAGTTCCATTCGGCAGTGAGGGCTCATTCGGCATACAGGTTCATCCGGCTATGCAAGGATATGGGCTCATTCGGCACTCCAAGTTAAGGTCCATCCGGCGTGATAGCATTCGGTATTCCCCCTCATCGCCCTACCACCAAACTTGTTTGGTGCCGGACCAAACACCACCGGACCAAACACCACCGGACCCAACACCACCGGACCAAACACCGCCGAACCAACTCCCAAAGCCATCACCGAATCAAACGAGCACCGAACCACCTCATTACCACCGGTCCATGCATACCACCGGTCCATACCTACCACCGAATGGAGCTCCGCCGAACCAGATGATTGCCAGTCCAGATTGTTTCAGCCCGGGCCCACCAGCAGTTATATACTTCCAAGATCCCTGCCCCCTACCTCATTTTATAAATAGAGGGGCAGGGGTACAACAATGGAAGACAAGTTTGAGAGTTCAAGCAAGGAAGGAACTTTCAAACTACTTTCATATACTTGTATACGAAGCATTGTACTTGTAATCCGAAAGAAAGAAGATAATAACATATAAAGTGGACGTAGGCATATTCCGGCCGAACCACTATAAATCTGCGTGTCTTTTACATTTCAGCCCCTACTTTTATCATATTTACATAACTCTTCTAAACCATTGAAAATCACATATAATCAACTAAATAATACGACTTGGAGGTGTTTGTCCATTTTTTGTGCAAACATTTTTGGTGCTTTCACTGAGAATTGAACTCAAGCTTCATCTTCTCCCACTCAACCTTCTTCCTAACAACATCGCTCGTTACTTAGAAATCATGCCTTCCAAACAGAGAAAGGATGTTAACAGAGGAAAGAACATCACAACTAGCAGCCTTCCAGATCCAGCAATCGCAGATCAGCCCACTTCAACAGCAGTACCAGATGAAAATCAGGAAAATCCAACTGGTCCCGCAACGGAACAACCAATCACTAGGGCGGATCTGGACAGGGTTGTGGCTGAAGTAACTAACCGCTTCACATCCCAACAAGAAACTTTGGTGGACCAACTCATGTCACGCTTAAGGGATGCTGAAGAGTCCAACCGCAACACTGAATCATGGGGTGAATCCCAATCTGGAGGATCTCGGAGGCAACAAAGGTCTTCCCTCTTCGAAGAAGCTATCAACAGGAACAACAATGATAGGGGCCGCGTCCGGACTCAGCCCGAATTCCGACTCGAGGAAGCGCTTGGAACCGAACCCAGTGGGGGAGGCACCAGGCGAGGATCGGATGTAGCTGAGCCAGTCATGCCACCTAATCATAGAAACCCCGCTGAACGGAGCCGAGCTAGGACCCAGCCCGAAGTTGACCCCATGGATATGCTCGAAACAGAACCCCACAAGGGAAGATCAAGGCAGGGAGCAACTGTAGCTGGTCCTAGCGTGCATCCGAGCAGCCAGAGGCAACCACTGGATAATGCTAGAAGTGATAGACTATACCATCCCTACAGGTCATCTGGACGAGATAGATCCCGCAGGGAGGAACCAAGCTCGTTTTTGTCCGCTCCAAATTCTGACGAACGAATGGCACGATTATTCAGAGAATGTGTCCAACGGGAGAAAAGGGACCGGGGAATAGGCGCTAGGGTCACCAGCCCCTTTACCCGAAACATCGAAACTGCTATCACTCCCCGGGAATGGAAAATGCCAACCATGGAACCTTACAAAGGAACTTCCGACCCCATCGTACACTTACAGAGATACACCCAGCATATGCTCATGAGTGGAGCAACCGAAGGAGTATTATGTAAATGCTTTTCGCTATTCCTAGCAGATCTAGCTACCTCCTGGTTCTGCCATCTACCCCAAGGATCCATCAGCTCATGGGAGATGTTGAAAGAAAGGTTTATTAGCCAGTTCCGCATCCATGTGGAACAACCCAAGGATGCTTATTCTCTATCCAATGTCAAACAGAAATCCGGAGAGACGCTGCAACAATATCTAACACGGTTCAACGCCGCAGCGGCAGCAGTTCAAGATGCCGATGAAAAACTCACTCTAATGGCCCTCCGTAGTGGTGTACATCCAGACACCAAGTTTGCCAGAAGATTAACTAAGGAAAAACCAGCTACCTTGCCCGATTTCTTCCATGAAGCTGGAAAGTATATGAGACTTGAAGACGCTGCTACGGAGAGGCAGTCAGGGCAACAAGGTAAGACAGTTCAGGACAAGGTTCCCACTGCGGCTAAGGACGCTCGAAGAAATGAATCTAGAGACAATGCTGGGGGCAGGAAGGTCGAAAAGCGCCAATATCGACCAGGACCGAGATTTGACTCCTACACTCCTTTGAATGAAACAATCGAAAACATCTTCCTAGCCACTCAGGGCGAACTCGGATACAAGCGCCCCCCGCATAAGAAAGAATCAGATAACGCACTCAAGTCCGAAAAGTTCTTTCGCTTCCACGAATCCCACGGGCATGACACCAATGAATGCCACCATCTTCGGGACTTGATCGAAGAACACATTAGAAGAAGAAGACTGGAACGCTATGTGAAGGGTCAGAACAGGACTCCAACTCCAGCCAATGAGAACTCAAAGCAACCCCTCCCAGAGGTAGGCGGAGGGAATCGCAACAATCACAACACCAGTGGCTCTAGTCAAGAGAAGATAGTGGTCCTTACCATCTCAGGAGGACCACACATCGCCGACAGAAGTTGGGCAGAGATGGAAAGGTATGGCAAGTCGCTTAGAAATGCAGAATGCTATGTTAACTCCATCACGGAAGAACGCCACCCGAAACGAAAAGAGAGCGACGACATCATATTCAGTAGGCGTGATTTGGAAGGAAGACAGTACCCCCATATGGATCCTATGGTCATCTCTGCCTGGTTCGGTCCAGCTAAAGTTTTTCGGATTCTAATAGACACAGGAAGCTCCGTAAATATCCTATTCAAACATGCTTTCGACAAAATGAAGTCATCAATGAAGGATGTATCCCCCTGTGACAAACCACTGCACGGTTTCACTGGAGATGCAAAAATGCCCCTCGGGCAACTTGACCTCTTCGTCGAAATAGGAAGTCATCCCCGCTCCGTTGTGCGAAAACAAACGTTCGTACTAATAGAAAACCACTCGGCTTACAACGCCTTCTTGGGAAGACCAGCCTTGTCTGACTTCCAGATTGTATTAGCCCCCTGGTGCCTGAAAATGAAATTTCCAACAGACGACGGAGTAGGAGAAGTAGAAGGAGATCAAGATGCTGCTCGAGACTGCTACGTAACTGAACTTCGCAATAACCGCAGAAAGAATAAAGGAAAAGGTGCAGAGACTACTCTCTGCATGAAAAGCTTGGAGGCATAGCAACTAAAGAAAGCCCCTCCTCTTCGATACACAAGTGATCCCTTCAATGAACTAGACCCCAGGGATAAAGAGGAGGAGGCTACCGCCGAGCCTGCAGAGGCTATGGAATTCGTATCTGTAGATAAGCACGATTCAAGTAAACTATTAAAAATCGGATCTCAGCTAAAAACGGAGTTGAAAGATCAACTCATTGACTTTCTCCGCCACAACTTAGATGTATTTGCGTGGACCCATGCCGATATGACAGGAATCTCCCCCGACATAGCATGCCACATGCTGAACATCGATCCCACCAAGGTGCCAGTAAAACAGAAAAAGAGGAGCATGGGGGCAGAGTGATCAGCAGCCCTTGATGAGGAAGTAAAGAATCTACTTGCTAATGGCTTCATACGGGAAGCCATCTACCCAGAATGGATCGCTAACCCAGTGCTAGTAAAAAAGGCCAATGGAAAGTGGCGAACATGTATTGACTTCTCCAATCTGAATGACGCTTGCCCAAAAGATTGCTTTCCACTTCCCCGAATTGACCAACTTGTGGACAGCACAGCCGGACACGAACTCCTATCTTTTATGGATGCATACTCCGGATATAACCAAATTCCCATGCACGCTCCTGATCAAGACCACACTAGCTTCATCACTGACCGCGGACTATATTGTTACAAAGTCATGCCTTTTGGACTCAAAAATGCTGGAGCTACCTATCAGCGCCTCGTCAACAAGATGTTCGCAGAGCTAATCGGACGAACTATGGAAGTGTATGTGGATGACATGTTGGTAAAGTCCAGGAAAGCCAACGACCATGTAAGCCACCTGGACGAGATGTTTCAAGTACTTCGCCGATATGGAATGAAGCTGAATCCTCTAAAGTGCTCCTTCGGAGTATCATCGGGAAAATTCTTGGGATTTATCGTCCACGCCAGAGGAATCGAAGCAAACCCTGAACAAATCCGGGCTCTAAAAGAAATAAGGATACCCTCCACTCGAAAAGAAATGCAAAGCCTAAACGGAAAGGTGGCCGCCCTAAGCAGATTCATTTCCAAGGCAACCGACAAGTGTGTCCCTTTCTTCGAAGCTCTCAAGAAAGACAAAGGGAGATTCGAGTGGACCGATGAATGCTTAAAAGCCTTCCTCAACCTAATCGAACACCTTCAGAGACCACCAGTACTCTCAACTCCAAATGAAGGTGAAGTGTTATACCTATACCTCGCTGTATCATCTCATGCTCTAAGCGCCGCCTTGGTAAGAGAAGAAGACCGCACACAACGCCCGGTTTACTTTATAAGTAAGAGATTTACAGGGGCAGAGGCCAGATATCCTAAACTAGAGAAATTAGCATATTGTTTATTGATCGCGTCACGAAAACTGCGACACTACTTCCAGTCTCACTCCATCAGGGTTCTAACCAATCAACCTCTAAGACAAGTGCTCCATCGTCCTGACACTTCTGGGCGACTCCTCAAATGGTGCATCGAACTAAGTCAGTATGATATCACCTACCATCCTCGCACCGCTATCAAAGGACAAGCCATGGCCGATTTCATTGCCGAATTCACTACCAACGAAGGCAAGGAACAATCCGAAGTAGCAAAAAACATCAAGTGGAACCTCTTTGTAGATGGAGCATCGAACGAACAAGGCTCGGGGGCAGGAATTGTGATCATCACCCCCAGGGGAAGAAAGTTGTACTATGCATTAAGGTTGGAGTTCACGGCCACTAACAACGATGCTGAATATGAAGCAGTAATAGCGGGATTGGGCTTGCCCTGGAAATTGGAATCAATTCCTTATGTCTTCATAGTGATTCTCAGCATATTGTAAACCAGGTACTAGGAGAATTCCAGACTCGAGGAGAACGACTCACAGCATACCTAAAGAAAGCCAAACTGCTGCTCGATCAATTGGACCACTATCTAATCAAACATATTCCTCGAGAAGAGAACCAAGAGGCAGATGAACTTGCAAAGCAAGCTAGTATGAAGAATAGCACCATTTTCGGAACATTAGCCATCTCAAGGTAGCTAGCCCCAAGTTTCAAACCAGTAAATCTGGTAACTGCAATCGAAGAAGGAACCTGGATGACTCCCATCCGGAAATATTTGCAAGATGGCACACTGCCCGACAGGCGTGACGAAGCCAAGAGGACCTTGAGGAAAGTTCCCCACTACACGATACAAGAGGGCATCCTCTATCGGCGTGGCTTCTCTGGCCCCTTATTAAGATGCGTCGCTGGAAGGGAAGCCAAGGAGATCTTATCAAACATCCATCAGGGAGGATGCGGAGATCACACTGGGGGGCAGACTTTGGCAAGGAAGATACTCCGATATGGATATTACTGGCCCACGCTAAACAAAGACGCTCTAGACTTCGTCAAGAAATGCGACAGATGCCAGAAATTTGCCAAGATTCCTCGACTGCCCACAAATGAAATTACTCAAATGACCAGCCCTTGGCCCTTTGCTGTATGGGGAATTGACTTAATTGGCGAACTGCCAACGGGCCGAGGCGGAGCCAAATATGCTGTAGTGGCAGTCGATTATTTCACCAAATGGGTGGAAGCAGAACCTCTAAATAAAATATCTTCAACAAAAGTTATAAACTTCTTGATCAAAAATATTCTGTGCAGGTACGGAGTCCCACTCAAGATCATATCAGACAACGGACTCCAGTTTGACAGTGAAGAATTTGTCGACTGGTGCCAAGAGCATGGAATTCATAAAAGCTTCTCATCAGTAGCTTATCCTCAGGCAAACGGACAAGTTGAAGCTGTCAACAAAATTCTCAAAACCCTAATCAAGAAGAAACTTGAAAAGTCAAAAGGCGCTTGGGTGGACGCACTTCCTACGGCACTATGGGCATACCGCACGTCTTTCAGAACATCAACGGGACATACTCCTTTCTCCTTGGCATATGGATCGGAGGCAATGCTCCCAGTTGAGACTATTGTGCCTTCCCACCGTAGGATCCACTACAACCCAGAAGAAAACGAAGAACTCCTCCTCATGTCTTTGGATCTGATTGAGGAAAGGAGAAACGATGCAGCACTTAAAGCAGCAGCTCACAAACAAAAGGTGGCAGCGCTATACAATTCCAAAGTCAAGCATCGCAGCTTACAAGAAGGAGATCTTGTCCTCAGGCGAATCTTTCCGCGCCCCGGGGCACTAGACCCCATCTGGGACGGACCGTATGTAATTCATAAAGATCTCCACAACGGAGCTTATATTTTGTCAACAGTGGACGGAGAGGTGTTCCAGAGGGCATGGAACATCTGACACCTCCGTCGATACTTTTCTTAACTTGTACTGCCCATATGAAGTGAATTAACAAAGAGAATCAGTGGACGTAGGCACTTTCGTGCCGAACCACTTTAAAAAATCTTGTCTCTTTTTAGCTTGTTCCTTTATGTCCCGGCTACTTGTTAAGTTTTATCCCTTTCTGTTGAACAAAATCCTGTGGCATCTCCACTCAAGACGCACCGCGGCCTCATCTGGACTAGGCCTAACAGGTACGCTACGATTCTATGCACTCGCCAATGAGACACTTTTGCTCCAGCATCCCTCTGTTGCGGGTTAACTCATTGCGCGCCTGCCCTCAAAGCCAACTGTAATGAGCCGATTATAAGTCATCATAAAGGCCGACTATAGCCGATGGCAGCTCATTACGGCGTTCGGCTCGCCGGCAACTGTGAACCTACTTTAAGCCCCAACATAAGGTGTGGCCAGCCAGGGGTAGTTCACGGCCAACGGCACCCACGCTAGCCGGCCACGGTAAATCGAATAATACCCACGATTACGGACCATAATGGTTCGGGTAGTTACCGTGCGCGATCTCGGCTCCGATGTGTCTTAAGTGCGGCTGTGGTAAAAAAGAAAACTCCCCGCGGAGGCGTAAGATGGGTGACAAATGTCTCCAAGACCCACAGCTAGGGAAAGTGACTACAAAACCCGTTTGCCACGAACTTAAGCACATCGACGGCCTTCCGTGACTGGAAGTTTTACTTTTACTATATTTCCATTTCATTCAAATACTTTTCTCCTATCCTGTATAACAAACTCTAAAGTACAGGAAACCAAATAGGAAGCATTCGCTCATAAGAAACTAAGTCTGCATACTGGGTGGCAGGGTACTCAGCTATATCCGTGAACAGTTACATAAGACACTCTAAGCCACCGCTTGCGAATGAAACATAAAGGGCGGTACTCTCTTTTCTTGTACATAAATACGTAACTATAGCTTGTTCGTACAATAACATTGCAACACATGAAATTATATTTCTAGCAAAAAACTTAGCATCAAACACAACTAGAATCACAAGCATATACATAGTTATGTTTCTCACGCAGCACATCAAGATGACAACAACATTTAAACATAACAACGTCAGCTTATATTATAAAATCACACGAAGTTATTCTTTGCAAATAATATTATTATAGTTACATGTCAATGACTAACGTAAACAGTGATAAAAAGAAATAAAAAGGTGGCAGCCGCGTCCACACTCCATCACCAACTTCCCCAGTCTACTTAGCCGCAGGATCAGAGCCCCCAGCATGTGGATCAGGAGTCCCACCTGTCCAGTTCAGAAGAGGAATTCATTAAACGAACAATCAAGTTATGAAAACACGGAAAGGAAAGAAAGGGAAAAGAATAACTCACCAGCATCCGCCGCTTGATCCTCATCATCCAACTGCACGCCCGCTTCCTCTGCAGCAAGCAGCCGCATCCCCTCCTTCACCGCCGCTTGCTCCTCCTTCGAGAACTGGGCAGTAACCGCATCCAAATTGAAAGCCTCTCCGCCTTCCTTACCCGCATTCACCCTGGCCTCCTCTAAAGCCTGGAGATACACCTTGGCCATCACCCGAGGGTAATCGTCCATCCAAGACAAGCCGCCCTCCTTCCAAGTGTGGAAGTACATGTCCTGCAGCATCTCATCCATCATCCCCTCATTCTCCTCAAACTCCCTCACCCGGGCCTCGGAAGCTTGCAACTTAGCAACGGCAATGTCCCTCTCTGATTGGTATCTCAAGCAGTCCGCCTGGAGAGACCTCCTCATTTCCTCCTCCTTTAACTTGAGGGACCTCCTCATCTCCTCCATCTCCTCCTTCAACTCGGCCTGAGCCATCTCCGCAGCCTCGAGCCTCCCTGACAACTCCTCTACCCGCTCAAGATCCGCATTTCGAACCTCGTCCACCGTCGTAATGGCCATGTTAATCCGTTCCCTGCAGGCGACCTCCATCTTCCGTAATTCCGCTCTACTGGCCTTCTCCATCGTCTCTTTCAGCCGCTTGGAGGCTTCCTCATGCTGAGAAATCTGGATGGCTTGATCGGCGAGCTGCTTGGCCTGATCGGCAACTTTTAACCTCAACCGAATATTAGCACTCCCGATCTCTTCCCCGGCCTTGGCCAATCTAGCATGATGCTCCATTAACTTCTTGGTCTCTGCGGCCACCCGATCGATGTTAGCCTTGGCTTCGTCCCCCACGGTGGCTACCCGTGTAGTAAGTAAATCAAGATCTAAAGACTTGGCCTCGTCCAGCACTCTTACCATGGGGTTGCGGGGAAGGAGGTGCTCGCCCGTGGCCTCATCAAATGAGATATCCTGAAAGCTTGGATCTAAATCAGGATGACCGGCAAAAGGGTCACGAGGCACGGGGCGAGGCACATCAGGACGCCTTATATGAATAACAGTTGGGCTCTTGAAAGGAGGATGAGGGGGGCCGGGTTCCGTGCTCTCCTCCGTAGTATCACGAGGAGGCTGAGTAGGAAGCTGCGAACCAGGGGAAGACTCAAATAAGGAACGGCTCCGCTTCTTTTTCCGAATGCCCTCTTCAATGACCCCAAGAAGAGGGCGATAACTGACTACATCCCCAGTGCGACCAGTAGAGGGTTTCGCAGAAGCTCTCCTCGACTTAAACTGCTCAAGGCGGTGTCGAACGTCCGACGTTTTAACCACCTGGCCTGCCCCTGGAATAAAGAACAAGTGTTACGAACATACAATAATCCACAGTTCGAAAAATGTGTTAAGTTAAAAGGAAAGAAAAGTGAGAAGACACATCTATTATACAAACCCGGCGGAGGAGTGGGATACTGCAATAAGTCCTGGATCTCATTCCAGGACGGAAGTGAACCGTAAAAAATTTCTAAGTCCCTATCGAAAATGGAATC
The DNA here is from genome assembly GCA_030765085.1 of Allium cepa. Lineage (NCBI taxonomy): Eukaryota > Viridiplantae > Streptophyta > Magnoliopsida > Asparagales > Amaryllidaceae > Allium > Allium cepa. Next base: position 690,102,651 of record CM060937.1, on the reverse strand, counting down.
GGCAGAGGACAAAAGTTCACCTTGCATCGCCAGAATCGCCCTAGCTGAGGAACCCTTAGAGGATGGGTCAGTGCCAGCCACAGCTTTGCTGGTTTCCTTTGCCTTCTCCGTTTCCGACTCTCCCTCCGACTCCCCGAAGGCCCGACGGAGAGCCTCATCCAGTTCAAGGTCTTGCTCAGAGGTTAGGGCACCGACGCCACTACCACCTTGACCGTCGCCGTCTCCTCCACCCTCCGACCCTTCTCCAACCTCGCCTCCTTCCTCCTCTTCTACACCTTCCTCCTCCGGGATAGTCGGAAAAGTACTTGGAGAAGGGCCATCAGACTTCTTCAGTTTCTTCCCCCCGACAACGGGACGCTCTGTAAAAGGCTCCCTCTTACCGCTCTTCACCATAGCCCCCTCCTTAGCTTTAGCAGCCTTCTCCTCAGCCGTGTCTCTTTGCTTAACCACGGACTGGTGCGGTAAGATCAAATTATACTCCAAGAGGGTTGCGTTCCTGATCAAGAAGGAGGCCGACCGGTCCCGTGCCGGAATAGCCTTTAGTTCAGCAGCCATTCGCACCAAGGAATCATCCTCCACGACTGCAATACCACCTGTCGCTAGCCAGAAATATAAGCATGTCAGAAAAAACACTACAGTCAAAACATGGAAAATATAAATGAAATCCATCTTACAGCCGGAAGTGAAAAGGCGGAAAGAAACAGCATCGTCCTTGATGAAGAACCACTCTTTCTTGAACATGGTAAACTTGGAATATAAGTCCAGGACTGGTTTGAAGGGCACGGCCGCTTCCAGACTAATATACGGAGACCCCTTCTTATAGCCTCTCAGGTTGTACAAGTATCGAATTTCCCGGTTAGAAGGAGGACGCCCGTACCTCCTATGGAAGATAACAAAGAGGCTCACCAGGATGGCATAAGAGTTAGGCTGAAGTTGGAAAGGAGCCACCTTCAAATATGTGGTGAAGCTTACTATCCAAGCGTTGATAGGAGGAATAGCACCGCACATACAATGGTATCTGCTATAAGCAAAATAGCCTTCGGGAGGATTATATGGCATCACTCCATCTCCCGGCAGCAGCATAAGAGCCCTGTCTATCCCGAAGGAACGGGATATGACGTCAAGTTGCTCCTCCTTTAGGGAGCTAGGAAAGCAATCAGGGGGGGGAGTTCAGAAGTTCCTGTGGACCATATCCATCCACTAATGACCTCGGAACAGGTCGATGTTGCCCGGATCCTGGTTGGGCTGGGGGCACAGAAGAAGGCTCTCCCCCATCCTTGGATTTCCGTCTGTCTGATCATGTTTCTGCCTTACGAGTCATTTATCTGCATACACAAAAGTGAAAAACATGACGTTAGAACGAAAGTATAAGCAAGCAAGCATACATAAGTCCAGAATACGAGGTTCATTCGGCACTGGGGTCCTAAGTCCATTCGGTAGTACAAGTCTTAAGTTCATTCGGTGGTACATGTCCAAGTTCATTCGGCACTGGGGTCCTAAGTCCATTCGGTAGTACAAGTCTTAAGTTCATTCGGTGGTACATGTCCAAGTTCATTCGGCACTGGGGTCCTAAGTCCATTCGGTAGTACAAGTCTTAAGTTCATTCGGTGGTACATGTCCATGTTCATTCGGCACTAAGGCCTTAAGCTCATTCGACATTTGAGATCTTACGTGTGCATTCGGCATTCTGAACCATTCGGTAATAAGAGGCATTCGGCAATAGGGTACATACCTGATTCGGTAGAAGATTGATTCGTTAGAAGATTGGTTCGGCAGAAGATTGGTTCGGCAGAAGACTTGGTTCGGTAAGGAAAAACCAAAGGGGGGTGTAGCCTCTATATATAGGCGAGCTCAGGACCGCCGGACCAGCTGGTTCGGCCCACCGAATAGAAACACCGGACCAATACCAAACATACCGAACCAAACGAATACCGAATGAACCCATCCATGCCGGACCAACCAAAGGACCGAATGAAGCTATCTCCACCAGCGAAAACCAGGAACAGGGGGCACGCAGGCTCCTCACTCAGATAAGTACCGAACTCCAGAACTAACTAATAAAATCAGGATTATGATGACGATGAATAAGTCGTAAAACTCCCACTAACATGGATTAATCGTTTACACGTGTACGCGACCACGAATGGTCCATAGGCACGCTCTGAATGGTTATTAACCTTATCGTCGTGGGAATTTACACTTTGACACGCCTTTTTAAACTCATGGGTGAAACGGATATTTGACTCTGATAATTATGAAATGGCTAAGCTGCTTACACATGTACGGGGTCGCGAACGACCCCTAGGCATGCTCTGAGCTGGCGATAAAACCATCTTGACAAACGATCCAGGGACCCACTCTGACATAAACCTGGCATCGCTGATGCTAAGCCCCCTCGGGGCTCACTCTTTCGTCCCGAACGGCACAGTTCACTTCATCTCGAACATTTCGATCATGAACGATCGTTATTTGGAATCACGCTAAAACTGTAATTTCCTTTGCAGGACATCAACAGAATACGGACGCCCAACCCCTGGCGTTACAAAGCTAGTCTTCCTACCACAGGGAAAACAAAGCGCGACACATGCAAGCACGTGCCCCACTTTGGGGGGAAAATGTTGGGCGAATTCTCACCCAGAAAATCTCGAGACCAAGAAGTGTCATTTTCACCCGAGTTTGCAACCTCCATTCCATCAGCTCCTATCGGCGATTCGAAAGAACAAGTTCCATTCGGCAGTGAGGGCTCATTCGGCATACAGGTTCATCCGGCTATGCAAGGATATGGGCTCATTCGGCACTCCAAGTTAAGGTCCATCCGGCGTGATAGCATTCGGTATTCCCCCTCATCGCCCTACCACCAAACTTGTTTGGTGCCGGACCAAACACCACCGGACCAAACACCACCGGACCCAACACCACCGGACCAAACACCGCCGAACCAACTCCCAAAGCCATCACCGAATCAAACGAGCACCGAACCACCTCATTACCACCGGTCCATGCATACCACCGGTCCATGCATACCACCGAATGGAGCTCCGCCGAACCAGATGATTGCCAGTCCAGATTGTTTCAGCCCGGGCCCACCAGCAGTTATATACTTCCAAGATCCCTGCCCCCTACCTCATTTTATAAATAGAGGGGCAGGGGTACAACAATGGCAGACAAGTTTGAGAGTTCAAGCAAGGAAGGAACTTTCAAACTACTTTCATATACTTGTATACGAAGCATTGTACTTGTAATCCGAAAGAAAGAAGATAATAACATATAAAGTGGACGTAGGCATATTCCGGCCGAACCACTATAAATCTGCTTGTCTTTTACATTTCAGCCCCTACTTTTATCATATTTACATAACTCTTCTAAACCATTGAAAATCACATATAATCAACTAAATAATACGACTTGGAGGTGTTTGTCCATTTTTTGTGCAAACATCTGCTTCAGCAATGCCAAACAGAGCGCACGGTTGGTGGAAAACTTTGTATGTTAGTGTGGTTGAAATTCTCTCTGGAGGATTAACCAATGGAGTAGCAATTGGGAAAGTCTCTTCAGCCAATTCTGTTTCTCCTTGTTGAGAAGTCATTCTATACAAGGAACTAGACATTCAAATAAGAAGGTGCACGTTTCCTAAAAAGTGTGAAGTGTTGTGCAGAACTAACAAAAACAGAAAGCAAACATAACTGAAATTAAACTAGTTGACAATTGGTCGACTATGAGGTTTCAGGACTTGTTAATATAAAACTCAAGTGTAGTGTTAATGCAAACGAATCGGCTTTAATTGGATATTTTAGTTTTGCTTTAATACTTCACTTGAATTCATTAGTTAGCAGCATTTCGTTTACACAGTTCATTTAAGTTGATTATTCTTTGTCGACTAATCTGTCATTCGATGTGGGCGGTCAGTGGCAGTATATTCGTCCCATTTTTCTGCAAATGTGTATTTAACAGGTTATTAGCGTTAGAGATAATTTGTATAGCAGTTCAAACAGTTCAAAGTTCAAGCAGTTCAAGATTAAGTTCAGTCAAATTTTTCCAGTGACAAGTCCTAGGTCGTCTAGCGACCTAACATAGGTCAGAGTTATCTTAAGTCGCACTGTGCAAGTTAAAAATTTCAAGGCAATGCAAATTGGTCAAGTCCTAACGCGGTTGTGACCTAGAACCTATGCCGCAAAATATAGGCTGTTGATACGTTAAGTCGCTATGCAGTTGTCCAAGAAAGTTAAGTTGTTGAATTGTTAAGTCGTTCTGCTTAAAGTTCATCTGCAAATCTGCTGAGTCCTAGGTCGTTCAAATCCCCATCGCGACCTGAAAGTTAAATCGTGAGTTTGAAGGTCATCCAGCTTCCCTTAGGTCGTGAGTTATCTTGGAACGCTCAGATCCACTAAGTCGCTGACTTCCTATCCACGCAAAAACTCACCAGCCCCGATAACCCGTTAACGCCGACACCACGAAATCCATCATCCTCTTCGTGAATTTAATCATCTCCGCATACCACCAAATCACCCAAAAAATTGATTCCAAATACCTTCGATTCATTATAGATATTACCGTGCCTTCTTGAATCACAACAACGACATATCAAACGGTGATCAAAAGTCGATCATAATAATCCTTCAAAATAAAGCACGACACATGAATTGGACTTGATTCGGAAAACACGGATTCACGATTGGATGGCAATTATGGTGGGAAAGAGATTGAATTCACTTACGTAGTATGTTGGTAAAGATGATTCGACAACTAAATGAGTTGAATTTTCCTTTGGAAGCTTGAAGATCTATCAATGGCAGTGGGAGATCGGAGCAGTAGAGTGAGGAAGGGTTAGCGACCTAACAAATTTATATGGGGAAAAAAGGGGAAGACGAATAGGCACGCAATTTAGTACAAGTTTTAGGTTGCTCACGACCTAGCTAAGTCAGATCGAAGCACACGACCTACGGCATCGGCCTGTACTTCGAGGGGCAAGTGTTAACTCCTATTTCTGAAGCGACCTAAAACTTACGCGACCTAACGACCTAAGAGTGCTAATGACCTAAAAGTGAGCGACCTAACTACAACAGCGACCCACGACCTATAGGAAGTTGCAACCTAACGACTCAATTAGTAAGCGACCTATCGAGCTCAATGGTCTAGTTCGTGACTTAACAATTCATAACAGGCCACAACCTAAGCGGGTGAGCGACCTAACTATGGAACGGTTCTAGCGACCTAACTACCCACCGACCTAAGTGGATAAACGACCTAACAACTTAAGAAGTTAGCGACCTAACGACTTAAGAGGATCAGCGACCTAAAGGTTCCTGTAACTTCACGACCTAAAGCATATGCGACCTAAGCAATGCCACAGCCTACCGACCTAAGAACGAAGTGGTCTCAGCGACCTAAATCTCAGTTGACTTACGACCTATAATGAGTCGTACACGACCTATTAACTCGCTCAGAAAAGAACCAAATGCAATCAAGATAAGTAAGATCCCATCTCTTAGGTCGCTGCCGACCTAATAACTTATTCAGGGCAAGTTCCAATATAGCCGGTACAGGTGATCCCCTATGTCGTCGCCGACCTATGACCTACGACCTACCTTAGGTCGTATACGACCTAGCACTTGGTGATAAAATTCTGCCTAGAGTATTCCCTATAAATACAGCCCTAACTCCAACTAGCAAAGGACTTTTGGCTGATCACTTCAAGCGCCGATACTCTGCTGAATTCTCGACTCACTCAACACTTCAAGTACTCCAAACACCAAGGACACTACTACGATCTCCAAGAGAAAATCTACATCATTCAACATGAATTCGGAAGATTATTCTCCATCAAAGTTCTAGTTATTTGTCTCATCAGAATTGTAATTGAAGATTGTTGTGAAGTTGTAACCAAATTCAGTAATAAAGAGAGTTAAAGTGGACGTAGGCTTACTCAAGCCGAACCACTATAAAAACTGTTGTCTTTTCTTCTTTTTCTGTGATTTCTCTACTTGTTCTTTAGTTTCCGTGTTCACGGGTGGTGCTTTCGCTCAACTTCAATCTACACCGGGGTGTTAGCGTCTGATTTTTACGTTAACAGTACATATATTTATATTTATTGTGATATTGCCAAAGCTTCTCCGTACAAAGGAGACTCTGCCAAAATTTTCCGTAAATTTTGGGAGTTAGAAAAATTTTCAAAATTTTTGGAAAATTTTTGTTAATGAAAAGTCAATTTCTAAATTGAAATGAAAATGTAGAATTTGAAAACTTAGTAAAGTTATTGTGAAAAGTAACCATCGGATTTTGGAAAAGTTAAAATGTTTAAATGAATTTGAAATTTAATTTGAACAAATGGTTTTGAAAAGTTAATGGATTATGTAACTTCTTCTTACTTGGTAATTTCGAGGACGAAATTCTTTTAAGGGGGGAAGTTTGTAACGACCCAGAATTTCTGCCATTTGAAATTCATATATTTAATTGATTTTAAATATTAACAAGTAAAATTTGTAAGTCAAATAAATTTTATTTCGAATATCTAGATTTTAATTAGATAATTAAATCAATAATTTAATATTTTAAATTACAGAAATAATTGGAAAATTGGGTTTAATGTAATTAAAATTGATTTGTAAAGTTTTATTAAATCATATTGAAGTAAGTTTGATGTTATAGAACTTTTAAAATTGAATTAAAAGTTAATTTGTATAAATTGAATATTTTAATATTTAATTGACGAGTAAGAATAGTCATTTTTCAAACAGTCTCGGATTTCGACGATACTAGTTTCATTGGATCCGTAATGTTACATTATTGTAAGATTTCAAATTTCGTGTCAATCGAATTTACGGTTTGTCCGGGGCAAGCTAAAACGCACCGAAATCGGTTTAAGTGAATTTTAAATTTAAATAGTCGAGTTGAAAACCTATCTTCTAAATACGATCGAATTGGCTCCCGATATATATTCCATTGCGATCGGAATAGGGATAAAACATTATAAATGCCAGGTGGAACGCTTCGTTTGGAGTTCGAAAAAATTTCGGGTGAATAGTGCGCGAATATTTTCTATATGAGGCCCCTTATTCTTTTCATTTGCGAACAAAACCTTAGGGTTTCATAGCCGCCAGCTAAATTTTCAATGGCCAAAATTAGCTTATCTTCTCCCCTCAAAATGTTCAAATCCGTAAGCAATTACAACAAACCCCCAACTACAAACTTGTAGAGAACGCTGAGTACTTCGTGTCCAACGGTCACGATCGTTTTTAGAGCTTTGGGTCATCGGCAATTCTTGTTCAAATGTTGGTGTTTCATCCACGTTTTTCAAGAGCATGGGGTGGCCGAGCTCTCGCCTATGCTCTGGCCATGGGTAGCTCTCGTCAAGGGCAGTTGAGTGGAAGTTCCTGATCAACGTGAAGATGCTCGTATTGGTTGCGGCGATTAGGGTTAGGGGCGGCTCATTTGGGTTTTTGCGTGCGTGAATTACCTGATGTTGGAGAAGATGAAGTCCACGGCTCTGATTTTGTTGAAGGAAATCAACGGCCAGAGATGAGTGGGTTTAAAAAAAAATTAAAATGTAAATTGATTTGTATTATAATTTGTATAAACTTCTAAATGCGATAACTCTTTCATACGAGGTTGAAAATTGACGAAACGACTTGCGTTAGGTTCGTATTGATGAGCACTACGCAATGGAGCTAGTTTGGGGTCATTTGGAGATAGTTTGAATTTTGAGTAAAATTAAACGCGCGTTTAATTTTTTTCGAAATAAAACACTACAACCTTTATTGGAAGCTAGGTGAGAACTTCTCACTCAATCGAATTAGTTTCGATTTAAAATTTAAAATAATTAAATTTAAAATTGCTTGATTGTATGCTTGGATGATAAATTGCTATCTGTTGTATTGAAATAGACCCTATATGCCGTATATTAAGCGGAGGTTATTATATTAAACACATATACCACGATATTCCATCTTGAAGTGGAATTGGTATTATATATGTACTTGGAGTTGATTTCCCGCAATATATAGCGGATGAGACCCTATTGCGCCGCATAATAGCGGATAATATTTTATATAAACCCATGTACCGCGATATTCTGTCTTGAAACGGGATTGGTATTGTGCTAACATCTATGGATGCAGGGAAACAGGTTAGAGGGATCCAACTGGATTCCTCAACAGTATTGATTTATTTACAGATATTTGCGATATATTCTATTATCATATTGATATATGATGTTTGGATGCCATGGTTGATGTATTGTAGCTGTTGCAGCATTGGGCCTATTTTTGGAGTTTTAAAAATGTTAAAGTAGCGATTTCGAATTTAAAAGGGTTTTTCGAGTGATTTTTGAAAGTATACATTTTATTGAATTTTGGAATTGATTCATTTTAAATAAATAAACGTTAAATTTTTATGTTATAAAAATTATGATTTTTGTGAAATATAACCGAAATGTGATTTTTGAAACAAGTAGTTGATTAATTTGTAAAATGGTTTAAATTGGGATTTTTGAATTATTATAAACAGTTTATATAAAAGATTTATAAAATTGATATTTCTAAATTAAAATATTGGAATTATAAAACGAGTTTTTATAAGTGTTAAAATGAAGTATAAATGGATTTCATAAGTGAATGAAATTTATAGATTTATAAATTGTGAAGTTACAAAATGAATAGATTTTGTAACATAAAAGATTTATAAGTAATTAACTTATAAATTGGATTTTGGCATTTAAATGAGATAAAAATAGAATTTATTAAATAAGGGATTTTTATAAGTTGAAGTTTTTATAAAATATATATATAAATGTGAATTTATAAACGTTGTTTTATAAATCCGAAATTGACTTATTTTGATAAGTTAATTATTATAGCTTATTAAAGGAGATATATCCACGATTTTGGACAGTGGATAATCCTTTAAAATAAAATGTGTAGAAATGTTGAATTTGGTTAACGAAGTATATTCACCATTTTGGACAGTGAATAATATATTAAAGAAATGTTTTGGGGAAATGATATTTTAAATAGAATTAAAATGATTTAAAGGTGTTTTAAAATGTATTAAGTATCGAAACCATAGATTTCAACATTCATTGTTGAAATAGACGTTTTCGAGAAATAAGGAAAAGATGGACTATAACACTGTTGTTATAGTAAATGATTTTCAAAAGGGAATGTTTTTGTATAGTATTGGGATTTATATATCTATCATATTTTCGAATCCCTATGCTATTGATTTTGGGTTGTCGTAACGATGTTTTGCGCAACATTCGTTTTGACCCAAATAAATGTGTTTAAAGAGAACGTTTTCCTTAAAAGAATAAAATATATACTTAATCGTGTTTTAAGTATATTGAAAATAAATAGATTTGTGAATTACTTATTGTTAAATAAGTATTTGGAAATGTTTTCCAATGTAGAAATTGAAATGGTTTAGAGAATAAATATTTTCAAAGATAATTTGAAGTGAATATTTGGCAAGTTATTTAATTTATGGAAGATAAAAAAAATGGGCTTAGTGATTGTTATGGTGCTGAATATTGGTTGTTTTCTTTGATAGTTAAATAACCGACTATCAATGTTTACCTTTAAATGGGTATTTGTTGTGATTTGCTTGAATTTGAATGCTATACTTATTTTAAAATAAGTGCTCGTTATTCGGTTTGGCCGGGAGAGGACCTTTGGGTCATAAATCCTATTTCGAATAGTGATACATCGTAATGGATAGCATTTGAAGACCGGTGTTGAAGACCAGATATTTTCGAAAACGGAAGGATTACCGTCGAATGTCTCTGCATCGACCGATCCCCGATATAGAGATTTTATCACCCTTTGTGATGAGAATTCCGGACGTGATTAGTGAATCCGGATTTGCAAGGGCTTCTTTGGAAGTGCCTTCGGTTCCATTCGAACCCAGAACAGACTTGTATGGATGTGTGTCTGACGTTACAATTTGAGATGTAAAGCTGGTTTCTACCAAATATATTTCTGTTGGTGGCGAAGAATTTATTCTCTTAGCTTAACACCCTTCTCTGAGACGTACGAGCTCAGAGGTTATGTAGTTGATGGTTACTAGTGATATGTTCCCAATTTGGTAACGTGGCATGCTAAGTGATGCCGATCATTTATTGATCAAAGCGTGGCTTTTATGAAAAGCGTAGCTTTGTGGACGAGACTTCGTCGGACCTCACACCTCGGAATGGTCAAAACAGGAAGAATGCAGCAAGGTTATTTGGGGATAGCGCCCCCAAAGGGTATGTTCATTTCCTTTTGGATAGAGGTGGTATTATGGTATGGAGACCAGATACTTAACCTATGTGGATGCTACAAATTTATTTCTTTGTGGTTGTTGGTGAATCCCGGGATAAAGGTTGGTTACGACCGGGGGATGGCATACTCGTGTCAGTAGCTACCTAGCTAGAGGTAACCCGGCCTTGTGTTGGCAGAGATCCGGTTAGGTTCTCGAGGCGTCTTTCCAGAGGCGTACCCATGTGGCAATGGGAAGTTTCTTGGCCTAACCATTTGTTGAAAATCCAAAGAAACAATACGAGCCTTGTACGGTTTTAATTGTAGAACCTGCCATCTAATATGGTAGATATAGTAGGTATACTATAATGGTACCTATGCTGGCTAAGATTAATATTGTACTTTCGAAATGTTTTCCTGCACTTTGCACTTATAAAAATAATATCAAAGAAATTTTTCTGCGTATAAGCATCTTTGACTATCATAAGGAGAAATATCCTCCGATTCTGCGTTTGCATTGTGTGTGTGGCGGGAGGCCTTATGGTAGTTACATTTTCTAAAAGCATTGCCGATCTATTTTATAATATTTCTTTGTTTTGTTTTTAAAGATAAACTGTTTTAAGTTCTCACACCAGTCCCATGACTGACCTGGAGTTTATTGTTCCCTTCCTAAACTCTGGGTGCCCACCAATTTTAACATGGGCAGTGTAGAGTCAGGTTATCAGGTCATTCTGGAATTCAGGAGATGCTGTGGAGATCAGGGGCAAGCTGGATGACAAAGCGTATCACTTGTATATGACATTATCTTTTCCGCTGTGTAGTCAGTTGTGAGGACAGGTTTATATAGCTGTCCATTATTGTGTGGTGTTGTATATTGATTCTAATGATGTAATGTAATAACTGATATAGTGATTCTGTTTAAAGATATTTATTTATCTATTATATTTGTTCCGCTGCGATTGTGAGATTCTGATATTGTTTTTTTTTGCTTTTCTTTCTTTCTTTCTTCTTCTACCTCTTCTTCTTTAACCCTAACAATTCGGTTTTCTGGCCTTCGATTTCTCGACAGTTGATACAGTGGACGTATTAATGTCGATCTTCGAGAGTCTAAAATCCAGAACGTTACATTTTAAGCAATCTTGTTTCTAGAGATTACCAGAGCCAATATGTTAAATTAAGAACATTTTATCTCGAAAAGGCTTTAAATCTTCAAAATTAACAAGATATTATTTTCTTATAGACTTGCAATAACTTTACATGGAACATCCTCATCTCCGCTTCGATTTCCTTGGTAATGAGAAAGAAAAGCTACTTAAGGAGATTCGTACATACCATACTAAACTAATTTGCAGTCATGATAGTCCTCCAACCGGGGAATGGGACTATAGCAAATATCCTCCGTGGTTACTCCAGAAGGACTTAATGTTCCTTTTAACTCTAAAGTTATTCTTTCTGCTAATTCATTGAATAAAATTAGAAACGATGTTCGCCATCCTTAGATGATAAATAAATGTCTATTGTACCTTTTAGTTTCATTGTTACTTATGTTGTAATCTTTTATTACAGCAATAAAGAGACCATTCATTCTAGTTTTGACTTCGTTCTTTTTTTTGTTTAAATAGGAATTACAGTTATCCATATTGCCTTTCTCATTAAACTCAACAAATCGCTTTATCAATCTTAAGGATAAGCTAGTAGCAGATCTTGAAAAGAGTAGACTTCTTGAAGATTCTTTACTTGCTCGTTTTCATAGGAATACCAAAGCATTAAGATGGCATAAGAGATTCTTACTTCAGAAAACAATTGTTAGAAAACACAAGGATAAGATTTCCAATTTAGAAGTCGATGTTAATAGTAAAAATGAAGCTATTTCCATGTTGAAGCGTCAAGTTAAGTCAAATCTTCAATTGACTTCAATCATAAAATGTCAGAACTTTTCCAACAAATAAGCGATTTGGAGATGAAACTGGAAGATAGTCAAGCTCGGTGTGAATTGATGGAATCTATTATGGGGAATAATATCTCAAGTGTTGATTTTTCGATTCCTTATGCCACTCCATCTTTTACTAAATCTAAAAATTTCTACTTCCCTCGCTATCCAAAAATTCCCCACTACAATTAATCCTCCTCCTAGTTTAGACGAGAAGGCAGTGGGCGAGTGGTGCAAGAAAGTTAAACTCGAAATGATGCAGTTGACAAATAGCAAAAAGTTAGGTACTCACAATACACTAATGAATATACTGCTAGACTTCAGAAACTTGAACATGACAAGTACCTTCTCTTGAAGCACATGGCAGATTTGGAAAGGGAAAATAAAACCCTCAAAGGCACAAATAGAGCTTTCAATCTCGCTTTGAAACTAATATTGATACAATCAATGATACAGACAGGATAAGAAAGAAAGAGAAGAAACTAAAAGAGGTTCTTTACATCGTCATTCGTCATATTGTAGATCCTTTATTCACTGAGAATCTGAATAAAGTTGCTCTGGAATTATGAAAGATTTAAATTTATGAAATGTATATATTTTTTCTGTACACTTGTAAATAATTTCATAAGTAATGTAAATCATGTAAATTTTGCAAATATCACCTGGTCTATAATCTTTTTCTGTAAACTTATTTCTAAAACATTTGTTTGATAGCTTATACCATAATTTTTGTGTTTGTTGAATCTTTCATTCTTCTTACTGTTTCGATTTCCCTGAAAAGTTCAAAGCGAACAACATTTCTTCTTGTTAGCTTGCAGTTGATATAAAAGTCTATCAACATTATTTACGAAGGTAGGTAAATAGTTATGCCAATCATATGAAAAGTAATTGTATTTGATTAGTCATGATGAGAAGTAATGAGGAATTTAACTTTAACCATATTGTTGGAGTATCTAAAGTCTGATGGCATAAAATCTTATCCTAAAAATTCATAGTAGAAATCTAATGACCTATATTCGGGTATTAATGAAATTTGAAAGTTTAGAAGCCCGAAACCCCGATTCGACTATTAGTGGATGATATTTAGAAGTTAAGAAACTTGAAACTCAAATTTAAGTATTTTTGGATGATAAATGGAGATCCATAATAATGATCTTTCTAATAGAAGTCTTTATCCCAGATTCGGGCATTAGTACTGGATAATCAGAAATCCATAATAGAAATCTCAAGCCCAGATTAGGGCATTTAACAAGTGAAGCCTGATTATAGTTTTGAAACCCAGATTTGGGTATGATGAATTGATGGATCCCTTACCCAGATTCAGATATTAATGAATGAAGTCTCATGACTCAGAACCCATATTCGGGCATTAACGGATGGAACTTAGAAATAAGAAACCCAAAACCAAGATCGGGTATTCATATGTGGAGCTCCTCTCTACTCCTTAAATTATGTCTTCTTTGACATATAGAAACCCCTTAGGCCTTGTATGAAGTCATGGTTTATTTGGCTACTTCTTAAGCTTGGACATCTTAGTCCTTCATTTGAATGCCATTTCTCAGGCTTGGACATCTTAGTTCGATATTTGATGTGCTGCTTCTTGGGATTGGACATCTTAGTCCATTGTTGATATTTGATGTGCTGTTTCTTGGGCTTGGACGTCTTAGTCCGTTGTTGTCTGGTGTTCTTGGTTAGCTCATTCTCAAGCTAGAACCAAGGACTTACCCAACCTCCCTCAAGGAGGCGCCTTGACCTGATCAGAGGTGTAGCCAAGAGCTTGTCGATGCTTTAACCTGGTCATAGCATGGTGTGGATAAAGGCTTACACTCCCCCCTCAAGGAAATGTCCTGCCCTGGCTATAGCGTGGCTCGGACATGGGCTTGTCGGTGCTTGAACCTGGCCCAAGCATGGCGCAGATAAAGGCTTACACTCCTCCCTCCAGGAGGTTCCATGACCTGACCAAAGGCGCGACCAAGGGCTTGTCCATGCTTCAATCTTGCCATATAGTGGTGTGGTTAAAGGCTTTACACTCCTCCCTCTAGGAAGTGCTCTGCCCTGGCCAACTTGACACAAACAGAGGCTTTGACCATTTAAGTTAATGTCCAAATAAATGGAGCACTTCACTCTCAACCATGTAGATTTTCTTTAGAAAAATAGCTTTTTATTGATCTCATTCGGTATTTCTTTACAAACTTCTTTATTTTTCCTTGACAGACAAAGTTGATTATCATCCCTTCCAAGGCTCTGTAGTGGTTAATTTAAATGACCATACATCATGTGGTAATTGCAGTAGGATCCTCTCAGATTCCTTTCATATTTTGGTTTCTTCTTTTGCGATGGCTAATAGTTGAGCTTACCTTTTGTCAACAAGTAGGAATTCTCGATAGATGTTGTTAGATTGCATTCTTTAGGATGGTTTGACTTGAAGCTTGTTCCTTGAGAATGGCTTCTAGGTTTTTCTCTTAACTGGCTTCTTACCCTCATCCGTTGTTTTCTTTTTAACACCCTTGGGAGTTCATCCGTTTGGAGTGTTTCAGTTGCAACTTGTCGCCATTTGTGGGCAAAGTCATCATAATCTGCCATTATTCATTTTCTAAAGATTGTGCCCTAGGTAAAGTGTTGAATTATTTCTCTCATTTGGTCAAATAGGTTGTCACTTCCATTCATCTTTTCTCCTAAGGAAAATATCGGGGTAGGGATAATATGGAAAGGACTTAAGCTCCATTTTCAAGATCATATGATTATGCTCTTTTCTTTTTTATAATCCTCAGAGCTTCCAGTCTTAGCATTTTTTCTTCATATAGTTTAGAGTCTTGAGTTGTTCTTAGGGAGAATCCTATCACATGTGGTTTCGAGGATCATTGCTCGAATCTTTTGATTATGCTAGCCATGATGAAATAAGGCCTCGAGTGGGCAAGCTTCGAACATGATTGAGTTAAGAGTAAGTAATGTTGAATGTTCAACAGAATCCGAAGTTCAAGCCCTTCTTCTAGCATAAAAATGTTAACAACAAAACTTTTTAACACTCTAAAGTAGGTTAAAGGGAAAGGTTAGCTCCTTTTAGGTTGCTCTTCGTCAAGGGAAAGATAATTGGATGAGGGTATTCCTTTTTATCTACCTTTACGAATTGAATTCAATTATGAAAACTTTTCCTTATTGTCCCTTTTAACCAGTTTATACACTCAAACATCCTTATTTCTAGCCTTTTGAGCTTATTGGAGTATTTTGATTATCTCTTCGAAACCTTGCTTTCAAAACAGATGTGAAACAGTGGAGGAAGTCACTAAGGATGTTAGGCTATGATTTGTTTTAAATGGTTTCGACCTTGTTGAAAGCTAGAATCTTTGGTGGCTTGGGTTAAGGTATGGGATCCAAGGTGAAACAGGTTGAAGTTATGGTTTTGATCCGCTAAGAAAAAGAAACTTAGTGAATGATAGCCTGGCATTAAGGACTAGGACCATTTGAAAGTTCAGGGGTTTCGACCAAGTTGGAAGATGCCTTTCGACGGGGTCGATGCCTGGAAAACAGAATTAAAACTAATAAAATTTTCACAAAAGCTATGTAATAAAAAATATCGAATACTTCCCTGCATTAATCCAGCAAAGTCTTTATCGATCAACTTTCCCTAATTTGATTTATAAATTAGGTTTTACATCGTTGTAGAATTAAGAAAATACAAGTATGGAATGAGTCCATTCGGATCCCCTAAAATTGACCCCTTGGGTCTTATTTATAGATGTGGGTTGGCACCTTTCGACCCAGTGATTTCGACTTGGTGGAGAAGTGGCTTCAAACACCTTTCAATTCCTTCGACACTTGCGCATCCTCTGCAATGCTTTCAAATGGGTGTGATTGCTTTCGTCTTCATCGAAAGGGGTTGTTGCGCCTTCTTTTCTTTACGTTGCTTTGTTGTCACAAGGAATGAAGGCGGGAGCTTTCGGCTCTATCGGTAGATAGTTTCCAGATGTTCCGAAGACATTGAAATGCTGATTGTTTCGATGCCATTAGTACCTTCCAAACTTAAGCTAGGGAACTGATGTAGAACCTTTCTTGGATGGTAGGAGCTTCGTCTAGTTCGAAAGTCTTTCTTTTGCTTTCGAAAAGGTTGTCCCACTTAATGTATATTTCTATATGGTTTGAGTGAAGGCGAAACCTTTGGTTTCAAAAGGTTTGGTGCACATATAAAGGGTTTTTGTTCCTTATCTTCGAAAGGTGTTTCTTTAACTAAATCGAAAGGTCTTCATGCATGCGGAAGCACCTGCTCCGAAAGGGGAACTCTTGAAGCGGAAAGGTGCTTTCGACCCTTTCGATCCCTTCGGAAGTTTGCGATGCATCTAGTCTTTGACTGTACATCCCTTCGAATCCTTCAATAGGTTTTGATGGAGCTTCTTTCTATTGATCTTCTTTGTTTTCTATTTGATAGGGTTTCGACAAGGTCGAAAGGATATTTGGTGGTAACATTTTAAATCAGGGGATTTCTTTGTTATTTCCCTTAAGTAACCCTATATGATTAGGAAAACTAAATGATATCTATTAGCAGAACAAAATGCCATTTTGCCATTATCATTAACTTGGACATTTACTTAAGTTGATTGATTGTTACGTGTTGATCCCTAATATACCTGTTGTTATGTGATGCCAAGTTATTCTGGATAAGTAAAGTCAAAATAAAAGCACCATTGTGGTCGTTAAGCCACCGTTTCATTCCGTAAAGATAAATATTTCATTTTTTAAATGGTTTCAAAGTTATTTAAATTTAAATAAGATATTTTAAAAATGATTTGACTCATGGTCTTACTAAAGATGTATTAACTAATGAGAATGGTTTTCCATGTCATAAAAATAAGTTTTTTATAAATAGTTTTATAAAGGAATTTGGAAATTTATAAAGTGCTCTTGATAAATGGATTTGATTTTTCAAGAAAAGAAAATTTCACAAATAAGGAAAATTTATAAAAAGGATTTGCTTATTGAAGGAAGCTAAATTGATCTAAGGTTATTTAATAAGTTGTTTAACTCGAAAGGTTTATAAAGAAGTTTTATAAATGATTTGGGATATTCATAAAAATAAGTTTTAGGAAATGATTGGGATATTCATAAAGTGAGTTTAAAAAATGGTTTGGATATTTATAAGTGGATATATGAATGATTTTTAATATTTATAAGGATTTCGAAAATGAATTTGGAAGTTCGAAAAGTACTTTGAAATGGATTTGGATTTCAACCAAAAAAGATTTCAGGAATAAAATAGATTTAATTAAAAAGAATTTATCGAAAGAAATATAAAAAATGAATTGAGATCCTGGTTTCTCTAAACTGACCTTTTAAAATCACAGTATGGAACATGAGTTCCACACTTAGCACCGAGGAAATAGTGTTTAGGGTTGTCCTTATCTCTTATTTAAACAACATTTGTTTAAGCCTTTTAAACATGATTTGGAAGTAAGAAGTTATTCATAAATGTTTTGTGAATATGCTTATGTCAGGTAGATAAGTATATGAATGTTTTAGACAAATATTTTGAAAAGAGATTTGTTAAATAAAGATTTGTTTTGAGGCTTAGTGGTTGTTTGCACAAAAAATGGGCAAACACCTCCAAGTCGTATTATTTAGTTGATTATATGTGATTTTCGGTGATTTTAGATGAGTATGTAAATATGAAAGAAGTAGGGGCTGAAATGTAAAAGACACACAGATTTATAGTGGTTCGGCAAGAATGTGCCTACGTCCACTTTATATGTTATTATCTTCTTTCTTTCAGATTACAGGTACAATGCTTCGTATATCAGTATATGAAAGTAGTTTGAAAGTTCCTTCCTTGCTTGAGCTCTCAAACTTGTCTGCCATTGTTGTACCCCTGCCCCTCTATTTATAGAATGAGGTAGGGGGCAGGGGTCTTGGAAGTATATAACTGCTGGTGGGCCCGGGCTGAAGCGATCTGGACTGGCAGTTGTCTGGTTCGGCGGAGGACATTCGGCATGGAGCTTGGTCCGGTGGTAGGCGTGGTCCGGCAACGAGTGTGGACCGGTGATTATTTGGTTCGGTTGTGAAGATGGTCCGGTAGATAAGTGGTTCGGTGGTAGCATGGGAGTTGATTCGGTAGTGGGGTGATGGTTGGTTCGGAGGAGTATGGTGGACCGGTATGGCTGGTCCGGTAGTAGTAGGGGATGTTTGGTTCGGTTACCGGATGGGCATGCCGAATGGCACTTGTGATTTGCCCGAATATGGTTGGTCCGGCTACCGGATGGACATGCCGAATGGAGTCATGGGGCCGAATGGGGATGGACTTCTAGCTTTGTGTTTGTCGAACGAGGTGGAGGTTGCGAGCTCGGGTAAAACTGTGACTTCTTGGTCTCGAGAGCTTCTGGGTGAGAATTCGCCCAACATTTGCCCCCCAAAGTGGGGCACGTGCTTGCACGTGTCGCGCTTTGTTTCCTGGTGATAGAAAGGCTTGTTTCGTAACGCCATGGGCTGGACGTTCGTATCCTGCGGATGTCCTGCAAAGGAATTTACAGTTTTAGTGTGGTTTCAAATAACGACCGTTCGTGGTTGGAATATTTGAGATGAAGTGAACTGTGTCGCTCGGGACGAGCAAGTGTGCCCCGAAGGGGCTTAGCATCGTCGATGCCAGGTTTACGTTAGAGTGGGTTCCTGGGTCATTTGCCAAGGTGGTTTATCGCCAGCTCAGAGCATGCCTAGGGATCGTTCGCGACCCCGTACATGTGTAAGTAGCTTAGCCATTTCATAATAATTATCAAATATCCATATGACCGATGGGCTTAAGAATGCGTGTCAAAGTGTAAATTCCCACGATGGTAGGGTTAATAACCATTCAGAGCGTGCATGTGGACCATTCGAGGTCGCGTACACGTGTAAACGATTTAATCCACGTCGGTGAGCATTTTACGACTTATTCATCGTTATCATAATCTTATTTTATTAGTTAGTTCTGGAGTTCGGTACTTATCTGAGGGAGGCGCTTTGCACGCCACTAGTTCCTGGTCTTGGACGGTAGAGGGAGAGTTCCATCCGGTTCTTGGTTGGTCCGGCTATTCTCATTCGGCTTCTGGTGGTCCGGTATTATTGGTCCGGTTGGGCGAATTGTTTGGTTCGGTGGTTGTGAGTTCGCCTATATATAGAGGCCGTACCCCCCTTGTTTTTCTTCACCGAACCAACAAGCGCCGAATCAATCTATTGCCGAACCAAGTGTTTTGCCGAACCAAGTGTTTTGCCGAACCAACCTTATACCGGACCAGGTATACACTTATTGCCGAATACACACGTACGTCTTCGTTTCACCGAATGGGACTACGGCCTGGGGCCGAATGCCTTGCGTACCGAATGCCCCTGATACAGTACCACCGAATGAACATGATGACCGAATGAGATGGAAAACCGAATGAACATGATGACCGAATGAACTTGATGACCGAATGAGATGGAAACCGAATGAACACGATGACCTTGAAAACTTTAGTTTGCGAATGAAATCCCACACTCGCACGCACTTGTTTGTTTACTTTTCTATGTTCCCCGTTCTAATGCCTTGCTTTCCTTGTGTTGCAGAAAATGTCTCGCAAAGCGGAAACACGATCGGATAGAAAGAAGTCTAGAGGCACAGGAGAGCCTTCTTCTTCCTTGCCCCCAGTCCAACCAGGATCCGGGCAACACCGACCTATTCCGAGGTCTCTAGTGGACGGATATGGTCCACAGGAACTTTTGGTCTCTCCCCCAGATTGCTTTCCTAGCTCCCTAAAGGAGGAGCAACTTGACGTCATATCCCGTTCCTTTGGGATAGATAGGGCTCTTATGCTGCTGCCGGGAGATGGAGTGATGCCATATAATACTCCCGAGGGCTACTTCGCTTTTAGCAGATACCATTGCATGTGCGGCGCTATCCCCCCTATCAACGCTTGGATAGTAAGCTTCACCACATATTTGAAGGTGGCTCCCTTCCAGCTTCAGCCTAACTCATATGCTATCCTGGTGAGCCTCTTTGTTATCTTCCAGAGGAGGTACGGGCGTCCTCCTTCTAACCGGGAAATCCGATACTTGTACAACCTGAGAGGCTATAAGAAGGGGTCTCCGTATATTAGTCTGGAGGCGGCCGTACCCTTCAAACCAGTTCTGGACTTGTATTCCAAGTTCACCATGTTCAAGAAGGAGTGGTTCTTCGTCAAGGACGATGCTGTTTCTTTCCGCCTTTTCACATCCGGCTGTAAGATTGATTTCATTTATATTTTTCATGTGTTTTGACTGTAGTGCTTTTTCTGACATGCTTCTATTTCTGGCTAGCGACAGGTGGTACTGCAGTCGTGGAGGATGATTCCTTGGTGCGAATGGCTGCTGAACTAAAGGCTATTCCGGCACGGGACCGGTCGGCCTCCTTCTTGATCAGGAACGCAACCCTCTTGGAGTATAATTTGATCTTACCGCACCAGTCCGTGGTTAAGCAAAGAGACACGGCTGAGGAGAAGGCTGCTAAAGCTAAGGAGGGGGATAAAGTAAAGAGCGGTAAGAGGGAGCCTTTCGCAGAGCGTCCCGTGGTCGGGGGGAAGAAACTGAAGAAGTCCGATGGCCCTTCTCCAAGTACTTGCCCGACTGTCCCGGAGGAGGAAGGTGTAGAAGAGGAGGAAGGAGGCGAAGTTGGAGAAGGGTCGGAGGGTGGAGGAGATGGCGATGGTCAAGGTGGTAGTGGGGTTGCTGCTCTAACCTCTGAGCAAGACCTCGAACTGGATGAGGCTCTCCGTCGGGCCTTCGGGGAGTCGGAGGGAGAGTCGGAAACGGAGAAGGAAAAGGAGAAGGA
Organism: Allium cepa; assembly: GCA_030765085.1. Classification (NCBI taxonomy): domain Eukaryota; kingdom Viridiplantae; phylum Streptophyta; class Magnoliopsida; order Asparagales; family Amaryllidaceae; genus Allium; species Allium cepa. The sequence goes on along the minus strand of CM060937.1, from coordinate 690,081,689 downwards.
AACGGAGAAGGCAAAGGAAACCGGCAAAGCTGTGGCTGGCACTGACCCATCCTCTAAGGGTTCCTCAGCTAGGGTGACTCCGGCGATGCAAGGTGAACTTTTTTCTTCTGCCGATTCCATTTTCGATAGGGACTTAGAAATTTTTTACGGTTCACTTCCGTCCTGGAATGAGATCCAGGACTTATTGCAGTATCCGACTCCTCCGCCGGGTTTGTATAATAGATGTGTCCTCCCACTTTTCTTTCTTTTTAACTTAGCACATTTTTTTTTTTTTGAACTGTGGGTTATTGTATGTTCATAACACTTGTTCTTTATCCCAGGGGCAGGCCAGGCAGTTAAAACGTCGGATGTTCGACATCGCCTTGAACAATTTAAGTCGAGGAGAGCTTCTGCGAAACCTTCTACTGATCGCACTGGGGATGTAGTCAGTTACCGCCCTCTTCTTGGGGTCATCGAAGAGGGTATTCAGAAAAGGAAGCGGCGCAGCTTCCTACTCAGCCTCCCCCTACTCAGCCTCCTCGTGATACTACGGAGGAGAGCACGGAGCCCGGCCCCCCTCCTCCTCCTTCCAAGAGTTCTACTGTCATTCATATAAGGTGTCCCGATGTGCCTCGCCCCGTGCCTCGTGACCCTTTTGCCAGTCATCCTGATTTAGACCCAAGCTTTCGGGACATTTCATTCGATGAGACCACGGGAGAGCACCTCCTTCCCCGCAACCCCATGGTAAGAGTGCTGGACGAGGCCAAATCTTTAGATCTCGATTTACTTACTACACGGGTAGTCACCATGGGGGATGAGGCCAAGGCTAATATCGACCGGGTGGCCGCAGAGACCAAGAAGTTAATGGAGCATCATGCTAAGTTGGTCAAGGCCGGGGAAGAGATCGGGAGTGCTAACATTCGGTTAAGGTTAAAGGTTGCCGATCAGGCCAAGCAGCTCGCCGACCAAGCCATCCAGATTTCTCAGCATGAGGAAGCCTCCAAGCGTCTGAAAGAGACCATGGAGAAGGCCAGTAGGGCGGAATTACGGAAGATGGAGGTCGCTTGCAGGGAACGGATTAACATATCTATCGCAACGGTGGATGAGGTTCGAAATGCGGATCTCGAGCGGGTAGAGGAGTTGTCAGGGAGGCTCGAGGCTGCGGAGATGGCTCAGGCTGAGTTGAAGGAGGAGATGGAGGAGATGAGGAGGTCCCTTAAGTTGAAGGAGGAGGAAATGAGGAGGTCACTCCAGGCTGATTGCTTGAGATACCAATCAGAGAGGGACGTTGCCGTCGCCAAGTTGCAAGCTTCCGAGGCCCGGGTGAGGGAGTTTGAGGAAAACGAGGGGATGATGGATGAGATGCTGCAGGATATGTACTTCCACACTTGGAAGGAGGGCGGCTTGTCTTGGATGGATGATTACCCTCGGGTCATGGCCAAGGTGTATCTCCAGGCTTTAGAGGAGGCCAGGGTGAACGCGGGTAAGGAAGGCGGAGAGGCTTTCAACTTGAGTGCGGTTACTGCTCAGTTTTCAAAGGAGGAGCAAGCGGCGGTGAAGGAGGGGATGCGGCTGCTCGCTGCGGAGGAAGCGGGCGTGCAGTTGGATGATGAGGATCAAGCGGCGGATGCTGGTGAGTTATTCTTTTCCCTTTCTTTTCTTTCCGTGTTTTCATAACTTGATCGTTCGTTTAATGAATTCCTCTTCTGATCTGGACAGGTGGGACTTCAGATCCACACGCTGGGGGCTCTGATCCTGCGTCTAAGTAGGCTGGGGAAGTTGGTGATGGAGTGTGGAGGCATCCGCCATCTTTTTGTTTCTTTTTTATCACTGTTTATGTTAGTCTTTGATATGCAACTGTAATAAAATTATTTGCAAAGAATAACTTCGTGTGATCTTATAATATAAGCTGATTTTGTCATGTTTAAATGTTGTTGTTATCTTTATGTGCTGTGTGAGAAGTATAATTATGTATATGCCTGTGATTCCAGTTGTGTTTGATGTTAAGTTTTTGCTTGAAATATAATTTCACGTTTTGCAATGTCAGTGTATGAATAAGCTATAGTTACGCATTTATGTACAAGAGAAGAGAGTACCGCCCTTTATGCTTTATTCGCAGGCGGTAGCTTTGAGTGTCTTGTGTAATTGTTCACGGGTATAGCTGAGCGCCCTGCCACCCAGTACGCAGGCTTAGAGCCTCATGAGTGAATGCTTCCTATTTGGTTTCCTGTACTTTAGAGTTTGTTATACAGGATAGGAGAAAAATATTTAAATGAAATGGAAACATAGTAAAAGTAAAACTTCCAGTCACGGAAGGCCGTCGATGTGCTTAAGTTCGTGGCAAACGGGTTTTGTAGTCACTTTCCCTAGCTGTGGGTCTTGGAGACATTTGTCACCCATCTTACGCCTCCGCGGGGAGTTTTCTTTTTTACCACAGCCGCACTTAAGACACATCGGAGCCGAGATCGCGCACGGTAACTACCCGAACCATTATGGTCCGTAATCGTGGGTATTATTCGATTTACCGTGGCCGGCTAGCGTGGGTGCCGTTGGCCGTGAACTACCCCTGGCTGGCCACACCTTATGTTGGGGCTTAAAGTAGGTTCACAGTTACCGACGAGCCGAACGCCGTAATGAGCTGCCATCGGCTATAGTCGGCCTTTATGATGACTTATAATCGGCTCATTACAGTTGGCTTTGAGGGCAGGCGCGCAATGAGTTAACCCGCAGCAGAGGGATGCTGGAGCAAAAGAGTCTCATTGGCGAGTGCATAGAATCGTAGCGTACCTGTTAGGCCTAGTCCAGATGAGGCCGCGGTGCGTCTTGAGTGGAGATGCCATAGGATTTTGTTCAACAGAAAGGGATAAAACTTAACAAGTAGCCAAGACATAAAGGAACAAGTTAAAAAGAGACAAGATTTTTTAAAGTGGTTCGGCACGAAAATGCCTGCGTCCACTGATTCTCTTTGTTAATTCACTTCATATGGGCAGTACAAGTTAAGAAAAGTATCGATGGAGGTGTCGGATGTTCCATGCCCTCTGGAACACCTCTCCGTCCACTGTTGACAAAATGTAAGCTCCGTTGTGGAGATCTTTGTGAATTACATATGGTCCGTCCCAGATGGGGTCCAGTGCCCCGGGGCGCGGAAAGATTCGCCTGAGGACAAGATCTCCTTCTTGTAAGCTGCGATGCTTGACTTTGGAATTGTATAGTGCTGCCACTTTTTGTTTGTGAGCTGCTGCTTTGAGTGCTGCGTCGTTCCTCCTTTCCTCAATCAGATCCAAAGACATGAGGAGGAGTTCTTCGTTTTCTTCTGGGTTGTAGTGGATCCTACGGTGAGAAGGCACAACAGTCTCAACTGGGAGCATTGCCTCCGATCCATATGCCAAAGAGAAAGGAGTATGTCCCGTTGATGTTCTGAAAGATGTGCGGTATGCCCATAGTGCCGTAGGAAGTTCGTCCACCCAAGCGCCTTTTGACTTTTCAAGTTTCTTCTTGATTAGGGTTTTGAGAATTTTGTTGACAGCTTCAACTTGTCCGTTTGCCTGAGGGTAAGCTACTGATGAGAAGCTTTTATGAATTCCATGCTCTTGGCACCAGTCGGCAAATTCTTCGCTGTCAAATTGGAGCCCGTTGTCTGATACGATCTTGAGGGGGACTCCATACCTGCACAGAATGTTTTTGATCAAGAAGTTGATAACTTTTGCTGAAGATATTTTATTTAAAGGTTCCGCTTCCACCCATTTGGTGAAATAATCGACTGCCACTATAGCATATTTGGCTCCGCCTCGGCCCGTTGGCAGTTCGCCAATTAAGTCAACTCCCCATACCGCAAAGGGCCAAGGGCTGGTCATTTGAGTAATTTCGTTTGTGGGTAGTCGAGGGATCTTGGCGAACTTCTGACATCTGTCGCATTTCTTAACGAAGTCTAGGGCATCTTTGTTTAGTGTGGGCCAGTAATATCCATATCGGAGTATCTTTCTTGCCAAAGCCTGTCCTCCAGTGTGATCTCCGCATCCTCCCTGATGGATGTTTGTTAATACCTCCTTGGCTTCCCTTCCGGCGACGCATCTTAATAGGGGGCTAGAGAAGCCACGCCGGTAGAGGATGCCTTCTTGTATTGTGTAGTGGGGAACTTTCCTCAAGATCTTCTTGGCTTCGTCACGCCTGTCGGGTAGTATGCCATCTTGCAAATATTTCCGGATAGGAGTCATCCAGGTTCCTTCTTCAATTGCAGTTATCAGATTCACTTGTTCGAAACTTGGGGCTAGCTGCCTTGAGATTGCTAGTGCTCCGGAAATGGTGCTGTTCTTCATACTAGCTTGCTTTGCAAGTTCATCTGCCTCTTGGTTTTCTTCTCGAGGAATGTGTTTGATTAGATAATGGTCCAATTGATCGAGCAGCAGTTTGGTTTTCTTTAGGTATGCTGTGAGTCGTTCTCCTCGAGTCTGGAATTCTCCTAGTACCTGGTTTATGATAAGCTGAGAATCACTATGAATACATAAGGAATTGATTCCAATTTCTAGGGCCAGTTCCAATCCCGCTATTACTGCTTCATATTCAGCATCGTTGTTAGTGGCCGTGAACTCCAATCTTAATGCATAGTACAACTTTCTTCCCCTGGGGGTGATGATCACAATACCTGCCCCCGAGCCTTGTTCGTTCGATGCTCCGTCTACAAAGAGGTTCCACTTGATGTTTTTCGCTACTTCGGATTGTTCCTTGCCTTCGTTGATAGTGAATTCGGCAATGAAATCAGCCATGGCTTGTCCTTTGATAGCGGTACGAGGATGGTAGGTGATATCATACTGACTTAATTCGATGCACCATTTGAGGAGTCGCCCAGAAGTGTCAGGACGATGGAGCACTTGTCTCAGTGGTTGATCGGTTAGAACTCTGATGGAGTGAGACTGGAAGTAGTGTCGCAGTTTTCGTGACGCGATCAATAAACAATACGCTAATTTCTCAAGTTTAGGATATCTGGCTTCTGCCCCTGTAAATCTTTTGCTTACAAAGTAAACCGGGCGTTGTGTGCGGTCTTCTTCTCTTACCAAGGCGGCGCTTAGAGCACGAGATGATACAGCGAGGTATAAGTATAACACTTCACCTTCATTTGGAGTTGAGAGTACTGGTGGTCTCTGAAGGTGTTCGATTAGGTTGAGGAAGGCTTTTAAGCATTCGTCAGTCCACTCGAACCTCCCTTTGTCTTTCTTGAGTGCTTCGAAGAAAGGGACACACTTGTCAGTTGCCTTGGAAATGAATCTGCTTAGGGCGGCCACCTTTCCGTTTAGGCTCTGCATTTCCTTTCGAGTGGAAGGTATCCTTATTTCTTTTAAAGCCCGGATTTGTTCAGGGTTTGCTTCGATTCCTCTGGCGTGGACGATGAATCCTAAGAATTTTCCCGATGATACTCCGAAGGAGCACTTTAGAGGATTCAGCTTCATTCCATATCGGCGAAGTACCTGAAACGTACCGTCCAGATGGCTTACATGGTCGTTGGCTTTCTTGGACTTTACCAACATGTCATCCACATATACCTCCATAGTTCGTCCTATCAATTCTGCGAACATTTTGTTGACGAGGCGTTGATAGGTAGCTCCAGCATTTTTGAGTCCAAAAGGCATGACTTTGTAACAATATAATCCGCAGTCGGTGATGAAGCTAGTGTGGTCCTGATCGGGAGCGTGCATGGGGATCTGGTTATATCCGGAGTATGCATCCATAAAAGATAGGAGTTCGTGCCCAGCTGTGCTGTCTACGAGTTGGTCAATTCGGGGAAGTGGGAAGCAGTCTTTCGGGCAAGCGTCATTCAGATTGGAGAAGTCAATACATGTTCGCCACTTTCCATTGGCCTTTTTTACTAGCACTGGGTTAGCGATCCATTCTGGGTAGATGGCTTCTCGTATGAAGCCATTAGCAAGTAGATTTTTTACTTCCTCATCAAGGGCTGCTGATCGCTCTGCACCCATGCTCCTCTTTTTCTGCTTTACTGGTACCTTGGTGGGATCGATGTTCAACATGTGGCATGCTATGTCTGGGGAGATTCCTGTCATATCGGCATGGGTCCACGCAAATACATCTAAGTTGTGGCGGAGGAAGTCAATGAGTTGATCCTTCAATTCCGTTTTCAGCTGAGATCCGATTTTTAATAATCTACTTGAATCATGCTTATCTACCGATACGAACTCCATAGCCTCTGCAGGCTCGGCGGTAGCCTCCTCCTCTTTATCCCTGGGGTCTAGTTCATTGAAGGGATCGCTTGTGTATCGAAGAGGAGGGGCTTTCTTTAGTTGCTATGCCTCCAAGCTTTTCATGCAGAGAATAGTCTCTGCATCTTTTCCTTTATTCTTTCTGCGGTTATTGCGAAGTTCAGTTACGTAGCAGTCTCGGGCGGCATCTTGATCTCCTTCTACTTCTCCTACTCCGTTGTCTGTTAGAAATTTCATTTTCAGGCACCAAGGGGCTAATACAATCTGAAAGTCAGACAAGGCTGGTCTTCCCAAGAAAGCGTTGTAAGCCGAGTGGTTTTCTATTAGTACGAACGTTTGTTTTCGCACAACGGAGCGGGGATGACTTCCTATTTCGACGAAGAGGTCAAGTTGCCCGAGGGGCATTTTTGCATCTCCAGTGAAACCGTGCAGTGGTTTGTCACAGGGGGATACATCCTTCATTGATAACTTCATTTTGTCGAAAGCATGTTTGAACAGGATATTTACGGAGCTTCCCGTGTCTATTAGAATCCGAAAAACTTTAGCTGGACCAAACCAGGCAGAGATGACCATGGGATCCATATGTGGGTACTGTCTTCCTTCCAAATCATGCCTACTGAATACAATGTCATTGTTTTCTTTTCGTTTCGGGTGGCGTTCCTCCGTAATGGAGTTAACATATCCTTCGGCATTTCTAAGCGACTTGCCGTACCTTTCCATCTCTGCCCAACTTCTGTCGGCGATGTGTGGTCCTCCTGAGATGGTAAGGACCACTATCTTCTCTTGACTAGAGCCACTGGTGTTGTGATTGTTGCGATTCCCTCCGCCTACTTCTGGGAGGGGTTGCTTTGAGTTCTCATTGGCAGGAGTTGGAGTCCTGTTCTGACCTTTCACATAACGTTCCAGTCTTCTTCTTCTAATGTGTTCTTCGATCAAGTCCCGAAGATGGTGGCATTCATTGGTGTCATGTCCGTGGGATTCGTGGAAGCGACAGAACTTTCCGGACTTGAGTGCGTTATCTGATTCTTTCTTGTGCGGGGGGCGCTTGTATCCGAGTTCGCCCTGAGTGGCTAGGTAGATGTTTTCGATTGTTTCATTCAAAGGAGTGTAGGAGTCAAATCTTGGCCCTGGTCGATATTGGCGCTTCTCAACCTTTCTGCCCCCAGCATTGTCTCTAGATTCATTTCTTCGAGCGTCCTTAGCTGCAGTGGGAACCTTGTCCTGAACTATCTTGCCTTGTTGCCCTGACTGCCTCTCCGTAGCAGCGTCTTCAAGTCTCATATACTTTCCAGCTTCATGGAAGAAATCAGGCAAGGTAGCTGGTTTTTCCTTAGTTAATCTTCTGGCAAACTTGGTGTCTGGATGTACACCACTACAGAGGGCCATTAGAGTGAGTTTTTCATCGGCATCTTGAACTGCTGCCGCTGCGGCGTTGAACCGTGTTAGATATTGTTGCAGCGTCTCTCCGGATTTCTGTTTGACATTGGATAGAGAATAAGCATCCTTGGGTTGTTCCACATGGATGCGGAACTGGCTAATAAACCTTTCTTTTAACATCTCCCATGAGCTGATGGATCCTTGGGGTAGATGGCAGAACCAGGAGGTAGCTAGATCTGATAGGAATAGCGGAAAGCATTTACATAATACTCCTTCTGTTGCTCCACTCATGAGCATATGTTGGGTGTATCTCTGCAGGTGTACGATGGGGTCGGAAGTTCCTTTGTAAGGTTCCATGGTTGGCATTTTCCATTCCCGGGGAGTGATGGCAGTTTCAATATTTCGGGTAAAGGGACTGGTGACCCTAGCGCCTATTCCCCGGTCCCTTTGTTCCCGTTGGACACATTCTCTGAATAATCGTGCCATTCGTTCGTCAGAACTTGGAGCGGACAAAAATGAGCTCGGTTCTTCCCTGCGGGATCTATCTCGTCCAGACGACCTGTAGGGATGGTACAGTCTATCACCTCCAGCATTATCCAGTGGTTGTCTTTGGCTGCTTGGATGCACGCTAGGACCAGCTACAGTTGCCCCCTGCCTTGATCTTCCCCTGTGGGGTTCTGTTTCGAGCACATCCATGGGGTCAACTTCGGGCTGGGTTCTAGCTCGGCTCCGTTCAGCGGGGTTTCTATGATTAGGTGGCATGACTGGCTCAGCTACATCCGACCCTCGCCTGGTGCCTCCCCCGCTAGGTTCGGTTCCAAGGGCTTCCTCGAGTCGGAATTTGGGCTGAGTCCGGGCGCGGCCCCTATCATCGTTTTTCCTGTTGATAGCTTGTTCGAAGAGTGAAGACCTTTGTTGCCTCCGGGATCCTCCGGATTGGGATTCACCCCATGATTCAGTGTTGCGGTTGGACTCTTCAGCATCCCTTAAGCGTGTCATGAGTTGGTCCACCAAAGTTTCTTGTTGGGATGTGAAGCGGTTAGTTACTTCAGCCACGACCCTGTCCAGATCTGCCCTAGTGATTGGTTGTTCCGTTGCGGGACCAGTTGGATTTTCCTGATTTTCATCTGGTACTGCTGTTGAAGTGGGCTGATCTGTGATTGCTGGATCTGGAAGGCTGCTAGTTGCGATGTTCTTTCCTTTGTTAACATCCCTTCTCTGTTTGGAAGGCATGATTTCTAAGCAACGAGTGATGTTGTTAGGAAGAAGGTTGAGTGGGAGAAGATGAAGTTTGAGTTCAGTTCTCAGTGAAAGCACCAAAAATGTTTGCACAAAAAATGGGCAAACACCTCCAAGTCGTATTAGTTAGTTGATTATATGTGATTTTCGATGATTTTAGATGAGTATGTAAATATGAAAGAAGTAGGGGCTGAAATGTAAAAGACACACAGATTTATAGTGGTTCGGCAAGAATGTGCCTACGTCCACTTTATATGTTATTATCTTCTTTCTTTCAGATTACAGGTACAATGCTTCGTATATCAGTATATGAAAGTAGTTTGAAAGTTCCTTCCTTGCTTGAGCTCTCAAACTTGTCTGCCATTGTTGTACCCCTGCCCCTCTATTTATAGAATGAGGTAGGGGGCAGGGGTCTTGGAAGTATATAACTGCTGGTGGGCCCGGGCTGAAGCGATCTGGACTGGCAGTTGTCTGGTTCGACGGAGGACATTTGACATGGAGCTTGGTCCGGTGGTAGGCGTGGTCCGGCAACGAGTGTGGACCGGTGATTATTTGGTTCGGTTGTGAAGATGGTCCGGTAGATAAGTGGTTCGGTGGTAGCATGGGAGTTGATTCGGTAGTGGGGTGATGGTTGGTTCGGAGGAGTATGGTGGACCGGTATGGCTGGTCCGGTAGTAGTAGGGGATGTTTGGTTCGGTTACCGGATGGGCATGCCGAATGGCACTTGTGATTTGCCCGAATATGGTTGGTCCGGCTACCGGATGGACATGCCGAATGGAGTCATGGGGCCGAATGGGGATGGACTTCTAGCTTTGTGTTTGTCGAACGAGGTGGAGGTTGCGAGCTCGGGTAAAACTGTGACTTCTTGGTCTCGAGAGCTTCTGGGTGAGAATTCGCCCAACAGTGGTTGTTATGGATAAATAAATCACAAATGAAATTAGTTGTTGTTTTTTATTTGATAGCTAAATAACTGACTATCAAATATGGACCCAAAACGCAACTTTAGAAATATCTAGGAGAAACACATGAGTTATATGGCACAACCATCTCCGATGATGCTGTACTATGTGTATAAATCTAATTTCGTTCTCTTAGGACAAATGAAAAGCAAATCCATCCACTAACGGTTAGGAGGTGATCTTTGCTCTTATCTTTGACTATTTATTTCCAAAAGAATCGGTGTTAGGTTTATCAAAAACTATCGAATGTTTTTTCGAAGAGATCGAGATCAGATATGATATCCGAAAACCACTTCGATCCAACTCAAGCGTTTCAAAGTGAAGACATCTTGAAGACGATGGAGTTGAAGACTAGGCTCTTTGAAGTGCAAGGGTTTTTAGCTACTAATCTTAAGGATGATTCCAAAATGGATGTTATAGAAGTAGTGCCCGCGGTTTGTCCATCTACTAGAGAACTTGTATGGATGGATGCTGGCATTGCATTACTGTCTGCAGAGCAGTGTTAGCATTTCAAGTGGGAAGTGCTATGTAAAGGTAAAACATAACATCAAGCCTAATCAACTGGAAAATGAACAAAATTGGGCATGCTATAGGGCCATGTGGATCGCTCCCGTCAAGGTATGGTCATTTCTAAATCTACATCGATTACTATCTACTCATGTATGCTTTGGGACCCAAAGTGGGATGATCATATTCGGTACTACTAGTCAAGTGTTAGGTCGATCCTGTGTGACAGGGGTACAAGATATTCTTGTCGAACCCATGTGCATTTTATCTAGAGATGTACCATCAAAAGGTAGTCTCTTACCTTCTTATCGTATGGAATCCAATCTCCCATATGTGCCTTCACGGTTTTGATTGTAGAACCTAGTGTGCTGGAATTTAATTAACTTAATAATTTTGGCTATGATTTATATGTATTTATATTCTAGACACTGTTATAGTATCAATGGATTTTCTATAGAAAGTGTTTTGATTATCGTAAGGTAAAACGTGTGCGTATTTATATGCAGTATGGTCTTACGAGATACCTTTTATTTTAAAGGGTTTTAAACATAGTTTAGTTATTTGAGTTTACTCAAACCAGACCCATGTTTGACTCAGAATTTTCTTTTCTTTTTCTAAAATTCTTGGGTGCTCAAATTTTATGGGTAGCCAAGTAGTTTAGGTTTTCACAGATGCATTTTTTAGGAGCTTGAAGTAGGAGGATTCATTGATTGCTAGTTATTATCTTGTTTCCATTGTATTATATGTATATTGTATATGTTAGACTGGGATAGGATGTTATAACTATCCTAGGGTAGAATTTCTATTAGTACGACTTTGATGTAACATTTTGAAATGGCTTTATAATACGTTATGTTGAGTAAAATATATTGTTCAATTGCGTTGTAAGATTCTATGTTGTCTAGTTTATTCAGTTCTACCTTTCTTTCTTTCACCCTAATGACATGTCTTTCGGATGACTAAACGATCGGCATACAAATACTGATGATGTATTAGGTGTCATCTTTGGTTGCAAGGAAGGCGGTTTGTTACAACAACATGGAATTTTTGAAAGTTTGTAGAATAAGATAACTAATTTATATTATTTTTGTTTTGTGATCGTTTCACATTATTGTCTACAAGCGTAATTTTGTTACTGTCATTCACGACTCCTACACGAATGTAATTTGTGGTATTATACCACAAAACTTCTTTTAACATTCAAAAATATTAAAACTAAATCCACACAGCAGCAAATCATAGCCTTTCCCATATCTTTTCTTTGTACTTGCACGCATAGCATTTAATGTTTGTACCTTTTAGTCCTTAACTATTAAGAAATTTACAATATACTTTGGTAAACATTCAAAGAATGTTCACTTTCATTTACCTAACATTCAACTTTAACCTTATCTATTCAATTCTAGCAAGCGAAGGAAATTTATTCTTTTTTTCTAAAAAAATTCTACTCAAAATAAAATTGCGAAATTTGTGGCTTTGAAGTCATATAGGTGATATCTAGTTTTGATGGCAAGTTGTTGGTGTTCGATCATGGTTGCGGGGAGGGGTCTACAGCGCCATGGCCAAACACGTGGTGAGCTAGGGTTAGCTCTTATAGCCTATTGAGAGGGAGATAAGGGTTGACGAGGGTTTCATTAGTTTTGTAGAGTGGAGGAGCTTCGTCTGGCCAACTATGGATGAGTGCGGTTTAGGACAGCAAAACATGACAATTCACTATCGCAGCCAGTTTCGCTCCGGTTGGATTTCTGTGGCCGCCTTCTGGTGCTACATTTAGGGCATGAGCGAGATCAGCAAGGGTAGAGAAAGGTGTTGGTGGAGTAAGTTTGTCGATTTAGGGGCTAGTATGGTGTGCAACGTGCACATCGTGCACATTCTATGGGTTACTGGATTGGAAGAAGAAGAGAGGGGGAGAAGAAGGTGAGGAGCATTCTAGGGGATCGGCTTTAGGAAGCGGGCCGAGCTTACGTGGAATATTGGGTGAGAAATGTGTTTGATTAAATTAACCAGCTGCAATTCTATGTGTGTTAGTTATAAGATACAATAACTTGCTCATAAATGATCTGTTTGACAAATGGATTTTGCATTCTACTCATACTGATGAGAATAAAGCTTTAGTGCATCTTATTCATAGCTTTGGCTATGTATAAATTTATGACATATTGAAACAGACCTAATTTAATAACTTTATTTTTAATGTCATTAGATCATTATACCTTAATTAGTGATATTTATTTGGCTAAATAAAACACTGTTAATTCAAATATTGAATAGATATTATGGACATTGTTGAGGAGGATAAATCCTTGTTTTGCGCTTGTTAAGTGAAATGTTATTTTAGTGAAATTAATTAAGACTGAACTATTGATTGTTAATTGTTGAGCGCGGGAAGCTTGGTAGCATGGTTATATTGAATATGACATTGACATATGAACCCCTTTACGATATGTAAATAAATGGTAGCTTGTTTAATGACCATTGTAGTCACTAAGCCTCGGATTTAACCAATGTATGAAGTTTTACTAATTCTTAATTAAAATTATTTTAAAGTTAATTATATTTTATTTTAACAACTTTTTAAAGTTAATTATATTTCATTTTAACAATTGCTTTAGAGTTAATTTTATTTTGTTTTAACAATGTTTTAAAGTTAATTATATTCTATTTTAACAATTCTTTTAAATTTAATTAATAACAATGTTTAAAGTTAATTATATTTTATTTAAATTTTTTTTAATGTTATTTGTTAGTTTTGAATGATATTTTAGTGTTAATTGTATTTAATTAATAATGCTTTGAATTTGGTTAAATTATTTTAGATAATAAGGTTTAAGTTAATTAATTTTATTCCTAATGATTGTTTAAAGTTAGCTAATCATTTATTTAGGATATTTTAAGATATTTTATTAAAATATTTTAGTTGATTAAGTATTTTTTTAAAACGGGTTTAAGGTTGATTAATTACATTAATTAAAATGGTCTATGTTAATCAATTAATTAATGAGGTTTAAGTTGATTATTTTGATTTTTGTGGTTAAAGTAAATAAATTAGTTGTTTGCTAATGGTATTTAAAAATTTATTAACTATTTAATTAATGATATTTAAAGGATAATTAATCATTGAAATTGATGATGTTTGGCTAGCTAAATGATTTAATTAACTCTGTTTAAGTTAATAAAGTTATTTATCAAAAGAATTTATAAATAATATTTTATAAATAAATGGAGATGATTTTAAATGATATTTTATAAATTAAGGGAATGTTTTATAAAGTGTATTTGTTTCATGGTAAATTTTCTATAAAATTAGAAAACTACCGATAAATTCAAATTAAAATATTACCGCAAGCGCATGGCGTACTATTGAAGTACGTGGCGAATATGGGTCGATCCGGAGGGAGTTGTTAGAGTTTTGAATATCTATTCAATCAATTAGACCAAATGGAGGAGAAATTGTTGACTAGAACTAAAATGAAGCTAAAACTAGAATTAAAATGTAATTAAAAAAATATTGAATTAAAGAACAATTTAGAGGCAAATCCACTCTCATATTTTTGTTAACCAACAATAAAAATTTATGATCTCTAACTTTGATTCAAGTGAAATATTGTTGTATTTATCATAAGTATGGTTTGTTTCTGTTATTGATTAACATAAATCAAACCATCAAACTATAATACAACAAATAACCCACTTATAATTCTCATGAAAATGAAGCCAAAGCAAGAGCTATTTTAAGTATGATCTATTTACTATTGTAGCTAGTAATATAGATCATCAAATTTCATTTTTACTTTACTTTCACAATCAAAAATGGATTAACAAATGATGATGCAACTTGTGTTTATGTTGAATAAGAATAGCTCATTTGCATAAGCAATATAAGCTATCAAACCCACTTGTATAAACTTGCATTAAAATCCACTTCATGAAGCATAAACCAAATGAGATCATAAATCATAAAATGTTGAAATTACATAAGTCATAGAGCTTCATCACCCCTAAATTGAAGGGTTTTAGCTACTCATTTGTGGCATTGAAGCAACACAAGTAAGTTTCAACATTAAAAAGAAAAGAAAATAGAAAATAAGCAAAGAAAGAAAAAGAGATTAGCTACTAACTACTTGCATAAATATAAATCTAAACTATGAACTTAAGGAGAATGAGCATAGAAATAAACATTAACAATAAAACAAAGAAAAGCATGTAGAAAAGAGAGAAGAAAGATGCTTGGAAGCCATTTTTATTTCATAGAACATCGAGCTTACACTTTGATCTCTTAATTTCCTAAGTAAAATGAAAGAGTAGAAGATGGTTTCATGTACGTAAGAGGGCAATATATACATGCATAAAACCCTAATTCTATTTTTAGGCGGCTTCCTAAAATGCCCTTTGGAAAGTGTGGCCACCAAGTAACCATTAGCCACTAATCTATCCATCATTTGGTGTGCATGAAGCTTTAACCTCCACTTAGTTGTCCATGAGCTCATAATTGTACATTTAGGTAAGTGGGTGGGGTCCTCCATGATCTTGAACTTGAATTATTTTCTCTTCATTCTTTTGTATTTCATTTGTGCATGCATGTATCTTCATATAAGCCTCTTCCATATGCATCCAAATTCTTATGAAAATTATCAAAAATGTCCAAGTAAAAATTCTCAAATTTGCACATGCATAAAAATGACCATTTTGCCCTTGAATGAAGATGAAAATATGATGGTTTTGAAAATAATTGAATTTTGGTTTTAACATGTACAAATGCCCAAATATGATGTTTATTTAAATAAAAAAGAGATAAAACATGGATGTAAATATATGCACATTTACGTGCACATCAAATACCCCTACACTTATCTTTTTATTCGTCCTCGAATAAAGGAGCACTAAGATAAATCCGTTTTCGTAGGAAGCACGATTGCATTAGCGTATGCAACAAGCCGTTAAACCCCTGGGTGTCCCCAGTAGGACGAGTGTTGTCTCGTGAGGGTTTTCAGTGGATACTACCCACAAAATCCAATGCAAAGTGAAAATATTTACAAAATGCAAGATTTATTTACAAAGAGATGAATGCGAGTTTTTGGAAATATATACAAATGAAAGGTTTACTTTTAAATAGACACGAATAAGTTAAATACAAGTTTTGGTCATTATCTTGAAAATTTAAGTCATTTACTCGTCAAAATTTCCAATAAAAATCTAGTTGTCATAATAGATAGACCATATTTTAGCTAGTTGTTTCGGTTGATAACACAACGTAATTATGAAATAGATCCTTGGTTGATTATCAAAGTTTATTAAAGTGGTATTTTCATTTCTTTTCAATAACAAGTTTAATCAAACAAGTTAAAATAGTTCTAGGATTTCAATTGCTTGCTCTCTCATTTTTTGCAAGAAAAATTACACACCTAGCTCAGGTAAACTGAGGCAAGATATACCACCCATGCACTGCCTTTCGGGCTTATGTGAGGGGAGTATAGAGCGTGGCGAGTGCACACACTTTTGTGCATACACCTATCGACCGTAGGTGGTTTTTATTTAGTCTTTTTTTATATGTGTTCCATACATGCATAACCGTGAGGACTTTTAAATGAGTATGAAAGCACATAATTAAAGATTCCAAGTAATTCACCCATGCATAACCATGAGGACTTTTAAATGAGAGTGAATACTTTGGATGTTATTATTATTTTTTATATTTTATATTTTTATTTAAGAGAGAGAGTTTTGCAAAATCATCTTAGCACCATTTAACTTAGAAAATAAAAATGTTATATCATTTACTTTAAATTTACCACTTTATTTTTAAACAAAGATTTTCAATTAGAACATACTTCATAATTAACACATAGAACCTTCCTATATACTAGTTAAACCATTGTTATTTGTAATCAGACTTCATTTTTATTTTTGTTAGGACAAATAAATTTTTAAAAATTTCAATTTTATTAACCAAAACTTATACTTATCTCATATTGTTTCTTCAAAAATAAATCAAAATGCTAAAAAATGTTTTTGAGATTTAGAAATTTTGAGATTTTTTTAAGTAAGAAAATAAAATTTCAAAAATGCCATGAAACTAAAAAAATAAAAATGAGACTCCCCCCACACTTAATTTTGACTGTGTCCCCACAGTCGATGCATGATATAATGAGTGTAACGGGGAAAAATATGTACATATTTACAAAAGAGGGTTAACATTCTTACTAGACATAGCTTGGCTCATGAAGGATCATGAGCTCCTCCTCTTGGTTATTTGGCAATTCCAAGAAAGGTTTCAAACGATGACCGTTGACTTTAAAAATTGATCAATCCCTGGGGTTTCTATTTTTACGGCACCATGTGAGAAAATAGTTCGTACCACAAATGGTCTGGTCCATCTTGATTTCAGTTTCCCCGGAAATAAATGAAGTCTCGAGTCATATAAAAGAACATTCTGGTTAGGCGAAAACGTTTTCCTTAGGATTGACGTATCATGAAAAACTTTGGTACTTTCTTTGTAAATTTTCTCATTTTCATACACATCGTTCCTAAGTTCTTCTAGTTCATTGAGTTATTTGAATTTGAAATAAATTAGTAAATGGAGATAATTTAAGATAAGTATAGAAACGAAATAAGTTAGAAGAATAATTCGAATTTAATGAACTAAAGCTAAGTTTAATAATATTGTGATTGGATTTGAATTAAAGTTGAAATATAATTGAAATGGAATTGTATCACATGGTGGACACTGTAACAACCCGAAATTTTCTAACCCGAAAATTCCAGATAGTTATGAAAAAGAAGAAAGAGATAGAAGAAGAAGATGAAAAGAAACATCAACAACTCACATTCGCAGCGGATAAAATATAATAACAAATAATAGTTTACAAAAGAATACTATATTTGTTGATTACATTTAATATACATCAGAGTTTCACACATATATATATACAGACACTAGACATATAAATCATGTCCCAGATACACAATAATATACTGCAGCGGAAATACTCCGTACGTACTTGCCATCCAGCTCGCATCCTGAGCTCCAAACGTACCTACCTGAAAATCTGTAATACTCGGTCTGACCCGAGCATTACATAAAAGTAACACCCGGGTCAGGCTAGAAACCAGCGTGAGTAAAACTCATCCATCATGGACTAACAGCATACAACTTATATAAAACCCGGAGTAACTCAAACAAATTTTACAAGTTCACAGTATGTTATAGACATAACTAATTCCACACATTCATTTCCTAAGTACCAAAGCTTAGGTTTAAATAGTCCAATTCCTTTAAATCACTTCACTTCAGCATATAGATTTTACATGGCAACCCATAAAAATATTTGAATTGGTTTTCGGGTATTTCCCAATACCCGATTCCGCTCTCTTCCAAATTATCCGTACGAAATACCCAACATTTCATATTAAAGGAATCATCTCATTCAAGCACCCAATACCATTAAATCATCCATATGCAAAGCTAAATCGCATACAAGCCAATTCAATTTACTTCAGTTGAATTTCAATCCTCAATTACTTAGATTTCTTCATTAATTAATTTCCAAGCCAAGTAATTTAATCAATTCTTTCATATTCATTTTTTTTTAATTAATCATTCTGGATTAATTATCTTCCAATTCCATTCAAATAATTATCCTTAATCCATTTCACGATATTAATTATTCTTAACCCAAAATCGATAATAAATCTTAAGTGCTTCATAAGTTAGTTATCTATATTACTTACATTAATCCTTAATTACTTATATTAATTAATTTCTTATGAGTCACTTATTAAGAATTTCTCCTTAATAAATCATCTTAATTAATCTCTTGTTTAATTACATAGTAATCGTATTTTATTAACTTCATTACACAATTATTTATCAAGCCATCAAATGATTATTCTGAATTACTTACTCTTAATTAATTAACTCAAAACTTAACTTATTAATTAATTC
Source organism: Allium cepa (assembly GCA_030765085.1). Taxonomy (NCBI): domain Eukaryota; kingdom Viridiplantae; phylum Streptophyta; class Magnoliopsida; order Asparagales; family Amaryllidaceae; genus Allium; species Allium cepa. Next base: position 690,063,477 of record CM060937.1, on the reverse strand, counting down.
AAACCCTTAATTACTGCAGCATTTAACCCAAATCATTAATTAATTAAATTAATTACTCATTATAATCACCCTTATATTTCTTTCAAAATTTCCAATTCATATATTTCGATAACTCAGGGTACCGAAATATTCAAGCAAAACACGGTATTTTGCATCCCAATTACCAAAAATATTCATCACAGAATATCAATCTTTCCAATATATACTATATAGTCCATCAATCCAATTCAACCAATTAATCAATCAATCATTAAATTTAACCATTAAATTTAAATGAAAAATCCAGAAGCGTGAGGTTTACTCACCTGTTATTTTGCTATTTGCAATTCATTCCAATCTGACTTGTTTCCATGAATTTGACCTTGTGTAACATTATATAATTTATTAGTATTTGAAACAAACGAACGGTAAATTTCCATTTATTAATTAGATTAATGATTTATTTTCAAACTAGAAATATTTCCTCTTGAAACTACTTATACATTTATAAAAAATCATTTATAGATTTCAAAATCTAACTTTTATAAATTCTTTTATATTCAAAGATCGTATTCATAAATATATATATATATAAATTGCCCCTACCTATACTTTACTGTAAATGGATTTAATTTTTTTTTCTAATTAAACATAGAGACGATTAAAATTACCAAAGTTGTACCTTACTGCCACTGTCCATCTTGCACGTACAACCAAACGTCCTCCTAACCGCTGAACTACGGCCACCAACACACACATCTTCTCCAGTCACGATATCAAGTCTCGGCCACAATCCCAATAGCGAGCAACATCTCGCTACAGTCAGTACCCCAAAAACGCATCTTCAAATTCAAGATTTGCCAAGTCGCGATATCTTTTACTGCTTGTGGTTGCGGCTTCGAGCCACGAAAAAAAACATCACCCAATCGTGACCCGCTCACGATGCTCCCTACCCAGATCGAACAAGCACGCGACAACCTAACCCTAGCTACTGACTGATAGCAAAAGACGGCACATGGCTTCGACCCTACTGATGCTCGAATTAGTATGCACCGACCAGTTCGACGCCGAATAAGGGTGAGAGGAGGTGACTCGATTTCGAAATCGAGTGTAGGGGAAGAAGGACGCGTCGTGAGCTTTCACTTTACGTATCGGCCATAGCTCTGATTCGATTTTGTTTACCCTTTTTTTTTTTATGAATTCAATTTTGATGAAGGTTGGAGAAGGAACGGGTATACGATATAGGGTTGGGGAAAATGGCTTCCTGAATACGATTGTTGACTAATAAAAAAAAATATCTCTGACCAATTATATTATAAATTTCCAAAAGTCTTGTTAAGCATAACGCGATACCCCAAACCCCAAATCAGACATGCCGACAGACGTTTATAGGGTTTTACCCGTATTCCGGATACAATGGAATGTGTTTCGGAGGCTAATTTGATCGTATGCGCGAGTTACGAAATTAAACGATCGATGTTAAATCAAATCGATTAAAATATATCTAAGCGTTTCGAGCTGGCAGGGCCAAACGACAACTCTGATTGCTACGAAAATTGAAACCCGATAATAACTAACTATTACGGATCCAATGGAACTGGTTTCGTCGAATTCTGAAACTGTGCCTCGGAAGGCTATTTTTAAGTTCCAATTTAAACGATATATTATAAAAATTGAACAAATTACCTTTAAATCAAATTTCAACCATTCTATTATTTTTCAGTATCATCATTATAAATATTATAAGCCTTCACATTATTTTTAACAGGCTTAAAATTCCAGATTCAACAATCTACCCAATTCCGAACCACATAATTCAATAATTTAATTATCAAGAAAATATTAATATCTTGTATTCAAGTTAAAATTAACTTTCAAATAATTTAAAATCGATTAATTATTTCAATTTAATTTGTTAAAATTTCCGGGTCGTCACATTCCTCCCCCCTTAAAAGAATTTCGTCCCCGAAATTACTAGATAGGAAGAATGGTCCGATACCCGTTTACTATTCCCAAAACTCACAATTCAACATCCTATCAACTATCCTTTATTAAAGACTCGCTATCACCTTAACCAACTTCCCAAAATCTTCTATAGTATCAAACAATTCCCTCTTCTCAATCATTTAAATTTCAATTTTAAAAGCTAATTTTGGATTATTAAAATTTCCTCAAAATTTTTCTAACTCCCTAAATTCCCGAAAAATTTTGCCAGCGTTTCCTTTGCGCGGCTAGCTCGGTACAACTACAAAAGGCCTCTACGGGCTCCCAAATTCCAAAAAGAAAACAAAAGCCAAGTGGCTACATCAAAATCCAATCCAATTCCATACAAAATTTTAAATACATACCTTTTTGTCGGGCAATTCACATTTATCATTTGGAATCAAATCCAATTTTCTTCCCCCTTTTATAATACCTGCATATCCTGCTTAACACTAATATTCAGACACAATATCCCAAAATCATTTTATACACCTCTTTAGATAAGTTTCATATCCACTTCTATTCAAATTAGTTTTCGCCATTTCATATGAATTCAATTCATTTTCGATTTCTAATATTGAGTTATATCATTCATTTAAATTGATTCATATTTCATTTACTAGTTTACTTTAAGTTTCCCGTTTGAAATTGTTTTGTCGTTAACCAAAATTTTCCAAAATTTTCTAACTCCCAAAATTTCCGAAAAATTTTGGCAGAGTCTCCTTTGTACGGAGGAGCTTTTGCAATTTGACAAGAGATATAAATATGTATACATCGACCCACACGGTCGGAAAAAGCAAAAACAGTTCATATTTCCTATTTTTATTGCGTAGGCGTACCTTATTTAGCATTTTAAGCAAGCAGCTTATTTATTTTGCAATTAGCATACCCCAAATCTAGCCAAACGGCTTCCCTGTACCTGTACTTACTCAATTTAAATACGTAAGTGTCATACATAGGAAATCTATTAACATTTCACTTACTTTTAATAGCTAAACACAAGCATTACATAAATAACAAGCACCAAACATTTCCAATAAGCAATTTATATGCTTTAAAGCACATCTAATTATTTCCCACCAAATTTATATGCTTTTTCATTCAATTTTAATGGTTTACACACAACTACTTGCATTCAACTCATTTTAAGTGAAACAATCTCATATTCACTTCAATTGATTCATAAATCAATTATATCGCTTTCACTAATTCATAGCATTCAATTTGATAATATCCATGTGAATAATTAATTGTTTAAGTTTTATAACCAATTAAAATTGATTCCAACTCAGTTTTATTTAATTCAATTCCATTTGAATTTATTCACCAACCATACATACGCATTTCATTTCACCACCTTATTGACTTCATTCAAACTATTTATTAAGCTTAGCATATTCAATATTTCTAAATTTATAACCATTTTCACATTAATTTTATCCAAGCTTTAATTTAATAGGCTTTTATCCTTATTCGAAGCCAAGCTTCCATAAACTTTGAACTTAAGTTAATTACTTTAATTTATTCCAACATCAACTTAAGTTCACTTCCATTAAATTTGATTCTCATTAAATCAAATTCCATTTAATTCAGTTAACCCATCTCCTTCATTGTAAATTTAATCCACCCTCTCAATTTATCAAAACAATATCCAGGCACATATGCCACCGAACTTAAGTCCAGCCTGATAATCCAATTCCAATTAAAGTTTGATTCAAAATTTTTTTTTTTTTTTTTTATTATCAGGCTTCATCCATTTATTATATAATTCCAGTGATCCCATTAAATTTTTTTTAATTTATTTGTTTATTTCGAATTTATTTTATTAATACAAGACCATCTCAATTTATTTCTATTCACTTGGATTTTGCTTTGAAACTCAAACTATTTCTATTATAATCACTTCTCTTATATCCAATCCACTTACAAATCTCATTAAATATTATTCCAATCACTCTTGAATTTTATTTATAATTCAAACCATCACATTTCTTTTTCATTCCAGCCCTATTTTATTTTTACAACATCTCTTCTAATTTATTTCATTATTAAATCCAAGTCGAGTTCCATTTACAATTTGAATTCATTCCCAAACTCCATTATTAATTTACGATTCATTTATTAACCAAAATTAAATTTTATTAACATACTCCATCAAGTAATTATTTTGTTAATTAGCTTACTTCCAACTTTCAAATCAATATGCGATTTTATTTCAAGAATCGCTTCATTGAAATTTCCCGAGTCCAATTTTCTTTTACCTTTTTACTTTAAAATTTTGGAATGTCTTCAAATTTAGACAATACAATTAAAATAGCTTTTTATAAAACTATTTCTTATAACTCGATGTCTCAACCAGTCCATCCTTGTTCTCACAGAAATTCAGTCATACGTTGATCAGGCGTAGGACTGAAAATCTATAAGTACTTGGAAAACTCGTTTTCAACATCCAGTGAAAATACTTGGAAAATAATTTTATTGAAAATATCGAAAACAATTTTCTAAAAATAGAGTAAATATCTTTGGTGACAATGCTCTGAAAATCATCACCCCCCCATCCATGGTCACAGTTACATACCAGGGTTACGTTGCAGTCGCAACAAAAGTCCATGTAACTGCAGGCTCTCCGCGGCACTCTCGATTACGCCATGGATCCCACACAACAGATCTCAGTTACATCCAGGGTTACGTTGCCGTCACAGCAAAAGTCCATGTAACTGCAGGCTCTCAGCGGCCTCTGATTTTCGCTGACGAAATGAAACTTCCCACTCCTACATAAGTTGCAGTCTACCGAGATAAACTCAACCGCAGACTGTTGGCTCTCAGCGGCACACACGACTTTCGCAATGTTACCATAGGTCGCAGTTACATCCTGGGTTATGTTGCAGTCACAACAAAAGTCCATGTAACTGTTGGCTCTCCGCGGCACACACGACTTACGCTATGGTAACTCAACTCATAATCCTCAGGAACTAGTGTTGTCCGGACTCCTCACAGGATCAACTTTAGAACCCCCCCTTGGGGCTCAAGGCAGCACCACCCAGTGGCACTCCTGAGAAGTCCATTTCAAGGAAGCGCCTTTTTCCCAGAGCTATCATCAAAACATTTTGTACTACATATATATAGTATCTTTCAAATCATACACCTAGTATGAATTTTATTAAAGATCCTTTACACAAAATCGATTATATCCAAAAATCGATAAATCTCAAACTAGGCTTTCCAAATTCAATATTGATTTTACCCAAAAATCAAAAGCCTTTTCCAAATCCAAAGGTTCACAAAACCTTTTCCAAAATCCACATAAGATCCTTTATATATATATGCAGATATATAAAAATTTTAAAACTTTGGATCCTTTCAAACTTGTATAAAACTCATTTTTATACTTCAAACACTTCCAAAATCCTTTTCTTCCAGCAATAGATTCAACAAGGGAAGAATATACATATACAATGATATAACTTTGTTTACCCAAAATCAAATATTCAAATTTGATTACTCTTTCCAATATCAATTTCCCTTCTATTCATATTCACTTATTCACATTTACATTAATCCCCATTTGGATTATTACTTCAATCCTTATCTCAGTTGGGTACTTTAATCAATAACAGTTTGAACTCCGACCAGTTTAGAAAAATAGCTTGAAAATTTTAAAAATAGGTAAGTAGTTGAAAAATAATTATTAGTTGCAAAATAATTGTAAACTAGTTAACTAATAGTAAGTTAGTTGGTGAATAGTTAAATAATTTCAGGAATTTTAGATAATTGTAAAATAGTTGTAAAATAGTAATTAATTTGTAACATAGTTGAAAAATAGAAATTAGTTTAGAATATAGTTGAAAAATGGTTAAATAGCTTCAAAAATAATTGTAAAACAAGTATATAAAATAATTTGACTTTAAGAAAGAAAGGTTGTATATATTTAATAGCTTAGAAAAATAAGTTTATATCAAAACAATTTATATTGAAAATAGTCAAGAGTCAACTGTTCACTTCCCCAACAATTTAATTTAAATCTCCATTTAAATTGACCCAATTCCAATTCAAATAACTCCTAATTTCATTGGACTTGATTAATTCCCAATTCAAGTTGAATCAATCTTGATTCCTTCCCAAATTTAAATCAAGTTCTAGTCGATTTTAATCCTGTTCAATTTTAATTATAAGTTCATATTATTCCAATCAATTTGAATTATTATCAATTTAATCCAATCCAATTTCCCATTTAAATTTTTAAACTTGTACCACTTTAAATATAATTTACATTTTTTCAACTTCTATTTATAAATCAATTACATTCACATTTTGCTTTTAACTTGGAGTTATACCTTTATTTAACCAATATATTTTATTATTCCATAAACATTTTGAATCCAGATTCCAGGGTTTAAACAATTTTCCAAAACTTAAACATCACCTTAGAATTTATCTATATCCAAAATTCTTTGTCAGATTCTATTATCCCTTTGAATTTCAAAACCAAACTCAATTCACAAACAATTCCAATTTTAAAACAATTTGGTAGCAATTTCTCTTCTAGAAACTCGAAAATAAACATCGATAATGCTGCAGTCATCACCGACGTTATTTTCCAGTGACTGAAAGAGTTCAAGCTTTTATCTCATTAAAACATTTCCAAATATTTTTAATTTCAAATCTCCCAGATTCAAACACAAAGATATTTTTGAAATAATACTATCCTTTCTTCAAAACCTTTGGAAACCACTTTCAAATCCAAAGGAATTTTAATTTTTCCCAAAATTCCAAATTCCCAACCCATCCAATTCATATTTAAAAAATTACTCTGGAATTTTCATCTTACTCTATTTCAAATATTCTCTGGAATTCTATTTCAAATTATAATCTCATTTATTTATAAAGTTTGTTTCATCTTATGAATTCCATTTACAGTATATATTTCAAATTCAATATTGATTTTAAACAAATTCCACTTAAATTACAATTCCAAAATTATTCTAATTACTTTGGATTAGTATCCATTCAATTGAACCCACTTCAATTCCAATCATTACAATTCTATCCAAATATTCCATTTAAATTTTTGAACTTATTCATCTTCAACCCCAAATTCAATTAATTCAAATCGGGTTCAATTTGTATGAATTCAATTCCAACTTCAAATGTAAATCATCTCGAATTATATAAATTCGAGTGAAATTCTCAAGGATTGGTTTAACCCTTTTTAAACCAGATTAATTTTGTTTATTTTAAATTTTTAAACAATTTAATTTCTGAGTTCTATTCCCAGAATTTCATTTTTAGTTAATTTAATTTTAATTTGGTTGTATTTCTGTTATCTCCTAATTTAATTCCAATTCAAGATTTCAATTTGATTGTATTGTATTACTTCTAAATTTTAATTCCAGTAATTTAACAACCAATCTCCTTAATATTTATTAGAAGGAAATATTGTTATACTTTTATATAAAACCATTTAAAACCTTTATATAAGAAAATAACAAGTACGCGCTCATATATATATACTCAACTCATTCTAGAGTACTACAGACTCTTTTTAATGAGTAATCCCTACCAGAGCCAAGGTTCTCGCTTAACCTTCAGCTCTGATACCAAATGTAACAACCCGAAATTTTCTAACCCGAAAATTCCAGATAGTTATGAAAAATAAGAAAGAGATAGAAGAAGAAGATGAAAAGAAACATCAACAACTCACATTCGCAGCGGATAAAATATAATAAAAAATAATAGTTTACAAAAGAATACTATATTTGTTGATTACATTTAATATACATCAGAGTTTCACACATATATATATACAGACACTAGACATATAAATCATGTCCCAGATACACAATAATATACTGCAGCGGAAATACTCCGTACGTACTTGCCATCCAGCTCGCATCCTGAGCTCCAAACGTACCTACCTGAAAATCTGTAATACTCGGTCTGACCCGAGCATTACATAAAAGTAACACCCGGGTCAGGCTAGAAACCAGCGTGAGTAAAACTCATCCATCATGGACTAACAGCATACAACTTATATAAAACCCGGGGTAACTCAAACAAATTTTACAAGTTCACAGTATGTTATAGACATAACTAATTCCACACATTCATTTCCTAAGTACCAAAGCTTAGGTTTAAATAGTCCAATTCCTTTAAATCACTTCACTTCAGCATATAGATTTTACATGGCAACCCATAAAAATATTTGAATTGGTTTTCGGGTATTTCCCAATACCCGATTCCGCTCTCTTCCAAATTATCCGTACGAAATACCCAACATTTCATATTAAAGGAATCATCTCATTCAAGCACCCAATACCATTAAATCATCCATACGCAAAGCTAAATCGCATACAAGCCAATTCAATTTACTTCAGTTGAATTTCAATCCTCAATTACTTAGATTTCTTCATTAATTAATTTCCAAGCCAAGTAATTTAATCAATTCTTTCATATTCATTTTTTTTTAATTAATCATTCTGGATTAATTATCTTCCAATTCCATTCAAATAATTATCCTTAATCCATTTCACGATATCAATTATTCTTAACCCAAAATCGATAATAAATCTTAAGTGCTTCATAAGTTAGTTATCTATATTACTTACATTAATCCTTAATTACTTATATTAATTAATTTCTTATGAGTCACTTATTAAGAATTTCTCCTTAATAAATCATCTTAATTAATCTCTTGTTTAATTACATAGTAATCGTATTTTATTAACTTCATTACACAATTATTTATCAAGCCATCAAATGATTATTCTGAATTACTTACTCTTAATTAATTAACTCAAAACTTAACTTATTAATTAATTCAAACCCTTAATTACTGCAGCATTTAACCCAAATCATTAATTAATTAAATTAATTACTCATTATAATCACCCTTATATTTCTTTCAAAATTTCCAATTCATATATTTCGATAACTCAGGGTACCGAAATATTCAAGCAAAACACGGTATTTTGCATCCCAATTACCAAAAATATTCATCACAGAATATCAATCTTTCCAATATATACTATATAGTCCATCAATCCAATTCAACCAATTAATCAATCAATCATTAAATTTAACCATTAAATTTAAATGAAAAATCCAGAAGCGTGAGGTTTACTCACCTGTTATTTTGCTATTTGCAATTCATTCCAATCTGACTTGTTTCCATGAATTTGACCTTGTATAACATTATATAATTTATTAGTATTTGAAACAAACGAACGGTAAATTTCCATTTATTAATTAGATTAATGATTTATTTTCAAACTAGAAATATTTCCTCTTGAAACTACTTATACATTTATAAAAAATCATTTATAGATTTCAAAATCTAACTTTTATAAATTCTTTTATATTCAAAGATCGTATTCATAAATATATATATATATAAATTGCCCCTACCTATACTTTACTGTAAATGGATTTAATTTTTTTTTCTAATTAAACATAGAGACGATTAAAATTACCAAAGTTGTACCTTACTGCCACTGTCCATCTTGCACGTACAACCAAACGTCCTCCTAACCGCTGAACTACGGCCACCAACACACACATCTTCTCCAGTCACGATATCAAGTCTCGGCCACAATCCCAATAGAGAGCAACATCTCGCTACAGTCAGTACCCCAAAAACGCATCTTCAAATTCAAGATTTGCCAAGTCGCGATATCTTTTACTGCTTGTGGTTGCGGCTTCGAGCCACGAAAAAAAACATCACCCAATCGTGACCCGCTCACGATGCTCCCTACCCAGATCGAACAAGCACGCGACAACCTAACCCTAGCTACTGACTGATAGCAAAAGACGGCACATGGCTTCGACCCTACTGATGCTCGAATTAGTATGCACCGACCAGTTCGACGCCGAATAAGGGTGAGAGGAGGTGACTCGATTTCGAAATCGAGTGTAGGGGAAGAAGGACGCGTCGTGAGCTTTCACTTTACGTATCGGCCATAGCTCTGATTCGATTTTGTTTACCCTTTTTTTTTTTATGAATTCAATTTTGATGAAGGTTGGAGAAGGAACGGGTATACGATATAGGGTTGGGGAAAATGGCTTCCTGAATACGATTGTTGACTAATAAAAAAAAATATCTCTGACCAATTATATTATAAATTTCCAAAAGTCTTGTTAAGCATAACGCGATACCCCAAACCCCAAATCAGACATGCCGACAGACGTTTATAGGGTTTTACCCGTATTCCGGATACAATGGAATGTGTTTCGGAGGCTAATTTGATCGTATGCGCGAGTTACGAAATTAAACGATCGATGTTAAATCAAATCGATTAAAATATATCTAAGCGTTTCGAGCTGGCAGGGCCAAACGACAACTCTGATTGCTACGAAAATTGAAACCCGATAATAACTAACTATTACGGATCCAATGGAACTGGTTTCGTCGAATTCTGAAACTGTGCCTCGGAAGGCTATTTTTAAGTTCCAATTTAAACGATATATTATAAAAATTGAACAAATTACCTTTAAATCAAATTTCAACCATTCTATTATTTTTTAGTATCATCATTATAAATATTATAAGCCTTCACATTATTTTTAACAGGCTTAAAATTCCAGATTCAACAATCTACCCAATTTCGAACCACATAATTCAATAATTTAATTATCAAGAAAATATTAATATCTTGTATTCAAGTTAAAATTAACTTTCAAATAATTTAAAATCGATTAATTATTTCAATTTAATTTGTTAAAATTTCCGGGTCGTCACAGACACATTAAATGAAATTAAGTTCTTACTTAATGAAATGTAATGGATTGTGTGAAGTCAAAGAATATTATGGGGTTAGATTTAACTGGAGTTTAGTTAAATAAGATTGAATGGGAATAAATAGATTTCGAGGGCTTATAAAAGAATTGAAAACCTATTAAATATATATGTATATATATATATATACTTGGCTAAATTAAGTGTTTAATTCCGAGTTAAAAGGTAAAATGTGAACGGGAATGATTGTAAATGGATGAAAGTATGGATATAAATAAGTTGCGACTTATAAAACTTAGAAGTGGAATAAATAAGCCAAAATAAAATTGTTTGTATTTTGGGAAATGAATAGAAATCCAAAACTTGAATTATAAAATAGATTAAACTCAAGAAAATTAAGTGAAGTGATTTTTGAAGGAAAAAAAATCAAATATTGAATTAAAAGTAAGGAATGAACTAATTTGAATAAATTAGTTAAGTAAGTATGTTAGTGGAATTCTGATTGGTCGGATAAAAATTGAATTATGAGTTAAAAATGGATTTTTGTGAAGTTAAACTTGAGTTATACATTAAATTCAACTTAGAAGTGCTAAGTGAATTGAATATGATTGAAATATAGTGAAATGAAAATGTGAAATTAAGTTTAAAATGGATTGAATGAATATATTAATTGAATTAAATAGAACGGAATTTAATTGGAAATGGAGATGAACTTAAGTTGTCAACTTAAGCAAATTGTTAAATGGTTGTTAATGAGCTCTATGAAATGGTTTTGAATAGAACCTGTTTGAATGATGAAATGGAATGTAAGTAAATAGATAAAATTAGAAATGAAGTGAAAATGAGAATGCATGGATTGTGAATAAATTTAGAATGAAATATACATAAATTGAGTTGAGATCAATTTAAAATGGTTAAAGCTTAAGTACTTACTTATTCACATAAATGAAGTGCATAAGAAAATGGGTCGTCCGACGAAACGGAAGAAAATAAAATTCTATGAATCATTGGAAGTAAATAAAATTGATTTTTGAATCAATTGAAATATATATGAGTTGTTTTGCTTAGAATGAATTGAATGGACGAAGGTGAGTGTAAATCACTTAAAATTGAAAATAATAATTTAAGAATTGGTTGTAAGCAATTGAAATTGGTGTCGAAATCTTGTAAATTGCATATGGGTATTGTTTAGTGTGCATTGCTTATGAAGTGCATGTGTCTAGCTATTGAAAGTAAATAAATGTTAATGAGTTGCATATATTTTATACTTACATGTTTGAATTAAGTAAGTACAGGTACAGAGAAGCCGTATGGCTGGATTTAGACGTGCAAAATGGAAAATAAATAAGCCACTCGCTCAAAAATGCTAGATAGAGGTACGCCTACGCAATAAAAGTTAGGAAATATGAACTATTGTTTGTTTTTTGTTTTTCCGACCGTATGGGTCGATGTATATATAATTATATCTCTTGTCAAATTGCAAAAGCTTCTTCGTACAAAGGAGACTCTACCAAATTTTTTCGAAAATTTAGGGAGTTAGAAAATTTTTGGAAATATTTTCATTAGCAATAAAACGACTTCGTAATGGAATTGAAATAAAAGGATTTTGGAAATGGAGTTGAGGACAAATTGTTTTGGTTGAAAATAATTGTTTAGTTGGAACTAAAGGATATGGAAAGTGAATATGAAAGTTTCACTAAGTGGGTTTATAAAGTTAGTGGGTTTGGGACATTCTTCTGCCTTGGTAATTTTGGGGACGAAATTCTTTTAAGGGGGGAGGAATGTGACAACCCGAAATTTTAGACAATTTAAATTGGGATATTTAATTGGTTTTAATATTAAAAGTTAGTTTGTAACTAAAATTTCAAATATCACCATTATTTGGAAATTTAATTATTGGATTTAATTACTGAAAATTGGGTAAAATGTTGAATCTGGAGTTTTAAGCCTGTTAAAAATAATTTAAGGGTTCGTAAAATTTATGTCGATAGCACTGAAGATAGTAAAAGTGTTGAAATTGAATTTGGGAATGTTTTGTTAAGTTTGGAAAATATATCTTTTAAATTAACGTTTAAAAATAGCCTTCCGAGGCACAGTCTCGGAATTCAACGAAACCAGTTCCATTGGATCCATAATATTTTGTTATCGTCGGATTTTAATTTTCGTAGTACTTGAAGTTGTTGTGTGAGCGTACGACATATAAACGCGCTGAATCTATATCGGAATTTAATATAATGATTAAGTCCAAAAGCTATCTTCTCCATACGATCGAATTAGGACTCAAAACCTTTTCCATTGTGTTCGTAATAGGGATATAACAGTATAAATGCCTAGCGGCATGCGTCAATATGATGTCAAGATTTTAAGCTACGTTAATTGAGACAATTTTAATTTAAAATTATAACTATATACATTGATTGACCTATATCCTCATATCAGCCGCCTTCTTTCATTTCGAATCACTGTAGCTGATCGATTTGAGCACGTGAACGTCTTCTCTTGTCTCCCCCAAATTTCTCTTTATCATGCAAGGCATCACTTCTTCTTTTTCTGGTCGCTTCATCCCTTTCTTCTTCGGTCTATTCGCAATAAGAAGGGAGGCATACGAATCAATTTCATTTCGTTCGAACGAAATGCCATTTTTTCGCTCGAAATCGAAATTTTGGCCGCTGTAAAAAAATGAATTCAACCGAATCTTCGTCCCTCTCATTCAATTTGTATTCGAGTTCTCCCAAAAAAAGAGGGCATTTCCTAAATCGAATTCGAAGCCAGATCGCGAGTCATTATCGCGCGTATAGAAGCAGGCTTTGCCAAAGTCGATAACGTCCCTAAATCGACCTCGAACCCAAGCATTCCTATCAATTCGTGTAAGCAGTTAGATGAGGTTGTTTGGATTTTCTCTGACTCCAGCTTCAGGGATCGCGAACCGAATCAAGCTGAGGTCGCGTGATGAAATCGAGAGTGGGGGAACTGAATCGAGATAACGACATCCCTTTGGCGCACAATTGGAAGGTCAAGAGGATCGCGACACGATTCGCAACCTCGTTGAGGCGACGGCCACAACTTTACTGATGGAAGAGGAAGCATGCGTGGATCTTGGATGGAGGTATATTCCATAGTTTATTTTGGATACTGTAGGAATGCAATAATAATAATTTCAGTAATGATATAAACTTCTGTTTTTAATTTCAAAATAATGTGTATAGACAGAAGAAATATATCTATATATAACAGTGTTTGATTTTTACAGTAAGATGCAAAACCCTTCCTGTTTTTGATTTAAATATATATGTATATATAGATTGGAGATTATATATATATAGGCAGAGAAAGGATTTTTTTTTTAAAACAGACTTTATTTTTACAATATATATGTTAAAATTTCTACACTAAAGAAGTTTATTGTTCGTTTACTTATAGAAAAGAAAATATAAAATAAATGTAGGTCCACACATTTAAATCCACTAGTTTATTTTAAAATAATTTATTATGGAGATTAATTTGTTTAATTTACTTATCTAGTTATTTTAGTTACCAAAAACATTTTATTAAAAGGAATTAGTTTAAAATTTAATGATTGGTTTAAAATAAAATCATTAGTTAATTAAATTTATCAAATGGAAATTAATTGTACGATTTGTTTGAATATTAATAAAGATCATCTAATGTGTATACAAGGTTGAAAAATCGTGAATCAAGCCGGTTTGGATTGGATCGCAAAAAAAAAATCAAAGGTGAGTTAATATCACTCATCTGGTTTTAATTTAAATTTAAATAGTAAAATTCCATAGTTGGTTGAATTATTGGATTGATTGGATGTGGTATATTATATAGTAGTATATAGTATATATTGGAGTGATTGATTTCCCGCATTATATAGCGGATGAGACACTCTGCGCCGCATAATAGCGGATGATATTATATAAACCCATATACCGTGATATTCCACCTTGAAGTGGAATTGGTATTTTATATTGTGGTAACGTCTGTGGATGCAGGGAAAACAGGTTGGAGGGATCCAACGGGAATTCTCAAATTTATTTGGAATGTTTTAATATTCTATGTTTTGGTCATTGCTAATCTGTGATAAATTATATTGGTAACAGAAATGTTGGATGCTATGTTTGATTGAAAATATTTGTGTGTACCGAGTTACCAAAAATATATAGATTGGATTTTTGAAAAGAAATTAAAAGAGAGATTTTTAAATAAAATGGTTATTGAAAATTTGGGATAAATTGAAGAATGAATTGGAAAAGAATGAAAGTGATTTTAAATTCTAATTAATAAGTTTCGAGTATGGAAAAGGGGATTTTGAATAAACAGAGTAATAATGAATTTTAAAACTTAAGTGATGTTATTTAAAGGGATAAAAGAATTTACTTTAAAATTCAAGATTTAAATTTATTTGCAAGGATAAAGAAGAAATCTGGAAGATATGAAATTGGCATTTTCAGTTAAAAAGATTTTAAATCATAATTAAGGAAAAAAGTCTGAAATTAATGGATTTTGAAATAAATTGAATAAGTAAAGAAATTTATTTCAAGATAGAGTAAATTGGCAATCAATTTGGAAATTGATCTAAGTGTTTGGAATCGGGATTTTAAAAGGGAAGTTGAGTCTATGAAACTTATAAACTGGGTTTATAAAACTAAAGCAATTATCAGTGGATATTTGGAAGAATAAATTCACGGTGGGAATTCATTAAAGGAATGGGTAAATTTATTTAAAAATAAATAGTGGTTTATTTTTAAGATGTGTTAGAGAAGGGTATTTCCCTGAGTAGCCAAGTACGTTTTCAAAACAAATTTTTAAGTATAAGTAAAAAGTTTAAGTTGTTTAAAAGTACGTTTTAGAAAAGTTATTATCTCCAAATGTTTAAATTTTAAAGTAAGTATAATTTTCTAATTTATTATAGCAGTAATTATTTAAATATGGCTTGGTATTATGTTTTAAAAGTTAGAAATTTAGTTTTATATTGTACAAAGTAGTTTTATTTTAAGTATTCTTAAAGTATATATTTTGAATAAGTATTAAAGTAATTTTTAATTTAAATGTTTTAAAGGATATTTAATAATAAAGTGTTTTAAATTATTTTAAAAATCTAAAGTTTTTATGCTTGGTTTTTTCAGTGGGAATAAATATATGGGAATTTATTCCATGAGAAGAGTGGTTTGAAAACTAATTTCAAAAGGGTCGAAAGTGGAAATATATCTAGTGAAGATATTTTGAGATTAATAAATAAGTTAGGAGATTATTTATTGTTTGATGGTTGTTTGAGAATGTTAATTGATAGTTAAATAACCGACTATCAATATTGGCCAATGCGCTGATCATTTCGAAGAGGCCGTGATTGGCATTAAATTCTCGAAAACCACTTCGATCCGGTTTGTACATTTTCGTGTGGAAACAAGAGT
Source organism: Allium cepa (assembly GCA_030765085.1). Lineage (NCBI taxonomy): Eukaryota > Viridiplantae > Streptophyta > Magnoliopsida > Asparagales > Amaryllidaceae > Allium > Allium cepa. The sequence continues at coordinate 690,047,367 of CM060937.1, read as the reverse complement.
TTGGACTTGAAGGTGGAGCAGTGAAGTGCAAGGGCTAGTCAGTACTAATCCTGAGGAGGTTCCAAAGTGGATGTAGTAGGAGTAGTGCCTTCGTTTCCGTTCGAAACCGGAACGAAATTGTATGGGTGAATGCTTTAAGAACATCGTCAGGTGGACGGTGAGCATTCTAAGTGATTTGTTCTAAAAAGGTAACGCTTTTCCTCGAGCCTCATTAGCCGGGAATGACTTAAAATCAGGGGATATGAAGCAAGGATAAGTGGGTAGCACCCATTAGGGTAAGGTCATTCCTGTCTGGATGCCCCTTTTTTCTATTTGGTTTAGTGAGTGGTTGCTGATCCCAACCGCGGGATGATCTTACTCGGGATTATCCAGTCAGGGGTAGTTCTGGTCTTGTGTTGCAGGGGATTGGGAGTAATCCTCGGTTCGGTAATCTAGGCCACGTACTGTGATAGGTGGTACCCCAGTGCCTAGTCATTAGTTGGAAATCCATACTCCCTACGCACCTTTTACGGTTTTTGTTTGTAGAACCCACTTTGTGGCTAGTATGCTGGAATTTAATTAATGTAACAATTTCGGCTATTTGAATAAGTATTTGTATATAGACACTATTATAATATCAGAAGACTTTATAATAAATGTTTTAGCTATCGTAAGGTAAAACCCGACATGTTTATTTGTGGCGTGGTCTTACGAGATGCTTTTGATTTTCAAAGGATTTTTGGAACTTTAATAATCAATTTGAGTATGATTTCTCACGCTGGTTTTCCAGACTGACTCGGGTGTAATTTAACTATAATGCTCGGGTTAGACCGAGTATTATATAATACAGGATATGATGCTGTGAAGCTCAAGAGATGAGCTGGATGGCGATACGTACTTCCGTACTTGGTTATTATTCCACTGTGTATTTAGTTTTAAGGACGAGTTTATATGATTGTCCAGTTGTATGTTATTTATTGAACTCTGATATGTATTCTGATGACGTATGTATAAAACAGTTATAGTTCTCTTTTGTGTAAAGATCTGTTATTATCTATTATATTTTATTCCGTTGTGATGGTAAGATTCTGTTGTTGTTTTGTTTTCTCTTCTTCCATCTACTTCTTCTTTTACCCTAATGGTTCGGTTTTTCGAGCGTCGAAAAATTGGGTCGTTACATTTAGTGTCCTATGAAATTAAATTTTTGATTAATTGCTGTTTATTTGATAGTTAAATAACCGACTATCAAATCTGGGCCGTAATATAACTTTGGAAATATCTAGAAGGAACATGTGAGTTACATGGTACAGTCATCTTCGATGATGTTGTACTATGCGTATAAATATCGTTTTGTTTCTCTTAGGATGTATGGTAGGGAGATCCATCCACTTAGACGGTTAAGGGGTGATCCCCGCTCCTATATGTTGTTTGTTTGTTTCCTAAGAACTGTGAATGTGTAACGACCCAACTTCCAAACTCCAGGAAGTCGCATCGGTAAGAAGAAAGAAAGGGATAGAAAAGAGAAAAGAAAGGTAAGAAAGAAAAAGACAACATCAGAATCTCACAGCGGAACGAATAAATTATATTATATCACATAATACTTTACATAGTATCATATACATCAGAGTTTAACAACCAATACAACACAAATCTAGACAGTTATATACATCTGTCTAGCGATTACAATTCAAGAACATCAGAGAAAAACAAATACAACTCAAACACCGCGGAACCACTATATATATCTACACGCTGAAGCCTCCTGCTCCATTATCTCCTCCAGAACTCGTCAAAGCAATCCTGAAACACTTGACTACTCATACATAATATGAGTACCCAAGAGTTTAATAAAACAGAAAATAAACACTCGAGTCAGACAGGGGTCTGATGTGAGTAAACGGTTTTAAAAGTTGCTTAACTTTCAGAAAATCCTTTGGAAACAAAAGGTATCACGTAAGACTTCCCACACATAAACATGGAAAAGTTTTTACCTTACGCTAACCAAAGCATTTGATAGGAAATCCAGTGATATTATAATAGTGTCTAGGGTTTTCAAAATAAAATACAGAAATAGCTGGAATGCTTACATCTCACGTTCCAACATAGTTGGGCACAATCAAAACCGTACAGGCACTTATTGGATTATGGATTCCATCAATGGCAGGGCTACCGGGGTACCGCCCGTCACAGTACGTGGCCTAGATCACCGTACCGAGGATTACTCCCAATCCCCTGCAACACAAGGCCGGACCCATTCCTTACTGAATAGTTCCGAACAAGACAACCCCGACAGTTGGAGCTCTCAACCGTCCACACAGCCGAAATAAAAGGGACCTCTAGACAGGGGTAAATCTCACTCTCAAGTGGGGGCTACCCACGAAGCCTTGCTGCACCTTCCCTGTTTTAGCCATTCCCGGTTGATGAGGCTTGAGGTTACGATTACCTTTATAGGACATATAAATCTTAGAATTCTCATCGTCCACCTGACGATGTTCTGAAAGCATTCAATCCATTCAAGTTCGTTCCGGGTTCGAACGAAACTGAAAGCATTATCTCGTTACACTCATTTTGGAATCACCCTCAGAGTTAACAATGATAACCCTTGCACTCTAAACCACCATCTCGAATCTATAAGTACTATTCCGTCAAACTCATTACGGAATCACCCACAGAGTTATACTGACGTATAGCCCTTACACCTCGAGTCTTCACTTGCACCAATTGGATTAACGACCTAACGTTTAATTGGAATCGATGTGGTTTTCGGATATCCAAATATGGAAACCCGATCCCGGTCTCACCGAAACCAAACGCCATCTTAATGTCCAAGTTATACTTAAGGGTTTTTCTAATTAACTCATTTTATTTTTATCTATTTCATACAGATAGATAAACTACATTAACAGATAACCCATATCATTATCACAACATATAATCATCACAACAATCAATCATCACAACCAGAATAATCCATCATACTATAACTAAGCATCCATATCTTATAGATACTACTCATCTCATTTTTGAGATCACAACCATCCAAAGAAATATCATCCATAAGCAATGATATATTATCCATCATTTATAATTAATTTAAAATGAATTAAATTAATTACTTCTATCTTTAATTAATTTAAAATAAATTAAATTAATTACTCACCTATAAATCTTGCTTATAAATCTATTGATTAATCAACCTAGTTAATTAATCATTCACTAAGTATTCAACTTGATTAAACATCTATGATTAATCATTCACTAATTACAATAAGTAATTAGTCTTTAATTAATTTTCACAAATTAATTACCTTAATCATAAGTAATTAACATTTAATTACTTCATTTATTAATTAACTATAATTAATTATATTTATCCTTAATTAATTACAATTAATTAATCACTTAATTAATTAATTATTACTTAATTAAACAATTCTTAATTACATCATTAATTATAATAATTAATGATCTCTAATTAATATTTAAATTACTTACTCAATTAAAAATTAATTACATTTAGTAATTAATCTAATCATTAATCACCTTGATTAATATTTAAATCCAGTAATTAACTACCCTAATTACTCATTAATAAATCAATTATCCAATAATTAATTATCTTCATTAATTAATCCTTGATTAATTACAAAAGTAATTATCCAAATTATTTTATTAAAATAAATCACCTTTCCTTAATTACATTCCAGTAATTATTACTTCTCTAAGTAATCCTGCTCCATAAATTACATTGAGTAATTATTATCATTAAATTATTAAATTATTTCTTAGATTAATTAAACTAAATTAATTAATTTAACAAAACACATTATCGGAATTAATTACAATAAGTAATGAACCCTTAATTACTTTTATTAAGTAATTATACTTAAGCAATTACAATTGATAATCTTTAATTAATTAATCTCATTAATTAATTATTAATTACCCTTAGATAATTATCTTATTTAATTAACAATATTTTCATTAATTCCTTACTTAAGTGAATTATCTTAGATTAATTATCCATTAATCATTTCTAATTATAAATTAATTCAAGTTATTATTTAAAATCAAATAAATAAGTAAATTTTTAATTATTCCCAAAATAATTCATTTACTTATTTATAACTTAATTAATATTCAAAAAGTATTTAAATAATACATTTCTAAAATCTAATTCAACTTCCACTTTAAAAAAATTTAAGATTTAAAAATGTTTAACCATATAAACATTTCCAAATTTAAATAATAAATAACCTAAAAGTAAAGAACTAACATTATTATATAAGAAAAGTTTAAAAATCAATATTACTAAATTTTACTAAGAAATCAAACATTTGAAAATAGATAGATAATTTAACTTTCCAATTTAAAGTTAAACATATGATAATTTTATTTCAAATACTTAAAGGAAAGAATTCTTTAAATTTAAACCTTATTTGAAATCAAATTCATATTTAAATTCTACTTAAAACATTTCCTGTTCAATTTTTAAAAATTTTCACAACTGTTTTGAATTCAAACTCATTTCAAAGTAAAACCTGAAATCACATTCAAAACATGATTTCAAAACTAAATTTTAAATCTTGCTTAAAATTTAAAAGTTTCATTTTTAAACTTTGAATTCAAAAGTACTTTTAATCCAAATTCAAACTTACCTCTGAATTTAAATCTTTTTGTTTTAAAAAAAAATTGAATTCCCTTCAGATTTTTAAGAAAAAAAACAAACTGGTTTAAAATAAAAATCTGGAAAACCTGAAACTTAGTTTACCACTGTTTCCAAATTTTAAATTTAAATCTTACTTAAATTTAAATCCATCATTTTTAAACTTTTGAATTCATAAGCCTACTAGAATTTAATTCAAACCAACACATGAATTAAGCCTGTTTTAAAAATTGATTTTCTTCAGATTTAAAAAAAAAACAACAGCACAGTTTTACAACCTGCACTAAACAACCCGAGATCACCATCAATTTACTTCGGGTTACAACCCTACTTACTTCGAGTCATGATACAATCTGCACTAGGGTAACTTCGAGTCACCAACCCTGCACAACCCAAGTTCACCAGAAACCACCAAACACTGTGCAACTGCGACCACTGCTCCGGCGACTTCCAGCACTCTTCACCCAACTCTCCAATACACCATCCACCCCTTATCTTGATAACAACCACCAACATAATTCTCTGTAGCTTGAAAATCAGATTCAAGCAAAAAACATAAACCTGGAAAAAACTTCACCAAATACATAGCAACCCTGTCAACTCTCACCTTCATTCCTTCCCCTTATCTTCCCCACTCTTTTCAGTCAACATTTCATCATCAGGCAAAAATCCAGATTCCATAATCAATTTTATGATCAGATACCCAAAATCCAAAATACTGCACAAACCTTAAATACTAACTCCTCATAAGATTTTAATACTTGATTCATGTTTTAATAATCATGTTTTTAAACATGCATTAAAGTTTTTAAACTTGTTTGAATAATTTAAAGATGTTTGCAAATTTTACTTTTGGTAACTATTGACTGTTGTTCTTTATTTTCAGAAGTGACAGGTTTTATTTTTTTCCTAAATTAAAATTTTACAAACCTAAACTATACTGAACAAACACAATATGTTTTACACAATAATTCCTAACTAAGATTCAGTCATAAAGAAGTGAATTTGTATTCAAAATCCTAGTTAAGAATAGAAGCAGGACTGTTAGAAGATTGTATCACCTATATGCATATTCAATAAAGTACACAGAGCATCATCACACAATAGTCAAACAAGCTTACTCAATTCAACCAGATCTCATGCATAGATAATTTATAACAACCTATAATTAGTGAGATTACTTACTAAAAAAAACAGAGCAGTTATCTCTATTTTATTTACCACTGTTTTGACTTCCTTAATTGAAAAACATTTTGAAATTAACTTGAATTCTGAAAACCTTATTAGCTTAATTTAAAAAGAATGAAACTGTTTTTAAACAGAAATTTACTCACCTTAAAATTGAAAACAGAAAGAGTCTAGATGCAATTCATCCCTGCAGCCTGAATTCCTTGCATGGATTGAATCTGCTTGCCCCTCTTGCATTACTTAGTTGATGTTGAATTTTGAGCTAACATGCTAGTTGAAATTGGTTTTAGCTTGATGTTTTGCAGGTTTTGAGACTGCATTTGATGTTGATTTGGTCTGCATGCTTCCCCATTTCTTTGCTTGAGTTGATTTTACTGATTGCAGGCATTTGAATTTAGTTTGTTTGCAGGTTTAAAAGAATTTGCAGATGTATTTTCTTTTGCAGATTTTAAAAACTTTGATTTGCAGATCTTATACAGTTTGATATTTGCAGAACATAGATTGAGTTTGGGTTGTGGAATTTTTAGAGTGAATGGATTTTCAGTTTTCTTAATTCTCAATTTTGATTCTTTATGGAAGATAAAATGTTCGAAACAAAGAGATTTGTTTTAAGTTTTATCTAAAATAATAAATTCAAACATTGGTTTAGAAATGCCACTTGTTGCTTAAGTATGAACATAAATTACAAGTGTCAACTTAAAAAAAGAAGCTTAACACATGTAAGATTTTAATATAAATAAATTTCTTTGTTTATAAATGTTTAATTTAAGATAAAACCATTCTAATTTAAATTTAAGATGTTTTGTATGTTCATTTACATTTAGTCTTTAAATGATTGCAAATGAATTATCTTACATATTTAAATATTTTCTTGAATATTTTTAAAAATTATTTAAAACTAATTTTTAAAAAGAAAAGAACAAATGTTGAATTCATTTTATTCCAAAGATTTCAAATTAAAATATTATACTTTAATATAAATAAACTAAATTTATTTCAAAATAATTTAAAGATAAAACAAAATAAACTTTATTATAAAATACAATTTTTAACTATTATATATTTATAACAAAATATTTACTTTAATTTCTTTTTGAAAATACAAGATAGATTTATAAATTGACTTATGAAAAGTTTCAATACCGATTTCAATTTAATTTAATCAATTCATAAATTTTACACCTATATATATATATTATAGATTTGAAAATATCCTTTATTAAATTTAAATTTAAAATAAAAATTAAAACTCCTATTTACAATGTATACATATATATACATTATAAATAAAATATTTTTAAATCAGCTTAGAAAGGAAATTTTATCATTTAAACATTTTTATCATTTTAAAACAATAAGATTCTCAAATTAAATTATTATTAAATTTTCAAAAGAATATCATTTATCCAAACTAAATAATTATAAATTTTCAAAAGAAATTTATGTTTGAATTGGATTATTAAATCAATATATCACATTTTAAAAATAATTATTAATGAAATTTTTAAATAAATATTGCCCAAATTTCCGGGACATCACATTCCTCCCCCCTTAAAAGAATTTCATCCCCGAAATTTAAAAGCAAAGGTAATTTAATAATCTCATTAAAGATTTTATTTAAAACACGAGCATATATCAAACATATGCCAACAATCAAAACAACCAATACGACCAATCAAACAAATCTAATTATCCAGACAAATTCTAAATAAAATTTTATCGAGTTTCCCCGAATATATATATACCGGGATACTCGCTCTAGAGAATCCAAACAATCAATACCTATGAAGCTACAAAGCTCATATACAACTATATCTATAACACTAGACAAGATATCAGACTGCAGACGAGTCTGACACAACAACCAAAACTCCAGAACTGCTGGTTCCACAACCAGAGATAGATCATACACGTATTCCCTCAGAAATACGTGAAATTCATCGAATCCCAGTTATCCAAACTGGCAATCCAATCCTGTAGATCAATCACTTAACCTTTGAGAGAAAACAGAAAGATCCAATCTCTTATCCACAAATCTCTCATGTCGATCCTGGGCTGCGTTCAACATTCTAGATCAATCCAATCCACCACACAAACTCTACTACAGATATCAGAAGACTTCAGACAAACTACACTTATTCGGAAAACAGAACAGATGCACAAGACATCCAAGTCTCTAGATTAAAGTGAATTTCTTGTAGAAATCCTCTGATCCAAGACAAACACAAATTCGTGTTCCTTCTATTCTGGAACAGCTGCCACCATGCTTCCACTGCGCAACTCTGATTTGAGAATGTTGTTGATGAACACAGTACAAACTTGATCAACTTATCCTAGAAAACATTGTTCATCAAATTCCATAAAATCTCCAAAAAACCAAGTCGAAACAGATCTCAATCTCCTGATGCGGATGCAAAACTTAACTCCTACGAAGACATCCAGAAAATATCAAACCACTTCGATAACTTAAAAATCTTCTAGAGATGCTTCAATCCAAACAAAGGTTACTCAGAAAACTTTCGGATCATCGCAAGTCACTTTTGCGATTCTACCTAACCAAATCCAAAGAAAACTGTTCTTCCTTTACCAAACAGAACAGCCAATACCTTCAAAAGAAGAAACTAGTGGTCCACCTCTTAACCACTAACATCACTCCCAGCTGAGCTTCCAGAAGAAATGGACAAGCTTCACCATCTGCCGGCCTACTGGCAAAAGAATCACAGAGACTTCAGAACTATCGAAGAAACATGCCACTCACTGCTGCTATTGCTGCCAAAAACTTCCTTACCCAAAAGCTCATCGAACCTCAAAGCTACACCAACCACTTCACAATAGAGCCTTCAGAAGACAGATAACCCTCAGGAAACTCGCTCCCAAACCCAGCTCAAACATTCTGCCAAACTGAGTCTCAAACTCAAATATAGACAGAACTCCTTTCTAAGGTTGCCAAAATACCATTGCTGGCTTCAGTACTCCAAACTGATCCAGACTCAAGAAAATCCACTCACACGAGTGAAATCAAGCTTAAAATCCAAAGATACACTCCGAATCTTGGAAAGATTCTCCTTCAGAGATCAGTGAAATCCTTCACACCAACTGCCAAACTACCCAAGATGCTCAATACTGCCCTAGCAAATCTTTTCCAAGCTCAAACACTCGGACTCCAACCATTGGTAGTTGTGTTACACACACCACTACCCTATCTACCTTTATTACTTATATTGGAAAACCTGAACAGGTTACCCAACAGATAGGTAGAATTAAATATATTTATATTTAAAATTACAAGTACGATCTCTCAAGAAAGACACCACTACAGAGCCTAGGTATTCACTCAACCTAATGCTCTGATACCACGCTGTAACGACCCAACTTCCAAACTCCAGGAAATCGCATCGCTAAGAAGAAAGAAAGGGATAGAAAAGAGAAAAGAAAGGAAAGAAAGAAACAGACAACATCAGAATCTCACAGCGGAACGAATAAATTATATTATATCACATAATACTTTACATAGTATCATATACATCAGAGTTTTACAGCCAATACAACACAAATCTAGACAGTTATATACATCTGTCTAGCGATTACAATTCAAGAACATCAGAGAAAAACAAATACAACTCAAACACAGCGGAACCACTATATATATCTACATGCTGAAGCCTCCTGCTCCATTATCTCCTCCAAAACTCGTCAAAGCAATCCTGAAACACTTGACTACTCATACATAATATGAGTACCCAAGAGTTTAATAAAACAGAAAATAAACACTCGGGTCAGACAGGGGTCTGGTGTGAGTAAACGGTTTTAAAAGTTGCTTAACTTTTAGAAAATCCTTTGGAAACAAAAGGTATCACGTAAGACTTCCCACACATAAACATGGAAAAGTTTTTACCTTACGCTAACCAAAGCATTTGATAGGAAATCCAGTGATATTATAATAGTGTCTAGGGTTTTCAAAATAAAATACAGAAATAGCTGGAATGCTTACATCTCACATTCCAACATAGTTGGGCACAATCAAAACCGTACAGGCACTTATTGGATTATGGATTCCATCAATGGCAGGGCTACCGGGGTACCGCCCGTCACAGTACGTGGCCTAGATCACCGTACCGAGGATTACTCCCAATCCCCTGCAACACAAGGCCGGACCCATTCCTTACTGAATAGTTCCGAACAAGACAACCCCGACAGTTGGAGCTCTCAACCGTCCACACAGCCGAAATAAAAGGGACCTCTAGACAGGGGTAAATCTCACTCTCAAGTGGAGGCTACCCACGAAGCCTTGCTGCACCTCCCCTGTTTTAGCCATTCCCGGTTGATGAGGCTTGAGGTTACGATTACCTTTATAGGACATATAAATCTTAGAATGCTCATCGTCCACCTGACGATGTTCTGAAAGCATTCAATCCATACAAGTTCGTTCCGGGTTCGAACGAAACCGAAGGCATTATCTCGTTACACTCATTTTGGAATCACCCTCAGAGTTAACGACGATAACCCTTGCACTCTAAACCACCATCTCGAATCTATAAGTACTATTCCGTCAAACTCATTACGGAATCACCCACAGAGTTATACTGACGTATAGCCCTTACACCTCGAGTCTTCACTTGCTCCACTTGGATTAACGACCTAACGTTTAATTGGAATCGATGTGGTTTTCGGATATCCAAATATGGAAACCCAATCCCGGTCTCACCGAAACCAAACGCCATCTTAATGTCCAAGTTATACTTAAGGGTTTTTCTAATTAACTCATTTTATTTTTATCTATTTCATACAGATAGATAAACTACATTAACAGATAACCCATATCATTATCACAACATATAATCATCACAACAATCAATCATCACAACCAGAATAATCCATCATACTATAACTAAGCATCCATATCCTATAGATACTACTCATCTCATTTCTGAGATCACAACCATCCAAAGAAATATCATCCATAAGCAATGATATATTATCCATCATTTATAATTAATTTAAAATGAATTAAATTAATTACTTTTATCTTTAATTAATTTAAAATAAATTAAATTAATTACTCACCTATAAATCTTGCTTATAAATCTATTGATTAATTAACCTAGTTAATTAATCATTCACTAAGTATTCAACTTGATTAAACATCTATGATTAATCATTCACTAATTACAATAAGTAATTAGTCTTTAATTAATTTTCACAAATTAATTACCTTAATCATAAGTAATTAACATTTAATTACTTCATTTATTAATTAACTATAATTAATTACATTTATCCTTAATTAAATACAATTAATTAATCACTTAATTAATTAAATATTACTTAATTAAACAATTCTTAATTACATCATTAATTATAATAATTAATGATCTCTAATTAATATTTAAATTACTTACTCAATTAAAAATTAATTACATTTAGTAATTAATCTAATCATTAATCACCTTGATTAATATTTAAATCCAGTAATTAACTACCCTAATTACTCATTAATAAATTAATTATCCAATAATTAATTATCTTCATTAATTAATCCTTGATTAATTACAAAAGTAATTATCCAAATTACTTTATTAAAATAAATCACCTTTCCTTAATTACATTCCAGTAATTATTACTTCTCTAAGTAATCCTGCTCCATAAATTACATTGAGTAATTATTATCATTAAATTATTAAATTATTTCTTATATTAATTAAACTAAATTAATTAATTTAACAAAACACATTATCGGAATTAATTACAATAAGTAATGAACCCTTAATTACTTTTATTAAGTAATTATACTTAAGCAATTACAATTGATAATCTTTAATTAATTAATCTCATTAATTAATTATTAATTACCCTTAGATAATTATCTTATTTAATTAACAATATTTTCATTAATTCCTTACTTAAGTGAATTATCTTAGATTAATTATCCATTAATCATTTCTAATTATAAATTAATTCAAGTTATTATTTAAAATCAAATAAATAAGTAAATTTTTAATTATTCCCAAAATAATTCATTTACTTATTTATAACTTAATTAATATTCAAAATGTATTTAAATAATACATTTCTAAAATCTAATTCAACTTCCATTTTAAAAACATTTAAGATTTAAAAATGTTTAACCATATAAACATTTCCAAATTTAAATAATTAATAACCTAAAAGTAAAGAACTAACATTATTATATAAGAAAAGTTTAAAAATCAATATTACTAAATTTTACTAAGAAATCAAACATTTGAAAATAGATAGATTATTTAACTTTTCAATTTAAAGTTAAACATATCATAATTTTATTTCAAATACTTAAAGGAAAGAATTCTTTAAATTTAAACCTTATTTGAAATCAAATTCATATTTAAATTCTACTTAAAACATTTCCTGTTCAATTTTTAAAAATTTTCACAACTGTTTTGAATTCAAACTCATTTCAAAGTAAAACCTGAAATCACATTCCAAACTTGATTTCAAAACTAAATTTTAAATCTTGCTTATATAAAAGTTTTATTTTTAAACTTTGAATTCAAAAGTACTTTTAATCCAAATTCAAACTTACCTCTGAATTTAAATCTTTTTTTTTAATTAAAAAAAATTTGAATTCCCTTCAGATTTTTAAGAAAAAAAACAAACTGGTTTAAAATAAAAATCTGGAAAACCTGAAACTTAATTTACCACTGTTTCCAAATTTTAAATTTAAATCTTACTTAAATTTAAATCCATCATTTTTAAACTTTTGAATTCATAAGCCTACTAGAATTTAATTCAAACCTACACTTGAATTAAGCCTCTTTTAAAAATTGATTTTCTTCAGATTTAAAAAAAAAACAGCACAGTTTTACAACCTGCACTAAACAACCCGAGATCACCATCAATTTACTTCGGGTTACAACCCTACTTACTTCGAGTCATGATACAATCTGCACTAGGGTAACTTCGAGTCACCAACCCTGCACAATCCCAAGTTCACCAGAAACCACCAAACACTGTGCAACTGCGACCACTGCTCTGGCGACTTCCAGCACTCTTCACCCAACTCTCCAATACACCATCCACCCCTCATCTTGATAACAACCACCAACATAATTCTCTGTAGCTTGAAAATCAGATTCAAGCAAAAAACATAAACCTGGAAAAAACTTCACCAAATACATAGCAACCCTGTCAACTCTCACCTTCATTCCTTCCCCTTATCTTCCCCACTCTTTTCAGTCAACATTTCATCATCAGGCAAAAATCCAGATTCCAGAATCAATTTTATGATCAGATACCCAAAATCCAAAATACTGCACAGACCTTAAATACTAACTCCTCAGAAGATTTTAATACTTGATTCATGTTTTAATAATCATGTTTTTAAACATGCATTAAAGTTTTTAAACTTGTTTGAATAATTTAAAGATGTTTGCAAATTTTACTTTTGGTAACCATTGACTGTTGTTCTTTATTTTCAGAAGTGACAGGTTTTATTTTTTTCCTAAATTAAAATTTTACAAACCTAAACTATACTGAACAAACACAATATGTTTTACACAATAATTCCTAACTAAGATTCAGTCATAAAGAAGTGAATTTGTATTCAAAATCCTAGTTAAGAATAGAAGCAGGACTGTTAGAAGATTGTATCACCTATATGCATATTCAATAAAGTACACAGAGCATCATCACACAATAGTCAAACAAGCTTACTCAATTCAACCAGATCTCATGCATAGATAATTTATAACAACCTATAATTAGTGAGATTACTTACTAAAAAAAATAGAGCAGTTATCTCTATTTTATTTACCACTGTTTTGACTTCCTTAATTGAAAAACATTTTGAAATTAACTTGAATTCTGAAAACCTTATTAGCTTAATTTAAAAAGAATGAAACTGTTTTTAAACAGAAATTTACTCACCTTAAAATTGAAAACAGAAAGAGTCCAGATGCAATTCATCCCTGCAGCCTGAATTCCTTGCATGGATTGAATCTGCTTGCCCCTCTTGCATTACTTAGTTGATGTTGAATTTTGAGCTAATATGCTAGTTGAAATTGGTTTTAGCTTGATGTTTTGTAGGTTTTGAGACTGCATTTGATGTTGGTTTGGTCTGCATGCTTCCCCATTTCTTTGCTTGAGTTGATTTTACAGATTGCAGGCATTTGAATTTAGTTTGTTTGCAGGTTTAAAAGAATTTGCAGATGTATTTTCTTTTGCAGATTTTAAAAACTTTGATTTGCATATCTTATACAGTTTGATATTTGCAGAACATAGATTGAGTTTGGGTTGTGGAATTTTTAGAGTGAATGGATTTTCAGTTTTCTTAATTCTGAATTTTGATTCTTTGTGGAAGATAAAATGTTTGAAACAAAGAGATTTGTTTTAAGTTTTATCTAAAATAATAAATTCAAACATTGGTTTAGAAATGCCACTTGTTGCTTAAGTATGAACATAAATTACAAGTGTCAACTTAAAAAAAGAAGCTTAACACATGTAAGATTTTAATATAAATAAATTTCTTTGTTTATAAATGTTTTAATTTAAGATAAAACCATTCTAATTTAAATTTAAGATGTTTTGTATGTTCATTTACATTTAGTCTTTAAATGACTGCAAATGAATTATCTTACATATTTAGATATTTGCTTGAATATTTTTAAAAATTATTTAAAACTAAGTTTCAAAAGAGAAACTTTTTTTAAAAAGAAAAGAACAAATGTTGAATTCATTTTATTCCAAAGATTTCAAATTAAAATATTATACTTTAATATAAATAAACTAAATTTATTTCAAAACAATTTAAAGATAAAACAAAATAAACTTTATTATAAAATACAATTTTTAACTATTATATATTTATAACAAAATATTTACTATAATTTCTTTTTGAAAATACTAGATAGATTTATAAATTGACTTATGAAAAGTTTCAACACCGATTTCAATTTAATTTAATCAATTCATAAATTATACACACACACACACACACATATATATATATATATTATAGATTTGAAAATATCCTTTATTAAATTTAAATTTAAAATAATAATCAAAACTCCTATTTACAATGTATACATATATATACATTATAAATAAAATATTTTTAAATCAGCTTAGAAAGGAAATTTTATCATTTAAACATTTTTATCATTTTAAAACAATAAGATTCTCAAATTCAATTATTATTAAATTTTCAAAAGAATATCATTTATCCAAACTAAATAATTATAAATTTTCAAAAGAAATTTATGTTTGAATTGGATTATTAAATCAATATATCACATTTTAAAAATAATTATTAATGAAATTATTAAATAAATATTGTCCAAATTTCCGGGACATCACAGAATGAGTCAAATGGAAATTATTATTTGTTGGTTTGAAGAGACCGGGATTTGATATAATATCTGAAAACCACTTCGAACTAACATATGCATTCAAACTGAAGACATCTTGAAGATGATTGAAGATAGAGATTTTGAAGTGCAAAGGCTACCTGCTTCTAATCCCGAGGGTGATTCCAAAATGGAAGTAGTAAAGGTAGCGCCTACGGATTCATTCGTACCCAGAACGAACTTGTATGGATAAATGTTAGCATTGAATTTCTACCTGCAGGGTAGTGTTAGCATTCCAAGATGGTTTGCTATATAAAAAGTAATCGTAGTATCAAGCCTCATCAATTTGGAAATGATTGAAGCAGGGAATTATGGTAGAGCAAAGTGGCTCACTCCTATTAAGGAATGATCATTCCTATCTAGAGTCGATATTTATGTATGCTTCGTGGCCTATTATGGTTGTTTATCAACCATGGAACAACATATTTGGCGCCACTCAATAAGGGGCATGTTTGGTCTTGAGTAGCTAAGGTGCAACATGTTATAGCCTCCCATACATTTTATCTAGAAGGTACGAATTCGGTGGGTAGATCTTTACCCTTTAATAGTTGGAATCCATTTTTCAATATGAGCCTTCAGACTTGATTGTATACCTATTATGCTGGAATTTAATTAGTGTAACAATTTCGGCTATAATTAATATGTATTTGTATCCTATGCATTACTATAATATCACTGGATTTTTTATAGAAAATGTTTTGGTTATTTTAAGCTAAAATCCCATCTGTGTTTATGTGTGGCGTAGTCTTATGAGATACCTTTGATTTAACATGGTTTACGAGTTTAAATAAATAAAATTGCCTATGATTTGAGTTTTTCATGCTTATTTTACCAGACTGACCGAGACATTATTTTCCTGTAATGCTCGAGTCAACTCGAGCATAATTTTCAAATTTAACTAGATTCTTTGGAGCTTTTAGGAGAGGAACTAGATCCTCCAAGTCGTATTCACGTATCTTGTATCATTCCCCTATTTAATTGTTCTTGATGTTTGTTTATTATATTTATCAAATTATAAGGATAGGCTGTTTTAACTACCCAATCAGAAAATAGATTAGTGTACTCTATTTTGTGTGTAAAACAAAGATGTTTTCCACTATGTAAAGATCTTGTGTATATTATATATTTTTCGTCATGATGTGATATTCTGCTTTGCCTTTTCTTCCTTCACCCAAAATGACTTGTCTTTCAGACACTTAAATGATCTTCACACAAATACCGAGGATGTATTAAGTGTCGATTTTAGGTGTAAGAAATGCAAATCATTAAAGAAGTGATTTTTTGGGTAGTCAAAATTGAGTTACAATATTCTTGATGACAAATCTCAAAACCTTATTTTTAGTTATATTAGACAACGGTTCAACTTTTACCCATTTAGTAAAATAATCAACTGCTATAACTACGGACTTGACACCTACTTTGGAGATAGCTAATGGTCCAATCAAGTAATTCCCCAATACGGAAAAAGGTCAAGGGCTGGTTATCGGAGCTAAATCACTTAGAATTAGTCGAAAAAACCTTAAGAACCGTTGAAATTTATTAAATCTTTTCACCCAAGGCATCTTCACTCATTCGAGGCTAATAATATCCCTGTCCCATCACCTTTTTGCCATCTTTATTCCATTAGAGTGATCTACACAAAATCCTTAATAAGCTTTGGTTTGTAATTTCATTCCTTTTTTAGGCATTAGGCATCGAACCAATGGAATTGAGTATCCTTTTTTTTATACAATATTCCATTTATTATCATATGAGATGCAACATGGTATTTTATCTTCTTTGTTTCATTCCTTTCTCTTGGTAATATTCCTCTTTCAAAGTAATCTATTATCGGTGACATCCATCTATTTATCTATCAGTCATCTTGAGGACATGCATCTTCATTTCTTTCATGATTTGTCCCTCGATTTTTGTCTACCCTGAACTTTCTTTGTTGTTTCGCTATAGCTAAGCTTTTGAGCGGACAACTACAAGTATATCCTTGTTTGAATCATTCGCCTTTAGCATTACACTGGGATCCTTTTGGAAGCCTAGGAGGTCCCTTGTGAACTTTCAAATTTAGCTAATGAATCTTCTTGGGCATTCTTTTCTCTTGGTACTTGATGGATTGAAAATCTACGAATTAAGCCAATATCTCATAAGCTATATTTTTACATATTGGCATAATCGTGCATCCTATGTTACACAAGTAGTGTTTTTCTAATTCACCATCTGCTTACTCAAAAAATCCACCTTTCGACTAAGCCGGAAGGCCTTTCAACAAAGAGTAAAGAAAAGGAGTTCAATTCAAACCTTTTGAATGAGTCGAAGGGACACAGTCAACAGTGCATAGCAGTCCCAGACCTTTCAAAGGAGTCAAAAGGTTTCATCTCCCAACATTCAAAGTGTCCTTACCTTTCGAAGAAGGTGGAGAAGCCAAAGCAAATGCAAGTAATTCTGTAATGGCCTTTTCTAAGGCGTAGCAAGCCTTTCGAACCAGCTGGAACACATCCAAGATACCTTTCGACCATGTCAAAAAATTTATGAAGGAAGCAGCACTCAAAAGTCATTAAAGAAAGAAAGACAACCTTTCGACAACATTGAAGGAAAGCACATCTCTTCGCAACAATCGAATGAAAAGCAACCTTCCAACAAGGTCGAAGGGTTTACAACAACCAAGGGAAAAGCAACCTTCCGACAAGGTCGAAGGGTTCACAGTGGCATAAAGAATCGACAAAGTCGAAAGGTTCATGAAGGCGTAAAGAAAAATCAAACCTTTCGACAAGGTCTAAAGGTCCATGATAGCAAATGAAAGACAAACCTTTCGAAAAATTCGAAAGTTTCACGACCGCATATAAAAGGGGAACCATCCAACCGATTCGAAATCTTGGAGTCGAAAGGTGGGCCACTTGCATCTATAATAAGACCCAAGGGTCCTGCTTAGGGATCCAGATTCTCCCATTAACCTTGTACTTTCTAAATAAAAACATTGTAACCCTAATTGGGATGATTTGGGAATCAAATAATATAGAGTTTTACATGGATACAGAGGGAATTATTATGTTCTATTAATTAATTTGCCATTTGAATATTATTTTGTAGGATTAACTTTTAATTTTAGGCTCAATAACGCCAAAAGGTTCTTGTCGACAAGGTTGATAACACTGCTGTTATAAGTAACTACAATAATATTTCGAAGCCCTTAACCCCACTAATAAACCTTTTGATAAGGTTTATAATACGCTAGTCTAAACATCATTGGCAACCTTCTGAAGTGATTAACTTTTAGTCCTAAACCTTTCGACTAGGTCAAAAGTGCTTATGCTATAAAATATCAATAACCTTTCGGAGCTGTAATCCAAGTGGTCAATCCTTTCGACTAGATTGAAGACTGCTCTTTAAGTATAAATACCTGGATTTATTGGACTTAATCCACAAGAGACCATCCCCGTACATTTTGACAAAGATAAAATCTACTTTATATAGGTGAACAAACCTTTCGACAAGGTCGAAAGCTTCTATATATTTATCAAGGAGTTTGGAATTCTACCTAAACTCAAATAGGGCCATCATCCTAGCCTTTCGATAAAATAAAAACTAATGTTAAAAGCATAGACTCATGGAACTTCAACTTAGCCAAAAGGAAAGCTTTTGCAGGAGACCTCATTCAACCCCAATTAAGACGAAAGGATTTCTAATTAAAAGATTAAATCTTACGACTACATCAAAAGGTCGGACCCAAGATTCAATATCAAGTGAAGCTAAACACAAAGGCAATTCTTAGGGATATCAAGCCCATCACTCAAACCAATCTATCCTTACTACTTGGAATAACTTTGAGGTGTTGACAAAAAATCATGTTAGCATTTTTAGCGCTAAAAGGAGGGCTCGAACCTCCGACTTGGTTAACCCCCTGACACTATTATTCTCTAACCCCCTTTGGACTAATCTTACACCAAATCTATCTGTTTGATCATAGTCAAAAAAATTAAAAGATCTAAACAAGGGTCTTCTAAACCATACTTGACAAGATTCTCCAAAGTATACATCAAAGCTTGAATCAAGATGAAGAGTAAAGACTAAGGCTCGAAGCCTTAAGGATTATAAAAAAAAAGTAGAATCTTATGACCTTGAAAAATGGAGACTAAATCCTTTTCATGTAGGCCCTACCCCAAAATTTGCACTTGGAAGAGAACAAATGGGAGTGACAATATGTGACGACCCGGCTTTCTATGCCCAGAAAACCGCTTCGTCTTAAAGAAAGAAAGGGTTGAGAAAATAGAAAAGATAGAGAAGAAAAAAAACAACAACATCAGAATCTCACAGCGGAACGAATAAATTATTATAATCACATAAGTATTTACATAATATACAACATCAATCAGAGTTATACAGACAATACATCACATACTAGACAGTTATAAACATCTTTGTCTAGTTATACAACTCAATACACAAATCAACACAGAGATATCAACACAGCGGAACTATATGTATCTACAATGCTGAAGCCTCCTGCTCCATTGCTCCTCCAGAATTCGGCAAAGCTAACCTGAATCCCTTGACTAACCGTAAAAATTTGGGTACCCGAGAGTTTATGAAAAAAACAAAAATAAACTCCGGGTCAGACATGGGTCTGGTATGAGTAACAGGTTAAAGTTGATTAACTTTGAAAATCTTTTGAAAACAAAAGGGTATCACGTAAGACTTCCCACACATAAACATGGAAAAGTTTTTACCTTACGCTAACCAAAACATTTGATAGGAAATTCTGTGATATTATAATAGGTCTAGGGTTTTCAAGTAAATAGAAAATAGCCGAAATTGTTACATCTATTAAATTCCAGCTACTAGCCAAAAAAGTGGGTAATACAATCAAAACCGTTGGCACTTATTGAATTTTGGATTCCATACAATGGCAGGGCTACTGGGGTACCGCCCGTCATAGTACGTGGTCTAGATCAACGTACCGAGGATCACTCCCGACCCCCTGCAACACAAGGCCGGAACCATTCCTTACTGAACAGTCCCGAACAAGATAACCCCGCAGATAGCCATCGCTACTGCCCACTAAGCCGAAATAAAAGGGACATCTAGACAGGGGAATATCCTTGTCCTGCTTGGGCATGACCCACCTAACCTTGCTGCACCTCCCCTGTTTTAGCCATTCCTGGTTGATGAGGCTTGAGGCTACGATTACCTTTTTAGAATACATTTCTTAGAATGCTCATCGTCCGCCTGAATATGTGTTGAAAGCATTCAATCCATACAAGTTCGTTCCGGGTTCGAACGAAACCGAAGGCATTATCTCGTTACACCCATTTTGGAATCACCCTCAGAGTTAACGACGATAACCCTTGCATTCTGAATCTTCATCTTCACTTCAGATTCACAACCTATCGTAAATTTGGAATCGATGTGGTTTTCGGATGTTCCTAATGCGGAAAACCCGATCCCGGTCTCATCGAAATCCAAAACGTGTCTTTTAAGGCCAAGTTGTCTATTTAGTCTTAACAGTTCAATTCAATATCATCAATATACACACAGATGGATAGACCATAATATCACAATAGATAATCACATCATCATAAACATATAATTCATATTATCATCAAAACAGATAATTAAATATTATCATACTTTAAATCAAGCATCCATATCACATAGATAGTATTCAAGTCAGATCTGAATGCACAGCCATCAAATGAACTATCACTATCATTCATCCATAAGCAATGATTTATAATCATACCATTTGTAATCAATTTAAAATGAATTAAATTAACTACTTCTATCTCTAATTAATTTAAAGTAAATTAAACTAATTACTTCATCTATAAATCTTGCTTATACAACTATTAAATTTATTTAAATCAACTTAACTAATTAATCTCTAGATATTTATCTTGATTTACTTCTTCGATTAATCACCTTCTAATTACAGTAAGTAATTAGTCTTTAATTAATTCTACAAATTAATTATCCTAAATCATTTATAGCAATTACATATTATTACTTTATTTATAATTAAGTACAATTAATTACATTATCCTTAATTAATCACCTTATTATTAATTATTTCTTAATTAAACTATTCTTAATTTCATTATTAATTACATTAATTAATGATCTCTAATTCATATTTAAATTAAATTACTTTGTTTAATTTAATTACATTAAGTGATTAATCCTTAATTAAACACAATTATTAATCACCTTGATTAATATCAACCAGTAATTAACTACCCTTAATTACTCATTACCAAATTAATTATCCCATAATTAATTATCTCCATTAATTAATCCTCTGATTAATTACAAAAGTAATTATCCAAATTACTTCTTTAACACATCCTCTTCACTAATTACATTCAGTAATTATATTAATTACTTCCTCAAGTAATTATGTTCCATTGAATACACTAAGTGATTACACATAACAAATCATCAAATGATTTCTTAAATTAATTAAATTAAATTAATTAACTTAAATAAATCATTTTATCAAATTAATTACAATAAGTAATTAATTTCTTCATTACTTTTATCAAATAATTACATTTATCAATGCATAATAGATTATTTAATGAATCTAATTAATTTTCCAAAATTAATCACATATATTAATTAATAAATAAATCTTAATTAACTATCTTCATTAATTAATAACTTTTCTTAATCTACTTCTTACTTGATCTCTAATTATAAATTAATCTAAATTATTAATTTATAACTTCAATACAAAAGTCATTTCTTCATTAACCTATCATTTAATTATTTTAAATATCTTAATTATCCCTAAAATAATTCATGACTTTATTAATATTTAAGTATATTAGAACATTACATTTCAATTTTAAATTCAAATTTCATTTTGAAATTTAAGATTCAAAATGATTATTATTAAAACATTAACTAAATTTAAAATCAATTTATAATTTTTTGTTTTTTAAATAAATGGAAATGGCATTTGTTATTTTCATATGAAACTTATATAGGATAGGCTTTTAAATTTCTTAACTTTAGTTAAGAAGTAGCTTTTAGATTACATTGTATTTTAACTTGCAAATTCAAGTTAAACAATTTATTTAACTTTTTTAAAATTTCTGATTTAACTTTCTTTTAATAACTTGAATTAAAAACTGATTTACCAAGCCCAAATTCATTTTAAAACCTTAGGATTCCAAAGTCCATTTGAATCTATACTTAACCTTGAATTTAAACCTCTGTTCAAATTTCAGTTTTCAAATTTTAAATTGAAATTTAAAATCTGGAAAATGGTCATGTTGTAAACCTGAAAATCCTCATTGAAATAATTTTAATCCTTTATCTCATTTCAGTTTTTGAATTCAAAAATTTAGATTTGAATTCATACTTCAAATTAGATTCACATTTTGTTTGAACTTAAATGCATTTGAGTTTAACATTCATGATTACACTAGCTTACAATTTAATTTGCTTTAAATTTAGTTTAAATTTAAAGCTACAGACTGTTTAATGCTACCTGTAACAATTATATCCAACCCGAGACCAAGATAGGAATGCTTCGGGTCAAATGTACCTTCGCTTCGAGTCACGTACACAAATACTCGAGTACGTACCCGAGGCCAAAAAAAACTGCACCGCCTCTAAACTTCAGTACTTCACTGGGCACGGTGCATGTGCACCGTGGCCCCAGTCACCTCCGGCCACCCACATATGCTCCACCATGCCACTGACTACCACCAGTCTCCACCACGACCCCCAAAATCCATCGCCACGACTCAATTTAAAATCGAGTGACAAAAACTAAACCTGGGAAAAACACGACATCTTCCTACCCAAACCTGTCATCACCTAACTCTGCCAACCCCGTCCACCTGATGATCAATAATTCCGGCCATGGACACGCCTTCGACCAGTCTACCACCTCACGAGGCCCCATGCAACTCGATGCACAGTAGCAGCCACGGTGATCAAAAGTTCGATCACCATATAAATTAGGGTTGAAAACTTCAAACCTCTGCCACCATCGCCACCGCGCTCTGTCAAATCACCAGGCATTTTTCCCCATACCCTGGTAAGCTCCTCCGCCTCCTCGCACAACCCAACCACCTCCAGTCACCGAGATCACCAAGAATCACCCAAAAACCAATTTTTTGAACAAAGGCAACCTGCACATAAAACACTTGACTAGGAATCATAATATTAATTTTAAAAATCATATTATGGTGTGTTTATTTGATTCATAACCCTGATTTCACAAATTAAATTCATTGAGGTTTAGCCTATTTCAGTTTCTACTTGTAGTTTGATATTTACCTGTAACTAATACTACTGTTGTCACTTAAACAGATTATAAAACTCAAATATCTGTTAATACCGGCACTACAGAACCCAGAGATGCTTAATACAGTACTCATACATACACAGAGTAATTGCAACTGAATTTCAGAGAAAAGTTGCAATAGAACAAAAAGCTATTTAGACCATTAAATTTTGATGTTGCTAACCTTTAAAACAGAGGTGATTGCAGAATGTCAAACACGCATACATGCAGTAACACATAAACACAGAAATTCATCAAGATATATGCATATATCAGATCATAATTTAACAACATATAAATATATACTTAAGCATTTAAAATGAAAGGTGTTACTCACCTGATCAAATTTGAACAAAAGATGTTGAAGAAAACACTTGCAGGTGAAGCTTTCCTGAAGCTCCCCTCTTTGTTTCTTCTTTTCCTAAGTTTGTTTTCAGTTTTTCTTCTTTTAGTTTAAGTTTTGTTCGCAAAGCCAATAGATGTTTCTCAGGTTTATTTTTAAGTTAAAGTTTGTATGAACGAACTGATAATAGAAAGGTGGATATATATATATATATAAATGTTGAAGCTACTGAACAACAGGTGATAACTGGACAGTTCCATTGTTTGTCATTTTCTTTTTATTGGCTAGTAAAATTCTGCAGTATGAAATGATATAGGAGATTTCGGCTACAAGTACGTGTTAAACAAGAAGTTATGCTATTTAATGTTTATGTTTTTAATTATGATAGCAAGTAATTAATGTTTACTGATAGTTGCAACTTTGTACAAAGATATTTATTGTTTTCGGCCAAACATGCTTTGTAAGATACAGGTTGATGAAATTTAGGCAAGATTTTTAATGTACAAAATTTGTAGGTTGAAAAGATTGATTTGTGGTTTCATTAATTAATTTTGTCTTGTTGATATTATTACCCTATACTTAATAGATGTCTAGGTGGCTTCATTCATTAATTTCCTTTGTCTTACTTAAGAAGCTTGCTCATGAATCTAAGTGTGTTATATTATTTTATTTTATTTTTGTTTTCTGGACAAGACATTTGATTGTTGCACATAGGAATATTATAGCTTATGCATAAAGATATGTATTTCATATTTCGGCTAAACATATTCTGTATCCCCAGTTACAGTTTATATTCATAATTATGATATAAATGTTTATGTTTAATATTGCTATATTTGTCGATTTTAATTTTAAAATTCACATCAAAACCTTCTTTTACAAACATATATAACTGTTAAATATCCAAAATCTCATCAAGTTAAACATTTTCAAGCTTATATTTAATTTAAATTAGATTAAATATTTATTAAAATATATTGTCAAAATTCCGGGTCGTTACACAATATCTTTAATCGAATGAGAAGAACAATTCAACATTATGCCAAGGGCATAATCTTTGAGGAAGAGATAATGAATGATTACAACGCCTTGGCGCACAAATGGAAATCAATTACAACAAGAGCACTTCCAACCCAAGAGATTCAAAGGGTAGCAAAAAGAAAGATAATTGAAGAGCATGAAAGGAAAAGGATGAAAAATAAAATGCAAAAGAGTTATCCTTAAGAGTTAAATTTCAAGTCTAGACTTCCAAAAGAATGCAACTTAACCACATCAATAGAAAACATCTATTTCCTTACAAAGGATGGACTTAACTATTAGCCATCGCAGAAGAAAAAGCCAAAACATGAAAGGAATTTGGAAGGATTCTTCGTCATTATCATATGATGAATGGTCATGAAACCAACTATTGTAAAGCCTTGGAGGGGATGATCATCAATTTCTTTAGACAAGGAAAGATCACTGAATTTGTAAAGAGAACTTGACAAAAGATTAATAAAGATCAACTTTTGAAAAGAGAAAGTCTACATGGTTGGGAGCGAAATGCTCCTCTAATTTGGATACTTCCTAAGATGGTAGTACTACCTAAGATGGTAGAAAAGTCTCTGTCCGTGCCGAGATAGCCAAGGCAGAGCGCCCCCTGGAGGGAGGATGGAGTAAGCCTCTATCCATGCCTAAGATGGTCAGGGTAGAGCACCGAACAAGCACTTAACTGTGCCGTAAAAGGGCTAAATTAAGGCACATCTTGGAGGGAGGACAGAGTAAGCCTCTTTCCACGCCTAAGATGGCCACGATAGGGCACTGAATAAGCCTTTAACAACGCCGCAAAAGGGCCAGGTTAAGGTACCTCTTGGTGGGAGGATGGATTAAGCTTCTACCATGCCTAAGACGACCAAGGTAGAGCACCGAACAAGCCCCTATCCATGCTGCAAAAGGGCCAGGGTAGGGCTCCTCCTAGAGAGAGATCAGGTAAATCCTTGGTTCCAGCCTATAAGATGAGCTAACCAAAGAGCATCAGACAATGGACTAAGATGTCTAGGCCCAAGAAGAGGCCCAATAAAAAAGGACAAAAATGTCCAAGCCCAACTGAAGCTCGTTCAATAATGGACTAAGATGTCCAGGCATAAGAAGAGGCCCAATCAAAAAAAGGACTAAGATGTCCTAGCCCAAATAAGGCACAATCCATACCGAATTATTGTAAAATAACATCCTAAAATTTTGTCAATATAAATTAATAATATATTTTAAACTTTTGGAATTTAATTTGAAAATAAGTAGAGAAAATTCTTAACAAGTAAAAATAAGTGATTATAATATATAGATAAATTCCAAATTTATTTTGAGTTTAAATTATTAAAATAAAGAATGTTTATAAAAGTCATTTTAATTTAAAATCTTATATATTTGTATATTACATATATGAGTAAAATAGAATACACATTGAAATTTAATTTAAATTTTTTTAGGTAAGTGTGAATATATAAAAGGGCATAAATGTTTATAATTCAAGTTTACAATTGAAATTTAAGTTTAAATTTAAAAATAAGTGTTTTAAAAATAAGTAGCATTTAAAATTTTTTAAGAAATAATATATGTAATGTAAATATTAGTTAAACTCTTTTAACATTGTATATATATATACAAATAAACAAGGAATACATTTTTTTAAAAGTGTATATAATATAAAAATAAAAGTTTATAAAAAAATTATTTTGTCTTTGAAAATTTTAAATGTAAACATATACATGAGGAAGTAAAGAAATATACATGCACATGGGTTTGAAGTAAAGAGATGATTAACAAAATTTTGTCTCATGATTATCTTTAGTTACAAATGGCATGAAGACATCATTAAGTAAATAAGATAATTAAATAAAAATTACAAAAACCTTTCCATCTCCCCATATACCATTATTAAACTTCTCACATAGTCTGAAGAACAGTAAATAAATGATTTGAGTATCACACAAATCCAAACACCAAAGAGAAAAAAAAATGATAAAACTAGAAAACAGATCAAACTAAAGCAATCAAGCAAAACTCAGATCTTAAGCAAGCTAAAACCTCTCGGCAACTCAGCAAATTCAAAAACAAATCAAGATTCAGTTCAAATTTGTTCCCAGCAAGTTTAGATTCAAAACCAAGAAGCAACTTCAAAAATCTGGAAAAAAATGATGAAAACCTGGGAATAATGGAAGGCAAGTAAAAAAATTTTAAAAAAAAATTGAATTTGATGTTAGTAATCAGTAAGTAAAACAAAGATTTAAACAACTTTATTAACAAGTTGCAGGAAAACAAAATCAAGATCAAAGACTTAATCCATCTCTGGATTTCAACTGCAGAAAAAAAGGGCTTCTCTGTGTATAGCAAAGATTCATACTGTAGGTAAGAAAAATTTAAAAACTTTTGTTATTGATGAAATGAATAAACAAATGCAAGAGTGAATAAGCAAAGATTCTTAATTTCAAATATACAGGCTCAAAATTCATTCCATGTTTCCTGCTTCTTCTTTGTCTCTACCTTGTCCAAGATCCAGGTGAGTAACCTAGCCCTAAATTTGTATGTGGTTTGATGAATGCATGAATGGATTGTCTTCTCTGATGTGTGGTATGCTGGAATGTAAACTTGTATAGATGTATACGCAATGCATGTCTGAAGAAAAAAAGTAGGATTTGCCTCTGTGTATATATTCTAGGTTTTAAAACCTGTTAGGAAAATTTAAATTACCCCAACCCAATTAAATTGAAGGCTTGATTGCTGAATGAAAAGTAGTTATATGAGTACAACATCATCTTTAATAATAAATCCAAGTGAAAATATGGAGTAAATGATTTTAAAATAATTTTTTTCAGGGTTATGCATTCTTTCTTCTTATTCTGTTTCATACCCTACAGGTTTTAGAATTTGTTTACAAATTGAATACCACCTCATAAAATCAATTTTAGGTTATGATTCGTGAAAGAAAAGTGTTTGTAACATTATAAAGTTATTTTAAAAAATATTTAAAGTTAAAATATATGATAAATAATTTGACAATGTAGGATTTACAGAGGAAAAAAATACTCAAAACAGAAAATTCAAATCTTTTAATTCTAAATCCTGATTATTCTATCAGATTTGTCTTGCTAAACATTGATTTTTAAAAGGAATTTCATGATTTGTAAGAAAGGGAATATAGAGTTTTCTTGGATTAAACAGTTTGGGGATTTTTGTCAAAATCTGATGATCAATGAACTAGTGGGTCTCGAAATCATGGCTGGTGATAGCTTTGGATCAGGGGGATTCGGGAAAAATGCGTGAAGATTTTATGTTGATCGGGGTGAAGGCGCAACGTTAGTTTAGGGTTTAGCGACCCAATTTGAGCAGTGACGTATCGAGCAAGTTTCATCATCAATGTTTCATCGAGCTGCATCAGGTCGGGGGAATAGAGTTCGTGGATCGTGGCAAAGCTCTGACCAAATTTTCGTGGCTTCTGATGGCCGGAGGTAGTGACGCAGGCGATTTCCTGATGATCGAATTTGTCCATGGGTGCGTCGAAGTGGTCGATTCCAGGTTGTTTGGCTTTTCACGGTTCTGGAGGATTGTTTGGATTGAGATGGTCATGGAGGACTTGTGGACGCTCATGGCATTGATCGAAAGTGACCGGAGAAGTGGTGCATGTGCACCGTGCACATTATCTTCTGGAAATGGTGAAGGAAGGAGAAGATGTGGGTAGCTCAGGATTTCATTCGTTTTGAATCGCGTTCGACTCGAAGTAAGGCTCGAGTCAGTATTTTGGTTGCGTAGGGTAGGTACTTAGAAAAAAATTTGAGTCAAAACTATAGCGTGCTCACGGGTTAACTTTGGGAAAACCCGAAGCAGTAGGACGTTTTGCTCGGGCTCAACACGAAGTAGCCAGGAATTTTGTCGAATCAGCATACAAAACAGTTTGAAGTTTAAGTAAGTTCAAGTTTTTGAAAATAAATTTGTTAAATTAAATTTCTTTTCAATGTTTAAACATTTTCTAAGTTTTAAAATAAGTTAAGGAGGGTT
The DNA here is from genome assembly GCA_030765085.1 of Allium cepa. Lineage (NCBI taxonomy): Eukaryota > Viridiplantae > Streptophyta > Magnoliopsida > Asparagales > Amaryllidaceae > Allium > Allium cepa. Next base: position 690,018,493 of record CM060937.1, on the reverse strand, counting down.
TTAAATAAACTGTGTTAATTAACCTAAATTTAAATGGTTTAAAATGAATTAACTTTAAATTTGAAGGTTGTATTCTTAATAATGTATAAAGAAATAATTATTATAAAAGATGTTTTTTTAAAATAGTTAAGTAACTTCCAAAGTTTAAGTTAAACATATTGGTCAAAGGGAAATTATTTATTAGAAGTGAATTACTTAATGAAAGAAATTAAAGTAATTAAAGAAATTAATTAACAATCCAAGCTAATAAATCAAGTAACTAACGAATGATTAAATAAAAATAATAATTACTTGGTGAAAGTAATTAAGAGTAGAAAATTAAAGATTAAAGATTGATAAATCAAATATTAAGGGTTAATTACTTTAAAGCATAATTAATTAATGTGGTTAATTAATTTGGGTAATTAAATTAGAAATAATTAATTAAAGGATAATTTATTATAATTAAGATTTAATTAATAAATAATTAAAGATTTTTTTAAAGTAATTAATTAAGGAATAAGATTTAATTAATTACAATTAAGGGGTTAATTAATTAAAGAAATGATTAATTAATTAAGGCGATTAGAACTTAATCAATTGAGAATTTATGATAATAAATCATCGATTAAAGATTACTAATGAAAGTAATTCTATGAGTAATAAATTTGAAACCACACGATTTGAATTTAAATTGATAAATAAAATAAATTTTTGAGTGAATTTGTAAATTAATTTGAATTTTTCAATTTAAATAGGATATTGGTTTATTTGGACATTAATTTTACAATTTAATTGTGGATTTGAAATTCTATAAATAAAAAAATAATAATAACATCCTAAAATTTTGTCAACGTAATTAATAATATATTTTAAACTTTTGGAATTTAATTTGAAAATAAATAGAGAAAAATCTTAAACAAGTAAAAATAAGTGATATTAATATATAGATAAATTCCAATTTTATTTTCAGTTTAAATTATTAAAATAAAGAATTTTTACAAAAGTCATTTTAATTAAAAACCTTATATATGTGTATATTACATATATGAGTAAAATAGAATACACATTGAAATTTAATTTAAATTTTTTTAGGTAAGTTTGAATATACAAAAGGGCATAAATGTTTATATTTCAAGTTTACGATTGAAATTTAAATTTAAATTTAAAAATAAGTGTTTCAAAAAATAAGTAGCATTTAAAATTTTTTAAGAAATAATATATGTAATGTAAATAGTAGTTAAACTCTTTTAACATTGTACACACACACACACATATATATATACACAAATAAACAAGGAATACATTTTTTTTAAAAGTGTATATAATATAAAAATTAAAGTTTATAAAAAAATTCTTTTGTCTCTGAAAATTTTAAATGTAAACATACACATGACGAAGTAAAGAAATATACATGCACATGGGTTTGGAGTAAAGAGATTAACAAAATTTTATCTCATGATTATCTTTGGTTACAAATGGCATGAAGACATCATTAAGTAAATAAGATAATTAAATAAAAATTACAAAAACCTTTCCATCTCCCCATATAACATTATTAAACTTCTCACCAAATCTGAAGAGCAGTAAAGGAATGATTTGAGTATCACACAAATCCAAACACCAAAGAGAAAAAAAATGATAAAACCAGAAAACAGATCAAACTAAAGCAATCAAGCAAAACTTAGATCTGAAGCAAGCTAAAACACTCTCAGCAACTCAGCAAATTCAAAAACAAATCAAGCTTCAGTTCAAATTTGTTTCCAGCAAGTTTAGATTAAAAACCAAAAAGCAACTTCAGAAATCTGGAAAAAAATGATGAAAACCTAGGAATAATGGAAGGCAAGTAAAAAAAATTTAAAAAAAAAATGAATTTGATGTTAGTAATCCGTAAGTAAAACAAAGATTTAAACAACTTTATTAACAAGTTGTAGGAAAACAAAATCAAGATCAAAGACTTAATCCATCTCTGGATTTCAACTGTAGAAAAAAAAGGGCTTCTCTGTGTATAGCAGAGATTCATACTGTAAGTAAGAAAAATTTAAAAACTTTTGTTATTGATGAAATGAATAAACAAATGCAAAAGTGAATAAGCAAAGATTCTTAGTTTCAAATATACAAGCTGAATATTCATTCCCTGTTTCCAGTTTCTTCTTTGTCTCTGCCTTGTCCAAGATCCAGGTTAGCAACCTAGCCCTAAATTTGTATGTGTTTTGATGAATGCATGAATGGATTGTCTTCTCTGATGTGTGGTATGCTGGAATGTAAACTTGTATAGATGTATATGCAATGCATGTCTGAAGAAAAAAAGTAGGATTTGCCTCTGTGTATATATTCAAGGTTTTAAACCTGTTAGGAAAATTTAAATTACCCTAACCCAAGCAAATTATAGGCTTGATTGCTGAATAAAAAGTAGTTATATGAGTACAACATCATCTTTAAGAATAAATCCAAGTGAAAATATGGAGTAAATGATTTTAAAATATTTTTTTTTTCAGGGATATGCATTCTTTCTTCTTCCTCTGTTTCATACCCTATAGGTTTTAGAATCTGTTTACAAATTGAATACCTCCTCATAAAATCAATTTTAGGTTAAAATTCGTGAAAGAAAAGTGTTTGTAACATTGTAAAGTTATTTTAAAAATATATAGAGTTAAAATATATGATAAATAATTTGACAACGTAGGATTTACAGAGGAAAAAAATACTCAAAACAGAAAATTCAAATCTTTTAATTCTAAATCATGATCACTCTATCAGATTTGTCTTGCTAAATATTGATTTTTAAAAGGAATTCATGATTTTTAAGAAAGGGAATATGGAGTTTTCTTGGATTAAACAGTTTGGGGTTTTTTGTCAAAATCTGATGATCAATGAACTAGTGGGTCTCGAAATCAAGGATGGTGATAGTTTTGGATCAGGGAGACTCGGGAAAAATGCATGAAGATTTTTATGTTGATCGGGGTGAAGGCGCAACGTTAGTTTAGGGTTTAGCGACCCAATTTGAGCAGTGACGTAATCGAGCAAGTTTCGTCATCGGTGTTTCATCGAGCTGCATCAGGTCGGGGGAAAAGAGTTTATGGATCGTGGCGAAGCTCTGACCAAATTTTTGTGGCCTCTGATTGCCGGAGGTAGTGACGCAGACGATTTCCTGATGATCGAATTTGTCCATGGGTGCGTCGAAGTTCTCGATTCCAGGTTGTTTGGGTTTTCACGGTTCTGGAGGATTGTTTGGATTGAGATGGCCGTGGAGGACTTGTGGACGCTCACTGCGTTGATCGGAAGTGACCGGAGAAGTGGTGCATGTGCACCGTGCACATTATCTTCTGGAAATGATGAAGGAAGGAGAAGATGTGGGTAGCTCAGGATTTCATTCGTGTTGAATCGCGTTCTCCTCGAAGTAAGGCTCGAGTCAATATTTTGGTTGCGTAGGGTAGGTACTTAGAAAAAATTTCGAGTCAAAATTGTAGCGTGCTCACGGGTTAACTTTGGGAAAACCCGAAGCAGTAGGACGTTTTGCTCGGGTTCAACTCGAAGCAGCCAGGAATTTTGTCGAGTCGGCATACAAAACAGTTTGAAGTTTAAGGAAGTTCAAGTTTTTGAAAATAAATTTGTTAAATTAAATTTCTTTTCATTGTTTGAACATTTTCTAAGTTTTAAAATAAGTTAAGGAGGGTTTTAAATAAATTGTGTTAATTAACCTAAATTTAAATGGTTTAAAATGAATTAACTTTAAATTTGAAGGTTGTATTCTTAATAATGTATAAAGAAATAATTATTATAAAAGATGGTTTTTTAAAATAGTTAAGTAACATCCAAAGTTTAAGTTAACATATTGGTCAAAGGGCAATTATTTATTAGAAGTGAATTACTTAATGAAAGAAATTAAAGTAAATAAAGAAATTAATTAACAGTCCAAGTTAATAAACTAAGTAATTAATGAATGATTAAATAAAATAATAATTACTTAGTGAAAGTAATTAAGAGAAGAAAATTAAAGATTTAAGATTGATAAATCAAATATTAAGGGTTAATTACTTTAAAGCATAATTAATTAATGTGGTTAATTAATTAGGGTAATTAAAATAGAAATAATTAATTAAAGGATAATTTATTATAATTAAGATTTAATTAATCAATAATTAAAGGTTTATTTTTTTAAGTAATTGATTAAGGAATAAGATTTAATTAATTACAATTAAGGGGTTAATTAACTAAAGAAATTATTAATTAATGAAGGTGATTAAAACTTAATCAATTGATAATTTATGATAATAAATCATTGATTAAAGATTACTAATGAAAGTAGTTTTATGAGTAATAAATTTGAAACCACAAGATTTACTCACCTTAATCAAAGATGTTTGATTGTTATTGAATGTTGTGCGATGGATTGATATATTTGATATATGATGTGATGCTATGTGATACTTTGTGATAAGTTGCTATATTTGTGATGAATATACTGTTGTATGAATATGAAAACCCTTGACCCGAAGAATGACATTTGAATTTCGATGCGGCAGGGAGTCGGATTCCAGTTGGTTATTTGAATCCCACATCGAATTGTAATGATAGATCTTCGTGATTGATAATTTATTTTATCTATGTATCTGTGAATAAAGATAAGCGTTATGGGTAATACCGCTTATCGATATGATTGAATCTGTGATGATGATGTTGTACACTATTGTGTTGAACCCCTGGACCACACTTATACACACATAAATATGGATTGCACGTGGAAATGGGTTAAGTCACAGATTTTGAAATAGTTTAAAGATTGAATTTTTGAATCCAAAATTTTGTAATTAGAATTGAAGCTTTTGAAAATGAATTTCAAAAATAAAATTTATTTTGAATAACTAGATTGAGTTTTGAAATTTAAATAATTTGATTTAAATTTGCATAAAATATTTGTAATTGAATTCAATGATTTGGGAACTAGGTTTAAAAAGGTTATTCAACTTATAAATGTGTTTATATGGGTTTTAAACCATCTTCAAATTTTGTTTTGGGAATTTAAATTTAACCTAAAGATTTTGACTTGTATAAATGAAATCGGATTTGTCCGAAATAATAACTATTTGTTTTCAAATAATAAAGCTTTCACATAAGAATTAAACTTCCAATCTACGTTAAAAGGAATTCAAGTTTGAAATGAAAATAGTTTTCCAAGTTATAGATAAATCCTTGGAAACGTGTTTTGAAAGCTATAAATTAAATCTTTAATTTAAAGATTTAGTGAGTTAATCCAATTGAAATGGAAATCATTTTGAAATCTATGAATAGATCTTTGTGAAACTGGGTGAAACTTTGTGAAAATAAATCTTTTTGTTTAAAGATTTGGAAATGGTAATTTGTTTAACCATTTGAAGAAAAGCTTGGATTTTTAAGTTGTGACTTAGCTAAAATCCCATATCCATATGTTTTTGAATATTGCGCTCGTTATTCGATTTAGCTGGGAGAGGACCTTGTGTCACATAACCCATTCCGAATAGTGATACGATGTTACAAATTGCATTTGAAGACCGGTGTTGAAGACTGGGTGTTTTCAAGAACGTTAGGATAACCTATCGATTGTCTCTGCACCGAGTAGCTACGGTATAGAGATTCCCTAAGTGATGGGAAGTCTGATCGGGATTGTGGGTACCCGGATTTGCAAGGGCTTCTTCGGAAGTGCCTTCGGTTCTGTTCGAACCCGGAACAGACTTGTTTGGTTGTATGTCCGACACTACACTTTGAGATATTTAACCGATATCTATCAAATACATTTCTGCTTGGTGGCGGAGAATTTATTCTCTTAGCTTAATACCCTTCTCTGAGACGTACGAGCTCAGAGGTTATGTAGTTGATATTTATCAGTGATATATTCCCAATTTGGTAATGTGGCATGCTGAGTGCTGCTGTGTGTTGATGGCCATTTGTTAATCATTTATGATCAAAGCATGGCTTTTGTATAAAGCGTAGCTTTGTGGACGAGACTGCATCAGGACCTCACACCCCGGAAATGGTCGAAACAGGAAAGATGCGGCAAGGTATGAGGGTCGCGCCCTTTAGGGTGTGTCATTCCCTTCTGGAAAAGGGCGGTATCCTGGTATGGAGCCCAGATGCTTACTCATGTGGATACTGCAGATCTATTACTTTGTGATTGCTTTGTGGTTTAGAGGCGCCTCGGATAATGGTCTCAAAGGACCGAGGGATGGCATGCTCGAGTAGTAGTTACCTAGTTACAGAGGTAACCCGGCCTTGTGTTGGCAGAGATCCGGTTGGTTCTCGGGACGTCCCGCCAGATGCGATCCCATGGACAGTAGGAAGTTCCTTAGCCTGACCATTTGTTGGAAACCCATTCTTCAATACGCGCCTTGTACGGTTTTAGTTGTATTACCTGCCATCTACTTATGGTGGCGCCCCACTGTTTGGATGGTAGTAGGCATACGATACTGGTCGTATGTTGGCTAGGATTAATATTATACTTTCGAAAGATTTTCCACTATGCACTAATAATAATATTAAAGAATTTTTCTCGTATTAAGCATATTTGACTATCATAAGGAGAAATCTCCTCCAATTCTGCGTTTGCATTGTGTGTGTGGCGGGAGGCCTTATGGTAGTTTCATTTTCCGAAAAGCATTGCAGATTTCAAATTTAAATTGTTTTGTTTGTTTTAAAAACCAACTATTTTTGTTTGCTCACACCATTCCCATGATTGACCTGGAGTTTATTGTTCCTTTCCTAAACTCTGGGTGCCCACAATTTTCCTACACGGGCAGACTAGAGTTGGGTTTTTCAGATAGTCAGGTTTAGTAGGTTATCTGGAGCTAGTTCAGTCTTTGGATCACGACTGTACTTGCTTATCTTTGTGCATTGTTATTGGGAGTTCAAGCCATTTTTGGATTGGTGCTTTGGAGATGGAGTTTTCCGATGCTGGAGTTCTTTTTTGAAGTCTATCTTGGAGATTTTGTTCCGCTGCTGGGGTTGTCTTTTCTTTCCGCTGCTATTGTCTTGTATCATATATGTGATGTATATTCATTGTACAATTTCACTTGTATCAGTTATTGTATCAAATGTTGTATATATTATATGTTATTCTTTTTCTTCTACTGCGTTATACTTAATGTGTTATTAGCTCCGGCGAACCAGATTCGACGTTTAAAATCTGCGGCATTTGAATACGAGTGTCGTATTCGGTGCCGATTTTCGAAGGCCGAGTCAGGATCGTTTCAATTATGATGTTCAAGCTCAATCATATTCAATCATGGACTGAGATGTCTTAGCTCAAAAGACAGCCAATCTAATTACTTCTATACATATTCAAAACTTGGAGGGGTCATGAACGTCAAAGAAGACGAAAACAAAAGAGTGGAATGGAACTCTGTTTTCTACTACCCAAATATAGGTTTTGGGACTTTGTTGACGTTATTTGTTAATGCTCAAATCTGTGCTTCAGGATTCTCATATATGGATTTCAAAATCTAATGCTCAAATCTGGGTTTAGGATATTCATCTCAAAACATCAATATATAATACATGAATCTGTGTTTCGAGTCTTTATTAACTACCGATTATCTTGACGTACCCGAATCTTGGATTTGGGATTTTTATTTCTAAACATCAGCCATCAATGCCTAAATTAGAGTTTTGGGTCTTTCATATAAAAGATTTTATCGTCTAACACCTGAATATGGGTTTCGAGTCATTATCAATCTCTAACTTATTATACCTGAATCTGAGTGTCAAACACTGCTATTTATTTAAACCTTAATCCGGGTACAAGATCTTGGATTTCTGTTCATCTCAAAAGCCCGAATCTGGGCTAAAGAATATTATTAAAATGATCGCTATTAAGAGCCTCCAAATGGGAACTTCAGGCTTCTAACTTTTTAAATGCCATTAGTATTGAGGAATGGGTGAGAGAGTTACTACTTCAAAGTTTCTGACATAAACTCCTGAACCAGGTTCTTTACTAAATAAAAGTTATATTCTAATTTTCATGGCCTTATGATAAGGCGGAATTGGTTACCAACAAGTATTATGCATTCCAAAACAAGTTGAAGGGGTAAAATTCCTAATCATTTCTCATCATGGTTAAAGATGAGATCTTAACATTTTGAATGAGTTACTTTTCCCACAACTGGCAGAATAATTTTCTAATTAGGGCAAATGATATACATAGACAAATATGTCAATTTCAAGCTAATAACTAAAAATATTGTTTTCTACATGTTTCTCAGGGAAAACAAATGAAACAGAGTAACAAAAGATTCAACAAGCACAAAAGTCATTGAACGAGCAATTCAAAGGCATATTAAAAGTGACACTACAAAAAAGGATCACAAATCAGGTGATATTTAATAAATTTTTATAATTTATATAAATTACGAAATTATTTACAAACAGCAAAGATCATGTACAAGATAGATTTACATGGTTCAAATGCATAATTAAATTACAAATCTTGAGATGCTTTATTAAGAGTCTCCGCCACGGAAGGATCTACAACATGATTGATCGTTGCATGGAAAAACTTCTTTAACTTCTTTTCTTTTCTCCTTCTTTGGTTCATCAATTGCATCGATGTTGGTCTTTAAGGCGCGATTTAAAGCTCTATTCGCGGCCCTGACTGTTTTATTTTCCCTTTCTAACTCAGCAACCCTCTTGTCAAGCAAATAATTATCACATTCTAGCTTTTGATTCTTAGAAGCACAATCATTAATACTCCAGGAATACTTCGTATTCTACTGCTCAACAAAATATTTGGCGATTTCAAATTTTACCTCCAACACAAGTTGCCTACTGCATTATCTTCTAAATTGGTTGGAGTGTTGAGCATAGTGGAAAAATGTTAAGCTGCGAGAAGTTTTGACCCAATAGGGTTGACAATTGGAGTGGTTGCTTGAGTGACCAAAAGATCAATATTTGGAGACTTTTCCCCATGAGGAATTATAAAGAGGCACATTGAGCTTGACTATCTCTCAATTTTAACTCTAAATCGCTAATCCGCTTGATTAATTTAGACATCTTTATATTGAAGTCGATTGTGGGAGTCGGTTTCACTTGTTATTAAGCACAATAATCGCTTCATCTGTTCTCTTAATCTCAAACTCAAGATAGTCAAAGTGATCCTTAAGAGTGATGGCTATGATCTTTCATATAAGATATCTTTTACTCTACTTCATGGCTTCGGTGTTACCACCAAAACGCTCGAGAAGGACTTCGTCATAGGCCACAATCTCTCCATTTCTATTTAATAATATATCTCTAATAATGTCGATGCGAGAAAGTAAATTTTGAGAATGATGGATCATGGTTGGCTTTGGTTCGATAAAGAAAATAGATTTAGCAACAGTTCTAGTATAAAAGGAAATAAAGGAAAATATAAAGCTGGAATAAAATACTGTTTAACTGTTTGGTTTGCTTTGATTGTTTTGATCATTTCGATTGTATGAATTGTTTGCACTTGTCTTAGATTGCTTCTTTGATTCAGCTGAAATCCTAATTCTGTTTTAATTAGGCTAAAATCCTAATTTTACCCATTGATCGGCCTTCTATCGCTGTTGTGCCACTGTGAGCTAGTCCCATTCTGTGGATCCCTAGCAAAAAGATACCTATTTAGCGCCGTGGAACTCAATAGCGACTTATCTCCCTCAATTCGATGCTGCATGCATTGTCACCGCCATTTCGCCCTAGCTCCCTCTTATGACCTCTTATCTAACCAAGATCAACAGAAGCGTACCCAGCCTTACCTGATCTGTTGTGAGACCATCAGTCCTAGCCTGAAGGGGTCCTGCCCTGCCTCACCTAAGTGTGTTATGTGACAATCAGTACTAGTCTAAAATGGGGATGTTGCAAGGACGGGTCCTAACAAATAAAATCTAGTTGCTCCCCTTGCCCAAATCCCCCGATTTGAGCTTCTATCTATTGACATCTTATCTACCCTAGATCATCATAAGCATGCATAGCCTCACCTAATCGGTTGTGAGACCATCAGTTCCTGACTGAAAGGGAATGCTATCGGTACAGGTCCTACATCTATTTTGCCTATTAACTTAGTGTAAGTCTTTAAAATAAGCCTCTAATATTTATTCTTCTCTATTTGCATATCAACTTATTCTAAGTCTTAAAATATGCCCCTTCTGTTATCTCTGCTATGTTTGCTTATTAATAAGATCTAAAAATAAGCCTCTTTTGGTATTTCTGCTGTATTTGCTTATTAACAAGATCTAAGTTTTAAAAATAAGCTTTTTTTTTTATCATTGCTATATTTTCTTATTAACTTTATTATAAGTTTTAAAATAAGCCTTTACTCTTCTTTCTGCTTAATTATAAGCTATGTTATAATTGTTATTCTTCTTTTCTATCTTTTTAGTTATGACCAATAGTTATAAATATGCTTGCAAACGTCTCAAAGTTTCCTATATCTATCTTCTTTTATTACAGTCTTTCTTATTTTACATCTAAATTCTGTAAATTTAGTGTTTCATTCTATTTAATCCATATTGGTGAGTTATTTTCTTTTTAATAGTTTATTCACGTAAAAAGGAATAAAAAACTAACATTTATGAGCTGAATTCTAACGTAAAATAGATGTAAATGTAAATAACTGTAAATAACTGAATAAAATAGCTAAATAAAAATAGCTGAATAAAATAGACTGAAAAGAACTTTAAAAATTGGCTGTAAATAACTTATATAGAAATTGACTCAAAGTTACGGAATAACTACAACTATTAAGAACCCTATTATTTTAAATTACTTAAAAATCTAAAATAATTACTAAACACTCACCTATGGTCCTTAGCTCTTTTCCTTGGCCTTCCCGGATCCACTTCTAGGGTATAAAATGTTTTAATTAAGAAGATCTCCTTCTTGGAAAAATATTCCTTTTAGGGTCCAGCCTCAGGCAATGAACCCAGATGGAGAAATATAAATGAGAAAAATAGCAAGGCTATGGTCATACTTATACTGCCACTTATGGATCTCAGACTGTTGGATTTGAGGATTAAATCTGGTGCAACCACGTCATAGGCTCGCTGGGGATCGTCGGATGGAAGCACGAACGCACAGGATTCAAAAGAAATTGAAAAACACGTCATATACGATGCTAGACGAATAAAACGTTAGAAATTCAAAAACCACGTCACCGAGTCCAATAGAAAACCGCCATGTCAGAAAATAAATCAGCGTTCATTAATTATTCCCATTAATTGATTACATTGCAAAATTTCCATTTTTGTTATTTGTGTGTATACATTACACTTTTTGAGAGATTATATTCTCCCTCTTAATTGACTTTACAATGTTTTTTCCATTTTATAAATCTCATTAGATCTTTATTTTAAATATTTGCACTTGTTAACAATCAATCTGTCTTAATTAGCCAAATTTACATCCATAATAATTTCCTTTGTTATACATTCTCATCAATGTCAATTATGTCATTAATTCAGCCAATCAATTTATTCCCAATCCTTACCTATTCATCAATTGGGTATTTTACAAATTTATTTACTTTTGAATGTGTACAATCAATTAGGATATATGTATATATACATATACAATTTAGATTAATCAATCCCAAGGTTAACTTTATTCATTCGTAGTCAATTTTCTTAATTGATTGCTTACTAATTTTTACCATTCCCCATTGATTCTTGTCCGTTACAATATTTATCTGTTAACATTTTATCCTCCTTTCTAAATCTTCTGTTTATAAATGTTAAACATTTAAACTTCAAGAATATATTTTATAAACAAATTTAGTTTCCTCATCTTAATCTACATTAATTTCCAATTAACGTACATTAATAAATGTTATAACGCATGTAAATTACAATTTTAACGTACATTAATTATTAATAATGTGCATTTATTGTCAATAAATCTTTTTACCATTTATCTCATTATATATGTGTGTGTGTACATATATATTAATACAATACTCTTGTTTCCAATTAATTTCATTAATCAAATTCAAACGTTTAAATGTGCACATAAACGCGTAAACTATTGAAATAATTCCAAACTTTGTGTATATAATATGTTTTTATTTTTAATAAATCCTATTGACTCATTGCTAACTATGTCCATATGTAATTTAACACACATCAGTAATCAATCAATTATAATTAATATAAGCTACCAATTTCATACTCGTAATTATTTCTGATGTCAAAACTTCAAATAGTCATGATTTCTTTATTTGAGCTCCATTTGGAAAATATTATATATCAAATTAATCAAAAAATTGTAATGAACACAATGGTATAAGTTTCATGGCTAAATTCTAATATTTGCAAAATGTCCATTTTCACAGTTGTCTAAGTTTATTAATTATATTTTCATTAACTAATTAGTGTAAAAAACGTAAGGTGTACTTTAATTTACTCATTTCCTTTAAAATTTTCTTTAATAATAATTTTTTCTATTTTATTTTTTCCCCTAAAGTATCGGGGTGTAACAGCAACTACATATCAACTTTGAATGAAACGTTCTAATTTGTTTAAGAAAGCTTTCTTCTCTTCGCCATGAAAGTCAAAGTAGAGACGAGGGTATTCCAAGTATAGTTTTTATAAATCACAAAGAAAGCAATATCTTTCTAACTTCGAAATCTTTAGAATTAGTGCATTTTTAAATAAAATCTCCTAAAATCAACATATTGACTTAGGTGGCCTCTTGGGACTACACGACCTAAAGAACTAGAATTCTAAAATAACACAGTAAAAATAAGCTAAGTAGAGAAATCATAACAAAAGAACATATTCATAAATCAATTACTTGTTACAAATTTGCAAACATTCATCTAGTTCATACAAAATGGACTTAGAGAAGAATTCATAAACAAATTTGTCCTTATACTACCTAAGCCTTTCAGGGGGAAGATCTTGAGGAATCGATCTAACACGTGGTAAATTCTAGCGAGCTCGGGGATGCATGTCAGATCTGAATTCATCTAAGTATCTTTTATGAAAACATCCGAGTAGACTCCCGCTGAACTCAGCTAAAATAAAGCTATTAATACTCTATTTTCCTTCAAGCGAACATCGTACCAGAGACGCGCTTCCTTTAGTAAAGAAGTAGCCCTTTGATATTTAAGAGATGCTAGCACGGAGATTGTTAACAATTTAGGGGTTTCAAGATGATCCATGATTTCGAAGCACTTCATATAGAAGGCTTGTCTTACACAAGAATTCACCCAATAATTTTTATCCATTATTTATTTTAAAAATCAAAAGAAGATTGTAATCGTATAAAATGACAAAACAACTTCATTACATTTTTAAGATACATAAAAGAGAATGCCTGAACTTTCCCACTAAAATATCAATCTAAACTGGTTCATCTTCTCCCCTCTTTTATAAAAGAACAATAATAATATAGTAAATCATTCATTTCTGCTAAAAGAAAAGCACAAATAGTGGCATGAAATATCATCAAATTCATCCCGACTTTGTTAACGCATAGGCGCTGCACCACTGCTGCTGTTACGCAATCGGACTACAAAATCAACCTCAGGAGGCGAAGGAAGTGTAGAGTGCTCAATCCAGCAACGCAGGTCATCAATAACCCAATTACTTCAATCGCCACTTAATGGCTATGTAGTCCATGATTTATGACTTAGCTACTACCACATTTTGGATGGACTTGGCCATCTGGGACACCTCTGATGGAAACCCCATGCTGGCGATGTATTCCCCCTATCAGCCTATATGGGTTGAACCCACCATCATCAACTTAGTTAGTTTAGCTCCAAACCTACCTCCTCTCCTAAGTGAACGATGATTAGGGGGTTATCTTATCGTTTTGCTAATCATTCATGATGTTTAACTCTGAAACAGTGACCTCTTTTTGAATATGTATGTGTTAACTAATTATTGATGGTAATTCTAGGGGATTATATCTTGAAGGATATAATACATGGTAGTATAAAAGTTAATGTTTCAAAATTGTAGTTTAGTCAAATTTCTAGAATGATGTTGTGTAACAAGAAATGTGCTTAATGGATTAATATTTTATTGAATGATGTTTTTTCATGCAGGAAGTAATTAAAAGGTTTGAGTCGCTGTCTGTAAAGAAAAATTGGTTTTCCCAATCTTTAAGCTTGTGGACCCCATTTAATATAATAGTAGACAAATTTCCTTAAAAAGCTTGAGTACAAAAAACATACACAAAGTTAAAAAATTGTGATGATGATGCAAAAGGTTAAGTCGAAAGCTTGATAGTCTGAGCTTTCGACAAAGTCAAAAGGCTTATAGAGTAAGCTTTCGACAGAGTCGAAAAGTCCATATGAAAGTCTTTCGACAGAGTCGAAAGGTTTATAGAAAAGACTTTCGGCAAAGTCGAAAGGTTTATGGAAAAATATGTTGACAAATTTAAAAGATTTATAGGAAAAGCACTTTCAACTTTGTCGAAAGCTCTATCGAAACATGGAACCACTCCAAGTGTAGCATAAAGTTAAGTAGCAAGACCTTTCGACGTGGTCAAACCCAAATCCAACAAAAAATGTAGTTTTTGAATCCTTCTTGAAGAACAAGTAAGAGAATAGGTTAATCAGAAGTTTTAAATCAAATTTGAGAGATTACCTTACTGTTTTGAAACGAGATCTGAGAAGTTTTGGAGCACTCATTTACTCGTGCATGCTAATTTTGATTTCAGGTAAAAGAGGAAGAAAGAGAAGTGTATTATATAAGAGAAGTCACCCAATTCTCAACCATCGAATCAGACTTAAATGGAAATCCCAGATCAATGCGGGAAGGCCAAGAGGCGGAATATTTTGTAGTTTACGACAAAGATGGCTTGAAAAGTCAAGAGCATCCCTTCGAATGGGGAGGGGAAATGTTACTAAAAAAATCCACTTTTCGACTATGCCAGAAGGTTTTTCAACAAAGACTAAAGAAAAGGAGTTTATTTCAAACCTTTCAAAAGAGTCAAAGGGATGCAATCAATAGTGTATAGCAGTCCCAGACTTTTCGAAGGAGTCAAAAGGTTCCATCTCTCAACATTCAAAGTGTCCTTACTTTTCGAAGAAGGTGGAGAAGTCAAAGCAAGTGCAAGAAACTCTGTAATGGCCTTTACGAAACCGTAGCAAGCCTTTCAAACTGGCTAGAACACATCCAAGATACCTTTCGACAACGTCGAAAGGTTTATGAAGGAAGCATCACTCACAAATCAGTAACGAAAGAAAGACAACCTTTCGACAACATTGAAGGAAAGCACACCTCTTCACAATAATCAGATGAAAAGAAACCTTCCAACAAGGTCGAAGGGTTAACAACAACCAAGGGAAAAACAACCTTTCGGCATGGTTGAAGGGTTCACAGCGGCATAAATAAGGCAAATCTTTTGACAAAGTCAAAAGGTTCATGAAGGCGTAAAGAAAAGCAAACCTTTCGACAAGGTCGAAAGGTCCATGATAGCAGATGAAAGACAAACCTTTCGAAAAAATCGAAAGGTTCACGTCCATATATAAAAGGGGAACCTTTCGACCTAGTCGAAAGCATGGGGTCGAAAGGTGGGTCGCATTCCCATATAAATAAGATCCAAGGGGTCCTGTTTAGGGGATCCAGATTCTCCCATTCTAATCTTGTACTTTCTAAATGAAAACAGTGTAACTCTAATTGATTACTGATTTGGGAATTAAATAATATAGAGTTTTACATGGATAAAGAGGGATGTCTTATGTTCTATTAATTACTTTGCTATTTGAATATACTTTTATAGCATTAACTTCTATTTTCAGGCTCAATAATGCTGGAAGGTTCTTGTCGACAAGGTCGACAACACTGCTACTATAAGTAACTACTGCAACCTTTCGAAGCCCTTAACCCCACTGATAAACCTTTCGACAAGGTTGATAATACATTGGTCCAAACATCATTGGCAACCTTCTAAAGAGATTAACTTTGGGTCCTTAATCTTTTGGCTAGGTCAAAAGTGCTTATGCTATAAAATATCAATAACCTTTCGAAGCTGTAATCTAAGTGGTCTAACCTTTCAATTGGATTAAAGACTGCTCTTTAAGTATAAATACCCAGATTTATCGAACTTAATCCACAAGTGACCATCCCCATACCTTTTGAAAAAGATAAAATCAACTTCATATAGGTGAACAAACCTTTCGACGAGGTCGAAAGCTTCTACATATCTATTATGGAGTTTGGTATTCTACCTAAACCCAAAGAGGGCCGTCATCCTAACCTTTCGATAAGATAAAAACTAGTCTTAAAAGGATAAGCTCAAGGAACTTCAACTTAGCAAAAAGGAAAGATTTTGTAGGAGACCTCTTTTAACTCCAATTAAGACGAAAGGTTTTCTAGTTAAAAGATTAAGCCTTACGATAACGTTGAAAGGTCGGAGCCAAGATCCAACATTAAGTGAAGCTAAACATAAAGGCAATTCTTAAGGGTATCAAGCCCATCATTCAAACCAGTCTATCCTTACTACTTGGAATAACTTTGAGGTGTTGACAAAAAATCATGTTAACACCATCAAATGTGAATTATACGATACCTCAATTTTCGAAAATTCTAATTATTGTGCTTGATTCAAACCGGCTATCATAAACTCATATTAAATGACTATTAGTTCAAGAAAATCATAATTTCATCACATTATGCAGTTAGTGTCCATTAGGAGTGTTTATCACATATCATGTCCCAGCACCTTACTCATTTGAAGCTCCATCTATGATAACCGCCATTTTGGCTCAATCTTCTTTTCTATTTTTATTTGCCCCTCAATAAACCCTTTGAATTCAGTTATAATTTGTCCAAAGCTTGACCTTTTATACATACCCGAGGTAAGTAGGTTATGTCATACTGGCTAATTCCATTCTTGGCTTTATTAGTTGACCAAATGCCTCTGGCTTGCTAAACACTTCCTTTAGCAGGTAATTAGTTTATAACAACAATGACCTACCTTTTTGACCCTCAAAAGTCGATACTAATACATTTATGGTATTCATGCATTGAGCATCCAAGTGCCAGAAAGACAGATTGTTGGGGAAAAAGAAAAATAATAATATAATAGAATCTCACATCATGATGAGTAAAAAAATGTAGTACATATATGTCAATTAGAGTACACTAAACAAACAGTCAGCCTGGGTAATTATAACAAACTATCCTCATAATTGTTGATAAATATAACCAACCATCGCAGTAGAAATTAATATATACGAGAATATGTCTTGGTGGCATCCATCTCTTCTCCTAATGTTCCCAAGCATCCAAACTGAATATGAAAATATGCTCGATTTGGTTTGAGTATTATAATAAAATAACACTCGGATCAGTCTGGGAAACTATTGTGAGAAACACACCACAAATGGATTTTAATGTTATAAAGCAATTCAAAATAATATGTATCTTGTAAGACCATGCTGCACATAAACACAGACAGGCTTCTACCTTACGATAACCAAACCATTTGTATCAGAAACTCTATTGATATTATATTAATGTTTAAGGGCAAAAATATCAATAATCAAGTAGTTGTGATGCTCGTGGGTGCACATCACAATAATAATAGGTATATAATCATAAATCACTAAGGCGCGTTCGCTAATGGTGTAGGATTCCATGGAGGTGCCCTTGGTACTTCGAAAACGGTCCTCATGCAAAAGGATCAGAGTGATCCTTTCGAAGCAACAAAACTTCCCTAGTGATGCAGTTGGAAAAACATAGTTGGCCTCAAAAACTATCAAGCCAAGTGTATCGCTACATGCATGCATAACAACTGTGGGTAACTCTAGGAAGAAGATAACTGCACCCTTATGGGTTAGCTAAACCCTTGGTCATCTGTCTAATCTTTGGTTTTAGTCATTACTGCTGATTAGACTACATCTGGCATTCCTGCTCACGCATTGCCACTAGAACAGATCACGGATTTCCACATGGATTCCCATACCTCAACAGGTCTTGGAGTCATACATGGATTCCGACGTCCAAAACAAATCTCAGATCTCCTCCAAGCATAAAACCTGTATATAGTTTTGGAGTGGTTACAGTTTTGAGTCATCTCTTACAAGTGCACTCCCGCGCTTACCGGATGTTCCAAAACTAATCGATCGATTTCTAAAATGCTCAATACTGGTTCTTTTGGAAATATCAGACAATATATAAGAGTGGGGATTACCCTTTAATCATTTATGTGGATGTATCTCCTCATCATTTGTCCTAGAGGAATAAAACGAGTTTATACGTACAGTATAGCACCACTGACGGTAATTGTATCATATAACCCCATGTTTCTCTAAGATATTTCCAGAGTTAAAATCCTTCGGTATTGAATGAGGAATATTTTCATGCCACCAAAATTAAGAAGGATTACATATTTAGGTGAAGATTTAATAGTTGATTTTTTAACTATCAAAAAAATCAAACATTGGAATGAAGGTTACATTTTCTATGGAAACCACTAAGCCTCCCAAAATTGATCTTTAATTAATTAAATCTCTTTGTAAATACTTGGAAATCACTTCCATATACTTATCTCAATAGGATGAGTATATTAAAAAAGCGCTATGTTTTCGATACTTAGAAAATATAACCATATACTTATCTCGATGGTATATGTATATTAACAAACCTTTTCACTTTCAAACTTGAAAACTTTTCCCTATACTTATAAAATGTCACAAGTATTTTCACCAAACACTTAGAAGGATTCTTTATTTCAAAATCATATTAAACTTATCAAACCCAAATGTCATTTAAACATGGATATTATTATCCCAAAGCACTAATCCTTTTTATAAATCTTTCCAAAATAAATAGCTCATTTATAAATCTCCAAATTTATTTATAAAGATTCTTTATAAATCTCCAATTTATTTATAAAACACTATTTCATAAATCTCTAAATTTTATTTATAAATTTACTCTTTTATAAATCTTCAGAAACCCATGCATAAAACTTCACCTTCAAATTCATTAAACCGTTTATAAACCTTTTTTCTAAAATCATTCAAAATCCAACTTCTTTTCAAATTTCAATCCTCTCTCAAATTTATAAACTCCTTTAAATAAATTATTTTCATAAAAGAAATCCTTTTATACATAATTTATTATATAATTATAATAAATAAAAAATTTAACATCAAGATTGTTAACCCGCCTTTTGGCAAGGCAATACACATGCAGATTAAACCCAACATACTTCATAATTATCGAGGCCGATTAGTGCAGAGCGACGGTTGTAGACCCAAAGGTAAAGTACAAATGGTTATACGAAGCCAGGGTTGGATGAAGTTGGTAGATAAATAATGCAAGATGCTTGAAATATGGATGTTAGCTTGGACAAGCAAGGGATCGACATGGAATGGAAGTATCATAGTGCTCAGCATAAATGAAGGCAGAGGGATCAACATGTTTTATCGGTTTGGGAAGTTATGGAAAATAGATCAACGTGCCCAATGTAGAGGGATCGGTATACTTCAATAGTTAGCAATTTGGAAGGGACCTGTATAGCTTGGCTTCTGTAGAGGATTTGGCATGGTTTAGTGAATAGGGATCGGCATAGCTTTATGGAGTAGGAGAGATTGGCATAGCTTTATGAAGTAGGAGGGATCAACATGGTTTCATGGAGTAGGAGGAGTCGGCATAGCTTTTTGGAGTAGGAGGGGTCGGCATAGTTTCATAAAGTAGGAGGGATTGACATAACATTGTGCAATAGGATGGATCGACATAACTTAGTGGAATCAAAAGGATTGACATTACATGATGGAATCTAGGGGACGAGCATGATTAAGCAAGAAG
Organism: Allium cepa; assembly: GCA_030765085.1. Taxonomy (NCBI): domain Eukaryota; kingdom Viridiplantae; phylum Streptophyta; class Magnoliopsida; order Asparagales; family Amaryllidaceae; genus Allium; species Allium cepa. Next base: position 689,998,757 of record CM060937.1, on the reverse strand, counting down.
GGATCGACATATGTAGAAGGGCATGGATCGACATACTAGAGTCAGTCATAAGGGATCGGCATGATCCTTTAGGAGGGTTCAACAGAGATATCCTCCAACTGGATTTGAACCAAAGATCAATTAAAAGTACGAGCTTCACTAGTATGTTATTTAGAGAGCCATCATATCTAAGCATCAAGAAGCGATCATAAGGATCACTGTCCCAGAATAAACCAATGAAGGGATCAGTACCGATCCTTATTCACTGCGATTTGGGCTAGCGACCCATTTGATGGGACCATGTAGATTAGAAGGCCCATTAGCCGAAGTTTCAAAGAGATTGGTGGTTTTCTTCTCCTATAAATACAGCAGGCATGGCTTACAGAAAGGGGATCTTCATTCTGATCCTCTTATCTTCTACTTAGGCTACACTCTGCCTTTTTATTCTTGAATTTCACGGATTTGTACTGTAGTTAGCAATATAAACTAATCAAAGGAAAATCTTTTGAGTGGATGTAGGACAGAGTTTGCCGAACCAATATAAATCAGTGTTTTATTTATTTTCTTTCTAATAGTTTTACTTTTCTTCCTTATTTTCTCTCTCTTCATACTTCTACGACTGGATTGGATACTGGTGCTTTCATATAACTGGTTATTGGTGGCCAATTTCAATGCCAAAATTTTGGTGCTTTCGTCGAGAAGGACTTGCAGTCGAGGATTTGGAAGCTAGGATCTTATATTTGGAAGCTTAGATAATTGGACCTAGAAAGCAATGACTAGGAAATCAATAATGAGAGTGCTATAAGAAAGGAGCCACCATTGAGGGAGTCATGAGGCTTCCTCGTGAGCTAGAGCTAATCAAGCATCAATCTACATCACCAGGGATGAAATGGAAACAATGATGGATGCTATGTAGGAGAGTTTGCTGAAAAGGCAGGAGGAGATGATATAGAATTTACTCCAATAGGTTAGACAAGCTGGAGCACTGAATCAAGGAGTTGAAGTAACAAGAATAGTTGGAAATCAGAACTGGGAACATGATAATGGAACCAGTAGACAAAATAATAGAAGAAAGCAGCCGTGGGTAGTCCCTTGCTATCCTAGAGGGATCGGTATTGATCCCTAAGCACTAGAGGCATGCCCCCGGGTCTTATTGGTCATGGTGCTGGAGAACCCGCGATCGTTCCCATGAAGCTTGGTGCGAATCAAAATTGTGATTCTTGTCCGACGGAGTACGTTTCAGAATTCCCTACTCGAGGGGCAGCTTTAGCATGATGATAGAAGACTATCATTGAAAGACAATGATATGTTTGTAGAGATGATAAGGTGAGCTATGCATGGAGGATTGGTGAACATGGATTCGGAGGATGTAAATAGAAGTCCATTCGCTCCAAATATCAGGCAAGTTAGGAATCCACCAAAGTTATAACTACAAATGCTTGAGGCGTGTGATGGAAAAAGGGATCCAGCTATTCATTTAATGAGATACATATGACACATGGAAGTATTGGTGGCATCAGAGGAAGTCATGGCACAGTGCTTCCTCTTGTACTTAACGGATATAGCGACACTATGGTTTAGATAGTTGGAAAGCAACTCTATTAGCACATGGATGGAATTGATCGGAAGGTTTATGAGGCAGTTTAGGGATCACATCTGGAGACCCAAAAATATGATGAGTTTGGCAACACTGAAACAAAGGAAGGGAAAGTCCCTGAGGAGTTTCCAAACACGGTTTAATGCCACGGCAACAACGGTAGATCGTCTAAATCCATCAATGGTATTGATGACAGATGTATCTAGAATTTCTAATGGCATGAAGTTCAAGGATTCACCGGCGAGGGATCCATCTATGGATCTTGGGGAGTTGTACCATGAAGTAGAAAGGTTCCTACGATAGGAAGATGCATGAGCAAAAAAAGGGAGGTGAATGATATGCAAAGTGGAGGATCTCAGGAGATGTAAACAAGAATGATAATGGCAAGATGAAAATGAATGATGGCATTAATGTGTTGAAGAGGCAGTAAAAAGAACCAAAATTCTCTTCTTATATAAATTTAACCTAATTTGTAGAAAGGATTTATTTGGATACACGAGGATATCTTTAGTATCAAAGGCCGATAAGGAGGGAACCCACCGAACATGAACTTGCATCAGGAAAGCATTGCCTATTCCATGAGATGGATAAGGACAATACAAAAGACTGCAAGCATTTGAAAGATATCATTGAGAAGGAATGGTCAGTTACAACAATACACAAGGACTTGGGCTGCGGCGGTGGAAGAGGAGTAGCCACCGTCTACCTCGAACGAAAATGGCACTGGATTAAGGCATCATCATCAACTCGCCATCAATTAATCAGGATGGTATGAAATAAGTAATAAACTCCACAGTAATTTGGTTAAGTCACTTACACATGTACAGGATCGAGGATCATCGCTAGGCATGCTCAGAGATGATGATAAACCATTGCGCTCAGGTTTGTAAAATTCATTTTATTTCTTCTTATTTGCGTTCGAATTTGGTTCATTGGTCGTACGAAATCTTATTTTACAGACTTTTGAATGCTTAAGTCTAGATTAATGTAATAAGTAATGCAGGTAATGGTTATGTCCTCGACCAGAGATATAGGGCAATAACCACAAGTCACGAGTCCCTTCGTCTTGAGAGTGATAAGATTGATTCGCACACAGATTAAGTCCTCGACCGGGGATCAAGGCATGAAAAGGATACCTCATGGATTAAGTCCTCGATTGGGGATCAAGGTCAGAGAAGGATACCCCACGAATTAAGTCCTCGACAAAGGATCAAGGCCGGAGAAGGATACCCTATGGATTAAGTCCTCGATTAGGAACCGAGGGCAAAGAAGGATACCCTTGAATTAAGTCCTCAAATGCGGATCGAGGCCGGAAAAAAATACCCCACGGATTACGTCCTCGATTGGGAATCGAGGCCGGAGAAGGATACCCTATGGATTAAGCCCTCGAGTGGCGAGTTAAGGCCAGAGAATAAACCCAACAGGTCATCAGTATGGATTGCGCTCCGCAAGGACCCGGAGAGGCCTATGGATTTGGTTATGGACCCAAAGTGGTCCTAGATTTGGATAAAACGACCCGGAGAGGTTTATGGATTTGGATATGGACCCGGAGCGGTCCCGAATTTGGATAAAATGACCCGGAGAGGTTTATGGATTTGGATATGGACCCGGAGTGGTCCCAGATTTGGATAAAATGATCCGAAGAGGTTTATGGATTTGGATATGGAGCCGGAACTGTCCCGGATTTGGATAAAATGACCCAGATAGGTCAATGGATTTGGATATGGATCTAGAGCAGTCCAGGATTTGGATAAAATGACCTGAAGAGGTCTAGGGATTTTGATATGGACCCGGAGTGGTTCCGGATTAGGATAAAATAATTTGGAAAGATCTTGGATTTGTTTGATCAATTTGAAATGGATTCGGAATTGGATATCGACTTAGAATAGTCATGGATTTCGCTAATGGTCCAGAGAGATCAAGGAATTGGATTGGTAATGGATTGAATTTTGGATTGGATAATATAGCTGTAACACCCCATGAGTTTTAATAATGAATTAAATGTTAATACTAAACAAAAAAATAAAATGTAAATTTACATAAAAGGACGAAAAAGTAAATTTTCATGAATAAATGAAATGGGGAATTTTGACTTTTCCATTGTATTAAGTAGATTTTTCTACCTCAAATTCACATATATATATAGTCAAAAATGGATATCATATAAAGAAGATATAAAGCATTTGTTATAACTTGCATTTTGCATCTATTTTGAAAATAAAGGATTAATGCTAGAATACAGATAGACTTATTTGTTAAGAAATAAGTTAAATGTGTATGAATTACACTAATAAAGAAAATGGAAGAAAAAGGGATGTGGTATGTGCATTTAAAAGAGAAGAATGGAAAGATATTCATGTGCGCAAATGTAAGAGTTTATTTTGAAAAGGGAGCATTTCATAAAGGTTACACAATTATAAGTTTGAAAAATAAATGTATAGGAAAGTAGCAATTATCTTAAAAGAAGTATGTAAACATGGATACTAAATAACAGGGACATTTATTACCCAACATAGAAAGTTCAAATTTGAATGAGGAAATGTAAATATGTTTAAATAAGGGTGCATGCCACATTATCAGATGGAACATAATAACTTAAGGTAGTGAAATGTTAATCAAAGAAAAGAAAGATATTGATGCATGTCTGAAAAGAATAACAGTTTATGCAAGAGGAAAAGGATTATTTTTAAGATCCAACATTTAATAAAAGTTAAACATTTTTAAAGATATGTTTAAAAATTATATGTTTGGATATAAATCGTTTTAAGGGAAATATTGAGAAAAAATGTTAGTTAACAAAATATGGAATGGAAATTAAGAGTATTAATTAAGATTGGAATCTTAATTGACCGACTTAAGTGGTAAATTTGTTGCACTAATTTAGACAATGTAATTATTGGAAAAGGAAAATGGTTTATTTATAAAATAAAGGGACATGAATAAAGAAATGATTTTTGGTATAGATAAATCTTCACTGGAATTCTTCAATAAGTAAAGAGAAAACCAACATGTGTTTGTGTATGTGTGTGTGTATGAATATACTTCTTAATTAAATACATGGTACTTTGCCATATTTAATTTTAGTAGTAAAGTGTAAAATGTGAATAAGTATTATGGACTAAATTGGTATAAATGAGTTAATTAGCATAACATAAATGATGGAAAGGGGAAGATTTTATTTAGAAAAGAAAGTAAATAAAAATTGATTTATGGATTGATTGATGCTATAGGCATGTGCACATATTCTTTACCTTGGAAGGAGATTTGACATATTATTTAAAAACATGTCTAGGTTTAATAAGATAAGATCACATGGAAATAAAGCAATCAATCAATGGCTAGGATTAACATAGTTGTCCTATAAATTAAACCACTAACCTAACCTTACTCTTGACTCTACTCACTAATCCTAGTTATTGTCATTTTCTTACCTCTCCTCCATTATTTCTTAAATTTTCATGTAAATAAATAAAAATAAAATAAATAAAAGAACAAGATTAAAGAAGATCCAGTGATTTGGGAAAAGACTAAGCGGATCTATGAAGGAAAATAGTAGTATTGGGACCATATCCAAGGGAAATACATTATCTAGAGATTGAAATTAAAGCTAAGGATTTAAGCAAGAGGAATTAATCTCAATCAAATCTCAAAGTCCTTATCCTAATTAAGGTGAGTAATAATTTATACCATCTATATTTTGTTTTTAATCATATGTTTTCAAATTTATGGTTTAATTCATTTTATGATGTTTTGGATGATGATATGGTTGGATTTATATCATGTTTGAATTAAATAAATAAGATTAAACATTGAATTAAATGTTTTTAAAGTAAACGGATTATAAATGATTTTGGAATGCCATGGAAAAATTATATGTTATCTAAATTATGATTTTGGAGATGAATTTTAATTTTTGTAATTTTCCAAGCTATGGAAAATTTAATTTGAATTTTCAAAGGAAAATATGAATAATTGGTTAGAAATTTCATCGATTATTTCAGGAAGAATTTGGGTATAAAATTTTAATATGTTAGATAGCATGATGAAAGTGAAATTCTATAAATTTTGGGGATTTTTCCTTAGTGATTTACTATGGAAATTAAATTATTTTAGAAAGAAGGGCTTAACTGCATAGTTGGTTATATTTAGTGAAGGGCTTAATTTTTAAAATTTTGCTTGATTTAGATTTGGAAATATGCAGCAGTTATGTTTGTAAAGAATTTAATTTTTTTAAGGCGACCAACTAAATGATTATAAATGGGCAGGTTAGTTATAAAGAACATACTAAAAATAGCTTTAATTCAATTGTAATCAGAAAAGTAGGTTACGCCACTATCAGAAGTGCTTTCGAATCCAATGCCTCTGCTTCGACTAAGGTCGAAACCATTTAAGTCAAAACTAACCTGTGCCGGAACCAATACACTTGGTATCAATCTGAGTGGTACGTAGTGGATGGGAAAAAGATGGAAGATAAGGTGTTGAAACCTATGCTTTCGATGGGATCGAAATCTTTACTTATTTTCAAAAGATATGCGCCTGCCTTGTTTTTAGAACAATGCTTTCGGCCAAGTTGATAACCTATTGCTTTCAATTCTGATTGTTGCCTTTTCTTTGTTTAAATAGAGCTTTCGAATGAGTTTCCTTAATTATAAAGCATATGCTTTCGAAATGAGTGGTTTCGACTTAGTCGAAACCTTGCTACCAATCTTATGCCTTTCGAAGGTATTGAAGTCGTCAATGCTTTTGAAAGGTAGCTTTTGTTTTAAAATTATACTAAGTCACTTACTAAAAGCTTTTGAAATGGTTAAAGGTTTCAAAAGGGGGTTTCGATGTTATCCTTCAATATTTTACTTAAATGATTTAAGCTTTCGAAAGGATGGTTCCGAAGCCATCAATTTTCCCCAAACATTTGTATAAAGATAAAAGGTTTCGAAAGAGGTACTTTTGTATATATTTACTTTGATCTAAAATAAGTTTAAAAGTAAAAAACCAATGGCCCTAATGTTTTCAAATGGTACGTCTAAGGGGATTTTACCATTTTTGAAGTATCCAATGGCTTCGAAAACCTTAGTTTTTAAAATAAATAACCCAACCACATTTTAAAGAAAAAACCATGGCATAAATAAATAAAGTTTTTTGAAATGGAGTTTTTGAAGAAGCTTTTAATTGATTAACAAGTTAAGCGGATTAACCAAGTTATATATAAAATGACTTCAAGAATATTAAACCACAAGCATTGGTATTATTATATTGTTATGATTGCTTATTCATGTATTTATTCATATTATAATAAACCCATAATGGTGCTTTAGGGAAGGGCAGAATAACAGCTAGGTTGACCCAGCAGTGAATATAGATTAAGGACGCTAAAATATTATTTAAAGATATATGTAGGGGCCAATAAGTTCACAATACCAATAGTTTCATAGTAAGCCCATGAAAACTATGTATAAATGAAGATGTCAGCAAGACAAGTTCATAATAATCCCATAAAAACTATGATTTGATATTGGCAGGGGCCAATATGTTTGTAGTTAGCCCATGAAAACTATATTCGGATTAAGATATTGACAGATATCAATTGGTCCTTAGTCAACCCATGAAAACTAGGATAAGAAGAAAAGGTATTGGAGTTACCAATAGGTTCATAGTCAGCCCATGAAAAATAAGATAAGAGTAAAGATATTGGTGTTACCAATAGGTTCCTAGTAATCCCAAGAAAAATATGAAATCGGACAGGGAGTCCATAAAATTTAACAGGTTATTAGTCAGCCCATGAAAACTAATAGGTTAGTAGTAACCCTAGAAGCTATAGCTAAGATAGATAGTCAGAATGATTAGGAATGGGAAATCCATAATTAATTAAATTATTTGCATATCATCATATTGTTTTGAATTGTTTTAACCGTTGTGGATGCAGGAGCACAGTATATGGTTTCTTAAAGTTTTTAGGATACTAGTGAGAAGAAAATCCGTTCTGCTAAGAGACGTGGTCTCACTAGATATCTAAATGGTTTGAGATGGTGGATTATTATTCATACCAGGCTTTATGTTTGACTCGAAGTTTATGTTTTCCCCCTTAAACTCTTGGGTGCTCAATTGATTTTGAGTAGTTTGTGAGTTGAGGATTTTAGGTTCTTCTTAGACGAATAAGCTTTTGGAGACGTGTAGGAGACAATCTAGTTAGTAGGAGATTCCTTCTATTCTTAATTCCACTGTGTTTTTGGTTATGAAAGCTAATTTGTTCTGTTTCCTAGCTATATACTCTGATCATCTATGGGGGCATCTTCATATGTCACTCATGGCATATGTTGTAATAGTTATATTTTATCTGAACGTGGTTTTCATGTTGGAATTATGTAACAAATGTGAAATGTTTTGAAATGGAATGAAAATTATTTGATGATTTTAATTTTTCTTTTTTACATATCCATGTGCTTCTGTATATCAACGTATTTAACATTATCTTATTTAGTCGCTGAGGATTAATAACTATGGATGACTACAACATCCATAGCCATTAGTTTTGGGCCTCCGAGTGGGTTACAATGGCAATCAATGGAATATGGATTTCATATTTTGGATTTATGGAAAGTCAGAATACGACTTCCTATTGCAAGGCATGTTTTGGAAGGCTAAATGTTAACCCTCCTTTTGGCAAGGCAGCACGCAGGCAGATTTAACCCAACAGACTTAAAATTATCAAGGCCGATAAGTGCAGAGCGACGGCTGTAGGATCTAAAGGTAAAGTAAAAATGGTTATACGAAGCCAGAGTTGGATGGAGTTGGTAGATAATGTTGCAGGACGCTTGAAATATGGATGTTAGCTTGGACAAGTAAGGGATCGATATGGAATGGAAGTATCATAAGGCTTGACATAAATGAAGGCAGAGGGATCGACATGTTTTGTTGGTTTGGGAAGTTATGAAGAATGGATTTGCGTGCTCAATCTAGAGGGATTGGTATACTTCAATTGCTTAGCAACTTTAGAGGGATCGGTATAGGTTAGCTTCTATAGAGTGTTCGGCATGGTTTAGTGAATAGGGATCGACATAGCTTTATGGAGTAGGAGGTTCGACATAGTTTCATGGAGTAGGAGGGATCGGCATAGCTTTATGGAGTAGGAGGGGTCGGCATAGTTTAATGAAGTAGGAGGGATCGGCATAGCATTGTGCAATAGGATATATCGGCATAACTTAGTGGAATTAGAGGGATAGACATTACATGATGGAATCCAGGAGACGAGCATGATTAAGCAAGCAGGGATCGCATACGTAGAAGTGCATGGATTGGCATACGAGAGTCGGTCATATGGGATCGCCATGATCCTTTAGGAGTGTTCGGCAGAGATATCCTCCATGGGGATTTGAACCAAAGATTAATCAAATGTACGAGCTTTAGTAGTCTATCAGTATGATATTTGGAGAGCCATCATATCTAAGTACGAAGAAGCCATCATAGGGACGCAAACCCAGTATCAGCCAATGAAGGGATCCATATCGATCCCTGTTTATTGGGATTTGGGCCTAACAACCCCTTTGATGGGCCTATCTAGATTAGAAGGTCCGTTATTCGAAGTTTCAGAGAGATTGGTGGTCGTCTTCTCCTATAAATACAGCAAGCATGGCTTTAGAAAAGGGGACTTTCATTCTGCTCCTCTTCATCTTCTACCTAGGCTATACTCTGCCATTTTATTCTTAAATTTCATGAATTTTTAACTGTAATCAGTAGTATAAACTAATAAAAGGAAAATTTTTGGAGTTAACGTACGCCGAAGTTTGCGGAACCATTATAAATCTATGTCTTTATTTATTTGCTTTCTAATATTTTTAATTTTGTTCTTCATTTATTTCTCTTCATACTTCTATGATCGGATTGGATACTGGTGCTTTCATATAACTGGGTGTTGGTGGTCAATTTTGACGCCAACAAATATAAATTTTAAAAGATTTTAAATAATATAATAATAAACTTTAAAAACATTTTAAGTAATGTAATAATTAATTTTTAAATTTTTTAATAAATATAAGAAAATAACTTTAAACAACTTTCAACATATAGTCAATTAATTTTCAAGCAACATTACTAATAAAATAATTAACTAGTTTTAAATATAATTTATTATCCTTAGATAACCTTGATAAGTAATTAATTATCTTTACACAAAGTTAATAAAATAATTAATTTTAAAATGTTATAAATATAATAATTAACTTCACTAAAGAAACTATTTTATAAAACACATTATAAAATAAAACTTAAATAAACGTTTTGTTAAAATGATAATTTAATAAAACATTATATTTCAAATTATAAAATATGAATTTGATTTAAATCGATAAATTTCCAAATCCAGATTGACTCTCAGGGACCCCAATGGTACTTAAACAAACTGCCATTAAATTCAATGTAACATCCCAAACTAAATTACAGGCATTTACAAAGTTAGGCATATATATTAATCGAATCCATAATTAATAATCAATTGTTAACATATCACATATCCAGTACTAATCAACTGAACTTAAATGAATGTCCATGCTATTATAATAGCAGAATGGGAGTTTACTATGCTAAATGAATGTCATTCAAATAAAACCCTTCCATTTGTTTTTAGACGATGTTTATTTGACCAAATACATAACACCAAAGAAATATGCTTAAATTAACTCCATTATTATTAAAATAATTTAATTATATTAAATCAGTTTTATTTTATCACTTTATACATTATCCATTTCAAAAATGATAATTTATCCAAACCGAACAATCAGATAAAACATCCAAATAGGCAACAAATATTTTTATCTACTATACGTCTTACCGATTACCAAAAAAGGAGAGTTTAACTCACTGAAATTGCAGTTATCGCAGGAGCATTCTGATTCCATCTAAAATCGAACAGCGTTCGATTTTAACTTGAAATTATATAAGCTCCAATTTCAATGAATCCAATTCCAAGATGTAGACAACGTCATTACGAATTCGGCGCGATTGACCGCCTTCGATTTGGACCTTGTATAAACAATACATTCAATTCACTAGATGCAAAATTTAAATATTAATTTATTACAACTTAATTACACCATTAGAATAATTACCCTCCCAATCCACTACCTCATCCTTCTTCTCTGTAATAATGACGGTGTAAACCTTTATATGTCCATGGTCGCATGCACACACGCCTTCTCCTCCGAATCCTTCCATGAAAATAATTTCTGACTCCATAGATCAATCTCTCTTTGCTCCAACACCACAACAATCACCATTACCTTTCCATCGAACTCCTCTACCAAAACGCGTTGCCCCAGCTTCCCCCTTAAAACATCAAGCGAGATTTTTGGCCGCCGAATCCTACAAAAATTCACCTCCACCTCATCTTCCTCCGTGAACTCGGATCTGTTGGGAATTTTGCGGTTCGATGCGAATTTGATGGCGATTGCAATGAAGATAATGTTGTACTTCCGACTTCAAGGATCTATGGAATAGATTCTTTCAGACAATAGTTCAACCCACCAGGCACAAACAGGTTATCGAACTATCGAGTTTCAGGATTCAATAAAGCCCTATAACAGCGTAATCGGATTCAAAGTTTGTACGACATTGATCCGACCAAGAACACTTTAGAAAACAGTCTATGATGAATGCAATTTACAAAGAATAGAATGAAGAGGAAGAAGAGAGCAATTCTGCAACGGTTTCTGAATTTGCAACACCTTGGAGGCGTCACAAAATAGAGAAATGGTTTTCTGGCGTTGCAGAACCATTCGGGGAAGAAGAAGATGATTCAAAATTGTCTGTGATGATTTCTGGGCATTGCTATTTATAGTGGTGAAGAGGTGTCCATTCGCGAAGTGTCACGACCGTTAGCAACGGTTTGCAACTGTTATGAACAGACTCAAATTTAAACGTCGCGTCCATTCATATTTGCAACTGTTATGAACAGATTCATATTTAACCGTTGCAATTTCCCACCCTTTATTCTAATTTCAAAAAATCGATTCTGGGTCCTTAACGGGCTGAAATTTGGCCCGTTACTGTTCATATCTGATCCAAACAATATTTTCGGATCCGAACCCGAAACCCGTACCCGACCCGGCCCGGTTCGGTCGGACGGACAGCGGCGGCACGCATGTGATGTTGCATGACTTCTCTCCTCACAACAAAGCAAACATGTGGGAGCCCAAAGGCCCCAACATCCACATGAGAGGGCTATACTTATACAAATATAGTCTTCATTTTTCTACAATGTGGGACTAACTTCTCTTCTTCCTCTTTACTTCTTCTCTTCCAAAACCAATACCCAAACCCCAAAGCTTTTGAAAATTTTACAACAATCTCCCCCAATTTTAAAAATAAGAAAATAAATAAATAGGACGGCTGCATCACTAGAGTGACTTCCTACATACCCAAGTGGGATCAAGCCTATGTAGTTCTAAGATCAAGTTTTGCATCATCGTGAAAACCAACACATAAATAAAAGATATCTTTTGGATTTAAACCTTTACTTAGTGTAAACCATTCAAAGCCTTATCGAGATTTTATGGTGAACAAATCTTGAACCAAGTATCCCTAATGATAAAATCGAAACAATAACACATGTTGATTTCCTTAGGTAAAGTGTTCTGTATTGCTCAGCACGTTAATGGCCATGTGCTTAAATCCTGGTTCATGAGTCTACTTAGAAAGCGGTCTTACTTTCCTAGGAAACGGCCTGATTTCCATACTCATATGGTAAGTCTCTTAAAGTGTTTCTGCGATACACCTTTTAAGGTTTCTAGACTTATTAAGGATATATATCCATCCTTTGTTCATGCAGAATCCAACACTAAATATTATAGGATTATCGATTTAGTGTTCCATAATCATTCTCTTAACTTGTTGGTACCCATTGAACTTTGTCTATCCTTTTCAAGACATAAGTTGGGTTTCTGTTAAGGATGATCAACCTTCATTCACAGACCTTAGTCTCATTTCTTGTGACTTTATAGAAACCACTGCCTTTGGAAGACTCTTTGTAAGTGGGTCAGCCAAGTTTTTCTTCGTTTCTATGCAGTCAACAGTTATAACTCCTCTTTTGAGTAACTGCCTCACCATTTGATGTCTTAGACTCACATGTCCAGACTTTCCATTATATGTCTTATTAGACACATTATATATCGTTCTTGATTGTCACAGTTAATCAAGACTGTTGGAGACGGCTTTTTCCATAAAGGGATTTCCATTAATAAATTCTTAAGCCATTCCGCTTCTTTACATGCATCTGCTAATGCAATCAATTCTGACAACATTGTTGAGTCAGAAATACAAGTCTGCTTCTTGGAAGCCCAAGACACAGTAGTGCCTCCTAATGTAAAGATCCATCCAATCGTAGACTTAGATTTGGATTCTACGTTGTTCCAGGTTACATCACTATATCCCTCTATTACAGCAGGATATCCTCTATAAGATAAACCATATTCAATGGTTCCTTTCAAATAAGCTAAAACTGTGAAAATAGATTTCCAATGTACGAAACCTGGATTACTCGTAAATCGACACAATACGCTTATAGCATGTGCGATGTCTGGTCTAGAGCAATGCATAACATACACAAGACTCCCAATAACAATGGAATACTCTAGTTGAGAGATAGTACGTCCAGTGTTCTTTTCTAATTTAATACTAGGATCTAAAGGAGTTGGTGCTGGTTTGTCATCGTAATGACCATACTTTTGTAGGAATTTCTCTATGTAATGAGATTGAGTTAGTAATAACTCCCCCTCTTTCCTAACAATTTTAATTTCCAAAATTACATCAGCCTCTCCTAGATCTTTCATATCGAATTTAGAAGACAGAAACTTTTTAGTTTCATTCACACAGGATATATTAGAACCAAATATTAGCATGTCATCAACGTATAAACATATTACAACAATACCGTTGTTATCCGATTTGTTATAAATACATTTATCAGCATCATTAATAATGAATCCATATGACAGTGCAACTTTATCAAACTTCTCATGCCATTAAATGGGAGCTTGCTTCAGGCCATAAAGAGATTTCACTAATTTGCAAACTTTCTTTTCTTGGCCTGGGGTTTTGAAACCTTCAGGTTGTTCCATATATGTCTCTTCTTCTAAATCTCCATTTAGAAATGCAGTCTTTATATATCCATTTGATGTATGACTAATTTATGAATTGATGCAAGTGCAATTAAACAGCGTATAGAAGATATGCAAGCAACTGGAGCATATGTATCAATGTAATCTACTACATGTCTTTGCTTATATCCCTTCGCAACTAATCTAGCTTTAAACTTATCAATGGATCCATTTGTATTCAACTTTTTCTTGAATATCCATTTACATCCTATAGGTTTAGCACCAGAAGGTAAATCAGTTAAAACCCAAGTTTGGTTTAACAGTATGGAATTCATTTCATCATTGATAGCTTCTTTTCAGAAATTGGAATCTCTGGAACTCATAGCCTCAGAATAAGTTTTGGGATCATCATCGACGTTCATTACATATTTAGTCACATTAAGGACTTCGTCCTTACTGCCTTCTACAAGATATGTAATGAAGTCAGGACCATAGTCCTTCTCTATTCTTGCTCTTTTACTTCTCCGTTGTTCAGTACTATTATCTAGTACTGACACTTCCTTGCTGTTTTAAGAAGGAGCATAATCATCGTCATTGATATCATTAGTCATACTAGGTTCTGGACTAGATGATCTTAATGGGATCTCAATAGTTTGATTTTCAAAAAATTCTACATCTACAGATTCTATAACTTCTAGGGTGTCAAGAATAAGAAATCTATAAGTTATACTATTAAGTGAATATCCTATGAAAACACATTTAAATGCTCTATTTCCTAACTTTGGTCGTTTTGGGTCTGTTTTCTAACATATGCTAAGCAACCCCAAACTTTAAGTCTAGTTAGGTTAGGTTTCCTATTAAACCATAATTCATAAGGGGAAATATTATTCTTTTTAAGTGGTACTCTATTTAAAATATAACATGCAGATAACATAGTATCACCCCATAGGTTATAAGGTAAATTAGAAGTTATGAGCATGACATTAACCATTTCTACTAAAGTTCTATTCTTCCTTTCAGCAACACCATTTTGTTGTGGTGTAAATGGGGCAGTGCATTGGTGAACTATACATTGTTGTTTACAAAACAAGGTGAATTCATTTGAGAAATATTCACCACCACGATCTGAATGTAATATTTTAATTTTAACTCCTAATTGTGTTTCGACCTCTGCTTTGTAAATATTGGATTTATCAAAATCCTCATCTTTAGTTTTCATTAGATATACATATGCATATCTAGTATAATCATCAATGAATGTTATATAGTATTGGTTACCACCATAGGTGATATGGTTTTTTAAGTCGCCCACATCACTATATACCAAATCAAGCAAACTAGTTTTCCTTTCTACGGATTTAAAGGATTTCCGGTGTATTTTTGCTTAAACACATATTTCACATTTAGAGATGGTATCGAAATCACAATCAGAAATTAATCCTAATTTATTCATATTTCTAATGGATTTATAATTAACATGTCCTAATCTACCATGCCATAAATTAATAGAATCAACAATATAAACAGAAGATTTCTTTATTAGATTCAACTTAATCATGTCGTTACAAGAGTATCCATGTCCAATGAATTTACCATTCTTAGACAACACTAGCTTATCAGACTCATACACCATCTTGAATCCTCCTTTGTTAAGAAGGTATCCAGAGACCAAATTCTTACACATATCAGGTATATAAAATACATTAACTATTCCAGAGGTGAGAGGAAGTTCTATAGTGCCTTTTCCCAGAACTTTGATTGGAACCTTATTTGCTCCAGTTACTTCGTCGGCTTCTCCTTTATTTTCTTCGTAACTCTTGAAAAGATTACGGTCTTTGAAAATGTGAATGGTTGCTCCAGTATCGAACCACCAATCATTATCATTTCCACTAACGGAGTTCACCTCTTGCACTACAGCCACAAGCGAGTATTCGACCACATTCACTTTTTGTTGTTTCTTCCGCAGACGAACAGTCTCGGGTATAGTGGCCGGGCTTGTTACAAAAATAACAAGCACCTTTCTTTTTGTTGTTGGTTTTGAAATGATTTTTCTTCTTAAACTGTGTCTCAATCTTTGGCTTTAATTTATCAGTAATTTCAACATTATTTGCCCAGAATGGGACTCGGTTTGTGGATTATCATCTAGATCGCGTTTACGAAAGTCTTCTTCAATACGAAGATGACGCTGCAAACCGTCTAAATTATAATCCGTTTCCACATGTTTCATCTTTTTCTTATAATCACTCCAACTTTGCAGAAGTCTAGAAATTATAACTCCAACAACAAAAGATTCAGGGAGATCAATTCCAGCATCTTTAAGTTGATTCACCAACAGTAAGATTTCGCTTACTTGTCCAATTATGGACTTATTGGTGACCATTTTGAAATCCATAAAATTAGAAATAAGAAACTTTTTATTACTTGATTTGGATATGCGGTACTTATTCTCCAGTGCAGTCTAGAGTGTCTTCGCTGTTTCCAAAGTACTATGAGCATTGTAGACTGGGGTAGATAGCGCATTCAGAATATGGCCTCTACATAGGAAATCGTCCTCTTTGCGCTTTGCATGTTTAGCCTTTAGGGCGTCATTATCTTTATCAGTTTCCTCCGGGATTTCTTCCAAATTATCTTCCAAAATGTAGAACAACTTGACAGTGATAAGGAAAAATTTCATCGTCTCTTGCCAACGTGTGAAATTGTCGCCATCAAAACACTCTAATCGAGTTAGATGCTGATTCATAACTTGTAAAGCGCTTGAACCTTCCATGGCTGATAACTATTATCTGAAATTTGTTGGGGATTTTGCGGTTCGAGGCAAATTTGATAGCGATTGCGATGAAGACAATGCTGTACTTCTTACTTTAAGGATCTATGGAATATATTCTTTCAGACAATAGTTCAACCCACCAGGTACAAACGGGTTATCGAACTATCGACTTTCAGGATTCAATGAAGCCCTATAACAGCGTAATCGGATTCAAAGTTTGTACGACTTTGATCCAACCAAGAACACTTTAGAAAACAGTCTATGATGATGCAATTTACAAAGAATAGAATGAAGAGGAAGAAGAGAGCAATTCTGCAACGGTTTCTAAATTTGCAACACCTTGGAGGCGTCACAAAACAGAGCAATGGTTTTCTGGCATTGCAGAACAGTTCGGGGAAGAAGAGGAGGATTCGAAACTATCTGTGATGATTTCTGGGCGTTGCTATTTATAGTGGTGAAGAGGTGTCCATTCGCGAAGCGTCACGACCGTTAGCAACGGTTCGCAACTGTTACGAATGGATTCAAATTTAAACGTCGCGTCCATTCATATTTGCAACTGTTATGAACAGATTCATATTTAACTGTTGCAATTTCCCACCCTTTATTCTAATTTCAAAAAATCGGTTCTAGGTCCTTAACGGGCTGAAATTTGGCCCGTTACTGTTCATATCTGATCCAAACAATATTTTCGGATCCGAACCCGAAACCCGTACCCGACCCGGCCCGGTTCGGTCGGACGGACGGCGGCGGCACGCGTGTGATGTTGCATGACTTCTCTCCTCACAACAAAGCAAACATGTGGGAGCCCAAAGGCCCCAACATCCACATGAGAGGGCTATAATTATACAAATATAGTCTTCATTTTTCTACAATGTGGGACTAACTTCTCTTCTTCCTTTTTACTTCTTCTCTTCCAAAACCAAAACCCAAACCCCAAAGCTTTTGAAAATTTTACAACAGGATCCACCCTTTAATTCAACAATTGCTACTCGAATTTTCTAAAATCATAAACCCTAGCTCTCAATTCCTAGTCCAAAACTGACACGTTCAACAAATAATCACCGAACACCACCAAATTGCATACCCATCCGAAGACCTCCTTAAGTGTAACCCAAAGTTACCAGTTTTAGATATTTTTATTGATTATACAAGGAGAAATTAATTTTTGAAATTCTTGAGCTCATTTTTTTTATTTGATAAGTAATAGTGAGGGAATATAAAAAAGAAGAGAATGTGGGATGCATGTAAGTCTTGAGTTAGATTTGTATTCCAATTTTTCCAGCATTTCGTTGGACAACTTCTTTTCCGTGTACGGACCCCAAACGAAAAAACGAAAAAAATGGTCGTGCTCTGAACATTAACACGATCTCAAAACAAAAATAATATACACTGATCAACATAATTGATGAAATCATAAAAATAATGCCATTTACCGAAAAATCGTCAAACGATAATTTAAGTAGTTTCCAAATTAAAAATTATCGAAAAATCAAATAGATTAAAATAAAATTATGTCAATAAAAATCAAGTTGTTATAATAAAAATAAATTCCTGATTAATTATTTGAACCATTTATTGTAGTAAATAAATTTACAAAATGAATTCACCGTTAATATTTATTAATTAAAAAAAGTTAAATAGAACCAATAAATCCAATAAATAGGTATTCAATTCAAAATCAGATATTTTAAATCACTATCCAATTATTATGTTCACAACTCAAATATTTTTTGTATATTTTTAATTTAAAGGACAAAGATTTGTATATTTTTTTGCCTCAAGGACACAACCTCAATATTTTTACCACAAGGACAAACATTCTTCTAAAAATTATTCATAAGGACGAATATTTTCCAAAATTATTCATAAGGACAACAAAACTGCTACCGAGCTAAAACTGATACATAAAAACAGCTACCGATAACTACAAACTGATACCTAAAAACTGCTATCAATAACTAAAAACTGATACCTACAGAAAGTTGTCCTTCAGGATAAAATATTGAAGGTCTGTCCTTGAGGCTAAAAAGCTGTGAAATTTTGTCCTTGACAATAATTTCCTGATCCAATTATTATGTTCACAATTCAGATATTCCAGATATCTCCTATATTTGAATTCAAGTTTAAAACTTTAAAAACCAATTATTCAAATATTCAAAATCAATTGAATAATCAAAATTAAATGACCGAAATTTCAGGTCTTTACATTCTCCTCCCTTAAAGCAATTTTGTCTCCGAAATTCTAAAGGTAGGAAAAGTGCCTTTAAACGCTTAAATTTTTCAAAATTAATTAGTTGAAACTTGTCAAATTTTTTATGTCCGTTAAAAGTTACAGAAAAATTCGATAGCATACCCTTTGCGTAGCTTGATTGGGGAAACTACAATCGCCATTATTGGCCCAAACTAATCAAAAGAAAACAAAAGTCAAGCGCCTTCCATATCCAAGGCATAAAACCATCAACCAAACAACAACATAAACGTGTACCTATTTGTCGACCAACCAAACTCTACTAATGAACCCAATGGCGTTAAACTAACCTTTGCTTCGAAAAAACTGCATCTCACTTGCACATAACATGCAACCATATAACTCATAACCATATAATTTTTCATTTCCAATGACAAACATATAATTTATTAAAGCCCATACAATGTACATATACCATCTATATGCAATATCGAATCCGATCGCTCGCTTGATCACACAATTTTACTTTTAACCTAGTGTCACTCACTCAACCACTCTAGTGCGGACTCTAATCTAGTTCCTCGATTAGAAACCTCCATTCTCCTTGTATATCCATCAATTATGATAGACAACTTTGGAATCAAATAAAAAATCTGTATCCAGTGTTCGCCATCAAGAATCGAATGAAAAACCCTAACTCGGATCGATGTAAATCACCTCGAAATCATATGCATAAATCCAGATCAAATATTCTCGTGCGAATGAAATTATCTACGTACATCTTACATATTTATTCAATTGCTTTCTTAATTTTACCAATTTTCTTTTTATTCATATTCATTTAAAATCATAATTAATTTCACCAATAGTATTTCTTTTAATATTGAAATAATTTGCATCAAATTTTACATAAGTCAATTACATTTTATGAAACACAACCCATTTAATCAATCACTTTTAAAACTTAAGTTCATACACATTTCAAAAATTCACAACTTCATCTTTAGATCCCTTCCATAATTAAGTTTATTATAAACATTTTATAAAGCATACTTATGTTTATTATCCATTTTAAACCTAAGTAAGTATTTGTATAACACTCCACTACAATCTAAGAGTATATATACAAATTTCAGATTTGTTTTTAATTAACCCAAAGACCCAACAAATTAAAAAAAAATTCACTTACTTTTTATCAAATTTTATAAGTTACCAAAACTTGTTTTCGTATAAATTTCAACAAAAACACTTAGCTTAAATTTCAATACCAATTAGGGAGACTATCCAAAATCGTCGAAAATCCAATTTTATTTTCATAAATGAAAACTACCAAACAACATATTAAAATGAGGTGCAAACCACACTACCCTAATGTATATGATACATGCATCGATATAATATCCTGATTGAAAACTTCAGACCTAAACATCAAGTTTTTTTTTTTTTTGAAAGAGGGTTCAACTTTTTCTATTAAGAGCAAAAAGAAAATATGTACAAATGCCCTAAGGCAGGTTCATAACAAACGATAACCAAGAACTAATCAGTTCAAAACTAAAGAAAAACAACATACTTGTAAATGTAAACAACATAGCAGAGCATTCTAGAACCGCATGGTAAATAAAGTATGTCGCCTCTTTCATCACTTCATTCTTCAGTTCCGAAGAGAGAAAAAACAATTAAAAACTCATTAATGGCGGACGCTTCTCTTCTTTATACATCTCTGATTCCCTAATCCCACTTCTACTACAAAAGAGGATCTGGAGGAAGACCGTAAGGACCCGATTCATGGAAACGAACTACACTCTCAGTAGCGAGAGTTAATCTGGTCAAGGTGAGATTTTTCTTTGCTAAAGTTTATGCCTTTAAGCTTTGTAGCACTGAGAAGTTATAATAACTCATTACTTTACTGGAAGTGTCTGAATTGAGAATTTTTTCAGTGTATCTTCCAGATCTGCTTTAACTACCTTGAATTGATGACTGTATTCATGAAAAGTACTTAGATCCAGCAAAAAGCTACTGTCTTCACTTGTAAATCGAGGAGAAATGTCTAACAGATAAGTTTTGGGCACCCATACAGTTCCTATCTTTTATTTTGTGATCACTTCATTAATATCTTGGTCTGATTTGATTAATATTCTCGAAGGCATGTAGATTTAAGCAACAACCAGCATCGATGGAGCCAAATGACCAAGTCTACTTGGACTGAATGACCAGATAAGTCTTTGTATTTCTGAACTGAAGACAATATGTATGATTTGTGTACTTCTCATGTTGTTGAATGCCTGTCAATCCAGGAGGCAGAGGGTGTCTTCAAAGCTGTCCAAGGAATGATACTCTGCAACTAGACAAACTACATCAAAAAGTATAGTTAATTGATTATTAAAATGTAAATTAAAGAGAGGAGGTGAGGTCAATGTAAACAATACAGGTAGCTGTAGAGCTAAGTCAGGATTCAAAGATTGAAGAAAGAGAGCAGGATGTCGCAACTTATGATAATCCAGAGCATACCCCAATTCAGCGTTGGGAGGTATATCCCCATTTCATAACTATTTTCTCATCCATGCCTGTGATGTTATTGAAATGCTTGGACTTTATCATTCTGATGCTCATGGTTTGATGAATTCTGTTACATATATGTGTACTGTCTGAGAACCTATTCTGAAATATTCTATCGTTTCTTTCTTTCCATATATGCCAAACACCAATAGATAAAGATAGTTGAAACAAGTCTGAACTGAGATTTTTTGTTTTTGAATAAGAAACGATTTTCTGTAAATCTTCCTTTAAAGAGAATGACAGCACATTTTTTGGTGACTTGAAAAAAAATTTACAACTCCAATGCCAAATTTTTTCCGTATAATCACATTGAAAGAATAAATGATTTATAGTTTCAATGTGATTATTACAAAAAACACAGTAGGGATCCACGACTATCTGCTTTTGAATCAATCTACCTTTTGTCAATAGATAGTCATTAATGGCTTTATAAAGGCACACCGCCATTTTTGGAACGTGGATCTTGTTCCAGACCAAATTCGACCAATATTTATTTTCGAAATTGGTACGAATTGTGTTCCAGACATTTTTGAACTGGTATGTTCCATTCTTCGTACATTTCCAAGACCGAAAGTCCCTATCCCTATCCTTGTGAATAATAACGCCTTCTATCTCTGCATGAATTTGAAATAAGAAGCTACATGAGTCCCATCTCCATTCTCCCTTCTGAATAATTTTACTTAGAAGAAGATTCTCCGTGTCAGTTCTAAATGCAGTGTCTCTACCTATACGTTCCATGATAGAGCTACCATTCAGCCATGGATCGTACCATAAAGAAGTAGTTTTACCATCAGCTATATTGAGCGAAAGACATTTTAATGCAACTTGTCTATTTTTTAAGATAAATTTCCACACTCCCGAATCGTCTGAACGTTGATTAATGTCCCAAAAACTTTTATGCCCAATGTATTTACAACGTATAAGTTTTGCCCAAATTCCTTCTGCATTTATTATTTTCCAAATCAATTTTGTGCATAACGCTCGATTCATCTCTTCTAAATTTCTTAAACCCATTCCACCTTCCTCTTTTTGTCTGCATAAGATTTCCCAAGGAATTTTACTGCTATGACTTTTCCAAAGAAAGTTAAGAACTAAATGTTTAATTTTTTGGATAGTAGTGATTGGGAGACAAAAACATTGCATCCAGAATTGTATTATGGGGTAAATGGTAGATTTAGTAAGTTCGAGTCTCCCAGCTAGACTCAGCATCCTATTCTCCCATCCTCCAATTCTTAACTTGATTTTTTCAATCAACATCGCACAGTCCTTATCCCTCAAATTGACACTCGACAATAGTATTCCAAGATATCTTATAGGCAGATCCGATTGTTGTATATTGAGGATATTGCTAATCTCCGAGCAATTATCTACTCCTTTCCCAAAGAAAACATTAGATTTTTCACAACCGAGTTCCAGTCCTGATACTCTTCCCAAAGTTTGAAAAACATCACTAATGGCCTTTGTTGTTCGTGCGTTGGCTTTAGTAAAGATTATAATGTCGTCTGCATAAATGATATGTGTCAGCTTGTTATCAAAATCTGTGATAGAAGAGATTTGACCTTCTCTAACTTTCTCATCCATTAATAGCGTAAAGTATTCCATGACCAATGTAAAAAGAATGGGGGATAATGGGTCGCCTTGTCTAAGGCCATTTGAACTCTGGAAATATCCATGCGATTCCCCATTAACAATGAGTGAGAACACAGGAGTCGATATGATGTTGTTAGTAACATTCACCCATTTTCCTGGAAAACCCAAGCTAATTAACATGTGTATAACAAAATATCGATTAATCGTATCATATGCTTTCTTTAAATCAACTTTAACGCACATATAATTATTATCCTTTCTGCCTAGGCCTCTAATTATTTCATGAGCAAATAGAATCCCGTCCCCTATTGATCTTCCTTTTATAAATGCCGTTTGATTTGGGGATATCAACTTATTCAAAAATGGGGTCAGTCTACTGCAAAGAATTTTGGTGAAAAGCTTATAAACAGTATTACAGCAAGCAATGGGTCTAAAATCATGGATACTAGTTGAATGGACTTTTTTTGGAATCAAATGCAAGAAGGTATGATTCCATTCTTTAATAATTAAACCCTTCTGGAAAATATCATTCGGTGCTTTAAAAATAATGTCTTTTGCAAGATTCCAGTGTATTTTGAAAAATTTAGCATTAAAACCATCTGGGCCTGGGGAAGATGTATCTTTAATGTCCCACAATGCAAATTTAATTTCATCCATAGATATATCTTCGTTCAGGAAATTAGCACCATATTCTGTGATAATCAATTTACAAACAACTTCTGGGAACTCATTCCTTAGGGGACGGTTAAAAATATGCTTGTAAAAGTTGATAGCCGAGTTGACAAATTTGTCCTCTGTCTCTACTTTGCCATCTACTTCAATGTTAATCACACGATTTTTGCTTCTTCTGCTAGCCATTTTAGCATAAAAGAAAGAAGAAGCCTCATCTCCCAACCTCAACCAATCGCATTTAGCCTTTTGCTTGGAATCCAGATACTCCTTTTTGAGTGCCATTTCCAATTTAATTTTGGCATCATGGAATTCCAGGACTAAATCTTGATCATTTGATTTTTCCAAAAGTTTTTGGAGTCTAGAACAGGTCTCTCTTTGAAATTGAACCTCCTGTTTGGTATTCCTTAAATTAGCACTCCAAATCTTAAGCTCTCTCTTGATATTCTTGAGGATATTTAAGAGTTGGAATAAAGGTCTGTCATCGTGATTAGAAGTCCACTTACTCTCTATGAGAGAGAAGTAATGATCACATAGCGGCCAATGATTCATAAACCTAAAAGGTCTATTCTTGACTCTAGGTCTGGAAATAAGAGAGACTATAATAGCATTATGGTCGCTCACCGAGGGAGGTAAATAGAAGGCCGATAGGTATGGAAATAAGTTGATCCATTCTAAGTTAGCAAAGACCCTATCTATTTTGGAAAATATGTTTCTACTAGGGCCAGACCACCAAGAGAATTCAAAACCTTTAATGTCAATTTCTTTAAGTCCTGTATAATTAGACAAATCATCTAATTCAAGCAATTTATCAAATGGCACTGAATTACCACCCTTTCTTTCAGAAGAACTACGAATACAATTAAAATCTCCAAGGACTAACCATGGTCTAAAAATATTAATAGCATCTTCTTGTAAATTATCCCATAGTTTCATCCTTAGCTTAGAAAAATTCTGAGCGTAGATAAAGGATAAATTACATTTAAATTTCAAATTGTTAACCAGTTCAAGGGTGATATGTTGGTCGCTCATACTAATGAAGTTATAGTCCCAAAAAATTTTGTCGATAAGGATGATGATTCTACATTTATAATAACAGGAGACGTTGCTAATAATATTCCACCCGTTATCAAAAAGTCTTTCTAAATTCAAGATTTCTGACGACAACAACATCTTATTTTCTGAAATACCAAAGCAACTTATTTTATACTTGTCAATTATATTTCTCACTTCTTTCAATCTATTGGGGTTATGAAACCCCCTCACATTCCAACAAGCAATCGTCATTATGCTTTGTTGTTCCGTGTCCTCTGTGACCTTCTACTAGAGGACTCCTCTATATCTTCTTCATTAATGCCTAGCATCTGAACCCACTTGGGGTTTTTGCGAACAAGCTTATCCTTAAGCACATTTTCATATTCTTTGTCTTGAGACTTAGGGATATCCTGTTCCCACTGAGGCAACTCTATAATATCATAAGAACAATGTTCCTTTTCCAGTTCTTTCAATATTGAATCCTGACCGAGCTCTTCCTGTACCTGCATATAATTACACTGTTCAGTACCTCTCATATAATTAACATTATTAATAAGACAATCTTCAATACAGATATCAGTAGGAAGTAAAGTTGTATCAAGTGAATTTTTATTAGAAATTGGCGAAAGACGATTAATTATAATAATTTGATTTGATGGAGAATTCGGAGTAGGTGTTTTGACTTCCGCAGCATTGGTCGATTCATCGTTCCTCAGGTCACCATCTATCCTGGCCTCAGATATTGGTGCTAAATTACCCGTTGTCCCTGTCTCCTTCGACATAGATTGACTTCCCTCCTCTCCATTTGAGACCATCTCCTCGATGTTCCTTATGATTTCATCAGGTGGACGCATACCGTCCATAAGCTCCATGTTTTGTGGTTCAATAGGACGTTCTACCTGCACCTGATTGTCCTGTTCCACAGTGTTATCCTTTCTTCTTTCCTCCCCAACTTCCTTGCCTGTTTCTATAATGATTTCATCAATAGAGTCATCAACTTGGTTCTTTTTAGGGACCCATGACTTGGTCATTGGGCACTCCTCAGATAAATGGCCAAAATAAATACACTTGTCACAAATAGGCGGAGGGTTCTCATATTCCACTTCCTGTATAAAGCTCCTCCCTTCATCATCCATACCAACAATGCTGTTAGGCATACCCAAGGATGCATTAACCTCAATCAGAACTCTGGCATAAGCTAATCTGTTTTTGTTTTTCGTTGCCTCGTCCATCTTTATTGGGATCCCAATAGTACTTGTTAGCGCACTGATAGCTTTATTACCCCACAGCTTAAAACTTAGCCCAGGAAGTCTAACCCACATTGGCAAAGACGTAAGAAGATCTCTATCTGTTTTCATATCAGGTGACAGTCGTTTCATGATTATCAGATTCCTGTCCATAAACCATGGACATGATTTAAGAATTTTGCTGCAGTCTTCCTCCGAACCAAATCTCACAACGAAGAATCCATTATTCCTAGACTGAACAGAGAACGGCTTTTGTGTTGACCAAACTCTGTTTGCATATCCTTCAAAAGTCTTAAGCCAAGGTTTATATCCAACAACATACAATAAGATACATAAATCCCATCCACCCTCTGCTTCTTTGATAGCCTCAGCTGTTAGAGTACCTATTCTTTTGCCATCTACTATAGTAGGTTCAATATATTCAAGATCAAGGTTGCCTATATCTCCAACTGCACCAATCTTCACTGCCTCACTGTACGAGAATTTTTTTGCGTTTTCAGAGACAATGAATTTAATTTTCGGATAGCTTCCTGTCTTCACCGCGGCCTTCTTTGATAATTGTTGAGATTTTGTTGTTGACATACCCGCAGCCGCCTGCATCTTAGTCCTAAGATACCGATCAGATGTATTTTTATTCGATCTGAAGCCTCCCATATTAAGACGAGTATCGGGTCCACTAGGCGCAGGCAGTTTGCCCCTTTTTCTTCTCACCTCCTCCCAACCTTCATCATCTCGCAGTGATCCCATGTTTAGAGGAGAAAGAATTGAAGACAGAATTAAGAGTAAGCGATTAGATGTAAGAATCGAGAGAAAAAAAAGGAGAAGAGTAAAAACCCTAATCTCCATATCTAGATCTGGAAGCCATTGTTGACAACGCAATTATTATCTTTGTTTCACCCTTCTTATTATATCAATTATTAATGTATGCTCTATTCTGAAATAATTAATGTATGCTTATTTTCTTTTGTATATCAGATCATGCTTTTGGAATTCAAAATAAAATTTTCTCTATCCGAACAAATCTAAGGCAAAATACTACGGTAGCAATGCCTTACTTAGAAACATTAAAATGAACACCAATTAAGTTGCAGTCATCATTGGAATCCAGTCGCTTTACGTTTCCTCCATCGCTTCGCCCGATAAGTCCCCTAGCTGCCCAAGCTTGCCTTCACCACATTGGACCTCTTCTGATGTTCATTAGTTGATATTTTGAGAGTGGTTCCTTAGGTATTTGAAAAGCGTTTTTGATACCAAATCCAATCTTGTGCGCGTTGAGTTCCTTGAGGAGGTTCTTTCGATCCAACCTCCTTTAACACGCCAAAATGAACTCAACCGGTCTTTTTGCCTCATGCGATTCCTACATGTGTGCCTGCACTCACTCAAGCACATTCATACCCACAAGCATACACTAACACACTTCACTTCACAAATCATGTTTTGAGCGTTACTGGAGCGATTACCCAACCCGGGATTTTCACACACTATCTAGCATGCATGATAGCCGTTTAGCTACATGAGACGCTCACAAATGTTTTTATACACAGTTATAGATATTCATATACACATCTATATATTTGTTCATATAAGTTCTTTATATATTCACATACATATACACATACACATGCATAACAATTCTGTTATAATGCATAAATTGCTATAATTGTTATATATCTTTAAATGCACAAATATATATTTACTCTTATACATATACATACATATGAATTTAAATAAGTATTTCAATTATTACTTAATCAAATCTTACTTTAGTTTACTATATATTTTCAATATCTTCATATTATCTTATAAAAGTATGCAACTATTTTACAAAATACATTACTAGCTTATTATCAATTTAAGCCTTTATAACACTTATTTTTTTGATTTGAAATTAGGTATTTACCTTAAAAAAAATTTATAAAACCACATAACCTTTTTATGAAATAATTCCTTCCCGCTATTTTTTATAAATAATTCCTTCTTACAATTTTATAAAATATCATAATCTTTGGTAAAATATCCTTTTTGTACTATTTTATAAAATATCATATTTATACTATTTTCTACAATCCCATACTATTTTATAAAATATCACATGTAACGACTCATATTTTATGTACTAGAGAATCATAAAATATTTTTATTTTATACATATGAGGTCATATGATTCTATAATTTTGGGATATGATTTTCAAGGACATTTTACACACTTATGCTTTTCATTAAATTTCTATGCGACCATTTTGGCCATGAATATCTTTATTACACTATAACTTTTGATTGGAGTTGAATTAGTATCTCAAACAAGTTCCATTACTTTAGGATAATGGTTTCCCACTCCGTAGGATAATCATAATGGAAAAACGGACTTACAGTTAGAAAGTGGTGTATGTTTTAAGTTTTAAAGCTGTTGGTCGGGATTAATATGTAATTAATTAAGCTTATTAGTGAGCTCGTTAGGCTTATTAGGGAATATTATAAATAGAGGGCTGAAGAGTCGAATTAAAACTTTTTCCTTTCATTCTAAATCGGGTCTAAAATCTAATTATCCCTAGATCCATCCTAATTTCATCCAAAATCACCAAAATTGCTCTCTGAATAAAACTAGATTATGGATTGGAGACTAGATCTTCAATTAGAAGCTAGAGATCTTCGATTTGCTTGATTTGGAGTGTTTTTCTTTGTTGTCCAGATCAAATCTACACGCGAGTTGGTTGGATTTGATAATTGATGAGGGGTTTATACCTTCTCACTGTACTACACATGTTTATATAGTAGAATTATAGAATTTAACATGTTTTAAATTGATTTTGGCCATGCAGATATTTTCTAACTTTAATGACATGTTAATCCATGCAAATGATATACATTAAATAGAAATAACCATGATTTATGTTCATATATTCATGTTATATGTAGATCTATGTTAGAAATTGCTTTGTTTATCTTGTTTTGATGTATTACAAGTTTGATTGGATGAAATTGCTTGTACTTGAACATTAACTTTCCTTTTTTCTCTTCCCATTTTTCAATAGAGCATGAGGATAAATAGGTAATATTTCCTGATTTCAACTCTCAGTACCAAGATTGTTAAAGCAAAGATCTAACTTATATGTTTAGTCAACAAAGTTAATGTTAGTTGGGCAAGAGGTTGGGCTATTGGGAAAGTACACAACCCATTATATCATCAAATGGTCAAATATGAAAATAGGTAATTATGCAAGTGCGTAGTCATAATGTCCTAAATTGGATTTGACCTATATGGTCATTAAAGCCCCAAAATCAAGTTCTTTATTTATGCTTAAGTAAAAATGAAAATGAGAAGTACAACTCAAATTTCATCATTTCTTAGCAGGGGTACATGTCTATTTATAAAGAAATTACATCCTTAATTTTTTGATTCGTGAGATTAATCAAACTTGGACGATTAAGATTTTGTTGATGTGGCATATTGTTGAGGTGAACTGTGCTTATGTTTTCTTCCTATGTGACGACATGGCATAATCAAATCGACTAAAAGCTACCATATGGCCAATTGAACATTTTTATGCTTGATTTTTAGTCATGCGTTAGCTGTAGTAGGCATTTGGCAGCGCTATCGTACACATGCGATAGCTTGCCAATTTCTATCGCTCGATAGCTTCATATTCTAGCATGTGATAGCTTTTATTCTTTCAATGCTTCACAGCATCATTGTTGACATGTGATAGCTTGCTATGTCTTGGTACTCATAGCATTGAAGTGGTCATGCATGTGTCATGAAACTCGATATCTCTAATATTTTTAGCATGTGATAGCCTTTCATGACCTAATATTCGATAGCTTCCCATTATAGCATGTGATTGCTTTGCATTTTAGTATGCTATAGCCTTTCATGACTTAGCACTCGATAACTACTCATTATAACATGCCATAGCTTTGCTCTTTAGCATGCGATAGCCTTTATAACTTAGTACTCGATAGCCCCTTTAATGCTCGATAGGTTTATATTTTGGTATGCGGCAACTCCGCCCCTTGGTCTTTGATAGCTTCATGCATATTGACACTCGATAGCTCCTTCCCTTTTGGCAATCCACTTTCCACCTTGATACTCAATAGCATTAATGATCTTCTTTAAATCTCGATTTTTTTTTTGTCTTTCATGTTAGATAACTTTTCCTGCCTAATTTTGGAAAATTGCCGGAGTTTAACAAATATTATCAGAGAGAAGCATGCTTATTGGCGATACAAAATATATGAAATCGAAGAGTTTTTTGTTAGCTTTCTACTATTAAAACAATTTATGATCCGGAGCTCGGAGCTCGTATGTAAGAGATATCATAATTCAAAGGTTGATAATACAATGGAGTAAATAAGGGAGTAGATTTTGAAACACAATGGAAGTGTTCTAGTTTTGGACTGATGTAGGCCTGAAGCATATTTTTGCAATGAATATTTATATGCAATATTGCACCCTTGTAGTCAATTGTAAACATATGTTGAGTTAACTGAAGTTGAGACTAGTAGCATGTAGAAACAAATAGTTCATATTCTAGTACTTTTAGTCTACTGCCATTAAACTGGCAGTCAATTGGTTGCATTTCTGGAGCCCAAATCTATGATGTTATGTGCAGGATTCTCAAGAGCATTTTGATATTGACTTTATGTGTTTGTCTACTGTATAAAGGGAGTTAGGTTTTGGAGACTAGAATCTTGGTATAGCACAAATTAAAGTAAGGGTTTCACCTTTAAAACAACTTCATCTTTGTTATGCAATGACGGTCGGACCAAGCTCTCCATCTCTAACACATGGTCTACACATATGAATTGTCACACATTTTGTTATAACAAAAAGGATATCTAATATTACATGTTTACCAACTCATATTTATACATCACTTCTCCAAGTTTTTTAGCCATGTAGGACTATTTCATTTTCATATCGTTGTTCCTCCTTGCTAAATGCGAGACAAACCCAAGAGCACAATTAACAATGGTATGTTCAGTTGAAAAACTAACCATCTCGCAACTAGGTGTTACTTGTTAACTTTTCCATGACTGGTCTGTGGCTAGTGAACTAAACAGAGAATTGGTTTTTATAACGGCAAAGAGTTTTTCGTTATTACCATTATAATATTTCGCATTGAAATATAAATTATAACGGCGAAGACTTTGCCGTTATAATTAAGTTTTAATTATAATGGCGTTGATTTTGCCTTTATATTCTTCTTCTCTTTTAAAGAAAAAGTGGTATGTGTCTGTTAAATTTTGGTGATACAAAATCACAAATAGAGGGAAAGAAATATGCAAAAGAAAGAAAGAGAAGATTTTGTTTCCCCTAATTAATAGGCATATTGAGTATGTTTATTTCTTTCTCTAATTGGCTAATCAAATTATTTTTTGCCATCTAATGTTAACTTGGGCATTAAGTAATTGATTATATAAATAGAGACTAGAGAGGGTAAATGTATGGTGGAAAATCTATTTGCTAATTCCCTGTTCTCCATCTTTGTTCTTCTTCTCCAACAATTTTAGCCATATAGATATTTGCTTCCTTTCTCAATTTGGTTATTAATTCAATGGTATTTTGTTTATTTTAGCTTTGTTCTATTAATTGTAAACAAAATTTTTGGTGAATCAATAAAGTGGGTGGTTGGGTGGAATATCTTGTCTTATTGCTTTTAATTTCAATTCCGTCTTATTTTTAATCCAAGTTATCTCTTTGTGATTTGGGTGACAAAGATCCGTTGATATAAGCTTCCGCAAAGCGCTTCCATTTTTCACAACAGATTGATATCAGAGCTAGGTTCATCGCAAAGCTTAGAGTAATTTTGGATTAAAAAATTATTGATGTCGGATATGATTTTATTTTCGAAGATGGCTATTTTGGATGGAAAAAATTGGGGTATTTGGAAGCCTAGGATGGAGGATGTTCTATACCTCAATGATCTTCATGATCCGATTAATGGAGATGGAAAGCCCTCTAATGTAGATGAGGGAAAATGGAAGAAGATGGATAAGAAGGCGATTGCTTTAATTCGCCAATATCTTGATGATTCAGTTTTCCATCATGTGGCTAGTTGTGAATCCGCTAAGGCTTTGTGGGATAACTTGGTGTCTTTATATGAGTCAAAGAGTGCTACTAGTAAGGCTTTTCTGGTTCGAAAGTTGGTACAACTGAGATTAGATGAAGAGAAGTCTGTTGCAGAGCATTTGAATGAATTTCATGATATAATAAATCAATTGACAAATATGAAGGTCAATTTTGATGATGAGTTACAGGCTCTTTTATTGATGAGTTCGCTTTCAGAAAGTTGGAAAACTTTGGTTGTTTCATTGAGTAATTCCAATGCTAATGGAACTATCTCTTTGGAAACTGTTCGAAGCAGTCTTTTGAATGAAGAGCTTAGAAGAAAATGGTCAGGTATGAAATCAATTCAAAGTGAGGTTATGGTGGCAAGGGACTCGAAGAAAGATACAATTTGGAAAAAGAAATATGCTAATGGTAAAGGTGTTATCACTTGTCATTATTGTAGTAGGAAAGGTCACATACGCAGCAACTGTTATGCTTATAAAAGACATCAGAAAAAGGCTGCACACGGTGATACTAGTAGTGATGCACATGCAGGTTTTGCTGAAGGTACCGATAGTGATACTTCTTACGATGTCCTCTTTAGTGAAAATAAGCCTTGGAAGATGGATTCGGGAGCCAGTTTTCACATTTGTAGAGATGTGAATTGTTTTTCTTCTTATGAGAAGAGTGTCGATATAATTAGGACAGCCAATGGAGAAGAGCTACCGATTTGTGGTATTGGATCTATCCGGTTTCATATGCATGATGGTGTGGTTAGAGAAGTCTCTGGAGTGAGACATATACCACTTGTTCGCATAATCTTATTCTCTCGATCAGTTGGATCGCCGTGGTTGCACTTATGAGACTCAAGGTGGATTTTTGAGAGTGAATAAAGTGGTCGTGTAAGGATGAGAGGAGTATTGGAAGAAGGAAACCTTTATAGCTTGGTTATTTCTGTAGTCGACTATGGAAAGCGAGTGACGGTTGAAGAACCTAGCCAATAACAAGGTGGAGAGGTTAATGTGGTCACTACTTATGATTCTAGCATTGAGGATCATATTTTAGACAGGGGTCTTCATGTTGATGACGCTTGGGGGATCGATAATGATCAAGTAATGAACTCAGATCGAGTGATAGACGGGTGTCGAGTTGCAAAATCCACAAAGACAAGACGGAGATTTTTGTGGTATTACAAACGTTTTTGAGACCGGATTTGTGTGGTGCACCTCATGTGGGAGATTCATCATTTGCAGTCGGTGGTAGAGGTTTGTAATTTGGTATGATTGAGATATATGGAGTTGTGATAGATCTAGATATGACATGTTTGATATGTTGGAGATATGTGATTTTGCATCAAGGTGGAGTGTTAAATTTTGGTGATACAAAATCACAAATAGAGGGAAAGAAATATGCAAAAGAAAGAAAGCGAAGATTTTGTTTCCCCTAATTAATAGGCATATTGAGTATGTTTATTTCTTTCTCTAATTGGCTAATCAAATTATTTTTTGCCATCTAATGTTAACTTGGGCATTAAGTAATTGATTATATAAATAGAGACTAGAAGAGAGGGTAAATGTATGGTGAAAAATCTATTTGCTAATTCCCTATTCTCCATCTTTGTTCTTCTTCTCCAACAATTTTAGCCATATAGATATTTGCTCCATTTCTCAGTTTGGTTATTGATTGAATGATATTTTTTTTATTTAGCTTTGTTCTATTAATTGTAAACAAAAATTTTGGTGAATCAATAAAGTGGATGGTTGGGTGGAATATCTTGTCTTATTGCTTTTAATTTCAATTCCGTCTTATTTTTAATCCAAATTATCTCTTTGTGATTTGGGTGACAAAGATCCGTTGATATAAGCTTCCGCAAAGCGCTGCCATTTTTTCACAACAGTGTCTAGTTCTGAGTTATTTTGAAGCGTAGCTTATTGGCTCAATCCGAAAGTAAGAGAGAGAGAGTGAATAGGTCGGATGGTTGACAATGGTGTAACAATCTTTTCTTTCACAAAACATATTCTAAAGAGGAAATTCAATATTTGTGTGAATCAATATGGTGATCCATCTTATGGACTATTCAATGATAACAAAAACTTTTCCCTAAATTATACACTAATATGAAAAACCACTTATCGTACCTATTTCACTATTGTTATTTTGATTGATTGTTGGATCAGATGATGATATAGTTTATTTTAGCTAGAGATATTTGTTGGCGGTTGTTTTGCAATGTTTGTGCCGATTTTGCTACTTTCACTGTATGTTTTGATTGGGTTATAGTTTATATTTGATATTGGTTGGCGGGTCTAAATTTCCACAACAAAACATGTTTGCTTGCTTGAGTAATGGTAAAGTTGTCTTCAACTACTTCATTAAACTTTTCAAAATTCAACCATTCACTGACCATTACTTCAAGTTTTGGCCACATTACAGCCCAATATTACATTGAAATTACAATTAAACAAGACAATGAAATAAAAGAATATATAGAATATTGGCTATAAACTCGGTATACCCATCAAATTTAATTGGAATTTTGAAGTACAATTGGAGTGAAAGAGTATGTGTCCCACCCTAGCTTCCTCCACCACCGTCACTTTGATGCTGATAAATCTTAGCACCTGCAAAATTCATAAAAGCAAAATTAATTTCAGATGTTTAAAAAGCAAATTTGTACATAATTTTGGTGGCGCACCATATGCATTTGATATTTCTAAGGACTAGCAAGATAAGGTAACGGAGATAGCATTTATGAATCATATGCAACCATAATTTCGAAGACTCAGTAAACCATATTGGTGCAAGATCAAAAATTCTAGTAGTTATTTATTTTTCTAATTTAAATGTAACGTTTTAACTAATCATAATTAATACATTGACTTTTAAAACAATTATTTTTGAACGACAATAAATATTAATTATATAACATTATCTTTAATGCGAACTTATACATTTCCTAAAATTTAAGATAAAAGAAGTACAGATCGATAATGGTTCATTTTGTAATGTTTCATAAAATGTACAATGATAATGTATCAAATCCTCCAAAATTGATAATGTAATCAAATAACTTGACTGAAAAATTGAAATTATCTGTTGAATTGACTATGTGAAGAAGAAAAATAAAGAGTTAAACGATAGGTTTTTTCCTTAAATTTGAAGAACATTGTGGCTTAAAAAATTTCTATGGTTTTTTTTAGAATTTTGATGTCAAACTTCATACATGCGCAAGATTATTTCATTTTAGAATGGTAGCGCTGCAAAATTGAAGGTTGAATGAATTTGAGTTGAAAGGATGCTATCATGATTTGACACATGAACTATTTTCTAGTTATTTTAAACCCAGAAAAAATTTAACTGTTAGAATATTTTAGGTAAACTAGAAGGCAATTTATATTGACAATAAACTAATGCCCACAGTAGTAAATTACCTTGTGCTTACAAATTTACAAGTTGATAGGGAAATTTTGGGGAAGAGAAAATACAGGCCCATCATCATCATCAGTGACTTCTCTAAGCAATGCTTTCCCTAGTCCAAATCCAAGTGCTCGTGACATCGGCACAGCAACTGCATTCCCAACTTGTATGTATCTGTGCATGATATAATGCATAAACAACCATGGTTCATGAATGCACAAATATACATGTTTTAAATGAATAAACAACGTACATAATATGATCACTGCATTACTACATAGCAATGCAAAACTAGATACGAATGAAGAAGTTTAATATTGGAGTTTCGAAAAGAAACAGAATGCAAACCTTTGTTTTAAAGAACCAAACAGTTTGTAGTAGTCAGGAAAACCCTGCAGCCTAGCATTTTCCCGAATTGTCAAGACCCGATCTTGTGAAGGATGGATGATTTTCTGATTATGCAGTTCTGCTCTTGTTACAACAGTTGAGACAATTTCATCCCACCGTAAACGGCCGAAAGGCTTGGAAGATTTACCATCAACAAAAGTCATGGCATAATCTGGAGTCAGTAGTTTTCGAGAAGGTAGAAGAACCCTTTCAACATTCGAGTCCCATTTAACTACATTGTCCGACCCAACAATAACTCCAGGAAGATGACGGAAATTTGCTCCCTTGTGCTTGGGTATTCTACAAACACGTTGATGATCGTCTTTATTTAACTTAAAAGGGGGATGATCATGTAACACTTCATTATGGGAAAGCTTCTTTGTTTTTGATAATGGGTTTGTCATAGCTGTAAGATTTTATGAAATAAGAAAGAGTTGATTACTGCAGAATTGTAGAGAAAAGAGTAATATTTTGTATTGAATAATTGTGTTCTCTAATGTGTACAGAGTACGCAGCAATATATATACATCAGTGTATTTAACTAACATGGGCTTTATAAGAGAACAGCCCAGCCCATTACAAAGTAAGATTAAATGTTTATGTTCAGAGTCATGTTTCCTTCATTACTCCCCCGCAAGCCCTAGCCCCTTTAGGGTTCGAAGCGACGAAGGAATTAGCCTGTCAATAGCAGAGGGAATTAGGCAAGCTCAGTCTTTCGTGCTGTGATGACTTCATCTTTCTTCTTTAGACTCGAATTAATCTCAGCAGTAGGTAAGTCAGGTATGAAGATATGATTTTTATTACTGCTGCTTCTGTTTACTTTCAGTTGATCTCTGAATCGAACAAAATTTGGTTTGGAGAGTGGTTTAGTGAGTATGTCGGCTATTTGATGTGTAGATGGTAAATGACTAACATTCAGTTTTCCACAGTTAACTTGATCACGAACAAAGTATAAATCCAATTCCATGTGTTTGGTACGAAAGTGTAGAATAGGGCTAGCAGACAAATGAACTGTACTCAAGTTGTCACACCATACAGTTGGTTTGTTTTCTGATTTGACTTGTAGTTCAGATAACAGTGATTCGATCCACATAATTTCTGACACAGCATTGGCTACACTCCTATATCGGCCTCGCTACTAGATCTAGCAACTGTAGTTTGTTTCTTTGAACACCAAGAAACATGATTTTTTCCAAGAAATATACAGTAACCACTTGTAGATCTTCTGTCGTCAGGGTCATTTGCCTAGTCTGAGTCAGCATAACCAGTTATGTTTAGTGCTTTACTTGCTTGCATATTTAATCCAAGGTCTACTGTGCCTTTTAGATATCTCAGTATTCTTTTGACAAGTTTCCAATGATCAGTAGTGGGTTTTTGCATAAATTGGCTTGCCTTGTTAACACTGAATGTTATTTCTGGCCTTGTGACAGTTGCATATTGTAATGAGCCAACTATACTTCTGTACTGTTTGTCATTGAGTATTGCTTCCCCTTGATGTTTAGATATTTGAACATTACTGACCATGGGAGTAGATATTGAGTTTGCTTTATCCATTTTTGCTCTGCATAAAATTTCAGTGATATATTTCTTTTGGCATAAGTGAATGGAATTATCTGGAAGCTTTGTAACTTCTATGCCTAAAAAATAGTTCAAGTAGCCAAGATCTTTGATGGAAAACCCTTGACCTAGCTGGTTGATTAACTTGTTAACTTCAGTTTCATTATTACCTGTAACAATGAAATCATCAACATAAATCAGTACATATATTGTGATATTGTTATTGAATTTGGTAAATAATGATATGTCGGATCTGCACACAAGTCCTTTGTTTTCTTCTTTAATGAAGCCATGTGGTTGTTCCATGAAGACTTCTTCCTGCAAAATGCCATTTAAAAAAGCATTAGTAACATCAAGCTGTTTGATGGTCCAATTCTTGTATAAGGCAATAGTAATGACTACTCTAATAGTGGTAGGTTTCACAACAGGTGAAAATGTTTCTTTAAAGTCAAATCCTCCCTGTTGTGAATAGCCTTTTGCAACTAATCTTGCCTTATACTTAGATATTGTACCATCTGCATTTCTCTTTAATTTAAAAGTCCACTTGCACCCAGCAACATTTTTGCCTTTGGGTGCTGGAACCAATTTCCATGTATTATTCTTAATTAAAGCATCATATTCCTCTGCCATGGCAGATTTCCAGTTTTCGTTTTCTAAATCCTGAAGGTAGTTGCATGGTTCTTCTGTATTTAAGTTGACACTGTAGACTTTTGGCTTGAAATGATGAAGATTTCTCTTTGATAAGGATTTAAACTCAAATGATGAAGATTTCTCTGATGGGTTTAATTATTTTCAACAAATCTTGCTGTAAAGCAATATGGCTCCGATACCATGTAAGATTTTATGAAATAAGAAAGAGTTGATTGCTGCAGAATTGTAGAGAAAAGAATAATATTTTGTATTGAATAATTGTGTTCTCTAATGTGCACAGAGTACGCAGCAATATATATACATCAGTGTATTTAACTAACATGGGCTTTATAAGAGAACAGCCCAGCCCATTACAAAGTAAGATTAAATGTTTATGTTCAGAGTCACGTTTCCTTCATTAATAGCTTCTCGCGAAAGTCGAATATAACGTTGAAAATCTGTTAGAGGAGGACCTTGATAGGCATTTCATCCCTATTTTCATCGTTTTCCACTGAAGGAAGATCAGAAATGGCATCTGCTAATAACAATGCCTTCTCTAGTTTATTGTTCAAACCTTTCTCATAAGCTACAAAATGGGTCACAAATTCTACTGGAGGACGGCCACGAGCAACTACGTCATGTGAAGGAAGGGGAAGTTGAGGCAATAACTCATCGGGTTTTGCACCCCAAAGAAAAACTCTCATTCTATACTGTGGAAGACCGTAATTTCCTGCTGCCAATATACCAAGTCTTGCTTGGTAATGCATGGAAACAAGTCGACTAAGTGCATATCTTCCTAGATAATTAACCTTTAGCAAACTTGAGAATGTCTACTACCTTTTCCATCAGTACATATCTGGGTTTTAGATAATCAGCAATGTTCATATATACTGCCATTTGCTTGTTCTTCGCATCGTTGAATGGATCCTCCGCTTTTCAAAACGGTTATACCCGCTGGCTCCTTGGCATGGTGGTCCACCGCAGAGTACATCTACGTTTCCCTATAGTACTCAAAAAAAGGGCATATGATAAGGGGGAGAATCAAAATATATTTGGTGATGAAAGATCAACTTACAAGTAATGGCAAAATATTATCTCTATATCCATTAAAGACGAATTCCTTTATTTTGTCTTCACTGTTACTGTATTATGAAGAAAAAACACACAGAGTCACAGACAACCCACTTAGTAATGGAAATTGTTAAATTGCCAAGTGATTTCAGTTATGAGATAGTATGAATATGAAGGGGGAAATTTACCAAAGGCCAGCAGCTGGTTCCCATGTGTCGTCTACTTTAGATTTATACCTTCTCCAATGAACCTAATAGGCAACTTAAAATCTTAAGTAACATATATATATATATATATATATATATATATAATTATTTTTATGGTCATTTACCTTGAACTGTAGTCCTTCAATTTGTTTTCCATTGTCAACATATGATCCGTTTACCAACAATCTGGACAACTTCATTTTTTTCTGATTCAGTAGTACATTCAGGTTCTTCATTGGTATAAACTGAACCATCAGAAACGTCAGATACATCAGAAGTCTCTTCTTCAACACCGTATCTTTTCAAAAGCTGACTCCATTCATGTAACACAGCTAAAAAATCCTCAGCTTTCCCATTTTTCGCACGTAAAAAGAATTATTATGAATTATACTCAATGTCAATATGATAATCACATATTTACTTAGGAGTTTTATTGAAGGATTGCTTACACTTGCATAATGATGAAAGAATGAGTAGGAAACGCTGTCCAGACTCATACTAATAGCCACAAAGAGTAGGGAAAGCTATAAAATACTGAAGAATTTTGCTTAGATGTGCAGAGTTATATCCAGCATATGCCCATGGGGACAAAGCAAGAAAACATTCGCATGTTGTTGTAGCTCAATCTGAATTGGTAGCGTCTTTGTGAAAAGGTAGGAATATTGTTGGAATATAATTTGAAATTAATGTTGGTTCATCTATTCAAAGAGTCGTGTCCGTTCGTGAAGAGTCATGTTCGTTCGTGAAGAGTCGTGTCTATTAGTGAAAAGATGTGTCTATTCTAAGAGTCAAGTGTCTATTTGTAAGGATGTCTAAATCCACTATATATATAGGTGGTCATTTTGTAAGCAATGTATGAAGTAATACAAGAAAAGTTATGATATATTAAGCTTTGTCTATCCATCATAATATTCTAACATGGTATCAGAGCCAAATGATCATTAAAGCTTGTGGGGTTAACAAAAAATTGTGAGTGTTCTTCCAATGTCTACTTTAAACAATTTTTCAATTTCTATTCCTCTATTCAAAGGAGAAAATTATCAATCATGGGCTATCAAAATGAAATCGTATCTTAAAGCTTTGAGTTTATGGGATGTCATTGAGAGTGATATTATTCCCACTTCTCTTCCACAAAATGCAACAGCCACCCAAGTCAAAAAATATGACGAAGAAATGGCGAGAATGTCAAAGGCACTTTCGTGTCTACATGGGGCCGTGTCAGAAGAAATTTTCACAACTATTATGGGTTATGAATCTCCCAAAGAAGCATGGGAGAAAATTAAAGAGGAGTATGAAGGAAATCACCAAACAAAATTAATGCAAATTTTGAACCTTAAGAGGAAATTTGAAATAATGGGGATGCAAAGTAATGAAGGTGTCAAGAAGTATGGGAGTCGGCTGATGTCCATTGTCAACCAAATCAAGCTTCTTGGTGGAGAATTTACTAGCCAAAGGGTGGTGGAAAAACTTTTTGTCACTCTTCCAGAAAAATATGAAGGTAAAATTTCTTCACTTGAAAATACTAAAGATTTGTCCAAATTAACATTTTCAGAATTGATCAATTTACTCCATGCGGTGGATCAAAGGAGAACCATGAGAAATGAAGATGATGAAGACAATAGTGAAAAAGCTTTTATAGCAAAGTCTCAAAATCAAAAAGGGAAAGACAAATCCCTCAAATGCAACAATTGTCATAAAATTGGTCATGAGGAAAATGATTGTTGGCATAAGGGAAAATCTAAGTGTTTCAACTGTCAAAAATTTGGGCATATGGCCAGGAATTGTAGATTCAAAGACGAAGAGTAAGAGATCACGGCACAAGCGGCTGTGGAAGAAAATTTATTTTAGAGTTATGGGTGAGATGTGCACCTTGGAGAGAAGTGCTCCAATATTCAAAGAGTAGAGTTGATGAGAAGTGATAAATTATTGGAGGTGATGAGAAGTGCATCATAATTCGAAGAGAAGTGCTTCGTTTAAGAAAGAGAATTTCAAATTAGGAGGGAGTGTTGGAATATAATTTGAAATTAATGTTGGTTCATCTATTCAAAGAGTCGTGTCCGTTCGTGAAGAGTCATCTTCGTTCGTGAAGAGTCGTGTCTATTAGTGAAAAGATGTGTCTATTCTAAGAGTCAAGTGTCTATTTGTAAGGATGTCTAAATCCACTATATATAGGTGGTCATTTTGTAAGCAATGTATGAAGTAATACAAGAAAAGTTATGATATATTAAATTTTGTCTATCCATCATAATATTCTAACAAATATTACTTGGGTCAAAAAAAGTTTAAGGCAGAAAAAAAAAATCGGGTGTCCAAACATTAGACGTGCGAGCAGTATTTTACAATGCGGGACCATTCAACAAAAGAAAGGTCAATATTTTTAACAATTCATTTTAAAATAAAAAAATTCCAACACATGTTGTACAGATGGGTCGCTAAGAAGCAGCTTAGTAAAAGTCTAGTGTATTAAAAGGTGCACGTCCCCTAGGCAAACTACAGTAAGTTAGTAATCCAATATATAGTGAAAAAAATTATATTATATACACATGTTCCAGAAAATATACCAAAAATACACCAAAACTGAGTGTGAGTACCTGAGTTTCTGGATGGTTATACTGGAAGCTTTCACATGCACATTCATTCATATCCACAGCCCAACGCTTCACATAAAATAACATTCAAACTATTCAGCAGATAAAGAATAATCTCAAGGTAGAGTAATCGTGAAAGACTACTTACTGTTTTAAGTTGAACCCCAGACAGATTAGCTCCAAGGCATAATCCAGTAGACATTCCACCACAACCTGAGTACAGATCTAATAATAACAGTTCTTTCTTCTCTTCTTTCGTCATTCCATTAGATTTTGGCTCAGTAAAACGTTTGATTTATCAGATTTTGCTGCTTCATTGGGTTTTAATGGTGTTTCATCAAAATACATAACAGATATATACAAATTAGTGATACTATATTGGCTTGTTGAGTAAAAAAATGAGTGATTTTGGGGTTGCAAGAACAAATACCATAAGGCAAACTTGAAAATGATGAATAACCGACTGAAAATGACATATCATTAGTAATCATATTCTGATTTCTGAAGCAATCTCTACAATGGCGAAATCAGTCTGCATAAGACTTACAATTTACAACTAAAACATTAAAAATAATCTCTTGTTATGAATATTATAGGTATAATTGAACTTACTTTGATTTTTTTTAATAAGAGCGCTTAAGTCATTGTCGTCACTATCATCTGACAAGAACAACCTTTTAGAATCATGATGTTTCGTGAAACCTTTGATAGCCGTGTCTTCTGCTCTAAAGAACCATAGAGCAGTGAAGTACTGATTGTCATCTACACCTTCAAATAATTCTGTAATACCGCCAATATAACTCGGAATCGCCTTGCCAGCTCTAATGTAAGCATCATAATTGAGACTGTATGTATAACCATCAACTTTAGCATGCAAATAATGGAATTTGGCTTGAACTTTTAAATTAGGGTTGCCGGTAGTCTTTTCAATATATCTATATGGCCATCTACTCGTTGCCTCCTCCATTGCAACCGGTTCGCTCGTAAAAATTGCTTCACACAATTCTTCTTCTTCACTCACTACCACTTCTTCCACCTTTTCTTTCTTATTTTTTCTCTGACCTGATTTTTTTTTCCCATTTTCCTTTTTCATGGGAGATTCTTTGCTTTTCTTGACTTTATGTTCATTTTTGCAATACCTAATAATTTCGTGAGTCTTTGTCTTTGGCAAGAAAAGCTGCAGTTCTCTTTGATCTACGTGCATTTGATTCTGAATGATTGCTTATCACCATATTTAGGTTATTGAAGAAGATGGAAGATAAATTAGAGCCAAGGTATATCTGAGATTAGTATGAATGCAGTGAAAGGAAAATGTGATCAAATGTCTGTTTATATTAAAGTCAATTTTGGAATACTGAAACCAGAGGGAAATTGCAAAAGACATCATAAGTTTGGGAATTACTTTATTGCACAAAAGCACATGTTAAAAATAGTATGTATTCATGTTCCAATTATTCAGTGACAACTAACAACACTACATACGGTGAAAATTGGAAAATACGTTCACTATATCACTTTGTTCTCGTGTATATTCAATGCACTAAAGAGACTACTTAATTTGGTACAATATTGAAGAATTGTTAAAACTTAGCTTAAATTATTATTAATCACCAGCATCCCTATTTATAATACATACCCAAGACTCTATCTTATGGTAACTCTAAAATTGCGGAAACAGTAGGAAATCTTTCGAAGATATATCCATTATCACATACCACTCATAACATCTAATCATACATTGCGGAAACAGCAAAAAATCTTTCGAATGTATATCTCTTATCACATACCACTCATAACATCTAATCATACATTGCGGAAACAGCAGAAAATCTTTCGAATATATATCTCTTATCACATATCACTCATAACATCTAATCATATATTCTAAATATATCATAATATCTTAATCATATATTCTAAATATATCTCAATACCCCTCAAGTTGGAGCATGAAATTCAAAAATGCCCAACTTGGAGAGAAGAAAATCAAACTGAGCCTTGCCGTTCACTACTACAAAACAGACCATTTGCATCGGTTGTTCACCAACCTGTTGCATCAGTTTTACAATCGATGCACATGCAACCGATGCAACAGGCTTAACAGTTCTGCATCAATTCTAAAACCGATGCAAAACGGTCTTTTTTGCATCGGTTGTCACTAACAACTGATGCAAAATATGGTTGCAACAAAGGAACATGTCGCATCGGTTGAAGAATTGGTTTTCATTACAACCGATGCGACAAAGAAACTTGTTGCACAGTACTCAAATAGACAATATATATATATATATATATATATATATATTATTGGTTATAACAAAAAATTATTGCATGCAATATTACAATCATTCAAAATTAAATTTGATGGCAAATACAAACTGAATAACATAATACCAAGATAAACATATATCAATTAAAGTGTTAATAATCTATACATCAACTATCAAATACCCCAAACATAACA
This sequence comes from Allium cepa, assembly GCA_030765085.1. Classification (NCBI taxonomy): domain Eukaryota; kingdom Viridiplantae; phylum Streptophyta; class Magnoliopsida; order Asparagales; family Amaryllidaceae; genus Allium; species Allium cepa. The sequence continues at coordinate 689,954,674 of CM060937.1, read as the reverse complement.
TACAACTTCACTGCCATTCTCTGTCATTTACACATCCATTGTGCACAGCCTCCCTCTGTCAACAAAACTGTGCATTCACAACTGCACTTTCATATCATCTTCACTGTCATAATCTTCTTCCAAATCATCGTATCCAGACCATCACTCCAGTGCAAACTACAACATAACAAGCTGCCACAACTCCCTGCCAAAACCGCACCTCCATACAAACATACCCATAACCCAGCACCATCCGATAAACTAAAAGCAAACAACTGCTGCTACATTTTCAACATCACCATCCCCATAACACCGTGCTACAGATTACAAACCAATAACAGCTACCTTCTAAGTTTTTGTCCAGCATACTCAAACTCGAACTGCTTTCTTCCTTCTTCAACCATCGCCTCCTCGTACAACCATACTTCCATCATCACCAAACACGGCATCAAAACTGCTATGTGCATCATCATACATACTTCTTCATCAAATACACACCGCTTACATATCATCACTCAACCACAACCAACTGCCTGCAACTTCCCCTCTGCTGTCACTGCAAGAAAAGGCCCCATTTTGTATCGGATCGTTGCAACGGCTGGCAACGTCTAAAAAATGTGGTCGTTGCTAGCCATTGCATATCGCGAATATAACCTGCAACCCGCGAACAGATTCTCATTTCCCACCAAAACCAACTTCTCCCAAAACCCTCCTCCCCGTCACAATCCGCCGCCTCTCCAACTCCAGCCGTCGCTCGTTGCCTCCACGTCGCTCAAGCACCTCCAAAACTCGCTGGTATTTCTTCTAAACTTAATTTGGCTTTGATTTAGGTTTAATTTAGGATTAATTGGAAAACTCTAATTTCGAAAATAATTGTATTAGTTGATCATAGTGATATTGGGTGATGATTATAGTGATATTGGGTGATGATTATAGTGTTTTAAGTTAGGTGGAAGTTAAATTAGTTTATGATTATGTTGAAAATGATGATTAATGCATATTAGTTATGGTAATATTTGTATTAGTTGATTTTGATTGGTGGTTTATTTTAAAATTAGTGTATATTATTGATGAACATGCTTGTTGATATTTAAGTTTATGACAATATTTGTTTTTATTTAAAATAATGTGTATAGTTTACGCCAAAGTTAATTGTATAGTAATTAATACATATCTTGATAGATTGGTACAGTTAACGATAATTTAATTCAGAAGTGCTAATTATAAGTGTTATCGTAGTTTAAAATAAATATAATTCGTTGAATGAATTATAAAATTTTGAAATGAGCGTAATAACAATGAGCTAATTATTCAGTGAAAGTTAAAACACGTTTTAAAATTTAGTTAATAAATATAATGAATTAATTAATTATAAAATATTTTGTAGTTGTTAGAAGAATAATTAGAAAATATGTTTTATTTATGTAAATCCCTTAGAGATATTTTGGCCCCTTCTGACAAGTGTTGTATATGATCGTTATATGGATATTCGTTTTTTCCAAGAACGGATATTTTTATTCATCTGATACAATATTTGTTGGATTTGTCCTAGTATTTGGACAAGTTACAAACACAATAAAGTAATTACATTTTGTAAATCATTTCAGTTTAAACGGTTTACAAAATTTTGGTGGCACTTCCTTTTTGTTCCCTGTGTACACGCATTTTGTGTACGATACAGAGAATAAAGGGAAGTGCTGCCGAAATTTTTTTGAATCGTTTAACCTGAAATGATTTATAAAATGTAATTACGATATTGTGTTTGTAATGGGAAGTAGGATGACCGGCCGTCAATGAATTATAAAATGTTTTTCAATTGTTAAATAGTTGATTTAATGACAAATTACAAATCAATCGTAAAATACTGTAATATGAAGTGAAGTGTTTACTTGAATCTTCTAACATATTTTATCAAATCAGGAAAAATATTCGATTATTTTCTCGATCGTAGTTGGATGTATGAAGTGCAAACTGGTATGAAAGGATCAATAAAGGAACATTTCTGTAACGGTGTACATGAATTTATTAGATTCGCTAAATCTAATAATCGAAATAACGATGAAATTCGTTGTCCGTGTAGTAAGTGCAAACATTTAAAGCATTGGAAATCAGATGTAATAGAAGTACATCTGTATAAATTTGGTTTTGTGCTGAATTATTACTTATGGGATCGTCATGGAGAACTTGTTGAACGTACACCTAATCCTGTAGTGTTAGAGGACGATAATATTATGACGAATCCAATAGAAAATATGGTGCAAGATGCAGCACGGTCGATGTTTCCTACCATTAATCAGGGCGATGATGACAATGATAACGTTGAAGAAGAACCGACCGCGCAAGCTAAAAAAAATTATGATTTATTGGATTCTGCTAAGAGTCCCTTGTGGTATGGTTGTAAAAGCGGAACCGAATTATCCGTAACCGCCGAATACATCACTATGAAATCAAAATTCAACCTTACAGAAGCTGGATTTACAGCAGTTGTACAAGCTGCAAAACGACACATGCCACCCAATAATTTGATGTGTGATAGTCATTATAAAGTGAAAAAACTTATGTCTGCTTTTGGATTGCCATACCAAAAGATAGATACATGTATAAAAGGTTGTATGTTGTATTGGAAAGATGACGTTGACCTTAGAAAATGCAGAATATGTAACGAGGAAAGATTCAAACCGAGAAAAAAACGGAAAAGAAGTTTCATACAAGAGAATGCATTATTTACCTATCACTCCTAGACTTCAAAGGTTATATGCATCTTCTGCTACGGCATGTCATATGCGATGGCACAGTGTTAGAACACCAGAAGAAGGAACTTTGATATATCCATCTGATGGAGAAGCATGGAAACATTTCGATAAGACTTATCCTGCGTTTGCTGCAGAGAGCCGTAATGTTAGACTCGGTTTATGTACATATGGATTTTCACCATTCTCTCAGTTTGGTAGTAAATACTCATCATGGCCTATTATTGTTACTCCTTATAATTTACCTCCATGGATGTGTATGAAAACTCCGTATATGTTTCTAACGATTGTCGTCCCCGGTCCCGATGATCCGACACAAGGAATTGATGTTTATCTACAACCATTGATCGAAGAATTGAAAACATTGTGGCATAAAGGAGTTGAAACATACGACATTTCAAGAAAAAAGAATTTTCGTATGTTCGCTTCTTTATTATGGACTATTAGTGATTTTCCTGCGTATGGGATGCTTTCAGGTTGGAGCACAGCTGGACGTCTAGCTTGTCCTCATTGCATGGATGAAACACGAGCATTTTCATTAAAGTATGGAAAGAAAATTTCTTGGTTTGACTGTCATCGATGTTTTCTATATGTTAATCATAAATTTAGAACGGATAAAAAGAACTTTAAAGCAAACAGAGAAGAGAGTATGCTACCACCGAAGGTTTGGTCAGGTGAAGAGATATATGAAATCGTAAAAGACTATCCAAAGATACATGAAACTGGGGTACAAGTTGAAATTTCAGGTAAATCAGACATTCATAACTGGTGCAAACAAAGTATATTTTGGGAGTTACCTTACTGGAAAGATCTGCTACTCCGGCATAATATTGACGTTATGCACAATAATAAAAACGTGTTCAATAACGTGTTTAATACAGTTTTGAATGTAAAGGGGAAAACTAAGGACGATGTGAATTCGAGACGTGATATATTACACTTTTGTAAGCGTCCCGAACTTCATTTGTACGACGATACAAAAAAACCCAAGGTATGCTATGAGCTAGATAACAAACAAGTAAAACTCGTGCTAAAGTGGGTGGAAGGAGTAAGATGTCCTGATGGGATTTCTTCTAACCTCCGTAGATGTGTTGACTTTAAAAACAGTAAATTGAGTGGGATGAAAAGTCACGATTGCCATATAATGATGGAATATTTTTTCCCTGTGCTTTTCAAAGAACTGTTGCCTGGTAAAGTATGGAGTGTTATAATAGAATTAAGTATGTTTTATAAACAACTTTGTTCGGCGACGTTAAAGGTAGATCGCATACATAAACTTGAAGTAGAAATCCCTATACTACTCTGCAAACTGGAAAAAATATTTCCACCAGGTTTCTTTAATGTAATGGAGCATTTACCTGTTCATCTACCATCCGAAGCACTTCTTCGAGGTCCTGTGCAGTATGGATGGATGTATCCATTTGAGAGGTAATTTTGAATATCCGCAATATGAAGTTTGCTTAAAATTTAGATTTATATACCAAAACAGAAATTAAATTAATTTTGTTATAGGTACTTGAACCATTTGAAGAAGAAAATTAGACAAAAAGCACGAGTAGAAGGTTCAATTTGCAAAGCGTGTCTGGAAGAAGAATCTTCATTTTTTTTCTCACATTACTTTAGTAACGATGTGAACTTATCGTTCGTCAGTATTCCCCGTAATGATGAAGCTGTTGAACATGATTCTTCTCAAACAATGTTATCTATTTTTAGACAACAAGGCCGACCTGCTGGGAAATGTGTGGAAATATGGTTAGACGATAAAGATTTTCATATAGCACACACATATGTTCTTTTAAATTGTGTTGAAGTTGCACAATTTGTCAGGAAGTACTAAATTCATGTACAATTCAATTATACGTATATATATATATATATATATATATATATATATATATATTAATTTTGATGGGAATACTACATTTTTGCAGTATATACGAATCACAACATCCATCTGGCGATCTCAGTAAAGATTTTGCTAAATGGTTTTCAAAATACGTATATGATCCAATAAACTCTGTTGTTGACGAGGGATTACGACATATTGCTTTCGGACCAAAAAGAAATGTGAAGACTTATCCAATATTCTTCGTCAATGGATTTAAATTCAACACCAAAGATTACGGGGCTGAAAAATTAACATATAACAGTGGTGTATTTGTTAAAGCGGTGATGATCCAGAGGAGCATATAAAAGATTTTTATGGCGTCTTAACACAGGTTTTAGAGTTGACATATCATATACAACCTGCAGAGAAAGTTTTTTTTATTCAAATGCAATTGGTTTAGCAATATTCATGGTTCTGGAATTAACGTGCACAAAGATTACAAGCTCATTGAAATAAAGCATACCTCGCATTACTATAAGTATGATCCTTTCATATTTGCCAAGCAAGCATTACAAGTTTATTTTGCTCCGTATCCATCCTTAAAAAAAGATAAAGAAGATTGGTGGGCTGTTATTAAAAAAAGGCAAGATTTACATTTAATGGAAATAATATTCCAGATGAAGCAGCGTATCAAGCAGATCTGGAGCCAAATACTGAAATAATAATAACTGACAATGTTGACGTAGGATCGTTGAATGATGAAGCGAATATTTTAATAGATGCATTTGAAAGTACCGAAGAAAACGATATAGAGTACGAGACCGAGTCTGAATCGGAAAACGACGAAGACTGATACATTACACTGTTTTTTTTAATGTATGCATGTATGATGTTTTATTTTGAATAATGTATTAAGAATGATGAATGCGTTCTGTATTATTCTGAGCTATGTAATAATAATGATTTTGTTATGTATTATCATTCTGTTTTATTTTGACCTATTCAGAGCTGTGTAATAATAATAATGATTATGTTCTGCATTATTCTGAGCTATGTAATTACAAAGAATGATTATGATGATTAATGGAACATGTGTTGTAATAATAATTTGTTTTCTTTTCATTATATGATATGATTATGTTTGTGGCAGATATGTCTCACAGAAGGCGCAGTACATCTCAGCCTTCTCCTTCGCCTTCTCATGGCGCAGGTCCCAGCGGTACGGCTCCGGACTTACGCCGTGAGATAGAGATAGTTGCCAAGAGTGTTGGATAAGTATCTAATTAATTTCAATTATATTATTTAAAAATATTAATTATATACATCAACATTTATACAGGGGTTTCGAAATAGAGTCGGCGGATTACATTCTTCAAGTTTCAAAGCAATCCTATAAGAGTAGGCTGTCTGGTTGCTGGCCTTATTGGGACGACATCCCAGGCGAAGTGATGAACGCTATAGTTGCTGATTTGATGGTAAGTAAAATTTTATATTTCAATTTAAAATTGGTATATTGTATATAATTCAAATTATTTTCAATAAGCAGGCTGCAATACGTATCCGCCCGGAAGATAAGACTGTCTTCTTCAATCATTGGAATAAGAGGATGCGGAAAAATTACAGGGAGACTCTTTCGAAGGCCAAGCTAAGCGGAAAAAAACCCAGTTGGATGGGTAATGATGTTTGGGCTGCATTTGTCACCCACTGGGAAAGTGAAGCTGTCAAAGTAAGTTATGTATTACTTTATTGTTAGTATTATTTATTTAAATTATGTATGTTAGTTGCATTATTAATTTAATTAACGTGTATTTAAATTAACAGGAAATAGCAAAGAGAAATAGCGCGAACAGAAATAAAAATCCTTCGTTACACCGTGGTGGGTCCAAGTCATTCCAACAATGGCGGAGGGAATTGGTAAATTTGTAATTTGAGTTTATAAACTGTAATATTATTTAATCATATTAGTAACGTTTTTTATTCATGTATAATTTAAGCATTCAAGAACTAGACAGGAGCCTACAATGGCCGAGGTTTTTAGAGTCACTCGTGCGGTGGAGCAGACCGATGATGATGGGAATGTCACTTATGAGTGGACAGATGCGAAGGCTGAATCTGTTATGGTAAATATGTTTATTCACAATGACAACGTTTCACATTCCTTTAGTAGGGTATAAGTAAATTGTATAGCTATATATTGAGCCAAATTTGTATTCGTAATTGCAGGGTAGATATGAAGCGGAGCGGGCAGCGATGGCGCAAAAAACTGGACGGGAGGATATTACGCTTCAAGAGTCCAATCAAATATGGGATATAATTATTGATCCGCCTTCTCGCAATAGGCGTTATGGATACGGCAATCAGGAGGTAAACTGTTTTAATAACTTATATTTGAATTTAATATAGCCGTTGCGAGCGTGAATTAGAACTAGTTTGTTTGATCGTTTTACAGGATCTTAACTTCTAGAGGGCTTACAAGAAATCTATGGCCGAGGAGGAGATAGCCCAGATGCAACAACAGCTGGACGAGATAAATGATTGGCGACAGAGCTTCTTGTCTCAGCAGATAGATGAGCGCATTGCCGCATTCGTTTCAGAGCATGGGACCATGCCAGGGTCTTGTGGTGGTGGTGGTGGTGATGATGATGATGCTGATGATGATGCTGATGATGATGATGAGTAGGTATGTTTTGTTGATGGTTATTTTTTTTTTTGGCAAGATTGTGGTTTTAATGGATATTTGTTGGACTTGTGTACTTATGTTGGTGTGTACTTATGTTGGTTGATGGACTTGGTAGTTTGTTTGGTGTTTTGTGTACCTATGGTGTTGCTGATGGATATTATGTGTGATGGATTTGAGATGTATGGATTTGTGTTAGTTGATTATATAGTTGTGTGATTATTGATATATATGTGTTTTATTTGATTATTTGCGATGTATTTGATTATATGATGGTTGGAATGGAATGTATATGATGGATTGGAAGTGATTATTGTGATGTGGAATGGTTTGCGACGACATAGGTTGGAAGAGTGAAAGCTGGCTGCTGGAAAACAAAAAAGTTCCAGGTTTGCAACGACTCGCAACGGCTAGCAACGGCTATCTGGTTCAGGCTAGCAACGGCTGGCAACGGCTGACAACGGCTAGCAACGGCTATCTGGTTCCAGGCTTGCAACGGCTCGCGACGCCACGTGACGACCAGGATTGTAACTAACTGTTGCCACGTGGACAACTGGTCGTCGTTACCCGTTGCTAAATTGGTAACGGAGCCGTTGCTATTGTCGTTGCTAGAACAAGTAGCAACGAGCTTAATAGCAACGGCTTTTAGCAACGGCTAGCAACGGCCTCCAACGGCTATTTGCCGTTGCTATGCCTTCCTTTCCTTGTAGTGTGTTGCACATTACATTCCACTATCACGGCAGCAGCATAACTACACTTCATCTCCTTGCACCCATACAAAACACCAGCCATCAACAGAGAAACTTCCTCCTTGCCTGCATTCTCATCAACAAACAGTGCCCAAATACCTGCTGCACTTCTTGTGCACTTCCATCAACCGCTGCCACACTCTCATTTAACCACCTTCAACAATTCGGTACTTCATCTTCCTCCTACCCACTATCTAACATAATAGTTCTGTTACATAACATAACTTACAAACTCCCCTTCATCCAAAACAACATACAACAAATCTTCCTCCTCCAATAAAGCAACCACCACAGCAACCATCCCCTTTTATGACCTGTTAGAAGTGTAACATGTGACCTGTTGGAAGTGTAATTCAACTTTTGCAAAATTTCTTTTTTTTTATGATGTGCATGTTTGTGTTTTATTTTCAATACACACACTTATAAATTAATGTCACCATTTTTTAGAATAATCTTTAGATATAGGAAGCAAAACTCATGTTAACTATACACACTTATAAGTTAATGTCACCATTTTTTTAGAATAATCTTCAAATATAAAAAGCAAAACTCATGTTAATAACTGCACTTATAAAAGAATTACCTATTGTTATTTAGGTGCTTATTAACAATTAGATAACTGCACACCTAAAACCATATCTGATCTAAATCAAGAACCTGCTCCAGCTGCCCCAAAACCACCACCAGCATTATTAGTTGCACTATAGCCAAATCCACCACCCGGACCAAAACCAGCAGATCCATCACCCAGACCAAGACAAGCAGATCCACCACCCGAACCAGCTCTATTAAAACCAACACCCGAACCATCTTCACCATATTCGCCTCTTGAAGTAAATTCCCCAAAGCCACCACCATCGCTTGAAGTGAAGCCTTAGTTTAAGAAAGAGGAGTCATGGAATTGGTTGTACTTGCAAAAAGATTAAATCCATATTAAAAATAAGGTGAAAATGACTTGCTTACTGCATTGAAAGAACAGTGAGTAGAGACGGTCCAGATGGAGAGATGTGTTGTACAAAACAGTAACAAAATGTTAACTGTCATAAATATAAACTCTTTAAATTTTCAGTTTGGGGAAAAGGAAGAAAATTAGATGGTTGGAAAGACTAAATAATCAAAGAATTAGTTAGCTTACCATTTTCCAGACTGAACTTGATCCTAGAAATAAAGCTAAGATATCAAATTTTGATGGGATTACGGTAGTGAAAGCTGCAAATGAAACTTCAAACTCAAATGAAATAACTAAAATCTATGTATTAAAAATTCAAAGAATACAACCACTGACATAAAGCATTACAAATATGATACAGTAAAAGAAACGACAGCATAGCATGTTACGTAGTATGAAATATTATTTAGATATTACTAATAGATTGGTTTTCATTGTTAAATTAGAATTTATCTTTGATATCACACGTTCTAGTGTTTACTGTTCTTTCTTTGTTATGCTTGTCACTATCACCATAATGATTTCATAGTCAAAACATGAAGTAAGTGTATTAGGCAATTCATGGAACATGACAGACATACTCTGTCAGAAAACATTGTCAAACTTACGACAAATAAAATCTATTTTTAGTGGAACAAATGCATCATCATGAAATAATAAGCAGTTAATATTTTGTCAAATTAAAACTATAGTAGTTAAATAAAAAAAGATATCTTTTTTCTAAAATAAACGCATATAGCTGCACAAAAATTTACACAACCATGATGTTTCCTTGTGTAGGCATTTGTCATTCATTAGCGAGTTATTGGAGAAGTTTGAGATACGTTTTCTTATTGATTAAGGAAATAGAAGAAGTTAGACGATAATGTTGCATTTACCATATTCAATGATAAATTAAGCCATATTGAAGTGTCGCTCAACTTAGTTCTATTTAACATACCATTATTTTTATACAGGTTATTATCATGATTTTTATCCAAAATGCATACATGAACATTAAATAACATAAGTTTTTAGCATACAGTCAAAAGAAATAAATCAATAGTGAAACAAACAATTTGCATAAATTGGTGGGCACTACTAAAAAATGAAAAGCGTACCTGCTTCTCGACCTCTTTGGCAACTTCTACCAAAATAGAACCAAATTTTGCATGTTCTTCATGTCAACCATCATCAAGTATTCTACATTAGGATGTTGAACTTGAAAAAGTGTAGACTCGATTGAAATAAATAGTTAAGGGAAGGAAAAGGAAAAAAACCTCAGCTTGCCTTGACAGCAACAACTATCTTTGTTGACTTTAGCATGGATGTACCCCTTCCGCTATTTAACAATTTACAGGCCCTCACCTAAAGATTTTTCTTCTTTAAATTTCTAATGAGCTTATACTATTCCCCGTTTGTAGATAGCAGAGAGGGAATCAATTGTAGGAAATAACTTCCATTTGCTTTTCTACAGTCGGCTCAAGGAAGGAAAATTTATTTACTCGAAGCATACAATGTGATCATGGTAGAAAAAAAACTACTTTTGCCTAGTCCAAAGGGATCCACATTAATATCATAAAATGTGCATGTTCACTTTAGTGGATAACCCAGAGATTGAAATGCCGAAGATGAGATTCTTCTTATGCGATTATGATAGAATTGTTAGACATACATAACTTACTTTTTATTTTATTAGTAACTGAACATGTTACCACTAAACTGTTGTCGATGCTAGGTTATGACTATATTCTCATAGTTTAAGTAAACTATACTTTTTAATGGTTGTGCACTACAGATGTAGCCTCAGAAAATTGATCAGCTGGAGTTTGTTATCAAAAAAATAGTGGGCCTACCTTCAACTGAAGCCTGTACAAATCAACATAGTAATACCAGGTGCTCTGCTCATAAATACTTTCCTCCACCTTAGCTTTACATGACTCGTTAAAAATGAACTAACATTTTGTCTTCTAAATCGTATCGAAAATACTATCAACATCACAAACCTGCCTCGATTGGCTATACTTAGAGCGAGAATAGTCTAACTATGATTTTTTCACATCAACAATAATTAAAAAAATTCAAGGTATTTTTCCTTAGTTCATAATTTAATAATTTTCATGAGTTATTGGCTATAGTTAAATAAGACATATCAGTTGGTCAACCCAATTGTTTTCGCCTCTTAGGCAAACCTAAACATGGATGCAGAATGTACCGGTGAGCTTTCAACGCGTAAGTGGAAGTATTTTGAACTCCTCGATTAAATAAATTATGTAAGCTATTTCATAATTTACGCACCACTACCAGTCGGTTGCTTGAAATGAAATAGGTTCAGTAGATATGGAATCTTTCGAGGTTTCACACGGTCGGTGGAAGTAGAACATACACTTGTTGACTTCCTAATTTCAATCAGGATGAATTCAAAACTAAACTTGCTTTGATAGAAATGCAGATGTTATAAATTATTTGAACTCATCCTACAAATGGTATATTGAATTAAAAAAAAGATCTGGCACCTTCATTACATGTTCACGCTACAGTCAAACTGAAAAAATAAACAAAAGTATGTGTAAAAGATCGGTAGCATGTTATTAACTACTGCACATATAAGTACAATGACCATACATACCAAAGTTAAACCACAGAGTTTCTTACAAATCATTTTCTCAGACTAATTTAAAAGCCACACACATAAAATGATATATCTAACTGACGTACACTACATTTTCAGATGGTTGTTCAGATGACATTATCCTTTTTACAAATCATGTCCACTACACTTATTATTTTGGTAATATCTCAAAAAAAATTAGTTTATAGAAGTCGACACATACTAAAATAAAAAATATTAGTAAAGTTACTGGTAAGCGGAATTGAATAACTCCATGGAAAAGTTGCAGAATCAATCGCATGAAGTCCACCTCCGTAATGCCCCTACTCCATCTGACAAAACATGACAACCCTGAAAGACATAATAAAATACAAATCATTCCAAATGGAATACATATACTGAATCGAGTAATAAAAATCAAACCAAATAGAATACCATTATTGAACAAGAGTTTAAATCACTTTTCATACCTATATATTCATGTAGGCTGTCTTCCAACTGCCTCACGCCATCCTTGAAACCATCATGTCCTATCTTGTGATGCTAGCCTATATCGATACAATAACTGATTCATTGTTTTAAACGATGAACTGTAGATAGAACCATAATTACGAATGCTTCTAATGGCGAACACTAGCACAATGTACAATCCAATAAGCTTGGTTGATTATTATGACAACGATGATGATCTATAGGAATACAAGTCATCATCTCTGTGGACTATGTTCCATGTCACAGCCGGCCTTAGTACAACTATCGAAGCCACTAGGTCCATGGTCATGCGACTGTTAGATAGTGAAAAATATTATATCGAATTACACTTCTAACAGGTCAAAACAACATGCACCATCCTCTTTTCTTCTAAACCATCACTCCATACTGCCAAAACTGCTCATCACTTCTCCACTCCTAGACAGCGACTTCAACTCATTCGTCGCCATCAACTACCAACACAAATCACATGAACTCGCAACCATCCGCAGTCGCTGACTAAAAACCAAACATCCACCAAATAATATCCACACAGCCCCAAACTTGAACACATCAAAACCCAAAAATCACAACTCCCTAATTCACCATAAATCGACTTCACAATTCCTCCACATTGACAATCAGCAAATCAATCTCCTTCACACCTGAATCAAAATCGATGGACGAGTCGAACTACAGAACGAGAAACATAATCAGAACTCGACCAAACGCAAACAACCTTGAACTCCACAGTGCCAAATTGCCGCTTGACTTCAATCTTCAACATACTCGACCACGAGCTGATGTTGGAACAGAGGCACGAAAGTTAGCATTTTGTTAATTGGATTTCAAATTTGTGAAAAGCTATGCTTCCAAAGGGGTGTCACATGCCAATATTTTGTGTGTCGTCAAATAGCTTGGGAAAAGGAAATAGCGAAAGGCAGCATTTGGAAAGGGCTTTTGGAAAGTGGTAAGATCATCATTCGGATTTAATGAGAAGCGATGAAAATCAATTTCTAGGTTTTTTTTGTTTTGGAGCAGGAGAAATCGTTTTTAGGGGAAACGAATGGGAAATAAGCGGCAGAAAATTTTGGGGTGGCGGGAATTGAAACTATTTGCAACGGTTGTTGGTGACAACTGATGCAAATTAGATTTTTTTTATGACCTACTGCTTTTTCCATACCAATTGCACCGGTTATTAAGATAGAACTGATGTAAATAGTTTTATTTGCATCAGCTTTTACTTCAACCGATTCGCATGAGGCGATGCAAATGGCCTGGTTTGTAGTAGTGGTTGTCTTCTAGACCTCATATCTCATCCTTCATGGAAAGGTGCCACTCATCGGATTACATGGCTTTTTTAAATGATTTAGGGTCATTACCCTTAATTATGGCTGAGGAGTGATTGGAAGGAGGAGAACGATAATTTATAGAAAATTATCACAATTTATGTAATGTGCTAGAGGATAAGGATTACCTGAGGAGTGACTGAAAGGATGAGAATCGGAAGATGGACCATTAGCAAAAACCGTATGTGCCACAAAATCTCGATACAGAACATTTGAGAACATTTTTCGAAGACCACGACCCATTTCCTATGGACTAGTAGACTGGTCTGAAGTAGAACCATGCGCAGACCCAACAGACCCATTATCACTAATCAAAAGATCAACATCCTCATATTTATAAATTATTTCAGCAAAATCTTGATGAATATCATGATCATTGTTCTCACTAGATATTATATTTACATCTTTCGAACACCCAAATGGGAATACCTCTTCTGCAAATTTCACATCTCTAGACACGAAAATTCTTTTGTATCAAGATCAAATAATTTCCACCCCTTCTTACCGGACCGGTAACCTAAATATACTTTCGACTCTGACTTGTAAATTTATCTCCCTTAGTCTTTTGATTATGAGAAAAGCACAAGCACCCAAAGGTTCGAATAGCACCAAAAGAGGGTTGTTTACCAAAAAGTATCTCAAAAGATGTTTTATTTTGTAACATGGAAGAGGGTGTGCGGTTAATTAAATGAGCGACAGCAAGAACACATTCACCCTAAAAATAAATAGGCAAGTTTGCTAGAAAGCATAATGCCCTACCCACATTCAAAATATGTTTATGTTTCCTTTCAACTTTCCCAGTTTGTTGTGGAGTAACCACACATGAAGTTTGAAACAAAATTCCAGTTGCATTAAAATAATCAATCAAACAATTAAACTTAGTTCCAGTATCACTTTAAACGACCTTAATTATTTGAGAAAATTGCCTATCGACCTTAGCAACAAAGAACATAAACATTTGAAACACTTCTAATTTGTCAACCAATAAATAAATCCAAACTGCTCTCGAAAAAACATCAACTATTGTCAAAAAGAAAATCGGTCCCCACACGACGAAACGTGTCAATACGGACCCCACAAATCACAATGTATTTTCTCAAAAATTCTAGAAGCTTTATTGTCACTTAAAGAAAACTTGTCTCTAGGATGTTTAGCATGCATACATACTTTACACTCTTTATCTAAACTATCTTTATTATTTTTGACGTGAGGAATTAATTTAACTGCTTTTTCGGAAGGATGCCCGAGCCAACGATGCCACAACTCCAAATTTGATGTTGCTTCAATTATTGACACAAATTCCGGTTTGCTAAAGTAGTACAGTCCATCTCTCCTAACTTCCGTTCTAATCAGCTCCTTCGTTTGGTCTTGTGTAGCACAAGTATGAGAATCAAATTGGACAATAGTTCGTAAATCATCATTAAGTTGAGAAATAGAAATTAAATTGCAACTTAAGTTTGGAACACAAAGTACTACAGTGAGAGTAATTTTGTCCATCACACATACGGATCCCACCAAAGTAGTATTCACTTTTTCACCATTGGGAAAACCAACAGAACACTCAAGATTTTGTGTGTCAAATAACCATGAACGTTGCCATGTAACATGATGGGTTGCTCCGGTATCGATAATCTAAGAAGTATCATCAAACTTATCATTCAATCGATTTTTGAGAATTTTACTATTACCAATCACGCCCGAAACGGCTTTCCATTGCTCATTCGTTAACAATTGATCCAAGGCCGACACCATTGACAAATTGGATGCGATAGAGGAGCTGCTACTAGCAACCGCATTAGTGCGTACTTGCTCCCTACCTTGCCCAACGGAGCTGCCTCGTCTGCAATTGAACCAACCATTGGGGTATCCATGAAGCTCGTAACACCAGCTAACCTCATGACCTGTTTTCTTGCAGTGGCTGCAAACGGATTTCGCCCAGCAACTTGAGGCCTCATGACCCTGCTTCTTGCACTGATAACATGTCGGTCTATCAGAGGTTCCTCAATCCCGACCAGCCCCTGTATGTACAGCGAAACCGACTGCTTCAGAGGGCTTTTGCTCGACTTCCTGCTTCGATTGACGACACGTTCTTCTTGTGACACTAATTGATAAGCTCGATCAAGATTAGGAAGAGACTCTTGAGAGAGGATATGTGTGTGCAAAGGATCATAAAATTCCAAACAAAGGCCCATCAAAAAATCATGTAATTTGGTCTGTGCTCGTCGTTCCTCATGTAATCTGCCAGTCGAGCACGAGGAACAACAAGAACAAGAGACTAAAGGTTCATGGTGATCCAATTCTTGCCACAAAGCATGCAATTTACCATAGTAAACCAAAACAGGCATCATCTTTGTCTGCTCACATCGCGCTATTGAAGATCGTAGTTGTTGAACCCTATGTCCGTTTGTTTTGAGAAAAACATTGCTTCAGATGATCCCAAAAGGGTTTAGCTTCCCTGAATTTTGACAAAAGGACCAAACCTCGGGGTTGATAGTATTTGAAATCTAAGAAATAAGCATAACATTAATCGCGGTCCAATCGGACTTTATACAGGGAGGCGCTGGTGCAAGGATACTACCATTAAGAAATTCAAACTTGCGTCGGGCTTCTAATGCCGTTTGAATATCAGCCGCACAGTCGTCATAATTATTGGCCTTGAGTCGAGTGGGTGTAATGAAGTCTCCTAGTCTATCTTGTGAGCCGAGGTAATAAGGGAAATTGGGTTCAATTTTAGGTGGTGGAGGATGCGGTGGATCTTCAACACCAAACATGGCAAATTATTCTTGAAGAAAAAAATCGTTCTTTGGCTCTGATACCATGAAGAATTGGTAAAACTCAGCTTGAATTATTACTAATCACCAGCATCCCTATTTATAATACATACCCAAAACTCTATCTTATGGTAACTCTAAAACTGCGGAAACAGCAGAAAATCTTTTGTAGATATATCCCTTATCACATACCACTCATGTCATCTAATACATTGCGGAAACAGCAGAAAATCTTCTGAAGATATATCCCTTATCACATACCACTCATAACATCTAATCATATATTCTAAATATATCATAATATCTTAATCATATATTCTAAATATATCTCAATAAATATTAATTATTTGATTATATGGTTGATATGAACAGGTTATCTAATGATCAAAATTTTGGAATCAGCTACATTTCGATATGGTTAGATTTCAATAAATGAAAATATTCAAGGACATTCAAAGGATTTCCAAATGGTGAGTCACTCAATGTGGAAATGCTTTAGTAAAAATCAAAGATTAGCCATGCATTAGGAACACACCAAATAAATACATGAAGTTGGCTTTTTGGCTTTATCGTTTAAATGTATCAATAAAGATTCATTGCACACATTTTAATGTCCATGTATAATTTGCAAGCATTATGCTATTTACACTGTATTTAGGTTTGTGTTGTTGTAATTTTTGGCACCCTCTCGCATTTTTCGCTATGCGCGCACCTCATTTAGTGTAGAAGAGGCAAGACCACCGAACGAAACTCTTTTGGTGTCAGCATCATGATTAGATATCCCTACATTCGCCTAGAGCACATATATTTTCATGGCAACATTTACTTGTAACAAAAGGAATCCTTTTTTGTTACATGTCATCAATCCCATATATATGCTAATTTTTTTAGAATATCTTACGATATAGGACTAATCATAATCCAACCTATGCACCCACTCTAATACAATGCGAGGCATACCTAACATGTTATATTTTATATAAATTCGTATTAGAAAAGATTTTTTTTCGAAGATATATACCACCACTAAAATAAAAGTGGCGTGATGGTCTCTCTAACTTTTTTTTCTTATAAGATTTGTATCACCAAAGGTGAACAAAAATAAAATTATTTTGTAGAAAAAATACTTTGGCATATGCACGTAAAATTGTAATTTAATATCCAAAAATGAAATAAAATTAATTCTTAGTGGGAAACAAATTAAAAATTAGCATTTTGGAAAGTTTTGTTAAGCATTTTTAAAGAATAAAAAATAGATCAAATTTCACTTCCAAAAAAACATTTTACGAAACACCCGTAAAAATAATTAAAAAGTCCTGCTATGATATCAAATGAAATTGCTACTATATCGTGTAATATGACCAATTAAGTATTGCAATTGTATAAAATGAATTAAAAGGAAATTAATAATAAGTAAAGAAAAGAGTACAACAAAATCTGTATATTGTTTTAGAATTTCCACCCTACTTCTAATTCCGAAAGTCCGTTTCAGCATTTCCACTAGACGAATCACTCTCTCTTAACCTGAAGGTATATGCATTACAAGATTCTAACTAACCTTCCCAAATATGATTTCAGACTTTACTATATAAGCTATATGACTAAGATATTTTCTTCAACGACACTAATTTGTCGCTTTAGTACACCCTTTCTATAACATTCTCAATAGTGCACACATGTGTGTAAATTAAGGAAGTAAAAGATCAGAAAAACAGAACTTAATATTGAATGCTTGAGTGATTTTTTAATTGAGAGAGTTTTGCAAAGGTAATACAAAGTATATTAGAGCATAAGAGAGTAGAAAATTTTATCCATTCTCTTTGCAATATTTATGGAATTGACATGTTGTTTTGAAAAGGTGAAACACTAGAAAATCGCTAAAATAGCTACAAAATTTCCAACGCCATTGCGATGCCTAAAAGATGGGGCGGGGGAAAGACATCGAAAATTCGTAAATCAGAAAAATGTCGTCGAAACGGCGTCGACCTTTTCGATGTCATTTATTTACCTGACAAAAATGATAAAGGCATCGCGCTGGCATTGGAACGTGACAATGCCTTTGGACGCCCAATTTATTGTTGTCAGATAAATACATAGCGTCGGAAAGGCATCGGTAATTTTTGAAACCTTTGTGACGTCTTTTTACCCCTCTTTTCCTTCACATTCCGTACTGATTTACATGTATTATATAATTTTCTTAAATAGCATTACATTATTTTCAAATTATATATATTTCAATTATTTTAAAATTATATATTTTATATTATAATAATATATTATTATTATTATTTTATTTTTTAATTTAAACATTATTATTTGAATCATACATTATTATTCAAATTTATGAAATTGGACTGTATACATTCGTTAGTATCGTATGAGTAATTTAAATATATGATTTCATGTAGGTTTGATCATTCGAAAATATAAAAATATGTTTCTTATTTTAAAATCTTTATAATATAAAAATACTAAAAACACATCGGAACCGAGTCCACAAATTTTGAAACCATTTGAATGCCTTAGTCTTCATATCCAAATAAACACCTAGCTACTACATTTTCCATTTCATTTTACGCGTCAACACATGAAATAAAGTAGGTCCTGTAACATCCCCCACTTGGAGGCCCAAAACTAATGGCTACGGATGCTACAGTCGTACATAGTTATTAATCCTTGGTGACCAAATACGGTAATGTTAGATACATTGATATAATATAAACATATGGATATGTAAATAATTTAAAATAAACAAACAACTTTCTCATTTCATTTCAAAGCATTTCAAATTCATTACATAATCTCACAATCATTGACCGCGTTCAGGGAAAATATGATTTTTACATCATATACCAAGATCCACATATGAAGATGCTCCCTTAGATGATCAGAGTGTGTGTATGTGAGTGTGTGTGTGTGTGTAAATATAGGCAATTAAACAACTTTGCCATTACATCAACAACACAGCGGAATCCAAAATAGAAAAGAACTCTAAATAGCTATCATGCCTCCTGCACGTCTCGTGAAGCTTATTCGTCTAAAGAGATACCTAAAAACCTCAACTCTCAAACTATTCAAAATCAATTAAGCACCCGAGAGTTTAAGGGAAAATATAAACTTCGAGTCAGAAATAAGCCGCATATGAATCATAATCTACCATTCAAACCATTTAGATATATAGTGAGACCACGTCGCTTAGCGGAACGGGTTTTCCCATCACTGGTATCTTATCCAAAACTTTATAAAACCATATATCGTACTCCTGCATCCACAATGGTTAAAACATAGCATTTCAAAATATTATAATGATATGCAAACAAGTAAATCAACTTTGAATTACCCATCCCTATTCATTTTTTTTACTATTTGTCTCAGTTATAGTTTCTACGGTCACTACTAAACTATTAGTTTTCATGGCCTGACTAATAACCTATTTAAAGCTTATATACTCCCTGTCTGATTTCACAGTTTTCTTGGAATCACTAAGAACCTATTGGCATCTGACAATAACTTCATCATTCATCGGTCCTCCCTGAACCTATTGGTATCTCCAATAACTTTCCTCTTATCCTAATTTTCATGGGTTGACTAGGAACCTATTAACGTCTATCAATAACTTAATCCAAATATAGTTTTCATGGGTTCACTACAAAACTTATTGACCCATGCCTATAACTCTTTCTAATCATCGTTTTCATGGGCTTACTACGAACCTATCTTTCTGAAAACTTCATTAATCAGTATTTAAACATCCTATATTCTGATCTATCTGACCTTCTAGATGCAATTCTACTCATTTAAGGGTTAACTAAATTTATATTAACTACTGGGTCAATCCAGTTGGTCATTTTCCCCTTTTTCCCCAAAATACATTTAAGGGTCCATTACAATGTGTGTGTGTATAAAGAAGCAAACATAATAACATAATAATACCATTACTTGTGGTTTTATATCCTTGAAATCATTTTATAGGATTGGATAACTGTTGACATGATTTCGTCCATGAAAGGTTCCACTCGCTCGTTATCATTTGATTTCTCGTTCAAAGTCATCTTTCCCTTAGCGTTTAGCATATCCTTGATTATTTTTTCTACTACACCTTTCAGATAAGCTTTGGTGTTGTGATAACTTTTCCAGTTTGGATTATACTCCTTTAATGTTGAGCTTTCGGATTACTTGATTGATTTCTCCAGTACCCGTCCTTGATGATTGAATTTAGTTAGAGGACGCTCTTTCGTTTTTGAAGATGTCAAGTCAATTTTTCTCTTGTTTTCATTTGTATAAGCCTTCAAATTTCTTTATGGAGAGATCACCACATCTCCATTCATTGGTTTTGCTGTCTTGGAAGACATTTGAAGCAATGTTGCTTCGAGAAGTTCCAGCATCTCTAGCAATTTTTGTTTCAAGTGCTTTATTTTGGCTGCATTATCATCTTGTTGAGCTAAGGTTGAAGGTTTCCCTTGCATAACCTCCTCCAAGTTGAAAGTTAGTTTATGTTTAAAATTATGGTGTGAACGGCCTCTTCGTCCATTCGGCTTAGCCTTTTGGATTTCATTTTTCTACATCAAGTTAAATATTCATAATTAGTCTATAAGGTAATCATAAAGTCAGAGGTTCGAGCTCTTCTTTTGGCGTCAAAAATGTTAACAAGAAAATTTGTCAATATCCTCAAAGCTATGCGGTTAACAAGAAATAAGTTTATGCTTCACAAGAAGATTTTTAGAATAAAATCCCTTTTCATTGGGTTGACTTGGACAAATTATTTTTGGAGGTTGGTCTTTTGATAATATTAATGGTAGTCAATAGATCCAATTAACCTTATTGAAATGAAAGTTAAGGGGAAAGCATCTCTTTCGAAACCTCTTTTCTAAGTGATTCGAAAGAGGTTATTTATATTAGACCTTCATTTTTTTTCGACTGTGTCGAAAGGACCATTTTGCTTTTAAGTAGAAGTTTTTTTTTGACACCATTGTTTATACTCTTCTTGGAAGAACCCTTCAAAAGTGTTATATGTACTGTTGTGTGTGTGCGCACTTTTTGAAGGTATGGAATTGCTTATCATTTACACATCAGATCCCTTTCGAAACATCCCTTTCGGCCAAGTCGAAAGGGGTTTTGCTCTTTTGAAGTAGATCTAATGTACAATATGCAGGCTCCATGTCATATATGTAATGGAATATCATCTCGGGTGACATAAGTTCCATGAACTAATTAAAATTGAAACATCATCATCTTTGTTTATCATTAAATATCATTAAACACGATGGCAATGTGATTCGTATGAATATTATTCAAGTTGATCACATGGCATCATATAATACAAAAAGGAGTTAAAATGATAAGCTAGTATCATATGCAATTCATCTTTAGACAAGCTAATGATCGAAATGATCTCCCTCATGATCAAAATCTTTATTGAATCCATGTGCTTCCTCTTTTAACATTGATCCAAACTAAGTTAAAAGTAGGAATGATTTTCCACCAAATTGAATTAGGGTTACAAAAATTTGATTTTGCAAAGAATTTGGAGAATGATTTTAAGATTCCAAAATCCGGTCCCCAAAATCAGACCCCTAGGGTCGTATTTATAGATCCAAGTCGGCCCCCTTTCACGCCCATCCTTTAGCTTTAATCGAAAGGTCTTCCTCCAATCTTTCGCGTGCATCCTTTCGACATGATCGAAAGGCCTTCCTTTATCTTTCTGCATGCATCCTTTTGATAGTCCGAAAGGCATTCCTTTATCTTTCTGTGCGCATCCTATCGACATGGTCGAAGGGCATTCCTTCATTTTTCTGTGTGCCCCTTTCGATGTGGTCGAAAAGCTTTTCTTTTGAACTTTTTCACCCATTCTTTAACCTCTACCTTTTCATTCCAGTCCTTTCGACCTAGTCGAAAGGATCACCTTGACAACCTTTCGCTGTCGTTTAAGTTTGAGTACCTGTTTTGCTTTGCTTTTTTACTGGATTGCTTTTGACTTCGTCGAAAGGGGAGTAGATGCGCTCTTCGCTTTGTGTTGCCACATTGTTTGTAGGTGAGAGATGACTTAAGCTTTTGCATTGCATCGAAAGTGATGGAGAGTAACAATTGGGTCTTAGCGAAAGGACTCTTAGACATTGTGTATGATTTTTATCATGCTTTCGAAGGGTTCCAACCGTTTCGAAAGGCTTGTTGTTACTTTTGAAAAGTGTATTGGAATTGTTTCTTCAAATAGTGAACTGACAATGTCGAAAACCCCTACCTTTCTTATATATGTAAATCCACCTGCGTCGAAAGATCTAGATGGGGTGGAAGGGTAACCTTACCCTCTTTTCTTCCCCTTTCGAAAGCTTTTGTCCTGTTTATCATTTGTAATGGAACCAGGTGCTTGTGACTCCTTTGAAAGTCATCTTAATACCTTCGAAACGCTCTTTTTTGAACTTTATTGAAACCCATGTCTCCAATTTTTATAGAGCCTATCACTTTTATATGTCTTCTTTCATATCCTTGTTCTTAAGTGGGCTTTATGGTTAATAATAAAATAGATTAGAAAACATACATTTTACTTATTTTGTAAATTACTTTTAAACGTTTCTTTGTCAAAAGGAAATGTACATCAATATAAGTGCAACAACGTGCCTTACATTAAGTAAAAATAAAACCTTTAGAATTGTTATATAAAATTACTACTTGTTAAAATTTTACATTTTTAGTACTCACACCATTATTATTTTTTGAAATATTAAACAGACTTTAACTTCTTTACTATTATTATTTTCTTTTCTAAAAAATCTCTAATACGAATCTTTCTAGCTTTTTAGGAAAAACATTTCAATTAATTTAAATACATTAATTAGAGTATATTATAACTTACACGAGTGCAACTAGGTTATACAATCTAAGAAAAGTACTTAAGTACCTTCATTATGCCTCATCAACATAACACTATGTTTTATAGACTTAAGGGTATTGCTCTTCCACTTATTCATCCCTAATCCTAAAATTTACTCCACTGCTACATGGCGAATA
This sequence comes from Allium cepa, assembly GCA_030765085.1. Taxonomy (NCBI): domain Eukaryota; kingdom Viridiplantae; phylum Streptophyta; class Magnoliopsida; order Asparagales; family Amaryllidaceae; genus Allium; species Allium cepa. Next base: position 689,931,556 of record CM060937.1, on the reverse strand, counting down.
AACCCTCTTTTAGCAATTATCTATGGATGAAATTACAACAAATACAATGGCTTATCTTCCATCCAAAACTATTTAAATCCCTACATTTATTTAACTCGTAACTATTTACTTCTATGGGGGATAAACCAACAACAACCTCTATGAGTCAAAATATATGGTGTGTGGCATAAAAAGAGTGTGTGTGTGTGTGTGTGTGCGTGTGTTTTACAAATACGCTTTCTCATATGCACTAATTTAGAAAAATCGCATAACCTAAGCTCTGATAACAAATGTAACGGCCCACCATCAAGTCATTTCGATTAACGCATAAAATAACACAGACATTATAGACCTCATAGATGGTGGATCATTTTGAGATAAAATATAAAATAGACCACATAGCTATCTACTGTACAGTGAAAGAAATAAAATATAGTAATCAATAATACAATCCCAGATTAAAAAACAACATAATATCAAATAAATAACCATAACATCACTTTATACTAGTAATAAAAATAGTCATTAATGTTTGGGAATAAAATAATAGATAGCTAATAAAAAAGCATCATATTATTGCACCTCTAAGTCATCATCATTCTTCTCTATCGACCTATTAGAGTATAACTAAAAGGAAGAAACTAGTAAAGGGGGTCAGACATACATCTGGTGAGTGAAACAACATATAAGTGTATAATACTAACAAGCTAGTAAAACAATATTCATGTCTGAAAACCTGACCTTAACATTTATCACTTGCACCGAACAAGTCGGCTAAATATAATATGATACTATAATGACATAATATGCTAAGGTCTTACTAAAATCTCTATTGGGTCTACCATATGCCAACTATAACATGATCAAGCCTAAAATCCTAACTCGCCAATGCCATAAACATATGCACATGACCAAGCCCTAAGTCTCATATCCTATGTCGAAACTTATGCACACGACCGAGCCAAAAGTCCTGGCTTGTATGCCAAAAGCATACGTAACCATTGAGGTCAATCCATATTAGACATTCACATAACGTCTGTAACACTATTGGAATCAAGCCCAAAAACTCATCGTTGCCCCACCATTTACGAAGCTAATGGATCAAGCCCTAGCTCATCGTCGTTAAAAATGACTAGAACATCCAAGAACTAATTTCCATATATGGGTATCAAAATGTCCTAGTAGAACCCCCATATACGAATTTACTAAAATAAGATGCCTTTTTGAAGTTGTCCAAAGCATAATGAACAACATACTGAAGCATTCCTTCTCTCACACCGAACGTGATGTTGTGAACTATGTGTTGAATTTATGTGATTTAAATATTTTCAAAGAAGACAAGAAAATAATTAATTGATTCAATCAATCAATCAATTAGGCTATATATGGAAAGATAGAGAGGAAGGATATGTGTGATATATTTTAGAGAAAGGAAACTAATTAATTGCTAATCAATTAATTAGTCAGATCTATTATAGGAAGATAGACAAGTTTATATACAAAGATTTATTTAAGCAATGGAAATTATGGAAACATATAATTTTTTATCATTTATTGCATTGGAATCAAATCAAGTAATTGGAAATGTTGTCACATAATCTGAAAATTAATTTTCTTCATCTTCAAGCATCCTTCATTTTCATGCCTATTTAAATGAAGGAAGTTCATCTTCATGTATGTGAGAGAGCATCCACTATTATCATCTTCTTTAGTAAACCTTAATTTCTACAGTCAATCAATTAGGGGTTTTGAGCGTAAACAACTCTTTGGAAAATTGATTATTCAATTTATAATTATTGGTTAATATCTCCACTTTACTGCCTATAATTTTGTAATCTCTCTCCTTTGTACTCTCTTTCTTCAGTGAAATAGAGAATAGTTGTTTGGTCCATGGACGTAGGCAATTTGGTCGAACCACGTTAAATCTTTGTGTTTTCTACTCTTCTGTTTTTCTTTATTTGGTGCTTATTTTCATTGAGTTGGTGATTGATAATTAATCGATAAGCTAGATCCTTCTTATGATTGTTTCTATGCTTTAGCATTCCGCTGCGGTTTTGGAGTTAGCGCAAATCAACTGAAATTTCTGCACAACAGATTGGTAACGGAGCTAGCTGTCTTGTTCTAGATTAATTATCAATGGCAAACTCTTTTAGCAGTGGTATGAGAAATTGTGGCATCACAAAATTTGTTAGAAAAGGAGTTTTTGGGACATGGTAGGTGAAGACTAATGAATGTGTTCTTCAGCAACAACTTCATTCATTTAGACGAAGAGATAAATGCAAGTAGCACCTTGGAGGTAGAAGATATATGCGTAGGTCTCATTTCATGGGTCCTAGAAGGGGTGCTTGCTATTATTGTAAGAAGAATGAGCATTTCATACGGGATTGTCCAGCTCTTAGAGATAAGAGAGAGAAGAAGAAGAAAGCTTTAGTACCAGCAGCAGTTAGATCAGATGCAGATAGAAGTGATAGTAATACATCATTATTTTCAGCTAGTATTTCACCTTTAGAGCATACTAGTTGGATGAATGATTTTGGAGCCTCTTGTCGTATGACGCCAGAGAGGAGATGTTCTGTCAGTTACAGGAAGATTAATGGGGGAGCAGTTCATATAGTGAATGATACATTTTGTCATGTGGTGGGCATTGGAAGTGTGAGGTTTAGGATGCATGATGGTGTTGTTAGGACAATCACAGATGTTAGACATGTTCTGATGTTGCGTAGAAATTTGTTATCATTTGAAACTTTGAGTAGACTTGGTATGAGGATAATAATAGACGGAGAGAATTTGAGAGTGGCAAAGGGTTTCTTGGTAGTGATGAAAGGGGTGCGAGTTAATAATATTTATGTGCTTCATGGAGAGACAGTGTTAGAAGAGTCGGTAGCTTCTACTGATTCTAGTATTTCAGATTCTGCTCAATTATGGCATCTTCGTTTATTTCATGTTGATGAGGAGAGTCTTGAAGTATTAAAGAAGCATGGGGTGATTAATGGTGTTTATTAGTCGAAGCCTAGCTCTTGTGGAGATTTTTTTTGGAAAGTAGAAGCATGTCAAATTTGATGTTGGAAGGCCTAGAGCTACAAAGTTTCTAGAGTATGTTCATTCTTACGTGTTAGGACCTACCTTAGTTTCATCTCTTGGTGGAGCCAATTACTTCGTCTTATTTATGGATGATTTCTCATGTAAGGTCTGGGTTTATTTCTTAAAGGCCAAATACAAAATATTTTCCCGGTTTTGTAGGTGGAAGGCCTTGGCAGAGAAGCAGTCGAGGAAGCGTTTAAAGGTTCTCAAAGTTGGAAATAGTTGTGAATTTATGTCACAAGAATTCACTAACAATTGTGTGACCGAGCATATAATAAGAAACTTTTCTATTTCTGTTGAGTCAAATTGTTATGGAGTGGCGGAGTGCATGTGTCGGATATTACGGAAGAAAGCTATAAGCTTGAAAATAACTGTTGGTCTAGAAGAGAGATTTTGGGCAAAAGCGATATCTATGATAGTATTTTTCATCAACCGCACACATTCTATTGCCATAGATATGAAGATTCCATAAGAGATATGGAAAAGAGAGCATGTTGATTATTCATTCCTTAAAATGTTTAGTTGTTTAGCTTATTTAGAAGATGAGAGATATGATAAGTTGAAGCCTACGGAAAACAAGCACATTTTGTTAGGCTACAGAGAAGGAGTGAAGGGGTATAGGTTGTGGTGTAAAACAACTAGAAGAATTTTGACTAGTAGGCTTGAGATATTTGATGAGAGGTCTTTGTTGAAGGTGGAGCCTCTATCAAATGAAATTGGGAGGGCAAAAAATTACCAAACACATTTGTAGTCATCAGGTTGTTTCCATATTTAGAGAGATATTGGTATTTCCGATGATACATTGGTTGATGATAAGATTACAGAGGTTCAGACTCTAGGTGGAGCTCACTTGCTAGAAAAGCATTTTGGTTCAGTTGGCCCTATTTGTAAGCATATTTGTAGTGATGATTCTTCATCTTATACTTTCAATGTTGTGGAGCTTGTTGGTGAGTCTGCTGATATAGTCTTAGAAAGTCTAGCAAAATTCTTGTGCAGGAGGTTGGAGTAGATAATGTTGAGTATGTTCTCACTCAATTTGGAATGGAGAAGGTGAAGCGTGCTATTAAATCTACATTGTCTCTCGAAGCTCAGTATCTATATGTTCGTCTCCAACATCGTATTTGTTAAAGAATTTTGGTATTTGCTCGTATGCATTTCGTTTGTTGATGTGCATACTATCTTTCTTGTGCTTAGGAAAGATTTGGAAGCTCTATGTGGGCAATATTGCCCAAACTAGTTCATATTGAGCTTGTTGACATACATCCAACAATTTGTCGAGATGTGTGAAGCAGAGATATAGTTATATTTGAATCAAGATGGAGTGTTGAATTCTATGATTTGAATATTTTCAAAGGAGACTAAGCAAATAATTAATTGATTCATTCAATCAATTAATTAGGTTATATATGGAAAGATAAATATGAAGGATTTGTATGATATATTTTAGAGAAAGGAAACCAATTAATTGCTAATCAATTAATTAGTCAGATCTATTATATGAAGATAGACAAGTTTATATACGGAGATTGATTTAAGCAATGGAAATTTATGAAAACATAGATTTTTTTGTCATTTATATGCATTGGAATCAAATCAAGTAACTTGGAAAGGTTGTCACATAATCTGAAAACTAATTTTCTTCATTTCCAAGCATCCTTTATTTTCATGCCTATTTAAATGAAAGAAGTTCACCTTCATTAATGTGAGAGGCATCCACCATTATCCGCTTCTTCAGTAAACCCTAATTTCTGCAGTCAATCAATTAGAGGTTTTGAGCGTAAACAACTCTTTTGATAAATTGATCATTCAATTTGTAATTATAGGTTAATCTCTCCACTTTTCCACCTATAATTTAGTAATCTCTCTCTTTTTTGTACTCCATTTCTTCGGTGAAATAAAGAATAGTTGTTGGGTCTGTGGACGTAGGAAATTTGGCCAAACCACATTAAATCTTTGTGTTCTCTACTCTTCTGTATTTCTTTGTTTGGTGCTTATTTTTCATTGAATTGGTGATTGATGATTAGTCGACAAGATAGATCCTTCTTATGATTGTTTCTTCGCTTTAGCATTCCACTACGGTTTTGGAGTTAGTGCAAATCAATTGAAATTTTTGCACAGCAGATTGATATCGGAGCTTGCTATCTTGTTCTAGATTAGTTATCAATGACAAATTCTTTTAGTAGTGGTATAAATAATTATGGCATCACCAAATTTGTTAGAAAATGAATTTTTAGGACATGGAAGGTGAAAACTAATGATGGTGTTCTTCGGCAACAACTTCATTCATTTAGAGAAAAAGATAAAAAGCCAGAAGCACCTTAAAGGTAGAAGATATATGCATAGGTCTCATTTCATAGGTCCTAAAGGGTGCCTGCTATTATTGTAAGAAGAATGGGCATTTCATACGCGATTGTCCAACTTTTAGAAGAAGAAGAAATCGTTAGTACTAGCAGCAATTAGATCAGATGCAGGTAGAAGTGATAGTAATACATCATTATTTTCAGCCACTATTTCACCTTTAGAGCATATTAGTTGGGTGATTGTTTCTGAAGCCTCTTTTCATATGACGCCAAATAGGAGCTGTTTTGTCAGTTACAAGAAGATTTATGGCGGAACATTTCATACGGGGAATGACACATCTTGTTATGTTGTGGGCGTTGGAAGTGTGAGGTTTAGGATGCATGATGGTGTTGTTAGGACTATCATGGATGTTAGACATGATTCGATGCTGTGTAGTAGTTTGTTATCAGTTGGAGCTTTGAGTAAACTTGGTATGAGGATAATAATAGATGGAGAGAATTTGAGAGTGGCAAATGGTTCCATGATAGTGATGAAAGGGGTGTGAGTTAATGATATTTATGTGCTTCATGGAGAGAGTCTTAGAAGAGTCGGTAGTTTCTACCGATTCTAGTATTTCAGATTCTACTCAGTTATGGCATCTTCATTTAGGTTTTATTGATGAGGAGAGTCTTGAAGTATTAAAGAAGCATGGGTTGATTGATGGTGTTTGTCACTCAAAGCCTATCTCTTGTGGAGATTGTTCTTTGGGAAAGAAGAAGCATGTCACATTTGATGTTAGAAGACGTAGAGCTACAGAGTTTCTAGAGTATGTTCATTCTTATGTGTTAGGACCTACCCCAGTTGCATCTTTTGGTGGAGCCAGTTACTTCGTTTTATTTGTGGATGATTTCTCACGTAAGGACTGATTTTATTTCTTAAAGGCCAAAGACGAAATACTTGTCCAGTTTTTTAAGTGGAAGGCCTTGGTAGAGAAGCAATCGAGGAAGCGTTTAAGGGTTCTCAGAGTTGGAAATAGTGGTGAATTTATATCACAAGAATTCACTAACTATTGTGCGTCCGAGCATGTTATTAGAGATTTTTCTATTTCTGCTGAGTCATATTGTTATGGAGTGGAGGAGAGCATGTGTCGGATATTATAGGAGAGAGCTACAAGCTTGAGAACTACTACTGGTCTAAATGAGAGATTTTGGGCAGAAGCGATATCTGTGGCAGTATTTATCATCAACCACAACCTTCTATTGCCATAGATATGAAGATTCCAAAAAAGATATGGAAAAGAGAGCATGTGACTAGCAGGCATGGGATATTTGATGGCAGGTCCTTGATGAAGGTGGGGCCTCTATCGAGTGATGACATTGAGAGGAAAGAAAATTGCCAAACACATTTGGAGTCATTAGATTGTTTCCATATTCGGAGAGATAATGGTATTTCTGATGATACTATGGTTGATGAGAAGATTACAGAGGTTTAGATTCTAGGTGGAGCTCACTTTATAGAAAAGCCTTTTGGTTCAGTTGCCCCTATTAGTAAGCATATGTGTAGCGATGATTCTTCATCTTTTGCTTTCAATGTTGTGGAGCTTGTTGGTGAGTCTGCTGATGTTGACTTAGAAAAGTCTAGCAAAATTCTTGTGGAGGAGATTGGAGTAGATAATGTTGAGTATGTTCTTACTCAATTTGGAATGGACAAGGAGAAGTGCGCTATTAAATCTCTATTGGACTCTCAAAGTTTAGTATCTACATATTCGTCTCCAACATTGTATTTGTTGAAGAATTTTGGTATTTTTTCGTATGCATTTCATTTGTTGATGTGTGTCACGACCTGATTTTTCGATGCCCAAAAATCGACATTAATACATCCATTGAATCAAATGTCGAACAATCGAAAGCCGGAAAACTGAACCATTAGGGTTAAAGAAGAACGAGGTAGAAGAAGAAATAGAAAATAATATCAGAATCTCACAAACGCAGCGGAACAATATATAATAGATAAATGACTGAATCTTTATACAAAACAACTGTATATGTTATATACATTACATCATCAGAGTACAACAAAATCAACAATCACAATTCAGGACAGTTATGATAACTCGTCCTCCCAAAACTGAATACACAGCTTATAAGGTACAGCGGAATATACATCTACGGAAATATGCCACGTCATCCAGCTCGTCTTTTGAGCTCCACAGCAGTCCATCCAGAATCTGTACTCTATAATACTAGGTCTAAGCCAAGCATTACAATTAAATAAAACCCGAGTCAGTCTGGAAAACCAGCGTGAGAAACACACTCAACTTGATCAATTAAAATTTAAAAAATCCTTTGAAATCAAAGGTATCTCGTAAGACCATGCCACAAATAAACATGTCGGGTTTTTTACCTTACGATAACCAAAACATTTCTTAGTAAATCCTTTGATATTATAGTAGTGTCTATATATAAAAATACTTATTCAAATAGCTGAAATTGTTACATTCATTAAATTCCAGCAATACTACCCACAAAGTGGGTTCTACAATCAAAACCGTAAAGGGCACGTAGGGAGAATGGATTTCCAACGAATGACTAGGCACTGGGGTACCACATGTCATGGTACCTAGTCTAGATCATCATACCGAGGACCCTTCCGTTCCCCTGCAACACAAGACCGGAGCTAACCCTTACTGGATAGTCCGAACAAGATCACCCCGCGGTTGGGATCAACAACCGCCCACACAGCCGAAAAATAAAAAGGGACCTCTAAACAGGGATGACCTTGCCCTAATTGGGTGCTACCCGCTTAGCCTTGTTGCATGTCCCCTGATTTTCAGTCATTCCCGGTTGATGAGGTTCGAGGCTCGGCGTTACCTTTTAAGAAAATTTCACTTAGAATGCTCACCGTCCTCCCGACGTTGCTCTGAAAGCATTCATCCGTACAAGTCCGTTCCAAGTTCTAACGGAACCGAAGGCACTATTCCCACTACATCCATTTTGGAATCACCCTCAGGATTAGTAGCGATTAGCCCTTGTACTTCACTGCTCCATCTTCAACTCCAAGCTCTTGTCTTCATCACGAAAACATACTCCTTGGAATGAAGAGGTTTTCGGATTACAATTCCGATCCTGGTCTCTTCGAAATAACGTTTTCTATTTCCCGGTAAACTCAACCATGGTTCTTTAGGAAATACAAAGACGGAATATAAGATCGAAGTTCACCTCTTAACCACTAATGAATGAGTTTCCTTATAATTCGTCCTAGAGAACAAACGAGTTTATGCGTTTGGTATAGCATCTCGAACGGTAACCGCACTATATAATTCCCGAGTTTCCTCTAGATATTTCTAAAGTTAAGTTTTATCCAGATTTGATAGTCGGTTATTTAACTATCAAAGTAATCATCCAATTCAACCAAGTTATTTCCCATTGCAACCATTAAGCCTTGTTCACATTTAAAATCCAAATAGATTAAAATTTACTAAGAAAGCTTATTTTACTGGGTAAATATATATATAAAATAATTTCTTTCCAAATCATACTTATAAAATTTCCAAATACATTTCTCAAGTTTTTAAATAAAATATTCTTTTATAAAAGTTACTTTAATATATTATTTAAAACAACAATAAATATTTAATAGATTTATCTTGAAGAAAATATATGTAACAGCCCGCAAATCCGTACCCCTTGAGTCAACACTATTCTACCTAAATCAACTCAAGTTGTACAGAAAAACGAACCATTTGGGTTAAAGGAGAAGAGGTAGAAGAAGAAAATAGAAAACAACAACAGAATCTAACCATCGCAGCGGAATAAAATATAATAGATAATAAATGATCTCTACACAAAACAAATCAAATATACATGTTTATATATTACATTATCGGAGTACATCAGTCACAGCTCAACATCAATAACATACATCTAGATACACAGCTACTCAACACAACGGAATATATATAAACGAGTACGGGAGTACGTATCGTCATCCAGCTCGTCTCCTGAGCTCCTCAGTATCATATCCTGTATCCTATAATACTCGGTCTGACCCGAACATTACAGTTAAATAACACCTGAGTCGGTCTGGAATATCAGCGTGATAAAATCATACCGAATTGATTATTAAAGTTTTAAAAATCCTTTAAAAACAAAAGCATCTCGTAAGACCACGCCATAAATAAAAATGTCGGGTTTTTTACCTTGCTATAGCTAAAACAATTTTTATAGAAATCCTCTGATATTATAATAGGGTCTAAAAATATACAAATACTTACAACATAGCCGAAATTGTTACATTCATTAAATTCCAGCTACTAGCCATAAAGTGGGTAATACAAACAAAACTCATACAAGGCTCGTAGGAAGAATGGATTTCCAACTAATGACTAGGCACTGGGGAACCACCTGTCACAGTACGTGGCCTAGATCACAGTACCGAGGAGTACGCCTGCTCCCCTGCAACATAAGACCGGGACTACCCCTTACTGGATAATCCCGAGTGAGATCATCCCGCGGTTGGGATCAGCAACTGCCCACTAAGCCGAAATAAAAGGGACATCTAGGCAGGGTTGACCTCACCCTGCTTGGGTGCTACCCACCTAGCCTTGCTGCATAACTCCTGATTTTCAGCCATTCCCATTTGATGAGGCTTGAGGCTAAGCGTTACCTTTTTAGAACATATCCCTTAGAATGCCCATCGTCCACCTGACGATGTTTCGCAAGCATTAATCCATACAAGTCCGTCCCAGGTTCGAACGGAACCGAAAACACTATTCCTACTACATCCATTTTGGAAATATCCTCAGGATTAGTAGCGACTAGCCCTTTCACTTCACTGCTCCATCTTCGAATCCAAACTCGTTTCCACGAAAACGTACAAACCGGATCGAAGTGGTTTTCGAGAAATAAATCTCGATCCCGGTCTCTTCGAAACGATCAGCGCATTTGTCCAATATTGATAGTCGGTGATTTAACTATCAATTATTATTTACAACATCCATCAAACAATAAATAATCTCCCAAATTATTTATTAATCCCATAATATCTTCATAAGATATATTTCCATTTCAAAACCCTTTTGAAAACAGTTTCCACCCATTCTTTCCTTTTCAGAATAAACTTCCCCAAATATTTTCTATCTCCATTGAAATCACCAAGCACAAAACTAGATTTTTAGAATAATTTAAAACACTTTACTTTGAAATATACTTTGAACATTTAAGTTAAAACCACTTCAAGAATTTTTCTAAAAATACATACTATATGAATATTTGAAAATAAGGTTATTTAATAAAATATAAAACTAGATTTTCACTTTTAAAAACAAAATACTAAGTCAATCTTTAAATAATTACTGCTAAAATAGATTAAAGAAAATACTTACTTTAAAATTTAAATATTTGGAAGAAATATTTTTTTTTCAAAACTTGCTTTTTAAAAACAACTTAAAAACTTTTAATTTATATTTAAAAATTTACTTTGAAAACGTACTTGGTTATTCAGGGAAAATTTCCAATCTTAATCACTTAAATCAATTTTCCAAATTGATTCCCAATTCATTCTACTCAAATTAAATCTCTTACTTACTCAATTCACTTCAAAATTCATTATTTATGGGTTTATTATTATTGTTATTAATTAATGTTTGATTTTTAATCTTTTAACTGAAATATACAAATTTCAGATCTTATCCCAATTTCTTATTTATTCTTTTCAATATTTTAAATCTTAAATTTTTAAATAATTTTTTTGTTCTTTTTTTTAAATAATAATACTGAATTTTAAAATTCATTAATCTTCTGATTAATCAAAATTTCCATTCTATACTCAAGGTTTATTTATTAGAATTTTAAAGGCACTTTATTTCTTTTCTAATTCATTCTTAAATTTATTCAAATTTCTAATATTATTTTACTTACAAATTCACTTCTTTAATGTTCTTTCCAAAATCCAATTTATATATTTTGGGTAATTCATTATACCTAATTATACCCAATCAAACCATAACATTCAACATTCTATCATAACTCATCATAGAATATCAAATAACCACAACATAGGATATTGAATAATTTAAATAAATGTTAAGGGATCCAGTTGGATCCCTCCAACCTATTTTCCCAGCATCCACAGACGTTAGCATAATATAAAATACCAATTTCAAAATATACCATACTATAACACATCAATCAATTCAACCATTCAAACAATTATTTAAATGTAATCATTTAAATTTAAATTTGAATTGAACTGAGTGAGATTAACTCACCTTTGATTTTGCAACCCACTTCCATCTCGGCTATTTCCTTCATGATATTTGGACCTTGATTTCCGAGTTTGTTAATCGTTCCACATTAATTCCAACTTGTATATTTCTTATCGACGAATCCACACTCGTCTTGTTTCTATGATTTTTTTATACCTCGTATAATCGTTATACAATTTATAAGCATTCCTTTTTAATTAAATAAAATTATTTAAATTAATTAAAAATATTATTAGCTAATTACACTCATAATCACCAACTGTGATAGATGCTTTACGCATAATACCTCCATTGCCTCCAAGCTGCTACATTGCCCCCATTTCCACCAACTGCCGCCAATAACCACTCACTCACGAACATCTACTGCCACCGCAGCCATCCCAACTACAAGTGACATCGGCCCTCCATCAACACGCATGAACCCTTCGTCCAGAAATTATGAGTCGATCGCGTAACCCATCTTCCAGGTTGCCTCATCCACCTCGAGCACCATCAAATCGAGCAACAACTGAAACCCTAAAGTCGCGCAATACGATACGCCATTGTCTAATTGCTCTCGCGACCACAACCTGACATGAACGACCCATCTCCCCGCGCCTTCCTCCAGCCCACAGTACATCACGACCATCGCGATTCCATCGCGTGTCTTCCCTTCGCCGAACACAACCAGCCCCTGTCATGCCTCATCGCTTAGCCTTACTCGCGATTTTAACCGTGCTTTCCCTTTTTTTATATTAATCAACGAATTGATTTTGTTTAAGTAAAGGAAGGACTGAATAGTTGAAACATGAAATAAAAATGAAGGGAAGGATTTTTTTTCCATTCTGTTCGATTTTGAATTGAAGGAGGACTTGTTCTCGTTTTTTCTCTTTTGTTTCAGATTTCGATTTCTACTGAGGAAGAGGGATTGGAATTTATTCGTGGCTTTAGTTTCGAATGGAAGAAGAAAAAGGGTATTTGATTCACCTTGATTTTGAAAATAAAGGCTTCGGCCATGAAGGAGTGAAGAGAAGGAAAAGAATGTTGCGTGCGTTTGTACTGAGGAAAAGAAAAATGTCGCGTGATATAGAAGAAGAAGAGGAGGCAAGACGTGATGTTGAGCAGAAAGTGGCGTGCAGAAGGAGACCAAAATCTCTGAAAAGCAAAAGACGATGAGAAAGAAAAAGTTTTGATGGTGAAAGAATTTCGGCTGAAGGTGATTAATATATATATAAATTATATTTAAATTTTAAGTTTAAATCATCTTAAAATGTCAGCTCAAAATCTCGACCTCCTATTGAGGCGTGCCGCCAGACGATTATAATGTTATATGCCTATTCCGAACGCAATGGAAAAGGTTTCGAGGTCCAATTCGATCATATGGAGAAGATAGATTTTGGATTAGTTATTATATTTAATTTCTGATATAAATTTCAACACGTTTATACATCGTATGCTCACACAACAACTCCAAACCCTATGAAATTTGAAATCCGATAATAATAAACTATTACAGATCCAATGGAACTGGTTTCGTCAAATTCCGAGACTGTGCCTCGGAAGGCTATTTTTAAATTCAATTTACAACGATATTAAATTTTACAAGCCTTTAAATTATTTTTAACAGGCTTAAAACTCTAGATTCAGTATTTTACTCAACTTCAAATTATTTAATTCAATAATTTAATTATCGAATAAATAGTGATATTTGAAATTCAAGTTAAAAATTTACTTTTAAATATTTAAAATCAATTAAATATTCCAATTTTAAATGCTCAAAAATTCTGGGTCGTCACAATATACTTAAATACTAATTATTCTAAAATAAAATTTACTTTTAAATGATCACTGTATAAATAGTTTTTATACTAGAGAATAGTTTAAATAACTCATAACTTATAACAACAATTATACTTTATAATGATTTTCCAAAAATAATAAACTACATTGGTTATTTCCAAAATAATTATCGGTTCTTTTAAAAACATCATTAGAAAATAATATTTATTTCAAACAAAACTAGATTCAAAGCTAACCCAAACAGAATAAGGCTTATCAGTTTCAACGGTACTTATCAAGCCACAATTCACAGTCAATATAGATATTTAAAATCAATCAGCTTCTATAGATCGATTCATCGTATAATCTCAAAGTCATTAGCTGTTAAGAGAAATGCAGGTTAACAAAACAGTTTTGGTTTCATGTAAAGATTTGTTAATATTATAGTTATTCGTTCCATTGTGAGATTCTGATTGTTCTTTTTTCTATCTTCTTTCTATTTTGTACCTTCTTTCTTTCTTTCACCATCCGTCTTCCCGTGCGATTTGGCTGACAAGTGTGGATAAAATCAGTTTTAAATCGATACGGAAAATGGGTCTGATATTGTTTTCTATTTCTTCTTCTACCTCCTTCTTTAACCCTAATGGTTCGGTTTTCCGGCATTCGATTGTTCGGCATTTGATACAGTGGACGTATTGATGTCGATTTTCGGACGTCGAAAAATATGGTCGTGACAATGTGCATACCATCTTTCTTGTGCTTGGGAAAGATTTGGAAGCTCTGTTTGGGCAATATTACCCAAACTAATTCACATTGAGCTTGTTGACATGCACCCAACAATTTATCGAGATGTGATGTAGTAGAGATATTGTTATATTTGAATCAAGGTGGAGTGTTGAATTTATGTGATTCAAATATTTTCAAAGAAGACAAGAAAATAATTAATTGATTCATTCAATCAATTAATTAGCCTGTATATGGAAAGATAAAGAGGAAGAATATGTGTGATATATTTTACAAAAATGAAACTAATTAGTTTCTAATCAACTAATTAGTCAGATTTGTTATATGAAGAGAGACAAGTTTATATATGGATTGATTTAAGCAATGGAAATTTATGGAAAAACGGATTTTTTGTCATTTATGTGCATTGGAATGAAATCAAGTAACTTGGAAAGGTTGCCACATAATTTGAAAATTAATTTTCTTCATCTCCAAGCATCCTTCATTTTCATGCCTATTTAAATGAAGGAAGTTCATCTTCGTGAATGTGAGAGAGCATCCACCATTATCTTCTTCTTTAGTAAACCCTAATTTCTACAGTCAGTCAATTAGGGTTTTGAGCGTAAACAACTTTTTGGATAAATTGATTGTTCATTTTGTAATTGTAGGTTAAACTCTCCATTTTGCTACCTATAATTTTGTAATCACTCTCTCTCTCTTTATATCCTCTTTCTTCGGTGAAATAAAGAATAGTTGTTGAGTTCGTGGACGTAGGCAATTTGGCTGAACCACGTTAAATCTTTATGTTATCTACTCTTCTGTATTTCTTTGTTTTGTGCTTATTTTTCATTGAATTGGTGATTGATAATTAATCGATAAGCTAGATCCTTCTTATGATTGTTTTTGCGCTTTAGAATTCCGCCGCGGTTTTGGAGTTAATGCAAATCAATTGAAATTTCCACACAACATTACGCATGAAATAGAGGTCATATGCGAGTGCTATAAGCACTTAAAGTTTAGCATAGAAGATAATTTGATTAAATAACATTACTTTATATCATATAGTGGACATCATCGATTGATTCATGTCATTGAAAAACACAAATTCGGTATAAATATATCTATCCTGGAGTAATTTTAATACACTTTCTAATTAGAGTGAGATTAAATTTTGTCAATCGACAACATAAAAAAGTCATTTTTTAAATATATAGCCACGACATACTATATCCTAATCATGTATATTTACCAAAAAAACTTTTTTTTCAATTTAATCATATAGTTTTGATGTAATTCCATTAGGGGTAAACTACCACATCTTCTAAATATATACACAAATAGGATGAATTCCACTCATCGAAATTCTCGAATGAAAGATAACTCAACATCTCTTCAATGTCATGTGCCTTTTATGCCAAGAAACCTCATAAATTTACTAATATTCCTTTTTCCAAACCGTACTACTCATTTCCAGGTCGTTTCAATAGATAAATCGTCAAAATCCATTTGAAACAAGAGAGACACGCCATTTTGAAGTTTGACAAAGAAAGATAAAAATGGCGTACGAGATTTCATCATTGTTTTCAATGTCCAAGTCTGTTGTGCCTCAAATCTTATGAATTCCACCTCTAAAATGAAATGGGAGTGCAGTATTCTTTGCTTCCATTGATTTTTCATTGGTTTTATCGAAATCCATTGAGAAACGGAGAAGTTATGAATTTTCAAAGTTTGATAAAGAAGTGGAAAAGGAAAAAAGAAATGAAATGATTAAAAAAGATTTTTTATTTTATTTTCTTAGAATTTGACGGAGATTAGTGGTAGGCTATTTATATTAAAGTAGGATTAAAAAATAGGTTTTCCATTTCATGTTTAGCTTAAAATCTCGAAATTAGTATATTATAAAAATGTCAATGTGGTTTACTTTTTCAAATTTCTAGCTCATTAGATCAAATTTAGAAAGTTATGGCTAATTTCCACTATTATTTATTTATTTATTTATTTATTTATTTATTATAAACAACAGTATGAATCAATGGAATAGGTCTTAAAGCCTAATTCCATCTTTTGTAAAAGTTTGCTATTTAGCCCTTTATGTGAAATTACGATTTTATTCCTTTTAATTTAGTTATTTAATTTTGTAAATTACATGTGTTATAGTTCTATCTACGAAATTTTAAATATAATAGCCATAAAGAAATTATGATTTGGGATGCAAAGAGATTCCCCTTCTATTATTATAATTAGAGTCTATTTTGTTAAATCCCTCCATTATGCTAAGCATCGCATAATTTCTTTTCTGTTCAGTTTTTGGTAGGATGCGCATTGCTTCTGTTATAGTTGGCACTTGGCTAATGCGATGGTAAGGCCATCTTCCCCAATTTAAATTGGACATTGTTATCCCATTTTTGGTTAAAACTGGAATATTAACAAATTGGCAAGGATGGTTCGAATCGATCAGGCACTTAGGAGTTCGTATCGATGCACTTCGTACCAATGGGATGGTGAAGGTTAGCAGCATATTCGTATCAATCGGTGTTGGGCGTGTTTTCACTAGACCGGTGCTACCGCCGAACCAAGATGAAGGAGGCCACCACCGAACCAACGCCCTCTCCATGTTCCTACCGAACCAACCCACCTCCCATGCCTGCCGAACCAACTCCTGGCCGAACCACTCTCCACGGAACCATGCCACTACCGGTCCAGCTCCATCTCCATGCTCCTACCGGACCAAATCCCACCGAACCAACACTCTTCCCACGCCTACCGAACCAACTCATTCTCCATCCACTACCGAACCAAGGCAACGCCGGACCAAAGCATTGCCGAACCAACTTTGCCAGGCCAGATTGCATCAGCCCAGGCCCACTAGCAGCTATATATATCCAGAACCCCTACCCCCAGCCTCACTCTATAAATAGAGGGGCAGGGGTACAACAATGGGGGAGAAGTTTGAGAGCTCAAGCACGGATAGAACTTTCAAACAACTTTCAGTTACTTGTAACCAAAGCTTTGTACTTGTAATCTGAGGAAAAAAGGAGAATAACATATAAAGTGGACGTAGGCACGTTCTGGCCGAACCACTATAAATCTATGTGTATTTTACAGTTTAGTCCCTGCTTTTCATATATTTGCATAAATTACCCAAATCACTAAAAACAACATAAAATCAACTAACTCATATGACTTGGAGGTGTTTGCCCATTTCTTGTGCAAACATTTTTGGGTTATTTGCTGAGATCTGTAATTTGTGTTTGAATATTGCTGAGTTGTATTCATACACCGGTGCTTTCACGGTATTTGGGGTTTGTGGCCAATTTTGGCGCAAACACTTTGGTGCTGTCACTGAGAACTGAACTCAAGGAGCGTTTTAATCATTGCCTCGCAAAGATTTGTTGAGAGACTCTCTTTAAGAACCAGAAGTCTATCCGAGATTATGGCTCTTGGAAGGAAAATAAGTAGAAGACAGAGACCAGAAAGAAGTCAGCACGAAGGGAGTCAAGGGGCTTCCTCAGGAGAGAACCAAACTTTAGTCTTCATCACTAGGGATGAGATGGAGACAATGATGAAAAGACAAGAGGAGTTGATTCAGAATTTGTTTCAGCAGATTGGGCAACTTGGAGCACAGAATAGAAAAGCGGATGGAGTTCGGAACGGAGCAGGACCATCCGGCATAGCACCTAAATTAGGAGGCACACCCATGGAGAACATAGATCCAATTTCGGAGAGAGAAAGAGAAGCATCTGCATAACCTGGGAGCAGCAGAGGAGTGAACGCTCAGTCAAGAGGGCAGATCCCAGAATTCCCTCGTGGACTCGGGGGGCAGGTCGAAAGTAATGAACAAAGATTGCATCTCGGAGACAATGACAGGTTGGCAGAGATGGTTAGAAAAGCTATGAGAGGCAGTTTGGTAAACAAAGATTTGGAGGATGTTAATAGGAGTCCTTTTTCTCCAGCAATCAGACAAGCTAGAAACCCACCGGATTTCAAGTTACCATCGCTGGACATGTATGACGGGAGAACGGACCCCACGGTTCATCTAACGAGGTATATGAGGCATATGGAAGTGCTGGGGGGCATCAGAGGAGGTTATGGCCCGGTGCTTTCCATTGTACTTGGCGGATATCGCAGCATTGTGGTTTAGACAATTGGAGAATGGATCCATCGGAACGTGGAATGATTTGATTGAGAGATTTATGAGGCAATTCAAGGTCCACATTACAAGACCCAAGAATGTGATGACCTTGGCAACCCTAAAGCAGAAAACTGGAGAGACTTTGAGGAGTTACCTAACGCGATTCAATGCGGCGGCAGCTTCGGTGGATCGACCAGATCCATCCATGGTTATGATAGCGGCTGTGTCCGGGATAGCTGACGGAACAGAGTTCAAAAATTCATTAACTAAGGATCCACCCGTGTATCTAGGAGAATTCTATCATGAGGCGGAAAAGTTTCTGCGATTGGAGGATGCGAACGCCGAAAGAGAAGAAGAAGAAGGAATTGATATTTATGCGATCAAAGGAGGAAATCCCCCTGAGAAAGGCGCGGAAACTAGTAGAGGTAAAAGAAAGACTGAGAATGACGAGGACAGGTCAAAGCGGCAACGGAGGGAGCCGTGATTCACCACTTACACTGAGCTGAGTGAGAGTCTGGAATGAATTTATCAGGATACCAAGGAGCAGGTTCCGTATCGTAGACCAATGCGAAGGGATCCAACCTCTGACGAAAGAAAATCAGATAAATTTTGTGTATTCCATGAATTAAATGGTCATAATACTAATGATTGTAGGCATTTGAAGGACGAGGTGGAAGGGCATATCAGGAACGGTATGCCCCTTCAGTATGTGAGGAGGCGAACTCCAGCTGTGGAGCCAGAGCGACCACCGTCTACATCGGCTAGAGGTGACCCTGGATCGGGGCACCGTTTGATTATCCATTGATTGCTTGATTAAAATAACGATGAACAAATTGTAAACCTCTCGCTAACACGGTTAAATCATTTACACATATGAGCGATCGCGCACGATCCATAGGCATGCTCTGAATGACTACCGGCCGCGTTATAGTAAGAATTTACGCTTTGACATCTTCATTCTGCTTTTTGCTTTGATTTTGATTTGAACATTTAAATTCTTCCTGTTTGGACATGTCTGCTGTAAGGTTCATATGATTATTGCTTTAACATTTACAATTCTATGGAAAAATTACTTGTATGCCCGTGGATCGCGAACGGTCCACGAGCACCTCTTGCATGGCAGCGAACTGCCGAAGTCTTTGATTCGGAAACTCCCCCAAACAATAACTCCGGCACTGATAATATTAAGTCCCCCCCCCCGGGCACACTCATTCGCCTCGAACGGCACCCGACCTCGAACGGTCACAACTCGCCTCGAACGGCACCCGACCTCGAACGGTCACAACTCGCCTCGAACGGCACCCCACCTCGAACGGTCATAACTCGCCTCGAACAGCAATCCGACCTCGAACGGTCACAACTCGCCTCGAACGGCACAGCCCGACCTCGAACGGTCACAACTCGCCTGGCACAACCCGACCTCGAACGGTCACAACTCGCCTCGAACGGCACAACTCGCCCCGAACGGCACAACTCACCTTACCTCAAATGGCTCGATCACGAACGGTCATCATTTGAGGTCCGCCATTTGACCACGCGCGGTCGCACTTCGCCTAAAATGGCTCGATCCCGAACGATCGTCATTTGAAGTTAGGCGCTTCACCGTGAACGGTCGCACTTCATCTCAAATATCTCGATCCCGAGCGGTCGACATTTGAGGTCACATAAAACTGTAAATTCCTTTGCAGGACATCAACAGGATATGAATATCCAACTCATGGCATTACAAAACACGCCTTCCTATCACAAGGCATGTTTTGGGGGGCAAAGTGTTATCCCATTTTTGGTCAAAACTGGAATATTAACAAATTGGCAAGGATGGTTCGAATCGATTAGGCACTTAGGAGTTCGTATTGATGCACTTCGTACCAATAAGATGGTGAAGGTTAGCAGCATATTCGTATCAATCAGTGTTGGGCGTGTTTTCACTAGACCGGTGCTACCGCCGAACCAAGATGAAGGAGGCCACCACCGAACCAATGCCCTCTCCATGTTCCTACCGAACCAACCCACCTCCCATGCCTGCCGAACCAACTCCTAGCCGAACCACTCTCCACCGAACCATGCCACTACCGGTCCAGCTCCATCTCCATACTCCTACCGGACCAAATCCCACCGAACCAACACTCTTCCCACGCCTACCGAACCAACTCATTCTCCATCCACTACCGAACCAAGGCAACGCCGGACCAAAGCATTGCCGAACCAACTTTGCCAGGCCAGATTGCATCAGCCCAGGCCCACCAGCAGCTATATACATCCAGAACCCCTACCCCCAGCCTCACTCTATAAATAGAGGGGCAGGGGTACAACAATGGGGGAGAAGTTTAAGAGCTCAATCACGGATAGAACTTTCAAACAACTTTCAGTTACTTGTAACCAAAGCTTTGTACTTGTAATCTGAGGAAAAAAGGAGAATAACATATAAAGTGGACGTAGGCACGTTCTAGCCGAACCACTATAAATCTGTGTGTATTTTACAGTTTAGTCCCTGCTTTTCATATATTTGCATAAATTACCCAAATCACTAAAAAAACATAAAATCAACTAACTCATACGACTTGGAGGTGTTTGCCCATTTCTTGTGCAAATATTTTTGGGTTATTTGCTGAGATCTGTAATTTGTGTTTGAATATTGCTGAGTTGTATTCATACACCGGTGCTTTCACGGTATTTGGGGTTTGTGGCCAATTTTGGCGCAAACAGACATCACTTGAAATATACTCTACTCCATTTGGTTGATAGCTTAGTGTTTCACACCTTAGATTCAAAACATCATGGCTCTCCGTATCTCTTTGACGGTTAGAAGCCTCATTTAAGTTTCTCCTACCAATACTTATTCCAATCTAGATATTCAGATGACCCCTTACATCGTAGCATGCCACTCATATTTTCAAGTGGCTCATATCCATATCATCGTGAGTTAGTTTGATTTATAGGTGATCAACTGTAGTTCTATGATACATATGGTCACATAAATTTTGAGTATAACTTCGAATTAAATTTGATCATAGTATCAAGTGGCTTCTCATGCTTATATGTTAATATGATATACAAACTCCATTTCTCAAGACAACATTCGCAACATTGTTCGATGGTAGATTTTGCATGAATCTATTCAACAAATCCTCTAAAAAGTGTACTTTTGCTAAGCTTACAGTTTGACCATAGTATCTTCCATAGTGGCTAAATTTTCTTAATCTCTTCAATGACAATAGTAGTAACAACGTCAGATCTTAAGGGTCCCGCACCTCTACTTGCATCATTAAAATGACCCTCTACGACGTCGAAAGCTTTTAAATGACAAGTTGTAGGTCCTCCAATATTAGATCTTGTGATTTTTTTTCCACTTCTAGTAATTGAAAGGAAATTATCTTATTTAGCTTAGAAATGGTGAGTAATTATCAGATTTGATAAAAATCAAAAGAGATCAGATAATGAAAAGTAAGGGCTTCTTGGTAAAAGGGCTAGATTATTTTTCCATTTATTGGTTACAAATAATCTACATTTATTTTCAAAAGAACTTGACACTTCAAATGACAAACTAAAATATTTTTGTTAATTTAATTTAATTGTGGTTAGAATATAAAAAATGTTGATACATAAACAAAAAAAATAGTAGGAGAATGCTGTTTACAAAACATTAAAAGATACCAATATGTAGTGGTTCAATCAAAGATCTACGTCCACTTTAAGATTCCTTTAATTTCATAGGTATAACCATTGGAATACGATATAGAATGCAAGCTAACAAACGAAAAAAAAGAATGTTTGTTAAGAAGACTAAAGAAGTGACGAAAAGCACCGAAAATCATTCTTAGATCTTAAAGGCGGGTCTGGTTCTCTAAAATCCAATATCATTTGGTAGTGAAACTGACAGGGTTATTTATAGTAGAAAGTTGTGAAGTCAATGCAACATAGTTTGGGTAACTTTACCATGCAGACCTTGGCTTACTCAACAAGATTTGAGTGACTTGATAACCCAACCAATTCCTTTTCTCAACTGTTGTCGTTCTTTATACTTTGCTTAAGTTACTCGAATTTTGAGCATTTTTGAAAACTATGTGTTAATAACATTTGATTTGACTCTTGCAAAAACTCAAAATGTAGGCATGTTTTTCAAAAGATATCTTCTTGGATTTAGTGTCATTTAGAATTAGTCAAAATTTTCATGCTCCTCTTTGACAGTACAACATACACTTTCCATAACAGTTCCCATGACTTGGTAAAGTTTAATTAAGGAAGATCATTGTGAAATTTGCCTATATCACTTATGTTTAAGTGCAAATATCTATTGTCAAGATATGATGCGGTATTATAACAAGAAATCGTTCATATAGTTACAATATCCTAATGTAAATTTCATTAGCAAATATTTTCAGTAAGTACTGAAAATTTACAGAATATATTTCACTTCCTACATAATATTTGCAGTATCTGTTCAAAATGCAACTAAAAATGCTGACATTCGTAATTTACTTCAAAATGCATGTAAGTTCAAATAAAATTTTCATTATCCACTTCAAAATCAAGACGAGTACAAATATTTACACTGCCTCTTTCAAAGTGCAAGTAATTGTATATATTTATAATTTTAGTTTCGAAGCGTAAATATTCTAGAAATATCTACAACAAAAATTTATCGAAATATATAATAGATGGATTTTGCTGAAAATATTATTAAACTATGTTCTAAAGGTGAAGATGGAGTTCCAGTTGGGTATTCTGAATGAGAGATATCGTATTTTTATATTTGAACTAATATGAAAGGAAGTGTAAAGAAGAGATGATTATGTTAAAATAGGAGTCGAAGTTTTATTGGGTTGTTAAGAAATTTTCATGTATTAAATTTGATTATAAAGACGTATCTAGGATAATATGGTAATAATTACCATTGCCATTTAAAAAGTACTATTATCATAATAATTTTATTAGTTTATCGAAAATGCATGTGTATCAACCTACTGATGGTTGGAATACCCAAAACTGGTAATCATTGCACCAACAATGATAAATTGTTGCTCCTTTACAAAGTATAAAGTTAAGTACTTTTAGTATGTGTGTAAATACGTTTTACCGTATTATTAAAGTAAGACACCAATGTGAAAGAAAAGAAATATAATTAACATCACTAGAATTAAATCATAAACCAAGTGTGGTGACTTATTTTTTTTAGAATATTTATAAGACAACTAATTCTTCAAATGTCGGAGTATCATTAATTGGTTGGTAATTACAATTCTGTCAAATATGGAAAAATAATATCCACCTTTTAAAATTGAAAGTGATAAATTACTGTTAGCATAGCAATTGTATTATTATTTCAACTTAATTTAAGAATCATAATTAATTGGTTGATCGTGATATTGACATTAAAGTTAATGCTAGATGTCACAAATACCTACAATTTAAATGGATATAAAAGTTTAACATTTTTCCACAACGCCATATATGGTGCAAATGTTGGAAATGATGGAACATACTTTGTATCTAATATATGGCTAATTATATTTGTACACAAAATTTATTATACATACACCGACATTTTTATAAAAAGATTAAGACTAAAATACCCTTATCCATCAAAATCAAAAAACAATACCACATGCCTTAATTTTATACTATCATCTCTTAGTTTCTCCTCTAAGTTTATATTATTACCTCGTATTTACTCCCTTAAATATATATTATTACCTTGTACTCAATCCTCCAGGTGTATGTTATTACCTCGTACTTGCCACTCTAGTAATCTCGACCATGCCAATGAAAGAAAATTAATTCTGTGTAAAATGCTAAATTAGTTAATGTGTAGTTTTTTGTAAATTGTATGGTGTATGTACATTAAAATATAGCATACGAATAGAACTCACCCTAATATATTTTTACTATATACACCCAATGGAACACTCCATTACACCACATAAAGTGGTACTGAAATGATCAAAAGCAAAACATTTCAAATACCCACGCAATCAATTAGACATTTTAATATCAATTGCTTCTTCGCGCTTAACCTAAGATAAAGCTTCAAATTTTATCATATCAAATGAAATCATCATTAAGGTTTGAAAATTACAAAATTAAAACAATTTATTTGTTGGACTTTAAATTAATAATTATTTGTAAAAGAACTGAAGCAAAGCGAGATTTGAGTTTTTTGTTGTGTATATGGTTTTTTTTGGACGGCTATTTAGACACAAAATAAAACACAATTAAAGACACAGAAGATCTAGACCGTTGAATTTATTTGTCCTTACATTGGAGGTGGAAACCAGAGAACCATCCAATGGGGTAGATCCATTGTGTCACAAACTGTGTCTATATTTTGTTTGCAAATAAATTTTTCCTTTTTTTAAAGAGTATGGAACAAAAAATATTTATTTTCAGTGTATCGATAAAAACACACAAAATTTTGTTTTCTAATACCATGATGTGGTGCAGATGCAAATCTGGGTGTTTTTAGCACCACACCAATAAATACAAACATGTATTACAAAGTACAAATTTGAATGCAGTTAGCATTACACTGTTTTTAATAAAACAATATAACAAAATAAGAAAGAGAGGTGAGGTTGGTAAAATCACAAACTAAAATTGCGCGTATGGAAACGTATTCATTCTGCGTCATGATCGAAGCTCATTCGTTCTGCTCTTCCCGAATTAATAGGTCCTTATCTCAAAATTACTAATATTATTGGACAAATTTACAATCATAACTTCTTCGTTTTTGAGATTTCTTTGTTTTATCCATTTCAATATTCTACACAAATTGAAGAAATGGAGAGGAACAAACAATTGGAACAGTTGCAATTGCGTCCAATAACGTTGTTAGCAAGGAAAAGATCAAATCTGGCGAGTAAGAGCATGAATGCGTTGTTAGGGATGCCTACTTATGAAGCGACATTTGCAGACGATGATCGTCTTCCTCGAATTAAGAAAGGCATTATTTTACCTTATGATTCTTGTTACAGGTAACGTATGTAACAGTACCACTCGGATTTCCTAATGAAAAATGATTCACTTTTTTATTTCCTTCAAAAAAACACATGTTACTGCTATTGGCACAGGTGGTGGGAAAAATTTCTGATAATATTTGTAATATACTCATCATGGGCATCGACATTTGAAATTTCATTTCAAAGATCACCTGGATTAGGTCCATTCCTTATTCTTGATCTTACAGCAGATTTCTTCTTTGCGGTTGATATTGTGCTATGTTTCTCCGTTGCCTATTTGGATCATGATACTCATCTACTCGTGGATGACCGTAAGAAGATAGCCAAAAGGTCTATTTTATTTTGTTTGTTTATTACAGTTTTTCCATCAGTAATGCAATGCATAGTGCCTGCATTTTTATTTATTTCTACCATCAGTTAATGCATAATGTTTTATATGATTGGACAAAACTGAATTCAATTGAGATTTCTAAGTATTTCAGTAGATTATGTGATGTAACATCACAGTACAAGATACAGCATATCATAGTTGAGGAGAATTTCATCACAATCATAACGACGAAGACGGTTCATCATTTGGAGTTACGGACCGGAAGATATGAAAGTTTGAAGTTCAGTGCAGCGGTTTATAGGAGTAGGATCGGTTTACCACTCCCCTAGCAATTGGTCAACCGATTAGGTTTTGGAGGCACTATTTTGAGCAGCTTTGCATAGGTTTTTTATGAGCTTGACATGTTTGAACACTTGGATCTTTCTATGGATATTTTGTACGATTAAGATGCTTTTGAATGTCTATATAAACACCTTCTCTTCTGGAGTTAGATTGAAAAATTGTTTCAGATTTGGTTGAAAATAAGCCTAAGTCTAAGAAAAAAATAATTCGTTCCCACTTTCCAATGTAGTAATAGAGTAGATAGTGTTGTTAGAGATGTGCAGTTGATACATTAGATGATAGTTCATATAGTTCTAGTAGTTAGGGTGACGTTCACGATACTTGAGAGGGTTCAACTCAAGTTGAAGCTGATAGAGATTTAGATGACATTGGAGTCACTCAAGCTAGTTGTCATGTTAAATATCTTTCAGAGATGTATGGTGATAGTAATTATGCAAATATTAGTTTCAGTAATGAGTTTAATTATGCATTAAATGGAATCGGGGATGAGTTGATGGATCTACGTGATGTCATGGTGAAGGCTGTTGGAAGGTACAAGGTCAGTGGTTTTGAATGATTTACATGTTGATAAGTTCAAGCATTGTGATACGGTTACATATGCACAGATATATTATTGTTATTTCACAAAACAACGTGACAAATATTAGTACCAGCCAAACACAAGTTGGAGCACTATCATGAAGCAATGAGCAAGCCATATGAGGACAAATTATTCTTTCTTTGTATTTAATAAATGATGGTTATAATAGTGCTAGTTTGTTGCAATTTAGTTGATTCTAGAATGCCATGTGACTCTATCATATTACAAGAAACTTGTATTTAAATGCTATTAAATAAATGAAATGGCAAGGTGGATGAAAATATTTCTCTTCTATTTTGCTCTTCTTCTTCAATTCTTCTCTTCTTCAAATCATTCTTTTGCTGTCCTAAATCTCAAATACATGGTTTAGATTGTATCACATTGCTTGTACTCAATCATTGAAGTGCTAGGTCCCACTAGGTGGCAAATCGAGAGAATTTTCTTGTTTGGTGATTTAAGGTGTTCGTTTTTTACTGTCTATGAGATTGATTTGGTTCTATTTCTTGTAATGGTATGCTTTCTTGTATTGGTTCTACCTGCTTGGTTTGGATAGTATTATCACTTCGTTGGGTACAATAGTCTTGTCGAAGCTCGTTTGCAGAGCTTAGTAGGTGATTGTCATCTCAAAGCTTATTGGAAAGTGCCATATTGCTTGGTTATATTGGATATTAATTGAATGTGGAGTTGGTGTAGGCTTTGTTGGGAGAGATAGTCTATTAAGGTAGAACATCTAAATATGTGATACAATGCATCAATTTATAGGAGCACCAAACAATCCAATGGTTGACCTATGCATTCTGAACAGTTGACTTTTTAGATTCAACATCATTTGTGACAGATTCTCGTTTGACCGTTGAGGTACCCAACTGTCAATGATCAACGCATTAAACCTGTGATTTGAAATGTTCTAAAGGACCGGTCGATCACTCCCCTAGCAAATGATCGATCGACTAGGTTTCAAAGGCACTGTTTTGAGCAGATGCGTGTAGTAGTTTTTATGGGCTTGGCTCGTTTGAACACTTAGATCTTCCTGTGGGTATTTTGGACGATTGAGATGATCTTAGATGTCTATGTAAGCATCTTCTCTTCTAGGGTAGATAGAATCGCTCGTTCATTCTTCTATATGTTGTTTGTTGTCTCCACTGAAAAGAAAATTATCAATCTCTTGTAATTCTTCTCAAATATGATTAAAAAAAATTCTCCGCAAAGTGGACGTACACTATCATGTGCAGCCACTATAAATCCTCCATGTTGTTTATTTTCACTGTTATTTATTCATCTCTTGCTTGTGATTGTTTGATTGTGAAATTGGTGAATTGAGTTTGTGTGGAATTACTAATTTATCATTTGTCTGTTGTAACATTCGTTACATTCCTATACCCGATCTTTGAAGCTTTTGATGAAAAGAGAATTAATTTGAGCAATTTTCCCAGCATCTTTGTATTTATAGTCATTGACATATTATTCAAACTGTATGTGCTGATACTATGATTAATTAGGTACGTAATGAGCCCATGGTTTACTATGGATGTAGCATCTACAGTACCTGGTGTTATGCAACTGATGTTTTATGAGGTGCATGATGGCTATATTGTTGGATATCTTAAACTCTTACGCCTTTGGAGGCTCAGGCGTGTTGGCAAACTCTTTGCAAGGTCTTTTATAATGCCTAAAAAAGCAAAATTATAGCTGATTATAATCCTCTTTCTAAATCATTTATTCTGAACTGAATATGTATTTGTAACACCTGCAGTATTATTCTTTATATTACAAGACATAAATTTTGAAAAGATTCATTATTCTGATTCTATGAAGACTTGGATTTGATAGGTATGAGAAAGATACGAGGTTCAGTTACTTTTGGGTACGATGTATAAAACTTATATTTGTAAGTATCGATTTAATATAAAGTTTAAATAGTTACAGAAGATGAATAGTAGTACTTGAAATTCTAATTTGTATTTTTTTACTGGCAAAGGTAACAATGTTTGCAGTGCATTGTGCAGCATGTATAAATTTCTGGTTGGCCTCAACCTCTAAAGATAAATCGAGTACATGGCTCGGGCTAAGGATAGGCGACTTTAGCAATCAAAGTGTATGGCTTTGTTATACATACGCGTTGTATTGGTCGATCACTACTTTAAGTACTGTCGGATATGGTGATATATATGCTGGAACCACCGGAGAGAAAATTTTCAATTTCTTTTACATGCTCTTCAATATTGGTCTCACTTCTTATCTTATTGGCAATATGACTATCCTTATTGTGCATGGAGCTACAAGAACATTGGACATGGTAAGCTAGTATTCCATCTCATGCTTACAAGTTAGACCAGAACTAGTATCATGATCAATGATTGGGCAATTTACTAACGTGTTATAGCATGAAACGATCCATGAAGTTTCGAGATATGCAAGCCAAAATAGACTCCCAGAAACAATAACAGAGCAACTGATGGAACATTTAGAGTTGAAGTTTAGGACTGTGGAACTGCAAAATGATGAAGTTCTAAAGGACTTGCCTAAAGCAATAAGATTGAGTATTGCTCAGCATCTTTTCCAGCACATTGTTAAATCTGCTTATCTCTTCCAAGGCGTACCACATGATTTCATTATGGAATTGGTACATTCATCACTGATTTTTCTGTCTATATGAAAAGTTTTTTTTTATTGACTGAGCAACATGAATCTAAGATATAACAGCAGAATGTTTCTTATGTTAAGTCATAGAAGTATATTATTATATTTCCTACCCTGTAATGCAAATAAATTAGCAAACTGTATTAGTCATATATGTATAGTCTAACATGGAAAACTCTTTGTGGTTTATACCAGTTATATAATACGTTGAATGTTGTGGATCTTAGAAAACTTTATAAAGAAAAATAGGCAAATTAGGATGGGACTGAATGTGGTTGATGTTCTATGACAAATAAAACAATTATACAAAGAAAATTTATCCTTGTTTTGGTACTGCTCAAGTATGGTAGCAATCTCATATGAATTTCTGATTAACATCCTTAACATCTTTCCTAAACAAAGGGTTTGTACGGAAAAATGAAAATGGAAAGCCCAAAAAAATTAAAAAAAAAAAAATATAGAATAAAAAAAAAAAAAAACTCCTCTTGCATTCTGAGAGCTGATCTCCTTTTGAATGGATGAAGTTAGACAATTTGTTGGCCTACAACAAATTCAAATATATGTGTTGTGTTAGAGTTTGAATAAGATTCTTTCCAAAAATCAGATATTGAATTCAAAAAGAATCAAGTGAAATAGCTTAACGCAATTGAATGTTTAATGCTTTGAATCCCATAGAAGCTTGAAGGTAATAATTCACTTGTTTCCTTTGAAAGTTAGAACAAGAATATGAAAAGAGAAATGACTGAAAATTAACAGCTAAGACTTTTGAATGGATGAAGTTAGAAAATTCATAGGCCTACAACAGATTCAAATATATGTGTTTTGTTAGAGTTTGAATAGGATTCTTTCCAAAAATCAAACATTGAAATTTGAAAAGAATTAAGTGAAATAACTTAATGCAATTGAATATTGAAGTATTTTTAACAATTGCTTCGAATCCAATAGGAGTTTGAAAGCAATAAATCACTTGTTTCCTTTGAAAGGAAGAACAAGAAAATCATAAAATAAACGATAAAAAAGTGAACAACTCGAATTTTCATTCAGAAAATGTCAGTATTTATAAACATGTTGCTTTTGAAAGACACCTCAACCGACAAGTTTTACAAAATTTTAAAACAATGGCAAATATATATATAATAGAAAAGGCAGAGAGGAAGTGGAAGAAAAAGAAAAAAGAAACAGGATACAGTTTTGCCTGAACCCATCAATGTAGACCGCTAAGGATGATAGGTCGACCGCTCTACATCATCAAATCAAATTTTGGCAACCATCAGGTGATCAGCATCTTGACCGGTCAATCGACTTCTCTATCAAGCATAGTTTATGCTGTTTTTGTAGCAGGAAAATGTTCTACAAAATTAAGAAAAATCTACTATTATTTGATTATTATTTTTTTTTAAAGAAAATTCGGCTTTCTTTTTTGAGAATTTTAAAATATTTTCAAAGTACGGTGTGCGTGATTATGGGTTAACATCAATTTAAAAGCCTTTATATGAACTATTTTTTTATCAATGAAGTTCGAAGTGACTTTTCACTATACAATCATGTTTTATTATCTTTGATGATCGTGTTTCATCTAAAATGATGTTTATAATCCTCTTTGATGTTTTCTTATCTCCAAAAATTTGTTCAACCTGTTGGATAACATTTGTAAGTGGTTGTATTACCAAAGTTGAATACATCAAGGATATTCTCTTCCTCTTTATGACGACAATCATAAAATTTATAACATATGTAAGTGCATTGGGCAATTATATGTATGTACATTCCCAATCAAATGCATTATATGCCTCATTTATTCTACGTACTCTTCTTCCTTGATTATTATATTTAAAAAGATGCTTTAACGTCAGTTTGGTATATCTTAAAATTGATGTGATATGCATATGCAAGCGATGTAGGCTAGATTCAAGTATTGTGACAGAAGTACAGATTTCATTGAAATTGATGAATTCTTCATGATTACAAGTTTACAAACTTCGAAGTAGATTCCATTTTTTTAATATATGATAAGATGAATGCTTACCTGTTCAGAAGAAGAGAGTTTGATTTGTTCTTTATTTTTGTATAGATTGCTAATCTATACAAAATAAGAGAAATATTGCTTAGGAGTGGATTAAAGATTTACTTTTGTATAGTAGCTTTTTAAGATTTGACATTTAATGCTATTCTACGTCTAATTTCATTATTTGTTTTGCGTTTTCTTTTATGCGAAAAGCTTACTTATCGATGCTTAAGCGTTGCATCACGGACAAGAAAATGCATCGTGTATGCTTTCGCTTTTCAAAACAAGGGTAGTCACTAAATTTTCATTCTGCGACTTGTTTAACCTTTTGTATTCAATATGAATTTCATTAACCACTTCTTGTAGTCCCTCATAAGTAATTTTACGCAGTCACCAATGGACTGCTTGTTTTTATTGGTCGACTGGTGCTCATTTAGGCCTGCATCGGACCTTTTTCTGAGTAGAAAAATGTTTTTTAAAGCAACCCAAAAAAAAAAAAAAACTGAAATAGGAACCTATTTGAAAATTTTAGAATTTAAATATACTTTGAGGGACCATTGTGTATGATTGTGGAGTTTAACATTAACTTAAAACACATTATAAAAATTACTTTTTGTAGATGATGCTTGAAGTGTCTTTTCAGTATACAACTAAATTCTTTGACCTTTGAAGCTCGTGTTTATCTGGAATATCGTATATATCATGCAGCATTTTATAATCTACATAAAGTAATTAAGCTTGTTAGATAACATCTGTAAGTGGTTGAATCATCGAATAAAAGTAATCTGGGTTCTAACATATGTTCGGATAAAAAACATAAAAAGTTGACAGTTTATATTTATTTTTGTTACAGGTTTCGGAAATGAAAGAGGAAACTTTTCCTCCTAAAGTTGATATAATATTGCAAAATGAGATACCTACGGATTTTTACATTATTGTCTCTGGTGAAGTGGTATGATCAAATTATTATGCATACTTCATTATTCTATGTATATTTTCTAACTATCACTTCAAATTTGCAGGATGTCGTTTCCAACAGAAATGGATCAGAAAAGGTACTGAACACTTTGTATATTTGCTTAACTTTGAACAGGAAATTACTTGCTTCAAGTTTACAACTTTGTTATATATTTTTTCTAGCATACGATATTTTATGTAATCTAATTACATTTTCATAGGCTTATTTCTAAAACATTTGGGTATGTCTCAAGGAAGGTTCGAGATCTCAGTTTCCGTCGTTTGTAATTTTAGGAATTTCTACCTATTTCGTAAATTTTAGAATTTTGATTCTTGTTTCGGTTTTGGATCTCGTTTTTATTCTTCATATTATTACACATATATTTGTTTAATTTTTTGAAACATAACGTATAATTTATACTTAATTGAAAAATAAGATATACACGAACAATGATAATTAATTATAAATATTTATAACACTAAAAAAATGTTTATTCACTAATTCATTTTCAGCTTTTTTTAATTAGACCATTTATATATTTTGCGAAATTTTGTATGATTTCTAAGTTAAAATTTCAGATTTTGAATATTCATATATTTGAAATTCAATTTTTTTTTTTTTTGAGTTTCTTGTATAAAATTGAAGTTTAATAGTCATTTTTTATGGAACCGGAGTTTTTGTTTGGTTTTGTTTTGGTCTCTACTGAACCCTAAACAGAACGATCGGAATCTCAATGTTTCAGTTGAAACCTCAAACCTTCGTTCCAACTCTTGAATGTTGTAACAGGAACAATTCTTGCTTTAGCCGAAGTTGCCAAACATATATCATATTTGTAATGCTCATGTCATATGCAAAGAATTATACTCAACTTTTCTAGATAAAGTGTATTAAATCAAGAGTTTGTACAAAAACACACAAAAAGCTTAAAAGTGTCCTAATGCAAGTATCCTTATTTACGATTAGCTTATACAATGCCATTTTCAGTATATGGAAAAGTTGGGACGTGGTGATATGGCTGGGGAAATTGGAGTGATTCTCAACGTTCCACAACCTTTTACAATAAGGAGCCGAAAATTATGCCAGACTCTTCGAATAAGTCACCAGCATTTTAGCCAGATTATCGAACCTTATATTGAAAATGGGCAGATTATTATCTCCAATTTTCTCGAGGTTTGAATCTTTAAACACTAGCATGGTAATAAGTATCTTCCACTCTGCAAAGAAATTATGAACACAATATACTAACTTGTACAATTTCTTTGACTTTCAGTTTCTGGAAAGTATTAATAAAGACATATTGGAGGAAATGCCTTTTGTAACAGAAATAATGTGTGGCATCAACAAGGTACATATTTGCTGTATATCATGTTAGTTATGCAGGGAAATTATATGTGTACGTGCACTACCCTGTGCAAGTTGGGTGCAAAAAGAAAAGACAAATTGAAATTTACATAGATTGATAATTTCAAATTGTAATTCATGTTAAACATATTGAAATGTTTAAGTAGGAATATCACACAGGCAATCAGGTGAAAATTTGCAGTACAATGCAGGTAATTTCCTGTCCCACAATGAATGTTAAATTTATGTCCAGCACTACTATTCCAGTGTTTAGGCACTTTGATTTTGGTCCATGGGGTCACGGATTCGAATCATACTTAGCGTTTGATTCGAATTACTGGACATATGTCGACTTATGGTATGCTATATACTACTTAAGACTTGTAGTACAACTGTATAATCCCACCTAAGTGGCAAAAAATAAACTGTAAATATTGCATGTTACTAGAAGTTTCTGATATTATCTAAAACAGAAAGCAAAGTCTCCAAACAAGAGGCCTCTCTTTGGAAATACTGAAATACAAGGTGAATTAATTAAATGTCAGTTATATAGTTTTCTATTTGTAATTAAATTTTAGTACCAGACAAAAGTAACCGTTCTGCAATAATTAAACAGGATCTTCAGCTAATTCAAAGTTACATTCAAGTTATGTAGCCAAAAGAGTGGTGATACATGGACATAGCCAAAATGAAGTAAAGAAACAAAAAGGCATTGCAATAGGAAAAGTAATCTTGCTTCCTAATTCAGTTGAAGAGCTTTTGAAAGTAGCAGGTAGACTATATTTTATTATGCTACTTAAATTTGCACAAAGAGGATCTGTCGGTAAAAGCACCTATTGCTATAATTTCTCATTAAATGTTCACTCCACCGTAATTCAACCACAAAGTAAAAAATAAAGTGATATCAAAGACTTCGAAGTGATGCTAAATAAAGGAGATTATTGATCATAGCTTACATTTATGTACGTACATACATATGTGGGTGTATGTATATAAATGTGTATATATATGCTTTTCCGATTTCAACTACATTCCAATTTAAATAATGTATTTCATCTCTTGCCATCTCATAATATTATTTAAATCAGAATATGTGGTTGAAATCAGGGGATAAAGGTCGAGCAGGAATGAGGTGTTGTCGATTCTTGCCTCCACGCACATATGTGGACGTACACATATACACACACATACAAATACACACTTATATATGGAAAATCCTATTGGTATACACATTGACGACACGATGAATCTCAACCACTGAATTATGCTCTGATTTCAACTCCAATTGTAAACAAATTAGAATCCAACGGTCCAACTGTAAACAAATAGGCGGTCCGTACATACGCATACATACGTGTGCCTCTATATGTACGTGTTATATCTGTGTATGTATATGCGTGTGTCAATATGTATGCCGATGTGTGTATATAGAGAGAGAGGCATACACACGCATGTATGTATAATATCATAAATTTCTATAATTCTGGCACATATAATACGTCAAAGTATTCAAGAGTTAATTTCTTAAATGCAGAGAAAGAATTTGGCAAGAAGGGGAGTAGGATTTTCACAGAAGATGGTGCTGAAGTAGAAGAATTATGTACGTTGAGAGATAATGATCATCTGTATATTTATTAAGGTTAACATTACAGTGGAATCAAATCCTACGGGCATTTGTAAGCCAACAAATACATCTTATAAATAAATCTCAAAATGGTGGGAAAAAGAGGACTGAAGTGCGCAGAAGAAAAATTATCAGACTTGAAAGACTAAGTAATTTGCAGTTGTGGAGGTCATCAGTTTAAAAAGAAATAATAAATACATTAAGATATACAAATTTAAGCATCTATATGTTTATAATTATTCTAGTTAAATAATTTGTGAGTTGTATATTTTGGTTGAATAAATGCTATCATTTATATTTCTTAAATGGGCCATGACCACTCTGGCCCGTCACCATTAACCTGACCCTACGTATCCCGTTTGATCCCTTCTTCCATTTTTCCTGGTCACTTGTTAAAGTTAGAAGAAAGAAATGATCAAAAATTGATTAGGGGATAGGTCATTCAATGAACGTCTGAAACATCCAAAATTCAGCCATATTCTTATTCAAAAGTAAAAGACAACTTCGATTTTTCAAAAATGAATATAGATTCGAATATCATGGTATAAACAACCGAAGTTTATCCTTTCGATTTTTACATCAAGATAACAGTTTATACCATAAGCATTTTATATTGATATTTATTGTTTTATTAGTATGATAATAATTAGACCCGTCGGATCCGATCCGATTGGGTAACAACACTTAAAACACATATATTTTTCTATTTTTTATTTAGATCTTTATGTCGCATTTGGTCGGGTTTAAATGGTCTTTTTCATCACCTTGAATTCACTCGAGATCCATTGTGTTTGGGTATTTTAAGGTCGGTTCGGTTCGAGTTTAAAATCTCAGTTATAATTGTCAGTCCTAAGCATTAATACTGAAATGATTTAATAGTGGACTAAAATGTTTGTTTTTAACAAACAAATAAATATCCGAAATCTATACATACTCATGGACATTTATATCATTGATATACTTAAGATGGAGAAAAGAAGTCCAAATTTGAAAGAGCTTGCAAAGAGAAGCTCATCTTGGTATGAAGAAAGGAGGCCGTGTAATCCCCAAGATCGGAATCGGTTTTCGATAGGAGTGAGCTGTTTCACAACAGATGTTAACTCCTCTCACAAATAAAGAGATTGGATTGAAGGAAGTTTGGTGCCTAGATGACAAAGTCTACGAACGAAGTCTTCCTTAGCCACCCTGTTAAACTTTATTGTACTGCCGTCGACATTCAATTTTCTGTTTGCGTCTACCACGGTTGGGGATCAATCATCATGCGATCATGTTAGTTTCGACGGTTATTCGTCAGCCGTAGTATAAAAAAAGCGTGTGTAACCGTTAGAAAAAACCTAGGTGCTGATAGTAATATACCTGAATTTTAAAAAAAAAATGCAGTAAGAAATCACCCTTTTTTCCCATCAGATATTTCCAAATCCAAAGGAAATTATCTAAAGCATGAAAATGAAACAAAAAAGAAAAGATGTAAAATTGGGAGGATAGAATGATATGAAGCAGCTGCACAAATGATAAAAGCATCATATAAAAGAAAATTGAATTGATGCAATGTGATTTGGTATCTGATAATTTTACCATCAAACGGAAGTTTTATTTTTGAATTTGGACACAAAACTAATTCAACGAAACAGGAACATAAGTTTTCTTTAAAATAATGGATTTTTATTAAAAAAAATACTGTGAAGGAAGATCAAGGAAGAAAGAAGGTAGAAGACTCGAGTAGAGCGAGAATAAAAATGGGTGTCGAAAGTGAAAACCAAAGACTTGATAATTTTATTAAAACTGAAAGAGGCGCATAGGGACCGTTCCTAGAATTCACCAACTTTGTTTTTTTTATAGTGCGTTCATAAAACCACCGCATTTTATACTGCAGGCTACAGCCATTTACCGCCGAACGCGATTTTGCACTGTCTGGCGGAGGAACTCCACTGAAGGCGGTGATTGGTGATCGGTCATTGACCATTGCTTGGTAGTCCGAAGCATTTTTCACGGTGCTTTTAGCAACGCACTTTTTACATCTTTATTTTTTCCTTGCTGGATTTTGTTATGGTTC
Source organism: Allium cepa (assembly GCA_030765085.1). Lineage (NCBI taxonomy): Eukaryota > Viridiplantae > Streptophyta > Magnoliopsida > Asparagales > Amaryllidaceae > Allium > Allium cepa. The sequence continues at coordinate 689,894,508 of CM060937.1, read as the reverse complement.
ACCTTAAAAAATCACTTCAAATCTTGTTGTGGTCATTTGAGCTTGTTGGCTCTAGGGGTGGTTGTTGGTTTTTAATGTTGGATCATTGAAACTTTGATATTTGAGTTTATATGATAACGATCTATTGATGGGTTAAACTACCCCGAGCAGTTGTCTTGCTTACTTCGTGATTTTTAATGGGAAAATATAACAAAACAAACCCGACATCCAGAAACATCCATACCAACTATAAAACCAAAATAGTTAATAAATCACTATGCATTGAAGTATAAAATAAATAAATAAATATCCATTGAAACAGAAACCAATTTGTAGTTTCAATGTACATTAAAACAACAACAAAGTAACTGAACGTTAATTACTTTACTGTTTTAGTAATTAGTTTTCTATACTACTTTACCAACCACGATGAGAGCTTATGCCTTGTTTTCTAAGGTGAACAAACCATATTTGAGTACATTATAGCTTGTTCGGTCCATTTGTTAAACTAAACAAACCACTATGGGGCATGCCCTCAGGAATGGGATGATTGAATAATTTGTCTCTGACTCGATGCACCTTATCTAACAATGACATCAGAGTCCGTGTTGTGTTATTTTAAGTGATTGATGAAGACGTAAGGAAAACTATTGAAATGTCCAATGATCAAGTGTCCAGTAAATGATGTTTAACTAAGGAGAAGATTGCTTTAATTATATGACGTTCTTACAAACGAAAAACCTCCATACTCTTAGCACTTACTTGACTGGTCGAAGTGGTCTATTTCTATGGTATACCCTTGGGGTAAGGCTCAAATGTGTTGTGCTTTGGGTTAATTCAAATAAGCGTTTTGGAATGATATATAAAATTTGAATTCAAAATTAGTTTAAATTTATACTAAGATTTATAAACATTATGAAAAAGTTTAGAATTATTTTAATTTCAAGTTCACAAAACTTATAATAAACTAAATTTAAAATAGTCTTAAATATAAACTCAAATTTTTAGAATTATAAATAAATAAATTTAGAATTGTGTAAAATTTGAATTTATATAAAATATAAATGAATAAATTTGAAATTGTTTTGAATTTAAAATTATAAATGTTATAAATAAATAAAATTCTAAATAATTTTAAATTATAATATGAACTGTAAATGTTATAGCCTATAAAATGCTAAAATTTGGATCTAACATTAGTGAATGTTTGAGTTAATAATATGTATTTACACATAAATATAAATTTTTATACCATATTATAAATATTATAATTATATAAGAGAATTCTATTGTTGCTCGATTATCTCGCTAGAAGATAACAGGTCGACCCGTAAAACTTTCCACACTTCAGACATGCAACACATGCCCTTAACGAACATTCAGCTAGGCCCATCATTCATGCAAATGCCTCAAGGAGCAGCCCTTGAGGGGATAAAGCGCATTGACACTTAATGGGAGCCGAGAGCGGCCCAACCAGTTGAAGCCATCAATAGGAGATCTCGAACCCCACATGCAATCCTACCTCTCACCTTGTCATACCGTCGGCAACCTCAAGGCCTCATCCAACTAGCCCTTTCAAGCCCCCTTGATCCTCTCTGTTTCACATCTCCTTCGAAGACTGGCCCACCATAATCATCTTGTTTATGTCTTGACTCAACGGTCTTTTGGAAAAACCTCCACTCGTCCTTCACAGTCCACCTAAGCAACGACTTAACTGTTTAAGTACATGATTTTTTCCCCATGTCGTCTTTCTGACAACCGCACACCTCAGCATGGCTCACCAACTGACCATCATCTAGCCGTTCACTCCACCTTGTATTCTAACTGGCCCACTTTTGAAAACTACAACGCCATCAACTACTAGCAAGATTCCTATTGATCGATGCCATAATCTGGATTGTTCGAAGTAGATATTGCTTGTTGTAAATATAGGTTTGTAAGCACTTGTACAATGATCAAATTTTCATTTCTTTCATATTACATTATCACTTGTAATCAACCTCATATAACCAAAATCAAGGCAATAAAATCAACTGCCATAGTGAACATAAAACATCTTGATTGAACACTGTAAAATTTTGAGTCTCTTTACTTTACTTGCACTATTATGCAATATCTCTTCATTATCTGTTTACCAAGCATGATATTAGCAAGTTATCTTTATTGATATCTACTCCAATGTATAAATACGAGGATGAAGAAATTTTTTAGCATTTTCATGCTAGGAGGAGGACCTCTCCAAATAAAGCTCTCAACTTCCATCACTTCTCTTCTTCTCGGACTCTTACTCTACTCAAAAAATTACACATGAAAACTAGTTGTTAGAACAAGTCCCATAACTCGAATGTCCATAACACTAACAATAACATCAGAGCCAATGTCATTTGACCCATTTTGGGTTTGAGCAACGTTATGTGACTTAGCCTGGTTAAAGGGCTCACTAGCATCGAGTAGATTCCCCATGATCTGAACAAACTCAGGGACTGGATTGACACCTAAGAGGTCCAGTAGTCCCAACATCAGCTTACGGGACCCTTATCCAGCCTGTAAGATAACGACTTCGGCCATAGTGTTTACTTACGCAAATTTGTATTGTATCAAAGGGTTTAGGCGGCTTATCTCTCCCCATCAATAGAAACGCACTCTACCTTCGAGCACCTTTGGGAAGAGGATGAGAGGATGAATTGCACTTTGATCAACTAAGCTGTGAAGAATGAGCTAAAAACTGTGAGCCTGTCCATTCTCGCCCATATTTGGTGTTTGCGCAAAAAATGGGCAAACACCTCAAAGTCGTACGATTTAGTTGATTATATGTTGTTCTTAGCGATTTGGGTGATTTATGCAAATATGTAAAAAGCAGGGACTAAACTGTAAAAGACACACAGATTTATAGTGGTTCGGCCAGAACGTGCCTAAGTCCACTTTATATGTTATTCTCCTCTTTCTCTTCAGATTACAAGTACAAAGCTTTGGTTACAAGTATATGAAAGTTGTTTGAAAGTTCCTTCCGTGCTTGAGCTCTCAAACTTGTCTGTCATTGTTGTACCCCTGCCCCTCTATTTATAGAGTGAGGCTGGGGGCAGGGGTCCTGGATGTATATAGCTGCTGGCGGGCCTGGGCTGAAGCAATTCTTGCCTGGTGGCGTCCTGGTTCGGTAGCGTTTGGAGTGGTTGGAGTTTGGTTCGGTAGGGAAGTGGTTCGGTGATGGTGGGTTTTGGACCGGTGGTGGGTTGGTTCGGCATGGAAGTGGAGAGGTGGTTCGGTATGGTTTGGGGGGAAGGTTGGTTCGGCATTGGCGTGGAGTGGTGGTGGTTCGGTGGAGGCTGAGGTTTGGCTCGGTAGTGGAGTTGGGAATGCCGAATGGACTTCGGCATTGGGAATGCCGGATGAATCTCGGCATTGGGAATGCCGGATGAGCCATGGTATTTCGAATGCCGAATGAGATCTCGTTTCATACTGCCGAATGAGCTTGAGTGTTGGAGTGCCGAATGGAATCTCGCATTGTTTCACCGAATGAACTTTTATATTTGAACCTTGAGTGAAATCCTAGACTTATATACGCTTGCTGGCTGCTTCTTCTTGGTTCGGTCGTGGTGGAAATGCACACAACATTGATATTCCAGTTTTGACCAAAAATGGGATAACACTTTGCCCCCCAAAACATGCCTTGCGATAGGAAGGTGTGTTTTGTAATGCCATGAGCTGGATTTTCATATCCCGTTGACAACCTGTAAAGAGCTTGATATTTTATATGGCCCCAAATGACGACCGTTCGGGATCGAGCTATTTGGGATGAAGCGCGACCGTTCATGGTCAAGCGCCTAACTTCAAGTGACGACCGTTCGCGATCGAGTCATTTGAGGTGAAGTGCGACCGTTCGCGGTCAAGCGTCTAAATCCATGCGACGATCGTTCGAGATCGAGTCATTTGCGGTGGAATGTGATCGTTCACGGTCAAGCGCTTTACTTCAAATGACGACCGTTCAGGATCGAGCCATTCGAGGTAAAGTGCGACCGAGCCCGGAAGAAGCAGCCAGCAAGCGTATATAAGTCTAGGATTTCGCTCAAGGTTCAAATATAAAAGTTCATTCGGTGAAACAATCCGAGAGTCCATTCGGCACTCCAACACTCAAGCCCATTCGGCGGTATGAAACGAGATCTCATTCGGCATTCGAAATACCATGGCTCATCCGGCATTCCCAATGCCGAGATTCATCCGGCATTCCCAATGCCGAAGTCCATTCGGCATTCCCAACTCCACTGCCGAGCCAAACCTCAGCCTCCACCGAACCACCACCACTCCACGCCAATGCCGAACCAACCTTCCCCCCAAACCATACCGAACCACCTCTCCACTTCCATGCCGAACCAACCCACCACCGGTCCAAAACCCACCATCACCGAACCACTTCCCTACCGAACCAAACTCCAACCACTCCAAACGCTACCGAACCAGGACGCCGCCAGGCAAGAATTGCTTCATCCCAGGCCCGCTAGCAGCTATATACATCCAGGACCCCTGCCCCCAGGCTCACTCTATAAATAGAGGGGCAGGGGTACAACAATGGCAGACAAGTTTGAGAGCTCAAGCACGGAAGGAACTTTCAAACAACTTTCATATACTTGTAACCAAAGCTTTGTACTTGTAATCTGAAGAGAAAGAGGAGAATAACATATAAAGTGGACGTAGGCACGTTCTGGCCGAACCACTATAAATCTGTGTGTCTTTTACAGTTTAGTCCATGCTTTTTACATATTTGCATAAATCACCTAAATCGCTAAGAACAACATATAATCAACTGAATCGTACGACTTTGAGGTGTTTGCCCATTTTTTGCGCAAACATTTGGAAATCCGTAAAAAAGTTCCCATGAATGGTGGGACTAATATTGTAGGTTTACATTCTATGAACGAAAATAGGAGGTTACCCACCCTTGTTCGTCGTCATCGAGCATCATTGTTGTGATGAACCGTCTTTCTTACTCCGAAAGACGAGTCATTATGGGTAGAAGAAAACGAAAGATAACAAGAAACATCACAATCACAGAATATCATCACGAATCAAAACAACATATAATTGATAACATAGGATATTACATAGTCATTTTCATGATAATAATACATTAGAGATATTGCATTACAACCTTTAACTAGACACCTATAGCTACCTTTCCATAAAAAGTACATAGATCATACATAAATACACAACGGAATAAGAAAATAACTAGTTAATGGTGAAGCCGCCCGTTCCTCCTTCTTCACAATACATTCTTGAAAAACCTGGATCACTCGGCTACTTACACAAATTTGAGTACCCAAGAGTTTTAGGAAAGAAAATAAAACTCCGAATCAGACATGGTCTGGTGTGAGTAAACTCAAAAGAGCTTAATTTTTTTACTTTTATGAAAAAATGCTTTGAAAATCAAAGCTATCATGTAAGACTACACCGCACATAAATACGAACGGGCTTTTACCTTACGATAACCAAAACGCTTTATATAGAAATACGATTATACTATGATAATGTCTAGGTTTTCAAGTAAAATATAACATAGCTGAAATGCTTGCATCTCACATTTCAACATATTGGGGTACAACTAAATACATACGGTACTTAATGGAGAATGGATTACATATATGACTAGATAAGGAACTACCTTTCAAAATGTGCACTTCTCTATAAGATATACCTAGGGTCTGACAAGAAAATATTGTACCCCTACTATATAGAACTAGCCTATAACTAGACTAGTCGTACTGAATACATCACCACTACGGTTGGGATCAGCAACCGTACTAGAGCATACAAAATGTATAATCGATTCTTGATACGGTGATGACATACCCTAGTGGGAATGACCCACATAGCCTTGTTGCATACCATGTTCTGGTCATTTTCGGTTGATGAGGCCTAAGGCTAGGTTTACCTTACTATAGCACTACCACTTGGAATGCTACGTCGCCTTCCAGATGTTGACACAATGTTAGCATTCATCCATATAAGTCATTCAGAAGATTAACAAACCAAAGGCAGTACTTCCACTATACCCATTTTTAAATCACCCTCAAGGTTAGTAGCAAATAGCCCTTACACTTCAAAGTCTTCATCTTGGACCTTGCCTTCACTATTTCCAATTCGAACGCTTATGTTGGTTCAAAGTGGTTTTCGGATAACAACCACTATCCAGTCTCTCTAAACCAACATTCGGTAATTTGAAGGGTCGAGTTGTTTATAGTGGACTATTCCACTATCAGGGTGTAAGATTTACATATGAAATATGTTCCATAAGCTTAGATTATTATGACCCGCTTATCGAAATTAACTTCTTTGTATTCATCATGTTCTCAAAGTGCGGTATTTATGATAAGTACAAGTCAACTTATTTTCAATAAAACTTGTTAATATTTTATTACTACTACGTTAATTCATTTGGTTGCTTAATTGCATGGACAAATAACTAGCTAATTAAAGTCAACTTTGGTTTTAAAACAATTTACTTAAATAAGAAAGTTGGTTAAAAATAAATAACCAATAGAGTTTTGAAAGAAACTTTAAAATAAATAAACCTTAATTAAATCATAATTTTAAAATTTAGTTAAACTTTAATTACCTTAACTAAATTAAAATTAGACCATAAATGCCCTTAATTTATCTTAGTTAATCTTAACTTATCTAACTAATATCTAAACCTTCATTAAGATTGGTTAAGTCAAAATTAAACCTTAACTTAATAAAAATTAATTAAAATAAAATATTAGTTGACTTTAATTAAATAACATTCATTTATAATTGAAGTCAAATTAAGTGGATAATCAACTTTTAATTAATAATAATTAGTTAAATAATTAACTCTAATTAGATAACTAATTAAAGTAAATAAACTAAATAAAAAATTAATTTTCTATTATCTTAGTTAATCATTATTTAAAAATTCCTTAACTAAAATATTTAACTTAGTTAATAATTTCTTAAATTCTAATTACTTAACTTAATTAATTAATTAAATAATTAATAATTACCCTAATTAATAGATAAATTATTAAATAACAAAACATAATTTTTGACTTACTTAATTGGTTTGAAATGATTTTCCAAAAAGTAATCCAAAAGACAACATTTTAAATTTTGAAATTGTGAAATTTCCGAAACTGCATCCATAGCGACTATCCCTATGAGTGTAGTTCGTTAGAATTGATTTCTAGGTGAAATAACTCTAGCTACTACATGTTTTGGAAAACAAATGGAAGAGCTTTGAAAACTTAAACAAAAGGTGAAAACTTGGAAAAACATTTACCAAATTAATATCTAGAAAACAAGTTTTATTTTCAAAATTGGATCTCAAATTCTTGCAACTTTTCAAGGGGCTAACTTCACAACATTTACATCACATACACTTGTTTTTTATCTTATAAATACATTACCATCACATTATAACCAACCATTCATATATCCATATTCAAGCATATCATTTAACATCCAAATCGCAACTCCAAGCTCAATCACAAACTTGTAATCATATGCCATCAAAACAACATGATATTTCAATATATTAAACATTATATTTTCACAATATATAGTTAATCAAAATCAACCTATTTTCTTTTCCAAAAAAAGAAGAGTTTTACTCACCTAAACATTATAATTCAAGGCGAACTTTTCTAAAACTTGAATATGAGCTAGAACTTGGTGTTAACTTGCAAAAATGGAGTCATTGAGTGGCTAAGCACCAAATTGGGACTAGCTAAGTGGAGTTTAGGCCCGTCCGTATAGAGTTTGGGCTCGGCCATGTAGGTTAGTGGAGGATGACGCTTGTACTTTGGCAAGGAGGTGTTGTAGCATGTGTAGAAGTGTTTTTAAGTGGAAAAGAAGTGGTTTTTCTCAAATTAGAAAATATGAAGAGAGGTCGTGAATATTTTTTTCTTAAGCTTTTAAGAAATTTAAAGTTGATAAAGAGATTATAAAATGAGAAATATGAGAATTAAGGGGTATTTATAGGCTTAGAAAAATATTTAAAACTATATAAAGTGTTTGAATCAAATATATATGCATGCATGCATCTCCATTCCTCCCCCTTAGTTCCGTCCACCGCATATACCCTCCCCCTCCTCATGCAACTCCTCGTGCCATATCCTCTTATACTATGTAGTAAAAAAGTTATTTTTATACGTTAATACACACACACACACACTTTTAATAAATAAAATCTACTTTTATCTTAAGTGTTTATAGACGTAAGTGAGAAAATATGTACATGCATATATACAAGTATTCATCATGTTAAAATAGTTGGTTATGTATATATATGTGTTTACAAAAGTGCTATGACATTTTAAATGACTTTTAATCAATGAAAAAAATAATATTTTGAAAAATAATTTCCGGCCACATTTTCTATTTTTTTCGAAACTATAAAAATATTGGAAACAAAATTTGAAAGCTTTTTTATTATCATTAATTATTATTTAAAAAACTTATTTGTTAATATAAATTCATTTATTAATTATTAAAATAAAATGACCGAAAATAGTTTTATCGGTAAACGACTTTTTACAGTCAGAAGTAATGAGCGATTTTTTTACGTACACTTATTAATTATTTAAACAAAAATCATTAATAAAAATATTTCTCCAGACAAGCACTATTGTCCAAGTGGTTAATTGATTCAGCTTTGGTGCAAGAGGTCACAAGTTCGAAACTTGCTTTCGAATGTTTATTGACATAGGATATGTTGTCCCAATGATTTGTTGAATATAAAGTACCATTTTCAAAAAAAAAAAAGTTCTCCATTTTTGGAAATAAAATAATTATGATGTTGTAAAAACCCACATATTTTACAATTATGTATTTAAATAATTTATTTCAATATAGCATCGTCAGTCGGATTAAAGTCCGAAATGCTACATTTTGTAAACAGTCGAATTAGGACTCCAGACGACTTCCATCGAGTGCAAAATGACATTTGCGACCTTTTTGAGTATAAACATCGATATGTTTGGAGTTGAGTTGAGTTTTGTTATTTTTCTATTGGGCTTTGGGTTTGGGTTTCTGCCCAATAACCCAACATAATACCCTAACTCCGCCTCCTCTCCTCTTCATTCATTCTCATTTTCTAATACTTTCAAGCTAAAGAAAAATGGGGGAAGAGAAAAGAAAACAAAATTCCTAAACCCTAGTTTTTCTAGGAAATTCAAATTCATGCTCCAAAATCAAAGAGAAGCTTAGTTAAGCATCCTCTTCAACTTCTCCATCTCAATCTCTCTTCAATTTTCAAAAATTCCTAAACCCTATCTTAGAAAAAAATTCACCTTTGATAATAGATTGAAGATTCTTGAGGTGTATTGAAGAGGAATTGGTTTTGCCTTGTTTTAAAGCCTCTCATTCGTTGTCTTTAAGTTTTAAAGGTGAGTTTTTGAACTCACATCTACATCTATAACTTTCATTGTTCTTAGGTATGAATTCCTAACATCTATTCATGTTCAATTGCTTTTGATTTGAATTGATTTGACGAATTTTCCAATTTTGATGTTTTGAAGTCAAAATCATTAAAGATATTATCTTGGATGTTTGGACATGTTATTTGGAGTGTATCGAAGAGCCTATAAGGCTGGTTATCGCTTGGCATAAATCTATAGTCTCCGTCGCTCGTCCGATCGCTTTCGAATCGGTTTGGCCATCATTGGCCTAGGCTAATTTCTGCCCAGCTGAACCAACCAGACGTTTGGTTATGGTCCCTGGAGAAATTATATAACGACACAGAAAATAAAATGGCAGAGAAAAATTCCAGCTGTCTGATTTATTAGTTCAAACGTCTGCTTTATAATTTCAAACGTCCAAGATTTTTTGAATTATTTCCAGAACTCAAATATTACCGTCTAGATTAACCCCCAAATGTCTAGAATTGTCAATTTTGCCTATTTTGGCTGTTTTGAGTGGATTTCCAATGTTTATCGATTTTTGTTGATTCGATTAGTTGTTATCACTTTTATCGACTTTGATGACTTCTTTTTCTGGATTTTTGGTAATATCCATTTTGATGGATTTGGTATCGATTTCTTTGGATTTGTTCACGTCTTCGAATGTGAATTTTTGGTGATCGATTTTTTCTACAATCGTTTTCTTTGATTTCTCACTTTAAAATACAAAGATTTCTATACTAGTAGTAAATATTCAAACTCTTTCACAAAACGATTTCAACTTTACTTTTAATACGGAACTTATTTTCAAAACCATTTTAAATCTATTAGTATATACAAAATGTTACCTCGTTCGTATGAGAAACCTAATTAAACAACTTAGCAAACCAAGTGGTATGAAACGCTTGCGTTTTCTTTGTCGGTTGATTCTTGGACTTGATCGATTAAACTCTTGTGACAATTTTCGAGTCGAAATCTATAATTTGTTCGTAAATACTTAAGTTAAGCCAGTGTTATGCGACATGAAGCTAAACTCATTTATTTACTAGCTTAGTGTAACTCACACTTCTTTCTGATCGATGGTGATCATTTTATGGTTTAGACTAGCGATATGCGATGTCTCTTTGCCCGCGTGGGGGACTGTACCTCGTATTATGGAGCGTCGTCTCATTTTTATAGGCTAGCAACCTATGGGTATATGAAGTTTCGGTCCATTGAACACACCGTTATTGTAATGCATCATTGTTCCAAACTATTGGAGTTTTGGGTTCATCAGACGTACTGTTATTGTATTGCATCGTTGTTCCGAATTATTTGAGTTTCGGGTTCATCGGATGTACCTTTATAGTACTACGTCATTGTTTCGAATTATTGGAGTTTCAAGTTCCTCGAGCGTACCGTTACTATACTACGTCATTGCACCGACTCTATGATTAGCGACCATGGGATAACGACTCATTTGTGATACATGTGTTGGTGAGTTTTCATGCTCCCATTTGTGATAGGTCTCCCCCTTTGTGATTTTTGGATTTCTAACTGACAATTTCTGGAATTTGTGTTTCATCAATTTTTGCGATTAGCATTGATATGTTTATCAATATTTGTAGTTTGGTGAATAAAAAAAAAGAATATAACATTCTTTTTGGTGTTTGAAATTCTTGAGATATTATATGATTTTTGTTGCTGTTAAATGTATATTTTTCACAATATGGCATTATTGTTATCATACATTTTTGTCATATCTCTTATCCTATCTCATTTTGTCTGATATTTATAGCTAGAATGATCCGTTTATTATTTTCTTCTTAAATAATACTCGGGTCAGACCGAGGTATTTCAGGTGCTTCTGCTTGACTTCTTATCTGGGTCTGTCATCTGACTTTTGGCTAACTACTAGTTTAGTAGTTTTTGTTTTTATACATTCGAGATAGAGACTCCTTGATGTATACATATTCTTTTGTCTAGAACTTGTACTTATTCTTTTGTGATGTAGTGGATCTTGCATGACCATTACTTTGACGTACACTTCTATGTGTTTTATTCATATCTGTTTCCGTCTTTGTGATATGAATATCAATGACTGATTTTGTATTATGCTTATTTTATATTTGTTTCCGAAAACCACTTAGCCACTGTGTAATAGCTTTGAGTTTGTACTTGATATGTCGGATTTCCTCTTTAAATGAAATATGTGACCTTCTATCTGGCATATCAGTACTCGCACAAAGTGATTACACGGAGGGTCGCTCCTCAACATCCTTATTCTTCGTACTAGTCGACAGCATTACCCCGTAGTGTCCTTGACTAGTGTGAGTATAAAGACGGAGCGTCACGGCTTGATATCAGAGCCAAACTTCGGCACAATATAGAATTTCATAGCAAGGATCATCATCCTAAGTCTTTCTTAGGAATCGTGCATTAGGATTTAATTTGAGTCATTGGACTCGTTCTATCCTATTTTCATTTATGATTCCTTGTTTTATCAATCATGATTGTTTAATATTCATTTTGAGAATAACATTTTTCCTCTTCTTTCTTTCTTTCTTAAAGAAGAGAAATGGTTAGACCTAGCCATCCCAGCGCTAGTCAATCCATTGCTACTCCTCAGAATGGAGTATTTATGTCTGCTCAGCAACTTTTGGATCTCATAAAGAATGCTCAAGCTGTTGGACCCATTCCAGAGCCTACTCATCCTAAATCTGGGTTTGTACGCTTGTGCAATCATTATACCAGTTTAGGTGGAAAGCCATTCAAAGGTTCCGACAGCGTTATAGAAATCCAAGCTTGGCTTAGATCATGCGACTGCATCTTTTCTCACATTAGTCTTGTTGATCTCCACCGAGTTCCAAGTGGCTTCCAGCATGCTCCAAGAAAGAGCATTAGATTGCTATGAGCTTTTGATTTCGGAGATTATCGAAGCGGATCTTACTTGGGAGCAATTTGAAGAAAAGTTCGAGTTGATGTTTGTGCCGAAAGCTTAAAAAGAAACATTGGCCCAGGGCTTTATTGACTTTTTTCAAGGTGAATCTTCTATAATGGATTACGTTGCATCTTTTAAATTTCTCTCTAAATATGGGATCGAGTATATTAATACCCCATTGAAGAAAAATCAGAGGTTTGTTTATGGGTTGAGTAAAAACCTCAAAAACTCCTAAAACCGGAAGTTTCTTTTGGTCAGCTTGTTGATATCTCTCTTCAACTTGAAGAGGCCGATAAAGAAAGTGATGTTAAACTTGTGGGTGCCAAACAGAACTTCAACAATAACAAGAAGATGCCTGTTAAGTTCAAGCCTACTCCCAACAAGAAAGGAAAACAAGCAACTTCGGTAGCAAAGACTCCTATCTCTAGTCATGGGCAATGCTACAATTGTGGTTCTAATGACCATTATGTGAATAGGTATCCGAAACTCCTTTTTTGTCGTTATTGTAAAAATTTGGGTCATCTTTTATCTTCGTGTCCCAAACTTCCAAGCAAGAAAGATGGAAAGTTGAATATTGTGCAAGCTCCTAGTAACACTTCTCTTGGTCAAGGTATATTTCATTCTATCCTTGATGGCATTATTATGTTTCGTGATCATCCTATTCGAGTTCTTTTTGACATGGGTGCGTCTCACTCTTTTATATCAAAAGAACTTTCTGATATTTTGTCATTAAGTGTTATGTGCTTGATGAATTCACTGAGAATTGCGAATCCGATTGGTGGATCCGCAACACTCAGTTTTCTTTGTAAAGATGTCGAGATTATTTTATGTGATTATGCTTTTCGAGCCGATTTGCATGTTATTCGTTACTTAGGTTTCGGAATGAGTTTGGGAATAGATTAGCTTAATCGTTATGAAGCCCACAACCTATGTCCTAAGAGGACTATTCATCTTCGACATCCTCAATCTGTTAAGCAGATTTCTATTGTTTTTAAAGATTCAGATTCCAATTCGGTGGCATCCTTATATTCTCAAAATCCACATGATGACGACAATGATGATGAAGAAGATGTCATTTCCCTCATTCACATTGTGTAACGACTCGATATTTTCAACCATTCGCATCCGCACATGTCGGACTTGAATTGCTCAAAATACTGCGTTGTAAATAAAATTTGGAAAATCCCAGAATATACAGTAAATAAATAATCACGGATCACAGAATAAATAATAATGCAGCGGAAGTAAAAGAGATTGTAGTTCATGAAGCTACTATATAAAAAAATAAGATACATCAGAGTTAAACAAGGTACAATAGAAGAGTAACAAGATACATCGGGTACAAAATCAGAATACATCACTAAAATCACTGGATACTGAAACAAAATAGACGGCTGGATCTTCAAGCAAAGCTTCAACTCCGAAGGTGAGTCTTGAATGCTGAATCACTCTGTCTGACTCGAGCGTAAAGCAAAACACAAAACACTCGAGTCAGGACATAAATACTTATGAACTGTAAATCAACTCAAGTGAACTGCAACAAAATGCATCAGTAACTTAAAGGATGCTTCGGACCGCCCATCCTTTAAGGATCCGTTAAACTATTTACTATGTAATGATATTGTGCTATTATAACAGTGTCAACAGTAAAATAAACTTACTTTAAAATAGCGTTAAGGAGTGACCCAATATTCCCATTAACACGTAATAGTCCCAGTAGTCCATCTAGTATCAGCATATCTCTAGATCGGGAGACTACCCTAAATACACCATGGGCTACGGGAGAAAAACAAACTCGTAGTAAGGCTCGCTATGTAGGTGACACGGCACACAAGGTGTGACGCCCCACCTCTATACCCACGCTAGCCAAGAACATTACTGTGAATGCTGTCAACTAGCACGGAGAATAAGGCTGTTGTGGAGCGACCATCTGTATAATTGCTTTGTGCGAGTACCGATATACCGGATAAAAATATAACTTTTCATCTCAAGAGGAAATCCGACATACCGACACAGACTCAAAGCTACTACACAGTGGCTATAAAGGTCTTCGGAAACAAATATAGAAATAAACATAATACAAATCAGTCACAGACAATTCATATCACAAAGGCGGAAATAGATATGAATATAACACTAACACATGAAAGTGTATATCAGAGTAGTGGTCAAAAAAATCCACGATAATACAAAAGAATAGCAACACGTGTTATACAAAGGAATACAACTATGAGTCTATATCTCAAGTGTATACAACAAAATAAACTACTAATCTAAGTAGTTTGCCAAAAGTCAGAGTAATGATCCAAGATGAGAAGTCGAGCAGAAGCACCTGCAACATCTCGGTCTGACCCGAGTATTATTTAAGAAGAAAATAATAAACGGATCAGTCTAGCTATAAATATCAGATGACATGATATAACATACAAGATATGGCATAAACATAATATCCATAATGGCATACTACTATAAGCATGTAAATGATAATCAACAAAAGATTAATCAATATCACAAGAATCTTCTCAAAGATCCAAAGAGGGCATCATACCCTAAACCTGTACTCATAACAAGTCAATGATATAAATTCCAGAAATCAACACATGAAATCCAGAAATCACAAAGAAGTATGTGTGAGTGGAATCACACAAGTGGTGTCTAGGCTAACCGAAAAAGTATGTGTGAATGGAATCACACAAGTGGTGTCTAGCCTAACCAAAAAGCAAAAAGGTATGTGTGAATGGAATCACACAAGTGGTGTCTAGGCTAACCGAAAAGGTATGTGTGAATGGAATCACACAAGTGGTGTCTAGGCTAACCGAAAAGGTATGTGTGAATGGAATCACACAAGTGGTGTCTATCCTAACCAAAAAGCAAAAAGGTATGTGTGAATGGAATCACACAAGTGGTGTCTAGCCTAACCAAAAAGCAAAAAGGTATGTGTGAATGGAATCACACAAGTGGTGTCTAGGCTAACCGAAAAGGTATGTGTGAATGGAATCACACAAGTGGTGTCTAGCCTAACCTCGCAAACAAAGAGACATCGCACATTGCTAGTCTAAATCACAAAGATGATCGTCATGATCAACGAGAAGAGTCAATTACACTAAGCTAGTAAATATAAAAGTTTAGCTTCATGTCCCATAACCACTTACTTAACTTAAACATTTACGAACAAACTGTATATCTCCACTAGAAAATTGTCACAAGAGATTCAATCGAACAAGTCCAAGAATTAACCGACGAAGTAAACGCAAGCGTTTCATACCACTTGTTTTACTAAGCTGTTTAATTAGATTTCTCATACGAGTGAGGTAAAGGTTTGTATATACTAATAGATTGGAAAACTGTTTTATAAACGAATTTGGTATTAAAATAGAGTTGAAATCATTTGAAGAAAGAGTTTTGATATTTACTACTAGTATAGAAAACCTTTATATTTTTAAAGTGACAAATCACAAAGAAGATTGTAAGAACAACCAATTACTAAATTCACGTTCGAAGACGTGAATAAAATCCAAAGAAATCGATACCAAATCCATAGAAATGGATATTTCCAAAAAGATCCATGAAAAGAAGTCATCAAAGTCGACAATAAGTGAGAACGATTAATAGGATCGCTAAAATCGATAAACAATGAAAATTCACACAAAACAGCCTGAATAGGCAAAAATAAACATCTCCAGACGTCTGATTTGGAATCCAGACGTTTGGATTTGTTCTCTGGAAATAACCCAGAGAACACTCAGACGTCTGAAACCTCAAGTCAGACGTCTGAGACCTATCCAGACGTCTGGTTTGATGGTTCAGACGTCTGAAAATAGTCTCTGGCTTTTTTTTATAATATGCGTGCATACATTTTTACTTTCCAGGTCCAAACCAGACGTCTGGACTTGGTCACCAGACGTCTGGTCACCTGGTCTAGGCAACAATTTGCCTAGGCCAAAGTGGCCAAAACGTATCGGGAGCGATCGGACGAGCAACGACGACTAAGGATTTATGCCTAGCGACAACCAGGTCTTATAGGCTCTCCGAAACACCTCTTAAAGCATGATCAAACATCAAAGTTATGATTTTTGGAGAATTGGCTTCAAACACCAAAAATGGAAATATTCACAAAACCAATCCAAATCAAAAGCAATTTCACATGAATAAATGTTAGGGATTCATACCTAACAACAAAGATAGATATAGGCATAGATGTGAGATAAAAATCTCACCTTTGCACTAATATTTATGAAGATGATGCTATGAAGCAATGGCAAGAACAAGCACTCTTTAATTCCAACTCAACAATCTTGAATCTAAGCTTAAAAGAGAAACATTCCCTAAATTAGGTTTAGGAAATTTCTGAAATCAAAGAGAGAATGAGTTGGAGAAGAAGAAGAGGAAGCTTACCAATGGGTTCTCTTAGATTTTGGAGCAAGAACTTGGATTTTGCTATGGAACTAGGGCTTGGAGTTTTAATTCTTTTTCCTCTCCACCATTTTCAATTGGAGCTTGAGTTTGAGGAGTTAGAATGAAGTAATGAAGAGGAGAGGGGGATTGGGACTGAGTAAGTAAGTGGTTAATTGGCTCAGCCCAAACCAAAGCCCAAAGCAAAAAGTAGCAAAATTCAACTTTCTCCAAACATATCGAAGCTTATACTCAAAAAGGTCGCAAACGTCATTTTGAACTCAATGGGGGTGGTCTCGAGTCCCAATTCGACTGTTTGCAAAAAGTAGCTTTTCGGACCAAAATCCGACGAACGATAAAATATTTAAATAAAATATTTAAATATAAAATCGATAAATATGCGGGTTGTTACAGACTCCCCTGCTTAAAGAAATAGCGTCCTCGCAATAATTAAGAAGGAAATATAAGAAGTAACAACCAAAGAAGCATATTAACACAAAAGAAAATTTGAATCAAGAAGTTCACCATAAAGAGCACGAATGAGTAAATCCGAAAGTTTTTGATCGATGAATTCTCAAGATTTCACATGAGCAATCCTTTGAGAACCATTGAACTTCTATTAAAAAGAATATCTTTATATCGAAGGCAGTCAACCTCCGAAGCAATGATGTGAATGGAATGGTGCTCAAAAGTCAAATTTGGTGAAACTTCAATCTCCACAATATCACCGGGCTCAAGAATGAAAACCGGAATCCCTAAGGCATTTCCGTAGATAAAAGACGTGGAAAACGTCAAGAATAGCAGAAAGTTGAGCCGGTGCAACGACGTAGTACAAATACGGTACGCCCGAGAAACTAGAAACTCGAATAATTTGAAGCACCGACGTAGTACAAAGGTGGTACGTCCAATGAACCAAAAAGCCAAGTCATTGATGTAGTGCAAACGGTACATCCAATGAATCAAAAAGCGAAGACATTGATGTAGTACAAACGGTACATCCAATGAATCAAACATCAAAGTCATTGATGTAGTACAAACGGTACATCCAATGAGTCAAAAGCAAAGACATTGATGTAGTACAAACGGTACATCCAATGAATCAAAGACACTGATGTAGTACAAACGGTACATCCAATGAATCCCAAAAGAAAAGACATTGATGTAGTACAAACGGTACATCCAATGAATCAAAAGCAAAGACATTGATGTAGTACAAACGGTACATCCAATGAATCCAAAAAGAAAAGACATTGATGTAGTACAAACGGTACATCCAATGAATCAAAGACACTGATGTAGTACAAACGGTACATCCAATGAATCCAAAAAGAAAAGACATTGATGTAGCACAAACAGTACATCCAATGAATCAAAAGCAAAGACATTGATGTAGTACAAACGGTACATCCAATGAATCAAAAGCAAAGGCATTGATGTTGTACAAACGGTACATCCAATGAATCAAAGCCCGAATGATTTCGGAACACCGACGTAGTACAAAAACGGTACGTCCAATGAACCGAAACCCGAATGATTTCGGAACACCGACGTAGTACAAAAACGGTACGTCCAATGAACCGAACACAATAAAAGAACATCAGACGCAAGCTCATAAAAGAAATGAGATGAAACTCAATAAAACGAAGTACATCAAAACGCCCGATGAACTTGATAAAAAGATAATTTCATTCGGTCATCAATAAAGAAACAACCCCTTGTTGCTTACGACTAAACGCATTGGCAGCACGATTTCCCCTTCGGGAATAAAAAGAATATCAAGATCATAAGAAGCTAGGAACTCGAGTCAACATGCAGTTCCTTAAGAGAACATAAATATTCTAAAGATTTATGATCGAGGTAGAGAACAAATTTCTCATCCAAATATGATGATGCCAAATTCCAAAAGCAAAAACAATAGCCACGAACACTAGATCATGAGTGGCGTATCTAGTCTCGATAAGCTATAATGATTTAGAAGCACAAGTGATAGCACGTTCTCCTTTGCAAGAGAATGGCATTCCAAACCAATACGACTAGTATCGGTACAAATAGCAAAGTCTTGGTTCCCCTTCAGGAATCACAAGAAAGAATAAGAGTATCGAAAAGAAAGAACTTCTTTTAAATAATTCTCTTCCCCGAAAAGTTAAAACTTTCAAAATTACATTTTTACTTTTATGTAATAATCTTTCTACAAAAATTTACATTTTTACAAGTCAATATATCGTGTCTGATTGTCACATCAAAGCGTTTAGGAAATTCCTATCGATAACGTTGATCAAGCGCATCGACCAAAATTCTTAAAGCACTCAACGGGCAATACAATCACAAAATCATCTTTTATAGGATAAATAAATCTCTTAAAAAGTTTTAAGAATATTCTTTGTTCGTTTCAAGAACAAAAATCCAGTTTTACTTATAAATAAATCTTATGAAAAAGATTTGCAAAATTTTAAATTACTATTTTTATCCAAAATCAATAAATACAAGAATGGTCTCATCGAAATATTCATAGAATATTCGATTTATAAAATGGATGAAATGAGCTGGACATATTGAATGACATAATAAGTCATTCATAAGAATCATAACAAGTGCGGAATGCGGTAAGTGGTGCTACTTCCGCAACTCGTAGCAAACGAAAACCAGTGGTAAAGTCAAATTGAAAAGACCTTAACACCACACAAAAGATATTGCTTAGGTGAGATCCTAAGACAAGCTCAAAAATACCAGAAAATTTTTCAAACGATATGATTGAGAGAAATAATACTTTCCTTATCATGCGGGTTTTAAGGAATAAAATGATGCCATCAAATTGGAATCAAAATCACAAAGGAAAAATAGAAATCTACTTAACAGATTGAAAATGTCGAAGATGAATAATCCACTCGAAAAAATAGGATATGGGCTTCACAATTTAGGCCAATCCTTATAGAAAAAGTCAATTCCGAAGCCAAAGTAAATATCGGCTCGGAAAGAAAAGTCACATAAAACAATCTCGACATCAAAACAAAAGCAAATTGAGTGTTGCGGATCTTCCATCCGGATTCGCAATCCTCAAAGAAGTCATCAAGCCCAAAATATTCAAAGAAAAAGAATCGACAAGTTCTTTTGATATAAAAATAATGAGATGAAACTCATATCAAAAAGAACTCGAATAAGAAGATCACAAAATAAATGTAATCAAGGATTAAATGAGAAATACCTTGACCAAGAGAAGAGTTTCTAGGGGCTTGCACAATATTTAGCTTTCTCATGTCCTTGTTCAAAAGTTTGGGACATGTAGATAAAAGATGACCCGGTTTCTTGCAATAGCGACAAGAATGGGGTTTTGGACACATATTCGCATAGTGTTCCTTAGAATTATAATTGTAGCATCCTCCATGATTAGGGATTGGAGTCTTTGCTATAAAAGTAGTTTGCTTCACTCTCTTATTGGGATTAAGGCTCTTGAACTCAATATGCCTCTTCTTGGAAGTCCCAATATCACAAGCACTTCCTTTACCAACCTCTCCATGAAGAAGAGTAACATCCACAAGCTGATTGAAAGAAACTTCAAGTTTCAAAGGTAGAATCATTTCGGGGTTCTTACTAAAAGCATAGATAAACTCTTGATTCTTTACAAGATCCAAAAGTTGTTGAGCAGACATAAATACTCCATCTTGGGGAGTAGCACTAGATTGACCGGCGTCGGGACGGCCTGGTCTAACCATTTCTCTTCTTTAAGAAAGAAAGAAAGAAGAGGAAAAAGTTATTCTCAAAATAAATATCAAGCAATCTTGATAGATAAAACAAGGAATCATAAAAGAAAGTAGGATAGAACGGTACGAAGACTCGAATAAATCCTAAGGCACAACTCCTAAGAAAGACTTAGGACATGATCCTTGCTAGATTATTCTACCTTGTTCCGAAATTTGGCTCCGATACCAAGCTGTTATGCCCCACCTCTATACCCACGCTAGCCAAGAACATTACTGTGAATGCTGTCAACTAGCACGGAGAATAAGGCTATTGAGGAGCGACCATCTGTATAATTGCTTTGTGCGAGTACCGATATACCGGATAAAAATATAACTTTTCATCTCAAGAGGAAATCCGACATACCGACACAGACTCAAAGCTACTACACAGTGGCTATAAAGGTCTTCGGAAACAAATATAGAAATAAACATAACACAAATCAGTCACAGACAATTCATATCACAAAGGCGGAAATAGATATGAGTATAACACTAACACATGAAAGTGTATATCAGAGTAGTGGTCAAAAAAATCCACGATAATACAAAAGAATAGCAACACGTGCTATACAAAGGAATACAACTATGAGCCTATATCTCAAGTGTATACAACAAAATAAACTACTAATCTAAGTAGTTTGCCAAAAGTCAGAGTAATGATCCAGGATGAGAAGTCAAGCAGAAGCACCTGCAACATCTCGGTCTGACCCGAGTATTATTTAAGAAGAAAATAATAAACGGATCAGTCTAGCTATAAATATCAGATGACATGATATAACATACAAGATATGGCATAAACATAATATCCATAATGGCATACTACTATAAGCATGTAAATGATAATCAACAAAAGATTAATCAATATCACAAGAATCTTCTCAAAGATCCAAAGAGGGCATCATACCCTAAACCTGTACTCATAACAAGTCAATGATATAAATTCCAGAAATCAACACATGAAATCCAGAAATCACAAAGAAGTATGTGTGAATGGAATCACACAAGTGGTGTCTAGGCTAACCGAAAAAGTATGTGTGAATGGAATCACACAAGTGGTGTCTAGCCTAACCAAAAAGCAAAAAGGTATGTGTGAATGGAATCACACAAGTGGTGTCTAGGCTAACCGAAAAGGTATGTGTGAATGGAATCACACAAGTGGTGTCTAGCCTAACCAAAAAGCAAAAAGGTATGTGTGAATGGAATCACACAAGTGGTGTCTAGGCTAACCGAAAAGGTATGTGTGAATGGAATCACACAAGTGGTGTCTAGCCTAACCTCGCAAAAAAAGAGACATCGCACATTGCTAGTCTAAATCACAAAGATGATCGTCATGATCAACGAGAAGTGTCAATTACACTAAGCTAGTAAATATAAAAGTTTAGCTTCATGTCCCATAACAACTTACTTAACTTAAACATTTACGAACAAACTGTAAATCTCCACTAGAAAATTGTCACAAGAGATTCAATCGAACAAGTCCAAGAATTAACCGACGAAGTAAACGCAAGCGTTTCATACCACTTGTTTTACTAAGCCGTTTAATTAGATTTCTCATACGAGTGAGGTAAAGGTTTGTATATACTAATAGATTGGAAAACTGTTTTATAAACGAATTTGGTATTAAAATAGAGTTGAAATCATTTGAAGAAAGAGTTTTGATATTTACTACTAGTATAGAAAACCTTTATATTTTTAAAGTGACAAATCACAAAGAAGATTGTAAGGAAAACCAATTACTAAATTCACGTTCGAAGACGTGAATAAAATCCAAAGAAATCGATACCAAATCCACAGAAATGGATATTTCCAAAAAGATCCACGAAAAGAAGTCATCAAAGTCGACAATAAGTGAGAACGATTAATAGGATCGCTAAAATCGATAAACAATGGAAATTCACACAAAACAGGCTGAATAGGCAAAAATAAACATCTCCAGACGTCTGATTTGGAATCCAGACGTCTGGATTTGTTCTTTGGAAATAACCCAGAGAACACTCAGACGTCTGAAACCTCAAGTCAGACGTCTGAGACCTATCCAGACGTCTGGTTTGATGGTTCAGACGTCTGAAAATAGTCTCTGGCTTTTTTTTATAATATGCGTGCATACATTTTTACTTTCCAGGTCCAAACCAGACGTCTGGACTTGGTCACCAGACGTCTGGTCACCTGGTCTAGGCAACAATTTGCCTAGGCCAAAGTGGCCAAAACGTATCGGGAGCGATCGGACGAGCAACGACGACTAAGGATTTATGCCTAGCGACAACCAGGTCTTATAGGCTCTCCGAAACACCTCTTAAAGCATGATCAAATATCAAAGTTATGGTTTTTAGAGAATTGGCTTCAAACACCAAAATGGAAATATTCACAAAACCAATCCAAATCAAAAGCAATTTCACATGAATAAATGTTAGGGATTCATACCTAACAACAAAGATAGATATAGACATAGATGTGAGATAAAAATCTAACCTTTGCACTAAAATTTATGAAGATGATGCTATGAAGCAATGGCAAGAGCAAGCACTCTTTAATTCCAACTCAACAAGCTTGAATCTAAGCTTAAAAGAGAAACATTCCCTAAATTAGGTTTAGGAAATTTCTGAAATCAAAGAGAGAATGAGTTGGAGAAGAAGAAGAGGAAGCTTACCAATGGGTTCTCTTAGATTTTGGAGCAAGAACTTGGATTTTTCTATGGAACTAGGGCTTGGAGTTTTAATTCTTTTTCCTCTCCACCATTTTCAATTGGAGCTTGAGTTTGAGGAGTTAGAATGAAGTAATGAAGAGGAGAGGGGGATTGGGACTGAGTAAGTAAGTGGTTAATTGGCTCAGCCCAAACCAAAGCCCAAAGCAAAAAGTAGCAAAATTCAACTTTCTCCAAACATATCGAAGCTTATACTCAAAAAGGTCGCAAACGTCATTTTGAACTCAATGGGGGTGGTCTCGAGTCCCAATTCGACTGTTTGTAAAAAGTAGCTTTTCGGACCAAAATCCGACGAACGATAAAATATTTAAATAAAATATTTAAATATAAAATCGATAAATATGCGGGTTGTTACACAAGGCAATGCCAGGGTAGATATACCAATTACGCACACGGGCTGGTGGTAACGTAGCAGCCATATACGCCCACCTAGGAACACACTCCTAATCAAAATTGAAGGATGGCCATCTAATCAATCACAAGTAAGAGTATAGTATCAAAGGAACGTGTCCGATTGGAGGAATGACCTCACTTGGCCCGAGATCGCTTCTGTTTTAGCCACCTTATGCCAGCTCACGGGAGTTGGGTCCACGTAATATACCTCAAGAACGTCGCCACCATTCTACTTCATTCTGGAATCTCCACCACGTACGTGGTTGTTAAAGTGGTTTTCGAAGTTGGCGGAGAGTATGACAACTTCCGATACCGGTCTCTTTAATAACCAAACGTTATTATAACGCCGTGGTCATTTCAAAATAGTTCATACTTCAAAAATAAAATCATTTCATTTCAAAACTATATCCCTTTAAAAATAGTTTATACTTTGATACCAAAACCATTTTTATTTCAAAAAAATATTCAAATCAATACGAGATTATTTCCACTTCAAACATATATTCACCTTTCAAAAGTCATAGTACTTTCAAAGTTATAATTCTTTAGAAACCAAAATACTTGAAATCATTACACTATGAAAATCATAACATTTCGAAATCATACACTTGAAATTTTTAAATTTATTCAATTAAACTCAATTTTCAAATTTCCAATTTAATTCAATTCAAACCATCAGTTTCAATTCAATTCAGTTTCCCAACAACCATTTCAAATCTTATCAAATTTCAAATACAGATTTAATCCATAAAAATAAACTATCCAATTTTTTTAATATATCTCAAAGCTTTAATATCCCACATTTCAAAACTAAATTTTATAATTTTATATATCTCAAATTTAACTTCATTATTACTTAATTTTGAAATGTTCATTTCATAAATGCAATATCTTTAAATAAACTTAAATTACAAGTAAACCAAATATCCTTTCATACTAACGTAAACTTCAAATATTCATTTATCAAAATCAAATATCATTCTAAATTCATATTCTTTATCAAAAAATAAAGATCAAATCATTTCCAAACCATCTAAATCATTAAAATATCATATCCTTTCAAAACTTCATTATCAAATCATTATTTAAATTCAAATTCAAATATTCAAATTTAAATATCATTTTAAAATCAAATATGTCATTCAAATATCATTTCAAAACACATTTCAAAATTTCATTTATCTCATTACATTTTATTCCATTTAACACATATACAAGTAAACCTTATTTAAATTCAAATTCAATTTAAATTCCTTAAATTCAAATTTAAATACTAAAATATTTTCAAAACTCCTAAAATTTCACAAATAATCAATTTCAAAAGTTAAATCATTTAACACTTTAAAATATAACTCAAACAATGTTAAAATCTATAACATTTCAAAACATTGTCAAATTTAGCAACGACAACATTTATAAAGTGCTATCGTAGCTTACAGTTTCCAAAATAGTTTAGTTTAGGAACAACGACATTTACAAAATGCCGTAATAGATATTTAGTTATTTCAACATAGTTACATTCAAAAACAACAGCATTTAAAATGCTGTCATAAGACTACAACATTTTTAGGAAATGCTGTTAACAAAATTTCAGATTTTATTTTAACTTTTTAAAAACAATAAAACTCCAATTCTTGTTATTTAAATTTATAAATCATATTTCTAGACTTCAAAATTTCATATTTAAATCATTTTAGCATACGATTTGTCACAGTAAAATTTTAAAATCAAATATTCAATTTTTAAAACTCAATTCATTTATTAAGTCAAAATTTCACCGTTTATTAACTTATAAATTAAATAAAACTTAGCATTTTACTTTAAATATCATTTCAAACTTTAAATTTAATTTCCATTATTTACTTACGTTTTTAAGATAAAATTTAAATTCGAATAGCACATTTATTTCAAGTTTACATACTTAAATTCACAAATTAAAACTTAATATTTAACTTTCACAAAACCATAAAATATATATTTTTTAATCAAAATTTCATACTCTTAAAAATACATATCTTAATAAAATCATTTAAAAATATACCATCGGGTATGAATATAATTTTCTAACCTAGGTCAAGTGATACAGATATATATCATTTCAATCTGCAGTTTAAAAAGAAAACCCGGGTTCTATCATTTCAAACCCGCAATCCCAAGTGAATAAAAATAAATAAAAATCGCTCAGGCCTATCATTTCATCCCATAGCAATTTTTCCTTATTCTAAGTCCATTCGGGTATGTATCATTTCAACCCATAGTGATTCTATTCTAACAGGAACTTGCAGTGTGAGCATATGTATAAACAAAATAAACAATGTCAATGTCACTATATAATGTCATATATCAGATGTCAGGTGATAATTAACAGTTTTAACATGGTAATAACATGGCATAGCATATCATATGATCATCATTAACTTGCATAAACATTTTATATTACTATACACTTGCCATCAATTTACTATTTCATAAGTAAATATGTCAGAGTAAGAAAGACTCACCTTTTCAAGCTGAAGACCACTACGACACGCAAAACGATTCCAAAGGCACGACAAGGACAGTACAGTATGACTTGATTCAAGTGAGTGGAGAGATATCCAAGATATGATCCTGTCACAACAACAAAAACAAGACAATGCAATATAACATATGAATATATTTAACACAAAACGATATAGAAACAAATTGAAACACAAAGCGATAATGAACAAGATAGATTAGACCTTGCTTCAACCACTCCAATGCTTGGCCATAGTGGAATATATTCTCGGCTAAAGTGATGTTTTGGTGGTAAATGGCTCAGTTTGGATTCACATATGCATGGCTACAAGGTGATATGAAGGGTAGAAGTTGCAAACATGAAGAAGACAAAGGTCAAGGCAAAATAGGATGGTTTGGATGCACCACCTTGGCTCGGACTATGGTCAAATGGACTCGGCCATGCTTGCTTTAGATCTGGTCAGTGGTGGAGTGATGGCTAAAGGTCAAGTCAGTTGGTGGTGGTGGCCAAGGTGATAGATGAAGGGTAGGTGGAGTATAGGCATGGCTAGCATCGATTTCAAGGAGTTTGGCAAAGCTTTGCAATGTTTTTGTGGTAATGCTTCATGTGAAGGATCATGGCCTGAATTTTTGGTCAGAGGAGGGGTTAATGGCTGCTATAGATGAAGGAGGTGATGGTGGAGCTGATGGAGTGGAGTGCTAGGTCGAGAAAGGCTAGGTAGAAGAGGAAGACCAAACAATGAAAAGAGGAGAAAGATGTGAAAAGAAAGAAGCCATTTTTTTATTTTTTAGAACAAGATAGCCATTTTTTTTTCTTTTTGAGGAGATGAGAAAGCTTCGTTCACGTGAATTTCAAAGAGAAATACACGGCTAAGAAAAAAATGGACGGCTAAGTCAAAAATGAAAGGTCAAAAAGAAATGAAAAGACAAGTATATGAAAAGTCAAGAAAAATGAAAAGGTTTGTGTGCCTTTGTTTTCTATTTCTTTTAAATTAAAAATAACTAAATAAATTTCAGTAAAATAAAAATAAAAACTGAAAAAAATAAAATGAAAAAGAAAAAGAAAATATAATTTAAGGAAAAATAGAAAATAATTAATAAATACCTAATATATTGAAACTAGCATTTAAAAATAGTAAATAAAATACAATAAGCTTTGGAAAATTATAACGTCGCTTTAAAAATATTTTAAAAATGAAATAGATACATAACACGCCATATTACACATATTAGAACATGTTTTGACAAATAAAAAAATTATTTATATAAATTAAAATAAACAATTTTGTTAAACAAATCAATTTACATACAATATTGCAAAAAGCATAACTTTCACAATATTAATCGGATTTCAACAAAACGAAAAGCAGTATTCTTGAAATTTTATTTATTTTCATAATAAAAGATAAAATTAAAATTTTGAAATATTTAGAATTTAAATTTAAAAGTCAAAGTTTGACCATTTTGACCAAAATTCACTTTTTCGGAAAATATTCCAGTTATTCAAGTTCGAAATTATAATTCACATCAAAATCAAAATTTATATTTAAAATAACAAAATTTATTCATTTTAATAAATAAAATAAAGTTTTATCCAATTTAAATAATAAATAAAGTTTTTAAATAAGGAATTTCAATTCAAAATAATTACAAAATACAGGGTTGTTACACTCTCCCCCACTCAAAACTTTTCATCTCCGAAAAAGAATGAGGTACGGGAAAGCACAGAAAAAGATAGAATGAAGTAGGATTAATACTAGATGACAAGAAGATTAAAATTATCCCTGATAACTGTTGTTATAGGTAAGTTTAACAAGATGGAGATGATCTTTCCCAGATCCTCCAGAATCAAGAACACAAGCACGAAAAAAATCTTCTAGAATCTAATTCACTCTTTCCATTTAACCGACGGTCAGTGGATGGCAAGCAGTGCTCAGATTCAAAATGAATGCCAAAGGTTATCAAAGATTTCCAAACAGACTGGTATAAGCAATAGCTTCCCCATTCTATTGCAAGGTAAGGGAAATAAGGACAACCGAAAGACAGTTTGAAAAACAAAATAAGATAATAAATTTGAAAGCATGAAAATTTCAACTTAAATTGAAAACTAAATTTTTCATAAGTTAAATAAATCTTAACTACCTCTAATTTCATTATCTTATCATCCAATTATCTTAAATTAACAATCTCAAAAATCATGGATTTGAAAGAAAAATCATTTAATATACTCATAATGTACTCAATAAAATTTAATTCTTCTTTATTCCTAATTAAAATTAAATTTATTCCTCTCAATATATTTTATCACCTATGTTAAATATATTACACTTATTATAACTGCGTTAATTTATTCTTAGTTCCTTTAACATCATTTTTTATTGTAAATTATTCCATCACCCATTTTTCTATTTACCTCTGTTAATCTTTTTATAACTAAAATTTAAGCGTATAATATTTATTATAACCACTAAAATTTTATTTATAAAAATCCCTTTTTATGTTGTATATTTTCCAATTACATATTCAACTTTTGTATAATTTAGGTAAGTTATGTTGGAATGAAATTGTGTATTATACAAATAAAACTTTCAATTTAATTATTTCAAGCTTAAATATTTATCCAAATCTTGAAAATATCCTTATCTTTCAAGAAAAATTTAGGAACTAAATTTCCGATAAATTCTAGACTATTTAGAGATAAATAAATGCACATATACTACATATATATCCATTCAAATTTAAATCATATATCAACATATGTTATAAACCCAATCTTATTTTAGAAATTCAAATCAATTAAATTTCCCAAAACAAAACTGTAGCAAGATTACAGAACAGTCTCTTCACTTCGACACTCGAAAATGAATGTCGATGATGCTGCAGTCATCACCGAAGTTATTTTCCAGCGACAAAGAGAAGAGCACAAATTTTAAACTTTAAAATTCTTTAGAAACAACTTTATATTAGAAAATACTTTAAATAATATATCCTTTTAAAACTTAAAATGCAAGGTTTGAAACCATCGGAAATTAAATTCTCAAATTCTTGTTTTAAATTCATTTTAAATTTCAAAAAAAAATTATAACCATGTTTTATAGTTCAATTATTTATATATGAAACAAGAGATAATGATATATAAATCAAATATTATTTCTTAACAACCAGTTCAATAAAATCCAGAAAAATATTTATAATATCGATACAAAATTTATCTCATTACTAAATTTGAAAAACATATTGTGTCATTCTACTCTGTTCAATTGTTTTGAAAATCTTATCGATAACATTGATCAGACCAATCGATCAGAAACCCAAATCAACATCAACAACTCAAACAACACAATATATAAAACATTTAAATGTTTGTTTACAAATACACTACAATAGTGATTTGAAGATAAGTTGGAAATAAAATGAGATGATTAAATAACAGAATAGAAAGATGGATAAGCTTATATAAATCGCGGGCAACCTTAACCGGGTCAACCGTGACTTAAAGAATAAGATCGATGTGGATTTCTGGAGTAAATCAACATTCGGTCTCAAGAGAGAATTTGGAACAATAAGATATACTGACATCTAAACCAAGAATATAAATATCTCCGGTGAATCGATG
Source organism: Allium cepa (assembly GCA_030765085.1). Taxonomy (NCBI): domain Eukaryota; kingdom Viridiplantae; phylum Streptophyta; class Magnoliopsida; order Asparagales; family Amaryllidaceae; genus Allium; species Allium cepa. The sequence goes on along the minus strand of CM060937.1, from coordinate 689,864,858 downwards.
CTGTTGTAAAGGAGTTTCCCCCTTTATAAATCAATTTGAGATTGGCGAGACCGCCGACTCATTATAAAGATCATTCGAAGTGGAGTTATGGGATACTCCAAAATCAAACGAAGCTGAATAGTGAGGGACACGAATGGATTTTGGAACCGCAGGGAACGTTCCAAAATTCAAAGGAATCGAGTCAAAAGGAAGAGATTCAAACTCGAATGAAAGTGATTCTGTAATTACATTTACCATATATGCTAAGTTTTGCCTAGAGCAACCAAAGCTCTGATACCAAATGTAAAGACCCGACAATTTTAACCATTCGCATCCGCACATGTCGGACTTGAATTGCTCAAAATACCGCGTTGTAAATAAAATTTGACAAATCTCAGAATATACAGTAAATAAATAATCACAGACACAGAGTAAATAATAATGCAGCGGAATTAAAGAGATAGTAGTTCATGAAGCTACTATATAAAAAAAAGATACATCAGAGTTAAACAGGATACAACAGAAGAGTAACAAGATACATCGGGTACAAAAACCAGAATACATCACTGAAATCATTGGATACTGAAACAAAATAGATGGCTGGATCTTCAAGTAAAGCTCCAACTCCAAAGGTGAGTCTTAAATGCTGAATCACTCTACCTGACTCGAGCGTAAAGCAAAACACAAAACACTCGAGTCGGGACATAAATACTTATGAACTGTAAATCAACTCAAGTGAACCGTAACAAAATGCATCAGTAACTTAAAGGATGTTTGGGATCGCCCATCCTTTAAGGATCCGTTAAACTATTTACGATGTAATAATATTGCGCTATTATAATAGTGTCTACAGTAAAATAAACTTACTTTAAAATAGCGTTAAGGAGTGACCCAATATTCCCCTTAACACGTAATACTCCTAGTAGTCCATCCAGTATCAGCTATCTCCAGATCGGGAGACTATCCTAAATACTCCATGGGCTACGGGAGAAAAACAAACTCGTAGTAAGGCTCACTATGGTAGGTGACACAGCACACAAGACAATGCCAGGGTAGATATACCAATTAAGCACACGGGCTGGTGGTAACGTAGCAGCCACATACGCCCATCTCGGAACACACTCCCAATCAAAATCGGAGGATGGCCATCTAATCAATCACAAGCAAGAGTATAGTATCGAAGGAATGTGTCCGATCGGAGGAATGACCTCACTTGGCCCGAGATCGCTCTTGTTTTAGCCACCTTATGCCAACTCACGGGAGTTGGGTCCGTGTAATATACCTCAAGAACGTCGCCACCATCCTACTTCATTCTAGAATCTCCACCGCGTACATGGTTGTTAAAGTGGTTTTCAGAGTTGGCAGAGAGTATGACAACTTCTGATCCCGGTCTCTTTAACAACTAAACTTTATTATAATGCCGTGGTCATTTCAAAATAGTTCATACTTCAAAAATCAAATCCTTTCATTTCAAAACTATATCCCTTTAAAAATAGTTTATACTTTGATACCAAAATACCATTTTTATTTCAAAACAATATTCAAATCATTACGAGATTATTTCCACTCATATATTCACCGTTCAAAAGTCATAATACTTTTAAAGTTATAATTCTTTAGAAACCAAAATACTTGAAATCCTTACACTTTGAAAATCATAACATTTCAAAATCATACACTCGAAATTTTCAAATTTATTCAATTAAACTCAATTTTCAAATTTCCAATTTAATTCAATTCAAACCATCGGTTTCAATTCAATTCAGTTTCCCAATAACCATTGCAAATCTTATCAAATTTCAAATACAGATTTAATCCATAAAAATAAACTATTCAATTTTTTTAATATATCTCAAAGCTTTAATATCCCACATTTCAAAACTAAATTTTATAATTTTATATATCTCAAATTTAACTTCATTATTACTTAATTTCGAAATGTTCATTTCATAAATCAAATATCTTTAAATAAACTTAAATTACAAGTAAACCAAATATCCTTTCATACTAATATAAACTTCAAATATTCATTTATCACAATCAATCATTCTAAATTCATATTCTTTATCAAAAAATAAAGATCAAATCATTTCCAAACCATTTAAATCATTAAAATATCACATCCTTTCAAAAACTCATTATCAAATCATTATTTGAATTAAAATTCAAATATTCAAATTTAAATATCATTTTAAAATCAAATATGTCATTTAAATATCATTTCAAAACATATTTCAAAATTTCATTCAAAATTTCATTTATCTCATTACATTTCATTCCATTTAACACATATCCAAGTAAACCTTATTTAAATTCCTTAAATTCAAATCTAAATACTAAAATATTTTCAAAACTCCTAAAATTTCACAAATAATCAATTTCAAAAGTTAAATCATTTAACACTTTAAAATATAACTCAAGTTGTGTTAAAATCTATAACATTTCAAAACATTGTCAAATTTAGCAATGACAACATTTATGAAGTGCTATCGTAGCTTATAATTTCCAAAATAGTTTAGTTTAGGAACAACATAATTTATAAAATGTCGTAATAGATATTTAATTATTTCAACATAGTTACGTTAAAAAACAACAGCATTTAAAAAGCCGTCATAAGACTACAGCATTTTTAGTAAATGCTGTTAATAAAATTTCAGATTTTATTTTAACTTTTTCAAAACAATAAAATTTCAGTTCTTGTTATTTAAATTTATAAATCATATTTCCAGACTTCAAAATTTCATATTTAAATCATTTTAATATATGATTTATCACAATAAAATTTTAAAATCAAATATTCAATTTTCAAAACTCAATTCATTTATTAAGTCAAAATTTCACTGTTTATTAACTTATAAATTAAATAAAACTTAGCATTTTACTTTAAATATCATTTCAAACTTTAAATTTAATTTTCATTATTTACTTACATTTTTAAAATAAAATTTATATTCGAAAATCACATTTATTTCAAATTTACATACTTAAATTCACAAATTAAAAACTTAATATTTAACTTTCACAAAACCATAAAATATTTTTAATCAAAATTACATATTTTTAAAAAAACATATCTTAATTAAATCATTTAAAAATATACCACGGGGTCTGTATATAATTTTCTAACCTAGGTCAAGTGATACGGATATATATCATTTCAATCCGTAGTTTAAAAAGAAAAATCGGGTTCTATCATTTCAAACCCGCAATCCCAAGTAAATAAAAATAAATAAAAATCGCTCAGGCCTATCATTTCAGCCCATAATGATTTTTCCTTATTATAAGTCCATTCGGGTATGTATCATTTCAACCCATAGTGATTCTATTCTAACAGGGAACTTGCAGTGTGAACATATGTATAAACAATATAAACAATGTCAATGTCACAATATAATGTCATATATCAGATGTCAAGTGATAATTAACAGTTTTAACATGGTAATAACATGGCATAGCATATCATATGATCATCATTAACTTGCATAAACATTTTATATTACTATACACTTGCCATCAATTTACTATTTCATAAGTAAATATGTCAGAGTGAGAAAGACTCGCCTTTTCAAGCTGAAGACCACTACGACACGCAAAACGATTCCAAAGGCACGACAAGCACGGTGCAGCATGACTTGATTCAAGTGAGTAGAGAGATAGCCAAGATATTATATTGTCACAACAAATTAAACAAGACAATGCAATATAACATATGAATATATTTAACACAAAACGAGATAGAAACAAATTGAAATACAAAGCGACAATGAACAAGATAGATTAGACCTTGCTTCAACCACTCCAATGCTTGGCCATAGTGGAACGTATGCTCAGCTAAAGTGATGTTTTGGTGGTAAATGGCTCAGGTTTGGATTCATATATGCATGGCTACAAGGTGATGTGAAGGGTAGGAGTTGCAAACATGAAGAAGAAAAGGTCAAGGCGAAATATGATGGTTTGGATGCACCACCTTGGCTCGGCCTATGGTCAAATGGACTCGGCCATGCTTGCTTTAGATTCGGTCAATGCTGGAGTGATGGCCAGAGGTCAGGTCAATAGGTGGTGGTGGAGCTAGGGTGGCGGCCAAGGTGATAGATGAAGGGTAGGCGAAGTGTAGGCATGGCTAGCATTGATTTCAAGGAATTTGGCAAAGCTTTGCAATGGTTTTGTGGTGATGCTTCATGTGAAGGGCCATGGCCTGAATTTTTGGTCAAAGGAGGGGCTAATGGCTGCTATAGATGGAGGAGGTGATGGTGGAGCTGATGGAGTGGAGTGCTAGGTCGAGAAAGGCTAGGTAGAAGAGGAAGACCAAACAATGAAAAGAGGAGAAAGATGTGAAAAGAAAGAAGCCATTTTTTTATTTTTTAGAAGAAGATAGCCGTGTTTTTTTCTTTTTCAGGAGATGAGAAAGCTTCATCCATGTGAATTTCAAAGAGAAATACATGGCTAAGAAAAATAATGGACGGCTAAGTCAAAAATGAAAGATAAAAAAGAAATGAAAAGACAGGTATATGAAAAGTCAAGGAAAATGAAAAGGTTTGTGTCTCTTTGTTTTCTATTTCTTTTAAATTAAAAATAACTAAATAAATTTCAGTAAAATATAAAAACTGAACAAAATAAAGTGAAAAATAAAAAGAAAATATAATTTAAGGAAAAATAGAAATTAATTAAGAAATAGCTAATATATTGAAACTAGCATTTAAAAATAGTAAATAAAATACAATAAGCTTTGGAAAATTATAACATCACTTCAAAAATATTTTAAATATGAAATAAATACATAAAATGCCATATTACACATATTAGAACATGTTTTGACAAATAAAAAATTATTTATATAAATTAAAATAAACGGTTTTGTTAAATAAATTAATTTACATACGATATTGTAGAAAGCATAACTTTCACAGTATTAATCGGATTTCAACGAAACGAAAAATTGTGTTCTTGTAATTTTATTTATTTTAATAATAAAGATAAAATTCAAATTTTCAAATATTTAAAATTTAAATTTAAAAGTCAAAATTTGACCATTTTGACCAAAATTCACTTTTTTGGAAAATATTCCATTTATTCAGGTTTGAAATTATAATTCACATCAAAATCAAAATTTATATTTAAAATAACAAAATTTATTCATTTTAATAAATAAAATAAAGTTTTATCCAATTTAAATAAATAAATAAAGTTTTCAAATAAGGAATTTCAATTTAAAATAATTACAAAATACAGGGTTGTTACATGTTGTTTGTGAATTTTCCAATATATTTGAACCTGTTTTAGGATTATTCCCTAAGCGAGCAATCGAGTTCAGAATTAATCTAATCCTTGTAGCTCTACCTATCACTCGTCTTCCTTATCGTATGTCCAATAAGGAAAATGAGGAAATGCATAAACAATTATCCGAATTGGAAACAAAATAGTTTATTCATTCTAGTTCCTCTCCTTAGGGAGCTTCAGAGAAATCCGATGGTACGCTTAGGCTTTGCGTTGACTACTGCAAGCTTAATGATCTTACCATTAAGAATAAATATCCCTTACCTCAGATTGATGATTCATTCGATCAACTTTGTGGTGCTAGAGTCTTTTCACAGTTAGACTTAGCAACCGGTTTTCATCAACTTCGTATTGCCAAGGATAGCATTTCTTTCACATCGTTCTGTACTTGTTATGGATCTTGTGAATGGCTTGTTATGCCATTTGGTTTAATGAATGCTCAATCGTTGACCTTATGAATCGAGTTTTCAAAGACTTCCTCGATCGATTTGTTCTCATCTTTATAGATGATATTCTTGTTTATTCTAAAAACGAGGAAGAGCATGAAAAACATCTTTGGATTGTGTTGGAAACTCTTAGGAGCAATCATTGAAAGCAAAATTTTCTAAATGTCACTTTTGGCAATTCCTGTGAAATTTTTAGGAAATATCATTTCTAAATCTGGAATTTCCATGGATCCTTCAAAGATTGAAGCGGTTCAAAATTGAAAGAGACCGGAGTGTGTGATGGAAATTCGTATTTTTCTTGGATTGGCGGGCTATTACCGTCGATTCATAAAAGACTTTTCTAAAGTTTCCATGCCTCTTACTAGTTTGACAAAGACGGGGGTTAAGTATATTTGGTCGGATATATGTGAAGCTTCTTTTCATAAATTAAAATAACTCTTTCCAATGCTCCTATACTTGTGATTCCCGAAGGGAACCAAGACTTTACTTTTTATACCGATGTTAGTCGTGTTGGTTTGGGAGCGGTTCTCATGCAAAGAGAATGTGTTATTGCTTATGCTTCTAGGCAATTAAAGCCTGCCGAGACTAGATATGCCACTCATGATATTTTCTCAAAAGAAACTTAATTTGTGTCTGCAACGTTGGCTTAAGTTCCTTGCATCTTATGATCTTGACATCTTTATACTCCCAAAAAGGGAAATCGTGTTGCCGATGCCCTTGGTCGTAAGCAACAAGCATTTGTTATAATGATGATATCGGAATGGAATGATCTCGAGACTTTATCCACTTGTGAAATTCGACAGCGAATCCGATTCATGTTTATCACTTGTTATATGTAGCCTTGAGGCTCATCCATCTCTTTTAGACCATATTCTTGATGCTTAAAGCATGATCCCGAATTGGTTCATATTAGCCAAAGTTGTAGGGATAGAAATATCGATGGTTTTAAAGACTTTGAAATCGATGCTCGTCCCGGCATTCGAAAATTTGATAGACTTATCGTTTCAAATATTAATGATCTTCGTAAAGACATTTCAAAAGATTCCCATCGTTCTAAATTTACCATTCATCCCGGTAATAGTAAAATGTACGTGGATATGAAGCGACTTTATTATTGGAATGGAATGAAATCCGATATTGCTAACTTCATTAAGCGTTGCATAACTTGCCAACTCATAAAGGTCGAGCACCAAAGGCCCGGTGGGTTGTTGCAACCTTGGGATATTCCTGTATGGAAGTGGGATCAAGTCTTCATGGACTTTATTGACGGTCTTTCCCGTTCTCTTTCAGGTCATGACAGTTTATGAGTGATAGTAGATAGACTTACAAAATCCGTCCATTTTATTCCCGTTCGGTCTAATCGGACCGCACCTCTCTTGGCTAGACTCTATGTTAATGAAATTGTTAAATTGCATGGAGTTCGTACTTCTATTGTTAGTGATCATGATCCACTATTTACTAGTGGATTTTGAAAGAGTCTTCAAAAAGCTTTGGGAACGAAGCTTAATTTTAGCACTGCTTATCATCCTCGGTCCGATGGACAAACAGAACGTCTGAATCAAACTCTTGACGTTCTTCTTCGTGCATGTGTTCTTGATTTTGGGGAAAGTTGGAAAGATCATATCTCTCTTGTTGAGTTTTGCTATAATAATACCTTCCAATATATTATTGGTATGTCACCTTTCAAGACACTCTATGGAAGGCCACGCCGATCTCCTTCTTGTAGGCTTGAGGCCGGTGAGAAGCTGGTTTTAGGTCCAGATTTTATTCATGATTCCACAGAAAAGATCGATCTTATTTTTCATAGGATTAAAGAAGCTCAAAGTAGACAAAAGTTCTATGTCGATAACCCAAGAAGGAATTTAGAATTTTCTGTGGAAGATTTGCTGTTTATTCATGTTTCACCTATGAAGGGTGTTGTGCGTCTCAGTCGATCGAAAAAATTAGCACCTCGATATATTGGTCCATTTTCCTTCACCGAACGCGTTGGTTCCATGACTTATCGCCTTTTACTACTGGCTCAACTTTCTGCTATTCATGACGTTTTCCACGTATCTTAACTATGGAAATGCCTTAGGGATTCAGATTCTATTCTTGAGCCCGGTGTTATTGAAGAAATTGAAGTTTCACCTAATTTGACTTATGAGCAACATCCTATTCATATCATAGCTACAGAGGTTAAACGCATTCGAAATAAAGATGTTCCGCTTGTGAAGGTTCAATGGTCCTCAAATCCTAAGGATTGTTCTCAGGAATCCAAAGAATTCATCGAGCGAACACATACGAACTTTCTCTCTCGTGCTCATTAAGGTGAATTACTTACTTTCAAAATTTCTTTTGTGTTTATATGCTTTCATGGTTGTTACTCTGTACTTTCTTCTTAAGTATTGCGAGGACACAATTTTTTTAAGGAAGGGAGTCTGTAACAACCCGCATATTTTACGGTTGTATATTTAAATGATTTATTTAAATATAGCATCTTTAGTAGGATTAAAGTCCGAAATGCTACATTTTGCAAACAGTCGAATTAAGACTCGAGACCACTTCCATTGAGTCCAAAACGGCATTTGAGACCTTTTTGGGTACAAACATCGATATGTTTGGAGTTGAGCTGAATTTTGTTATTTTTCTATTGGGCTTTGGGTTTAGGTTTAAGCCCATTAATTAACCCAACATAATACCCTAACTCCACCCCCTCTCCTCTTCATTCATTCTCATTTCCTAATACTTCCAAGCTAAAGAAAAATGAGGGAAGAGAAAAGAAAACAAAATTCCTAAACCCTAGTTTTGCTAGGAAATTCAAATTCAATCTCCAAAATCAAAGAGAAGCTTAGGTAAGTATCATCTTCATCTTCTCCGCCTCATTCTCTCTTCAATTTTCAGAAATTCCTAAACCCAAACTTAGGAAAAATTTCACTTTTGATAATAGATTGAAGATTCTAGAGCTGTATTGAAGAGGAATTAGTGTTGCCTTGTTTTAGAGCCTCTCATTCGTTGTCTTTGAGTTTTAAAGGTGAGTTTTTAAACTCACATCTACATCTATAACCTTCATTGTTGTTAGATATGAATTCCTAACATCTATTCATGTTCAATTGCTTTTGATTTGAATTGATTTGGTGAATTTTCAATTTTGATGTTTTGAAGTCAAAATCATTAAATATCCTATCTTGGATGTTTGGACATGTTATTTGTAGTGTATTGAAGAGCCTATAAGGTTGGGTTGTTTCTTGGCATAAATCCCTAGTCTCTGTCGCTCGTCCGATCGCTTCCGAATCGATTTGGCCATCATTGGCCTAGGCTAATTTCTGCCCAACTCAACCAACCAGACGTCTGGTTGGTGATTTCAAACGTCTGGTTATGGTCCTTGGAGAAATTATATAACGAACGCAGAAAATAAATGGCAGAGACAAATTCCACATGTATGATTTATTGGTTCGGACATCTGGCTAGGGTCCAGACGTTTGCTTTATAATTTCAAACGTCCGGGGGTTTTCTGAATTATATTCAGAACCTAAATCCAGACGTCTGGATTAACACCTGGCATCTGGAACTATCATTTTTTCCTATTTTGGCAGTTTTTGAGTGGATTTCTAATGTTTATCGATTTTAGTTGATCCGATTAGTTGTTATCACTTTTATCGACTTTGTTGACTTCTTTTTCTGGATTTTTGGGAATATACATTTTGATGGACTTGGTATCGATTTCTTTGGCCTTCGAATGTGAATTTTTGGTGATCGATTGTTTTTACAATCGATTTCTGTGATTAGTCACTTTAAAATACAAAGATTTCTATACTAGTAGTAATCTTTCACAAAACAATTTCAACGTTACTTTTAATACAAAACTCATTTTCAAAACCGTTGTCTAATCTATTAGTATATACAAACATTTACCTCATTCATATGAGCAATCTAATTAAGCGACTTAGCAAAACAGGTGGTAAAAAACGCTTGTGTTTTCTTTGTCGGTTATTTCGTGGACTTGTTTGATTGAACTCTTGAGGCAATTTTCGAGATGGAAATCTACAATTTATTCGTAAATACTTAAGTTAAGCCAGTGGTTGTGGGACATGAAGCTAAACTCATTTATTTACTAGCTTAGTGTAATTCACACTTCTTTTTGATCGATGGTGATCATTTTATGGTTTAGACTAGCGATATGCGATGTCTCTTAGTCCGCGTAGGGGACTGTACCTCGTTTTGTGGAGCTTTATCTCATTTTTTATAGGCTAGCGACCTATGGATTTTATGAAGTTTCGGTTCATTGGACGTACAATTATTGTATTGTGTCATTGTTCCAAATTATTGGGATTTTGGGTTCATTGGACGTATTGTCATTGTACCGCGTCGTTTTTCCAAATTATTTGAGTTTTGGGTTCATCGAACGTCCGTTATAGGACTATGTCGTTGTTCTGAATAATTGGAGTTTCAGGTTCCTCGGGCGTATTGTTACTGTACTACGTCGTTGCACCGGCTCTATGGTTAGTGACCATGGAAAAACGACCCGTTTGTGATACACGTGTTGTTGAGTTTTCATGCTCTCATTTGTGGTAGGCCTCCAACTTTGTGATTTCTGGATTTCTAACTGATGATTTCTGGAATTTATATCAATTTTTGCGATTGGCATTGATAAGTTTGTCGATATTTGTGGTTTGGTGAATAAAATAAAGAATATGACATTCTTTTTGGTGTTTGTGATTCTTGAGATATTATATGATTTTTGTTGTTGTCAAATGTATACTTGTCACAGCATGACATTATTGTTATCATACATTTTTATCATATCCCTTATCCTATCTCATTTTATCTGATACTTATAACTTGACTGATCCGTTTATTATTGTCTTCTTAAATAATACTCGGGTCGGACTGAGATATTTCAGGTGCTTCTGCTTGACTTCTTATCTGGATCTTTCATCTGACTTTTGGCTAACTACTAGTTTAGTAGTTTTTGTTTTTATACATTCTAGATAGAGACTACTTGATGTATACATATTCTTTTGTCTAGCACTTGTACCTATTCTTTTGTGATATAGTGGATCTTGCATGACCACTACTTTGATGTACAATTCTACGTGTTTTATTCATATCTGTTTCTACCTTTGTGATATGAATATCTGTGACTGATTTTGTGTTATGCTTATTTATATTTGTCTTCGAAGACCACTTTTCCATTGTGTAGTAACTTCGAGTTTGTACTTGATATGTCGGATTTCCTTTTTAAATAAAATACGCGATCTTCTATCTGGCATATCGGTACTTACACAAAGCAATTAAAAGGAGGGTCGCTCCTCAACAGCCTTATTCTTCGTACAAGTCGATGGAATCACCTCGTAATGTCCTTGACTAGTGTGAGTATAGAGGTGGGGCATCACAGATGTCATCGATGGTGTCATGATTTTCAAAAATGAGAATTTAAGAGAATTTTTGAATTCTGGGGATTTAAATATTCAAATAATTAATTTAAATGATGAATACTTCATTTTAATTATTGTATAATGGTAATAATTGATTTGTAATAATTTTTATAAATATATATGCTTATTTTATAAAGATGTCTAAAATTCATTGCATTTTAGCACATGGACATCATATTTTTATAAATGGATTTTAATATTATTTAATATGGTTTTATAACTTAAATAATTTTGTTTTGATTATCTAAAGATAATAAAAAATTTATTTTCAATTATTTTTATATAAATAAATAGTTCGATCAAAAACTGAAAATATAACTGAATTCGAATTCACAACGGTTTGACGAATTGAAGTTATATCAAAATGTTACAACTTGATTCGCCAAAAGAAACATATAGACATCTATGTACATGCACATTTAAACACATGTATTTACCTATATAATTACCATTTGAATTTATAAATTTACTTAAGGAAAATAAATAAAAATCTTTCTATATTCCTAAGCATATAAAAACAAAACTCACCATCACTCAAGAGAAGACAAGTGCACATGGAGGCACACATGGAAGGAGGGTGGAATGTGTACTAGGTGATGTGAGGGGAGATATTTTAGGTGGATGCTTAAGGGCTAAGGGTTCCATCCTAATAAATACACCCCCATACTCCCGTCTTTCATTCTCATCTCCTTCTTCATCTTCTTCCTAAGCTATGTTAATGGCTTCTTCATCAAAAGAAAATAATGGAGAAAAATAATAGTAAAAATAAAGTAAAAAAGTTCCATATGTAGATAAAGTTAATCCACTTTAAAACCAAGTCAAAAACATTCCTCTCTTCTCTATAGGCGCATGGCCACCACCTCTCTTAAATAGGTTGAGCAGTACACTTATAAGGGTCAGAGCCAAGATTCCCTAGAGGGAAGATGGAGATCCAAAGGATCCATGGCGAAGAAAAGAAAAGGAAGCGCTGTCCGAGTGCCATCAGAATCCATTCAGGAAGCTTCGAAAAAAGTTTGGGGGAGTGGAAATCGATTGTGAGTACCTGATTTACATACGCTTAAAATGTTTAGAAAACAATGGTATGCATGTTTAATTAGTAAATTAATATGCTTGGATGATTAATAGATTTGGATATTGCTTTAACTTGATTGTGATAAATATAACAAATAATGAGAAAATCATATTTATTAAAAATAGAAATAGCGAACTAATTAAGCACAGTAAACTCATGGAAAATAAATTCATATTAATATGTGTATGGAGTTTATTAATCATCTTTATGGTTTTGAATTTAAAAAGAAAAGTTATTTGGATGGTTTAAAATAGAAAAAATATCACTTTGAAATTTTTGAAAAAAAGGAGTTTTGTCTTATTTTGGAAAAATAAATTACAATGTTTGATTTGGAAAATGAGAATTTGAAAAGTTAAAATTTCATATAAGATATAATATGAGAATTTTATAAATGGATTTTCAAATAAAAAGATAGTAAATTGAATATATTATAATAATATAATATAATATGGAATAATGGTGAATATGGGTTTTCATATGAAAATTTTCGTATAAAAATAGTTAAAATGGTTTCAAATGATTTATTATGATTTAAAAATATTTTAAGTATTTCGGATAAGTTTAATAAAATTTGACCAAAGTGGTAAAAATAATCCATTGTTTTTCAACAGTTCGCGATTTCACTACCCGAAAAGTTAAACAATGTGTAGGGTGGATTATAAGTCGGAATTCTTTGGAATAAGAATTTTCCAGAACCTTGTTATAATTTTCAGATGAAAAAGAAAAATCAAGATTTCATTTAGTAGGTTTGAGGTACGTCCAAATCAAGTTTTAAAAAGTCAATGTTTCGGCTGTTCGAAAACCAAATTAGTAAATTCTTTAAAAATGGAAATTTTTAATCTTTAAAAATATGAAAAAAAATTCCATAAATATTTTAAAATATTTAAAAAGGGATATAAATTATAAAAATTGACTTGTATGAAATGGAAAAAATAGTTTGATCAAAGAAGCTTTAAGAACACTATTCACGGCTGTTTTTGTGATTGTTTTGGTAGCTTTTGAAAATCAGGGTTTTAGCTTAATTATTATTCCCCGATATTTTTAATAATCTTTTGAAATTAATATATAAGTATTTTGAAGGTGATTTGGAAGTTAAACAATTGTATTAAAGGAGTTTAAAATAAAAGGAAATTGTTTATAAAACCATTTGGGTTTTCTTTGCAAATCTTTTCTGAATGTTTTTCAAATAATTAATTAGGTATTCTAAAGGAAATTAAGAAGTTTATAAAATATTAAGTTAGATTGGATCAAATAACTTGGCCACCCTATGAGTAACAAAGAGATAGTCTCTAGACTTGAGTTTGAAAAACCAATTTTCTGTTCTTCTTAGCTATTCGGAATGGTCCGACGGAGGGGATAGCTAATTTGATCTACTCATACCGCATCTTCCTAAGATAAGAGAAAGAGAGATTTGGATTTTTCCCAAGGATAAATAAGATTTTAAAATAATAAAGATTTTGTGAGCATAGGAAAATTCTAGTTAAACTCTATATTAAACTTCGAGGAAGGAATTTGTACACTCCGCATGAATTTAAAAGGTGATTTCACCATTATTCGACGAATAATACAGGTTGGATACGGAAATTAGTATTGAATATAATTAATCTAATTTTCATGGATCCATGTTTACTCAATACTAACTGGTTTGCGATTACAGTAAATGATATCTTAAATAACATTGTTTTTGACCCATTAAAGATGTGTTTTGGAAATGTGAAATCTTCATTAAGATTTGAATTATACTAAGAACAGAATAAGGAAATATTTTTCCTAAATAATTAAAGGAAAATGATTTGGTATTTGCAAAAATGAAAAGGGTTTTTAATTTACCAAAGGACTTGATAAAAGAGACTAAATGATTTCGTCCAGTCTTGAAAAGATAAAGGAATGATTTAAAAGAATATATCTCTAAATGATATTTGAATTGATAACAAGGTAATGGATGTTGTTTGATAATCACTTATATACTTGACATCGTTTTATCATTGATTGCTTCGGATAGACTGGGATAGAATTTGGATGATTCCTATCTGAATAACATTTCAAACTAACATACACGATCAAAAGTAAAGATATGTTGAAGGCGATTATTTTTGGAGAAGGAGATCTTCACAATGTAGGGCTGATTGTCGCTAACCTCTGGGGTAATTCTCATATTATATATAAGGTGGCAGTGGTGCCTTCGTTCTGAAAATCTTCGATTTGTAAGGACTACTAGCTACTAATCCTAGGGCTGACTTTCAAATAGGATTGAGTAGAATGAGTTCCTTTGGTTTGTCCTTCACTTGGAGAACTTGTATGGATAAATATTCGACATTGAATTTCTAAGACTACGTACATTGGTGTTAACTCCGTTTTGAAAACGACCTAACGATCTAAGAAGTGGAACGACCTAACGACCTATGGAATAAAACTGCTCAACAACCTAATAAGTTCAGCGACCTAAAGGAGTCCACGACCTAGCGACTTAGCTATGTGTTCGACCTAACTGCCGAGAGGAGTTCGCGACCTTGCGGCCCAACGAGTTAACAACTTACAGGGAGTAAGCGACCTAACCAATGAAGTGGACCTAACGACCTAATACTTAGCGACCTAAAGTCTGAAGTGACTTAGCGACCTAAGAACCTCATGACCTACCATCTCAAATGACCTAGTGACTTCAGTCCTCAGCGACCTAAAAGCTTCAGCGACTTAAAAGGTGGAACACTACTAAGCGACCTAACAGGTAGCGACCTACGACCTAACTGAATCCACAGCTTAACGACCTAATGAGTTAAGCGACATAACAAGTTAACGACTTAGCCTAGGTCACTGCATTGGATGTCTCAGCGTTGTAAGGTCGCCAACTACTCCCCTAGGTCTTTCACGACCTACTACTTCATTCGAAAGAGATCGAGTGTGTTCTAGTTAAGCCGTAAAGCTTAGGTCGCTACCACTAGGTCGCCCCACGACCTACGACCTATCTTAGGTCGCCACGACCTATAACCAACGACCTAACTCCGAATTCTCCTATAAATACGGCAGTAGCTCCAACTTGAAGGGGACTTTTGGCTGATTTCCAGAACGCCGATACTCTGCTGCTCTCTCGACTCAAACACTACTCAAGCACTCCAAACACCAAGGACGCTTCAACAAACTTCAAGAGGAAATCTAACACATTCAACATGAATTCAATGGATTCTTCTACATCGGAGTTTGAGCTACTTGTCTAAGTGTGTTGCAATCGGAGTTGATTGTAAAGAATTGTACTTGAGTCAGCAATAAAGAACATTAAAGTGGACGTAGGCTTGACCATAAGCCGAAACACTATAAAAACCGTGTCTTTTACTGCTTTTCTATTAATTTCTGCTTGTTTCTAATTCCCGTGTTAACAGGTGGTGCTTTCACACTTAATCTGCATACACCGGGGTGTTAGCGTCTGATTTTTACGTTAACATTCTTGGTGCTTTCACTGAGAATTGAACTCAGGATACTCTCATCATTGCTTCACAAAAGTTTATGGAAAGGATCTCTTTCAAGACCAGAAGTCTATCCGAAATAATGGCTCTTGGAAGAAAACGCGGACCTGTTAGATCCAATGATGTTCGTGAAAATACTGCCACCTCTCCTCTGTTGAGTCAAACAACTCCAACTGTTGGAGTTACACGAGCAGAACTAGATGCTGTAGTTTCTGGGCTATATCACCAAATGGAGGCCCAAAGCAATCTAATGATGGAAAAGTTGAATGCTCTGCTCGGAGCTAATCGTCAACCGGTGAATAATGAACAGAACTTTGCTGATAATGCTCGTGATGTTGAAGGAAGAGATGTTCCTCAAAGGGCAACAAGCCCTGTCGAAGAGACACCTCCCCAAGCTGGGGGATCAGGACAGCAGCCAACTCTCCGTGAGCGATTCTCAAGGCAAGCTTCCGAGAAGATGGCCGATGTTTGTCCTGCTGAACCTCTGAATGACGAGGAATACTTCTCTGGAATGGTTCGACAGATCATGAAAGAAAGTATGCAAAGGGAAGAGGATGAAAAAGAATGGGGGTTCGCTCTGAGTAAGACTCCGTTCACTGAAAGGATTTTGAAGGCAGAATTTCCAAGAAAGTTCGTTCCTCCTACCATTCCAGCTTATAAGGGAACCAATGACCCTAATCAATTTCTGTATAAGTATGATTGGCACATGACTGGTGCTAGGGCATCTGATGAGATTAAATACCGATACTTTTCGGTATACTTGGAAGGGGTGGCTCTACTTTGGTCCACAAAGCTTCCGGTCCGATCCATAGACCAGTTTGCCGATTTGACTCGGAGGTTTAAAGAGCAATTCAGGCTGTACGCTTCGAAGGCAAAGGATATCATGTCACTGTCAATCCTGGAACAAAATCCTTGGGAATCTGTTAGATCTTTTTTGAACCGCTTCAACATAGCTTTGGCTGAAGTGGACAATGTAGAACCGCGGATGGTTTTGACATACTTGATGAGGGCAATCGACAAATCAAGCGAATTTGGGAAATGGCTGAAGATGAAAGAACCGAATTCGCTTGAGAAATTCTATAAGAAAGCTGATGAATTCATGCGCTTGGAAAGCCTTCAAGCACCGATTAAAGTGGCACTGACAGAGGTTAAGAATAATACTACTGTTCCTACCAAAAAGGAATCCGGAGGTCGGAAAAGGGAAAATAATGGTGGGAAGAAACAGAAAGATATGAAGAAACCTCGCTTCTTAAGATATTCATATTTCACTCCTTTGACTGACACCCCAGAGAATATCTTCTTTGCTACCAAAGATGCGGTAGAATATCCTAAACCACCTGAGATGAGAGTTAGCAAAAAAGCTGCTCAGAGTGGGAGATTCTGTCGGTTTCGTAATCAACCCGGTCAT
Organism: Allium cepa; assembly: GCA_030765085.1. Lineage (NCBI taxonomy): Eukaryota > Viridiplantae > Streptophyta > Magnoliopsida > Asparagales > Amaryllidaceae > Allium > Allium cepa. The sequence continues at coordinate 689,847,804 of CM060937.1, read as the reverse complement.
GATACCAATGAATGTCGCCATTTGAAAATTTTAATTGAAGAACTATTGAGAGAGAACAAGTTGCAGCAGTATGTTAAGAGAAATAGAAATGACCCAACTTCGTCTACTAAGGGTCAGCAACTTCCTACTCATCCATCTGGCTCGGGTGAGAGGAACATTGTGCATGAATCAGAAAGGCATGTTATTAATGTGATTACAGGAGGGCCTCACCCAGCCGGCAGGAGCTGGGGCGAGATGGAAAGGTATGCCCGTGCCTTGAAATATGTACCTGTAGAAGAGAGTGTTCTTGTGCTAGAAGATGTTGCACCTTTGAAGCAGCAGAAAACTTTCAATGATGATATTGTGTTTAAAGCCAGGGACTCTATGGATATTGAAGCTCCAACCGTGGATCCCTTGGTCATCTCTGCAGGCATTGGGGTGGCTATTGTGAGAAGAGTGCTTGTAGATTGCGGCGCTTCTTGCAATATTCTCTTCAAAAAGACGTTCGACAAAATGAAAATTCTGATGGCTGATGTTCAAGCTTCATCTCAGAAGATTGTTGGGTTTACTGGGGAACCGAAGCAGCCTATTGGAACTATCGACTTGTTCGTAGAGCATGGAGAGGGGCAGAGAAAGGTGGTTCGGAAACAGACTTTTGTAATTGTTGATGAACTTTCTGCCTACAGCGCGTTCCTAGGCCGACCAACTCTTGCAGCTTTTAAGGAAATTCTCGCCCCGTGGTGCCTCACTATGAAATTCCCCACCGATAATGGAGTTGGAGTTATTAAAGGGGATCAGAATGCTGGGCGAGAATGTTATCTGATAGAGTTGCGAGAAGCAAGGAAGAGAGAGATGGGAAAAGATGCGGCAGCCCCGGTCCGCATCAAAGAACCAACCTTGTAGAAATTACAGGGTGGACCCTGCACTGGCGAGCATAGCGGGGCACGAAGAGAAATGGATCCCAGAAAAGCTAGTGCAGGGGAGAATAGAGTGGTGCCAGTTGAAGTAACGGTGCCAGTACCCGTTGACCCGAGAGATCCGAACAAAGTGGTGAATGTGGGTTCACAGCTTAGTGTGACAGTTCAAAATTCCTTAATATCATTCTTGAAGGCAAATCTGGACGTATTCGCTTGGACTCATGCTGATATGTGCGGAATATCCCCAGAAATTGCAGTACATACTTTGAACATTGATCCAAAGTTTACACTGGTAAAACAAAAAAGAAGAACCCAGAGTCCTGAAAGGTCAGCAGCATTGAAAAAAGAGGTAGACCGGCTTATGGAGAACGGTTTCATCAGGGAGTCTACTTATTCGAATTGGGTTTCAAATCCAGTACTGGTTAAGAAAGCTAATGGGAAATGGAGAGTTTGCATTAACTTCTCAAATTTAAACAAAGCCTGCCCCAAAGACTGCTTCCCGTTACCCAGAATAGATCAATTGGTGGACGGAACGGCGGGACACGAATTGTTATCTTTCATGGATGCTTACTCCAGATACAACCAGATTATGATGAATGAGCCGGACCAGGAGGAAACAAGCTTCATCACCGATGTTGGTCTCTACTGGTATAGAGTCATGCCCTTCGGACTTAAGAATGCAGGAGCAACTTACCAAAGACTCATCAATGCTATGTTCAAACCGCAGATTGGAAAAACTATGGAGGTTTATGTTGATGATATGTTAGTGAAATCAAAGAAAGTGGTAGACCATATGGATAACTTGGCGGAGATGTTTGCAATCCTCTTGAAGTATGGAATGAAGCTTAATCCTTTGAAATGTTCGTTTGGGGTGGAGTCTAGAAAGTTCTTGGGTTTCATTGTGAGTGCTAGGGGCATTGAAGCTAATCCTGCTCAAATTGCTGCCTTAAGAGAGGTCAAAGCCCCTAGGACAAAGAAGGAACTACAGAGTCTTAATGGGAAATTCGCTGCTTTGAGTCGATTCATTTCCAAAGCTACTGATAAATGCATTCCGTTCTTTGATGCACTGAAGAAAGGAAGGAAGAATTTTGATTGGACTCCTGAATGTCAGAAAGCTTTTGATGAGTTGATCCGTCAAATGGAAACGCCTCCAATACTTTCTAAGCCGGACAATGGTGAGTATCTTTTTGTATATTTGGCAATCTCGTCTCATGCTCTCAGTGCAGCGTTGGTACGGGAAGACGCAAAAATTCAGCACCCAGTCTATTATATCAGCAAAAGATTCATTGGGGCAGAGATAAATTATTCGAAGTTGGAAAAGCTCACCTATTGTCTATTGATTGCATCAAGAAAATTGAGGCCGTATTTTCAAGCTCATCCAATCAAAGTCCTTACTGATCAGCCTCTGAAGCAAGTCCTCTTTCGCCCTGAGACTTCGGGTCGCCTTTTGAAGTGGAATATTGAACTCAGCCAATACGACATCACTTATCATCCCCGGAGAGCAATCAATGGACAAGCTTTAGCAGATTTCATCGCAGAATGTACAGACAAAGGTGATAGTAAGGAAGCAGTGACTGATAATCCCCCAATTCGATGGAAATTGTATGTTGATGGCGCAAGAAACGATTACTGTTCCGGAGCTGGGGTTGTGCTTGAAACCTCTGAAGGGCGGTCATTGTGCTATGCTTTAAGATTGGAATTCCCTTCGACAAACAATGAAGCAGAGTATGAAGCTCTTATTGCCGGTTTGAGAATTTCTAAAGAATTGAATGTCAAAATGTTGCAGATCTTCAGTGATTCACAGCTTATTGTATGTCAAGTCAAGAAAGAGTTTCAAACTAAAGGAGGAAATCTGCCCGCTTACTTGTCAAGAGCCTAGGAGCTTCTCGATGACCTTGACCATTATACGATAAATCATATACCCCGGAAAGAAAACATGAAGGCAGATTCTCTCGCAAAGTATGTAAGCACTGGCGAAGCTCAATTATTGGGATTAGTTCCTGTGGAAGTCCTGTCAGCTCCAAGCATTGATGAGATGGATATTGACTGGATCATGACTATATCACAGGAGCGAGAATCATGGATGACTCTGATATTGGAATATCTGCTCAACGGTTCTCTACCAGAAAACTCAAAAGAACGGTAGAAGTTATTAAGAAAAGCCTCCACATACATAATTCAAGATGGCCGATTGTATGGGCGGGGATTCTCAATGCCATTACTCTGATGTGTGACCAAGGAAGAAGCTGAGACAATTCTAGCTGAAGTACACGGAGGAGAATGTGGAGACCATTCAGGTGGTCAAACTCTAGCAAAGAAAATTCTCCGTTATGGGTATTTTTGGCCAGATATCAATCGTGATGCTGCAAGCTATGCCCGAAAATGTGACCGATGCCAGAGATTTGCAAAAATCCCAAGAGAACCTTCCACTGAGATAACACAAATGGTCAGTCCGTGGCTATTTGCTATTTGGGGAATAGATCTCATCGGGCCTTTACCAACTGCCAAATCCGAAATCAGATATGTTATTGTTGCTGTTGATTATTTTACTAAATGGGCTGAATCTGAACCATTAGCTACTATTACCTCTAAGAAGATGATAAACTTTGTAACTAAGAATATCATTTGCAGGTATGGTTTGCCTCAAAAGATAATCACAGACAATGGAACCCAATTCGAAAGTGAAGAGTTCCAAGATTTTTGCAAGAGATTCAAGATCCAGAAAAGCTTCTCAGCAGTGGCTCATCCGCAAGAAACGGGCAAGTGGAAGCAGTAAATAAAATTATCAAATCGACCATCAAAAAACAGCTGGAAAAAGCAAAAGGTGGTTGGGTAGATAAGCTTCCACTAGCACTATGGGCATATAGAACTACACATAAAACTGTGACGGGGCACACTCCATTTTCATTGGAATATGGATCAGAGGCAATGATTCCGGTAGAAATAGAAGTCCCTTCACATAGAAGAATTCATTTCAACCAAGCAAAAAATGAAGACTTGCAACTTGAAGCACTTGACTTCCTTGATGAAAGAAGGAAAGAGGCTCAGCTCAGAATTGCAGCCCATCAGCAAAGAATTGCCAGGCACTTCAATTTCAAATTTTGCCAACGCAGCTGTGAGATTGGAGATCTAGTCTTAAAGAGGGTCATGACAGCAACATGAGTGTTTGCGCCAAACTGGGAAGGGCCATGTGTCATAGGCAAAAAACTTCTTAATGGCACTTTCAAACTAACAACTGTCGAAGAAGATCCAATTCCAAGAGCTTGGAACAGCAATCACTTACGCCCATATTTTACTTAAAGGCTTTAATGAAATATTGTAAAAGAATGATGAATGTATGATTCTTGTATTGAAAGCCATTGTAAAGCCAATGCAAATGAATAATAAGAACTATAAAGTGGATGTAAGCCTAGTTCTTGGCCGAACCACTATAAATCTTGTGTTCTTTACTATTATAAACTGCTTGTTTTATTTCGATATATAAAGTACGTCAATTGTATTGCTAAAATGTCGATTTAACACTGCAGGCCATTAAAACAAAGCTTACTCGTCATAAGACCAAGCAATCCCTGAGATCACTCAACAAATGAATATCTATCCACAAAAATTCCAGATTCGAATCTTATATAAGCAGTGCTTCAAGCAAACAGTTAGTGGTTCCTCCAGAAGTAGAACCTCCCTAACTAATTGTGATCGTTTGTGCAAACAAACATTCGATTAATTAGCCTGTGTCTACCCCTGCGAACTCATTTAATAATGAAGTACACTTCTTTGGATAGAATAAGCTACTTACAAAAGAAAGGAATGTGTGCTTGGAAATGATAATAGGAAACCGCTGATATGAGCAAATGGCGAAAAGACATGGGTGAGCAAGCATCAAACAGCAAAAGACCTCCTCGGAGGCAAAAGCCCTCTTCGGAGGCACAACTCTTCGGATGACAAAGACCTCTAACGGGCCTCGCCATAAAAAGAGAGCTCTTTCTCGATAGAAAGTTGTGGACTGATCAGTGGTACAGAACACTCGTGTCCGCCCCGTGAATCCATCCAACCAAGAGAAGGAGACTCCAAACTTCTAGGAAAAATCCCTACTCAGAGGCACACATTCCACCGAGATATGAAATAAAACTTCACAAGCGCTGGAATGTGAAAAGCCCTCTTCGGAGGCACAACTCTTCGGAGGATAAAGACCTCTAACGGGCCTCGCCAGAAAGAGAGAGCTCTTTCTCGATAGAAAGTTGTGGACTAATCAGTGGCATAGGACACTCATTAATTTGTGTCCGCCTCGTGAATCCATCCAACCGAGAGAAGGAAAATCCAAACTTCCAGGCAAAATCCCTACTCAGAGGCACACATTTCACCGTGATCTGAAATAAAACTTCACATGAGTCGAAATGTGAAAAGCCCTCTTCGGAGGCCCGCTTCCCAACGGACAGGGGAAAGATAAAAGCCTCTCCGCAGAGGCAGAAACAAAAAAGCCCTCTCTCCGGAGGCACAAACAAAAAAGCCCTCTCCCCGGAGGCACAACCAAAAAGCCCTCTTCCCAGAGGCCTAATCAAACAAAAAGCCCTCTTCCCAGAGGCATAATCAAACAAAAAGCCCTCATCCCAGAGCATAATCAAACAAAAGCCCTCTTTGGAGGCACAAGCAGGTCGAAGCCCTTTTTCGAAGGCCCACTTTACTACGAAGGAAAATTCACTTGCCAAAATAAAAGTGACTTTCTCTGAAAGTGAAGTGTAAAAACTTGGCAACAAAAAGAAAAGAGAGAAAGCTTCTCTAATATGAGGCGCATTCTACTAAGTCAGAAAAATATTTCCTTAAAATGGAAATATTATCTTATAAAGTACAGATGCAAACCTCCTTCAAATGGAAAAGTTGTTCTCTAAAGAAAGAACACAAGTCTTCTCAAAACAAAAGAATTGTTCTTCAAAATTCCGCCAATGTGAAAGAGATTGCAATAAACCATTGTATGAGGGCAATATAATATAGTCACAAAAATAAAAAAACAATGCTCAAGCAACATACCATAGGTTTATTGCAACATCACACAGAGAAAATAAAGAAACTTGTATATATTAAAAAAAAGGAGAATAAACGCATTCTAAAATACAGACAGGAGTTTGTACAAGTAAAAGAATCATTTTCTTTCGTACTATAAAAAAAATTACATACATGCGCAGGTTTCAAAATAAAAGAAGGCGGGGACCGGTACCCGCACAATCTCCAGTCAACGCAAGCTTATATACAAGCAAAAAGCAGGATAAAAAGCATAGGACCAAAGCCATCATTTCTTCTTCCTTCCACCTTTTGAGCCTGCGCCTGGCCGGATGATCAACTTCTTGGGCCGGCTTGTAAGAGTAGGGGAAGAAGGAGAAAGGGGAACAATTGGACTTTCTTCTGCTTTTTTCTCGCCGGCTGAAGCTTCCTTCTTCTTCTTCGAGACTCCACTTTTCCCCCTCTTCTTAGAAGAAGACCCGCTTCCTGGAGTGAAAAGTGTGGTTAACGGCATATCGTCAGAACCAATTGGTTCCGGAGTCTTTTCACCCTCTTCAGGTTCTTCTCCCATATGTTCTTGTGAAGCAATGGGATCGTCCAAGTCTCGGAGAGCTTCTATTTTCTCCTCTTGTGATCCCGGTTGAGAGGCAGAAGGAGGAGTGACCTGAAGAGACGGAGGAGGAATAACTGGAGGAGAGGAAGTCTGAACAGTGCTCGGTGCTTTCTCTACAGAAGAAAAGAAGTTAAAGTCGGTATCTCTCGTAAAGAGAGGAGTTAGTGGCGCGTCGAGATTTAAAAAATAATCAAGAAGTTCATCAAACTCATGTGAAGCGAACGAGCAATCCACTTGAGCAAGATCAGCAGTAAGGTTACCTGGCGAAGCAGGCTTTACTATGTCGACTTCAAAGCCCCACGCGTCACCACTCTCTTGACTCTCATCTCCATTGTGAGCGGTTGCACCCTCAGTGATGGCTTTAGTAGGAGGCGGAGAATGGGAACCGGAACTAACAATGTCGATAACGGTCGAAACCGAAGGTTGAACTGGGACGGTTAAAGTTGCCTTCCCTACATGTTCTCCTTCTGTCATTCCGGCTCTCTCTTTGGCAAGTTGCTCCTTTCCCCTAACAAGAGCGGCGCGTGCATCGTCATCAAGATAGTTTGCCTCTAAATCCGCCTCAGCATAGCCAGCACCACCGAACATGTCAGGTATGGCCTCCCATACTTCGGCCAGAGTTATTTCATATTTGGGGCCTAGAAAGGAGAGACTACCGCGCCCCAGGATGGTATGCAAGTAGAAATCAAATAATGTTGAGCTGATGTTGGCTTTTGTTGCCTCATGAGACTCTTCAGCTGCAAATTTTGCCGGCAACAGCCTCATCACGCTCTCTTTCAGCTTTAGGGAGTTGAAGTTTTAGCATTTTGATCTCCACGTCCTAGGAGCTAGTCTTCTTTCGTAGCTCTGCGATGTCAGCAATATGGCCCTCATTAATTCTTTTTTGCATATCAAGCCTATCTTCGGCGTCTCTTTGAGCGGCATGAGCATCTCGCACTTGTTGTTGAAGCACTTGCTCCCTTTGCGAATAAGAAGTGGAGGAAGCGGCAAGCTCTTCTTTAAGTTTTTCAACTTCCGCTTCGAGCTTTTCATTATAAGTAGCGATGCTTCTCATTTCCGCGTCATGTTGTTCAAGAATCTTCTGCCACTCAGATTTGTCGTTTTCCATTGTTAACATGGCTTCAAAATTTGCGTGATTTACCCTCTGGAGCTCATCGACAAGCTTTTGCCAACCTGACATTCTCTCAATATCAAGTTTGACGGCATCAAGGTTCGCAGCATAGCCTGCTTATCGATCGGGACCAGGTCAAGATCAAAGCACACTCCTTTCAGGCACCAGTTTGGGAATCGACTCTAAAGAGTAGCTGGGCCTGGACCAACTTGATATGAGGGCCTACCAATGATTGTTTGAATATCAGTACGTGCCAGGGCAGGAGATTGAGATAGTACAGGAGCATCAGGTTGTTCGGAAATCTCGGATGCTGGTTTTTCGCCATATTTGACTCTTTTACTCATATCTTCGGCAGCCTGACTTTTCCCCTTGTCGTCACGGGACTTCCGTTTATGAGAATCATCTACCCTCTGGGAAGAATCGTGTTGCTCGTCCCGTCTTTCATGGCATTCTTCGTGGGCACGCCTTTCACGAGCTTTTCGTGCGGCTCTTTCTTCATCAGTTTCCCTATGAGAAGGAAGATATCTCTTGGGATCAAAAGAGTCGCGTCTCCCGTAGCTCTGAAAGTCGTCGTAATAAGAGCGTCGCCCCATTGAAAGACCTGAAAATGGAAAAGAGGCAAAGCTTGAGAATCTTTAAAGTAAAGTGCATATAAGTGCATAAGAATGCTAAAAAATTCTAAGTGTGTGTAACATGCAAACTACGCGCGTCAAACTACGAACCACTCCTCGGTTGCGGGGAAATGATGGGTTTTATAGCTAACGTCAACTCATGAGCTAACGGGGTCTGTTGTAAAGTGGATGTTGCTTCAACTGTTGAAGAGATAACTCTAACAGAAACAGGGTCGTCTTTAAAGAGCTCCTGTGAAGTGATCATCAGATCGCTCAACCCTTCAAAAATGTCATCCCCACTCTGCTTGGATGGACACGTTTTTTCAGCTCCTTCGTCACCGGATTTCTCTGAGTGTTGAGGGGGTTCTTGAGGTTCTTTTTCTTCTTCGATGACCGGGGCAAGTGAAAGCTTGCCGGATGACCCCGCAACATCAGTAGGAATATAGCACTTCACCAGTGAAGCCTCGGAAGTAGGTTCTTTCGATATAGGTTGCTCAGCAGAAACGGGGGCATCTTGCGTCTTGCCTGGAGAGTCGGGAACTTCATGAGGCTGAGTAGAGCAGGAAGAGTGTAGGAGTCCAAATTGATGTAGAAACTCGTCTCTCAGCAAAAATTTGATGCTTCTCTCCTCAGCTGTCACTGCATTTAGCTTCTCGAAAGTTGACTTGTGGCTGGAGTCTCTACAAGGAGGAGGAAGAACTGTAAAAGCAGAGAACGAAGTTAACATTTAGCAATTCGGACCTCGGAAAGCTCAGAAAAGGAAAGAATGGGGATGAGTAAGCTTACCCCCTACTCTCCAGATATTATAAAATCCCTGGGGGCAACGGACAAAGAAGAATTGATTCAGGAAACCATGAGCGCTCTCAGAGAGATCAGCGATAAGCTTGCGATTTCTGGTGCTTCTCACATGTATGATGGAAGGATGTTCTTTATTTCTCGCAAATGTGCATAAATAGAAGATTTCTTCAAAACTTGGGAGACGGCCAAGCGTCCTTCTGTATAGAACGCATAATCCCATCAAGATGGCGTAGCCATTGGGGTGCAATTGAAAAGGAGAGATGGCCAACCGGCGAAAGAGTTGTTGGAGAAAATTGTTAAAAGGAGGAATGGCACCACAAAGGCACATTTGGCGGTTAACAGCGACAAAGCCGAAGGGAGGACTATCAGCAAAATCATTTGGCCCAGGGATAATAACATATGCTTCTGCAATCCCAAACTGGGCGCGTAACTGATTGAACACCCGATGACTCAGAGTAGTTGGAGTTCTTTCCGGGGGGTTGACCAGTGGATCGGCTATCGGGAAGGACTCTCCAGTTTGTTCTACCACTTCCTCTTGTGAGAAGACATTCTACACAAGGAACTGGATATTCAAATGTGAAGGTGCACGTTTCCTAAATGTGTGAAGTCTTGTGTAAAACTAACAAAGTGACAAGTAAATATAACTGAAATTAAACTAATAAACATGTGTCAGTTGTAAAATTTCAAGACTTGTCACTTTAAGTCCAAATACAAGTGCAGTATTGGTGCAAACAAATCGGCTTTAGTTGATTAACATTGCTTTACTACTTCACTTGAATTTGTTGATTCATAGCATTTCATACAATTTCTTTAAGTTGATTAACCTTTTTATCGACTAATCTGTCATTTGATGTGGGCGATCAGTGGCAAGTATATTTGTCCCATTTTTCTGCAAATGTTGTGTTTAACAGGTTGTTAGCATTAAAGTTAATGAAGTCTATAAAGAAGTACAATTTATCCAAACATCTCGTTCTAGCAGTTCAAAGTTGAAATACAATCAGGTTCTGTCGAATTTCGCAAATGTTCAAGTTCTGTTCATCTCATAAGTCGCTCAAACGACCTAGCATAGGTCAGGCCTCCCTTAAGTCGTCCTGTTTGGAATTCATATGCTATTCTGGCAAGGTTAAATCACATTGTTCAAGGGAGTATGAATCTAGCTAAGTCCTAGGTCGTTCAAATACTCGTGCGACCTAAAAGTTAAGTCATGAATTCGAAGGTCGTTCAGTTTTCATCCAGGACGCAAGGCTTCTTAGGTCGGTCAATTCGTAAGTCGTGCAAATCAGTTAGGTCGCAAGGACTTTGAGTCATTCAAAATCCCTAAGTCGCTTCTGGTGTAACTCAGCCATTTCAAGTTATCTCCTTAACCCACTGCCTCCTCTCCAATCAATGACCCGCTATCTCATCAGCTTATAACCCAATAACCCGTTATCATCCAAATCATCACAAATCCAATGCCCTGCTGAATCCTCGTGGATCACAATAACAGCTTAGCCAGCTGCGATCGAAAACCGATCACAGCATGGCTCGAAAGTGGAACACGATGTATGGATATTAAACTGGGGGCAGAAAGCGAAAATTTGTGGTTCTACTGTAATTGAGAGATGGATAAAAGATCGAATTCACTTACACGATGTGAAAGTAAGGATGAATCGACAACTCGATTGAAACAGGTTCGCTTTTGAAGACTCGAAAAATCGTTAATGGCGAAGAAGGTTATCGGAGCAGTTAAGGGAAAGAAACGAGCTAGCGGCTATATAAGGCAGAGGCAAATGGGTATACGAGTTAAGTCATCTCTTAGGTCGCTCACGACCTAGCGGGATTAGATCGAAGCACGCGACCTACGACCTAGGCGAGTACTTCGAGGGGCAAGTGTTAACTCCGTTTTGAAAACGACCTAACGATCTAAGAAGTGGAACGACCTAATGACCTATGGAATAAAACTGCTCAACGACCTAATAAGTTCAGCGACCTAAATGAGTCCATGACCTAGCGACTTAGCTATGTGTTCGACCTAACTGCCGAGAGGAGTACGCGACCTTGCGGCCCAACGAGTTAACAACTTATAGGGAGTAAGCGACCTAACCAATGAAGTGGACCTAACGACCTTATACTTAGCGACCTAAAGTCTGAAGTGACTTAGCGACCTAAGAACCTCATGACCTACCATCTCAAACGACCTAGTGACTTCAGTCCTCAGCGACCTAAAAGCTTCAGCGACTTAAAAGGTGGAACACTACTAAACGACCTAACAGGTAGCGACCTACGACCTAAGTGAATCCACGGCTTAACGACCTAATGAGTTAAGCGACATAACAAGTTAACGACTTAGCCTAGGTCGCTGCATTGGATGTCTCAGCGTTGTAAGGTCGCCAACTACTCCCCTAGGTCGTTCATGACCTACTACTTCATTCGGAAGAGATTAAGTGTGTTCTAGTTAAGCCGTAAAGCTTAGGTCACTACCACTAGGTCGCCCCACGACCTACGACCTATCTTAGGTCGCCAACGACCTATCTTAGGTCGCCAACGACCTATAACCAACGACCTAACTCCGAACTCTCCTATAAATACGGCACTAGCTCCAACTTGAAGGGGACTTTTGGCTGATTTCCAAAACGCCGATACTCTGCTGCTCTCTCGACTCAAACACTACTCCAAGCACTCCAAACACCAAGGACGCTTTAACAAACTTCAAGAGGAAATCTAACACATTCAACATGAATTCAATGGATTCTTCTACATCGGAGTTTGAGCTACTTGTCTAAGTGTATTGCAATCGGAGTTGATTGTAAAGAATTATACTTGAGTCAGCAATAAAGAACATTAAAGTGGACGTAGGCTTGACCATAAGCCGAACCACTATAAAAACTGTGTCTTTACTGCTTTTCTGTTAATTTCTGCTTGTTTCTAATTCCCGTGTTAATGGGTGGTGCTTTCACACTTACTCTGCATACACCGAGGTGTTAGCGTCTGATTTTTACGTTAACAATTGGTTTTTACAGACATACATCTTTTTGGTGGTTTAGGAGATAGCCCTTCTTATACTTAATGCCCTTCCCTAAGGAATATGAACTCAAGGGTTTTACATTTATGGAAATTAATAGTGTGCTGTTAGCAATGGCAATGTGGCATTCTAAGTGGGATTTGCATGTGAAAAGAAAAGCATGGCTTCGTGGAAAGCAAAGCGTGACTTTGTGGAAAATGGAGCGTAGCCTCACGAGCCTCACATCTCAAAGATGATATGGATAATTATGTGGTTTGTAGGACATATTTTGGGTTGTAAGTTTTTTTTGGATAGAGGAGTCTAGTATCTGGACCCACAACGGTTTAAACGGACAGGTATTGGAGGCTCGATTGAGACGGAGCAAAGCCATTGAGATATGCTATTTCATAGGGTGTAATAATATAGTATGGAGGCTTGCCTGAGATAAGTGAATAGTCACCGGGGACTAGGATTGTTATGCGTAGATTTTGCATCAGAGAAAATGACCACTAGTTACATATCATGTTGGAAATCCAATTCTAATACGAGCTTTACGGTTTTGCTTGTATTTCCCAAAATAGCTGTAATGCTTTGCAAACATTTCAGGTACCCCTTTGGTATCATATATAACGTTTGACATCGTCTAGATATTGATACCTACTTTGTATATATATTTATTCAAAAACTGTTTTCAAACCAATGTTATTATTGTAATATCAAATTGCATGAGTATAAAATATTTTGGTTATCGTAAGGTAAAAACCCATCCGTATTTATGCGTGGTGTGGTCTTACTTGATACCTATTTTTTTTAAAGGTTTTGTTTAGCATCGATCAAATATATGACTATCATATGATTGTATTTCAAGTTTCTCATGCTAGTTTACTATGCCTGATCCGGACTTGGGTCTAATCCGAGTAATTTCAGGTTTAGCTGAAGATGTTTGGAGTTTTCCAAAGGATAGATGAAGATTTTCATCAGTGTATGGACGTACATTATATTTTTGCTGTATTCGTTTAATTATTTTGGTTTTTCAGCAATTGTGAGGACAAAGATTTATAACTGTCCAAGTTGAGCTTAGTGTAGACTCTAATATATAGATTTCAAATTTCCGACTATAAAGGTTATTGATATTATAAATTATTCTATTCATGTGAAATTCTATTATGTCTTTATTTTCTTTTCCCTAATTATCCACCTTTCAACGACTAGTTTTCTATCAGTTTAGAAAATAGTCGAAATTTTTTAAATAAAAATAACCGCAAGCGCATGGCGTACGATTGTAGCACGTATGCGGGTACGGGTCGATCCATAGGGAATTGTTTAGATTTTAAATTTCTAATCAATAAAATTAAACCAAAGTCTTGATGATTAGATAGAAAATGTAAGAAAAATGACAAAAAAAGGAAGTGATAAAAATATGAGAGTAGAAAAACAATTTAGAAATAAATTCACTCTCTAGATCACATAGTTCAACAAAAAAAATGAAATTATGATCTCTTTTTAGTCATTTGTGAGTTTAGGTGATGCGTTTATCATAAGCATGACCTAATTTTGTTATTAATTAACACACTTAAACCATCAAACTTTAATGCACCCTCTAACCACTTACTAACTCTCATGAAAATGACAACAAAGTTGAAAAAGAAATCAATCTTAAGCATGGCCTATTAACTATTGTTTAGAAATAGACCATCAAATTTTTATTTAAACATTCACTTTTCTTCCATAATCATATATAGATGAAGAGGCAATTTGTGATTCATATGACTAAGCACAACCTATTTGTTTTGAACAACATAAGCTATCAAACTCAAGACTAAACACAAAATTACATAAACATCATTTTTCCATGAAGCACAAAAAGAGAGCATTAATTATCAAATTATGTTGAAGCTACATAATTAGAGAGAGCTTCATTACCCCTAAATTGAAGGGGTTTAGCCTCCCATATTTGTTATCAAATCAACAAAAGTAGCATGCAACATTAAATGAAAACAAGAGGAAAAGAGAGCAAAATGAAAAGAAAAGCCAAATAAAGAAATAAACACTAATCTACTTGCATGAATAAATGAAACTACACTACTAGCATGAAAGAAAATAAATAACAAAAGAGAAAAACACTGACATTGCATAAAAAAAGGAAAAGTACATAAAACAAAAATGGCTAAGTAGTCATGAAAAGAGAAAGACAGCTTTTCTTTTTATTTGAGCCTAAAACTAACTAAGAAGAAGAGGAGGGTTACATGAAAATATAGGGAAATACAAGTTAAAAACCCTAATTCATATTTTGGGGAATATCCAAAATACACTCTTAGATAGTGTGGTTGCCAATTAATCATTAGTATCATATAATCATCCATTAAGTGTGTGCAGATTTAACGGCCTTTTAGCATATGCATTAGCTTCTAAGTGTACATTAAGGTAGGTGGGTAAGTGGGGTCATCCATGATCATCACTTTTAATTATTCCATCTTCATTTGTTCTCTTCACTCTTGTGCATGCATATATCATCATGAAACCTTTTGTAAAATCCACTAAATTCGCTACAAAACAACATAGAAAATCCCAAGTAAATTTTCACAACTTAGTAAATGCATTAAAATGACCGTTTTGCCCCTATATAGAGATGAATATGTGATAATTTGAAAAAAAAATGAATTTGGTTTAAACAGGTTAAAATACCCGATATGATCATTTATTTAATTTAAACAGATTAAATATGGTGTAAAAATATGCACATTTGCGTGCACATCAAATACCCCCACAATTATCTTTTTCTTCGTCCTCGAATAAACTAAAACTAAGATAAATCCGTTTTCGTAGGGAGCACGATTGCATTGAGCGTACGTAACAAGTCGTTAAACCTTTGGGTATCCCTAGTAGGACGAGTGTTGTCTCGTGAGGGTTTTCAGCGGATACTACCCACAAAATCCGCATGCAGGATGAAAATATTTACAAAATGCAAGATTTATTTACAAAGAGATGAATGCGAGTTTTTAAAAATATTTACAAATGAAAGATTTACTTTTAAATAGACACAATAAGTTAAATACAAGTTTTGGTCATTATCATGAAAATATAAGTCATTTACTCGTCAAAATTTCCAACAAAAATCAAGTTATCATAGACAATAGTTTAACTCATTGTTTGCGTTGATAACAAAGTGTAACTATGAAATAAATCCTTAGTTGATTGTCAAAATTTACCAAAGTAGTACTTTCATTTCTTTTCAATAACAAGTCGAATCAAACAAGTTAAAATAGTGCTTGGATTTCATTTGCTTACTCTCTCTTTTTTTTGAAAATTTTATTGATATTTATAATATTTACACACGCCTAACTCAGATAAATCGAGGCCAGATATATTACCTATACACTGCTTTGCGAACTGATGTGAGGGGAATGTAGAGCGGTGACGAGTGAAAACACAAGTGCGAACACTTATTGACTGTAGGCGTTACCAGTAAAAGAATTTTTATATACATATACCTAAATCAGATAAACTGAGGCCAGATATACCGATCGTGTACTGCCATTCGGGATTATGTGAGAAGGATAAATATCATGACGAGTGAATACAAGACTCTAGGTTTTAAAAAGATGTACATATATACAAAAAAAATTACTTATATATATTTTTTGTGTTTTTTCTTACATATTTTTTTCCAAAAAGAGAGAGTTTTGCAAAATCAACTCAGCACCATTTATCTTAGAAGACAAAAATATATATTATATCCTTTACTTTAACTTAACCACTTTTTAAAATAAAGATTTTCAATTAGGATATATTTCATAATTATCACGTACGAACCTTCCTATATACTAGTTAAACTATCGTTATTTGTAATCAATCTTCATTTTTGCTTTTGTTAAGATAAATAATTTTCAAAAATTTCAATTTAATAAATCAAAACCATATATTTATCTTATAATGTTTCTTTTAAAAATAAATCATAATGATAAAAAAAATTGTTTTTGAAATTTTTATATGTTTTTTAAGTTTTGGAGGAAATATGAAAAATTAATCATGAAAAAACAAAAAAGAAGATGAAAATCACCTCCCCCCACTTGATTTTGACTGTGTCCCCACAGTCAACCCAAATGGAAGGAGAAAAAATAAAACAAAAATAAAACGATGACCTATATTTATATGAAAATGAGTGGTATTTACACGAGATCGGAAAGTATATAGTCAAAAAGTAAATGAAACGGTCTTCCAAAGACCGATTCATTTGTCTCATCAAATATGCGAGACACAGCATAAGCGCGGAAAACCAAACCGTAAAAGATTTTAAATTTGAATGTTGATTTGGAAAAACGAATGTCGTTTTATTAAAAATTGTACGAGTTGTTTTTTTCGATGATTTTTGGGGTCGATAAAACAATTGGTTAAGTTCAAGTTTATTTTCACCAAATTGAAATTCAAGCTTTCATTGAAAAATTCTTCAGAATTATTGATTTGAAAATCAAAATGGCGATTTAAATCTTCCCCTTAAGAATTCGACAACTCGTTTTCAAAAAGTCCAAAGGAATCGTGTTCGTTAAATTCATCTTCCTTTGTTGGATTATCAACAACTTCATTGCGTATATCATTTTCAAAGTCCAAATTGTTGTATTTAAAATTTTGAAATTGTAAAAAGGAAAATTTAAATTTAAATCGAGTTTCTCACCCTCAAAAAAATTGAAATCCAACTCAATTACCGTGTTTTCAACAAGTTCCATAAGATCATTATTTTCATTTTCAAAAGTTGTTGCTCGCAAATTTTCGATTTGGGTAAAAAAATGGATTATCATTTGACTCGTCACACATTGGGATTTGATTTTGTTTATTACGTTGTTTTACATATGTTTCAAGCAAAAAATCCATGTGATCATTGTAGATTTTGCCCATTTGCTCCACAAAATCCAATTTATAGTTATTAACTTGAGAATTTTCAATTTGAATTTATTGAGGACGATAATTTTCACTCGTATCGTACTCGAGGCTATTCCCATTGCCAAAATTATTTGAAAAGTGGGTCACATTTTTTTTGATTTTGAAATTCATTTTTAAGTTCGAAATTGAATGTGCATAAGTTATACTCGAGATCGTTCGAATTTTGAAGTGAATTCAAATCTTGATAATTTTGAAAATTTGGATTTGAGTTATCGCATAAATATGAATTACACAACTCATTTATCATTTGATTTTGTTGTGTAGAAAGTTCAAGTAGAGATGAAATCATTTCAATGCTATTTTCGAGATTCGAGGGTTGATCATTGTTTTGAAAATTTTGTTGTCCGAAATTCGAATTGTTTATACAAAAGTTGTCGTTAAAATATCCATACGAATTTGGAGTGTAATCATATGGATTATATTGATTTTCACAACTATTGTAAAGTTCAAGTGAGTATGGAAATTGAGACATTTTTATGCATGTTTTTGGTTTTTTTATAAAGGAAAAATATTTACAAATAGAATTTATTTTTCAAAATAGAATTTTTTTTTGTATTTTGTTTTTCAATTGTTTTTGTTTTTGAAAAGGTTTTTTTTATATTTTTTATTTTCTAAAAAAAAAACTGGCTTAAAATGTTTTATGGATTTTTGATTTTGGTTTAAAATTTTCAAAGAAGGGATTTTGGATTTTTTTTAAAAAACTAAGTAAATTTTTTTTTGAATTTTAAAATATTTCAAAGGAAAGGGATTTAAAAATTTCAAGGAAAAAGGAATATTTACGATCTTTTTAGTTTTGGATTTTTGAAATTTTTTTGTTTTTTTTAAAATATGCATGAACTAATGCAACTAAATGAATGCAAGGTCAATTACGAATTATTATCCTAACCCAAAATTATATAATCACACATTGTCTTAAATCAACAAGATAGTTCTCAGCCAGGTAACGGACATGATTTATCTGTGCACCACGAATCACCGTCGCAATACAGCCGAAGGTTTAAGTAACTTTAAAGAAACAACCACTATAATATTTATGAATCACCGTAATATTTATAGATGGTTATTACTCTGCCGTAGCCTAGACATCAAGAAATTAAATTGTCGAAAAAGGACGATTTGTCAATATACAATTAAGCGTTATAGATGTTTAACCGTTATTATTAATAAAAAATTCTAGGATGAATGCAAAACAAAAATTAAACGTGTATTAGCAATGCAACTATGAAAGGATTTTGTTTTTTCTTTTAAAATTTTTTATGCAAGCAAACAATAATGAAGGACAAATAAAAACAATAGATAGGGGTTAAAGCAATAAATTTTTATAAGCAAACAGACAGTTATTATTTTTGACAGGAGTTCTTTTCCTTCTGAATTTCTGCTTTGACAACGTGAAACTAAAACAAAGATATATATACGGGTTTTTTTTTTTTTTTTTTTTTTTTTTGAAAGGAAGAAATGAAACAACCAAAAAAACCTTCTTTTTATATATATAAAAACAAATTGAATTCACCTAAAATAAAAAAACAAATCTAATTAGCCAAGCCCACTAGCCTAAACGCACGCAACACCCTGAGTTTTAAACCAAAACCGACTCTTTATAAAAAAATATCAGAGAAACAAAGGTAACAAACGGCGAAACTCAGATTGAGGTGATCTGATTCGCGAATTTTGGTGGGAATTGAAGCTTCGCAATAATCGCGCTTAGGGATTTCATCTCAAGGACGGTTGAATTGGTTGCGGCGATCGATTGCTAGAGGGGGGTCGCCGACTG
The DNA here is from genome assembly GCA_030765085.1 of Allium cepa. Lineage (NCBI taxonomy): Eukaryota > Viridiplantae > Streptophyta > Magnoliopsida > Asparagales > Amaryllidaceae > Allium > Allium cepa. The sequence goes on along the minus strand of CM060937.1, from coordinate 689,829,094 downwards.
TTGCGGCGAGTTCGAAGGGGTTTGAGGTGGTTCGCAGTTTTGTTCTTCAATTCGGTTGTGGCTCGTGGTGTTGACCGTGATTGTGCATTGCAGTTTGGCTTGCGAAATGTTGAAGTAACAATGGTGATTTCACAGTGGGGTATTGATATCAAGCGGTTTGATTTAGTTGTAGTGTGGTCTTGTGGGTAAAGGGATGCAGCAGTGAAGATTGCGGTCGGGGTTCGATGATTGAAACAGTGCAGTTTGAGGCACTGTTTGAGCTTGTATGCAGATGGTAGCAAGGTTATGACACAGTGCGGCAGTATTGGCAAGTATTTGTTGAAGAAGGCAGTTATGGCAGATGTGTTGATGATGGAGAAGGCAGTTGTGACAGTATTCAGGAAGATGGTTGATGGTGTTACAGGATGCAAGGGAGTGAATGAGATGAACGGGTAGTATGTTTAGTTGAACAGGGAGGGTGGTCAAGGAGCTGCACTGGAAGTTGATAGAGGCAAGTGAATGTATATGTGCTGGATGGTTTGGGGTGTTTGATGTTGTATGTGTCACTGTATGTGGTGGAGAGGTAATAGAAGGTGATGAAGTTGATGTAAGTGCAGTTTTGCAGAAATGTAGATGAATGTTGATGGTGGAGGATAGTTAGAATAGTTTAATGGTGGTGATCAGGTTTTATGGTAGCTTGAGGAATGTATTGTATGTGAACTGTTTTGTATGTTTTGGCAATTAACTATGAACTGTGAACTGTCAAGTATGGTAGAGGCAGAGGTTGGAAGAACAGCAGACAAATGAGCAGTTGTATGGAGATAGATGTTGTTGGCAGTGGTGGGGGTGAATGGTCAGTTTGCTGACGAGTTGAAGTTTTTCAAGTCGTTGATGATAGCTGTGGATGGCTATTGTGTGAATGGTGTAGTTTTGTTGGAGATGAGAACTTGGATTGGTGATGGAAGACTGGAGGATGTGCAAGGCTGTGAGAAGTAGTTTAAGTTAGTGAAGTGGATTTTGTTGAAGAGTGCTGTGAAATAGCAGTTCGGTTATTGTGGAGGACGTGGTCGATTGGTGGCGACTTGTTTGGGTTGTTGGTTGTTAGCAGGTGATGGCCGGAAGTTGAGTTGAAGATGATGGGCAGTAAGGATGCGGGTTGTGGTCTCAGGGATGAGATAGGTTGTTGGTGGTATATGTTTGAGGATGTGCACTGGAGATGGAAAGTGATGGATGCAGAGGGTTCGGTGAGGAGTGTTTGTGGTTATATTGACAACAGCGGATGATGCATGCGGGGTATTGGAAGAAGGAGCTATGTAATGACAGGGAGTTTGTGGTTGGCGAAGTGATGATTTGTACCGGTGGAAGTGAGCAAAATATTTTTGTGATTGCACAGTATTTGATTGCACAGTATGTTGATGGTGGAAGTGAGCAAAATGTTTTTGGTGTAAATTAGGCAGATGTTGATGGTTGTGAGCAAAATGTTTGGTGATTGCACAGTATGTAGATGTAGAAGTTGTAGATGAGTGTGGTGACTCGAGAAGCACTTGAAGTTGATGTTGAATATAGAAGTGGAGTGACTGGTTGATGGAATGATGAAAAAGTGGTGTTTGAAGGTGAGGTACAGGCAGGCAATGGAAAGATGGTGCAAGATGGTTGAAGCAATGTGGAGTTGAACTATCAGGTGAGTATGGATACTTTGGCAGCAGCAATGGGGTGGGACAGTTTGGGTTTGGCAGTGGAGTTTTGTGTACTGTGCATAGAGAAAAGGATGCTCAGGGTAAAAAAAAAAATTAAATAGAAATTGAAAATGTATAGAAATACAAATGTAGATGAAACGAAATGTAATCGAAATGTAAAAAAATTGTAGATGAAATGAAATGCATTGTTTTTTTTAAGAAATTGTGTATGTTTTTTATAATAATAGAAAATGAAGTGCAAATGGAGAACTAGAACATGCAGACAACAAATTCAAAGCAAACACATACAATTTTTTTTTTCAATTGCAAACACACACACAAATCAAACAAAGACAAATAATCCGAAGAGTAGAAAATTAAAATCAAAACAACTCTCCGGCAACGGCGCCAAAAACTTATTTAACGACTAGTTTTCTATCGGTTTAGAACATAGTCAAAAATTTAAAATAAAAATAACCTCAAACGCACGACGTACGATTGTAGCGCATATACGAGTATGGATCGATTCACAGTGAATTGTTTAGATTTTAAATTTCTAATCATACAAATTAAATCAAAGTCTTGATGATTAGCTAGAAAATGTAAGAAAAATGATAAAAAAAGAGGAAGTGATAAAAATATGAGAGTAGAAAAACAATTTAGAGATAAATTCACTTTCTAGATCACATAGCTCAAAAAAATGAAATTACAATCTCTTTTTAGCCATTTGTGAGTTTAGTTGATGCATTTATCATAAGCATGACCTAATTGTGTTATTAATTAACACACTTAAACTATCAAACTTTAATGCACCCTCTAACCCACTTACTAACTCTCATAAAAATGACAACTTGAAAATGAAATCAATTTCTAGCATGACCTATTAACTCTTGTTTAGAAATATAGACCATAAAATTTTGATTTAAACATTCACTTCTTTACCATAATCATAGATAGATGAAGATGCAATTTGTGATTCATATGACTAAGCGTGGCCTATTTGTTTTGAACAACACAAGCTATCAAACTCAATACTAAACACAAAATTACATAAACATCATTTTTCCATGAAGCACAAAAAGGGAGCATTAATTATCAAACTATATTGAAGCTACATAATTATAGAGTTTTACTACCCTAAATTGAAGGAGCTTAGCCTCTCATATTTGTTATCAAATCAACAAATGTAGCATGCAACATTAAATGAAAAAAAGAGGAAAAATAGAGAAAAATGAAACGAAAAGATAAGTAAAGAAATAAACACTAATCTACTTGCATGAACAAATCTACTTGCATGAAAAAATAAATAAGAAAAGAAAAAAAACACTAATTAACGTTGCATTAAAAAAGGAAAAGTACATGAAATAAAAAGGATAATTAGCCATGAAAAGAGAAAGAGAGCTTGTCTTTTTATTTTGAGCCTAAAACTAACTAAGAAGAAGAGGATGGTTACATGAAAATATGTCATATTTATACGAGTTAGAAACCCTAATTCATATTTTGGGGATGCCCAAAATACCCCCTTAGGAAGTGTGGGTGGCCAAGTAATCATTAGCATCATATAATCATCTATTAAGTGTGCATGAAGATTTAATTGCCTTTTAGCATATGTATTAGCTCCTAAGTGTATATTAAGGTAGGTGGGTAAGTGGAGTCCTCCATGATCATCACTTTGTATTATTTCCATCTTCATTTGTTCTTTTCACTCTTGTGCATGCATATATCATCATTAAACCTCTTATAAAATTCACTAAATTTCCTATAAAACAACGTAAAAAATTTAAGTAAATTTTCATAATTTAGTAAATGCATAAAAATGATCATTTTGCCCCTATATGGAGGTGAATATGTGGCAATTGAAAATAATTTGAATTTGGTTTAAACAAGTTTAAATACCCGATATGATCATTTATTTAATTTAAATAGATTAAATATGGTGATAAAAATATGCACATTTATGTGCACATCGCCACCTTTCCAGCACTTGGATGCCGGTACATGAATACCCTGAATGTATTAGTATCAATTTCTAAGGGTCGAAAAGGTGGGTCATCGCATTGTTAATTGTTCGAATTGTTTGAATGTAAACCGCTGATTGAATTATCACATGTGAGTCACACAACTAAATCTGTTCAATGTTCAAAATACCACTAGTGACGACCATGGGATTTGAACCCCTACTTTCTTGGAAAGCAATACCATACACTAACCATTATACTAAAAAAAATTGTGTTAACTTTCTTAAAGAAATGTTATAGATTAAAGAGCACAACTCCCCCTTGGCTCATCATCACACACCATGCAGGTATTGTGTTTATAAACCACATCGGTGCTACATCAACTAGTATCCACAGCATTACAACAAACAATTCCAAGCTAGGAACCTTGCTCTAATATCAAATGTTATAATGAGATTTGATCGTCTACTTCCTCAGAAAGCAACACCAATCACTGTGCTAAAATATCTTTGTGTTAACTTTTCGAAAGGGGTGTTACACTACTCATATTTGATTGGTTTGTAATAGCTAAAAATTAATCAAATTAATTAATAATTAGGAAATGTTAATTGTCATTATAATTCACGTAGTATATAATAATTGGGGTTTCCTCTAGAAATGGTATGGTTGCCATTGGTACTTAGGTTCGTGCGTAGGCTAGTTTGTTTACCCTAATGGTATATTTTATCTAGAGATATATGACACTTAAAAGGTACTTTCTAACCCTCGTTAGAAGGTTGTCCTCAGTTTACCTGGGATGTCTCCAATGGAAAATATGTATGCAAACATGCCTTATCGATTTTGATTGTACCCTATATGTTATGTGTAACGACCCTAGATTTTAATTTAATTTAAATTGATAATTAAATGAAATTTTGAATAAAAATTTATAAAATCAAATATAAATGGAAGCGAGTTTCCTCGATTCAAATGGAAAAAAAGGTCATATGGATTTGAAATTTTGTATATATGTGAATATATATGTATATATTGGATTTGAAATAAAATCTTAAATAAATGGTTTTAAAAATAAATAAATTTTATTGTTTTATTCGATATAAAGTAAATATATATCTTAGTAAATCAATTCAAAATAATACCAAGTAATATTAACAAAGAAAAATATACAAAGAAAATAAAATAAAACACAAACAAAATTGTACTTAATAAAAACAATAAATATATATGAAGACAAAATAAAATAACATAACTAAAAATAAGTATGTAAATAAGATTATGAAACAAAACAAAGGCAATAAAATAAATGGCTGAAACAAGCAAGAAAATAAATAAAATAAACAAAATAAAGTACATAATATAATACATTTCAGCAAAGTAAGAAGTAAGGCAAAACATAGTGTAAAATATAACATGAAAACATAAAGTACTTGGCATTAATGCAGCCATACCTCTAATATATCCTAGCACACATTTTTCATCTCAGCCGAAGTAAGGCTGAAGTAAACAAATGCATAACCAAGTACAAAGCATTAAATGCAAGTATCTAGTGTATTTTATAAACAAATAACAAATATCACCTGTACAACCATATCATCCTGCAAACTTTTTTTTTATATAAGTATCAATCTTTATCTCAGTTCAACCATGAAACTGAGTAGCACTTGAAGGAAAAAAAAATTATATCATTTCAAACTCAAACAAAACTTCAGTTTAAACTACAATTAAGATTCAACTCAAATATATAGCAAGGATTCAAACCTGAAGCAGTTAAAAGAGCCTAGCAAATTCAAGCATGAAAGTTTAGGCAACTAAATCTATTTCCAGTTTTCAACAATTTCAGTTCTCTGCCCATCTTCTCTGTTCCAAGTATTTACAAGTGAGTAACAACACATTTCAAAATTTTCTTTTTTTTAATATATAAATCTGGTTGCTTAACTTACCTATGAAGTAAGTATGATTGTATATATGTTGATAAATACATGGCTGTGTGTATATATATCTGCATGGATGGGTTGTATATTTTTTCACCTGAGACATAAATCTGTTCCTTGTTTAAACTTAAACTTCAGTCAAAACTCTTTTTCTCTTGATCTAGTTGTCGTTAAGATTTAGAATTTGAATGAAACTTGTGTATTACATGATAAAGTAGAGTTTAAAAATTTTCCAAGTTGAAAAGAATTTGGTAGTGACTCTGGGATTCAAGAATAACAGAGCAAACTCATATATAAGTGGAAATTCAAACTTAGTAATTCAATTACTCAGTGATATAGATCAAATCACTTAACTAAAATATGATTTTTAAGACTAAAATCATAATATTTAATCGAGTTTTGGGTTTGCATTTCTGGTTTAACCAGAAAATGGTAAACTGATGACCTCTGGTGATCCACGGTGCTGTCACAATCGAAATCTTGCGTGGAGGTGGAGGGAAGTACGGCGGGTCTGGAAAAAATGGTAGGAGTCGTTCCAGTTCATCGTGGAGGTGGCGGTGAGCAGTTTTCAGTTTGTAACCCTAGTTGGTCGAGGCTGAGTATTTTAATTCGTTTGTTTCCTCTGCTTGACCGAGTGCCACGCACTTTTGCGTAATGGAAGAGAGGGAGTTGAAGAAGCTGTAGCCGGAATTGTTGACCTCCTAGTGGTCGGAGCGGTGAAAACGAGGCAATGTTGACAGGTTTTGGGTGGAAGTTGCTTTTTGCTGTTCCATGTTTGGAGTTCGAGCTCGAAATTGATTTCGAGGTAGAGACGAGGTTCTGGTGGTCGGGGAGAGAAGTATCGATGATCGTTGACATGTTCGACAATGTAGCATGGCCTGGAATTGATCGACGACGATGTGCAGGTGCACCGTGCATCGTTCTGGAGTCTGGAAGTATGGCTTAGCAATGGGTTTGGTCAGAGGTGGAACTCGAGTTTACTCGAGTAATTTAAGTAATTTACTCGAAGTGGAGCCCATGTTTTTGTGGTTTCGACTCGATGCATTTTTTGTCTTGCCTCGGGTTGATTTCTTGATTTCAGGTTTTACAGGAAACCTGTTATCCTGTTTTAAAAATTCCAGATTTTGAAATTAAATAGTTTTATAACTTTAAATGTTTACATAAGTTAAAATTTTAAAGTAGATCTCTAAAAATGTTAAATTTAAAAGGAATTTGATTTTAAATTGTTTTAAAATTCTTTCATAACAAAATATTACTTTAACATGTGAATTTAAAATGGATAATTTAATCATTTAAATTAATTAATGACTTGTAATTAAATAAGTAATTAAAGGTTCAAACCATTAATTAAAGTAATTAATTTGAGAAGAATTTATTTACTAAAGGTTAATTAATAAATGAAAGTGATTAAGAAATGATTTTAAGGATTAATCACTTATAGGAATTAATGTTGGATATTTTGATTTATTAAGGTTAATAAATTATGAAATTGGTTTAAAGGTTGATTTAATTAATATGATTGATTAAGAATGATTTAATAAATTAAAGTGTTTGATAAATTAATTTATATCAAATTATTTGTAATTAATTAATAAATCATTATTAGATAATTAATTCATAAGTAATTTATTTGATTTAAAATAAATTGAATTAATCAGGATTAAACAATTAATTAATTCTGCTTACAAATGTTTATTGAATGCTTATGAATGATTGTATTGTATGAAATGCCTTGAATTGATTATCCTATCTGATTTGTGATATTTTGATCCGTAGATTGAGCAGTGTATATTTATTTGCATTTGTATATTATCTGTGAATCTGTGAATAGACGATAAGCGTTATAGTTTATATCGCTTATCAACTATATTTCTATGTTTTGATCTGTGATGATTGATTGTTGTTGCACTATTGTGTTAAAACCCCTGGACTACACCATACACACACAAATATGGATTTCACGAGGAAATCGATTAAGTCATAGATAATTTAAATTTAATGTTTTTGAAATTGAAGTTTTAATTTCAAATTGATTTTGAAAATGGATTTGGGTTAAACGGTAAAGCTTTGAAAAAGGTTTTCACAGATAAAAGCTATTTTGAATAACTCGGTAAAATCTCCAATTTAAATAATTAAATTTGAATTTGAATTCAATATTTGGAATTGAATTCAATGATTGGAAATTATGGTTAAAGATATTATAAACATGTTTGTATGAATTTAAACCATTTTAAAGGTATGGTTTTGGGAATTTGAATTTAACCCAAGGATTTCAACTCGTATAAATGAATCAGATTTCCAAAATGAAAACTGTTGTTTTCAAATGATAAACACTTTTAGACAAGAACTGAGATTCCAGTTAGTTAGGGGAATTTCAAGATTGAATAGAGAAATGATTTTCCTAAGTTATGAATGAATTCTTTTTGAAAGCTATGAATTAAATCTGTTTATTTTTAACAGATTTAAATTGATGATTTGTTTAAATCAAATTGAAATGAAATTGTTTTGAAGACTATAAGTTAAATCTTTGATTTAAAGATTTAACGAGTTAATCAAATTGAAATGAAATTGTTTTGAAGGCTATAAGTTAAATCTTTGGTTTAAAGATTTAACGAGTTAATCAAATTGAAATGAAATTGTTTTGAAGACTATAAGTTAAATCTTTGATTTAAAGATTTAACGAGTTAATCAAATTGAAATGAAATTGTTTTGAAGGCTATAAGTTAAATCTTTGGTTTAAAGATTTAACGAGTTAATCAAATTGAAATGAAAATTGATTTGGAAAATCTGTGAATGAATCTTTTGTTTAAAGATTAAAATGTGAAAATTGTTTAAACCGTTAAAGGTTGTGAAAATGAATCTTTTTGTTTAAAGATTGAAAATGGTAATTTGTTAAGCCATTTGAAGAAAGGTTTTGGGTAATAAGTTGTGACTTAATTGAAATCCCATTATCCATTTGTTTTTGAAATATCGTGCTCACTATTCGGTTTAACCGGGAAAGGACCTTTGTGTCGTATAACCCATTCCAAATATGTGATTCGACGTTATGGATAGCATTTGAAGACCGGTGATGAAGACCGGGTATTTGCGAAAGCGATAGGATGACCTATCGATTGTTTCTGCACCGAGTCGCGCCGGTATAGAAACTCCCTAAGTGATGGGAAATCCGATCGGGATTGTGAATATCCGGATTGCAAGGACTTCTTTGTAAGTGCCTTCGGTTTTGTTCGATCCCGGACCAGACTTGCTTATGCTAGGTGATATGTGATGGGGGGTTCTCGCTTCGCGGTTTGGTGGCGAACGGGAGACTCTTACCCCCACACGTCCTCTTTACGGGGTTGGTTAGGCGAAGCCGTGACATTCGAAAGGGTGACCGTAAAAGCAAGTTTGGGGTATCACTGTGAGCAACGTTGGGGCTGGGATGGTTGAAAAGCCTACCGGTTGTGACCGCTGACGGTACGTCGTCACATTTGGTATCAGAGCTAAGGTGAAACTTTAGCTCAGGAGTATAACACATTATGTAGCTCATTAGAGATAGGGTTAAGTATCCCTAGAATGAGTAATCCCTAAGATATCCGTTTGAAAGCCTCAGTAAATTCTCTTGCTATTCACCGATAGTAAGTATGAGTGCAAGAAGAGAACGAGATAGGGGACATGGAAATACGACTATAATTGGTCAATACTCTGTAACAACAGTGGAAACAACTTTCTTCTCAATATCTTTTGATTCGTTTCCAAAATTCTTTTGAATTGCTTCGTGACAGCTCCAGAAAAAGAAGTTTCGGTGCGGTGATGCTCCACGAATCGTTGTAAGAAATTTTTACTTCGTATCTTTATCGGTTTCTTATTAGCATTTTGATTTAAACCTTAATGAATATGGAAATAGAAATTTTAAATTGAGTTAACTTGATTAATAGAATATGAAAAATGATTAGAATTGTATCGATAAAATGATTTTGTTTAAAACCAAAATTTGAAATTTTATTATAATTTCTTGTATCTATTGTTGATATTCTGATTTGGTGAGCCAAATGCAGAATTGATATCCAGCTTGATTTGAAAAGATATTTCTCTATCTAGCTATCTCTGTGGTGTTTTCGTGCCTGCGAATTTCGAGGACGAAATTCTTTTAAGGGGGGAAGTTTGTAACGACCCTAGATTTTAATTTAATTTAAATTGATAATTAAATGAAATTTTGAATAAAAAATTTTAAAATCAAATATAAACGGAAGCGAGTTTCCTCGATTCAAATAGAAAATATATATAAAGTCATATGGATTTGAAATTTTGTATATATGTGAATATATATGTATATATTGGATTTGAAATAAAATCTTAAATAAATGGTTTTAAAAATAAATAAATTTTATTGTTTTATTCGATATAACGTAAATATATATCTTAGTAAATCAATTCAAAATAATACCAAGTAATATTAACAAAGAAAAATATACAAAGAAAAAAAAAACACAAACAAAATTGTACTTAATAAAAATAATAAATATATATGAAGACAAAATAAAATAACATAACTAAAAATAAGTATGTAAATAAGATTATGAAACAAAACAAAGGCATTAAAATAAATGGCTGAAACAAGCAAGAAAATAAATAAAATAAACAAAATAAAGTACATAATATAATACATTTCAGCAAAGTAAGAAGTAAGGCAAAACATAGTGTAAAATATAACATGAAAACATAAAGTACTTGCCATTAATGCAGTCATACCTCTAATATATCCTAGCACACATTTTTCATCTCAGCCGAAGTAAGGCTGAAGTAAACAAATGCATAACCAAGTACAAAGCATTAAATGCAAGTATCTAGTGTATTTTATAAACAAATAACAAATATCACCTGTACAACCATATCATCCTGCAAACTTTTTTTTTATATAAGTATCAATCTTTATCTCAGTTCAACCATGAAACTGAGTAGCACTTGAAGGAAAAAAAAATTATATCATTTCAAACTCAAACAAAACTTCAGTTTAAACTACAATTAAGATTCAACTCAAATATATAGCAAGGATTCAAACCTGAAGCAGTTAAAAGAGCCTAGCAAATTCAAGCATGAAAGTTTAGGCAACTAAATCTATTTCCAGTTTTCAACAATTTCAGTTCTCTGCCCATCTTCTTTGTTCCAAGTATTTACAAGTGAGTAACAACACATTTTAAAATTTTCTTTTTTTTAATATATAAATCTGGTTGCTTGACTTACCTATGAAGTAAGTATGATTGTATATATGTTGATAAATACATGGTTGTGTGTATATATATCTGTATGGATGGGTTGTATATTTGTTCACCTGAGACATAAATCTGTTCCTTGTTTAAACTTAAACTTCAGTCAAAACTCTTTTTCTCTTGATCTAGTTGTCGTTAAGATTTAGAATTTGAATGAAACTTGTGTATTACATGATAAAGTAGAGTTTAAAAATTTTCCAAGTTGAAAAGAATTTGGTAGTGACTCTGGGATTCAAGAATAACAGAGCAAACTCATATATAGGTGGAAATTCAAACTTAGTAATTCAATTACTCAGTGATATAGATCAAATCACTTAACTAAAATATGATTTTTAAGACTAAAATCATAATATTTAATCGAGTTTTGGGTTTGCATTTCTGGTTTAACCAGAAAATGGTAAACTGATGACCTCTGGTGATCCACGGTGCTGTCACAATCGAAATCTTGCGTGGAGGTGAAGGGAAGTACGGCGGGTCTGGGAAAAATGGTAGGAGTCATTCCAGTTCATCGTGGAGGTGGCGGTGAGCAGTTTTCAGTTCGTAACCCTAGTTGGTCGAGGCTGAGTATTTTAATTCGTTTGTTTCCTCTGCTTGACCGAGTGCCACGCACTTTTGCGTAATGGAAGAGAGGGAGTTGAAGAAGCTGTAGCCGGAATTGTTGACCTCCTAGTGGTCGGAGCGGTGAAAACGAGGCAATGTTGACAGGTTTTGGGTGGAAGTTGCTTTTTGTTGTTCCAGGTTTGGAGTTCGAGCTCGAAATTGATTTCGAGGTAGAGACGAGGTTCTGGTGGTCGGGGAGAGAAGTATCGATGATCGTTGACATGTTCGACAATGTAGCATGGCCTGGAATTGATCGGCGACGATGTGCAGGTGCACCGTGCATCGTTCTGGAGTCTGGAAGTATGGCTTAGCAATGGGTTTGGTCAGAGGTGGAACTCGAGTTTACTCGAGTAATTTAAGTAATTTACTCGAAGTGGAGCCCATGTTTTTGTGGTTTCGACTCGAAGCATTTTTTGTCTTGCCTCGGGTTGATTTCTTGATTTCAGGTTTTACAGGAAACCTGTTATCCTGTTTTAAAAATTCCAGATTTTGAAATTAAATAGTTTTATAACTTTAAATGTTTACATAAGTTAAAATTTTAAAGTAGATCTCTAAAAATGTTAAATTTAAAAGGAATTTGATTTTAAACTGTTTTAAAATTCTTTCATAACAAAATATTACTTTAACATGTGAATTTAAAATGGATAATTTAATCATTTAAATTAATTAATGACTTGTAATTAAATAAGTAATTAAAGGTTCAAATCATTAATTAAAGTAATTAATTTTAGAAGAATTTATTTACTAAAGGTTAATTAATAAATGAAAGTGATTAAGAAATGATTTTAAGGATTAATCACTTATAGGAATTAATGTTGGATATTTTGATTTATTAAGGTTAATAAATTATGAAATTGGTTTAAAGGTTGATTTAATTAATATGATTGATTAAGAATGATTTAATAAATTAAAGTGTTTGATAAATTAATTTATATCAAATTATTTGTAATTAATTAATAAATCATTATTAGATAATTAATTCATAAGTAATTTATTTGATTTAAAATAAATTGAATTAATTAGGATTAAACAATTAATTAATCCTGCTTACAAATGTTTATTGAATGCTTATGAATGATTGTATTGTATGAAATGCCTTGAATTGATTATCCTATCTGATTTGTGATATTTTGTTCCGTAGATTGAGGAGTGTATATTTATTTGCATTTGTATATTATCTGTGAATCTGTGAATAGACGATAAGCGTTATAGTTTATATCGCTTATCAACTATATTTCTATGTTTTGATCTGTGATGATTGATTGTTGTTGCACTATTGTGTTAAAACCTCTGGACTACACCATACACACACAAATATGGATTTCACGAGGAAATCGATTAAGTCATAGATAATTTAAATTTAATGTTTTTGAAATTGAAGTTTTAATTTCAAATTGATTTTGAAAATGGATTTGGGTTAAACGGTAAAGCTTTTGAAAAAGGTTTTCACAGATAAAAGCTATTTTGAATAACTCGGTAAAATCTCCAATTTAAATAATTAAATTTGAATTTGAATTCAATATTTGGAATTGAATTCAATGATTGGAAATTATGGTTAAAGATATTATAAACATGTTTGTATGAATTTAAACCATTTTAAAGGTATGGTTTTGGGAATTTGAATTTAACCCAAGGATTTCAACTCGTATAAATGAATCAGATTTCCAAAATGAAAACTGTTGTTTTCAAATGATAAACACTTTTAGACAAGAACTGAGATTCCAGTTAATTAGGGGAATTTCAAGATTGAATAGAGAAATGATTTTCCTAAGTTATGAATGAATTCTTTTTGAAAGCTATGAATTAAATCTGTTTATTTTTAACAGATTTAAATTGATGATTTGTTTAAATCAAATTGAAATGAAATTGTTTTGAAGACTATAAGTTAAATCTTTGATTTAAAGATTTAACGAGTTAATCAAATTGAAATGAAATTGTTTTGAAGGCTATAGTTAAATCTTTGGTTTAAAGATTTAACCAGTTAATCAAATTGAAATGAAAATTGATTTGGAAAATCTGTGAATGAATCTTTTGTTTAAAGATTAAAATGTGAAAATTGTTTAAACCGTTAAAGGTTGTGAAAATGAATCTTTTTGTTTAAAGATTGAAAATGGTAATTTGTTAAGCCATTTGAAGAAAGGTTTTGGGTAATAAGTTGTGACTTAATTGAAATCCCATTATCCATTTGTTTTTGAAATTCGTGCTCACTATTCGGTTTAACCGGGAAAGGACCTTTGTGTTGTATAACCCATTCCGAATATGTGATTCGACGTTATGGATAGCATTTGAAGACCGGTGATGAAGACCGGGTATTTGCGAAAGCGATAGGATGACCTATCGATTGTTTCTGCACCGAGTCGCGCCGGTATAAAAACTCCCTAAGTGATGGGAAATCCGATCGGGATTGTGAATATCCGGATTGCAAGGACTTCTTTGTAAGTGCCTTCGGTTTTGTTCGATCCCGGAACAGACTTGTATGGATTGTATGTCTGACATTACAAATTGAGATATAAAGCCGATTTCTTTCAAATATATTTCTGTTGGTGGCGGAGAATTTATTCTCTTAGCTTAACACCCTTCTCTGAGACGTACGAGCTCAGAGGTTATATAGTTGAATGTTATCAGCGATATATTCCCAGTTTGGTAATGTGACATGTTGAGTGTTGCTGTGAAATGATCATTGTGTTGATTATTTGTGATAGGATCACTTATTTGATCGTCTATCTTGGTGATCATTTCTATGATCATTTGTTGACCCAAAGCATGACTTTTGTATAAAGTATGTTTTTGTGGACGTGACTTCGTCGAGCCTCACACCCCGGAAATGGTCAAAACAGGAAAGATGCGGCAAGGTTATGAGGGGTAGCGCCCTTTAGGGTATGTGCATTTCCTTCTGGAAAAGGGTGGTATCATGGTATGGAGCCCAGATACTTACTCATGTTGAAAACACTTTATGATTGTGTGAATTGATTACGAGCGCTCGGATAAAGGTCCCAAAGGACCGGGGGATGGCATATTCGGTCAGTTGTTACTCAGTTAGGGGTAACCCGTCCTTGTGTTGGTAGAGATCCGGTTTGGTTCTCGGGGATGTCCATCCAGAGGCTTTCTCATGTGGCAATGGGAAGTTCCTTGGCCTGATCATTCGTTGGAAATCCAAAGAAACAATACGAGACTTGTACGGTTTTAGTTGTATAACCTGCCATGGAATGTGGCGGTAACCTGCTATTGAACATGGTAGCTATAGTAGGCATAAGTGCGGAATGTCTATGCTGGCTAAAATTTATATCTTTACTTTCGAAATGAATTTTTCCTACACTATGCACTAGTAATAATATCAAATGTTTCTTTTTAATACGTATCAAGCATCTTTGACTATCATAAGGAGAAATCTCCTCCGATTCTGCGTTTGCATTGTGTGTGTGTGCGGGAGGCCTTATGGTAGTCTCATTTTTAAAAAGCATTGCGAATTGACTTTGAAAATCTTTTGTTGAATGTTTTAAAAGATAAACTGTTTTTGTTGCTCACACCAGTCCCACGACTGATCCGGAGTTTATTGTTTTCTTTCCTAAACTCTGGGTGCTCATTATTTTCTACACGAGCAGTCTAGAGTTGGCTTTTTCAGATAGTCAGGTTTAGTAGATTATCTAGAGTTAGTTCAGTCTTTGGATCACACTAGTCTTGCTGAGCTTGGTGCATCGTTATTGGGAGTTCTCGCTATTGCTGGATTGATTCTTGGAAATGGAGTTGCAGTTCTCGGAGTTCTCTTTTGAAGACTATCTTAGAGTTATATTGTTCCGCTGCTAGATGTCATCTATTTTCTTTTCCGCTGCTATTTATTGTATCTTATCTCTGATGTATATTGATATCTATTGGATCATCTGTTGTATCAGATATTGTATCAAAGCTGTATATCAATGTATTATTCTTTTATTCCGCTGCGTTATTTACTTAATGTTGTTATAAGCTCCGGCGAATCGGATTTGAACGGTCGAATCTATGGCATTCGAATACGATATGAAGTATGGATGTCGATTTTCGAGCGGGCAAAAATTCGAAACGTCACATTATGGTGTGACCATTATAAACATCACAACTATTTGATATGATTTATGTGCTATACCATAGAAATTATCTATCATATAACTATATGTTAAACTTAATAAATGGTTGATTTCTTGAGGAGAAACCATTGCAGAAATTTGTACGGTCTCAATGGTTAATGTTACTTATTTCATGTTTCGTGAGTTTTCTCACGCTAGTTTATCGAACTAATCCGGGTGTTATTTTCTTATAATGCTCGGGTCAGCCTCGTGTATATTTCTAGTTTCAGCTTTGGAGCATATGGAGAAGAGCTAAAGGATTATTAACCTTAGTATTCTTATTTCGGCTGCATTATTATGTCAACGTATGTGACGACAGGTTGTTATAATTATCCAAGCTGATGATAGTACTTAGGCTTAAGTAACTCTGATATTTCTATTTTTAGAGCAACCCTTTGTACTGTTCTTTTGCTATTACATATGATCATTTTACCACAAGATTCTGTAGTTGTGTTCTTTCTTTCTTATTTTTTCGTTTTTCTTTTATTTTACTTTAACCTTCTATCTTTTCCACACTTGGGTGTTCAACACATAAATACCATGGGTGTATTTAGCATCGACATTTGAGGCTTGAAAAGTTTGGTCACTACAAACCGACTAAGTAATAATATGAGACTGTTGAGCAAAAGGTGCACTTAGTAGATTGTTTCTCGTTTGTATGCAATAAGATGGTTTTTGAACCTAGGAAAACCATCAGCCCTATTTGCTAATGATTGTGAATATTATCAAGCATTAATGCATGATTATTGCATTGGTCGCTTATGTCAGAATTTCGATGATGAAATATTCTAAGTGGGGGAGAATGTGACGATCCAAAATTCCAGATGCTTCAAATTTTAATACCTGAATTATTTAAATATTTGAATCTTGGATTTTATGTGATTCAATTTATTTAATAATCTTTTTACCCCTTTAAATAATAAATAATGATATGAAATTTATTCTCAGGATTTGTTTACAAAAATAAATAGTTCGTATAGATATCGATAATGTGGTCGAAAATCATTTTATCGATAAATGGTTACATAACATGTAAATTTATCATCCTAAGGCACTATTTGGGATTTTGAAAAACATAGTGCCATCGACATTGTAATAACGAGGTGATGTACATCGACGAATTTTGTAGCGATCCGACATCCTATGTAATTATACAAGCTCAGAACATGTAACGTTTTATTTAGGAAATTTAATAAATAAGGAATATTAAACATATACCCCTATAACATTACTGTCAGGACACGATTCTTCGTCTTCCGAAAATTCGACATCGACACTCACTTTATCGACTGCCGAGAAATCGAACGACGGAAAACCAAACACTGAGGGTTTTATTTAAGAAAAATTTAGGAAAGAAGAAGAGAAAAAGATAGAAATTAGGGAGGAGAGAAGAAGATAGAAAATTTTAAAATAGAAAGAAAAAGAGAATAGAGAAAAAGGAGAAAAACAGAAGAAAATAGGACGGGACAGAAAACAACAGAACAACATCAGAATCTCACAATTCGCAGCGGAACAACATATAATAATAAATGAATAATCTTTAAACAAAGAACTATATCAGTTATTACATTTTATACATTTCATTACATTACATCATATCATCAGAGTGTACAACAACATACAACAACAAACAGTGCAGCGGAAAAAGAGATACTATATAAGTAATATGCCATGCCATCCAGCTTGCCTCCAGCAACTCCAGAATATCCAGAATATCCTGATAAACCTAACTCTTAACTGCCCGTGTGGAAATTGGTGGGCACCCAGAGTTTAGGAAGGAAAACAATAAACTCCGAGTCAGTCATGTGACTGGTGTGAGAACTCAAAACAGTTTATTTATCTTTAAAAATCAAAATAGAGGAATATTTTTAATCAATTCGCAATGCTTTTAAAAATGAGACTACCATAAGGCCTCCCGCACACACACACAATGCAAACGCAGAATCGGAGGAGATTTCTCCTTATGATAGTCAAAGATGCTTGATACGCATTTAAAAGAACATTTGATATTATTATTAGTGTAAAGTGTAGGAAAAATTTATTTCGAAAGTAGAATATAAATCTTAGCCAACATACGACCATTATCGTATGCCTACTATAGCTAACTATGTTCAATAGCAGGTTACCGCCACATTCCATAGCAGGTTATACAACTAAAACCGTACAAGTCTCGTATTGTTTCTTTGGATTTCCAACGAATGATCAGGCCAAGGAACTTCCCATTGCCACATGAGAATGCCTCTGGATGGACATCCCCGAGAACCAAACCGGATCTCTACCAACACAAGGCCGGGTTACCCCTAACTGAGTAACAACTGACCGAATATGCCATCCCTCGGTCCTTTGGGACCTTTATCCGAGAGCGCTCTCTAATCAATTCACACAATCATAAAAACAAAGTGTTTCAACATGAGTAAGTATCTGGGCTCCATACCATGATACCACCCTTTTCCAGAAGGAAATGCACATATCCTAAAGGGCGCTACCCCTCATAACCTTGCTGCTTCTTTCCTGTTTTGACCATTTCCGGGATGTGAGGCTCGACGAATTCACGTCCACAAAAACATACTTTATACAAAAGCCATGCTTTGGGTCAACAAATGATCAACACAATGATCACTAAGATAGACGATCAAATAAATGATCCTATCACAATAATCAACACAATGATCATTTCAGCATCACTCAGTATGTCACATTACCAAACTGGGAATATATCGCTGATAACTTCAACTATATAACCTCTGAGCACATACGTCTCAGAGAAGGGTGTTAAGCAAAGAATAAATTCTCCGCCACCAACAGAAATATATTTGAAAGAAATCGGCTTTATATCTCAACTTGTAATGTCAGACATACTATCCATACAAGTCTGTTCCGGGCTCGAACAAAACCGAAGGCACTTCTTACGAAGCCCTTGCAATACGGGTATTCACAATCCCGATCGAATTTCCCATCACTTAGGAGATCTCAATACCAGGAGCTACCCAGTGCAGAGACAATCGATAGGTCATCCTATCGCTTTCACAAATACTCGGTCTTCAACACCGATCTTCAAATGCAATTCATAACGACGTATCACATATTCGGAATGGGTTATACGACCCCATGGTCCTTTCCCGGTTAACCCGAATAGTGAGCGCTTATTCAAAAATAAGTGTAGCATTCACATTCAAACAAATCACATCAATTACCCATTCAAAGGGAAATATTGATAGTCGGTTATTGAACTATCACTGGATATGCACACATCACCAGTTCCCAAATAATTTTCCAAATTATTTATTTTCCAAAATATCTTCACTAGATATATAATTTCAATATTTCAAAAATAAATCAATATTTATTTTTAAACAAATTCCACCTTCTTTTATAAATTCACTGGTGAATTTACATTCCAAAGTATTAATGAATATACGACTTCAATTCGATTTATAATCTTCATTTTCAATTTATCTTCAAAAAGATAAATTCTCTAATATTCACTTTATATTGGAAAAACATTTCCATACTTATTTATTCATAAGTAATTCACAATTTTTATTTATTTTCAACACTTGGAAAATATTCAATATACTTAAATCGAGATTAAGTATATATTTCATTCTTTTAAGGAAATCATTCACTTAAACATATTTATTTGGGTCAAAACGAATGTTGCGTAAAACATCGTTACAACGTCCCAAAATCACTAGTATAGGGATTCGAATTTAAAATAGATATATAAATCCCAATACTATACAAAACATTTCCTTTCGGAAATCATTTACTATAACAACAGTGTTGTAGTCCACCATTTCCTTTTATTTCTCGAAAACGTCTATTTCAAAAATAAATGTTGAAATCTATGGTTTCGAATCTCAACACATTTTAAAACATCGTTAGATCGTTTTAATTCTATTTAAACATCCAAAACCAAAACATTTTCTTTAACGTGTTATTCACTATTCAAAAATGTGAATAAACTTCGTTAACAAATCTCATCCTTTTATTCATTTTAATTCAAAGGATTATTCACTATTCAAAAATGTGAATATAACTCCATTAAATAAGTTATGACAATTAACTTATCAAAATAAGTTGTTTGCGGATTTATAAAACAACGTTTATAAATTCCATTTCTATTTATTTATAAAAACTTCCTTTTTATAAATTCCTTTATTCACCTATTCCAGTTTATAACTAAATTATAAACTAAACGTTCATATTATAAGTTAATTACTTATAAAACGATTATTTTACAAAATCGTTCCTTTAGAGACTTTCCAATTTATAAATCTTATAACTTATAAGATCCATTTATCTAACCAATCTATTCTTCAAATAATTTCACCAAATTTATAAATCTTACTATTTATAAATTTCATTTATAACTTCACGGTTTATAATTCTATAAATTTCATTCTTTAATGAAATTCATTTTCACTTAATTCAAACACTTATAAAAATTCGTTTTATAATGTCTATATTTCGATTTATAAATATTCATTTATAAATCTCTTAATATAAATCAATTTATATTATTCTTTAAAACGTCTTTAAATCCCTTTAAAAACTTCATCATTTTGATTTATAAAATAGTCAAATCTTTATAAACTCTATTTTTAAATTTTTTTTATAATAAATTCAAAAATCCAATTTAACTATATTTTATAAAATCATTAACCCATATTTCTCAAAAATCAATCTTTAACTATATTTCCCAAAATCATAATTTTTATAACTTTAAAAATTATAACCTTTATTTTTTTAAAATAAATCAGTTTCCAAAAATATAGAATAATTTCAAAAACCACTTTAAAAATCATTTTAAAATCCCAAAATCTGGGTCCAATGATGCTACACACCAAATAGTCAATCACGACTACAACGATATCATATATCGATATGATAATCCATCAAATATCAAAATATCTGAAATTAAATAAAAACTGTTGAGGAATCCAGTTGGATCCCTCCAACCTGTTTTCCTGCATCCAAAAACATTAGCACAATACCAATTTCGCTCCAGTACGAAATTATCGCGGTATATGTTCTTAATAAATATTATCCGCTTAATAACGGCGTAATAGGGTCTCATCCGCTAAACCAAAAAATGTGGGAAATCAATAAACTGCAATATATACATATGCCAATATATATATATTGATATTATATATAATACCAATTTCACTGTTTATGAAATATTCGCGGTATATGTTTTTAATAAATAACATCCGCTTACTAACGGCGTATAATGTCTATTTTAACAATCAATACATAACAATCATCATTCAAACACGCATTCAAATATTTTAAATCTAACTATTTAAAATAAAATCGAAATCTATTCGATTGAGTGAGAAGTTCTCACCTTGGTTTTAAATTCCGTTTTAGCTTTTATTTCGAATAAAATTAAACGCGCGTTTAATTTTACCCGAAATTCTCACTAACTCCAAACGACTCCAAACCAACTCCATCGCGTAGTGCTCGTCCATACGATTCCAACGCAACTGAGTTTGCATTTTTTCGACCTCGTATGAAAAAGTTATTGATTTTACAAGTTTACTCGAATTTTATACAAACAAATCAACTTAAACTTTAATAATTTATAACCTAACCTAATCTAAACCATAGATCTCACCCCCTTCTCATCTGGACCATGCATTTGCTTCATCTTCCACCACGCAACTCTACAGCTCCAAACACGCACAACATAACCCAACTTGATCAACTAGGGTTAGATATTTCAACACCAATACTCGACGATACCTCATCATACTACCACCACGTCGAAGCTCTCGACTCAAGCTAGGTTCGGCCTCAGCCTTGGCCAACTCGGCCTGCACATGTGCCTCGTATGGCGTGCGAAAACTGATGCAAACGGACCCCTTTCTCTCACTCCATGTCGCTCCAACCAAGATCATATCCGTATGGATTTCAAGCTCTCTTCATGCTCTACCTTTTTCGTGTTGAACACTTCTTCTAATTCTTTGTAGATTGGGAGAGATTGAGAGATGAAATTCGAACAATTCTGGCCATTGGTTATAATGTGGCGGCTGAGCATATTAGGGTTAGGTTTAGGTTTTGTTATTTATTTTTGTGAATAAAGGTGTATTTATAGGAAAAGCTAGCGTAAACACTATTCATCCCGGGAATTTCCGAACTCCGATTTAGACGCCGTAACCAGCGTACCTAGGGTTTATCCCGCGTTCCGGACACAATGGAACAGGTTTCGGAAGCTAATCGGAAGTATGTGCGAGTTATGGCTGTAAACGCTCAATTTGAATTAAACCGATTTCTAGGCGTTTTAATTTGTACCGGACAAACGGTAAATCCAAATGACTTGAAATTTGAAACTTTACAATAATATCACATTACGGATCCGATGAAACTGGTTTCGTCGAAATCCGAGACTTTTTGAAAAATGGCTATTTTGACTCGCCAAATTTAAATTAAAAATAAATCGATGCGTTTCGAACTGCCACGATCAAACGATAGCTCCGATTGACACAAAAATTAAAATCCGGTAATAACTAACTATTACGGATCCAATGAAACTGGTTTCGTTCAATTCTGAGACTGTTCAAAAATTGACTATTTTACAGTCGATTATTAAATATTAAAATATTCAATTTTCACAGATTAACTTTTAATTCGATTTTAAAAATTCTAAAATATTTCTATAACTCCAGTATGATTAAATAAAATTTTCCAAATTATTTTCAATCATTTTTAACTCAATTTTTAATTATTTCCATAATTTAACATATTAAATTATTGTTTTAATTATCTAATTAAATCCAAAAATTCAAATAAAAATTTATTTGACTTAAAAATTCACTTATTAACATTTAAAATTAATTAAATATTCAAATTTAAATTAATAAAAATTCTGGGTCGTTACAATTACTCTTCCTCTCTCATAGAACTTCTTTTCCATTACACCAAAATAGTGATTTTGCAACATTTTATATTTGTTAATTTCTAACACTTATAAGTATTACAACTTACTGACAATAAAAAAGTGCTAGGATAACTGGAAAAGCGTTGGGAAATATAAATAATGTTTTTTATAAACTTTCCAACACATCAGTTATAATTTACAACACTAAAAAGTGTTAAAACAGTTGGTAAATTTGTAATAGCTTACTAAAAATTAGACCCTTTTGTAATCTTGTATATGTACCATTTTTCTAACGCTTTCCCTTCCATCACCACTATTGGCCGCGTAATTTTTAATTAGATTAGGATTCCTGCATTCCATCACCATCTTCTACCACTTCCTCATTCGTGCATCCTCTAAGCTATAAGATTTTCCTCTCATGATCGTGGATAGGCGCGTCACCTCTACAGCCTACTTACGCTTTCCCATTCCATCTCATTTGTGGACAGGCGCATCACCTCCAGGTGTATCGACCAGAGGCTCTCTTAGGTTCGATTTTGATTTTGATTTTTTATATTGGTTCAGAACTAATTTCTTATTGTTGTTCGATTTCATACCCTGAATCAGGTTTTGTCTTTTAGTTCTAATTATTTACCGATTCCATTTTTTAATTTTGTACCAATACATTTTCGTTCTTAGTTGTTTACAAACTTGTCTCTACCCGTGATTTGAAAAAGTGAAGCCTTAATGATTAGACAAAAGTGTAACAAGTGTTTATAACCTTATTTTTTCTGTGCTTTTGTCTTTATGACCTTGTTAAGTGAATCAGTCATTGTTAGTCCTTATGAAAGTACATGGTTCAGAGCTAAGGGTGCACATATTTAAATTGATAGACCTCATGTTTAAGAATGAATGTTACTACTGTGTACTTCTCAATATAAGTTGAATTCTTTGTTACCATTCCATTGACTCATTGAACATCACACCATTGGTTAAACTGAACTCTTTACTTTGTCTATAACAGTGAGTTGTTTTTAGTTAAACTTTGCGGAGATTTTTTGTTATTGTTTATTAAGTTGTTTACATCATCCAATTTTGTGTTTTTTAAGTTATCTAAAATGGTAGAGAAACTGGAGAGTATATACATAACATTAGTGATTTTGGAAGCTATTAACGGGTTTTCACAACTCATTTTTTTAATTTTATAGTTGATTATTTTACAAAATATAATACGTGTTATAATATAAATTGTGAATATGCTATATACTGTTCTGTATTTAGTCCCATATCGTGGGATTAGTTCTATCCCAAGCTTCTAGGCCTTTATAAAAGGTGCTAATGTAATGAAAATGGATGACTAATCTCTGAATGAATAAAATAGTTCTCTCTCTAATGGTTTCTGCTTTCTTTATTTTATAACACGTTATCAGCACGAAGCTCTTATAAATCTTCTAAACGTTTGAATGAGAACTGTAGAAATAATTTTACCACATGATTTATATTTGCAGAAGAAATATTTCACTGTTTCTTAGAGAAACAAATATAAGGATAATACGTATCTAGAAGATCGTATTAAGTCTATATGAAAGAATAAGAACCTGAAGTTCATATATGCGAAGGTGAAAGATTAAAGTTTTCATAAGCTGAAATAAAGCCATGAAAAAAACTAAATGAGCAATTCCAGAAGAAGATGTTGATATGTCCAGAAGACATAACATAAAAACAATATGCTGGAATAACATTACAAATGTGGTAAATAATATTTCCTTGAAGAGAAATAATATTATGATTCTCATGTTCGAATATAATTATGAAGAGTCATCTTGTTTCATTGTGTTTATTTAATATTGGAGACCTGAAGTTCTCAAATAAAATTTATACATACAAGTTTGTATTCCTAACAATAAGGTTTATATATCAAAACTCAAATATATAAATTTGAGATGTGAAGTTTTGAATTATTAGAAAAGCTAATTTAGATTATGATAAATTCCAATTGCAATCAAACCTGAAGTTTCATAATGAAAATCAAGTTGTACCATTTAGGATCTAAAGTACTAAACAAAGACTTTATTTTAAAGTAAAATTGGAACCTGAAGTTCTAAAGATATTTGCCAATAGTATTAACTACTAAATCAAATAAATATGTAGAAATTTGTTCACTCCTGAAGTGGTGATAATAAAAAAAATCTCTAGAAGAGATTTGTTGATATATTTGATGTTTTTACTAAACCAAATAAATACGTAGAATTATATCTACTCTCCTACTATCTTTTTTTAATAGAAAACAAGATATTCTAACAGGAAGTTTATTTCCTAAATTTTTTTTCTTCTTCCATGCATCCAATCATTTTCCTTCCTTTGGCTCATCAAGTAAGTATTTTGGATTCTTCATAAAATGAATGTTAATATTTATACACCCATCAATTCTTTTATGTTATATGTAAAACTCATTCATCTTCCCTCTTTCAGCAAAGAGGTATTTCAATGTTTACTATTTTATATGCTTAATCTTTTACCTATTATTGTCATGTTACAAGAGTATACTTATTGATTGTTATCAATAGTTGTAACTCATACAGCATATCTTTTAGTTGCCAAGTCAAACTATTTTTTTTTTCATGATATTATTCATACACTATGTGATGTACAAATTTCCTCTCTCTCTGTTTAGCTTACAATGTGTAAATAGCCATATATATTAATTTATATATTAATCAGTAACAATTAATAAATCATTAAATAAAATTAATTGATTAATGAGAATAGTCCAACAAAGATGCGTATGAATACTTCATACATTTATTCTTTTTTATCTCTTATTGTTGATAAAGATCATAACGTATATACATGGTATATATTTGTGTTTCTCTCTATTCCAGTTGTTATGGATTAATAAATGGTATTTAATACCGACTATTCATATTTTTAAATCTGCTTATATTATGAAAGTAAACATAATAAACTCAGCACAATCTTTGATTATAATTCACCCCTTCTCTACCAATCAATCCATAGAAAGGCCTTTCCGTATTTTTAATGATAGTTTTGCATTTTCAAGGAAATTAATGAATGCAATTAATATGACAGGATCTAGAGCTGTTAAAAGGATGTAAATAAAAAATTACAGTCGCTCTTTATTTACTATGTTTGGTTGTCTTTTATTATTTTGCACTAATGTTTTTTATTCCACTGTAACTAATATCAGATATGGGTTTATATTTTATGAAATGCATTGATTATATACCCATGAATAATATTTTGATGCTTATGCATTTTTGTTTCCACTTATAGTTGGTGATATGATAAACATAGTAAAGCTTGAATTTAAAACTTTGGACTTATTAGAAGGTAACTTTTTGTCATGGATATTGGATGATGACATTCAATTACATTCTCAATGCTTAGAAAATTCCATTAAAATTGATAATAATATGTCCCAATAGGATAAAATAAAGGCTCTTATGTTTTTTAGGTGTCATATTCACGGCAATCTTAAAATAGGACATTTAACTGAAAAAGACCATCTTTACTTATGAAACTCCCTGAAGGAGCGTTATAACCACTAGAAGATGATCGCACTTCCAAACGCTAGACAAGTATGGTTGAACCTGAAGTTTCAACCTGTTGGAAGTTGGTGCTTGTATGTTTTTCTTTTCAGAACTAATTGAAATAATGTACCGATGAATGTTGTGTTTTAATTAGTAGTCCGTTTTTTGGCAATTATTAGCATTTATTTAATGCTTACAAATTTTAATAGTGGACTAACTATATTGTCTTTAATTCTTAAAATATGAACCATCAATATTTGAGTGATAATATATGCCTACTATATAGTGCAAATACTCATACGATTTTCAAAAACTAGAAGTTTTCCTATGAACTATCTGAAAATATTTTAGCTAAAAATTTCAACCATAGAAAATATAGTTGAAGGGTCCGGAAGAGCCCATATAGTATTACCAAATGGTACATATATCTTAATTCAAAATACATTATATTCAAGCAAATTTAAATGAAATTTGTTGAGTTTTAAGGATATATAAATGCATGGCTACCATATTGGAACTATAATGAAAACGTCAAAGAATACCTTTGCCTTTTTCTAAAATTGAAAGCTAGAAGCTTATTTTAGAAAAAGTTGGTACAATTTCAACTGGATTATATTTCACGAAATTTGGCATAATTGATTCCCATATGTAAACATGGGCCAGAAGCTCAGAAATATCACTTGAATACATCTTATCAATTGATAAAAGAATTATCCTCTTATCATTAATATGTATGGTGTATTTGCTAGTAGCAATATGATAATGGATCAAAATGAGATTCCAAAGATGATTATTATTTAATGTGATAATGTTTGTCAACACTGAGGGGGAGGATAAAGCGATACAAGTTCATTTTGATCTTCAGTGTTAAATATTTGTTAAAATATACAATAATGCAAAATATTAAGTAACTTGAATAAATTATCAATAATATCCCTGATAGACTTTCTCCAATATAGATATGAATCCCTGAAGGATCAAAATGTGTAAACCACATCTGAAATATGGTACAAAAGTCAGTTTGAAATTATTTTGGAGTAAGTAATAAAGATGTCAAATAAAAGAGATGAGTGTTCTTAAAGAAACACTTAAGGGTGCTCTTGAAGAGACTACTGACATGATTGTCAAATTACCTTAGAAGTGGTTTAGGTACCTAAAACACGATAATCAAAGAGATCTCAATAAATCATGTCTAGAACTGACAAGAAATAATTATTGATGATAAATTTATAAGTAATAAAGCACTTATGTTTATATAAAGATTAATTATCCTGAATTAGGGGAAACATGACTGGCCATCATGAATCCTTTACCAATAGAGAAAAATGGACATGTAGTCCGCAAAGTAGCGAAAATACTTGAAATGCTTAATATATCCGAAGGTATAAATATGGTTTGAATCATATTAAATGATGAAAGTATACAAATTCCTGAAGAATATAAATAACTTTTGTGGTTATAAAGAATGCAAAGAACAAGAAGCATAGATTACAACCTACTTTGAGTATTGTTGTAATGAAAATCTTGATATAATTAATGATGAGTAGATTACTTCCTATTTTTAACTATCGTTGTAATGAAACTTTTAATATACATCGAAATGTTAGTTGCGATATGCAAAAATTATTCCTGAAGAATATAAATAACTATGATGATTATAAAGAATGCAAAGAACATGGAATGTAGACTACAACCTTCTTCTAAGTATTGTTGTAATGAAAATCTTGATGCACTATAAGATGAGTAGATTACTTTCTGTTTTTAAGTATTGCTGTAATAGAACTTTTAATATTCATCAAAGATGTAGTTGCAATATGCAAAAATGATTTGAAGCATAAAAATGAAAACACATGATTTTTTCATAAAGGTAGCAACCAAAATGCATAAAATGCAGATCATATTTGGATTGGAAATTATGATTGTATCGAAGGAAACTATTAATAAATTATATTATTAATGAGATACATATTTATGGATCCAGAAGAATCTATAACCAATTTAAGTTATCGAAAGACGACTACGAATTCAGAGGAAACTTTAAACCAGGGGGAGCATCCATAAATATGTTATAATGTACTCTTTTTCCTTAACTAAGATTTTCCCCACTGGGTTTTTATTAGTAAGGTTTTAATGAGGCATTATCTTGATCCAAAAGTATTAACTCCCTAGTAACATTTGAAAATAAGTTACAATGTACTCTTTTCCCTTATTTAATATTTTTCTCACTAGGTTTTTCTTACTAAGGTTTTAACGAGGCATTGTTTTGATCTAGAAGATTCAAACATATTTTCAAGAAATAACATCTCGAATAAGTTATTTAAGTTAAATTGTATTTTTATCCTTGACTAAGGTTTTTTCCATCGGGTTTTTCTTTGTAAGGTTTTTAATGAAGTATTATATTGATCCAGAAGTATCAAACTTTATTTGATTCTGTAAGTTATTTAAATATCTCATACAATATTGTACTCTTTTTCCTTCACTGAGATTTTTCTCAAGGGGTTTTTCTTAATAAGGTTTTAATGAGGCATTAGTTTGATCCAGAAGTATAAAACTTCATTTGAAGAAATGAGAAAATAAGATATGTCATTGTGCTCTTTTTTTCCTTCACTAAGATTTTTCCCATTGGGTTTTTCTTATTAAGGTTTTAATGAGGCATTATATTGATGCTGAAGTATCAAACTCTTAGAAGGGATATCATTCTATGATATCTATGATCTCAAGTTGCACTCTTTTCCTCGTTCAAGGTTTTTCCATTAGGTTTTCCTAATAAAGGTTTTTTTAATGAGGCAACAGACAATATCTAGATCGACTGAACGAATAAGTGCAAGCAAGATAACAATGAGGGGGGGCAATCATCATACACATTACAAAAGAGACAATTTCAAGTTATTAGAGTATTCAAGATTTTGAAGATGCATATTCAAAAGGGAGTTTTATAATATAAATTGTGAATATGTTATATACTGTTTTGTATTTAGTCTTACATTGTGGGATTAGTTCTATCCCAAGCTCCTAGGCCTTCATACCGTGCAGTTAATGCGCTCGGCGGATTCATAGCGGTGGAGATGCAAAAAGTCATAGGGGGGATATAGCAAGGATATAGCAGATGGCTCTAAAATAGCATATAAAAATTGTATTTAATGTTTTTACAAATATATAAATGGTAAATAAATGAAAAAATATCATTCAATTGAATAATAGTTAATACATAAACAGTTGTAAATAAAAACATTCGGGAATATGCTTTAAATAAACGTAAAATTGTTATATAACATAACTGAATTTAGTAGAATATTATAGTATTTTCATTTCTGAAAATATATTAAATATTAAATCAAATAAATTAGTTTCATAATTTTTATAGTGCATATATGCAGTTTTTCAATTCAATTTATTAAAGAAGATATGGCGGAAATAGCGGAATATAGCGGGAATAACGGGATATAGCGGAAATAGCGGGGCTTAAAGCGGAAATGCTATATTTGGGGCTACATGGAAAAATCGTAGCGGAAACCCGCTATGAGATATAACGGGGTTATAGCGGGGTAAAAGCGGGGCATTAACTACACATCATTTATATAAAGGTGCTAATATAATGAAAATGGATGACTAATATCTGAATGAATAAAATTGTTCTCTCTCTAATGGCTTCTGCTTTCTTTATTTTATAACAATACGATTGCAACAATTATTTAGGATAAAATATCTTAAATGCAACTTGGAGAAGTAAATGAATTTATCTACAAATTAATAGGACTTTTAAATGCAAATTTTTTAGAAAAAGTTACAACTTTTACTTATGTTTAGAGTTGCATATAAATTGTGTTTTTCATGAATCATATCTTAAATTGGAAAAACTAAGATATATATATGTGTGTGTGTTATACATACATATATATATATGTATAAATATGTATGTATGTATGTATATATATATATAAGAATTTTATTTAATATCATTCAGCAATTTTTTAGGGAAAGGGAATCATTCAAAAGTTTGCACTAGGCATTATAAAAATATGAAGTGGCTCTACGAATAAATAAAATTTCGTATTTGGTTTTACTGACCGACCTTAAAAATTCTACCAATTATATCTTCTGATTTTTTAATTTAATTATTGTTCCCTATATAGTTTAATCGGCTTTATGTTATTTAAATCATGTCATGTTCTCTTGCATATGATATTTGATTTGGCTATCATGTAACAACTCCTATTTACTTCATATGCATCAGAGGTTACTCTAAAAGATTTTACATTTGTCATTGTGTGAAACATGTTAATATCATTGAAGCATCCTGGATATGATGTGACAATGTGGTTTCCAAGAAGCACCTCGAAATTATTTTCAATTACAGTTTTCATAATTTTTCCCTACAAAAATGCAAATATTTAGCAAAAAATCAAAATTTGCTTTTGCTCATAGTAACTCTCAATTAAATGCAGATCCATTTCTGGAAAAAAAATGAAAAAAAGAAATAATTCTACGAAAACAATTTAAAACCTATTTTGGAGGATAGGCCAACGATTATTAAGCTTCAAAATAAAAATGTCTCTCTGATTTCGACGAATTAAAAATTTGTTGTTAGGCTGTGTTTAGTGACATTGAACACTTCCTCATATATTATTCAACTGTACAAATACACCATATATTGAAGGAAATGAATTCATGTTCATAGAAAAAAAGAATAAAGGATAACAAATATATTGTTCAAAGTTTAAATCTTAGCAAGTAATAATCAGTCATGGACCTACGGTCTAAACTGCCAGACCATTATGACTACTTAACAAAGATTACTAAAACGTGGAAGCACTAGGCTTCAAGGTTAAACTCGGCAAACTGTAATAAAATCTACGTTTTTGTACAAATAGCACAGACCTGTACCACACAGTTAAAACCCCCTGCTTGTTTTTCATTTTACCAACACACATTTGCAAAATGTAAAATATTGCTCTCTTCTTGTTTCTTAAAAACTAGTGCATGAAAATGCTAGAGAAGAATTTACCAGCTGCAGTAAAGCAGAGGAAGTTCGAGCTACATCATGAGTTGGCTGTCCTTTCACAACATCTGTAAAAATCATGTTTCCTCCAGTACCCGCTTCCAATGATAGTCTATCCAGAACTACGTCACCATGTTGATGTATGTCAAATGGTGGCTAGGAGTCCTTTAAGCAAAGGTCATAACATAAACCTAAACAAAGCTTAAAAATTGTAGACAACCAGTCCTAGTTTAACAATGTTTTTAAGCATGTTTTGATTTCCAAAAGGATATTTGACTAGGCATGTTATTGGTTAAAACTGGCTTATAATCACATTCTACCAATTCTTCTGCAAAATTGGTAAAATAGAGAGTGAGATCGCGTATCAGGCTCAGGAAAAAAGATAATTCTGAGTCAATTTAATCATTATGCCATAAATTATTATATTTTGCAAATACAATAGTCAACTCTTAAGACTCAAGGTGTGGAATTGATCTAATTATCCTGTGTTTGTCCCTTTGCACTTGATTTGGTATCAAAATAGATGTTCATTGTAAATCAGACTATTGAATTTAATTTACATCACCATTTTGACATGGCAATTTATTTTTGATCAATAATAGGGACCCTTGCAAGCTTGGCTGCATGAAAAATAAATAGTAAAAATATAAAATCCAAGAATAAATATGCATGTTATGTGACAGCTTAAAAAAATATGTAAAACGTATTTATATATAATCACAGACTAGTTATATATAGAGAATTGTATCAATAAGAAACGGACTATCCTACATGTATTAATGTTAGTGTTCTTGCATAAATACAAGTAAGCTTCAAATGATACTTTAAAGGTGTGTTTATAGTTTTATCAAGGAACAAGTCACCACCGCAATTCAAGTTCTCTACACAAAGCAAAAAAAAAATTGTATAGCAGTGACACAGAGTTGCTGCTATAGCAATATGCAGCAGTGTTTAGGCTGCTGCAGTGAAAAAGAAAGGAAAAAAAGTATAACAATAAAATAAGAAAGCTTATTGCATATGAAACCAATGATTGTTGCTACTATATAATTGTACTTGATTTTGGCATGATTTAGAATCATTAAATTGCTGTGTTGTAACAACCCATATTTTTTATAATTAAAAATACTAAATTTAATAAGGTTTTGGACTTTAATATGTCAGAAATTAAAATTTATGATTTATTAAATTGAATATTATTAGATTAGAAATTTTGACCTTAAGATAAATCTTAAACCAACTAATTTTAATGAGATAAAAGATGGTAACCCGTGTTAGCAAATAATTTGCTAATATTGATTGAATGTAACTGACTACTATACTATGTTAACGTAATTTCAATCAATTTAAATAATAAAGGTTAATGAGGAATATAATAAATGATGTATAAATTAATGTAATCATATATTATTAATTACAATTTGTTTTAATATAGAGTATGAAATCAATTATTTTGTCCGTAAATTTATTAACCTTTGTTTGTAAATAATAAGTTAATAGATATGGATTATTAACATATAACCATTGTTTTATTTATTATCATATTATTAAATCCGTTAGAAATTTATTTGGTAATTAATGGAGAATTAATGTAACTGAAATATTACAATTGATATAAGAAGAAACGTTAACTGTTGAGTGATAAGTGTAAAATTTATGTTAATCAAAATAAAACGATTTGTTTGGAATTTAAATATATAACGGACGTGTATTATTATAGTTGTAATTAAATGTTGGAATTAATTTAGTATATAGATATTGGGTTTAACATGGAAAATTGGATTTCAAAGGAAACAGTTGGATTAATTATCTTCCATGTACTAGGATATGTTTTGAGATTTAATTATTGTAATTAATATTAATTATATCGTGCCATTAATAAGAGATAGAAGTAAATGGTAATTGATTAATGATATGTGCAACATACGTTTTGTGTTAAAAATATAATGAGAATTTTAATGAGAAATATTACGTTCAAATTGTGAGTACTTAAATTTGTTACAAATATAATGATAATATGAAATTAACTGATAAAGAAACGACGTGGTTGTACGAAGTATTATTCCTGTAACTCTTTAATGAGATAATCTTTAAACATAAGTTGTTTTAAAGAGGGAGATGTTAATTTACAATTATGTGTAACAAACAGAAATATGTTTCAATAAAAATAAAAGAAAAGGATAGTTTCTTGAAAAGAATATTCTTACCAAATAAAGTGAATATTTCATTTATGAATGTAAATTTAATTTCATTAAAACAAAGAATTGAATTTTGCTGTACATTTCTAGTTGGAATTTTGATTTATTAAATATTCAAACATGATTTGAATTTAATTTATAAAAAAATAACAATAATAAAATGGTAAGAAAACAACTTGAAGGTTTGGATAAATTTTTGATTTGGAATAGTTAGCATATTTACATAGAAGATTTATTCCGTTTCAAATTTGACTTTGGAGTCTCAGTTCATCTTTTAATATGTGAGGTGGCGGTCCTCATTATGTTAATTGTAGTCTTTAATTTTATTTATTGTATACTAAATAAAAATACATATATGTATGTAAATTTGAGCGTATTGGGGTTAATAAAATATGTTAAAATGAACTGTTTTTTAGTATATTAGATTTGCGATTTCTATGTACGGTTTGCATTCTCAAATTTAAATCGTCGCTTTCATTTATTTTATTTTATTATTACTTTCTTTTATTAAATACATGTCTATTTTGATCTTCCAGTAAGTTTTATTTATTTACACGCAAACCTAGCCTTGAAATGTTTCATGTGTGTTGATGAAATTAATTGAGATAGCACACGTTTTTAAATTTTATACCAAAAGATTTGCTTGCCATGTAAACATGTCTTATCAAATTCCAATGTGTGTCTTTTATCTTTTGTTAATTACCTGCATGTTAGGCTTTTTTTATTTTGCAAATTTACATCTTCTTATATCCTTCCTTTCATATTCCAATTTCCAAACGTGCTATTCCCTTATTCATTTCCTATTTCATAAATCTCTTCCTCTAACTTTCCTATTTTCAAAACATGCTCCCATTATTTCTTTTTCTTGAAGTTTTCTTTCTCTTCTAAAAAAAATAACAAATGTGAGCAACTTATTTTCATAAAGTCAATCTTTTCCGTTTGTTTACAAATTCATTTCCTAAAGCCTCCTTCCTCCATGTGTGAGCCATCGTGTCCTTTTTTTTGTTGACTGTCCAGAATTTAAAAATATGGGCGGGCTTCAAAATTTTTAACGTGAGTAACCAACGCATTTTATTTTATTATTAAAATATGTGTACATGGTTTTCTATTTCATTTCCAGTATATTCTTATAACTTGAATATCTTCCGCATATGAACTCCGATTAATACGCAGTTTCTTCCTTTGGGTTCGTATCAAAATTCCAGACAACATGAAACTAATATGGTTGCATCTGGAGACCGTTGAAATTTTGGGCTTTTATTGGATTTTCAATTGGCTATAAATCAAAGGTGAGTGTTTAAACCCACTCGCGCAATACTAAAAATTCCATTACAAGTTAAATAAAATATATGATGTGATATATAAATATTTTATTGCGGTTTGATAATATAAGTTGACATTTGAATTGATATTGAACCTGAATTGACATTCAATTTTGTATTGGAATTTAATTGATAGTTAAACCACGATATTGATAACTATTGTATGTGAAATATATTGGTTGATTTGTATGTTGTTTGCAATGGATACTTATTGATCGATATGTTGGATGCATGGTTGTTTATTTATTTTAATATGTCCCGGTTATCACCGTGTATATTATTGACATTATTTATGGTCCTCTGAATCCTTTTAGAATTGGATAATTAACACATTTAAATTATGGGTTGAAATGATATATACCCATACAGTTTCTTGAATTTGGATTATTTATTGAAACTGAATTATTTAAAAAGTTTAAGTTTTTGATTTAAACTTTGAATTTATTTTAAATAAAATGGTTAAAATTGGTATATCGAATTATTCGAAATCTCGTAAGTAATTGCACTCTGGTTGTACACTTGATAGGAGATGAAAAATCCCGTAACATCTCTGAAGCCATTGCACTCGTATTTTTTATTTGAGACGGATTTGACTTACATAGGAATTTTTAGTTCTGACTTGAGTGTATTGTTTTTCATTATGCTCGGGTCAGCCTGAGTTTTTCAATGTTGAAGACTATTTTCTAGTGGACGAAGATGATGATTCAGTATATTATTGCTATTTATTATTCCACTACATTCTATGTTCCACCGTGTTATTTGTTTATTTATGATTTATGTATAACTCTGATTTGAATTTGTAAAAGTGTAATCAAATGTTATTTGTAAAGCAGCTTCATGAACTGTTGATTTGATTATTATATTTTGTCGTTCTGCTGCGAGATTCTATATTTTGTTTCTCTTTCCTTTTTCTTTTTTTTCTTATTTACCCCATTAATAATCTTCCCTTTCGAATGGTTTGAGTCTGACATGTATGGTTTATTGTCGATTTGAACCGTCAAAAAAGGTGGGTCGTTACATGTGTTCTTTTGAAAAACGATCAATCAACTCTTATATGCGCTAAGTGAGTGCTTTATATATAGTACTGTCCGATGTTGAACTGCCACTCAAAATTGGCAGTGGGAAAAAAGCTTGAACTTTGAAGATTTCAGGATGGATGATTTGTTACTTCAAATTTAGGTTGCAGTTTTCTATAAATTGCATTATATATATATATATATATATATTTAAAATACAAAATTCAGTAAAAGAATACATTTTTCTAATTCACTCTTTTGAGAACTTATTTAAAATGAACTGGTAATAAGTAGATGTAGGTCTTCTTATAATATTGATCAATCTTTCTACCAGACCGATGGTCGTAGTTTAACGACTCCGACGAGTTGCTAAGGGTGTTATAGACCATATCAGGTCTCAACAATATACCTAAACTTCGTATACATCAACGCACATCAAATTGCATGTGATTGTGCAAGGATTTCACAAAGTTTTAAAAACATAAAATCTGAAATAACATTCCCAATTCAACATTAATTCATTCATTTATCAAACAGCAACTAGCATTCAAAATAGAGATAGATATGAGATGAACTTAAAAGAAGATGAATAACATTTTTGTATAACTATAGCAATAGTGAGTTGCAATATACTCTATGTTAATATTATAGTTTAATGATGTTATGAATGTAAACTATAATTTAATTTAATTATGGGAAGCAAATAAATAGGTAGAAAAAAAGTTTCGGGTGTATGTAAATAATTGTTTTTCAAATATATATGAGTTTGGCATATGCGGTCCTAAAGTTCATGCATATCAAATATTTAATATAAGTTTTGGTTCCAGATAGGAGTACAAAATTTGTAAAATGTATGGGTCGTATATTTAAGTTTCAATATCTTACAGTCCCAAATGCAAAAAAAAGTTTTGAGCATATAAATAGGAATTTTCAGTATGCAATTATGTATACAGTTTTGTATTACACTAAGTTTTAAATATATCAGAATACTAGATATAAATATTGCAATTAATTAAGTATAATTTGAAGGATGATATAATTTCATGATTTATAACTTGTAAGATTAATAATTGGAACTCACTTGCTCTTTAAAGTTCGTTCGATACGCTGCTTCCATGTTGAAACTCTAAATACGTAAAGACAAAAGTGAGCTTTCATTAGAAAATTTATAACCTCTATGGCTTTAAAATGCTACATTATGAAAAATACACTTGAAAGCAAGTACTGAGTTTTGAATCACTCAAGATATGTAAAGACATAAGTGAAAGGGTGTAAAGTGTTCAAGATTTTAAGCAATACCAAGGTACTAACTTGTGCAGGAATATGTCTTTTAGATTCAATAATGTTACTAGTTAACTTTGTTATGGGTCTACGTAATTGCAAATACGATTAAACAAACAGTTGCAATTGAAAATCTGTTGGGTTTAATTGACACACTAGTTATACATTTTTATTTGCAAATTTATATGGCATAAACGTAATATTATATATTATTTTAGGTATGACAGAACAAACGTCAAGAGGGTGGATTAAAAATCCACGTAGAAATGAGGATGAATATAATCGAGGTGTTCAAAATTTCATTAACTTTGTAAAGCAACACTCACCATAAGATATCCAGTTATGTGTATTCCCTTGGAAGAAGTGTAAAAAATCCAAAAAAAACTCTCAATAAAAACAGTTGAGAAACACTTGATATTTTTTGGTATGCTTTCGAATATGATGTGTGGCTCTTTCATCGAGAGAGAAACAATGCTAAGGTAAAAATGACTCGTACATATTGTTCCACCCAAGAGTTTCCTATTCAAAATCAAATGCAAATAGAAGATCCTATTGAGGGCGCTCTTGGAAATCTCGTTAATGATGCATTTAGAGTGCATGATATGCCACATGCTAGCGGCGAAGTGAACTTTGAAGAAATACATGTTCGAAAAATGTACTATGAATACAAAAGAAAATAAAATGAGAAACTATATCCTTCTTGTGAAGATGGACTTACAACTTTAGGTGGAATGGTAGAGCTTCACAACTTGAAGAAAGAACTTAACTAGTCGGGAAATAGCATGACAAAATTGTTGAAATTATTTTAAAAAATGTCTTCCAAAAGAAAATACATTATCCGACAAATATCCCACCATGAAAAAAATGTTAAAAGATCTGGGAAGGAAGGTAAAAAGCAGTTATGCATGCAAAAATGATTGCATGTTATTTTGAAAAGAGAAAACTAACAAGGTAGAATGTCTTCATTGTCATACACCAAGATTTAAAGATAAGGCAAATGCGTTAGGCATAAAAAAAAGACAACCCAACCAAGGAAAGTTCTAAGACATTTCCCTATAATTCCAAGTCTGACTAGATTGTACACTATACCATGGATAGCTCGTAAAATGCAGTGGCATAAGCATGCTAATCCTTCTTGGAATTATATGTGCCATCTCATTGACTCCGCTGAATGGAGATCAATCAAATGTAAGTGGCCAGAATTTGCAAATGAAGGACGTAATATTTGGCCTGGTATCACTAGTGATGGATTTAATCCAACTGGGGTTCTCTCCAATAGTTACAGTTGTTGGCTCGTATATATGATTCCTTATAACCTACCCCCTTCCATATGCATGAAATCACAGTTTCAAATGCTAAGTTTATTAATTCCTGGACCGAAAGCACAAAGTCAAGACATTGATGTATACTTAGAACCTCTTGTTGATGAGTTGAAGAAACTTTGGATGGAAGGAGTGGCTTCTTTTGACATGGACAAGGGAGAAATGTTTACAATGAGAGCAATACTATTATGGGGAATCCACGACTTACCAACATTTGGAAATTTATCTAGTTGCGTGACATATGGTTATAAAGCATATCCAGCTTGTGCTATGGAGAACGAGTCAAAGTACATTGGTAACAAGCCTGTTTGTCCAAAGTATAGAAGATTTTTGAAGGATGACCATCCATATAGATTAGTAAAACATGGATGGTATAAGGATATCGAAGATAAAGAACCTCCAACAAGGTTAAAGGGACCATCCCTTTCGGAAAAGTTTAATTGTATAAAATATTTTTATGGAAAATTAACCAAGAATAAGAAGCGAACGATATTCAAAGCTACCCGATGAAAGTTTCATTACAGTTGGAGATGGTGACATAGAAAAATCTTCTTGGTGTAAGAATTCAATTTTCAATGATTTAATTTATTGGAGTAGTCATAAAGTGCGACATATTATTGATGTGATGCATATCGAGAAGAATGTTGCAGAGCGTCTGATCAACTTAATGTTTGACAACGGAAAGCAATCATCTAAGTTTGTATGGGACAAGATCCATAAAATGAAATGTTGTCAAGTCCTAAAAGATGACAAACTTCCATCTTGTCTTGCGACAAGATTTGGTAGCCTTCTTACTATTCTACCACCTACTTTGCACAACAAAAAACATATGAGTATCATATTTTTATGCGATACTTGCTTTCTATAATGGTTCAACATGCATTTCCAAAACTTCATGAGTTACCACGAGCTATTTTACAAGTGAGTTTGTATTTAAACATAACATGCTCTAAAGTTTTAGTTCGAGAACGTGTTCAAGCCGCCAAAGATATGATTTTCGAAGCATTGTGTGTGCTACCACATTATTTTCCTATAGACTTCTTTGATATAAGTGTTCATCTTATGGTGTGCCTAACTGACCAAGCTTTTCTATGCGGGCCTACAAACTGTATATGGATTTATCCATTTGAAAGGTGAGATATTATTTTTATAAAGTTTGTACATATAATTTCAAAATGACAATTTTCAAATATATGTGCATGTGTACACGTGTTTAGGGCTATAAAAGAATGCAAAAATATACCTAGTAATAAACTCTATATAGAAGGATCAACTGTTGAAGCCTAACTTGTTTCGAAATCAGTTAGATATGCAATGGAATATATACCGAACCCACGTGATGGAAATCATAGTTCTACACAAGCATCCTTTCTAGATGATGGCGATGATATATATGAACGCCCCATCATTGAAGGCAAATCCGTTAAGCTAACTAGGATGCAACGTGTTCAAATTCGAAAGTGGATACTTTTTAGAATTGATGTTCCCGAGAGAGATGAATATTATAGCTATGAGTCTTCTCCATATTATGATAAATAACGATGAAATAAAATAGTGAATGTATTCACATCATAATATCTAATTTGTAGTGCATATCGCTCTTCTTTAGAAGATGTGTCTTATGGTAAAAGAAAAGTTATCACAATGATAGATGTAGTTGTACAAACTGAATTTATTGATTGGTTGCACAAAAAAGTAAGTTATTTCAATATCAAAATTGTAGGTTTTGTTCCTTTTATGATAGTCATGCAAATTTGATTGTTCATGATAGCTACTAGAAGAAAAATGCCTGAACACAACGTTGTGGCAATATTTTAGTGGTCCAAAGTGGGAAGCCCAAGGCTATCTCAAGTATGAAGGGAATGGATGTATATTCTCTCCTCAACATTATGATGACACTCTTTTAACCCAAGATAGCGGTGTTTGGATGGTGCGATCACCATATTTGTTGCAAGTGCAAAAGATATAAATCCTATAGACGTTGACACTATTTGGTATGGTATCATTAAAGATATCAGTGAAATCGATTATTATGATTCTCAACACATAGTATTCTATCGTGATTGGATAAACATCGTGGATAAGATAAATGGTTGTAAGAGTTGTACCGATTCACATTTGTTGATGATGAACTTGAAAAAGCTCAAAAATTCTAATGGAGAGTGTGATGAGCCAGCTATTCTAGCAACCGAAGTTAGCCAAGTTTTCTATGTAAAAGACACTCAAAATTTTGATTGGTCCATTGTTCGACGTTCTCCAAAAAGCATGACAAACAACATAGATGACTACATCATACCGAGTAGTTTTGTTATTTTAGAATGTGTGTGTTAAATATATAAATATCGCATGTACTTGTGTGGGTTTGTGTTTGTTTCAGCACATGGATATGTGTAATGTGCATGTACATATGTATTAGGTGTGTTGTTGTATGTTATCTATAAGTGACTGTATATTGAGTTTACATAAGTATTGATGGTTTAATTTTATTTTGTGAATTCTTTGTTAACCGACTTTGAATACAATTATAAACTTAAATGTATATAGTACATATAAATGAAAATATTAGTACAAAGTTTAATAACTAGGCATGGTAGCTGCCTGCAATGAAAGTCTAGCTCCAACCCATGTTAAATATCATGAATTAGAACCCAAAATTATTCCTAGCTATACATGAATGTACATCTGTAGTTTGGTTTATAGTTTGAAAGTACAATGATGTTTCCAAACTCTCAAAATCTGCTTATTAGGTATTTTAACCCATATAGTGGCTTTATATTTGTCGATTGTTATTTTGTTGCATCTAAACTCTAAATCCTTTGGTCATACTTATATGTTAGTTTATTTTTGGATGTTAAGAATTTTAGTTGCTTAGGAACAATTGATGTCACACTTATAGATAACGTTTTGGTGAGGCAAACATATAGTTTTTAGTTGCCTTTTTTTCGTATTCATTGATATGAGCATTATTATGGGTGTGCTGTGTTCTAACTTCTAAGCATTTATGTATTGTAGGGTGTGGGTTACAGTGTTAATAAATTTAGGTTATATATACTGATACAGACAATGCAAAAGCAAATGTCTTTTTAGTAATAAGCAGCAAAGTAGGCATGATAACAGAGATAGGAAAGTACTCAACAACGGTAAAGATTATATGAAATGCAGCAGCACATCTTCTTCTGCAGTCGTTTTACATTTCTAGTTACATACACTGATTATTTCATCTTCCACACATATTAAATGCATGAACTTGTGGAGGAAGAGAAAGAAAAAAAGAAGTTGGAAT
Source organism: Allium cepa (assembly GCA_030765085.1). Taxonomy (NCBI): domain Eukaryota; kingdom Viridiplantae; phylum Streptophyta; class Magnoliopsida; order Asparagales; family Amaryllidaceae; genus Allium; species Allium cepa. The sequence continues at coordinate 689,787,767 of CM060937.1, read as the reverse complement.
GTAGCAGTAATAAGGAAGCAAACACATATGACCTTGATAATGATCCCATTTCTAAAGTTTTTGGCTTCGATAGAAAGAAAAACTATTGTCGTGCAATTAGCTCCACTTCCTCGCAAAACAAGTAAGGTTGATGCAAGCTTCAAAAGCAATTGCCGACAAGAATAAAAAGGAAGATTTTCATCAATGTTTATCGGAATTACAAAACCAAGTAATAAATCAAGTTGCAAGTCAAGTGGCAAATCAAGTGTCGATCCAAATCAATAAGGCTGTTAAATCATTTGCTTCATCTTTCCTAACTATGGTAGCGGTGTTACAACATAACCTTAATGGTGTTAATGTGACGCCTATGACGGAAACTGCTTCTAGCTTGGATAAATCTCCTTCGAATATTGAAGTTGCTAGTCCGCTTATTCCGTTAAATGATTTTGGATCATCTACAAGAGGTAAACAATTTGTAATGCTACCATCACAAGATATGAAGAAGAATGTAGCAAAAGCTTATATTGGAACACAAACTATGTGTCATTTTAGAGAGATAGTTCCCAATGTTGAGAAAGTTGTTTGGATGCTGGGAGTTTTAGAACCGGAAGCACTAATTTATGATCCTCAAAATGGGTATTAAAAGCTTTGTGAATTTTCAGATGGTGGCTTTGTGATATGGCCCGTGTTTCAACTTCGCGATATCTAAAATTCTATTTATTGGTAACTCATATTATATTGGATATTTTAAATTGGATATGAAATGGCTTTTTTGTAATTTAGATATGATATTGTGGTATCCTAAAATTGGAAAGTTTGTAGCCCATATTATAGTATTATCTAAGTATGTTATTGTTGCATTTGAGATATGGAAGCATTTTAGACTTCATATTGAATTTATATGACGAATTATATATATGTGATATGGACATCATCATTTATGAGATATTATATTCATTTGTTTTAAGAATTTAATATTAATTGTGCATAAAATAGTGTAAAAACATATTTGCAATTAGTTACGTGTATAAGTGTTACAAATATTTTGGATAACAACGCTTATCAACGTTACAAACCTAAACGATAAGCAAAGCAATTAATGTATAACAAAACATATTTGTGCTATTAAATAATCATTTTCCAACACTTATAAGCATTACCATATATTTCTGTACCAACACTTGTAACTGTTACTGTATATTTCTATACCAACACTTATAAGCATTACCGTATATTTAGGTACCAACACTTGTAAGTTTTAGTAATATGTATGTTTGTAACACTTATAAATGTTACAAATTTGACCGCTCCATTCCCCATAGTTCATTAGTAACAATTTAAAAACGTTACTGAATTTATTTGTAACAATTATAAATGTTAGGATTTTCCTGTTTTGGTGTAGTGCTCCCTTTTTTTGATAGTGAGAAAAAACGTAGCCGCCCCTTATTTCAACTAAATCGAGAGCTTTTTAGTGCGAAAATTAACATTGTTGGATCCGTTGAACTCGTGATGAAGAGGGCTCTAAATCTGTAGTAGTGGCATCAGGTGCGGTGGTGATTGGCCAAACTGGACTTTGGGTTGTTGTGATTTCAGGTTTGGGAGGATGAACTTGAACTGGAGTGATAGACATGGACTTGTGCATCCCGGCTAGAGGAGGATCTCAGTGGTGGTGGTGACGATGGATAGAGGTGACCGTAGCATAGCGAAAGCTTAATCACCGCTCAGTCAAGGGTTTAGGGGAGTGGTCGAAGTCAATCACTAGGGCTAAGAGGGGGCGTGTTCGACTTGTTGTGGTGAGTGGAGCTTGCCGATGGTGGTCGGGGATGCCCTAATGGCCCTTGGCATGAACGTCGGTGGTGAGAATTCACGGCACCGTGAGTACTGGATCAGGTCACTTTTCTTATGGGGGATCCGAAGGTGGAATCGAGGACATGGTCAGGTTCGGCTCGCAAAGAGAACACCATTGGCGGTGGTCGGAGGTGCTTTGACGGTTTAAGGCAGCAGGGAAGTGTGGATGACGTGCATGGCTTGGTGCATGTGAACAAGTCCCATGTATATGAAATTGAACTAGGGAAAGTGGAAGACGAATTAAGGTAACTTATTTACTTAATCAAGTTATTTAATTATTTTTTAATCCAAATTCATATAAAGTTCATAACTTTTGCATACAAGGTCCAACCGAGATGTCGACTTCACCGTTGAATTCATAGTAAGACTTTTTTGTCTTGTTAGGCTCGGACTTGAGTGAGTTAACTCTCAATTTAATTTCTATATTGTTTTGCATATAATTATTGTGTTAAATATAAATTAAAATTGATAACACTTCCGGCTATAACTTGTGGACCCCTCCTTGCTTTTTGTAAGAATATGTCTTTCTTTCACCCAAAGACGACGCTTAATACATCCTTATTATTCATGTGCCGATTATTTAAGAGTCCGAAAGACAAGTCATATAGGGTGGAATATATAATATGAATGAGCCTTTACAAAGAAATCATCTTTATTATACATAACATCAAAGTACGTTAATTTACTATTAGCTAGATAATTATAATAGTTTGTCCTTACAATAAACAGACTTAAGAATACTTAAACTATGGAAGAATATAATATATATGAAAACACCTTAGAGAATCAAGCTCATCTCCTGAAAGCTCCAAAGGATCCAGCCAAATATAGAAAAATTGCTCGGTCTGATCAGGCATTATAGGAAAACAACATCTTGGTCATTCTAGTAAAACTAGCATGAGAAACTCAAATCACAAAGAATTTTATTTATTTAACTTGTAAAACCCTTTAAAATCAAAGGTATCTCATAAGACCACTCCACACATAAACATGGATAGGTTACTACCTTATGATATCCAAAACACTTTCTATTATAAAACCCAGTGATATTATAATAATATCTTAGGTTTAAACTATTTCATAACCAAGTAGTAGTGACATAGGCAAATGACAACAATAATAGATATATACTAAAAAACCGAAGGCGCGTATTGGAGAATGGATTTTCAACAATGGCAAAGTAGGGGACTACCTTTCCACTCGGCATTACAAGACGGCCTACCCCAGACTAGATAGTACTGAATATGATCATCCTCCGGTTGCGATCAAATAACCACAATGGGCCCCGAAGCATACATGAATGTCATCTATAGATAAAGCGATGATCATACCCTAACGGGAGTGACCCATATAGCCTTGCGGCCTACCTGTTTTAGCCATTTTCAGGTTGTGAGGCTTAAGAGGCTATGCACTTACCATTTTCTTATAGCAAACTATACAAGTTGATTATGGATCTGAATGAAACCGAAGGCGCTACCTCTATACATTCATTTTGAAATCTCCCTCAGGATTAGTAGCAAGTACCCCTTGCACTTCAAAAGCTCCATCTTTGGTTCCATCTCTTCAAGATGTCCATAGTTCGAAATGCATGATTTGGGTAGAAATGGTTTTCAGATAATTTATACTTATCTGATCCCGGTCTCATCGAATCAACTACAGATAATTTTCGATTAATTCATTCCCAGTTCTTTCAGAAGCATGTAACAGATATTCGAGTCCTCACTGGGGGAACATAAATATACACAACATACTTCCTTGGTTAAAATTAGCTAAGATTTGGTAGCCGGTTATTTAACTATTAAATACAAAAACAAATAAAAATCAAAAGATTTTATTACCTATAGCAATCACTAAGCCTCAAAAAAATCTACATTTGTTAAATCCCTTTTCAAAATGTTTATCAAAACATTCATATATTTATCTTCCTAATATATGTATATTCACAAAACATTTATGAAAGGTTTCTTATTTCAAAATCATATTAAAAGGATCAAACATATATTATTTAAATTAGAGATAAGAACAACCCCAAACACTATTCCTTCAGGGTTAAGCACAGAACGAAAGTTCACACCACCATAATTAAGAAGGTCAATTAAGGAAATCAAAATCTCAAATTCTTTTTATAAATATCTTCAATAAATCCCTTCCATTTATGAAATCTTATTTACTTAAAATTCCAAATCCATTTATAAGCTCATTATAGATCTCCAAATTTATTTACAAAACTCTTTTATAAATATCAAAAAAAATTTATAAATATCCAAAATTATGTACAAAAATTTCTTTATTTAAAACAAAACTTCTTTAATAAACTTTAATCAATAAAGTATCTTTAGTAAAATCAATTATTTAAATAAACAAGTTAGTAGTTAAACATTATTATTTTTTAATTATCTTTAAACCATAGTAACAAAATAATGATTTTAAATAATCATTCAAAATGAATTGAATTACTTCAAAACACCACTTATAAAATAATTACTTAACTTGAAACCATTATTAAAAGTAAGGTTGACATTACCATTAATTAGAAAAATGCTTTGTGACCTTAGTGAATTTCATTCAATTGAGCTTAACATATTCAGGTTATAAAATGGGTATTTACATAACTGCAGATATGTAAAAGGAATCAACCAATAACAATCGATCATCATATAAAAAATGTCCAAGTTACTATAATAGCATAACTGATTTTATTCCTGCTTAATATATGTCAACATAATCTACTTGGTGAATTATGGAAGAATTGCAACCTAATCTACCTAATGAATGTCAAATAAAATTTAGTTAGCAAAATGGTGTTTTATCTGCTAACCAAATGTCAAATATAATTCAATTAGCAGAATAGTGATTTATTCTGCTAAATAGATGTCATTGGGTTTCTTTCCCATTTGAAGTTACTTAAGGGTAGTCGATAAAAGATCCCTTAAATTTAAAATACTCTTTGAAAGAGATTTATTTAAAACAAAATCCAATCTGTAGAACTAAAAATGGTTTAAAATTTTTAAATTTTTATTTTAGAATTAAATAAAATTTAAACCATTTTATTTAACAGTACTTTAAACCTCTAATTAATAATTAAACAACAATTAACTATTAAAGAATTAATTATCCTTCAAATAATAGTTAATGTTTAAATAAGTAATTAAACAATAATTAACCTTTAATTGATTATTAAATAATAATTTAAACTTTTAAATAATAATCTTCAATTATAACTTAATAATAAATTAAACCTTTATTTAAAATAATTAAATCATAATTAGGTTTTAATTTAAATTTTATCTTAAATTTAAATTGATCAGAAATAAATTAATAGTTAAACCCTTTCTTAAATATAATTTAATTAATCTTAATAACTAACAATTTATTATTTAAATAACAATTAATATTTTATTAATTTACGAATTACAGTTTACTTACTTAAAATAATTAAGTACCAATTGCCCTAACTTAATTACTAATTATATACTAATCACCTTATTTAATTACTTAAATAAATAATCTTTTTAAATGCTTAATATATGTTTGAAAACACTTTTTAAAAAGATACTTAATTTAAAACATTTTAAATTTAAAAAGAGTTCATTTTATTTAACGAATATTGCTATACGACTTAAAATTTTCAAAACTTGTTTAATGCATCAAAAGGCTTTAAAATATTTAGCTTTCATATACTAATTACTTTTATAACTAAATATAAGATTTTGAAACCAAAGTAAGGTTTTGGGAACTAAATCGAAGATTTAAAACTTTTAACTTTTCAAAAACATTTCTTAAGTAAAACTAGTTTCCAAAACAATAGATTCCTATGTCGCTACCAAACAAATTCAAGTGTTAACCTTTTTCTTAGTTTATCTCAACAAAAGCAAGATCCCAAACATAATATACATGCCATAACTAACACATACAAGCAAGGATTACAACTAGCAAACTAACCTGAATTTCTAACTTTTAAATCCAAATCTATGCAACATAACGCACAAGCACTGATACATAGATACAAATAAATAAATATTTTTCTACCGATCAAGCATCATATTTATCATCATTTTAACAATAATTGTAAGTTAGAAACTTAGTTAAAAAGGCAAGAACTTTCTCTCCTAAAGCTTTTCAAATCACTTTGAACTTCACTAACATTTGGACCTAGCCTAGATCCATACTTTTGCTTATAAAAAAATTGCATTTTGAAGGACTTATGAGCCTAGGGTAGTTCGGCCAAGAGCACTGTTTGGCCACAGTGTTGATTGTGGAGTTTTGTAATGCTTTGGAAGGTAGAAGATGTAGGCAAGCAAAGGAGGTAATTAAACAAGTGTTTTAGAAATTTTAAATAGAAAAAGGTGAGAATTTTTATAACTTTTAGAAACTTGAAAACCATTGAAGAGAAAATAAAGCTTGGTTAAAGAGGAGAAAATATTTGGAACTAAAAATTAAAAAAGAGAATATAAAAGAAAAGGCTTTAATATAAAATGCCATGAGCTAACTTACTAAAATGCACTTATACTCTACCATCCACAACTTCATGCTACCTTACCATTCTTGTCCCCTCCACCTCATATATTCAAAAATTCATGGTCACCTCTCTTTTTCCAATCTCCAAAATGAATAGAACTTATTGCACATTAAGCTTAGACATGTTTCCTACGGCATCTTTCCATTTTTAAATTTTAAGTATACTTAAACCTTAACATAATAAGTCACATCTTATTTATTAACCTAAGTACTTCTGTGCATATTTTTACCAACGTATGCTACCCTATTTATAATGTATGTGTATGTTTATACAATAAGGCTTACACATTCTCAATAACTTTTAACCGACGAAAAGTCGAAAATTTAAAAAAAAAAATCCAGTTACATTTTCGATTTTTCTTCGAATTTAATATTTATGTAAACAAGTTTTGAAAATTGTTCCACTATTGTAATTTATTATTAAAAAGGAGTTTATTTTAAGTATAAAACCTATTATTTAAAATATTTAAAACTAATTAAATATTCGTAAATCTAAGTAGTAAAATTCCAAGTCGTAACAGTTTAAGAAGCAAGTAACAACAATATATATAGTATACATTCTCTTATGAACCTCTAAAATATGTGATGTGTCGAGACTTGTTGTTTAGATGTTTGATAGTGTGTTGTGAATGGTTGAAGCAAAATAGTCGTTATTAACACACTTTGAAATCCTATGTAATCGACGTATGCTAAAATAGTTAAATTGTCATTATGTTGGAAAATATATATTTGCTTATTCCCGACACACATTTTGGTCTGTTTTACGTAGAGGAATCAGTTTGGAGATTTGTAGAAATTATGGAACGAAGTCGTGAAATTTAGAAATGAAAAGGTTGTAAGTGATGTGCTTTGAAAATGTTTTATGTACAACGATTTTCAAAGTCAACATTGAAAAACATCTTAGGCTTTGTATTGTTTTTATAAGTACTATAAGAGTATTTATTATTTGAAGAATATCAAGGATCAAATATATTTTTAATTATATACGAATTTTTAAAGTAAAGCATTTTAAATTATAACGTACGCTTTTTATTGTTTTTAAATAAATTATAAAATAATTATTTTTAAGTAATATGTAATATAAATGTTTTAAGTATCTTTATAGTTTTTAGAAAATTAGTAAAATATTTTATTAATAAATTGAAGCTTAGGTAATATAATATCCTTTTAAATTGTTTTTATTATTAAATATTTTATCTTATAAATAATTAATATACCTGTATATATATGTCATTTTAAAATGGTTTTTAGGGTAAGTTGGAAAAAACATATTAAATCTTTTATAAAGAAATACCGATGGATTGGATTGTAACACTCTAGTTAAAATAAGTGGTTCTACAAAGTCAAGTAAAAGTATATCAACTTGTTAAACTAGTGTAAGAATATAATTAGAGGTACAATTAAGATTATAATTGAGATTATAATTAGGAATATAATTGGGTAATGAATGCTGAATATTTTAAAGGTAATTATAAGTGAATAGTTTTGAGGTGTTGTGACAATGTTTAAGTAATACTTGCCTTAAACACGTATAAAAGTAACTAGATCTTTAAAGAGAGTTTTAAGATAATGATTAAGTGGAATTTGATTTAGGTTTTCCATAAATAATGTTTTAGTAACTTATGTTTAAACCCTTAAATTATATTTTAAAGTGGAAAAATATTGTAAAAATAATTAGATTTTAATAATAAAATTTTAAAGATAATAATAAGTCTAGAAATTTTGGAATAAAGGTAGAAAAGTTATATGTCTAATTTATAAAAGTGAAGTGGTTTATAGTAACAATGCTTGAGTAACATTTTTTTAAACTCTTTGATTATATTCTAAATTAAGTAAATCACATTAATGATTTATAAATATATGTATACCATTTGAGATAAGTATATGAATACTTACAAGGTATAAAAAGAGTATAAATGAATAGTAAATATGTGAATAGTAAAATATTTGAATAATAAAATACAAGTACATATCTTTTATAAAGGGAAATCAAATCTGTATACAAGTTTAAATAAGTTAAGTTTTAATTCATAAAAGGAGTTTAATTAATAAAAGTGTTTAAGTAATAAAAGGAGTTTAATTAATGAATAATTTTAATTAATCAATATGTTTAATAAGGAGTTTAATTAAAAAAAGTGTTGATTAATAAAGGATGTTTAATTAGAAGATGTTTTAACTAAAGGAAAAGGTGATTAATTAAAAACGATGTTTGAATTAAATAAAGAAGTTTTATTAAATAAAAGGAGTTTTACTAATAAAAGAAAATTTAATTAAAGGATGGAGTATTTAATTAAATATAGGATCTTTTAATTAATATAGAAATATTAATTAATAAAGAAGGTTGGAAATATGATCAGTATGCAGACTTGGTTTCCATATGTGATCGTTCTCAATGTTGTTGAATTTGGCCAAATTAACTTAAGAATTATTTGGAAGGAAGAAACACGAGAATTACATGGTACAGTTATTTACTCGTTAATGATATAACCTATGTATAAACTCGTCTTGCTCTTTTAGGACAAATGATGTGGAAATTCGTCCGGATATGAGATGGCCTCCACCCTTACGTATTATATGGTTATTTCAGAAAGAATCAGAGTTAAACAGATCAAAAATCTAACGATTGGTTTTGGAGCTCCCGAAAAGAAGGGGAATGTACTTATATGATATGACTCAAAACTATAACCACTTCAAAACTATGTACATGTTCTATACTTTGGAAGAGGTTTCTTATCTATTCGACATGTTGAATCTATGTGGAGATTCGTGACCTGTTCAAGATACCTGAATCCATGTAGAGATTCATGATTTATTGGAGATGCCGAAATTCATTCGGGGATTCGGGTTCTGTTCGAGTGATGAAAACTCATACGCTAAGGTCTTCAACGTGACTTCACCATCATTGTGATAGGAACCAAAGATAAGATACATAACCATTGGGTTTAACTAACCTACAAGTGTAAGGACCCGGATTTTTTTCGACTGTTAACTTCGAATATTTAAATGGTTTTAAATACTGGATTTGGAATATAATTTAATTTTTGAGTATGAAGATGTTGATTGAAATTTTAAAATGAATTTAAATTCCAAATATAGCGATTTATTGAATAAATTTAATTGTTGAATTTATAATTAAAGATCGTTAAATAATCGAATTGGAGTTGAATATGACGCCAAAAATGATTTCTAATGTCGATATAAATTATATTTGGAATTGAGTTGGTTAGTTTTTAAAATTGGGATTTCAAGCAATTTCGTAAATTTTAAAATTTTGTAGATTTAATCAACGCGTTAAAAATAGCGATCCGAGGCACAGTCTTAGAATTCGACGAAACTAGTTCCATTGGATCTGTAATAGTGTATTATTATCGGATTTCAAATTTCGTAGTGTTTGGAGTATTGTTTGGTCGTACGGGATGTAAACGCATTGAATTTAATATCGAAAATTCAATATAATAATTTGGTTGAGAAAACTATCTTCTCCATATAATCGAATTAGAACTCGAAATACTTTCCATTGCATTCGGAGTAGGAGTATAACATTACGGATTCCTAGCGGCATACCTCTATAGGGGATCAAAATTTCGAGATATTTAATGTGAGATATTGGAATACAATAATCAACATATTTATAAAATCAAATCAAATTCAAATCAGCTCTTCTCCATTCAAACATACCACCATCACGTACAAGACACCTTTCACCTTTATATCATGTCCCTTCTTCTTTATCGTTCAAATTGAAGTCGTTTAAGAGAAAAATAAATAAATTAAATTAAATGAACGAAGTCGAGCCCTCTTCTCTCATTCGTTCTATTCGAATCAAACGAAAATCAAATTTTAAAAGGCTTGTACATATCGTGATTTCTTTTTACCAATGATCATACCAATCGAAGAAAACTAGGCGAGCGGCACCGCGTTTCATTGTTCGTTGAGGGAAGGGCTTGGCGTACACGCGAGGGACGGAAAGAAGTTCAACATCTTCGGTCGGCGGTGGAATAGGTGAAGTTGTGATCGTCGATGAAGACAGGGCTAAAATCAAACTATTGATGGCATCGATCGATGTTGAGGTTCGTTTGCGTGGATAGGATATAGGTCGTCGAGGCGATTCAGGGGGTGGCGATAATGGGCGGTGATGGTGCAGCGTTCGGTGAGGAGGTGGATTCAAGTGACGGGGGCAGCGATTTGGTTTGTTCGTGATTGGAAAAAAAGAGGTTTGTTGTTCGATTTTGATAATCTGTAGAAACATGAATATTATGACTGTACGTACTAAATCTGTTACCTCCTATTTCACTATACTGAATTTTATTTCAGTTTCCAAAGAAAAGATGAAAAACTTGATTCATGACTCTTTGATTACAATTGCATTAGAAGAAAACTAACTTAAACCTAATTAGAGATTGTCAAATAAGCAGCAAAACTGGTTTTGGATTTATGGATTCAACCAGAATTTTAGATTAAATTGAACGTAGTTCTGTTTAATTTAAAAATTGAGATGGGTAGCTAATTAAATCAAGGTGAGAAAATTCTCACTCGTTTGGAATTGCCAATTTAATCTTAAATAGTTGAAATTTATCGTTGGATGCTTGGTTGAATTTATTAATTACTATCTATTGAATGATGTTATATTATATATATAATAGTATACATATTTGTAGTTGGAGTGATATTTCTGCACATTATAGCGGATGAGACCCTATGCGCCCTGCATAAAAGCGGATGACCCTATATACCGTGATATCTCCCTCAAAGTGGGATTGGTATATTTATGTTGTATTAACATTTATGGATGTAGGAAAATAGGTTGGATGGATCCAACTAGATTCATCAAATATATTATTTATAGTGATTGATGATGTGTGTAGATAATCTGTTATAGATTATTGTTGAAATTTGAATTATTGGATGCTATAGTAGCACTAGCCTTTAATTTTGGTATTTTTAAACAGCATAAATATTATTCTTTGGAATTCGAAGGAATAAAAAGGAATGTTGGGTATAATAATATTTATATTGGAAATTGGGTTATTTAAAAAAAATGAATTGAAAAATAAAAAATAATTAATTTTTGTTTAAGTTGTACTTAACTATTCGTAAATTGTTTTAAGATAGAGATTTTTAAAAGTGAATTATATTAGAAGAATTTAAAAATGATATTTGGGAAATATAAAAAGGAGTTGAAGTCGATATTAAAAATAGATTGAAAGTTATAAATGGGATCTACAAAAGAATGGATTTATAAAAATGGAATTTTATAAATAAGATTGTTTTTATAAACTAGTAAAACTTAAAGGCGTTATAAAAATTTATAAACAATGTTTATAAATAAAGGAAATCAATAACAGGACGATAAATTGAGAATATAAATTTATTGGGTGAATTTATATTAGAGTATGAAAATAGGGTGAGAAAATAGCGGATACTATTTCTGGAGAAAAAAAAGTGAAAATGGTTTTGAATGGAAATCGGAATGGAAGTGATGTATTGTGATTTGAGTGGAATTTATTAATTGAATGGGTTAATGAGGTTTTAAAAATATACTTTAAATTCTAAGAAGTTAAGTTTGTTTTTAAAAGGAAATTTTATTATTTAAAACTATGGAATTGAAAACTAATTGGGATTAAAATACTTCAGTAAGTAAAATTTCAAATATTAAGCACTTGTTTTAATAAAAATCTAACCATTAAAAACAGCTTTGAAAATTTATTTGTTTATCTAAAAATATGTTATTGATGTTATAAAAGTTTTTTCGATATTTTAAAAAAATGCTTGAACGTGGTTTAAAATAAATTATTATTCTTTAAATACTTATTATATATATATACAGAGTTTTGAGGTGATTGAAAATTTTATTATAAATTCTCTTGAGATTTGTAAATGTGGCTTATAAACAGATATGATTTTGAGAAGAGGAAATTTATTAGTGATTCCAGAGACTTTGGGATAAGTTACCAAATATTCTACGAAGAGTTAATATTAAGATTTTTGGAAAATAAAACTTGAAATATTTTTCTATGTATAAAAATGGAAATTTGGAAATATTTCTAAGTGTTGAGATGGTTTGGAAGGATCATGTTATGGATTTAAGTATTTGAAAATTGTTTTCAAATGTTGGAAGGAATTGATATATCTTATAAGATATTTTGAAAATAAATATTTTGGAAAAAATTTATAATAAGGCGTAGTGATTGCCTATGGATGTTTCATTGATAATTAAATAACCGACTATCAATATTGACCATTTTTGTTAATCGTTTCGAAGAAACCGAGATCGGATTTAATTATCCGAAAACCACTTCGATCCGGTTTGAACATTACGAATGAATACGGTGAAGATGATGATATGGTGATTCGGTTTGCCTACACCTAAGACAATTTGTATGGACGAATGCTATCAGAACATCATCACTGGAGGGCGATGAGCATTCTAAATAGAAATGTTTCTTGAAAGGTAATGTTTAGGCTCAAGCCTCATCAACTTGGAATGACTGAAATAGGAAAGATGTAGCAAGACTAATTGGGTCGCACCTAATTAGGGCATGTTATCACTTTTCTAGATATCCTCGGAAACCTATATATTATGGATATGGTTGTGCACAAAAGAAGGAGTGCTCGATTTAAGGGTGAGAACACCAAGGATGATAACATACTCGGTCAATCCAGGTTAGGGATAGGCCGTTCTTGTGTAGCAGGGGATCCCGACGAGGTTCTCGGTACATTGTTCAAGAGGTGTACTGTGATGGGCGGTACCCCATTGGCCTAGTCATTTGTATGAGGTCCATTCTCCAAAACAAGCCTTACAGTTTTGTTTGCAGAGCCTAGTATGCTGGAATTTAATTAATGTAACAATTTCAGCTAATTGAATAAGTATCTGTACTTAGACACTATTCTAATATCATTGGATTTTCTATAAAATGTTTTGGTTATCGCAAAGGAAAAAACCATTGTGTTTATGTGTGACACGGTCTTACGAGATATCTTCTTTTTTAAATGATTTTGATAGCTCTAATAATTCAAATTGAGTGTGTTTTCTCATGCTAGTTTTCCAGACTGACTCGAATGTTATTTTATTATAATGCTCAGGTCAGACCGAGTATTGCAGATTCATGATATGGTGGTATGGAGCTCGGGAGACGAGCTGGATGATAGAGACGTATTTTCATATTTGACTTATATTTCCACTGTTTGGGGACAAGTTATTATAACTATTCAGATTGATGTATTGATGTACTCTGATGATAGTAAGTATAAACAGTTACGAATTCTTTTGCATGAAAATATGTAATATATATTATATTTTGTTCCGCTGCAACTGTGATATTCTGTGTTGTTGTTTTTATTTTATTTCTTCTATCTCTTACTTCTTCCTTATCTTATTTATTCGCTCTTTCGTACAATTTTGGGTTGAATAAGGGTGAATTATTATCAACTCAAAGGGTATGGATTTGCAAGTCATCTACATTTGGTATCAGAGCTGAAGGTTAAGCGAGAACCTTGGCTTTGAGGGGGAGGATTACACATTAGAGATAGAGTCAGTAGTGCTCAAGAATGAGTTAAGTGCAATAATAGATATGAGCGCATATTTTTTAGTGAATATAAATGGTTTTTATTGTATTAATTTATCAGTTGAATGGTATATAAATTCTCTTCGAGTAGTGGGATGCCACTAAATCAACAAGAGTTTGTAAACACTTTCATAGAGTAATTCGACACAGTATGGTTTTGAAGTGAGTAAGTGAAATAATTTTATGCAAACTATATTTTGATATAAAAGAGAATAATTTTCTAGAAATTATTATAGTAGATTGATGTGTTAGGTTATTATTATATAATCAAAATAAGACTACAAACTTGGAAATGGTTTATATAACCAAACGAAATTTTGTATAAGTATGAATTATATAAATGGATTATAGTTAAAATGAATTCAAACCAAAATTTGAGATTTAAAATCCCAAAAGCTTTGAGAAATATTTTTAAATAGGTTTGGACTAAGTATTGGAAAATTTGAAGTCTCGAAAGTTTAAAAATCATTTCAAAGTGGTTGAAAGAAACTGGAGTTAAATTTGAGATTTTTGAAGAAGAAAAATTGTTTAAAGTGGATTTTGGAACTAATATAGCAATGGACTCACTTCAATTGCTAGAAAATAATCCCGGTGATGACTACAACATCATCAATATTCATTTTCGAGCTTCTAAGTGACAGATTGCTACCATAGTAAATTAATAAAGAGATTTTCCAGTGAAACCAAGTGTTGTTTGGAAATTCCAAGGGAATTGTTTTGGATAAAATCAGGTTGATTTTGAAATTCAAAGGAAGTGGTTTGTTAAACCAAAAAGAGTATATATGTACATATTTGATTTCAAAGTAAATTGAAATATAAATACTGGGTGTTTAAAAATTCTGGAATCCTGTGGAAGATGATATTTATAAGGAGAGAAGTGTGAAAAGTTGAAGTTGGAATAAAATTTAAAGTGAGAAAGTTGAAATGGAATCCAATTTAAGTTAAGTTGAGTAAATTAAATTTTAGAAATTTAACTAACTGGGTTTGAATTGAATTAATATAGTGTACTAAGGAAATAAGAGTTAACTTAAGCGAAGTAATTGGAACATATAATGAAACTGAATGAATTAAAAATAAATTTTTTTGGAGTGAAATTAATTTAACTCAATATGGTTTTGAAATGTTGGAAAAAAGGAAGTGAAATTTAAATTAAAAATGAATTAGATTTGAATTATATGGAATTGAATTAAATATGTAATTGTGAATTATAAAGTGACTATATAACTATAAGTTATAAAATTTGAATTGGATTAGAAGTAATATCGAATTGAAGTAAATTTAAATTTTTAGTTGTGAAATATTATATAACCATAAGGTATAAATTTTAAACGAAATAAAATCTGAGTGAAAATTCGAAATTGTGAATAAATAAATTAGAATAGCTTATAAAAATTGAAATCAATGGGATAAAAATATACTTAGGCTATAAATATATGTAAAATCTCGAGTTAAAAATAAAATATGAATAATTCGAGTATAGAACTGATGGAAATGTGGAAAAAAATAAGTTGTGTAACTTATAAAATTAAAAAGTAAAATAGAAAACCTAAAATAAAAATTGTTTGATATTTTGGTAAGGGAAATAAATTCAACTTGAATTATAAAAATGAGTTTGAGCTCAAGAAAAATTAAATGAAGTGGTTTTTGAAATAAAAACCAGATATTGAATTATGAATTGGAAGTGAACTAATTAGATAATTAATTAGTTAATTGAATATAGAACGAATATAAATAAATTGGAATGCGGACTAAAAAGTGAATATTGGAATTGGAACTTGAGTTATAATTAAATTCAATTTGAGTATAAATAAATTGAATATGGCCTTGATATCATTTAAATGCATTCAAAAATGAATTTGAATATGGAATTGAATTTGAAGTGGATTAAATGAATGAGCTAATTAATTAATTAGTAAATGAATATGAAGATAGTTGAAATGAAAATAAAATTAAGTTATAAGGTTGAAATAATATAAAATAATGGGTTAACTTAAATAAATATTTGAATGGAAGCATGGCTTAAATAAATTTGTGATATGGTTATTTAATAAAGTAACATGGAATGATTCCAAGATTAATAAAGTGGATTTGAATATAATGTGGATATGAATGGAATGCAAATAAATGGATTGAGTTTGAAATAGATTAAAACTGAATATAAATCGATTCTGAATCAATTTAAAAAAAGCTACAAGCTAAAATGGTCATGAATATCGTCGAATTCACATAGAAAAAATTATCTTTTGACGTAAACAAAAGTAAATAAACTTCTGTAAATTAATATGAAATGAACAAATTGTTTTTTAATCAATTTGGAATAAATATAATTGTATTGTGTGTAATTATGAAGTGAATGCAAGTAAATTGGGTTGCAAATCATTCGAATTGAATATGGATTGATTGAAAGCAATTAAATTAGTATTGAAACCTTATAATTTCTTATAAATATATGTTTAGCATGCATTGCTTATGATATTCATGTGTTAATTAGTTGACTAAATGAAACATTATTAGAATTTCATGTTTTGGTACTCATGTGTTTAAAATTGAGCAAGTACATGTACTGAGGGACCTTTTTGGCCAGATTTGGGTTGTGAAATTGTTTTTAAAGTAAATGCTCGCTTAATAATGCTTAAAAATGCTAAAAAAGATACGTTTTCGGGTTAAATACCGCAAATATATATATATATATATGTATATATATATATTGTTTTCTGACCGCGTGGGTCGATGTATATATATTTATCTCTCTTGTCATATTGCAAAAGGTCCTCTGTACAAAGGAGATTCACCCAAAAAAATTCGGAAATTTAGGGTGTTAGAAAACTTTTGGAATTTTTTGAAATTTTTTTGTTAACGACAATTGGCTTTCGAATTATAATTAGAATAAATGGTTTTGGGAGTAGAATTGAAAACTAATTTTTTGGTGGGAAATAAAAGATCAAAAAAGTCACAACACCAGAACTGCCATTTTGTAACAGTTATAACCATTGGTAATCAAATTCACAACGGTTATAACCGTTGGTAGCAGGTATATTATAATTTTTTTTACATATTTTGTAACGGTTATAATTGTTGAGAATTTTGATCGTTCCCCACGGTTATAATAGTTGGAAATTTTGGAACTTCCCAACGGTTATAACCATTGGGAATGACCAAAATTCCTAATGGTTTTAACCATTGGGAAAAACCGAAATTCCTAACGGCTATAACCATTGGGATTCTTGGTAATTCCCAATGGTTATAACCGTTGAGAATTACTTCATGTTCCAAATAGTAATAACCGTGGAAATATTTTAATTTTCAATGATTATAACCGTTTGGAATTCCTTGCACAAGTAAATAGCAAAATTACCAACACTTATAAGTGTTACAAATTTGGTATATAGCAGAACCATATCTTATTCAGCATCTAATAGTATTTCATTCAAACATATCCTATTCAGGATCTTATAGTATAATCACATATTATTTCATTCAACTATTCAAATTCAAATTTATAGCAACAACAAACATGAAACTTAATTTCAAAACTAATACATCATCAAATTGTAAAGAAAATCAAATATACTAATTAGTTCATATCAAATTCTACAAAGTTCATTGTGAAAACTTCAAATTTCACTACTAAAAAATATTTTGAAGCTTACAAACAACGAATGCAACCCTCCGGCCAAACTACAAAGCCACCATAAACCAACTTTGTGTCATATCCTTCTAGCCCAAGCTACTAACAACCTTCTTGTAGTGTTCTACTCTCTTCTTCCAAAGCTTTGTATCCTGCATGAACATTTCTCCATTCACTCCATCTACACTCCCATTACTAATTTGGAGGCATTGCAATCTATCTTTCAGGCTGTTTCCTCAACTCTTTCCATGCAACTTGTCTTATATCTCTTACATTTGGCATTACTATTACACATGTTTCTATCATAGTATACCTGATAAACAATATATTACATTATATCACAAAGAACCTTATGTGATAAACAGAGATTTATAAACAAAGTGCCTAGTTATTGGTTATATTGCTCGAACACAGTCAACTGGGAACTTGGCATGATGATCACTAGAAACTTCTACTATGAAGTAACCAATCCTAATAGTGTTAATCTCTACTAAAATAACAAATGTTTGAACTCAAGTATTATGTGGATATTATGGTAATTGGTTTCAAAGGTAACAGACTAACTAAAACAAATGTCATATATTAAAATAAATATGGTACAATAATTTATATAGCTTGTTCTAAAGGGTGGTAAGCTCATATCTACATCAATACTTTAAGGCCCTTCCATATATAATTTTCTATTACACCTCCTTTTGAAATCGCAGTTATTAACAATATATACATGCTATGTTATAATCTTCTGTAACACTTTTTTAACCTATCTACATGCTCTATGTGAATAAATTTGTTAGTTGCTTTCATGTAGTTTTGAAAGCCAAAACATAGTACTAAATGTAGAAAATCAGAAGATGTGTTTCATTTTAACCAGGTACTTTCAAAACAATATTTCTAGTTTTTTGCAAGGTGTTACATCATTGAACGACACCAGGTAGAACATGGGAGAAAACTATAAGAGCCATAGCGTATGTCATAACCATTGTAACAGAAAACTAATATTAAATTCTCGTAATACATTAGCACATATCATCATATCAGGTTATCAAAAGCCATAAATTATCAGGAAGTTACGTTCTTACCGACAAATGGTAGTTCCGTTCATGTACTGAATACACTTGCCTTCTTGTCATTTGTACATGTAGTGAAATGAGCACCATGAAATTTGTATTACAACTGACTGAAACAGCAATCTGTGGACAAATGAGCAGTCATACAAAAAAGAACGGAGTTATGTAATTGTAATAATCAGTATAACATATTTACTGAAACTTTTGTAAACGATCGAGTAAAAAAAGAAAATTGACATGCAAGTTGATTCCAGGAATTAGAGTTTGATATCGCAATATTATAACTATGAAGGCAAACAGAACGATGGGCCAAATATTGAGTTCGGTGATAAGCCACAATTATGCAGAACATAAATTATGAATATCATGTATGTTGGCATGGTTTTGAGAATGGGGTGAGAAAGTTTAGTAGTTTATTTATTTTAAATTTTGTTATTAAATAAGTTATTTAAAGTAGTTAACTTTAAAAGTCTGACTTCTTCATTTGTATCCATTTAGCCCTCATTCTTCGACGTTAAATTCGTGTTAACGAATAGAACATATTACTATAGTTTATTCACATGTTTAGCAAAGTATAAAATATTAGTGATATTTTACTAGAAGAACAAATCTCGATTTTTCTATTGTAAACTGTGTAGATTTATTATTATTAGATAATTAATCTATTCGATATTGATTGTTATTTATTTAATAAATAGATGCATTGCTATTTATTACTGTTGTTGACTGATTATTTGGTTGTTTGGATTACGCTTGGCCAGTTTATGAGCATTGATTATTATTTATCGATTAGTGATATTGCTTGACTAGTTTATGAGCAATTAATTGTCAATATGCATTGGCTGGGTAGAAACCAATTGTAGGCTAACACCTTGTGATTTATTTCATGATTTGACTAAAAGGTGTTTAGCGATAATATTGGTTTATTTAATTATTACATTAGTTGTAATAATTTAACATTTAAATTTTGAACTTAAATTTAACAAAGTTGTTTTAGCAATGGTTTTTATAAAAGAATTTGTTGTGACATATTTTACATAATATGTGAAAATAAATTTTTTTTGTTAATAATAGATAGTATTAACCATTAACACTTCTTCATTTTCATGTTGCAGTTCAATATAGCTGTGGGAAATTACAAAAAGGGACCCTTTTTTTCCAAAGAATAAAGCACCTGTTTCAAATTCACTATTAGCATTTCTCAAAACTGTGTGTGTTTTGCTTATTAAACGGATTTGAAAAGAAAAGTTGGGTTATCTAATTCAAACCTGAACCCGAATAATCTCAATTAGTAACTGAATCTATGGATGAAATTTTACTTTCAAAAATCGAACAACTTATCAAAGAGCTCTTGCACTCCCACCAAAGAAAAGGTAGTTGACGGCTTCTTGTATAGACTTATCGCCATATAACAAAGCTTTTACAACTACCAACAAAGCTGCCGCAATGGTAATAAGATACGAGAAATCCTTCAAAACCTGCAAAACATGGAAAGTTGTACAAAATACATCAATTACAAGGAAAATATATGAGATTAAATGACATTTTGAATTTGAGTCATATATGATATTCTTCCATCAAATTTGAAGTGAATCATATATTTGATATAATGTCTCATTTGTCAATTCCTAAGATAGAGTTGTTTATTTTATAGTTGGCATGGTATTGAAACTTCTAACCATGATGAAAAGACTTCTGATATTCTTTATATTCATTTTTTAGTTCAAATTGTTCCTTACATTTAATATTTAAAGAAATGTGCTATGCTGAAATAAATAATCAAATATCTTATTTTTCATATATTACTAGGAATAGATCATTAATTTGTAACCAGGTTCTAACATATGAAAAAAATTATGTTACTTTAATTTTTGGATAGAAGATCTTTTAGTTGCTATTCAAATTGTAAATGGTATGTACGGAACAAATGGACCAATATATGCCAGTACTATCTGAGTCTCGCTAAAGCATTTCACCCCTCTACTAATTATAAGATAAACCCAACCTTTCAACTAAACTCAAATATATTCATTATATTTCTACAAATAGCTCAGTAAAAATAAAATCAAGTTGCAAAAGCATTTATACAAAGAATTTTATAAGTCAGTGAAAATCTAATCTCGCTGTTTAAAAAACTTAATTATGTATTTTCCCTAAATATGTGAATTAAATCTGGCATGCACTTGGACCAAAATCACCTTAATCCGTCGTCAAAATTTAGTGAGCTGCCTTTTTTAAATTTTGATGGAACCAAACAATATTAAAATTGCTTATATATATATATATATATATATATATATATCAATGAATGAATACAAATTACATAACTATTGGCCATGCATTAAATTGTAAGACGATTTAGTGTTTCTACATTTGTAAATATAAAAAGAGTGACAAGCTGTAAAAAAGGTATTGTGCTTGATTTGCATTTTCATCTTTTTAGAATTATTTTTCAGAAACATGCACATGTAAAGTTCAACAGTTTATAATTGTCTTCTTATGTGATAACAATATCAATATTATAACCATATTATAATTGGACAGAGGAATTGTTGCAGTAAGCTAGCTATTGCCCTCGGATAACAGTATCATAGCCATATTATAATACGTCTAAACTGAGCAAAAAGATTCATTTCTATTAGAAATCCTCCAAGTATTACGGTTCACAACTTCAAATGCAATCATAATCTTATGGGAGATTAGTCATTATACAAGTCAGTAACCACTAACATAGTGTGCAAGCTTATCAAATTTGGTTGATTGCTGGTGCAGTCTTGCAGTCTTATTGGATATTGGTGTAATAATTGGACATTCCATTTAATGCATTAATAGTCCATACATTAAGTTCTAACAACTTGACACAAATGCTAAGTATCAAAAATTAGTTAGGGTAATATTAAATGTAGCAACCATCGAATAGTATCATTGAAAGCAATTATCAAATATGAACACATATCATGAACAATCAACATCCTATAACAACACTATATTGAAGTTGTACATGTGAATTAAAAAATAATTTGAAATTACCAAGTTTGATATTTAACATAACATATTTCTTGTTACAGTGTGATAAACCTCAAAACAAAAACCATATGAACTCTATTTCCAGTCCCTTAAACCTAGATTAAACTTGAAGTACAAAGATACAATAAGATATACATAAATCTATTTATAAGATTGAGTGGATAATTTTATATAAGAAAACAAATTATCGGTAATTAAGTATAAATAAAAAATTATTTTACTTTCCTAACTCAAAATATGAGGAAATCATGATGGAACACAACTAATGAGCAACATAGAAATTGAACCAAATAAAAGAAATTTGTGAAAATTCAATGTTAACTATTGAAATTCACGATAAGTCTCGAAAAGGTTAACCATAAACCATTAAGAAAAGCATAAAAAATCAATTCGGTTTTTTAAGCCAACCTTTTGAACTTATTCGAAATTTATATACAACGGTTAAACAACCAAAGCATATGCTTCAGTATAGAAAAACTAAAGCATATGCTTCAGCTAAAAATATCTGCACATAATAATGCTTATTTTAAAACATTTGGACTGCCTCCCGACCTATGGAGCAGTCAAAATACCCAAATAAACGGCACTTTTTAGGTTACCTGCTCTGACTTCAATTTGAACGAAAATCCAAAATATATTAAATGAATAGTACACTACCTATGAATAATCACTCAATACGAATGTGCAACATAAAACCGACAAGCACGGACAATGAAAAATATGGCTGAGGCATTCGATCTTGCAAACAATCCTTCTGTAAAAAATCAATTGGCTTCATTCACAAAAATAAAGCCAAGAAAATCAAATTTGGAAACTCAAATGTGTTTTCTTTTGCTTTAGTTTCATTTTTTTATGGCAATATAGTACAAAAAACTTGTAGCCACTTTTCCATGTAAGTTCATAGATAATCATCTTTGAATACAAATTCAAAGCTCATTTGTTATTTTTCTACCTTTTTTCAGGTTATTTAAATTCATTCCGTGAGTGGTTCTACTTTCAACTCGCAAAACACCACTAACATACATTTTTTACATAATTTCAACTTGCAAAACTCAAAAGCTGAAAAGAATAACTATTATCCTAGAATATTCAATGAGAAATCGTTGCACCTATCGATGATATGAAGAGGAACCCAATCGAGAGCAATTTGAGAGCAGGTAATGGGTTCAATTTGAGAGCATTGGAGAAAATACCTGAACGAAATAAATAAAATATACTTGAACTGAAATTTGGATGACAATAGAAAACCCCAATTGTAATTAGAGATTAAAAAACGAAAAAGTACCTGGCCGATGTAGTTCTGGGACGAGGCAATAGGGGGTGATAAACCTAGGACGAATAACAAGGCGGAGGGAGAAATAACCCTGATAACGAGGCAGACGGGGCGATAACCATAATGGCCGAAAGGAAGGTAAACCTAGAATTATAAATTTTGATTCAGGAAATAATGATGCCGGAGAAGCATGAGAAATGGGACAAATATTAGTAAAAAAATATAGCGATTTAAATTCCAAATATAGCGATTTACTGAATAAATTTAATTATTGAATTAATAATTAAAAACCATTAAATAATTGAATTGGAGTTGAATGAGAAATCGAAAACGATTTCTAATGTCGGTTAAAATTCTATTTGAATTAGAATTGAGTTAGTTAGTTTTTAAAATTGGGATCTCAAACGATTTTGTAAATTTTGAAATTTTATCGATTTAATCGACACGTTAAAAATAACGATCCTAGGCACATTCTCAAAATTTGATGAAACCACTTCCATTGGATCTTTAATAGTGTATTATTATTAAATTTCAAGTTTCATAGTGTTTGGAGTTATCGTTTGATCGTACGGGATGTAATAAACCTAGAATTATAAATTTTGATTCAGGAAATAATGATGCCGGAGAAGCATGAGAAATGGGACAAATATTAGTAAAAAAATAAAATGACAATCCTATCCTTATGTTTTTTACCTATTTACGAAATAACCATATTTCGTAACGGAACTAAGTGTTGCGAACATTATAACAAAAATATCTGTTAGAAATTTGTAACAGTAATAACTGTTACAAATTGAAATGAAAAAAATGTTATAAAATAGCCTGTTTGGTGTAATGAGTGAAATTTTGAGTTTTCACTAAATGGAGTTTTGGATAAGTAGTGGGTTTGGAGCGTTTTTCTTACCTTAGCAATTTCGGTGACGAAATTCTTTTAAGGGGAAAGGAATGTAACGACCCGGATTTTCTTCGACGGTTAATTTTGAATATTTAATGGTCTTAAATATTGGATTTGGAATATAATTTGATTTTTGAGTATGAAGATGTTGGTTGAAAATTTAAAAATGAATTTAAATTCCAAATATAGCGATTTACTGAATAAATTTAATTATTGAATTAATAATTAAAAACCATTAAATAATTGAATTGGAGTTGAATGAGAAATCGAAAACGATTTCTAATGTCGGTTAAAATTCTATTTGAATTAGAATTGAGTTAGTTAGTTTTTAAAATTGGGATCTCAAACGATTTTGTAAATTTTGAAATTTTATCGATTTAATCGACACGTTAAAAATAACGATCCTAGGCACATTCTCAAAATTTGATGAAACCACTTCCATTGGATATTTAATAGTGTATTATTATTAAATTTCAAGTTTCAT
This sequence comes from Allium cepa, assembly GCA_030765085.1. NCBI lineage: Eukaryota > Viridiplantae > Streptophyta > Magnoliopsida > Asparagales > Amaryllidaceae > Allium > Allium cepa. Next base: position 689,763,483 of record CM060937.1, on the reverse strand, counting down.
AGTGTTTGGAGTTATCGTTTGATCGTACGGGATGTAAACGCATTGAAATTAATATCGAAAATTCAATATAATAATTTGGTTCAAAAAGCTATCTTCTCCATAAGATCGAATTAGGACTCGAAACCTTTCCATTTCGTTAGGAATAGGGGTATAACATTATGAATGCCTAGAGGCACTTTTTCATAGGGATTCTAAATTTCAAGATATGTAATGTGAGATATTGGAATAAAATAATATATATATATTTATAAAATCAGATCAAAATCAAATCAGCCCCTTCTCCATTCAAACACGCCACCATCACGTTCAAGAAACCTTTCACCTTGATATCGTGTCTCCATCTTGTTTATCGTTCAAATCAAAATCGTTTCAGAGGAAGAAAAAATGAACAAAGTCGAGCCCATCTTCTCTCGTTCGTTCTGTTCTGTTCGATTCAAAGGAAAGTCAAATTTTAAAGGGCACGTACAATCCGCGACTTCTTTTTTCCATTGCTCAAACCAGTTGAAGAAAACCAGGCAAGCGGCACCATGATTCATGGTTCGTCGAGGAAAGGGTTTGGCGTACACGCGAGGGAAGGAAAGGAGTTCGACATCTTCGGTCGACGGTGGAATAGGTGAAGTCGCGTTCATCGATGGAAACAGGGATAAAGTCGATAGTTTGATGGCTTCGATCGATGTTGGGGTTCGTTTGCATGGATGGGATGTAGGACGTGGAGACGATTCAACGGTGATGGAGATCATGGGCGGTGATGGTGCAGCGTTCGGTGAAGACGTGGATTCAAGCAGCGGCGACGGTAGGTCAGGAATTGAGAGCATCGATTTGGAAGTTCGCGACCGGAAAAAAAAAGATGTTTGTTGATTGATTTTGATAATCAGTAGAAACATGAATATTATGACTATACATTCTAAATATGTTACTTCTTATTTCACTATACTGAATTTTTTTTCAGTTTTCAATGAAAAGAAAGAAAAGATGAAAAACTTGATTTATGACTCTTTGATATAGTTGCATTGGAAGAAAACTAACTTAAACAAGATTACAAATTATCAAATAAGTAGCAAAATTGGTTTTGGATTTTTATAGTGAACCGGAATTTTAGGGTAGCTAATTAAATCATGGTGAAAAAATTCTCGCTCATTGGAATTATCAATTTAATTTTAAATAGTTAAAATTAATCATTGGATGCTTGGTTGAATTTATTAATTATTATCTATTGAATGATGTTATATTATATATATATAGTAGTATATATATTAGCAGTTGGTGTGATATTCCCGCACATTATAGCGGATGAGACCCTATGCGCCTCGCATACTAGCGATGATCCTATATACTGTGATATCCCCCTCGACATGAGATTGGTATTTTTTATGTTGTATTAACATCTGTGGATGCAGGAAAACAGGTCGGAGGGATCCAACTGGATTCCTCAAATACATTGTTCATTTTTCATATATAGTGGTATATGATGTGTGTGGATAATCTGTTATAGATTATTTTTGAAATTTGAATTACTGGATGCTAAAGTAGCATTGTCCTTTAATTTTGGTATTTTTAAACACCATAAATATTATTCTTTGGAATTTGAAGGAATGAAAAGGAATTTTGGGTATAAAAATATTTATATTAAAAATTGGGTTATTTTAATGAAAACCAAATTAAAAAATAAAAAATAATTTTTTTTGTTTAAGTTGTACTTAATTATTCATAAATTGTTTTAAGATAGAGATATTAAAAAATTAATTATATAAAAAGAATTCATAAATGATATTCGAGAGATATAATAAGGAGCTGAAGTCGATATTAAAAATAGACTGAAAGTTATAAATGGGATTTACAAAAAAAGGATTTATAAAAATGGAATTTTATATATAAGATTGTTTTTATAGACAAGCAAAACTCAAAGGATTATGAAATTTTATAAATGATGTTAATAAATAAAGGAAATCGATATTAGGATGATAAATTGGGAATATAAATTTATGGGATGAATTTATATTAGAGTATGGAAATAAGGTTCAAAAATAGTGGATACTATTTTCGAAGGTTTTGAATGGAGATCAGAATGAAAGTGATGTAATGTGATTTGGGCGGAATTTATAAATTTAATGGGTTAATGAGGTTTTAAAAAAATATTTTAAATTCTAATAAGTTAAGTTTTTTTTAAAGGAAAATTTTATTATTTAAAACTATGGATTTAAAACTAGTTGGGATTGAATACTTTGTAAGTAGATTTTCAAATATTAAGTATTTATTTTAAATAAAATCTAACCTTTAAAACCAGCTTTGAAAATTTATTTGTTTATCTAAAAATAAGTTATTGATGTTATAAAATTGTTCTCGATATTTAAAAAAATTACTTGAACATGGTATAAAATAAATTATTATTCGTTAAACACTTATTATATATATAGAGCTTTGAAACGATTTAAAATTTTATTATAAATTCTCTGGAGATTTGTAAATGGGGCTTATAAACGAATATGATTTTGAGAAGAGGAAATTTATTAATGATTCCGAAGACTTTGGGATAACTTACGAAATATTCTTGAAGAGTTAATGTTAAGATATTTTGGAAAATAAGACTTGTAATATTTTCCTAAGTATGTAAATGGAAATTTGGAAATATTTCTAAGTATTGAGATGGTTTGGAAGTATCTTGTTATAGATTTAAGTATTTGAAAATTGTTTTCAAATGCTTGAAGGAATTGACATATCTTATAAAGATATTTTGAAAATAAATATTTTGGAAAAAATTTATAATAAGGGCTAATGACTGCTTAAGGATGTTTTATTGATAGTTAAATAACCGACTATCGATAATCGTTTCGAAGAGACCGGGATCGGATTTAATTATCCAAAAACTACTTTGATCTGGTTTGAAAGTTACGAATGAATACCGTGAAGATGATGAAGACGGTGATTCGGTTTGTCCAGACCCAGGACAACTTGTATGGACGAATGCTATTAGGACATCGTCACTGGAGGACGATGAGCATTCTAAGTAGAATTTTTTCTTGAAAGGTAACGTTTAGCCTCAAGCCTCATCAACCAGGAATGACTAAAACATGGGAGATGCAGCAAGGCTAAGTGGGTCGCACCCAATCAGGTTATGTTATCACTTTTCTAGATATCCTAGAAAACCTATATATTATGGATATGGTTGTGCTTGAAAGAAAGAGCGCTCGATTTGAGGGTGGAACATCCAAGGTGATGACATATTCGGTCCATCCGGGTTAGGGTAGGCCGGTCTTGTGTAGCAGGGGATCCCTACGAGGTCCTCGGTACATTGTTTTAGATGTGTACTGTGATGGAAGGAACCCCAGTGGCCCATTTGTTTGTATGGGATCCATTCTCCAATATGAGCCTTACGGTTTTGTTTATAAAGCCTAGCATGCTGGAATTTAATTAATGTAACAATTTCGGCTATTTGAATAAGTATTTGTACTTAGACGCTAATATAGTATCATTGGATTTTCTATAAAATGTTTTGGTTATCGTAAGGGAAAACCCATCGTGTTTATATGTGACTCGGTCTTACAAGATATCTTTGCTTTTCAAAGGATTTTGATAACTCTAATAATTTAAATTGAGTGTGTTTTCTCACCATGGTTTTCCAGACTGACTCATGTGTTATTTTGTTATAATGCTCGGGTCGGACCGAATATTATAGATTCAGGATAGGGTGTTATGGAGCTCATAAGACAAGGTGGATGATAGAGACGTATTTTCGTATTTGACTTATATTTCCGCTATATGGGGACAAGTTATAATAACTGTCCAGATTGATGTATTGGTTATTGTACTCTGTGGATTGTAAGTATAAAACAGTTACAAATTCTTTTGTATGAAATCTATTAATATAATATATTTTGTTCCGCTGCGACTGTGAGATTCTGTGTTGTTGTTTTTGTTTTATTTCTTTTATCTCTTTTTTCTTCTTTACCCTGTTTACTCGCTCTTTCGTACAATTTTAGGTTGAATAAGGGTGAATTATTATCAACTCAAAGGTTATGGATTTGCGAGTTGCTACAAGAAGGTTGCAGTTGACTCCATTCTAGAGATACTTATAGAAATGCATGCGGGAATGATGCACTCGATCTCACATTGTGGGGGCTGGATATGTACTTTCTTATGTACATTCACTAGTTATGTACGCTTCTTAGAAAGGATATCTTTGACCTTATGCGGGAGACTGTTCTCGAGGTACTTATGGCACCTCCATGAAATCCTACACAGTTATGCGAACACGCCTTAGTGGTTTGGTTGTATAACTATTCTTGTTGTGGTGCACTTCTTATTATGGTGCACACATGGCACAACTACTTTTGGTTTATATTCTTTGCCCTAGGCATTATCTATTATATCGTAATATATACCTATTAAATGGTTTGGCTCTTTCGAGGGTTAACTATTACGAGGTCTCAAAAGATGTTGTTATATGCTGTATGCATATTTTTTGAGTTTCTCACACCAAAATTTTGTCTGACATGAGGCTTTTATTTTCTATAAATTCCTCATGTTCTCTTTCGAGTAGTCTAAAAAAGGCAGGTTTTTGTTGATATTTATTGAGCACTTAGAGAGGAGATGAATGTTTACCAACTGTAGTATTCTTATTTTCCCTGCATTATATATATAAACATCAATAATTGTAAGGATAGATTGTTTTAACTGTTCCGCCTGGTGAAAGTACTTTGGTTAATAACTCTGAAATGCTATGTATACTAGAGTAACACTATTTAACGTCTTTTGATATTATGTTATCATTCCACTGTGAGATTCTGGTGTTTTTGTTCTTACCTTTCTCGTTTATCTTCTTCGTTCTTTTTCTTTACCCCAATGTTCTGTCTTTCCGACACTTGCGTATTCGGCACATGAAAACTGTGGTTTTATTTGTATCGAGATTCAGGGGTCAAAAGGCAGTATTTCATCTGTTATGGAATATTTTTCCTTATAGATGGAAAATGGCAAATTTAATGAAAAATTAAAACCCACAAATAGATCTAGACCAATGGGTACTCATCTGTTATATGTAGATGATTTGCTATTATTTGTAAATGCAGATACATATAGTGTAGACACCATTGCGAAGGTATTTGGAAACTTAAAAGAATATTTTGTTTACAAAAAATGAATGTAAAAGCGAAGTATACTTTAGAAAGACATGAACAAGAAAAGAGGAAATTCTCAAAATACTGAACTTTCAAGAAGGAGCACTGCTAGTAAAATATTTGGAGTACCCTCTTACCTCAAATCAAATTAATGACAGAGATTGCACTAGACTATATGAAATTATATATAATAGATTAGAAGGCTGGTAGAGTAAGCAATTATCAGTTGTACGTAGAATGATGCTTATACACACTATCATCACAGTTATCATAATGTATTGACCGCAAACCGACAACATTCCAGCAAAAGAAGTAAGTAAAATAGAAAATACATGTGTTATTTGGAGGGTAAAAGCATCATAAAATTCCTGGGCTACGGTGTGCAAAACAAAAAAATTAGGTGGTTTGGGATTAAGAAACCTCAAAGACATCAATGAAGCTTGCAATCTCAAACTATTTTGGAAATTTTTTTTGAAGGAGAATCTCTATAGGCAAAATGGATGAAGGAAAAATATGCTAAAAACAAATTTTGGTGGATAATACCAGTTTCAAATCATCACTCCTACACTTGGAAAAACATTCTGAAATGCAAGAAAATGGTCATCAAACTAATTGAAAGAAATTCAAGGAAAGCTAACAAACCAACCTCTGGTTTGACCCTTGGACCAATGGTAAATCCTTGGTTAATCTATTAGGTTGTTATAATATATACAGTTCGGAGGAGTAAATGCAAATGTAGAAACCATAATACAAAACTACAAATGGAACACAAATTTGCATCCAGCTTCTTCCATATTCAATTCAGCCATTGAAAAAACTATAATAGACCAAAACTTACATAAAGAAAAATGGTGCTGGAAACTACCTTAAAAGGAAAATTCTCATTTAAAAAAACTTAGGAATACATTAAATGGATAGAAGTGGAAGTTGAATGGCGCAAAACTATATAGAATAGAGAAAATTGTCCAAAAATGGCCCATTGCTCATAGTTTGTCTTGTTAAATGGACTTCCAATAAAAGATAGACGTTATCAGTAGAATAAAAAGGTGAAGTTATCTGCCCCTCTTGCAAATACGCACCAGAAAGCATGGAACTTATATATTTTGATTGCATCTATACAAGCCATATATGGTCCATTGCAAAAAATAAATTGAAGTTCAACCAGTATCAAGCATTTCAAAACATCGAAACATCAATTATGTATATACAACAAAAATTTAGAGTCAAGACTACAGAATTCGACAAGCGACCATAATACTAACTACAATGATATATTTCATCTGGAAAGAAATACAAGAATGCATAAGAAAACAGAAACAAGCAGCTCACAATTATGGAAAATAATAGAAAACGAATGTTATATACTTTTTCACAAAGCAAGCAAAGTCAAGGAACTCAAATATGCATAATCAAGACATATGCGGGCTAGATAATTATGAAGACAAGACGGAGCTTATTTGTAGAATGGAAAATATACTTCAAATATTTCCTATGGAAAATTTTCACAAGTTGGGTCAAATGTTACCAATGGAGACCTTGAAGGTGGTTGTCCATATACCCAAACCAGAAGTCTCACCTGCATGAAAGAAAAAGTAAGTAACGGATACATAATAAACTCAAAATTGGACATGCGAAAGGGAATTAGCGAACCTCATTTAAAGAGAGACAACCCCACTTTGCATGCTCCACCAGTGGCAAACCAAGATCTGCAAAAATTCGGGATATTTCAGCTTGATATCAATAATCAAAAGATTAATGAAGAATAGTACTGTGGTAAGCTCAACCAGTAAATACATCACTTATCTGTATGGTAAAAGGAGAAAACAACAATAAACAAAGCATCGACAGCCAGTTTTGGATAAAATCGGCCGATCCAACTACAAATATGAAATATAAAGATGATGACGAAGACAGGAGGCTAAGGAAACCTTCATAAACATTAGATCTTGTATTGAAGTAGAACAACAAAGAGAATTGCCTAAATCTCCTTTTTTTAGCATTTGAAGAGTTGTATTGAGAAAGCGATATGTAAAGTGAGATATGATTGGGGCTAGGTTACAACCATTAGCATATTATCGGACTTTAACTTAATATCATCAAGTTGTAACTTAAATTTTTAATTGGGTCTTGGGCCTATTTACCCTTATCAAAAAAAGTACAATTTAGTGTAATACGTTGGACGATAGCATTTAAAGAGTGGGATGTACGTGGTGTTAAAGAAATTGGGCCTAATTGATGTGTAGTAGGCCTTTGCATTTTTGGGCAGAATTGATGGAATGTTAACGCTTAAAATTGAACGCTAACACCCCTGTGTAAGTAGAGATTAAGTGAAAGCACCACCCGTCAATACAGGAATTAGAAGTAAGTAGAAAAGTCACAGAGAAAGCAGTAAAAAGACAACAGTTTTATAGTGATTCAGCTTCAAGTTAAGCCTGCGTCCACTTTAATCTTCTTTATTGTTGAATCAATTACAACTTTACAAAAATCTTCGATTACAACACTGCTAGGACAGATAGCTAGAACTCCGATGTAGAAGAACTCTTTGAATCCATGTCGAATGTGTTAGATTTCCTCTTGAAGTTCGTCGAGACGTCTTTCGTGTTTGAAGTGTCGAGTGAGTCGAGAATTCAGCAGAGTATAGGCGTTCCAGAAATGAGCCAAAAGATCCCCCTTTAGTTGGAGCAAGTAGGTTATTTATAGTAGAATTCTGAATTAGGTCGTAGGTCGTGAGCGACCTTGGATAGGTCATAGGTCGTGAGCGACCTAGTGGGAGCGGTTTGGCTTAACTAGGGAGTACTTGATCACCTCGAACAATCTAGAAAGTCATAGGTCGTGACCGTCCTAGGGAGGAAGCGGTAGAAGTTGTTACTTCGGTATTTTTTAGGTCGTAAGCAACCTAGGGGAGGATGGTTGGCGACCTAAGGTTGAGACCGGCCTATAAGCAAGCGGCTTCATTCTGTGATAACTCGCTAGGTCGCTGGATCTTCTAGGTCGCGATATCTTTATCTCGTTAGGTCGAAGGAGACCTTCTGGAGCTAGGTCGCAGGAGACTTTCTGAAGTTAGGTCACAGCTTTCTTTATTTCGTTAGGTCGCTAGCTTGTTACAGATTGTTAAGTCGTGAGCCTTAGGTGACTAGGCCGTTCGGTCGTTCGGTCACTAGGTCGCCGAGTCGCTGAACCATTAGGTCGCTGGGTCGCTGAATAAAAAGGGGTTAACACTTGCCCCTCAAAGTATACGCCTAGGATTTAGGTCGTGTGCTTCGATATCTCTTAACCCGTTATACTTTAGGTCGTTTAAGTCATGAGCGACCTACGAGGGAGTTAGGTCGTTCGTGCCGATTCGTGTTCCTCTGCTCCTGTATATAAGTCATTGAGACCACCTCTTCCTTTCTTTACCTACTCTAACACTCTAACCTGCTCTTAAAGGATTTTTCAAGCTCTTAAAGAAGAAATCAATCAGTCGCCGATCATCTCTACAATCACACTACGTAAGTGAATTCTGATCATCCTCCAACCACGATCGCCGTTGAATTGTGAACTCCTCATTTTTCGACCCTAACCTGATTTCACATGCCATATTTTGCTACGAATCACATTATGATAGATTTTTTACCGTTATTGGACATGTCGTCACTGTAATTCATGCGAGCACAGCAACGTATCGGGTTTATGATGTATCTGAGGCGTTTTAAGTTGGTTTTGGATTATCTGGTGGTGTGGGGAGACGGCGGAATTTACTGTAGAGAGGATAACGGGCTATTGGGTTAACCGGTTAGTGGGTCAGGCGATTTGTTGAAAGAAAAGGAGTCCGCGAGTTAAGGAGAGTTAGGCTGCGCTCGACCTAAGAGCCTTGAACGACTTAGGGCTTCAGAAGTGTGGACATGAATCACACGTTTTAGCTCTGTGAACGACTTAACGACTTAGCCATAAAACTCCAAACGACATAAGGGACAGCGACTTAACTTGCCAGGATTGCATGCGACCTAAAGTTGAATGACCTAAAGGACCAGTGACTTCTTGCGGCATAGGACGTTGGTCGCATATGTATAGGTCATAGGTCGTGTATGCATTTGAGTGACCTAGGACTTAACCTGTTTTGCTTTGCCTTGAACTCCTTTCAACTTGAATGAACATGACATTGTTGTATTGAATTCTCAACTTGAACTGCCGAGATAACATGCTTGAACTTGTTGTACTTCTTTACAGATTTCATTAACTTTTAACGCTAATAACCTGTTAAATACAACATTTGCAGGAAAATGGGACGAATATACTACCGCTGATCGCCTACATCGAATGACAGACTAGTTGATAAAAGATAATCAACTTAAAGAAATTATATGAAATGTTGTGAATTAACAAACTCAAGTGAAGTATTAAAGCAAAGCAATGTTAATCAATTAACACTGATTTGTTTGCATCAACACTGCACTTGTATTTGGACTTAAAACAACATGCCCTGAAACTTTATAATTGACAAATGCCTGTTAGTTTAATTTTAGTTATATTTTCTTGTCGTTTTGTTGATTTGCACAACACTTCACACATTTAGGAAACGTGCACCTTCATATTTGAATATCCAGTTCCTTGTGTAGAATGTCTTCTCAAGAGGAGATAATAGAGCAAGCTGAAAGGCCTTCCCGATAGCCAACCCATTGGACAATCCTCCGGAAAGAACTCCGACTACCCTGAGTCAGCGGGCATTAATCAGTTACGCATTCAGTTTGGTATTGTCGAAGCGGATGTTATACTTGCTGGGCCAAATGATACTGCTGACAGGTCACCTCTCGGTTTTATCGCTGTCAATCGTCAGATGTGCCTATATGGTGCCATTCCTCCTTTTAATGACTTTCTTCAACGACTCCTTCTCCGATTAACTATCTCTCCTTTCCAATTGCATCCCAATGGACATGCCATCCTAATGGGACTTTGTGTGCTGTTCAGGAGGACACTTGATCGTCTTTCGAGTTTTGAAGAAATCTGTTACTTGTGCACATTTGCAAAGAACAAAGATCATCCCTCTATCACACTCGTGAGAAGCGCCAGGAACCGTAGATTGATCGTCGATCTTTCGGAAAGCGCCCATGGGTTCTTAAATCAATTCTTCTTCGTTCGTCGCCCTCCAGGATTTTACGCCATCTGAAGAGTAGGAAGTAAGATTGCTCACTCCCATTTTTTTCATTTGAGCTTTTCAAAGTCCGAGTTGCTAGGCGCTAATTTCGTTCTTTTCTTTTACAGTACTTCCTCCTCCCTCTAGAGATCCTAGCCACAAGCCGACTTTTGAAAGATTAAGTGTCGTGGCGATTGAGGAAAGAAGCATTAAATTTTTGCTGAAAGATGAATTTCTTCACCAATTCGGACTTCTGCACCCTTCCCGATCTACTCAGCCTCATGAAGTCCCTGATTCTCCAGTAGAGACGTCGGATGCCCCAGTTTCCGTCGGAGAGTTTACACCGAAAGAACATACTGTTGAGGCCTCACTGGTGAAGTGCTCTGCTTCCATTGACGTTGCGGGGTCGTCCGGCAAACTTGCACTTGCCCCGTCATTGAGGATGAGGAACCTCCTCACCAGTCCGGGAAGAGTGTTGATGAAGGAGCTGAGGGGAAGGGTCCCGTCGGGCACAATGGTGACGACATTTTTGATGGGTTGAGCGACTTGATGATCACTTCACAGGATCTTTTTAAAGATGATACCGCTGCTACTAAAGTTATTTCTCCAGTAGTTGAAGCGACATCTGTCTTGCAACAAACTCCGTCAGCCCAAGAGTCGACACTTGCTGTAAAATCCATCATCACCCCCCAACCGAGGAGTGGTTCGTAGTTTGACGCGCGTAGTTTGCACGTTACACACACTTAGGATTTTTCAGCACTTTTATGCATTCAACTTTCTTGCTTTGAAGATTTCTGAACTTCGTCTTTTCTTCATTTTCAGATTCTCCAATGGGACGAAGTGGCTCTTACTACGATGACTTCCAGCGTTATGGGAGACGCGGTTCTTATGACCCCAAGAGGTATCTTCCTGCTTCCTGGAAACCGACGAAGAAAGAGCTGCGAGGAATGCTCGTGAGAGACGTGCTTACGAAGAATGCTACGGAAGACGGGACGAACGACATGATTCTTCCCAGAGAGAGGATGACCCCCACAAACGAAAATCTCGTGATGATAAAGGGAAAAGTCATGTCACTGAAGATCTGAGTAAACGGGCCAAACTTGGTGAAACACCGACATCTGAAATTTCTGAAAAGCCCGCTGCTCCCATCTCTTTGGAAACTCCTTCCAGCTCTCCCGCCCTTCAAAGAGCCGATATTCAAACAATTATCAGTAGACCCCCGTATCAAGTTGGACAGGTTCCGGCTACTCTTCAAAGCCGGTTTCCGCACTGGTCCTTAAAGGGAGTGCATTTCGACCTTGACTTGGTCCCAATCGATAAGAAAGCCATGTTGCGGAATCTTGATGCCGTCAAACTCGATATCGAGAGAATGTCTGGTTGGCAAAAACTTGTTGACGAGCTTCAAAGAGTAAACCGTGCAAATCTCGAAGCCATGCTGACTATGGAAAATGACCAATCCGAGTGGCAGAAAACGCTCGACCAGCATGATGCCGAGATGAAGAGTATTGCCGCTTATAATGAGAAGCTTGAAGCAGAAGTTGAAAAACTTAAAGAAGAGATCGCCACTTCTTCCACTTCCTATTCTCAAAGAGAAGAAGTGCTTCAGAAACAGGTGAGAGATGCTCACGCTACACGGAGAGACGCTGAGGCTAAATTTGAAGCACAGCGGCAAGTTGTGGAAAACTACCGAGCCGACGTTGCTCAACTGCGAGAAAAAACCAGCTCCCAGAACTTGGAAATTGAACCGCTAAAAGCTCGACTTTCCATAGCCGAAAAAGAGCGTGATGAAGCTGTTGTCGGAAAAGCAGTGGCCGAAGAATCCCATATGGCAACTAAAGCCGAAATCAGCTCTACTTTATTCAAGTTTTACATTCATAGTGTTCTGGGGCGCGGTAGCCTTAGATTTTTGGACCGAAGTACGAAATTACTTTGGCCAAAGTGTGGGAAGCTGCACTTGACATGCTTGGAAGAGCTGGATATGCTGAAGAAGATTTAATGGCGCACTATCTAGATGATGATGCATGTGCCGTTCTTGCCAGGGGAAAGGAGCAACTCGCCAAAGAGAGAGCCGAAATGGCAGAAGGAGAACATTTAGGGAAGGCAACCTCGACCGATCCAGTTCAACCTTCGGTTTTGGCCGACATCGATATTGTTGGCTCTAGATTCCCATTCTACACCTCATGCTAAAGCTGTTATTGAAAGTGCAACCGCCCGCACTGGAGATGAGACTCAAGAAAGCACTGAGGAGCAGGACTTTGAAGTTGACATAGTAAAGCCTACTTCTCCAGGTAACCTTAATGCTGATCTTGCTCAAGTGGACTGCTTGTTTACTTTACATGAGCTTGATGAACTTTTTGATTATTACTTAAATCTTGACGCGCCACTTTCTCCTCTTTTTATGAGAGATACTGACTTTAACTTCTCTTCTCCTGTAGTGAAAGCGCCAAGTGTTGTTCAGCCTTCCCCTCTTCCAGCTGTTTCCTCTCCGCCTCTTCAGATTACTCCCCCTTCCGTTTCTCAACCAGGGTCACAAGAGAAGCAGATAAAAGCTCTTCAAGGCTTGGATGACCCGGTCGCTTCTCAAGAACAGAAGGCCGAAGAACCTGAAGAAGGCGAAAGAACCCCGGAGCAAACTATTTCTGATGGCATAAAGTTGTCTGCACTTTTCTCCCCGGGCAGTGAGTCTTCTTCAAGGAAGAAGGGGAAGCATGGAGTCTCCAAGAAAAAGAGAGAAGCTTCTGCCGGCGAAGAAAAGGCAGAAGAAAGTCCAATTGTACCCCTTCCTCTTTCTTCCCCTACTCTCACAAGCCGACCCAAAAAATTAGTCATCCGGCCAGGCGAGGGCTCGAAAGGTGGCAGGAAGAAGAAGTGATTCTCTTCTCCTATGCCTTTTGTTTTTTTGCTTGTATGTATAAAGACTCATGTTGACCAGAGATTGTGCGGGTACCGGTCCCCGCCTTCTTTTGTTTTGAAACCTGCACATGTATAAAATTTTCATAGTATGGAATAAAATGATTCTTTTACTTTTACTTGTACAAACTTCTGTCTGTATTTGAGAATGCATTTATTCTTCTTTTTCATACAAGTTTCTTTATTTTCTCTGTGCGATGTTGCAGTAAACCTATGGTATGTTGCTTGAGCATTGCTTTTATTTTTGTAGCTATATTATATTGCCCCTATACCATGGTTTATTGCAATCTCTTTCACATTGGCAAAATTTTGGAGAACAACTCTTCTGTTTCGAGAAGACTTGTACTCCTTCTTTAGAGAACAACTTTTCCATTTGAAGGAGGTTTGCATCTGTACTTTAGAGACTAATTTCTCCATTTTAAGGAAATATTTTTCTGATTCAGTAGAATACGCCTCGTATTGGAGAAGTCTTCTCTCTTTTTTAAAGAAGTTTTTATACTTCACTTTCGGAGAAAGTCACAATTATCTTTGGCAAGTGAAGTTTCCTACGCGGTAAAGTGGGCCTTCGAAAAAGGGCTTTGACCTGTTTATGCCTCCAAAGAGGGCTTTTGTTTGATTGTGCCTCTGGGAAGAGGGCTTTTTTGTGTGTGCCTCTGGGGAGAGGGCTTTTGTTTTTTCCCTGTACGCGGGGAAGCGGGCCTCCGAAGAGGGCTTTTTGTTTCTACCTTTGGGGAGAGGCTTTTATTTTTCTCCCTGCTCGTTGGGAAGCGGGCCTCCGAAGAGGGCTTTTCACATTTCGACTCGTGTGAAGTTTTATTTCAGATCACGGTGAAATGTGCGCCTCCGAAGACTTTTAGCATTTCAACTCTGGTGAAATGGGCCTCCGAAGAGGGCTTTTCACATTCCAACACTTGTGAAGTTTTATTTCAGATCTCGGTGGAATGCGTGCCTCCGAAGAGGTCTTTTCACATTTCGACCCGTGTGAAGTTTTATTTCAGATCACGGTGAAACGTGTGCCTCCGAGTAGGGCTTTTGCCTGGAAGTTTCTTTCTCATGGTTGGATGGATTCACGGGGCGGACACAAGTTACTTGGATGTTTGTTTTCACAAACGTTCTTAGCTAGTTAACGAGTATCATGCCTTCCACTTAGGAAGGTGCCTCCGGTCATTCCACCAATCTTTTTTGATTGGGAAAGAGAACTTTCTTTTTCTGGCAAGCCCGTTGGAGGTCTTTATCCTCCGAAGAGTTGTGCCTCCGAAGAGGGGTTGTGCCTCCGAAGAGGTCTTTTGTTGTTTCCTGCCTGCTCGCCCATGTCTTTTCGCCATTTGCTCATATCAGCGATTCCCTGTTATCATTTTCAAGCACACATTCCTTTCTTTTGCAAGTAGTTTATTTTATCCAAAGAAGTGTACTTCATTGTTAAATGAGTTTGCAGGGGCAGACATAGGCTAGTTAATCGGATGTTCGTTTGCACAAACGATCACAATTAGTTAGCAAGGGCCCACCTCCGGCGGAACCACTAACTGTTTGCTTGAAGCACTTCTTATATAGGATTTGAGCCTGGAATTTTTATGGCTAAACATTCATTTGTTGAGTGATGTCAGGGATCGCTTGGTCTTGTGATGGGTAAGCTTTGTTTTAATGGCCTGCAATATTAAATCGACATTTTAGCAATATAATTAAAGTGCTTTATATATCGAAATAAAACAGGCAGTTTATAATAGTAGAGAACACAAGATTTATAGTGGTTCGGCCAAGAACTGGGCCTACATCCACTTTATAGTTCTTATTATTCATTTGCACTGGCTTTACAATGGCTTTCAATACAAGAATCATACATCCATAATTCTTTTACAATATTTTGGTAAAGCTTTTAAGTAAAATAGGGGTGCAAGTGATTTCTGTTCCAAGCCCTTGGAATTGGATCTCCTTCGACAGTTGTCAGTTTGAAAGTGCCATCAAGAAGTTTTTTGCCTATGACATACGGCCTTTCCCAGTTTGGCGCAAACACTCCTGTTGCTGTCATGATCCTTTTCAAGACTAAATCTCCAATCTCAAAGCTGCGTTGGCAAACTTTGGAATTGAAGTGCCTGGCAATTCTTTGCTGATGGGCGGCGATTCTGAGATGAGCCTCTTCCCCTTTTTTATCAAGGAAGTCAAGTGCTTCAAGTTGTAGCTTTTCATTTTCAGCTTGGTTGAAATGAATTCCTCTATGTGAAGGGACTTCTATTTCCACCGGAATCATTGCTTCTGATCCATATGCCAATGAAAATGGAGTGTGCCCAGTCGCAGTTTTGTGGGTAGTTCTGTACACCCATAGTGCTAGTGGTAGCTTATCGACCCAACCACCTTTCGCTTTTTGTAGCTGTTTTTTGATGGTTGATTTGATAATTTTGTTTACTGCCTCCACTCGCCCGTTTGCCTACAGATGAGCCACTGCTGAGAAGGTTTTTTGGATCTTGAGTTGCTTGCAAAAATCTTGAAACTCTTCACTTTCGAATTGGGTTCCATTGTCTGTGATTATCTTTTGAGGCACACCATGCCAGCAAATGATATTCTTAGTTACAAAGTTTATCATCTTTTTAGAGGTAATAGTAGCTAATGGTTCAGATACAGCCCATTTAGTAAAATAATCAACAGCAACAATAGCATATATGATTCCGTACTTGGCGGTTGGCAAATGCTCGATGAGATCTATTCCCCAAATAGCAAATGGCCACGGACTGACCATCTGTGTTATCTCAGTGGACGGTGCTCTTGGGATTTTTGCAAATCTCTGGCATCGGTCACATTTTCGGGCGTAGCTTGCAGCATCACGATTAATGTCTGGCCAAAAATATCCATAATGGAGAATTTTCTTTGCTAGAGTTTGACTACCTGAATGATCTCCACACTCTCCTCCGTGTACTTCAGCTAGAATTGTCTTAGCCTCTTCCTTGGTCACACATCGAAGTAATAGCATTGAAAATCCCCGCCTGTACAATCGGCCATCTTGAATTATACATCTAGAGGCTTTTCTTAGCAACTTCTGTCATTCTTTTGAATTCCCTGGTAGAGAATCGTTGAGCAGATATTCATTATTGGAGTCATCCACGATTCTTGTTCTTGAGATATAGCCATGATCCAATCAATATCCATCTCATCAGTGCTTGGAGCTGACAGGACTTCCAGAGGAACTAATCCCAATAATTGAGCTTCACCAGTGCTTGCGTACTTTGCGAGAGAATCTACCTTCATGTTCTCTTCCCGGGGTATATGACTTATCGTATAATGGTCAAGATCATCGAGAAGTTCCCTAGCTCTTGACAAATAAGCAGGCAGATTTTCTCCTTTAGTTTGGAACTCTTTCTTGACTTGGCATACAATAAGCTGTGAATCACTGAAGATCTACAACGCTTTGACATTCAGCTCTTTAGCAATCTTTAAGCCAACAATAAGGTCTTCATATTCTGCTTCATTGTTTGTCGAAGGGAATTCCAATCTTAATGCATAGCACAATGACCGCCCCTCAGAGGTTTCAAGCACAACCCCAGCTCCGAAACAGTAATCGTTTCTTGCACCATCAACATATAATTTCCATCGTATTAGGGTATTATCAGTCACCTTTTCATCACTGTCACCCTTGTCTGTACATTCTACGATGAAATCAGCTAAAGCTTGTCCATTGATTGCTCTTCGAGGATGATAAGTGATGTCGTATTAGCTGAGTTCAATATTCCACTTCAGAAGGCGACCCAAAGTATCAGGCGAAACAGGACTTGCTTCAGAGGTTGATCGGTGAGGACTTTGATGGGATGAGCATGGAAATATGGCCTCAATTTTCTTGATGCAATCATAAACAATAGGCGAGCTTTTCCAACTTTGAATAATTCATCTCTGCCCCAGTGAATCTTTTGCTGATGTAATAGACGGGGCGTTGAATTTTTGCGTCTTCTCGTACTAACGCTGCACTAAGAGCATGAGATGAGATTGCCAAATATACGAAAAGATCCTCACCATCGTCGGGGTTTGAAAGTATTGGAGGCGTTTCCATATGACGAATCAACTCATCGAAAGCTTTCTGGCATTCAGGAGTCCAGTCAAAAAATTTCCTTCCTTTCTTCAGAGCATCAAAGAATGGAACGCATTTGTAAGTAGCTTTGGAAATGAATCAACTCAAGGCAGCGACTTTTCCATTAATACTTTGCAATTCCTTCTTCATTCTAGGAGCTTTGACTTCTTTTAAGGCAGCAATCTGAGTAGGATAAGCTTCAATTCCCCTAGCACTCGCAATGAAACCCAAGAACTTTCCGGACTCCACCCCAGACGAACATTTCAAAGGATTAAGTTTCATTCCGTACTTTCGAAGGACTGGAAACATTTCTGCCAAGTGATACACATGGTCTACTGCCTTCTTTGATTTCACCAGCATATCGTCAACATAAACTTCCATAGTTTTTCCAATCTGTGGCTTGAACATAGCATTGACGAGTCTTTGGTAAGTTGCCCCTGCGTTCTTAAGTCCGAAAGGCATGACTCTATAGCAGTAGAGACCAACGTCGGTGATAAAGCTCGTGTCCTCCTGGTCCGGCTCATGCATCATGATCTGGTTGTATCCGAAGTAAGCATCCATAAAAGATAACAATTCATGCCCCGCTGTTCCATCCACCAACTGATCTATCCTGGGTAACGGGAAGCAGTCTTTGGGGCAGACTTTGTTTAAATCTGAGAAGTCGATGCATACTCTCCACTTCTCATTAGCTTTCTTAATCAGTACCGGATTTGAAACCCAATTCGGGTAAGTAGACTCCCTGATGAAACCAGTCTCCATGAGCCGGTCTATCTCTTCTTTCAACGCTGCTGACCTTTCAGGACCCTGGGTTCTGCTTTTCTGCTTTACCGATGTAAACTTCGGATCAATATTCAGAGTATGTACTGCAATTTCTGAGGATATTCCACACATATCAGCATGAGTCCAAGCGAATACGTCCAGATTTGCTTTCAAGAATGATATCAAGGAATTTTGAACCGTCACACTAAGTTGTGAATCCACATTCACCACTTTGTTCGGATCTTTCGGGTCAACAGGTATTAGTACCATTACTTCCACTGGCACCACTCTATTCTCCCCTACACTGGCTTTTCTAGGATCCATTTCTCTTCGTGCCCCGCTATGCTCGCCAGTGCAGGGTCCACCCTGTAATTTCTACAAGGTTGGTTCTTTGATGCGGACTGGGGCTGCCGCATCTTTTCCCATCTCTCTCTTCCTTGCTTCCGCAACTCTATATGATAACATTCTCGTCCAGCATTCTGATCCCCTTTAATAACACCAACTCCATTATCCGTGGGGAATTTCATAGTGAGGCACCACGGGGCGAGAATTGCCCTAAAAGCCGCAAGAGTTGGTCGACCTAGGAAGGCGTTGTAGGCAGAAGATTCATCGACAATTACAAAAGTCTGTTTTCGAACCACCTTTTTCTGCCCCTCTCCAAGCTCGACGAACAAGTCAATAGTTCCAATTGGCTGCTTTGGATCCCCGGTAAACCCAACAATCTTCTGAGATGAAGCTTGAACATCAGCCATCGGAATTTTCATTTGAACGAATGTCTTTTTGAAGAGAACGTTGCAAGAAGCGCCGCAATCTACAAGTACTCTTCTCAAAATAGCCGGCTCAATGCCTGCAGAGATGACCAAGGGATCCATGGTTGGGGCTTCAATGCCCATAGAGTCCCTGGCTCTGAACATAATATCATCATTAAGAGTTTTCTGCTGCTTCAAGGGTGCAGCGTCTTCTAGCACAAAAACACTTTCTTCTGCTGGTGCGCATTTCAAGGCACGGGCATATCTTTCCATCTCGCTCCAGCTTCTGCCTGTTGGGTGAGGACCTCCCGTAATCACATTAATAACGGGCCTTTCTGATTCATGCGCAGTAGTCCTCTCACCCGAGCCAGATGGATGAGCAGGAAGTTGCTGACCCTTAGTAGATGAAGTGGGGTCATTCCTATTCCTCTTCACAAATTGCTGCAACTTGTTTTCTCTCAGCAATTCTTCAATCAAACTTTTCAGGTGGCGACATTCGTTGGTATCATGACCGGGTTAATTATGAAATCGACAAAATCTCCCACTTTGAGCAGTTTTTTTCCCAACTCTCATCTCAGGTGGTTTAGGATATTCTACCACATCTTTGGTAGCAAAAAAGATATTCTATGGAGTGTCGGTCAAAGGAGTGAAATCTGAAGGTTTTAAGAAGAGTGGTTTCTTCACATCCTTCTGCTTCTTCCCACCATTATTCTCCCTCTTTTGTCTTTCGGATTCCTTTTTGGTAGAAGCAGCAGTATTGTCCTTAACCTCTGTCAATGCCACTTTAACCGGTGCTTGAAGGCTTTCCAAGCGCATGAATTCGTCAGCTTTCTTATAGAATTTCTCAAGCAAATTCGGTTCTTTCATCTTCAGCCACTTTCCAAATTCACTTGACTTGTCGATTCCCCTCATCAAGTATGTCAAGACCATTCGTGGCTCTACATTATCCAATTCAGCCAAAGCTATGTTGAAGACGTTCAAGAAATACCTAATAGATTCCTCAGGATTCTGTTCCAGGCTTGATAGTGACATAATATCCTTTTCCTTTGAAGCGTACAACCTGAATTGCTCTTTAAACTTCCGAGTCAAATCGACGAACTGGTCTATGGATCGGACCGGAAGCTTTGTGAACCAGAGTAGAGCCACTCCTTCCAAGTATACCGGAAAGTAACGGCATTTGATCTCATCAGATGCTCTAGCACCGGTCATGTGCCAATCATACTTATACAGGAATTGATTAGGGTCGCTTGTTCCCTTATAAGCCGGGATGGTAGGAGGAACAAACTTCCTTGGGAATTCCGCCTTTAGAATCCTTTCAGTGAACGGAGTTTTGCTCGGAGCGAATCCCCATTTCTTCTCATCTTCTTCCCTCTGCATGCTCTCTTTCATGATTTGTCGCACCATGCCCGAAAGGTATTCCTCATCATTTAAAGGCTCTGCAGGACAGACTTCAGCCATTTTCTCGGAAGTTTGTCTGGACAAACATTCGCGGAGAGTTGGCTGCGGTCTCGATCCTCCAGCTTGAGGAGGTGTTTCTTTGGCGGGGCTAGCTGCTCTTTGAGGAATATTCCTTTCTTCAGGATTATGAACACCATCAGCAAGGTTTCTCCATTATTCATCGGTTGACGGTTAGCTTCAAGCAATGCATTTAACCTATCAAGCATTAATGCATTCTGGGTTTCCATCTGTTGGTATAACCCAGATACTACAGCATCCAACTCTGCTCGTGTAATTCCAGCACTTGGTGCTGCTTGACTTGACGAAGGAGAAGTGGCAGTATTCTCACGAACATCACTGGGTCTAGTAGATCCGCGCTTTCTTCCAGGAGCCATTATCTCTGGTAGACTTCTGGTTTTGAGAGAGATTTTTTTCAACAAACTTTTGCGAAGCAATGACGAAAGTAACCTGAGTTGGGTTCTCAGTGAAAGCACCAAAAATGTTAACGCTTAAAATTGAACGCTAACACCCCGGTGTAAGTAGAGATTAAGTGAAAGCACCACCCGTCAATACGGGAATTAGAAGTAAGTAGAAAAGTCACAGAGAAAGCAGTAAAAAGACAACAGTTTTATAGTGGTTCGGCTTCAAGTTTAGCCTACGTCCACTTTAATCTTCTTTATTGCTGAATCAATTACAACTTTACAACAATCTTCGATTACAACACTGCTAGGACAAATAGCTAGAACTCCGATGTAGAAGAACTCTTTGAATCCATGTCGAATGTGTTAGATTTTCTCTTGAAGTTCGTCGAGATGTCTTTCGTGTTTGAAATGTCGAGTGAGTCAAGAATTCAGCAGAGTATAGGCGTTCCAGAAATGAGCCAAAAGATCCCCCTTTAGTTGGAGCAAGTAGGATATTTATAGGAGAATTCTGAATTAGGTCGTAGGTCGTGAGCGACCTTGGATAGGTCGTAGATCGTGAGCGACCTAGTGGGAGCGGTTTACGGCTTAACTAGGGTGTACTTGATCACCTCGAACAATCTAGCAAGTCATACGTCGTGACCGACCTAGGGAGGAAGCGGCATAAGATGTTACTTCGGTATTGTTTAGGTCGTAAGCGACCTAGGGGAGGATGGTTGGCGACCTAAGGTTGGGAGCGGCCTGTAAGCAAGCGGCTTCATTCTATGATAACTCGCTAGGTCGCTGGATCTTCTAGGTCGCTAGGTCGCGATATCTTTATCTCGTTAGGTCGCAGGAGACCTTCTGGAGCTGGGTCGCAGGAGACCTTCTGGAGTTAGGTCGCAGCTTTCTTTATTTTGTTAGGTCGCTAGCTTGTTATAGATTGTTAAGTCGTGAGCCTTAGGTGACTAGGCCGTTAGGTCATTCGGTCATTAGGTCACTAGGTCGCCGGGTCGCTGAACCATTAGGTCGCCGGGTCGCTGAATAAAAAGGGGTTAACATGGAACATCAGTATCTTTGGTTTTTGGTTGAAGGCATGGTGGGCTGTTGGTGGTTTCTTGATGGGCTGCAAAATGTTGTAGAGGGATGTAAAGTAGTGGTTGGGCACGTGAAACAGAAATAACGAATTTACTTATGACGCGTAATGAATGCGACAACTGTTAGGAACTGGAGATAGTGGTTTTGATGACAACAACCTTTGTAACTTATTTTATTATAACTTATATACTAACACTATTGTCTAGATATATATGAATGATATTATGCAGGATATATATAAGGCAGATACTGATTATTGAAGACTGTACGGTATAAAGATCAAGAATGAAGAAATCAAGTTTGAAGACTCATGAGTATCAAGATCAAGATTTCAAGATATGTGTCTAGTTTTTGTTAAAACTTCATAATAGCATGGAAATCTTCATTTCCAATTTCATTTGGGATAGAACTCATTTCTACCTTCTTAGTGGCTTACAAACCCACGACAAGTAGCTTAAAACCTACGACAAGCGGCTTACAAACCCAAGAACATCCTGGTTTTGTACAACTTCTCGAGTCCTGATGTGATGAGATATTCTACAGGAAAAAACTTGCAAAACTACTTCAAAACGATTTTCAAAATTGCTTTTCATAATGTTTTAGCCTCAAAACTATCTTTTCAAATGATTTTCAAAAAGATGTTTTAGCCTTAAAATATTCTTTGTTTTTGTGTTTTAAAACATAGTAAAAATTAGTTTATTTTACTCCAAAATCATTTCATCTTGTTTTCATTTCAAAACCATTTTCAAAACAAATTTTACATTATTTTAACAAGGGGATGTCGACAACATGGGATACCCCATGTCAACATGGTGGCCGTTAAAAGTTTCAATTTTCAAAAGAAGTGTCTATTCATTTAAATCTCTTCACGAATGGTTACGACCATTGGTTCTTTGTAAATAGGCTTCACAAACGAATTTTTTAATCATCTATTTTCATTTTTTCTTCACTTCTTCTTCTTCTTCACAAATCCATGTTCTATAATTTTCATATTTTAAGATCGTGCCGAAATTCTATCGATTCTCAAGTGAATCAAATTAGAATCTCATTCTTGTTTGATTCTCTGCCCTCTCTCGAAGATTAAAGTGCTATTAAGAGTTATAGGATCAATTTGTAATCAAAAGTTTATCAAGTCTCTCTATAAGGTGTGGTTGTGCCTGGAAATCAATTGTGTAATCCTGTGGCCCGTAAATCAAGAGAGTTTTCCACGGACTCGTGAGACGGGAGGGTACCTCAAGACCTTTATAAACTAAGGGGTGTAATCTCGACACTGGTTTAATAAAAATCTTATGAGGTGATTAGCCTTAGTACAGGACTGGATGTAGGATAAATTCGAACCAGTATAAAATCTGGTGTGTTCTTTCCCTTTACTGCTTTCTATTTACTTTTTGCATCTGTGTTTGATTCTGTGATTGTTCTGTGAATAAGTTCTGTATTTGTTTGTGTCATAATTTCAATTTAGTTCATATAACTCTTAGAATTCATTAAACACTATTCAAACCCCCCTCCTTTAGTGTTAAATTAGCCTTAAGATCCTTAATCCACTGTCTCTTTCAATTGGTATCAGAACATAGGTTTTCATCGTTTTCGTAATCTGAAACTTGAAAGGTTAAAAAGGCATTTTTAGAAAATTTTGTTAATACTAGTTTGAATTTATGCATTTCATCAAAGTATCATAAGTCTGCATATAATTTTTATCAAAAATCAAGTTATCTACTGAGTTGGTTTGTTATGTAGAAATGGACATGTTACATGGCTTTTAGAATCAGCAACCAATGGACAATCTGTGCGAATTGAGAAAGATAAATGGATACTTGATAGTGACCGTTCAAGGCATATGGCTGGAAATCCCGAGATACTCAATGACATTATATATCAAGATGGTGAATTGGTCAACTTTGAAGATAACTCAAAAGGATATGTGATTGGCATCGGCAATGTCGGTAATTCTAAAACTCCTCTTATTTCTGATATTTTGCTAGTTAGGAATTTAAAACATAATTTGCTTAGTATAAGTAAATTATGTGATAAATGATTTAAAATTAAATTTGGAAAAGATAAGTGTCACATCGAAGATAATAAGTCAAATATTATCTTTGAAGGAATTAGGAAGAAAAACATTTACATCCTTAGTATGAAAGTTACAAATGATAACTTATGTCTTTTGACTAATACAAGTGACCCTTGGATTTGGCATAAAAGATTTGATCATTTGAATTTCAAACTATTATATAGGTCATTTTCGTTGATGACAAAGGGGGAGATAATTTATATAAAATAGTAGGCTTGGAGTAAGGGGGTTGTTGGTGTAAGAGGGAGTTATGTTATGACCGAAGTGGTAAATATATTTTATAAGGTTGTTATCGTCAAAAAGGGGGAGATTGTTAGGAACTAGAGATAGTGGTTTTGATGACAACAAACTTTGTAACTTTTTTTATTATATATACTAACACTATTGTTTAGATATATATGAAGGATATTATGCAGGATATATATAAGGCAGGTACTGATTATTGAAGACTGTACAGTATAAAGAACAAGAATGAAGAAATCAAGTTTGAAGACTCGTGAGTATCAAGATCAAGATTTCAAGATATGTGTCTAGTTTTTGTTAAAACTTCATAATAGCATGGAAATCTTCATTTCGAATTTCATTTGGAATGGAACTCATTTCTACCTTCTTAGTGGCTTACAAACCCACGATAAGTAGCTTACAAACCTACGACAAGTGCTTACAAACGCACGAACGTCCTGGTTTTGTACAAGTTCTCGAGTCTTGATGTGATGAAATATTCTACAGGAAGAAGCTTGCAAAACTACTTAAAATTGTTTGTCAATATGATTGTCAAAACTGCTTTACAAAATGTTTTGGCCTTAAAACTATCTTTTCAAATGATTTTCAAAACTGCTTTTCAAAATGTTTTAACCTTAAAATATTCTTTTTTTTTGTTTTAAAACATAGTAAAATTAGTTTATTTTACTCCAGAATCATTTCATCTTGTTTTCATTTCAATACCATTTTCAAAACAAATTTTACATTATTTTTAACAAGGAGATGTCGACATCATGGGATACCCCATGTCGACATGGTGGCCGTTGAATTTAAAATTTTCAATTTTCAAAAGAAGTGTCGATTCGTTTAAATCTCTTCACGAATGGTTATGGCCGTTGGTGCTTTATAAATAGGCTTCACAAACGAATTTTTAATCATCTATTTTCATTTTTTCTTCACTTCTTCTTCTCCACAAATCCATGTTCTATAATTTTCATATTTTTAAGATCGTGCCAAAATTCTGCCGAATTCTCAAGTGAATCAAATTAGAATCTCATTCTTATTTGATTCTCTGCCCTTTCTCGAAGATCAAAGTACTATTCAAAGTTATAGGATCAATTTATAATCAAAAGTTTATCGAGTTTCTCTATAAGGTGTGGTTGTGTCTGCAAATCAATTGGATAATCTTGTAGCCCGTAAATCAAGAGAGTTTGCCCCGGACTCGTGGGACGGGAGGGTACCTTAAGGGGTTTATAAATTGAGGAGTGTAATATCGACGTTGGTTTAATAAAAATCTGTATGAGGTGGTTTGCCTTGGTATAGGACTCGATTACTCCGAACCAGTATAAAATCCTATGTGTTATTTCCCTTTATTGCATTTTATTTACTTTCTGCATCTGTTTTTGATTGTTTTTGATTATGTGATTGTTCTATGATTAAGTTCTGCATTTATTTATGTCATAATTTCAATTTAGTTCATATAAGTCTTAGAATTCATTGAACATTATTCACCCCCTCCCCCTCTAGTGTTAAATTAGCCTTAAGATTCTTAATCCGTTGTCCCTTTCAACTACTGCATTTGCGACGACCGTAAAAGGTTCCTCATTTTTCAAGTGCATATTCCCATTGGAAAAACTCGATTCCACTTCATTAGGTAGAGGTTACAACTAAAGTCCCTCTTTTTACTGGTTCCTCCATTGATTCAAACATAACACATTTTATTTATGGAGGAACACAAGCACTTCTAAATCTTTCATTATACTTTTTCTTAAGTTTAATAATTATGAAAATTTTCATCGCATACTATTTCAAACTAAAACTAAAAACCGTTCTCCTGAAATTGTATGTTTCCAATGTATACGTCAAAAGACATTAGAGGAGATAAAAGAAAAGAGTGGAAAACCATATATTGAAAATTTTGTATCAACATAGTAGTATATAGAACAAAAAACATCCTCTTCTTGTTTTTTGTTTTTTGCAAATTCAAAATTTACCTTCCTCTTCCCGATCGATTAAGAATTTCCATCTCATCCCTCTCTTTCATACCTTTCTAAGTACATACTGTAAAGGCAAAATAAAAAATTAAATTTCAATCAAAGAATCAAAATATGCGTAGACCTTGCAATTTCAGTTCTCTGTGGCTTTGTAATTAATCATAAGACCTTGGATGCAACAATACCTTAGATATACATAGGAATTTCCTTGTCATACAGATAATCAGAGCTTTATAAACAGAAAATGAAGCATAAATAAGAAAGTAAGCCTTTGTGCCGTGAAACAAAAAATTCAGAGGCAATAAAATAATACGCCCAACGATTACTTTAGTAATTCATAAACAATATTTATGGTAATATCTGATTTTAATGAGCCTACACAAATCATGTTTAGAGCAAACCATATATCCTTGCACCAACAACAAAAATACTGAAACCTTGAAACAATAAAAAGTAACAGTTCAACAAAACTCATAAAAGTCGACAAATACATCTCCACGAATTCAACAACAAACCTCGACCCGGCGCAAGTATCAATTTATAAGTAACTTATCTGATCGGTTGTTGATTATAGTGGCTTTTCTCTTTCTTTTTTGCAGCAGCGAGTCTGGCGTTTCTAGCAGCAGCTTCGATTGCAGCAGCTTTAGAAGCAGCATCCAGTTCCTTGTTTGTTTTCTTCTTTTTCGCTGCTGCTACCTTCTTGAGCCTCTCTTTCATATCGACGTTTGAATTGCTATCCTCTTCTTCATTTTGGGCAACAGCATTAGCATCTGAACCATTTGAAGAACCTTTTGTTGGTTTATCTTTCTTTGCCTTTTTCTTCTTTGATGTTTTGCTTTCTTTTGTAGCGTTGGCAGCTTCGTTGTCTGCAGCTTTTTCCTCGGGCTTCTTCTCTTCGTTGGCAACTTAAAACAAATAGCAATTTCGGTTAAAAGTAGTCGTAGATAAGTTTAAAGTTGTTTGAGCATTGTAAATTTATTCGAACAAGTTAAAAGCCCTTGTAAAGTCTTAAGAATATTTGTGTAAGATAAAAATTCTAAGCTAAAAAATAATATTAATTTTGAAGTGTAGGTGTTAAAATGTTTATTAGAAGTCAAATACAGGACTGTTCGGTGACATATAATTAAGAGCCCATTTGCAAAACATATCATTCCACAGTTTGACTAGCAGTTCAAACTGCAATGACACGCAAGTAATGTACTACATACATATGGGTACTTATGTTTTGTCCCTTGAAAATATATAACCCAAAATAAAATAAACAAATGTAGCGTGTGTGTGTGCATGTACATACATATCTATGAGATTGGATCTGTCCTTACATAGCCCCAATCTGTTTTATTTACTTATTTTCCCTTCTTTTTTTCACAAAATTTTGAAACGAAACAAAATTTTGTGAATATAATCTACTAGCAACCGAGATCAACTACATGTTGGACCCTTCTGAAACTTCTAACACATTCAAAACAGCAATGCAATATGAACCATCAAATATATATAACTTAATCGTCATTTAAAATGAAATTTCAATGGAGTTAGATGTTTCAAAACAATCCAAATTTTGTACGGATGATTGAATAGCTAATAGAGTATATCTACAAAATTTTGTTTCGTTTTATTTAAATAAATAAATAAAACATTACACAAAAAGACAGATGGGGATAACAAGGTAGCTACAAATCCCACCCCATATTTCATAGAAATACCTACGAGGAAGGTTCTATGTCACTCCTTTATAGCACCACCCCTTTCATATCTTTAGTTACACTATCTGAAACATCATAAATTTATATATATTTTTAGTTTATATTATGAATATTATGCCTACGAAAAATGAAACAATTTTAAAACATATTATTTCTTCAAAATTTTAAACCAATATTAATCGTTAAAACATAAATTTGGTGGTTGAATTGAGATATCAATTTCATTATGCTAGAGATACCCAAATGAGTAGAAATATCACGGAGATGACCTTATATGTACTTTATGAACAAATCTAAGACGTTCATGGCATTTCAGATTGTGTAACTCAAAATATGATAAGGATGTTAATTGCTTACAGCATAAGAGGGATGTCGTTGATCCTTTCTCCCTAAAGTAAATGATTGACGTATATTTTTGTAATCTATTACATAATTGTAAAGCAGAAGATTTTCTAGCTCACTCCTTGATTTTAGGAATTTTCTCTCTTCTCCTTAATTCTCCCTTTAGATATTTATTTTCAAATTCTTTAATCTATTACTTTACATTTATTTTACTAATTCTCTTCTATTATTTTACATTTTGGTACATGTATTCCAAAGTTTATATAATTATTTACATATAATTTATTAGCTACCTTCTAATATTTTATATTTAAGTTCACACATTTAGGTTAATTAAATAATCCAAAATTTAAGCTATTTAAATAAATTCATCTAATATTTCTTATAAATACCAAAGAACGACAATTTAAATATCTATAACACTTAAACAACTAAACCATAATTTTAACATTTCATTCAACTATAAAGATATATAAATCACATAAACCAATAATAAAAAATTGTAGTTAATGTATTTCAATAAATTTATCATACATTTCGTTGTAAATTCTACTTTAACTTCAAATACCTACATTTAAAATTACCATAATTATTCACAAAATTTACCTCACTTTTCTTCTAATATTTTACTTTTCACCATATATGTATCAACTAATTATGTGATCTAAATTTAAACTAATTAGATAAATCCAACTAACTAATATTCGTTAATTCGTTTATTAATTTATGAAAATATCAATATGTACACCATATTCATATTAACAAAATTTAAAAAAATGATTAGTGTAAAGATACCTAAGTTATATAACTTAAAGAACTTAAAGTGAATACATAAATAATAATAATAAATCTTTTTTTCACATTTCTCTCAATAAATTTATCATGAAATGCATTACAAAATTATATTTTTTTGTACTCCGAATACCTACATTATAAATTTTCTATAATCATTTACAGCCCCCCTCAATTCATATACAATATTTTACATTTAAGGTCATATATTGTAAACAATTACATAACCTGAAAACTATTTAAATAATTTCACTATGCAATTTTTCATTGATTCGTCAAATAAGTTGATCAATGTGAACCATATTCATATTAACAAAAATGATGAAAAAATTCATTCTAATATATAAATACATCAATCACATAACATAAATTATATTCATAAATAATAATTACAAGTTTAAAGTTTCATAATTTTATATCAATATGTGTATCATGCACTACATTGTAAAACCCTTTTTTAACGTCAAAACCTACATTTTGAATTTATCCAATTAGTTACAAAACACTTCACAATATTACCTACCATTGTATACTAAAGTCGATATTTTCAAATTAATTATGTGATCTTGAATTTAAATTATTTAAATAAATTCAATTAATAAATTTTTGTTAATTCATCTAATAAATGCTAAGATATAATGGTTTCAATATGTATACCATATTCATATCAGGCGCAAAAGTGATAAAATTAGTTTTTCATTTAAATACAAAGATATATAAGTCACCAAACATAAATAATATGCATAAGCAATATTTCCATATTTAATGTATTATTCATATATCTAAATTTTTTATATTGTATTACATTGAAAAATTCTGTTTTTAGCTTCAAATACGTACATTTTAATATTTTTACAATTATTTCCTAAACCACCCTCAATTATTTCTTATTATTTTATATTTAAATCCATGTATTCAAACTACTTACGAAATCTCAAATTTAAATAATTTAACTAATTTCAATGAATAGTTAATCTATTCTTCTAATGAATCGTAAAAATATGTCAATTTTACCACACACGCTCACATTATGGAAAATTGTAAGACTATTTTTTTTATTCAACTATAAAGATATATAAATCATATAACACAAATTATGTACATAAACATCATAACAAATTAATTTGTAAATAAGTTATAATTCCTTTTTATTAAGAATTTATCATACATTATATTACAAAATTATGTTTTAGCTTCAATATATCCACATCGAAATTATACAATTTTTTCAAAATTCCTCTCGATTCTCCCTATCGTTTATGTTCAAGTCCATGTATGTAAACTAATTACATAATTTTCTATTTGATTTATTTAAACAAATTTCATTAAACAATATTTTTCAATTCATCTAAAAAATTACTAAAATACGTCAGTTTCAACATGTATGTCATATCCTATTAACAAAACTGAATAAATTACTTTATTATTATATATCTGTGTATCCGCACGCGTGCTATACAACATAAATTATACACAAACATATACCAGTTTTAATTTATAGTCCATTTATTTCACTAATTTATCATACATTATATAACAAAGTTCTCATTTTAACGTAAAGATATAATATCATATTTTACAATATTACCGTGTGCAATGCACGGATTACACACTAGTGGTTTATAAACACAATACCTTTTCGAAGCAGCTAGAAGTTTTAAAATGATTCAAATTTATGCACACATGATCTCGCTAACAAATATAACTAAAAATTCACTTTGATACAATGTTTTTCACAAAAGAATGGAGGAAGGATGAAAGAGAATTTAAAGAAAACTAAACCCCACCAATACACACACATGACACATGAGTGTTTTGGCACGTGTGATGCACATATACAAAAAACAAGCATAAAAAATATTTATGAATGCGGAATTTTTTTTTGAATATATTAGTTAAAACTTTATTAAATATATCATAGTAATCGTTATAATAGTTGTAAAGGACAAGTTTACAAAATTACTAAAATTAGCATATAATATGACGGCATGCAGGAATGTTTAACAAAACATGAATTTTTAATTAAAATGAAAGTTCTTTTTATTTTTTGAAACGTAAAACCAATTAACTAAACTTTGGAGAGATTAAACCAAACCCACAGTTGGAATTCCGCAGATGCAAGGTGTAAATGTCACAGCTTATAATTGCCAACGAACGCATGTAAGGTGTAATCAAACCTCCAACCTCCCATGAAAGGAGAATTCTTCTTATTATTTTTTATTATTTTACGCTTTTTTGATAAATGTTCATTTTTTTACAAGATTATCTACAAAATTTATTGTATTATATTATTTTGAAAAACTAAATCATTTGTTATCTCATTCCTAATTTATAGTTGTTTTTTTTTTCAATTTTCATTTTATTAGTATTTCCATCCAATATTATTTAATTTCGTTTTTCTCCTCTTATTTTACTCTTTTAAATTCATTAGTTTTATACAAAATTCCCATTCAAACCAGAGATGTTTTTGAAAATGCATTGCCACACCAAGCAAATGTGACCCCAAAGTTGTTATTACAATTTTTTTGAGTTATGTGTGGAATAATATTTTAAAGTAAATTCGATTAAGTTCAATGTTCTAAACTGTATAATTTAAACTAAAATTTATAAAATTTCAAGATTATAAAGAAAATATAAACATTTTAACATACAATTTCAACTTGTTATTTCCAAAAACAGAAGTATGCATTACATTAAAAATCTAAAATTTCCAAAATTAAGACGGTCAATTAACCATGAATAATTTTTAATAAGCGAATTGTTGTTCATGAAGATAAATATTAAATATACATTTGTAGCACAAAACCATCAAGAATTTCCTCTTTTTTTTAAAAATGTAGTTTCAAGATTACAAAATAAATAAATTATAAATATATGAAAAATAGTCTTTTGTTAGAACAAGATTTCAAACCCCCGACTTCATGAAAATAAAAGATGTTTTTATCAAAAGCTAGATTGGGAATGACCCCTTATCTATAGGAATAGGGAAATGCTGGTTAGTTCGATTTTACACACACACGCATATATATATACATATATATGAACCAAAAGTATTACAGCTATTATACATACATACATGTAAATGTCTTTCATATCAAAAGATCTACTGCCAACGTAGTCCAAGCAACAATAACTAAGAAAGACAATGACCACAATTCTATCACTCAAAGTGCAACAATATTTTATCTTGCAATCCGCCAGCTATTTAAACCTAGAACATCTGTTTATTGAACGTTGAAGACCAATACATACATACATATCCACATATACATACATCTATATATGTATATACATATCTATATAACAAAATGTATCGTGTTTAACGGAAAAGACAAAGAGCGGTCCAGATTTAGCTAAACAAAAGATATCAGAAGGTCATAAATTATCCAGCTCATCAAAGATTTAACTTCTGTTACTGTTAACTCCTCACGCCATTTACCTATTACGCCCACTAACTTTGCATCCCCTTTTAGCGGAACTGCCGACCCATGTTTGTCCACTTTCCCATCTCCACCTATCTCGAATTTAATGAATTTACCTGTTTCCATTTCATCTCTACAAACTTCAACTACTTTCTTCTCCTACAACAAAATATGTTACTACTGCAGTTAAATCCATGGTGAGCATTAACAACGAACTCCATTCTGCAAAATCGATTACAAAATCTTTTGCTAGATGTTGGCAACTCCATATTGCGGCTTAACAGAGAACTCCACGCTTGAATTTGCATTTTCATCCAATTTCACAACCACCATGATAGTTCAGCCCTCAAAAGATGATCTGGAACAAACTCACACCACTAACAGGCTATCGGAGATGCACACATTTTCAGAACTAAATGACTACTGCAGTTAAATCCATAGTGAGCATTAACAACGAACCCCATTCTGCAAAATCGATTACAAAATCTTCTGCTAGATGTTGGAAAACTCCATATTGCGGCTTAACAGAGAACTTCATGCTTGAATTTGCATTTTCATCCAATTTCACAACCACCATGATAGTTCAGCCCTCAAAAGATGATCTGGAACAAACTCACACTAACAGGCTATCGAAGATGCACACATTTTCAGAACTTACTAAATGAGGTTGATTGATGATCTGTGATTTATTGATTAAAAGATGTTTATCCGATTGGGTTCGGTATTGTTTTTTGATCAGCAGAATATTAATTATATCAATTTCTATTTAAAAATCAGTCAATCTGTTTTGTACGTAGACTACTAAATAAAGTATTTCTCTCCTCCTCTGTGTACTCATTTTTCTCTTAGTTTACATTATTTACTCACATGACATATTTGTATAAACGGTTTTGTTATATAATGCGAACTTTTTTTCCTTTATTACTTTCATCAGTTAATTCAAATGAACATCATTTTGTTTTTCATTTTTTGAAGTTGACTGTAGCTGAGGAGGCACCAATATGTCAACTAAAGAAAATAAGGTGGTTAAAACTTTTCAACACAATGTAGCTAACCCTCTACCAACGGTCGCAGTGGAAAAGTATGGAAGTGTTCTGAGATATAGAAAAGCCTGCAACTTTATATGACTGGGATGATTCATGTGAAGGGTCTTCTTAACCATTGGGATGTACAAAATTTTGCTACTGTCACCATCATATTACACCTGCAATTAAGTTTGTTTCTGTTTTATTCCTCCCGCAATATTTTGTTACTTTCATTCTATCTTTGCACGTTAAATAATGCATTTATGTGCTAGGTATAACATAAACCATATTTTATATTTAACAAATCAAGCAACAAACACACACACACAATTGTGTTTGTCCATCTTAATCATGAAATATTTTGTGACTTTATAACTCTATCTTCGCACATTAAATAATGTATTGTTGTGCTAGGTATAGCACAAACCATATTTTATATTTTACAAATCAAGCAACAAATACACACAATTGTGTTTGTCCATCTAAAAATATGCTTCTACCATATCTGTATTTTTTGATCAGGCCATTTATACTACTACATATTTTTCAAACTAATAACAATTTTATCTTGATTTCGAGTTTCACAAGATTAATGGATGAGAGAGAGAGAGAGAGAGAGAATTTCTTCCATTTAATTGATATTTACTTTATTTTATGCAATTAGAACTAAGATTCCTTATATTTGGCAGTGAGATATATAAAAAAAATTAATTTACACATATAGAAATTAATTTTTGATATGGATATATTAGAATTCCTCATATAGTTGGAGAGCAAATATGGCATTATATCAATGATCAGTACCATTGTTATTACTATATTTAATTCGGTTTATACAAAGTAAATATTAAGTCATAAAAAACCTAATATCACAACTAGAATTACAAAGTTTTTCACTTCAATTATTGCCAATTCAATTTAATACGTAATGCATTCAAACGTGTATCGGTAATTAATTTTCTTTTCAAAACTACTGTCATTATTACAAGCTACTATTTGCCACTTACTACTTTGATATGTTATCGGTACTATTGAAGATATATTTTCTTTGTCCACTTAACAGTGGAAGTTGAGCAAACGGTTGTTGAATATTAATCCCACTAATTTCAGTTTGTTTTCTCCCTTGACATTCAGTGTGAATAATTTTGATGTTTTTTGAGCTGTTCTCATTTAAAGTATTTTAAAATATTATTCTAATAATGCTTGCAATCTTCTAAAAGTTGTATAAGAAGAGTGGATGTAAACTTTGATAACGGTAATCACTCCTACGACGTACGTAATCCATTTATTACAGAGAAAGATAATAAGCTCTATATATATTGCATTTATGAGGATGTAGTTACAGCAGTCATAAAGAAACACCTTGATTACATCATACTGTATTTTATTCTTCAGATTCAACAATTTGAACTTCCACGTATGATGACTGAGAAGCTAAACTGTAGGCCCATACATCTTGAAAGATGTTGTCATGGAGTTATCAAATTTATGTGGTTTGATGAGTTTACCACATTCCTTCTATACTAACGTCATGATATTGGTTTCTTTTGAATTTTAACGACATCAATTACTTTCTACCATGTGCAGCTATGTTTATGACTTTCTATTCATTACTATGATAGTTTTAGTTTTCCTCCCACATTTAACAATGTATATGCCTTAAATATTCATTTGTTATTTTGATATCATAATTCTCTGATACGTATTGTTTGAAACTAAAAGCGATTTTAACATATCTTATTTGATATTAAAATAAACTTTAACATTTGTAGTATTTAACTAATATTCAATTTCACATAGATACCAGAACAAATACTTATTTTATACTTGTTTTCTTTTTAAATACTTTAGTCGAAATGAAATTTCATCCACATTTTCGAACAGGGGTTAACTGCTCATCCCACATCTCCACTCTTTCCTGTTTTATTTTCCATAAATCGTAAGTATTTTGTTTTCCATTCCATCTATACCACCTTGATTTCCTACTCTCTTTATTATAATGACCAAATCATGTTTCTTTTCATGTTTGTCATACCAAGGATAAAGAAAGAATATTTTTGTTAGATGCTCATCAGTTGGCAAATAAAGATGGTCAGAATATATGAAGAACAAATTCTACAAGTGAAAAGAATTTGATTTCTTTATCACTATTTTGACAATTTATTATGAATATAGACGTCATCCTCATGATTTATACTAAACTATACAGATGCAGTCTATTTTTCTACGAAATTAAAGAATATTTCTGTTTGATTAGTACACTTCAAAATTATAGTAGATTGTTTTAAACCAAAAAATTACAGTTTGTTTATATCATGCTCAATTGACAAGTTTATATATTTTTCAATTTTATACACAAGTTGGATAACTATATAATTTGGATTACCATGCTAATAGAGTTGATGATTGATGCACCATATATAGGGTAGGTTATTTTTTCATGCTAAAATTTGGTATACTGTTATACAACTGTTATACAATTTGGATTAATTTGGAAATAAATTTGATGCATTGTTAAGAGGTTTGTTGACGAAAGTACACATGACGACTTTTGCATTTTATAACACTTTCATTCTATAAAAAATTATTTTCTTTTGTACTCTTTACTTTATATGAAATATGGCATATGATAAATGACATATTAGAGAAACTAACTGAATGATAATGACACGTTAAAATAGAGAATTCATGTAAAAATACGTACTCGTTTTCTCATAGCTTAATCAAAGCTAATGTTTGCAAAAGGAAAGCAAGTTGAAGCTTATTTCATATTATTTATTGCACACTTATTTTACATTCGATCAATTTAGTAAAACCAAATTTCATCTTCCTTTTTTATTTCGAACTTGTGACATCCTGCACCAAAGCCGAATCAATTAACCACTTGGACAAAGGTGCTTGTCTTCTCACAACTTCATATTGAACATATTATAATTAATGCTAGAATATGATTGGTTCTTGCTAGATAGTATATATAACTATAATAGGTGTCCATAAAAATTAGCATATGTGCAATAGCTACTTTGTATAAATTACTGCTACCAATAATTATAGTCTAAAATCAAGGAAAAAAACAGTTGGTTAAATAAAGTATGATTGACATTTTGATCATTGTTTTTTTAGTATGAAATACTATCTACCAATAGATACTTCTTTCATATATTATATGGTAATTTTGTAATCTTTTAGTTAGTCATTTACTATGTTATATATTGAAATTAATTTGATATACCTATATTTCATTCATTCCATGAGTTACAACTCCCTAATTTCTACTTGCTTTTTCCAATTCAAATTTGGTAACTAATTAACTTCTTCTTATTACCGTTAATTCTCATTGATGTATAGTTGCAGTTTTAATACTATAGCAATATATAAAATATAATTTCACTATTTTTCAACTGATTGTTTTAGGCTTTACGCACTGGACTCGAGTTGTTTCCTATTGAATCGTCGAAGGGTTAGAATAAGTCTAAAAAAATGGAGAGATTACATCATTGGATGTCCGTGTGATTATTGAATGCTATTTTTTGTCAGTTGTGACTGTGATTATTCATTTTTAAATAATATCAAACTTATACAATACTGCATTCAAACTTACTCAATTTTGTTTTTTCGGACAAAACAACATTCAGTTTAATTTTTAAAAAGTGTAATGGCACGCGCTTCGCGCGTGAATTGTTTTTCTTATAAATTGTATATGTCCAAATCAGTCCAAAAAATAATTTTTTTTTCAAGTGATATTTCTTAGAAGTATTTTGAATCTGTAAAGAATATTTAATTTTAGTTCCTATATTTAGAAGCATTTTGAATTTTAAAGCATGTTCAATTATTAGATCCTACTTTTATGAGTATTTGAATTTGTAAAAAAAATTAGTATTAGATCCTATTTTTAAGTAATTAAGATTGAATAATATACAAAGGGACATTTTTGGTAGTTCACGTTGATACCAAAAAAGTGTGACACCAAAGCTATTACAACTATTATTAAAGAAAATCGGGTAAGTTTAACTGTTAAATTTTATTTTTAAGGAATATTAATATTTGTTAATAATATAAAGGGGTATTTTTGGTAGTTTACGCTTACACAAAAAAAGTGTGACACCAAAGGTATTACAACTATTATTAAAGATGATGAAAAATTTACTATACAAGATTCTACCCATGATTATTCATGTTTTCATTTCTCAATATAGGCCAATATATTAAAACCAGTGAGGTTGTGGATTCCAATTTCTTTACTAACTCATCCAACTGGCTGTACTCATATCCATCGATAATTTATGGAAAAAATGAAATAAATAATGTCATCACGAGGTCCTACTATTGTAGGCTGGTGTTACTACCATTTTTTGTGTTCATAAACCGGTGTATTTCCTTTTATCTAATACATAGTTTGACCTCAATTTATTTTAGACAGTTCTATTTTGTTCTATGTTTTAATCTTGATTTAATGAATAGTCTTCGATTTGTGAGCAATTTTCCAAACAACAAGGTAAACAACATGGGCATAACTTGAAATGTTACAACCATCAAAAATATTACAACCATTAAAAATATCTATCAACTATTGACACTCAATAACAAATTTTCTTCATTGATTTAGAAACTAGGGTTAGAATTTTTTCTTCACTGATTTAGAAACTCAATAGTGAAAAATTGAATTTTTTTTTGGTAAAGTCTGTAAACCCAAAAATAATTTAATAGTGAAAAATTGAATTTTTCATTTATTAATTTAGAAACCCAATTTATATTTTCTTCAAAACTACAATTAACAAAGTCTGTAAACCTAAAAAATAACATAGTGGTGAAAAAACAAATTTTTTCTTTACTGATTTAGAAGCTAGGGTTTTGAAGAAGCGGTAGTTTAGACAATAAGAAACCGATAAAGAAGA
This sequence comes from Allium cepa, assembly GCA_030765085.1. Taxonomy (NCBI): domain Eukaryota; kingdom Viridiplantae; phylum Streptophyta; class Magnoliopsida; order Asparagales; family Amaryllidaceae; genus Allium; species Allium cepa. The sequence goes on along the minus strand of CM060937.1, from coordinate 689,725,412 downwards.
TAATGGAATTGAGAAGAAAGAAGTATGCAGCTTTCTAAGGGTATTTTAGTCTTTAAATTTTATTTATTTTAGAGAGGCTACTAAGTATTTATCTGTGTTGAAATAGAATTTGTCCATATTATATTAAAAAACAAAACTCGAACTCATGCCATCGGCACGAGCTTATATATATAAGTGTTATAGCACGAGCTTCGCGCGTGAATTGTTTTTCTTGTAAATTATATATGTTAAATTCAGTCAAAAAAAATGAATTTTTATTTTCAAGTGATATTAAGATCTGTATGGTTGTAAAGAACTATTTTGAATTTGTGTAGAAAGTTTAATTTTATATCTTACTTTTAAGAATATTTAATTTGTTTGATTCTACTTTTACGGGCGTTTGAATTTTGTTAAAGAAGTTTAATATTAGATCTTACTTTTAAGTGTTTAAGATTTGATAATATATAGACGTTTTTGATAGTTCACGTTTATACATAAAAAAAGTGTGACACTACAACTATTATTAAAAAAAGAGAACTGAAATCAACATCTAGGTTTGAATACGTCCGAAGTAATTATAGATAGATTTTGTCTCCTAATTTATTGGAGAGATTATATGAAATAACAATTTGATATTTAAAAAATTATATATAGGGGTATTTTGGAAAGTTCACGGTCGGGCCAAACGATTGTGCTTCTATTCCAACTATTAATAAATATATGTGTGTGTGTGTGCGCGCGCGTGTACGTATATATGTACCCACATATACATACATACATATAGATACATCTATATACATATGTATGTGTACCCACATACACATACATTACACACACATACGCATAAATTACACACACATATACATGCATACACACACACATACATACATGCATACACACACATGGCGTTTCAATATCATCACAACTTGATCCTTAGTTTCCCCATTAGCGTAAAAATCTAAATTGAAGCATTGTGGTTTCGTAGATAGTCATCGCAAGCATAACATAATTGCTTAAATATTACACTGTTGAATATCCAACCTACAACAATGATATATTTCAATGAACATTTTGAATTTGATGTATTTTTTCCAACAAAGTTCTGAAGAAAATTTCGAAATATGGCAATTATGTTGTAAAAAGGACAAATGCATGGAAACACAAGGATGTTGTCCAATTGAATTGATATAATTGCTTGTGATGAGTACAGTCACATTTATGAGGACAGCGTATAAGAAGCAGAACATATCTGCTTGAATAACATATCTACTCTAGTATAATTGACGTCTATGACAAGTACATACACTCTTCAAACAAAGCAAATGTTGCAAAGTTGTTACAGAAGCATGGTTTTAAAGGTTGGTTCAAAATGGTTGATGGTCCGAAGGGAGCCCCTAGAGGCGACAGCATGGAACCAATATTAGCCGATGGAGACGCAGTTGTGCCGTTCCTTAGGTTCATAGTCCGAAGAACAGAAACAACAATAGAATGGATCGGTCTCCTTTCAGTTTGTCTCTCGTTGGCCGTCTCTAAGGGTCGTCTATTGACAAACATCGCTACCTCTCCTCTATATGCAGCTCATACGGGAAAAGTGACTTATAAGTTTGAAACAAAAGGGATTGAGAAATCTTTCTTTCTTGTCTATTCTAGGAGGTGCAGATACATATGCACATGCACAGACTAAAGGTGACAATTACAAGAATGACGAGGAGGTGAACCATACCCGACGACACTCAGGAATGAATATAGACCCATCGAGCAGCTCCGCTGATTGGAACACTTAGAGCAGCTCATGCGACAATTTATTCCATGGAACCCCAAACAAAAAATGCACATAATTTCTATCAAATCGATCAAAATTCATAACCATGTTATCATAACATTTGTTTATGGTAGCCGGCTTGAAATTTGCAAAAACACAAAATGGTGAATTTTGGAACTTAATTATAATTTCAACAGCAGTTGCATCGTATGAATTATTAATTTGTTATGCTTTTTTTTGGAATGCCTAGATCAATAACAATATTGATGAGCATGTGCACTTATTTAATAGTCCAATTTTAGGAAAAACAATCTTGTTTTACCTTTTTAACCTTTCAAGATACATTTATAAGCATGGTAATTATCTTGACGGTGGAAGAAAATAAGAAGTACCATAGTTAAGACAAAATAAATTTTAGAAAACAATTGAATAATTCATGGTAAAATCCCACTGTAGTGCATACCTATTTCAGTTTAACGTGTGATCGAATGGTATACTTCATTTGTTGGTTTCAAAACTAGTTACAGCTAAGCAAAATAAGTTTTGCTTAAATGCAAAAGGAGCAAGCATGCTGAAATAGCTTTTGAGGTTTTGCAATATAGAGGTGCAAGTATAGCTAATATCGAGCGTTTACATGTATAATTTTACACATGATTATAGAAGATGAAATAGATGACCGGCTTAGACCTAAAGATCAATTTGCTTATGATGCTAATCCTTGTTCAAAATTCAAGATAATACACTGTATAGCCAATAACATAGACTATGTAAAGCAAGGTTTTCAAGATGGGTTTAAAATCACAAATTTCAAATTTTAAATCAAAACATGATTCAAAACGTAAATCATGGATTCGAAAAATCCATATTTGGTATGTACAGACTGATATTTTTGACGATTGAACTTCAACAACTAAACTTAAAACCTAATTTTCTCTTTCATTACATTTTTATTTTGTCTCAAAAACATTATAATTGGAATTGTGAATCCAAATAAGTGTGGTTTTCACAAGTTTGCAACGGAATAAAATTTGAATCGTAAAGGGAGAGATCTAAATCGAGATTTAAATCATAAGATTTTAGGATTATTGACAACAATACTAGATTTGATAACAATGGTAGAGTTGGAGAAAAAATAGAAAATAAAGTTATTCCTACCTTAATTGTTTACACAATGTTTTTATCTGGTTTTCCTATAATTTTATTCTTACACATTATCCCAAATGTTGTTTCATGATTACAACAAAACATTTGACTTGAATAAGAAAATCATATAAACTAATTGCAAACTGTCTCCGTCGATGATTAGCATTGTGTACAGAAATTTATTATGCATAAATAGTGTTCACATTTTACAAAAATGTAATTGTAATTTAGTGAACTATCTACTTATTTTAATTCAATCATTTCAAATTTAGTTAATGATTTTAAACATGTTAAATTTGATTCAAATCTTAATTGGAAGTGCATATGGTATTCATGACACATCTTAAGTCCATTATAAAATTCCTTTCTTAATAATTATTACAATAAACATTCCTTTTTATATAACAATTCCACCACTGAGATGTACTTCTAACTAATTTACCTTTTAAGTTCAAAACATTTTACATTTTCAATATATAAATATATATTCAATGATAATGCATGTAAAATCTAAGGATTTCATATTATATTCTATAACATCCCATCTTCTAGATTTGACATTTTATTTTTAATAACGATAAAAATATCTACTAGAAACATATGTAAAATTAAGGTTTAAGAACTCGGTTCCGGTACCGGTTTCGGTTCTTCGAATTTTATAAATTTCGGACAGTTTCGGTGTTATTTTTTATTTCGGATATTCGATAAATTAATTATAAAAATACATAATTAACATCAAATGTTAATTATCAATTAATTATTGCACAATCATTTTCAAAGTAATAAGCTTAATTGTATTTCAATTTCGTAGACAAAATTCTGAACACATATTTGTATACACACATTAAGCCCTTGGGCCTTACAATTAGTCCATGAACTAAGAAAAGTGTTCATGCAATAGATTAGAAAGTTGAGACAAGACCATTGAACGTTACACATAAACTAAATTGCAAGCCACCTGCAGTTCACACTGAGCTCTACAATTGTAGTCAATAGTCATCCAACTCATTCACTCTCCTTTAATCTCCTCTCTGGTCACTTTTTCTTCCTTCTACCCATAACTTTTGACCAGCGTAAATTTCAATACATCATGAATAAAATTTGAATACAAGGGGAAAAAACAAAGAAAATCAGTGCAAGTAGGCTTTAAATTCTTATTTACTTTGTTTAGTTATGCTCTTTGTTCGATTTTACCATCTAGTCACATGAATATCTTTCTAGATTCGAAGTTAAACGTGTTTTCTTCGTTTTTTATCAAAAACATGGTAGTTTTTTCATTCTTTAACCGATTTTATACCCAAAAGCTTTTTTTTCATTGTTTCGTACTAGTTATGGATGAAACCGAACTAAGATGGTTGAAATCTCGATGTTTTGGCTGAAACCTCCAAGCATGATGTAAATATAACCAATTGGACTTTTTACTAGTGATTATTAATATTACTACCATTTATTATTATCATCGTCGTTATCATCATAGACCTCATTCATAATTATTATAAATGTCCTAACATTTCTCATAATTCATATAACCTTCTAATTGTTATTTAAGTGTGAAAACATTACTGAGAAAGAATATAAAATTGCTAATGTTTATGTTTAAACAACTAATGTCGGTCCTCAAGTAATAAATTTTATATTTAGCGTCTACATTTTATAAATGATTACAAATTGGTAATTCTATGTCCAGTTGATTATAGTATTTATTATCGTAACATAATTTTCATATATAAAATACATAAGGCAAAACATGGCATAGCATGAGATAATAGAAAGGATGAAGGATGCATTAGTGATTGTTAATATAGGATATATTATCATATATGATTTGTAGCAAAATCCTGCCTGGCTACCACCGTATTTAACCCGTTTTTCTAGGATTTTACTTTAACAAAAGTGGATCCAATATCAATATAAACAATTGTACAGCTATTATTCCATAACAAAAAATATTGCGTTAATATAAGACAGATAAATATTGCATTAATACGAGACAGACCACAGATGTTTAAAATAGATAAAAAAATTCAAGTCAATAGCAAAGATGAATTGGCCCAATTCAATATAATAAAATACACATTCAAATTCAACAAGGTTATTAAAGCTGAGTGCTTGTTTCATAAATATTCAATAATATCCTAAGTCATCTGTGGACAAAATAATCCCACTCTGCAAGAGACTAATAGCAAGTATGATCAGTGTTGTCAAGGTGCTCGCCTAGACGCCAAAAAGCCCTAGGCACCAGCTTGGGGCTTTTTTGTTTGTTGAGGCGCCATAAAAGCAAGGAAAGCGCTGAAGCGCTTGCCTAAAGCGCTGGAAAAAAGCGGGTCTTTTTGGTTGATTTGAAGGATATAAAATATTTTAAGGTTTCGACCCCAAATTGAGCCCTCGTTCGATCCATTTAATCCAAACCTCATGCGTACTAATATCTCACCCGTTCAAATCTCCGAAATTCAAATTTAATAGCAATTTTAAAGTGCAGTTTTTATATGATGAAAAAGGAAAAATTCGCTCAAAGCGTCCAAAAAAGAGCTAGGCGTTGACCTTGTGCTTTTTTGGGCTTTTTCGCCTTGACAAATTTGAGCGATGGTTTGAAATATCATATGATCAATTTGAAGTGCTATAGGTAAAATATCAAAGTGACTGGACTTTGTAATGTCTACACATATCATGTAATTTTCATTTCGTTAAATATGACATCATTCCAATATTAACAATAAGTAATTCTAATAATTGGCAAATAATAGTCTAATATAGACACGCACACACAATGTTTTCAAAACGGAATTTAAATCGTAAATTTTAGATCGAAACGAGACTCAATCATAAATCATAGATTTAGAAGGTTCGAATTTGAGGGCTTGCACGCAATTTGAAAATTGATTTTGATGTTTGAACCTCTACAGTTAAACATAAAACTAAATTTTATGTCATATTCCCTTTTTATTTTGTTTTAAACACATCGTAATTAGAATTGTGAATTCAAATAAATATATTAAATATATTAGTATGAGTAGAATGTTTTTTCATTTGCGGTTTTGACTAAGTTTGAATCGGACTGTAAATCGAATCGTTAAGGGGATACGGAGAATTTTAAGATTTTTGACAACAATGTATAAATGTATATCTATAAACACATACCAGGTAACATGATTAGTTCAATTTAAAGCAAGATTTGAGATTTCGACTTAAATACCGAGATTCTGATCATTGCATTCTGGTTTCAGTACTGACTGAAACAAAACGAAACTTCAAAACAATAAATAAAACTATTGAAATTCATTTTTTTTAAAAAAAATAAAAAAGAATTAATTTAAGTTTTAAATATATAAATATTACAAATATGCAATTTAATCTTCGAAGACACGCAAAATCACAAAATATATATGAATAGCGTAACTAAAAAAAGATAAATACAAAGTAGTAAACAAATATTTGTTAATGTTATGAATATTTATAACCAATCAATATTTTTCATTTATATCTTATTTTTCAATTGAAGACAAATTACACATCTTGTTTTAATTTATTAAATAGATATATGTACGATTATATGAAAAATAAATAATGAAATCAGAGAAAGAGACTCAAATCCAAAAATTACGAATTAAATCGAAATTTCTAAAATTACAAGAGATAGACCAAGACATCGAACCCTGATTTAAAGTTCGGTTAAAATATCAATTGCTTTATATTGTACTTATTCGCGAATGTATGTCATCTTTATATTAACTAATTAAATACCAATTACTGTGAAGCGTCTAATAATAGGAGCTTCTCAAGTTCCTTTGAGCTAATACGATAGTCATCAATGTTGTCTAAGGAAATGATAGTCTTACAAATAATAAACTATATAAAATTCCTATTTTTAGAAGATATGCCAATGTATATGCATGCCAAGGACCGTTGGATGATGTTGCATCTAAACCATTATTTTTAGAACCAGAAACATGGATCATGATTCCAATTAGAATGTCGAATTTTAAACTATTTCAATGAAAATCAAGATGGGGACTGATCAAAATTCAAAAATTAAATAAAATAAATTGTAATGGACGTGCAAAAAAAAAAACTAAAGGTAGTAAATCATACAAGACAGTAAAAAAATTGCACAAAAGATCACATGGTTTCATAAAAAAATATGATACTGTAACGACCCGAAATTTTAGATATTTGAAATTGGAATATTTAATTGATTTTAAATATTTAAAGGTTAATTTTTAACTTGAGTTTCAAATATAACTATTTATTTGATAATTTAATTATTGAATTTAATAATTGAAAATGAGTAAAATATGGAATCTTGAGTTTTAAGCTTGTTAAAAATAATTTAAAGGCTTGTAAAATTTATATTAATAATTCTGAAAATAATAAAAGTTTTAAAATATAATTTAAAAGTGATTTGTTTAGTTTTAAAAATATATCATTTAAATTGACATTTAAAAATAGCCTTCCGAGGCACAGTCTTGCATTTCGACAAAACCAGTTTCATTGAATCTGTAATAGCATATTATTATCGGATTTCAAATTTTGTGGTGTTTGAAGTTATCGTGTGGTCATACGGTATGAAACGCGCTGAAATTTATATCGAAAATTCAATATAATAATTGGGTCCAAAAAGCTATATTCTCCATACGATCGAATTAGGACTCGAAACCTTTTCCATTGCGTTTGGGGATATAACATTATGAACGTCTTGTGGCACGCCTCGATAGGAGGTCAAGATTTTAAGCTACGGTTTCGTGACGATTTAAATTTAAATATATATATACTTTTCAACCTTTCAAATCTGTATATTCCCATCGGATTTTTTTGCTTTCATCTCATAATCATTGTAGCAAGACAATTTCTTCACGCAAACAGTTAAACACGTTTCCCTCTTTCACTCCTTTTTAAAACCTCATAGCCGAGCAATTCATTACAGAATGGAAAAAAATTCGAAATTCAAAAATTCAAAAATCAAGATATACGCGCTTAAAAATGTTGAAACAAATTTCAAAATTCCTATCTATCCTGGTTCTTCAATCTGATGTGTATTTTGGTGGGTAACGCATAATTGAGCGAGGTCGTCAGTGAAGTCGAAATGTCCGAGGAGCTAGGTTTTGAGGAATCCGAGGATCTAGCAGTCGGTTCGAGTTGTGATTTTTGTTTTTGAGATCGTAGCGAAGAATAGCACCTCGGTGCGAAGTGTGGATGGTTCGGTCGACTTGATAGACTCACGGCACTTTCGTGGTCGAAGACTTCACGCGAGTAAGTCGCGTTTCGCGTCGATGAGCCGAAGGTGGCGAGGTGTGCGGTCAGGAGGGGACGGTGCGGCTGTGTGTGGTGGCGGTTAGATCGTCGGTGGGGAGTTTCGCTCGTGCACGTCGCGCTCGTGCGCTGGGTTTGTATGGAGCAGGCGATTTTCGAATTTGGGGAAAGGAAGAAGAAGGGCGGTTTCCCTGTTTCGTTGGGAGTTGGGCCTTGGGCCAGGTAGTAGTGATAGGAAAAAGAAAATATAGAAGAGAGAAAAAAAGAAAGAAAAAAGAATTAAAAAAAGGATGGACGGCCGAGTTTGCTTTCTTGTGTGGGCTGGTTGGAGCAATGGTAAATTGAAGGTAATTTGAAAATTCAAAATTTTAATTAAGTTTAATTTATAATTAGTTTATTTGAGAATTTAAAATTGAAATAGCTAATAAAATAGAAATTTCCATACGAGGTTAAGAATCGAACGTCAGCTCGATTTAATTTGTGATTGGGACGGATCGCAAAACAAAAGAATCAAGATGAGTTAATCTCTCATATTTGGATTACCGTAATAAATTTTAAATAGTTAAAATTTATTGTTGATTGATTGGTAAATTAGATAAATTATTATCAGCTGATATGATATTATATATAGTAGTGTGTGTGTGTGTGTGTGTGTATATATGTATTTGAAGTGATTGATATTCCCGCATATATATAGCGGATGAGACCCTATGCGTCCCGCATAATAGCGGATGACTCTATATACCGCGATACCCCATCGAAGTGGGATTGGTATTTTTATATTGCTACCATCTGTGGATGCAGAGAAAACATGTTGAAGGGATCCAACGAGATTTCTCAAAAATGTTGGAATTTATTTTCATATGTAGTAATATGATTTATTTGAATAATTTGTGATAGAATACGTTGGAAATTGATTTATTTGATGCTATGGTATTACTGGATATATTTTGGCATTTTAAAATATCAAAAATATAAATATTGAATTTTTTAAAGGGAACAAAAGGGGATTGTATAGTAAGAGATTTATGGTAAAGTTGAATAAATTTAAAAGAATGAATTTGGGAAAAATAAATAGTTTGATTTTAAAATTGTACTTGATAATTTCTAAATATGGAAAGATAGAGATTTGGAATATTTGAATAAAAGGATTTAATAATGGGACTTAAGAGATTTGTTTAAGTATAAAAGTATTTATTTTTAAATCCGAAATTTAAAATAGATTTGAGAAAAATAAAAGGGGAATTTGAAAAATAAAATACGAATTGATGTTCCTGATTTGAATATATTTTAAATCATAAAAAGGAAGTGGAATCTGAAAATTAGAGGGGGTTTTTGGGAATAAATTTGGGTAAATCAAGAAATAACTTTTAAAATGGAATTTAATTCAGGGAATCGATTTGAAAATCGATCAAGTGTGTGAAACAGTGATTAAAAAGGAAAATGTGACCATGGAAATTATAAACGAAGTTTTTATTAATAAAGTGAAGCAAGTATCAGTGGATAATTTGAAATTATAAACTCACAGTGAAAGTGAAAGTTTATAAAGAGATGGATAAATCGTTTTAAAAATAAATAGCGGTTTATTTTTAGAAACGTGGGGAAGGAAATTTACGGGATTGGAGCGTAAATTAAACTGGTGATAAATCGAGAGTGATTTATTGAATGATTAGACGGGCTATATGAAGTGGAAGATGTGCTTTTTCTGAGAAGTTAAGTTATTCAAAAGGAAAGATTTAAAGTATTACTTGAAAATTTTGAAAGTGTTTAAAAGAATGTTTTCGAAAAATTTATTATTTAGTTTTTCAAAAATTGTTAGTATTTATAAATTAAGTTAGTTATAATAGTTAATTATTATTAAAGGTTAAATCAGTATTTTTATTTTAAAATGGATAATTATTCAATATTAATGTTTTATATAATAGCTTTAAAAGTAGTTTTGGCTAAAGTTTTACTTGGAGAATTAATTTCATGAGCATTATTTTGAAAATTATTAAATAGAGTTTTCGGGAAGTATTGGTATACTCGCATGGCGAAAGCGGAAGCAGTGAGTGTCTGCAGTTAAGACTTGAATTTCTCTGCGATAGAGACGTAACCATTAAACTGTGATCCATGATTTAATACCGGAATTGTACTTTCCATATTATTTAAAAGGGTTTTTAAATATTTTGGAAGGGAAAGATAATTTGTTAGTATGCTAAATTTGATAAGATGAGTGTACGTTTTTGAATAGAGATTTAATTTATTTAAAATCTAAATAAATGAGATTAAATGTTTTCAGTGAAAATGGATATTTGATTGAATTGATTGTTTATTTGATAGTTAAATACCGACTATCAAATCTGGACCCAAATATAACTTTAGAAATATATAGAAGTGCGGGAATTATATGATATAGTTACCGTTTGAGATGCTATACTGTACGTATAAACTTGTTTCGTTCTTTTAAGATGTTTTTAAGGAAATCCGTCCACTAACGGTTAGGAGATGATCTCCGGTCTTATTTTCGTCTGTTTATTTCCTAAAGAACCAGGTTTGAGTTCACCGAAAAATGGCGAATGTTGTCTCGAAGACACCGAAATTAGATTTGTGATCCGAAAATCACTTCGATCCAACGAGTACGTTTTCGAAATGAAGACAAGAGCTTGGAGTCGAAGATGGAGCGGTGATATGAAAGAGCTAATCGCTACTAATCCTGAGGGTGATTCCAAAATGGATGTAGTAGAAGTACTGTCTTCGGCTCCGTTCCGACTGTGAACGAACTTGCATGGATGAATTCTATCAGTACATTGTCATTGGAGGACAATGAGCATTCTAAGTGAATATTTCTAAAAAGGAACGCTTGGCCTCGAGCCTCATCGACCGGAAATGACTGAAAATCAAAGGAGATGCGGTAAGGCTAAGTGGGTCGCACCCAATTAGGGAAAGATTACCCCTATCTAGAATCACTTTTATTCGGCTGTGTGGCGGTTGCTGATCCCAACCGCGGGGTAGTCTTATTCGGACTATCCAGTTTAAGGGGTAGTCTGGTCTTGTGTAGCAGGAGATCCCGAAGTGGTCATCGGTACAGTGTTTCTAGACTTGTACTGTGACAGGTGTTACCCCAGTGCCTAGTCATTCAGTTGGAACCTATTTTCCAATACACGCATTTACGGTTTTGATTGTAGAGCCTAGTATTGCTGAAATTTAAATAATGTAACAATTTCAGCTATTTAAATAAGTATTTGTACTTAGACATTATTATAACATCAGAGAATTTTGATATGAAATGTTTTGGTTATCGTAAGGTAAAAACCTGTCGTGTTTATTTGTGGCATGGTCTTACGAGATAGCTTTGATTTTCAAAGGATTTTAAACTTTAAAAATTCAAATTGAGTGTGTTTTTCTCACGCTGGTTTTTCAGAGTGACTCGGTGTTGTTCTATCATAATGTTCGGGTCAAACCGAGTATTACAGATACATAATAGGATGCTATGAAACTAAGAAGACAAGCTGGACGACGAAGGCGTATCACACATACTTGACTTTATTGCGCTGCGTTTGTATGCTGTATATTCAGCTTTTGTGAGGACGGGTTATTATAATTGTCCAGAGTTGTGTTATTGATGTGTTGTACTATGATGATGAAAAGTATGAAAACAGCTGTAGTTCTTTTTGTATAAAGATTAGTTATTATATATTATATATTGTTCCGCTGCGATTGTGAGATTGTGTGTTGTTTCTATTTTCTTCTTCTACCTCTTTCTTCCATACCCTAACGATCTGGTATTTCCGGCATTTGATTTCTCGACATGTAATACAGTGGACGTATTGATGTCGATTTTCGGAGGTCGAAAACCCGGATTGTGACAGATACTTTCTTCAATTCCAACGCGAGTCATCAGAAAAAAGGTAAAAGGACAATAAAAAAATAATTGTAATAACCTTCTTAAATATGATATAATTTGTATTGCTGTGAAATGCGCTGGAATTTAAAATTGGAAATATCGTCAAAACTTCTGAAAATTTCAAAATTAACAAAGATTTTGAAAATCCTAAACAAAATAAATGAAAACAAAAGTCGGAGTTCTTGATTAAAAAGCAATATTCTAAAATTCATTAAATTTAAATAACATTGTATAAACTAGCGAGTACAAACTAGTGACTGGAGCACATCTCCAAGTCGGTTAAAGTGCTGCTTGCCTCATAAAGCATTTATTTCAGGTCGTGAAAATAAAAGAACTTACCACTTGATATCGTTAGTTGAAATTTTGCTATATTTATTGTTTAATTTTTTTATTTAATTTTTTGTTTAAATTTTTATCTGTTGTGTGACTATTTTTTTTTTACCTTAACAAATTTAGCATAGTTAACTTAATATGTTGATTACAACATTTGTCCTTGGCTCTATAAATTCACTTATTTTAAACATTCCTTTATGTACTCATTTTAATATGTTCAAGTCTTTATCATAACTGCTATTATTATTACTCTATTTGACTAAAATTCTAGATATATGATTCAAAATACAAATTTACTTCTCTTAATTAATTTGCTAAATTATGATTTACGATTAGAGGCTAAAATCAAAATTTCATGATTTGGAACATTAAAGTTTAATCTTCGGTTTGGAAATTAATGCATAGTTTACAATTAATTTAGGATTAATAAGTAATCTTGACACATATAATAAATATATTCTACCGCGTACAATTTGTACATCCCAGATCCCACTCATGCGAGAGAGCTTTGAGCACTAAGTAGAGAATGATGATAATGATGTAAACCAAATTGAGGATTTCAATAGTCAACTAGGGATTACATATAATATAATATTAAACTGGATCGCAAATCAAATTGAAAGTTTATAATTACAATTAATGTTTTAGATATCAATTGTACATCAATCTTAATCAATTTCATACCAATGTCAAACAAGGGAATTTGCAACTAAATCGGTATGCAATAAAGTGGTCGTCAATAATAAATTCATTTATACCATAAAGAACATGTGTATCAATTTTATATGTAATTGACATTGAGACCTTAGTTGTAATTACAGATTGTCAATTTGATTCGCAATCGTAATTTATATGCTAAAAATTATAAGATCCGAATAAAAAGATACAAACGATTTGTCATATGCACCAAACCATGTATATTTATCTCACACATCAAAAATTAAAGACAATTCCCACCTTTTTTGCCATATCAAGTTGATCATTGCATAAATTAAGTGCACAATCTCCTCCCCATGTTTATGGGGAGCTATAACTAGTTTAGTATTTCTCTATACATTCCACTTCTATTGAAAGCAGTGATGCACATAACTCATAATTGATGGAAGCAACTGCACACTTTATGAATATTATTATTATCCTTGTTTGCTATTCAATTTGATCTTCATTTGGGGTTTGGAGTATGGCGATTTAATCATGGAAGTCAGGCTAATAAAATTATTTAGGTTATTTATATAAACATATATTAACATTTGTTTACGTGTACAGACATATACTAACATTTGTTTACGTGTACGGACATATACTAACATTTGTTAATACGCGCTACATGTTGTTACCCGGTTAGGTGTCCATTGTTTATATTACTAATACACATTCCACTACGACCTTCAACATCGATTTTCAAAATTTATCTTAATAAAATAATATTTATCAGTTTGTTAAAAAAACTATCTTATATTTAAATATGGAGTGGCTACAAGAACCATAATGGAAAAATGGTTCTTGTGTGTCTTAGTTTCTTGTTTTATTTCAACTGTAGTTCAAGTGGAGGCATGTTGTACACTTATACTATTTGTTGTACTAGTTGAAAAGTGTTCTATATTCATTAGATCTATTGTTTGTTGTTTTGTTTTAATTGTAGGTATATTGTTTGATGTCTCTTAATCAAAAGTAACTATAACTAACACAAATTCAAACTTGAAAACGCATAATAAAACTAATACTAATACTAATATAGACTCAAACTCAAACCAAAACTGAAACTATATAAACTTATACAAACACAAACACAAATAGATTTTGAGTTTGTTTCCAAGGACCTAAGCACAAGTGAACTGATGTATTTGAGTTTGTTAATATATTCCTTGATTTCAATTTCCAAATAAATAGGAGTAGATTGACAAGAGAAATGAATGATTGGAGACAGTTATTGAATAGAAAAGCATATGTTGAATAAATTTTGTGTAGAAACTTGTTTAAGGATGAGTGTGGCTGAGTTTGAATTTATAGAGAATGGCAAAAGGTTTCAATATTTCAATTAAAAGAGACAAGGCTTCGACAAATACGCAGAGTGGCGTGTTAAGTCCGCTATTTATTAAACATGCACTTAACGTAGAAACCTATTCAGTAGTCACTTGTTTTTCTGTGCCCCTGTTGAATAAGCATTGATACCTCCTTAGGGTCGAGCTCCAGATCTAAAGAAACAAAAAGACTAACTATTGAGACCATGTTTCTTCTGTTATTCTTTTTTTTTTTGGGGGGGGGGGGGGGGGGGGGGAGTGGTAACTGTAAAGCAAAAAATATTGAGTAGTTTGCACCTTCGTTGAAATGGTTTTGGAAGTTGAAAATTTGAGGATGACCTTCTCATTAAAAACTGTGGATTGCTGTTTCTTATTTGAAAACACGACGGGAACGTGGTTCAAAATAATCAAGAAACATTACAAAATTACAAACACACCACTTATTGGTATTTCCAAGTCGATGAAAGCACATTACCAATTATACCAAACAATTTTCTTTTTGGAAACGATTTCAGTAACAGAATCAAAATTTTAAAAGTTGACAGCCTTAAAGAGAAAGTTGGGTAAATTTCAATACATGTTTGTTAAGTGCATGGAAAACCCAATCATTATAAAACTTTGACAAAACTTCATCATAGCAGTAATAGGTTTAATATAATCTTTCTTCAAATATCCATAAATTTCATAGTTGTACATTTTTTTTTAAAAGTTGAAATGTTTTCCAACTCGTTCCAAACTTTAACCATTTCTAAAAGTTGTATTCTTCATTTTCATTCCAGTATTTATCCTGCTCTAACATGCAAAGCTTAAACAGCTTCAATCTGCAAAGAATATGTTAATACATTAACCAGCCAGCTATGAGTAACACAACGAGCTAGTCATGCATTTAACCAAAAGATGTACCAAACAACCCAATGATGTGTGGCTTTTTCATAACTTAGTATGAAAGGGTACCAAGTTCCACTCAAGGAAGTCTGGATTTCCATCTATGTTGCTTCTTTGAAAGCAAATACTTACACAACTTTGACTGATTCGATTTTTTCACCGAGTAATGAATTTAGCTAAATAGGTTGGACCGAAGTCATAAAAACTGCTATTGATGATAAAATGGTGTGAAAGTAAATATATTAATAGGCGCTGCAATAGACGAGTAAACAACACTTATCAAGTAAAGAAGCTTTAGTAATGTTACCGTTAGAGTCAATTTGTTCAGAGCTATGTTTATCCTTTTCAGAAATTCCCAACTCAGCTAACATTGCATCCAGTTCAGCTAGTTCCTTCTTTTTTAGCTCTTTCTTGGACAACTGTCTTTCGGGTTCTTTATTAAGAAGAATAGGTGCTACTTTTGCAACAACAGGTTCAACTTCTTTAACATCCTCAGCTTCAGCTTCATGTTCATCATCTTCTTCTTGTTCACCTTCAATCATCTCCTCTTCACTTTCACTTTCCTACATAATATATATGTCAAGCTTAAAGAATACAGTGAGTACTTTTATTATTAACACTAGAATTCAAAGAGTTTTAATATATTTTTCCACATTGAATCCTATACTCGATTACATCAGAATTCTGAAGAGCTGGAATCACATAGAAAACAAGTTTGGAAGTCACCGTATGGTTACAAAATGTTTGTTTACTACAATTCGTGCACTTCTTTGAAGGTCATAACCTTTCAAAGCTGTCTACAGGTATAGCATATTTACATTTTATATATTTTTTAGGAAAAAAAAAACACTTTGCGGCTTATAATTTCTTTATCCTCTTATGTACGGAGTATCCTGCTTAAACACGTTAAAGAATAGAACACACAATTAAGATAATGATGACACTGCATTTGATTTTGATATCTATACATATGCCCATAGAGCATGTATGTGCCAAGATAGTTAAATAGACCCTCTTGCAAGTTGCAGCTTTAAAAATTCTATATGTGTGTGTGTGTCTATTAGAAGGTAACAAATGGCATGCCACATAGCGGAACATGACATGATTTGAGATTAGAAACATCAGGCTCGAATATATAAATTAAATGAGCAAGAAGCATCGGTTTGCACAAAAATACCGAAAGCTCCAAACAAAATGATTCCAATGTTAAAATAAGAAATCAAATGACCAAATGAAAGAATTCATATTACAACACCTCAAATTTGGCATGCAAAATGTCAGTAATTTTATAGCCATCGGTTGAAAACAGCCCTAACAACATTAACCTAATTTTGGGAGAAACGGGCTTGCAAAATGTTGATGCAATGTGCAAGAATTTAACTGGATGTAAAGATGTTTTCTTATAATTAATAGTGGTAAGGCGGCCGTTTTGTGTTATCAATCAAAAATGATATCAGGATATGAGTATAAATAGAGGGGTAGGTGTTGGCCGGTTAACCAAACAGATCAGATAATTATTCGACCAGACTGATTAAATTAATCAGTTTGACTAGCCAATCGGAAATAAATTTGGGTGCTTCTGATCGAGTGAATATCTACAATTAACCGTGACTAACCAATGTACAGGGTTGTTTCAGAATATATCTTGCAATAAAATAGTATCAAGTACAATAAAATGTATAATGATATAATTGAAATCCACAAACAGTTACATATTTATGCTTAATATTAGCAAGTATAAAAGGACAAAATAATGCTCATTCTTTGGGTGTAGGTTTGCATTTGTTATGGGTTAAAGTTTGATAATTTGTTTCCTTTTATTTTTTCAGTGTTAATGAAATTACGATAGTGTAAGCCTTTTGAACGATGCTTATGCATTTCATGCCAAATGCATATAGTTCAATCCTGATAAAGGACACTTTCAGCTCTAGACTGTCAATATGTGAAAAGTAAAACTAACATGGTGGCAATAAATTTATACATGATCGTAAAATGGGGCTTGGATCTCTTCATTTATTAAATCTACCACTTCTTGGTATTGTTGCCTGCTAGAAATCGAGTATACTATGAATTAATATAAAAAAAATTAATAAGATTAAGGTTTGTACAGATGCTTTGGGCGTAAAATGGAAATTATACAGTACTATTTCGGTTATAAGATTTTTTTTTTTTTGGGTTGCCATCTTGTAAGCCAACTGAAATTGTTTAAGCCGTCAGTTAACCAAGTAAGCAGTTGAGTCGATTTGGTTTGAATCAGTAGTGTGACTAAGTAGGTTAAATCAGAGAAATGCCCCCTATCCATGTATAAAAAAATTGCAACTCCAAGTCGACATATGGATCTTCCCATTGCGGAAATACTTTCAGCTTTATCTGCTTATTAATTATCTAATAAATAATTACTTGAACTAACATGACTTGAGCACCCGTTTAGTTTCACTGTCCATTAGTGATAGAGACTGCATGTTTCTATGGCCTATAACATAGAACATAACTTTTATTATACTTGCTCTTGCCTCTTATGCTTCATGTCCGTAATGTGTGCTATATAATCTAAAAGAGTCATTTGTTTAAATTTTAAATAGATATTTCTTTCACGTACAGTATCACTCTTTTTAAAGGGCCACATGGCCTGTGATAAGGACCCCCAACATCTCACAACTTCAAATACTGTATCATGGCAGGCTAGTTCGAGGTGACCACTTCCATATTCTTGCACAACGAACCATGTATAGTGGGTTCTAACTTCTCATAGCCGCCTTAAATAGGATGAAAGGGGTGACCATAGGGACCAAATCATCACTAGCATTACAAAATGCTTACCAAACAACTGAAATCAACAAATTCAGATTAACCAATCAACAAAATTAAATATAGACAACTGCCCAAGGTAGTTAATATGAGAAAACATAGAAAAGTGCAAGGCTTGCACCTTTTAGTGCGCCTTGTGCATTGGTACCACAGATTTTGGTAGCAACAAACTGCTATTGGAATCGAGTTTGAACAATAATAACAGCATATATATGCAATTTTGAGAATAAAACAACATGAATTTAACACAAATCAAAATAAGAAGTCGCAAAGACGTACATTCAACTCAAATCTACAACAAAATATTTAAAATTCACATGCAAAGCACAATTTCTACGCCTTTAACTTTGTGCCTTTTTGGGGCTTTTCACGCTTTTCGTGACCCTAAAATATAACCTGTGCCTTGAGCGTCAAAAGGCGCAGCAGCTGCACCTTGTGCCTCAGTGCACCCAGAGGAGCCAAGAAGCACACCTTGATAACACTGCAACTGCCTACAGAACAGTCTACATAATTGATTATGTAGATACAACAATCCATACATAACTAACGAGGTGGACAAAACCATTTGGTTCCATTTATGGAGCTGTCTTACCAATCTGAATTTTCACAAGCCTAAAAGTCTATGTTTTTCCTGCCTCCAAAACCTTTATCTTTTCATCCCTATCAATGCACTCTTATGACCAACTTCAATAAGGTCATCTCAATTTCTCATCCAAAAAGTCCAGATATGGCATGTCATGTAAACAGTTATGTTTGCATGGTATACTAAGACCAAATTAAAATTAGATTTCTTTGCATCCACTTACATATGATTTGAAGAGTTAGTGGTTTGAGTTGGCATTAACCTTTTGACAACGAGGGTTTTAAAATAATATTTCTTTTATTGGGTTTGTGGTCACTTGGTTTTTCGATCAAGCTTCAGAACAACTTCCGGCAATAAGGGTAAGACTGCATACATCTTACTAACTCGGATCCCTCTTAAGCAGAATCCTTGAGCACAGGATACAGAACAATGATTTGGATTTGTGACCAAAAGTATAAGAAAATTATCTTATGATTTAGGATTTGTGGCCAAAAGTTGAAGAAAATTATCTTATGATTTAATCAAAAAACTTGCATGAGTTTAGTTCAAAATTAAGAAAGTATATCAGATGTGCTAAACGTATTGAAATTTGCTGCCACCTCTTGGTTGAAATACCCACACAGAATCAAAAGCTGCTTGTTTACATGAATAAAATACAAATAGCCATGCAATTTGCATCTAAAATGATTAGATAAAATCTAGTTTTAAATGATAAAAGGTCCCTTCAAACTTCTATAATTCTTTGAGAATTCCCAAGACAGCTCTACGGCTTTTTTTTACAATACAATCATTCACGATTGATTTGCAAAGTTTTAATATATACATATATACATATGTATGTATGTATGTATATGTATGTAGGGGCCGGCTATGTTAACACAAAATTAGACACAATTGGTGATACAGAAGATCTAGAACGTTGAATTTTTTGTCTTTACATGGGAAATGGAATTAAGGGGCAATCCAATGGCGGAGATCTATCGTGTCATCATTGTGTCTATATTTTGTGTCCCGGCAGACTTTCCACACACACACACACACACACACACACACATATATATTTGCATATACAATGCAGTCCTTTAACTGAACTTATGAATAATTTCAACCGGTCGAACATTGTTATATGCACCGCAATTTTTACTGGAATGTAACCACTTATTCCCTTTACCTGCTCAGAAATACTTACTGAGTGAAAATGCATATTTTTTTGTTCCGGGTTACTTTGCTGAATAAAATATACAGTACGCACAACAGTGCTTTGCTAATTAAAAGTGAGTAAAATGAAGCTTGCAGCAAATTTCTGGGTGCATATAGAAATGTTCAAACTAAAAATAATCACTTCACAACCAATCCCACACTTAAAACAAATCTAAACTACGCAAAACATATAATTTCACTCGACCACAGTAAAATTCGAATCTTTTCAAACAGGCTATTACCTCGATCAAAGCCTCAAGTTCATTGTCTTTCTTATCACTCACAGTCGCTCCCCACACTTTTGGGGGAGCAGAATTGGCAAAAAAGTCTTCATCATCATCGTCGTCGATATCAGCCCAAGATTTCCCTTCAATCGTCGAAGCAATCGGCCATACCACCGGCTGAGGCTCAGGTTCCTTATTTGAGCTCGAACTTTTAGTCGATTTAGTTTTATCGGATTTCTTCTTCTTTTTGCGCGTATCGAGGGCGGCGAATATGTTCTTGTTGGTTAATCCGCTCATAACGAGCTACTAAAATCAATATTAACTTTGCTTTGATTTTGATTTTCAGGGTTTTGGGGTGGTGAAATTAGGGTTCGGATAATTTGTTTGAGGAGCAGGCGATTAGAGACGGATAGAAATGGATTGCTCTTTTGTTACTGTTTACTACACCCCTTATTAATCTTAGTTTGCTGTACAATACCCCAAATTTATAGAATACCTACCAACAACCTTAAAGTTTCCCAAGCTACTCTTCGTCTACATGCTACAGAACGAGGGTTAACGATAGCAAACGCTTCATGGACAAATTGATTTTTTTTTTTTTTTTTTTTTTTATACAAATTTTATGTGTTCAAAATATTTAAAAATTTAAATAATTTAGCTACGTTTTTGGTTGGAATCATATGTAGTTAGTCTAATATATTATTTATAGGTTTTAACATTTAAATTTTTCCGTTGGTTTGAACTTTTTTGTTTCTGTTATCAATTAATAAAGAGCGAAAATGTATTGTAAGTCTATTTGTTAAATCATATTTTTAAGTGATATTAAATTTGGTAATATATGTAAAAGAGCATTTTGAATTTGTAAAAAAAAAATATTTGCGAAATCATATTTTTAACTGATATTTACATTTGGTAATATCTATAAAGAGACGTTTTTGGAAGTTCACGCTCATACAAAAAAGTGTTACATCAAAGCTATTATATTTAAGTCCTAGTGTCACACACTACATGTGTGCATTTAAATAGTACAAACGACGTATGTTTTGGAAATGCAAGAATACATACGTAGTAGAAAAATATATGATTTGCAAGTGCAAATTGACATACAAATGACATGCATGAAAGCAAACTTTTAAATCTAAAATAATCGATAAAATGAATATTTATTTCATTGTTGATGATTGTTATTCTATAAGCTTATATTATTTGAAAAAAATAACTGAAAATAAAAATTATTTAAATTATGTGTCAAACGTCACAAAAAGAAATAATTAATGGAAAAAGATATCAAATTTGTCCTTTTGAAGATATTAGCATATCCTTATACACAATATTTCCAGTGTAGGTTTCGGATTGCTCGTGGACTTCACCATTTTTAAATAAAGCTTTGGTGTTTTCATTGAAACTCCTCTCGATAATGCACCATAGAGTTGATCATGGCTGAATACACCTTAGGGTAAGTGAATTCCAACATTTAGAATTGTTTACCCTTGAGCTTTGTTAATAGTTAAAGCAAACTTAGTCTTATACGTAACTGTTCACGTAATAAAATAAATGGTAAACAGGTATCTTCCAGAGTGCTTCATATGTGTTTTTGATAAGAAAACCTGAGTTCCAACAAATTGACAATGGCAATCTCTGCATATATGATATTTTTGTGAAGTTCATGACATATAAGTCATGTACCATTGTATAACTCATTTTTCGAATTTAACGATCCGGAATTTATTGCTTTGATTTTTGAATATTTGATATATTTTAAAAAAATTAATTAATGGTTTTAACAATTAAATAACGCTATTTTAATTTATAACTAATGATAGAAATTTCATTTTTGTATTTTGTTTACATAAATAGGCAGTTCAAAGAAACACTAAAAATGTGACCAAAACCCTTTTTTGAATTTTCTGCTTTTTATCGAATGACAAGTTGTAAGAAGTCGTTTACCTTAGATTATATCTTAAAACAACGTTTAAGTGTTTAAATTAAGTTAGGAAATATATTTTTGAAATGTAAAGAGAAATAAAAATGTTAAAAATAAAATATATTTAAATGTGAATTTGAAATGATGGTTTGATTCCTTAAGTAAGCAAGTGAATAAAAAGGTACATGAGCCACTATAATATCCACCATCCTTTTTCATATGCATGACATTTTGATGGGTTGGATATGATGGTAGAGTTGACAATTTGATTCAAGGACATTTTGGTCCAAAGGCATCCCTGCTTTATTTTATTTCTAATTATTTATTTAACCTTTTATATACACTCTTTCCATTTTCATATTTCATATTTCATTCTTCATATTCTCGACTTCATCTTTTTCCACCTTCTCTATGACGACCCACCTTTTTGACCTCTAGGAACGACACTTAACACATCCTCGGTGTTCGTGTGTCCTTGTTCAAACATCGGAAGGATGAATCGTCGAGAGGTAAAAATAAGGAAGAGTTGAAAATCTCACGACGAAACTATAAAATAAACCATAACAGTCAATAGTACATCAGGTTACTCCTTAACAAGGAATTATCAGAGTTACACAAATTACTACAAATCAGCTTAGGCAGTTAAAACAACCTGCCTTTACATATGCTAAAACAAAATACACTTACACAAACAAGATAATACAATGGAATAGATAACTAAGAAGATGAAAGCATCATGCTTGAACGCCGTCTTCAAAAGAGCCCACAAAAGACCTTCTACTCTCGGACTACTCAAATAAAATGAGTACCTGTTTCGAGGAAAAAACAACTCAAATCAGACGATATGTCTCATATGAGTACGGCTTTTTAAACAATATGTGTGAAATTAAACATAAACATGTGAGACTATGCCACTGAACATGGAACGTGTTTACTTTTACATAAATCAACATCCAAACATAAAGAATTGATAAATTAAACACCATGAATCATGGTTGACTCTTCCCGATGCAAATAAGGAAATAAATTTGAAGGTTCGAATCAAATAAGAAAAGAAAATTCTTTAACAAATGACTAGGAAGGTGCACCACTCTTGTTGTATACCTCTAGTAATATATTTCCGAGAAGCTCATATATTCCCTCACACTTCTCGGACAATACCAAGTTGGGCCCCACCAAACTTTACCGAGTATCTGAATATTTCGTACTGTCGAATCCAATATAGATGATATGTGAAAGTGCCCTAATGGAAGAAACCCCATATAGCTTGGCTTCCTCTCACGCTTTGGATTTAGTCATTTTCGACAAAAGATACAATGCTCAACGGAGCAACACATCATCTTAGAATAACGATAATAAAGAAGCTGAAGTAACCGATAACCGAGAAACCAACTATCGATATTATAAAATGACCATATATGAAAATTACATCTTGTATCCTTACCACCACTTATCGAATTCAAACTTGTACTATTTCTTGGTTAACAATAATACCGGACAAGTCAAGGTAGTGTTACCACAAAGTCATGTTTCACGATTATTCTTAACTTTTAAAATAGTGACAAGTCTACTTTTTCGATGTTTAGTGCTAACTATACAAATAAATCATTTCCATACAAGTGATTCACTTTACGGAAATTAATTCCTTTCCATAAACAATTCAAACTTTTCTTTTTAAAACTCGAATTCATACTTGGCTTCACATTATAAGTACTAGCTTTAAAACACTTTGTTAAAAGCGTTTATTGACTTTGAAACATCATTACAAAAAGGATTTAACAACTTAAAACATCCTTATTACATTTATTTGTTAACTTTAAAACTTTGTCAGCTAAATTAATTAATTGACTACAATAACTATTAATTAATAAAGGGTAAATTACTTTTTAAATTATGATTAGTTAAATTAATTAATAATGTTTAAATATAATTAATTTAATTAATCAATAAATAATTAAATATCAATATTTAAAAGTGATTAATTAATTTAACTTTATTCAAGAAAAGATTTATTTAAGGTTAATTAGATTTATTAACTTTTAAAAATCATTAATTAAAAAGATTAATTAATTTGAAGACATCATTAGTAAATTGTTATTTAACTTTAATCCATCATTATTAACAGATTAATTAACCTTAAACGTCATTAAGTAAATTGGTTAGTTAATTTCAAAACATGATTAACCAAGTGATTAGTTGGTTTCAAACACATTGTTAATAGGTTAATTAGTTAACTTTAATCCTTATTAATTAATTAAAATTAATTTAATTAAATAGTCATTATTAAAATAAATAATTATTTTTGAAAATATCATTAATCAAAAACTTATGTAACTTGTAAAATGATACCAAGCATGATAATAAAACCAAACAGTTTCGATAAAATACGATTTTCGAAAGTGCCGATATAGAGACCATCACAATACAGGCAGTTCGGAATTCGAGTATATGACATTATCAATACAACTAACCATTACAAAGTAAGAGTATGAACATATATATAAGGTCATTCACTATGATACAACGTGTAATAAGTATTTACTAGCAATATAATTATTTTAGCCACAAACTTTTCATATTTGCTTACTACACACAAATTAACTTCCAAATGCGACAACTTTTTACAACATGAACCAACCAACTTCCAAACCATCGCTATACATATACAAGAAGCATTCGTAGGTCGTAATTATGAACATAGACATAGTTTAAAACTTTTGGTTTAAAAGTTGAAGCTTTACTCACAAAAACACTTTTAATTTAAACGAATCACCGCAATAAGTTGCCAAACTCATGCACTATCGTCACAACAACTTAACTTGGACTTTTGTGCCCTTAATAGGCTGGGTTTAGGTTCAGCCTAAGCAATATGTGGCTCGGCCTTGGGGTTCTGAGGTGGAAATGGATTTGGTTTCAATATAGGAGTGTTCGTAGGTGAATATATGGAGTTTACCTTGATTTTTATAAGTGTATTCACTAGTTTTTGGCTTGAGATTTTCTCTTGGAAGCCATGGAAGTATTCATGTATATGAAGAGATAAGAAATAAAGACATAAATGAATATGTAATGTGGAAAATGTTTGGAGATTAGGAGTATTTATAAGCAAAAGAGATGTAGTAGTGATTAAAATAACTTATTAATATAAAATAACAAAAATGGAAATTAGCCACAAGGGCCTCTTTACCATGTGCAATTAGTTTCTAGGATACACAAATGAAATAATTACTTTTAAGGACAAAATGCAAAATAATTAGTTTCTAAGGCCTAAAAACCTATGAAATTATGTCCTTGAAAGTAATTGGACTGTTAACTTTGTCCTTAAAAGTAATCATTCTGCTGACTTTGGCCTTAAAATTAATTCATATGGATATGTATCCTAGAAAATAATTGGACTGCAAATTTTGTCCTTCTAGTGAAATGCCCCAAAACAAAATGTATTCATGTAACATGCTTCCATGCCTCCCCCGCACCTTAGATCACACGTTATCTCCCTTTAGGTCCACCTGCACCATGCTTTAGGTACATTTTTAGGTTTGAGTTATGGTATTTAATTAATTTCTTAAGGTTATTTAATGTGTTTGTGAGCATTTAATGTCAAATCAAGTTTTATACTTAAACTGAGCTTGATTATTAATTTTAACACATTTATTATCTTGTCACATGACATATGTGCATGTGTGTGCATGTGTATAAGAGTGATACAAAATATGCATAACGTTTTCGATGACTTTTTTGATGCCGAAAAGTCGAATTTTCGGAAAACGTTTTTCGATCACATTTTCTATTTTTATTTGAACTATTTATTTTGGTAAAAAAATTTAAAAAAATTAATATCATTAATTAATGTTTAAAATAAGTTTATTTGGTTGTTAAAAAACATTATTTAAATATATCTAAAAATTATATAATATTCAAATACAAAACGATTAATTTACGGGTCGTTATACTCTCCCCTTAGGAAAATTTCATCCTTGAAATTTATACACAAAAGACAATTCAAAAGATATGTATTATACCTAGAAATTCATATAATAATGCAAAACAACTGTGCCATATAAGAACATGCATAATGCATTCATACAACAAACAACTAACCTGACATTACATCGGGGTAAGTTTCCCTAATACGATCCTTAGTCTCCCAAGTACAATCGCGAGGGTCATCACTCCACCGAACCTTCATACGCTTAACCACCTTGTTCCTCAATCTTCTTTCATCCCGATCTATAATATGAACTTGAAGTTGGACTACCATCAAATTCAGTTCTATTTCAAAGTCATCCTAAACAGATGTAACACCCCTAATTTTAAATAACATTATTTAGGATATTTGATTACGTAAATTAAATAGAATAATGTAAATGTTAAGTGATAAGGGGATTGAGATTTGAATAAATTTAAGTGGTTGTGCTTATTAATTTAATTAGGCTAAAGAATGGCTTATAGACTAATTAAGTTATGTAAGGGTATAATGGGATATAATTACACCTAACCTTACCTTTATATATATGTATATGTATATGTATATATGTTTACCATTAAGCCACTCACACTCATGTTCATTTTCTCACAAAAATAAAAACGTAAGAAAAGAAGATAAGGTTGACTACTAAAAAGAAAAGAAGAAGAGGAAACTCAAAAAAAAAGTAATAAGGGGAGCTAAACTCATCTCAATCCATTTTTCTTACTAAAGATTAAAGTGAATGATAATTTCCCTCTTTATTTGTTAAATATATGTTTTGAATTCAAGTTTAAATTCATATGTACGATGTTTGATAAAGATATGCTTGAATTATGGTTTGTTTAAATTTAAACAAGAGTGTTTAAATAATGATTCATATGGTTTTAGATCAAAACCATGTGTTATTGATGTTCAAAAGCCATGGAAAAATTATATGTTATGCAAAACATGATCTTAGAAATGCTTTTTAAGTTTGATAATTTTCAAGCTTTGGACAGATTATTATGAATTTTTAAATGAAAATATAACACATTGAGTTTAATAATTTATTTCAGAACATATGTTGAGACGTTGGATTTAAAATTTTGATATGTTAGATAACATGATCAAAGTAAATTTCCATGAATTTTGGGAATTTTTCTTAAGTGATTTGATATACAAAATAAATTTTTTTGAGAAGAGGAACAAATTGATTTACGTGTAAATAAAGAGGAAGGTTTTATTTGCAAAAGTTTAAGTTTGATACTTATCCAAAATAAAAAAGCAGTTAGTTTTGAAAAGCATGGGAAAAGTTATGGCAACCAATAAGAAATTTACATGTAGGCATCTTAGTTTATATAAGTTGCTTGATTTAGTATTTAATCTAGAAAATAGGTTTCACCTCTATTTAGGGTACCTTTCGCCCTTACCTTTAGCCTTCGACTATGTCGAAACACCATTATGTTAAATTCAATACACATGGTATCATTTAGATGATACATAGTGGATTGGAGAAGGCGAAAGGTATGATGTCGAAAGCATAGATTTCGATGGGGTCGTTACCTCTGTTTGTTTTAAAAAGATAAGCGCCTACCTTTGTTTTACGTAGCTTTCAACTTAGTCAATACGTATGTTTTTTGAAAGAAGTTTATAATGGCTTTCGAATGGGTTGCCATGTTTTTTTTAAAAGAAAAAGGGGTGTCGAAGGAGTTCCTTTGATTATAAATCAATATTTTCGAGAGAAGGCGTTCCGACCCAGTCGAAGCCATACCGCCGATTCTTTTGCATTTCGAGTGTATTGAAGTCATTAATACTGTCGAAAGGCATTGTCTGTTTTAAAGCTATATTAAGCCACTTTCTAAATGCTTTCGAAAGGTTTATGGATTTCGAAAGAAATGGTTTCAAAAGAGGTTTCGAAGCTATCCTTAAATATATTAAAGGTAACTTTCGACTCTGTCGAAAGAGATGGTTTCGACGCCATCATAACTTTCCTAATATTTTTATATGATAAAGAATGGTTTCTAAAGAGATACTTTCGTTTATATATTTTTCTTGGATCCAATTGATATTTGTAAAGCAAAACTAAGTGACATCGAAAGGGGAACTTTCAATGCTTTAGGAAGAAATACTTCCAATGGTTTCGAAGCTATGCTTCTAATAATTATTGAGTAACACTTTGTTATATTCGAAAGGTTTCGAAAGAAGGATTTTAAAGTGTTTGTAAATGCAAAAGCCTAATATTTTGAAAAGAGATATATGCTTTCGAAGGAGGCTATCCAGTGTGGTCGAAAGCAAGGTTTTGAAGGTTTCGAAAGTATAATTTTCAAAATAAATAACTCAATTTCATTTAAAAGAAAAACCATGGCATATTAATCAGCAAAATATTTTGAAATGGAATTTATGAAGAAGTTTAATGGGTTAAAAGAATTAACCAAGTTATATTGTTTGCTTCTTCATATATGTGTGTATTCACTTTATAATGAATCCAAAGACCATACTTTGGAAAAAAGCAGAATAACCAGTTAGGTTAACCTTGTAGTGAGTAAATAAAAGATATTGGCAGGAGCCAATAGATTAGTAATAAGCCCATGAAAACTGTGTAAGGAAAATGATATTGGTAAGGGCCAATAGGTTCATAGTTAGCTCATGAAAACTATGTAAAATTGAAGTTATCAGTTAGACAGGTTTATAGTAAGCCCATGAAAACTACATCTAGATAAGAAAATGAAATATTGACTGTTAGTCAATAGGTTCCTAGTCATCCCATGAAAATTAGGGTAAATGAAAGATATTGACTATTAGTCAATAGGTTCCTAGTCAGCCCATGAAAATTAGATAAAAGAAATGATATTGGAGTTACTAATAGGTTCATAGCAATTCCATAAAAATTATATAATTGGACAGGGAGTCCTTAAAAGTTTGACCAGTTATTAGTTAGCCCATGAAAACTATTAGGTTAATAGTAATCCTAGAAACAATAATTATGATAGATAGTCAAAGTGAATTGGGGATGGGTAATCCAAAAATTGATTCAATTGTTTTGCACATCATCACATAATAGTGTTTTGAATTGAATTAACCATTGTGGATGCAGAAACACAGAAAATGGTTTATAAAGGTTTTAAAATACTAGTGAGGGGGAAACCCGTTCCGCTAAGCGGCGTGGTCTCACTAGATATCTAAATGATTTGAGATGATATATTATTATTCATATTAGGCTTTATGCCTGACTCAAAGTTTATGTTTTTCCCTTAAACTCTCGGGTACTCAATTGATTTTGAGCAGTTTGAGATTTGTGGTTTTCAGGTATCTCTTAAGACGAAAAAGCTTCTGGAGCCGTGCAAAAGGCGTGTAGTTATGTAAGTTCTTTCATAAGTGATTCTGCTATGTTGTTTTGTTAAGGTGAAATCGTTTATTGCCTATTATACACTCTTATCACCAATAAGGCATCTTCATATGTCGCTTTTGGAGTATATTGTAATAATTATATTTTTCTGAACGTGGTTAACATAGTGGGATTATGTAAAAGATGTTGAAATGAGTTTGGAATGGAATGTGAAAGTTGTTTGAAACATTAATTTTTTTTCCATATCCATGTGTTTCTGGTATACCAATTTATCTAACATTACCGCATTTGGCCACCGAGGATTAATAACTGTGGATGACTGTAGCATCTATAGCCGTTAATTTTGGGCCTCCAAGTGGGGGATGTTACAACAGATGTCTCCACAATCAAAGATGGATCGTGAACATGCTTTCTTAGATGAGATACATGAAAGACATTATGAACTTCAGGATATCTTTTTGGCAATTCTACTCTGTAGACCAACAATCCAATTCTCTTAAGGATTCTAAATGGTCTAATGAATCTGGGTGCTAGCTTTCCCGCCCTTCTGAATCTTACAACTCATTTCATTAGGGAAACTTTCCTAAGTCCCTTTTTGTTGCTCGACATAACTTTTCTATCGATCCGGGGCTTCTTTCATCCTATCCTTGATCACAGCCACTTTCCTTGATGCTTCTCGAATCAGCTATGGTCCGAGAACTAAACGATCTCCAGTCTCTACCCAACATGAAGGTGATTTACACAGCCGTCCATACAAGCTTCATAGGGCGCCAAGCCAATACTGGCTTGGTAACTGTTGTTATAAGAGAACTCTACCAAATATTGATGATCTTCTTAAGAACCTCCAAAATCCAAAATGCATGCTCTTAGGAGATCCTCTAAAATCTGGTTTACCCTTTCGATTTGTCCGTCTGTCTACAGGTGATAGGCTATGCTCGAATTCAACTTTATCCTTAAAGTGGCTTACAATTCCCTCCAAAATCGACTGGTGAAGATGGGATCTCGATCACTAACCATATTTACAGGAATTCCATGTTGTCGAACGATCTCCCTCAAATAAATCCATGCCAAAGAAGCTGTAATTCTTGTCGACTTCACCGAAATAAAGTGGTTTTTGTTAATCAATCTACAATTACCCGAAGGCCTACATTACCTCTCTTGTTATAGGCAACCCATTGATAAAGTCTATGGATACTTGGTATCACTTCCAATTTGGAATTTCCAATGGTTCAAGTAACCCAACAGTCTTCTGTTGGTCACTCTTGACCTATTGAAAATTTACATACCAACTCATGAAGATCGAAATGTCTCTCTTCATCCTTTCCACCAAAAGGTTTTCTTCATATTTTAAAACATATTAGTTACCCCTTAGTTGACAGATTACCTTGATTGATGGCACTCTCTTAGTATGTCTTGTCTAATTCCATTAACTCTGGCACATAAATTCATCTATTCATTCTTAAAATTCCCCAAGAGTCTATCTAAAAACTATAGTTCCATCTTCAACATCCTTTTTAAGCTAAGCTAAAATAGGCTCTTCTTCTTCTAAATATGCAATTCTCTCAATTAATGTTGGCTTAACTTTCAAATTTGCAATCATCGCCACAATCATACTTAATGCATCTACAACTACGTTTGCTTTCCCTTGGGTATAAAGAATCCCTAGGCTATAAGATGCGAGAAACTCTATCCATCTTTTCCTCCTTAAGTTCAAGTCCTTTTGGGTTAAAAGATAATTTAATGACTTGTGATATGTATATAACTCATACTTTGCACCTAAAAGATAGTGCCTCGACACCTTCAATGCGAAGACAACAGCCAACAACTCCAAATTGTGTGTAGAGTAATTCGTCTCATGAGATTTCAACTGCCGACTCACATAAGCTATTACTTTACCATTCTACATCAAAATTACTCCAATTCAGTCCTAAAAGCATCCGCGTAAACTTTTAATCCTCCACTCCCATCTGGAATAGTCAAGATAGGAGCGCTAGTCAATTTCTCCTTTAACTCATTGAATGTTCGATTGCACTTGGGCATGCAAACAAACTTGGCATCCTTCTTTATTAGTGTTTAACGACGAGTTTGCTATCGGATTAGAAAATCACCGATAAATTTCGAATTAAAATTTAACCGAAAGTGCACGACATACAAAAGTTAGTACGTGGCGAATACGGGTCGATCTGTAACGAATTATTAGATTTAAACTTTTCTAATCAATCAAATTAAACCAAAAGTGGAGATTGTTTTGAAAACTAGAAAGCTAAGCAAATGCTGAGGTTAAATACTATGTGATTAAAATTAAATTTAGAGACAAATCCACTTTCTTATATTTTTCACATAAATCAACATAAAATCAAATGATCTCTTTTTAATATAAGTAGGATTAGTGATGTATTTATCATAAGCATGTCCTATTTGAGTTATTAATTAATGCAAATAAAACCATCAAACTATAATACAACTCTAGTCCTACTTTTCAAATCTCATGAAACATGGCATAGAAAATGAAACCAAAATCTAGTTTAAGCATGAGCTATTTACTATTAATTAGTAACATGCATCATCAAATTTTAGTTAAAACTTTACTTCATCGCCATGATCAAATTTAGATGAAGAGGTAAGCGTAGCCTATTTATTACGAAAAAGTAGGCCAAAATTCAAATAAAATACAAACAAACATAAACATCCATTTTCTCATGAAGCACAAAAGAGATCATACATAAAAAATTTATATTGAATCTACATGATAAAAGAAAGCTTCATTGCTCTTAAATTGTAGGGATGTAGCCTCTCATTTGTGTTATCATTTCAACACATAGAGATTTCAACATAGAAAATAAAATAAAGTAGAAAATAAACAAAGAAAAAGAAGATTAACTACTAGAAGGAAATTAACAAAACTAGTGCATAAATGTAAATCTAAACTATGAACATGAAATGAAAAAGAGCACAAGAATAAAAACGAGCATAAAAGTAAATAAAAACATGTAGAAAAGAAAAGAAAAAGAGGTTAGGAAGCCACTTTTATTTCA
Source organism: Allium cepa (assembly GCA_030765085.1). Taxonomy (NCBI): domain Eukaryota; kingdom Viridiplantae; phylum Streptophyta; class Magnoliopsida; order Asparagales; family Amaryllidaceae; genus Allium; species Allium cepa. Next base: position 689,693,096 of record CM060937.1, on the reverse strand, counting down.
TGTAACATTGAGCATACAATTTGCTTGCTTAATTATCTAAGTAAAATGTAAGGTAGAAGATCCTTTATATGTACATAAGAGGGCTACTTGTACATGCATAAAACCCTAATTCAATTTTTAGGGTGCTTCCAAAAATGTCGTTTAGGAAGTATGACTACCAAGTAACCATTAGCCACTAGTTAATCCATCATTAAATGTGCATAAAGCTTTAACCTCCACTTAGTTATCCATTAGCTTCTAATTGTAGATTTAGGTAAGTGGGTGGCGTTCTCCATGATCATGAGAATGAATTATTTTCTTTTCATTCCTTTATATTACCTTGTGCATGCATATATCTTCATGAAAACCTCTTCCATATGCATCCAAATTCCTATAAAAATTATGAAAAACGTCCAAGTAAAAAGTCCCAAATTAACACATGCACAAAAATGACTATCTTGCCCCTGTATGTAGATGAATATATAATGATTTGAAAATAATTGAATTTTGGTTTTAAATATGTTAAAATACTCAAATATGACATTTATTTAAATAAAAATAGATAAAATATGGATGTAAATATATGCATGTTTACGTGCACATCAAATACCCCCACACCTATCTTTTTATTCGTCCTCGAATAAAGGAAAACTAAGATAAATCCGTTTCGTAGTGAGCACGATTGCATTGAGCGTATGCAACAAGCCATTAAACATCTGGGTGTCCCCAATAGGGCGAATGTTGTCTCGTGAGGGTTTTCAGTGGATACTACCCATAAAATGCGAATGCAAAGAGAAAATATTTATGAAATGCAAGATTTATTTACAAAGAGATAATGCAAGTTTTTGAAAATATTTACAATGATGGATTTAGTTTCCAATTGAAACCAATAAGTTAAATATAAGTTCTGGTCACTATCGAGAAATTTAAGTCCTTTTACTTGTAAAAATTTCCATCAAAAATTAAGTTGTCATAACAGATAGACTATAATTTGGCTAGTAGTTTCGGTTGATAACACAATGTAATTATGAAATGGATCCTTAGTTGACTATTAAAGTTTGTCAAAGTGGTATTCTTATTTCTTTTCAATAACAAGTTAAGTCAAACTAGTAAAATTAATGCTTATATTTCAATTTCTTACTCTCTTTTATTTGAAAATTTTATTGATATTACCAATATTTACATACGCCTAACTCAAGTAAACCGAGGCCAGATATAATACCCATGCACTGCCTTGCGGACTGATGTGAGGAGAATACAGAGCATGGTGAGTGGACACACAAGTGAGAGCACTTATCCATTGTGGGCATTATTAAAAAGAATTTTTATGTACATACACCTAACTCATATAAACTGAGGCCAGATATAGCGATCGTGCACTGTCTTTCGGGCTTATGTGAGAAGGGTACAGAGCAGGACGAGTAATCACATGACTCTAGGTGTTAAAAATATATGCATATATACAAATGCTTTTTTAGAGAGAGAGAGAGTTGTGAAAAATCATCTTAGATCATTTAACTTAGAAGATAGAAATGTTATATCCTTTACTTTAAATTTACTACTTTTTTTAAACAAAGATTTTCAACTAGAATATACTTCATAATTAACACATATGAACTTTCCTATATGCTAGTTAAACCATTGTTATTTATAATCAAACTTCATTTTTATTTTTGTTAAGACAAATAAATTTTCAAAAATTTCAACTTATTAACCAAATTTATACTTATCCTATAGTGTTTTCTTTAAAAATAAATCAAATGTTAAAAAGAAAATGTTTTTGAGATTTAGAAAATTTGATATTTTTTAGATAAAAGAAAATGAAAATTAAAAAATGCCATGAAACTTAAAAAAAATGAAAATGAGACTCCCCCACACATTTAATATTTAACTGTGTCCCCACAATCAATGCACGATATAATGAGTGTAGCGGGGAAAAATATGTGCATATTTGCAAAAAAGGGTTAACATCCTTACTAAACGTAGCTTGGCTCATGAAGAATCATGGGCTTCTCCTCTTGGTTACTGGGCAATTCCAAGAAAGGTTTCCAACGATGACCATTGACTTTGAAAATCGATCCATCCATAGTGTTTTCTATTTCTACGGCACCATCTGGGAAAACAGTTCGTACCACAAACGGTCCAGTCCATCTTGATTTAAATTTCCTAGGGAATAAATGAAGTCTTGAGTCGTATAAAAGAACTTTCTGGTTAGGCGAAAATGTTTTCCATAGGATTGAATTGTCATGAAAACTTTTTTTTTTGTAAATTTTCTCATTTTCATACGCGTCGTTCCTAAGTTCTTCTAGTTCGTTGAGTTGTAGCTTTATATTTTTGTCAGCTTTCTCAAGATCAAAGTTTAAGTTCTTTATTGCCTATAACGCTTTATGTTCGATTTCAACGGGTAAATGGCAAGCTTTACCGTAAACTAAATGAAATGGAGACATCCCAAGGTTAGTTCTAAAAGCAGCACGGTAAGCCCAAAGTGCATCGCTCAATTTCTTAGACCAATCTTTTTGATTTTGTTAACAGCTTTCTTCAAGATTTGTTTTAATTATCGTTTTGAAACTTTAGTTTGGCCACAAGTCTGAGGATGATACAGAGTGGATAACTTATGGGTTATCGAGTGTTTTTTTATTAATGTTTCAAAAGAACGGTTGCAAAAATGGGTTTCGTTATCATTGATTATTGTGCAGGTGTGGAAATCTCGAAAAGATGTCTTCTTTGAGGAATTTCACAACAATTCTATGGTCGTTGGCTTTGCAAGGAACGGCTTCGACCCATTTTGAGACGTAACCAACAGCGAGAAGGATATACAAGTTTCCAAAGAATTGGGAAAAGGTCTTATAAAGTCGATACCCCAAATATCAAAGATTTTGATTATAAGAATGGGGTTTAGAGGCATCATATCTCGTCGAGAAATTCGTCCAAGCATTAGACATTGATCGCAAGTTTTGTAAAATTTGAATGAGTCTTTAAAAAGAGAAAGCCAATAGAAACCGACTGAAGCACCTTTTCCGTAGTTTTTTGAGGACCGAAATGTCCACCGCACGCTTGATCGTGGAAAAACGAAAGAACATTGTTGATCTCATTATCCGAAATGCAACGTCGGATGATTTGGTCTGGGCAATATTTGAACAAGCATGGATCGTCCTAATAGAAATATTTCACTTGGGACATGAATTTATATTTTTTTTGTTTAGACCAAGATGAGGGAGTTTCTTTAGTGACTAGTAGTTCACTATGTCAACGTACCATAGATCGACATAAATTGGAAGAAGTTGTTCATCGGGGAAGTTTTCATTGATTGGCAAAGAAGATGGTGCGTTCGGAAGACGAGATAAGTGATCGCCTATGACATTATCGGATCCTTTTTGTCTTTGATTGTAAGATCAAACTCTCGTAACAAAAGGATCTAATGAATTAAGCGAGATTTAGCGTCCTTTTTGGCAAAGAGACATCGAAGTGCAGAATGATCCGTGTACACAGTAATGTGTGACCCGATCAAATATTGTCAGAATTTTTCGAGAGCAAAAACTACCACTAGAAACTCTTTTTCAGTGGTTGTGTAGTTAGTTGAGCGTCGTTCAGAGTCATGCTAGCATAGTAGGTAACGTGAACGATCTTGTTGATGCGTTGTCCTAAGACAGCACTAACTGCAAAGTTCGAAGCGTCGCACATTATTTCAAATGGGAGATTCCAATTAGGAGCACAAATGATTGGAGCTGAAATGAGTTCTTTTTTGAGACGTTCAAAAGAAGAGATACACTTGGAGTTGAAATCGAATGGAATTTTTTTTCAAGGAGTGCTGTCAAAGGACGTGCGATTTTGCTAAAATCTCTCATAAGCATCGGTAAACACCAGCATGTCCTAGAAATGATCGAATGTCCTTAACACATTTAGAAATAGGTAGGTTTGCAATTGACCTTTTCTTTATCTACCTCAATGCCTTTATTTGAGATGATATGTCCAAGGACTATGCCTTGTTTGACCATAAAGTGGCATTTTTCCCAATTCAAAGTCAAATGTTTTTCTTTTCTTCGATTTGAACCAACTCGAGATGATGTAAACATTGGGAGAAAAAATTGCCAAAGATAGAGAAATCGTCCATAAAAACTTTTAGAAAGCGTTCAATCATGTCAGAAAAGATGCCAAAGAATCGCCAAAGATAGAGAAATCATCCATAAACACTTCTAGAAAGCATTCAATCATATCAGGAAAGATGCCAACCATGCATCGTTGGAAAGTAGCAGGGGCGTTACAAAGTCCGAATGACATACGTCGATAAGCAAAGGTACCAAGTGGACACATGAAAGTCGTTTTCTCTTGATCTTCGGGAGCAACTGTAATTTGGTTATAATCGGAATAACCATCAAGAAAGCAGTAGAATTCGTGGTCGGCTAAACGTTCGAGCACATGGTCAATGAAAGGAAGAGGGAAGTGATCTTTACGTGTTGCAGTATTTAGTTTTCGACAGTCAATGCAAACATGCCAACCTATTTGAGTACGAGTTGGAATAAGTTCGTTTGAATCATTATTGACTATTGTTAGCCCAAACTTTTTTGGCACGATGTGAATTGGGCTAACCCATAAGCTATCACAGATTGTGTAAATGATTCCGTTGTCGAGAAGTTTAAGAATTTCATCATGCACCGCATCTTTAATTTTTCGATTAAGCCTTCGTTGCCTGTGACAAACAGGCTTGGCATCGTTGATTAAATGGATGCGATGTTGAACAAGAGCGGGACTAATTCCCTTTATATCGAAGATCGACCATCCAATTGCTTCTTTGTTTTTCAAAAGAATAGAAATAAGGAGGTTTCTTGATCAAGAGAGAGAGAGTTGCGAAAAATATGATAGGAAACATTTCATTATCATCTAAGTAGGCGTACTTAAGGTGATCGGGAAGTGGTTTGAGGTCCAACTTCGGGAGTTTCTCAATCAAAGAATTGGGTTGAGATTCGTACTCAACTGGTAGCAATTCAAAAGGAAGAGTGTATTCAATCTTGTTGGGAGTTTCATGAAACAATTTTTCATACTCAACTTCACGTTCATTGAAGTGGAGGAATACACTGTTGTAGGGGATGAGTTTGGAGGTGGTTGGATTTTGGGGTGCGTTTGAGTATACTGGTGTTAGTGATTGCTAGCAATCAGGTCGAGGCAGTGAAGTATGAGTATGTGTATGTTTCTCTATGCTTTGTAGATTCGGGTTCAGGCAGTGTGATTTTGATATGTGGGGTGATGGTTGTTGATTAGGTGTTTGTAGGAGTGTTTGTAGGAGAAGAAGTGAATGTGGAATTGGAAACACTGTGTGATTGATGGAGGAGTGGTTTAGTAGTGATGGAAGTGTAGAAGCAGGAGTGGTAGCCGAGGGTTGTTTTGATGGCCGAAGTGGTTGTGTACGCAGAAGTTTATGTGAAATGTAAGGGAGGAGATATTGTAGAGGGTAGTGATGGTTTGAGCTCGATGAGTGGTGAGTTGCGCCAAAAACTTGTTCGTCGTTAAGGTCAAGTGTCTCGTTTTTTAAGTTTTCATGAATGGTACTAACTTCCAATGTTTGGTCATGAGGTTCATTTGATTGGCTCTCAAGATTGAAAATGTTCAGATCCAAAGTCATATTTCCAAAAGAGATTTTCATTGAACCATTGCGACAATTGATTAAGGCATTTGAGGTGGCTAAGAATGGTCGACCTAAAATCAATGGAATTTGACTAGCGGGATTCGTCACAGGTTGTGTTTCGAGAACGATAAAGTCAATAGGGAATATGAATTGCCCTACACGAATGAGCACGTTCTCGATTTCTCCCATGGGCTTCTTAATGGAACGATCAGCGAATTGAAGCGTGACCTTTATGGGTTTGAGCTCACCTAAGCCTAATTGTCCGTACAAGAAATATGAAATCAAATTAACACTCGCACCTAAGTCTATTAAGCATTTGTTAATCGTCTTATCTCCAATTATACACGAAATCATAAGGCAAGCAGGATCTTTGTATTTGACGTGCATGGAGTAGGACAAGACTTCACTCAAATTGGCGGTTAAGAAGACTTCTTTGGGCACTTGAATGTGTCGCTTTTTAGGTGCACAAGTCCTTAAGAAATTTCGCGTACGCGGAGACTTGCTGAATGATGTCAAGAAGCAGGAAGTTTACTTTCACTTGTTTAAAAATTTCCAACATCTTTTCCACTTGGTCCGAATGTTTCTGGGATCGGTGACCATGTGGAAATAGGATGCAATACTCAATGGGCGGGTCTACTTGAGTAGAAGAAGAAGAATTTTGATTGGCATTTGGTTCAACGTTTAGCTCCACGTTCTGTTCCGATTCGTTTGAAGTGTCGAGAGAGGTTTCCGGTAAATCGTTTGGGTTAACAACTTGATTATCGATTTGTTCACTGGAACGTAGAGTTGTGATAGCATTCAATTGGGTGACGTTTCTATCTTGAACAACATGGGCTTGATTTGAATTTATGTTTTGATTTTTGGCATTTGGAATAGGTTGGCTTGGGAAAGTTCCTTGTTCGCATTCACTTACATACATGGCTAATTGGCTCATTTGCATTTCATGTTTTGCAATCGAATGATTTGTGTTTTTCATATATGAGGTCAGTATATTTTGCAAATTGCTATTGATTGAAGGCTTTGAGTAGTTGCTTTAGCCAACATTTCAAGAGTTTTCTCAAGTGAACTTAAACGTTTATCGTCTTGGGTAGGATGAAAGTTTGATTGAAAATGGTTAGACTGAAAGGAAGGACTCGAAGCATTATTCGGGAATGCTTGAAAATTGGGACGAACCGTATTCGTGTTGGGATTGTTTTGGTTCCAAGAAAAATTTGGATGATTTCTCCAACTAGGGTTGTAAATTGGAGAAAACGGTTCATTTTTGACATTATTGAAAACATTGATTTGTACGAAAGAATTGGGAACTAATCGGCTATATGATCAGGATCATTGCATTTATAACACATCGGTTGGGAAGCTTGTTCATTTGATTCGATGAGAAAATGTTATCGAATTTTTTAATCACTGCGTCGATCTTAGCTTCCAATGTAAAAGAAGATCCCATCGAGTGTGCACTCGATCGTGAGTAAATTGATTTTTCGTTCGAACGTTCCATTGGGATGACTTTTCGGTGAGGTTTTCAAAAATTTACTAAGCATCGTCGTGATGTTAGACAAGAAAGTTGCCTTGGCACATTGATTCGAGAGCTGCTTTTGAGTCCATCGTATGAGATTTGGCAAATCATCCATTTTTCAAAGTTATGGTGTGGACATTTTATCAAAAGCTTTTGAATCTTTCAAAATATTTTCCAAATGGTTCTCCCTTGAATTGATGAAAATTTACAATTTCGTTCCGGATTCTACTCGTTTTTTTCCAAGGGATGGAACTTTTTTAAGAAAGCTTTTACGAATTCTTTCCAAGTTTTAATCGAGTTCGATGGTAAGCTGTACAACCAGTTTTCAGCGTAATCTGTAAGAGCGAATGAGATTAATCGAAGTTTGATTCCGTCATTGGAAAGTTGTTGAAGTTTAATGGTTGCACAAACTTGTTCGAATTTAGTCAAGAAAATGTATGGGTCATCGTACTCGAAATTGCCAAATTTCGGAAGTGTGGCAAATGGTTTGAGTGAATTTCGAAATGGTTGCCCGTAGGGGCGGGTAACTTGATGCAAGATGGATAGAAACTCTATCGGGAAAGATTCTATCCATAAGGGTTTGAGGGGCATTCTCGTTCGCCATTTCGAGAGGATCGTCTGTTCGAGTTAAACGATTAGTTGTTGAGTCGCGAGTCCAACGATTTGTTGTTGTGTCACGAGTCTAAGTACTCATGCACAAGTGAAAGTCGAGAAGAGAAAGAAGCTAGAAACTAGTTTAGAAAACAAAATTTGGAAAATGAAGTGAAAAATTGTTTTTTTACAAGGAAGAAAACTATTTACCAAGTGAAATTTATTTTCAAAAGAGAAGTTTGATTTTTGTTCGTTTTTGGCTTTTTAATTTTTTTTATACGTTATTGTTTTTGTATTTTTCTTTTTGTTTTTTTTCTTTTGAATTTTCCAACATTTACCAAAAGGATTTTTTCTATTCTAAGAAAATGGGAAATTTGATTTTTTGTTTTGTTTTTGAATTTTAATTTTTTTCTTTTTGAAAAGATTCTATACTTTTTTTGGGTTTTTGTTTTTGATTGAAAATTTTCAAATAAAAGAAAAAATATTTTTTTTTGTTTTGGATTAAAAATTAAGTTAAATAAAATTTACAATTTTTTATGGATTTTGGATTTTTTTTTAAATATGCATGAACTAGTGTAACTAAATGAATGAAAAAGATTTAATTACAGTTTTCTATCCTTAGCAGCTCCTTAAATCAACAAAAATATTTCTCAGCCAAGTAACGAGTAGGGGATATCGGTGCACCACGAATCACCGTAGCAATGCAACCGAAGGTTTAAGTACATTCAGAGGAACAACCCGTATAATATTTATGAATCACTATAATTTTTATAACTAGTTATTACTTGCCGTAGCCTAGGCATCAAGAAATAAAATTATTCAAAGAAAAAAATTGTGAAGATACAGCTAAGCCCTAGACGAACTCGCGACACCCTTAAGTCAAATATCTAAACTTTATTATTGGTCAAATTTTACAATGAAATTCAATTTGTGGGCTAAGAAAAGGGTGGTGAAATCTCTCATCTTATGTGAATTGGGGTATTGCCCTTAGAAAACAAAAACAAGATGAGATAAATGCAAAACAAAAATTAAACGTGAATTTACAATGCAACTAAAATGGAGTTTTTTTTTTGGATTTTGACTTTTTTTTTTTATATAAATGCAAAGGTAAGCAACCAACAATACAAATCAAATAAAACTAGATATGAAACCACGATACCAATGCATGCAGATTATCAGTAATTCTTTTTAAGCGGCGATTTTTTTAGCAAGCAAGTAAGGCAATTATTTTTGCAAGCACTTCTTTCCTTTTGATTTTCTGCTTTGACAACCTGAAAATAAAAACAAGATATATACACACGCGCACACACACAGTTTTTTATATATATCAAAGAAGAGACCAAAACAAACTAAAAACAAATCAAAAAAAAAAAAAAAACACACTTGAAAATAAAGCAAAATACAAAAGAACTTGCTTGCAATTTTTTTTCTTTTTAAATAGAAAAGGAAGAACTATTGGTAAACAAAAGAAACTTTTTCGTATAAAAAAAGGGCCCGGCCCAGTTAAAGAAAGATTAAAACTGAAAAATTCTCGATCAAACAAAGTAGACAAAACAATGCACAAAATCCTCGATAAAAATATACACTGCACCTTAAATTTCACATCCAATTTCCTCACTCAAATTTCTAAACTAAATCGCAGCCAATTTCTTGGTTTAGATTGAATCGCAGCAAGGTGGTAGGTCGCGTGTTCGATTGGGTTTCGGTGAAGTGGAGATGGTTCGTATGTTTAGGTTTGAAGAATTGGAATTGGAGTTGCTGCTCTAGTCAGTTCGATTGGGGATTGTTCGATGAATTCGAGGCAATTGGGTTTCGGTGGGAGGTTGATGTTGGTCATGATAATTGGCTGTGGTGTGGGAGTCGATAAGGGAAATCGGGGTCTGATGGATGGTGATTATCATGGTTGTGGTCAGAAGTTGACTGCCGTAGCTATGGTTTACAAGCAGTTGAGAGGCAGTAAGGTGATGTAGTGAGTGTTGTTTTGTTTTGAATGGGATGTTGCTGTTGGGTCAGAGGGAAAGTTTGCTGGATTGTGGTTCTAGTGTTCGAGCGAGGCAATGATGTCGAAGAAGAAAGTTATTGTATATGCAGAAAGGTGGAGCAGCAGCGATTCAGTTTGTAACAGTTTGTAGCGAGAAGAGGCAGGTGGATGTAATGACAATGTTGTAATAGTTTGTATATTGGGAGTGAACTGAAGGGTGGTAGACAAAATGGTGAAGCTGTTGCTGTTGGGTGGATGCTGTAGTTTTCAGGAGAATGGCTGTTCAGACGAAGGTTGTGGCTGTGAGTATGTATTTTAATGGTTGTAATAGTGGGGTTGGATAAGCGGGATGTTGAAAGGTTATGTGAATTTGAGGTATGTCTGAAGTGATGCGAGGTGGAGCACTATAGGAGTTCGATAGCAGAGGTGATAGAGAGGTTTGGACAGAGGTTTTTTTAATAAGCTGGTGGTGATGTGTTTTGGCTACAGTGATCGGTGATGTTGAAGAGGGTTTGTGGAAGCAGATAACTGGAGCAGCCGCAGTCGAATGAATATGAGTAGAACGGTTGGTAAATGTAGTCTTGTATGCAGTAGTTCAGTTCAGTGTTGAAGGTGCAGAGGAGTTGTATTGCGTCGTATGGTTCACTGGTGAATGTAGTCAGGTGTGGTGGTCAGGGAGGTTAATAAAAATGAATGGTTGATGAAGATGTGCAGTATTGAGACTGTAGTGGGATTGGGCACCGAACTGATGGTTGGAGATAATGCTTTGATCGCTTTGTGAAGTATTTGGAGAATGTGGAGATGTGCAGTAAATGCAGTGATGTGGAGCAAGAGGAAGGGTGGATTGAAGTTGGGCAGAGGATGTTGGATGTTTTTGTGGAGGAAGGCAGCAAGCAAGGGGATCAGTGTTACTATGTGTACCGGGTTGATTGTATGGTGAACCGGGTCGACAGTTTTGAAGCAAGTGGGGTTAGTTTGATGTAGTAGATGCTATGGTATGAAGGGGTTGGTGTTTTGGCACTGGTTGAAGTTGTTGTGGAAGTGGTTGTGTTTGTAAGCAGAGAAGGTTGTATGAAATGGAAGAGTTGATCAATGGAAATGTGGCAGTGGTGTAAGTTAAAGATGAATGGGATGTCAGGTTGATGGTATGACAAAGGGCAATAAAGAAGATTTTTTACTGGTGATATGTGTAGTGGAGAGGTTCGTAATGTATGTGGTCAGAGGAGGAGTAAGCTTACAGAGGTTGGTAAGTGGATGTTATGAGCAGTTTTTGTGATGATTGTGCAGAGGAGGTAGTGATGGGAGGCTGGTGTGTTGTTGATGATGCTGGGGTAATTGAAGTGATATGAACTTGAACTGCTGACTATGCAGTAAGGGGTAGGTGATGCTTGAATTAAGGGGAGTATGTATGGAGAAGGAAATTGGTTTAGTTGTTTGTATGTTTGCAAGTTGTCTTAGGTTGTAGATTCATGCTCTTGTAACGGTGTAGATGAGCAGAGAGACGAGAAGGGATGAGCAGAAAATGCTAATGTAACAGTGAACAGAAAATGTGAGGACTTTTGTAATTTTTTTTCAATTTAAATGTAAAGGTGTAAAAAAAATGAAACTGTAAAAAAGGATGTAAACGGAAAATTGGAATGGAATAATTTTTTTTTTTCAAATAAAATTGTGTACAATTTTTTTCCTTTTAAATAAAATTCAAATGCAAATAGAAATGGCAACAAGCAAGCAAACAAATGCAAACACAAGTCACACAAGCATTCAATAATTTTTTTTATATACACTCAACACACAAACAAACACACAATAAAAATCAAATATAAATAATTCGAAGAATAAAAAATAAAAATCAAAGCAAATTCTCTGGCAACGACGCCAAAAAGTTGTTTAACGACGAGTTTTCTATCGAATTAGAAAATCGTCAATAAATTTCGAAATAAAATTTAACCGCAAGCACACGGCGTACAAAAGTTAGTACGTGGCGAGTACGAGTCGATCCACGAAGAATTGTTAGATTTTAAAATTTTCTAATCAATCAAATTAAACCAAAAGTGGAGATTACTTTGAAAATTAGAAGGCTAAGCAAATGTTGAGGTTAAAAACTATGTGATTAAAATTCAATTTCGACGCAAATTCACTTTCTTATGTTTTTCACATAAATCAACATAAAATCAAATGATGATCTCTATTTAATCCAAGTAGGATTAGTGATGTATTTGTCATAATGGCCTATTTCAGTTATTAATTAACACAAATCAAACCATCAAATGTTAATACAACTCTAGTGCTACTTTTCAAATCTCATGAAACATGGCATAGAAAATAAACCAAAATCTAGTTTAAGCATGAACTATTTTACTGTTAATTAGTAACGTAGATCATCAAATTTTGATTAAAACTTCACTTCATTAGCATGATCATATTTAGACGAAGAGGCAATTTGTGATTAATGAGATAAGCATAGTCTATTTGTTATGAACAAAGTAGGCTATCAAATTCAACATAAAACACAAATAAAAATAAACATCCATTTTCTCATAAAGCACTAAAGAGATCATACATAGAAAATAAATGTTGAATCTATATGATAAAAGAAAGTTTCATTATTCCTAAATTGTAGGGATTTAGCCTCTCGTTTGTGTTATCATTTCAGCACATAGAGATTTCAACATAGGAAATAAAATAAAGTAGAAAATAAACAAAGAAAAAAAAGATTAACTACCAGAAGGAAATGAAATAAACTAGTGCATAAATGTAAACCTAAACTACGAACATGAATTGAAAGAGAGCACAAGAATAAAAATGTAACGACGCGACTTTTCGACGCTCGAAAACCGACATCAATACGTCCACTGTATCAACTGCCGAGCAATCGAATGCCCGAAAACCGTACCGTTATGGTTAAAGAAGAAGAAAAGGGAGAAGAAGAGAGAAAAAGATAGAACATAACAGAAAGAAATAACAAAACAATATCAGAATATCACAATCGCAGCGAAACAATATATAATAGATAAATGAATAATCTTTAAACAAAGAACTATATCGGTTATTACATTACATCACATTTCATTACATTACATCACATTCCATTACATTACTTCATCAGAGTGTACAACAACAAAACAACGGAAAAGAAATACTATATACTAGTGAATACGCCATGCCATCCAGCTTGCCTCCTGCAACTCCTGAATTCCAGAATATTCTGATAACCCGACTCTTGACTGCTCGTGTGAAAATTGGTGGGCACCTAGAGTTTAGGAAGGAAAACAATAAACTCCGAGTCGGTCATGGGACTGGTGTGAGAACTTAAAACAGTTTATCTTTAAAAACAAACAACAGAATAATTTTTAAAATAGATTCGCAATGCTTTTTAGAAAATGAGACTACAATAAGGCCTCCCGCACACACACACAATGCAAACGCAGAATCGAAGGAGATTTCTCCTTATGATAGTCAAAGATGCTTGATACGCATTAAAAAGAAACATTTGATATTATTACTAGTGCATAGTGTAGAAAAAAATTTCGAAAGTAAAGATATAAATCTTAGCCAGCGTAGGCATTCCGCACTTATGCCTACTATAGCTACCATCAAAACAGTGAGGCGCCACCATAAGTGAATGATAGGTTCAACAACTAAAACCGTACAAGATCGTATTGTTTCTTTGGATTTCCAACAAATGGTCAGGCCAAGAAACTTCCCATTGCCACATGGGCACGCCTCTGGAAAGACAACCCGAGAACCTAACCGGATCTCTGCCAACACAAGGCTGGGTTACCTTTTAAACTAGGTAACTACTGACACGAATATGTCATTCCCCAATCGTAACCGATCTATATCCGAGAATCCTCGATTTCCAATAACCACAAAGTAATAAATTTGCAGCAACACATATGTTAAATATCTGGGCTCCATACCATAATACCACCTCTATCCAGAAGGAATGACATACACTAAAGGGGCGCTACCCCCTAATAACCTTGTTGCATCCTTCCTGTTTTGACCATTTCCGGGGTGTGAGGTCCGACGAAGTCTCGTCCACAAAGCCACGCTTTATACAAAAGCTGTGCTTTGATCATTAAATGCTCAAAAACACTTCGTATGCCACATTACCAATTTGGGAATGTATCACTAGTAACCATCAACTACATAACCTCTAGGGTGTTAAGCTAAGAGAATAAATTCTCCGCCACCAACGGAAATATATTTGATAGAAACCAGCTTTACATCTCAAATTGTAACGTCAGACACACATTCATACAAGTCCGTTCCGGGATCGAACGGAACCGAAGGCACTTACAAAGAAGTCATTGCAATCCGAATATTCACTAATCACGATCGGACTTCCCATCACAAAGGGTAATAAATTTATATCAGAGATCAGCCGATGCAGAAACATTCGACGGTAATCCTTCCGTTTTCATAAATATCCGGTCTTCAACACCGGTCATCAAATGCAATCCATAACGACGTATCACATATTCGAAATGGGTTATACGACCCCAAGGTCCTTTCCCGGCTAACCCGAATAGTGAGCGCTTATTCAAAAATAAGTGTGGCATTCAAATTCAAGCAAATCACAACAAATACCTATTTAAAGGTAAATATTGATAGTCGGTTATTTAAGTATCAGTAGGTATGCTCAACATCACCAGATTCCAAATAATTTACTTTCCAAAATATCTTTACAAGATATATAATTTCCACGCTTCAACCATTTGAAAACAAATTTTCAAATCACTTTTCACCTTTACCACTTTTGAAAACAAATTTCAATCATTTTCCTTATGCGGAAGTACTTTCATTTTAAAATGGTTCATTTAAACCAATTAAATAAATCCTTACCGATTTACTTTATATTTACGTTCCAAATCCGTAAATTTATTTCCACACTTCAAAAATAATTCAACGTTTATTTTTAAACAAATTTCCCTTTCTTTTATAAATTCCATAGTGAATTTACAATTCCAAAATATCTATGAATATACGATTTCCAAATCGATTTCTAATATTCATTTTCAATTTATCTTTAAAAGATAAAATCTCAAAATATTCATTTCATATTGGAAAATATTTCCATACTTATTTAATAATAAGTAATTCACAACTCCATTTATTTTCAACATTTGGAAAATATTCAATATACTTAAATAGAAATTAAGTATATATTTCATTCTTTAAGGAAAACATTCTCTTAAATGGCAGGTAAACGACCCTATCTAATTCACTTTAACGCGTATATTAGAAGGGTATGGAACCCATCAGGGGCATGGGATGTTTTTGCCAGAGAAAATGGTTTTTACCTAATTAAGTTTGAAAAGGAAGAAGATTACGAGAAGATCATAAAAGGGGGTCCATGGTTCATGGACAGCAAATTGATTATCATTAAGAAATGGGAAGCAGATTTCAATTTTGAGAAAGTAATGCTAACTACATATCCAGTCTGGATCAAGCTAAATAATCTTAACCTAGCTTTGTGGAATACAAGATGCATTGGTAAATTGGCAAGTTTGATTGGTAAGCCTCTAGATATTGACGAATACACAAAGAAAGTTAAAAGAATCAAATATGCTAGAGTATTGATAGAAATAAAAGCAGATTCTACATTACCAGAGACTGTGAAAGCGATAGACAAAAGAGGAAATGTATACACACAAGAAGTTGAATATGAATTCATACCTTTACGATGTGCAGAATGTAAGTGCTTTGGCCATGCAGTTACTCCAGAATGCATTGAGAAAAACAAATCCAAACAAGTATGGATCCCAAAAACCACAAGTTCAGTTGAAACTATACAGATAAACACTACAACAACTGACCCATCCCAGGTAGCATCTACAAGTTATCTAGTTTCACAAAAAGAATATACAGCAACAAAAAAACAAAATGCTGTAATAGAAAGGCCACCACCCAGTCCACGAACTTGTAACATCAAGGACTCTGTAGAAGAGAAGCAAGAAGCTCGTCAATTTCAGAAGACACAGGAGGATCATCAACTAAAGGACTATAGCCAGCAACCACAGGAGCAGAATATGACTGAGACAAGTGATGAAGAAGATCTCCCTGGATTAATCAATGAAATAAAAAAATTAGATATACAAATAGAATCATCAGAAGAGGAGGATGAGGATGAAAACATAGAAAAATATACAGAAGTAAATACCAACTATGAAAATATGTTTACTGACACAGGAAAAGAAGAAGCTTGTAAAAAAGCTAAAGTAGTATCAGCTCCGATTACTAGGAGCAGATCTACTAAATCATAATGACTATAATATGCTGGAATGTAAGAGGTCTTAATGGTGATGTCAGGAAATTAGACCTCTATAATCTCAGGATAAAATATAAACCTACAGTCTTGGCTATTTTAGAAAATAAACTTAATGAAGAAAGCATGGAGGAAATACAGCAACAAATGGGGGATCAATGGAAAATCATCCATAATAATATAAATAATGTTAAAGGTAGAATAATAATTTTCTGGGAGTCTAATATTTGGAGTTGTAGTTTGCTAAATGCTGATGAGCAACAAATTACTATGGACATGAAAAATATAGGAGGGATGCAAATTATGGTTACAATAGTCTATGCTAACAATTTGGCATCCGAAAGAAAGAAACTATGGAAAGTGATCAATGAAAATTCAAAAATCATAACCAAACCATGGATAGTAGTAGGAGATTTTAATGCTGTTTTAAAAACACATGAAAAACAGGGAGGACTTACCCTGAAGGTCTGCCAAATATCTGAATTCAATAATTGTGTACTAACAGCAGGACTTGCAGAAGTACTCCACATAGGCCTGAAATTTACATGGAAAAGTGGTGAGAAGAAAAACATTAATTATAGACTGGACAGAGCACTGGGAAATGTAGAACTTATTAACAAATTCCCAAATATAAATGTCACAGTACTGCCAAGCTCCACAAGTGATCATAGCCCTTTATACATACAATTCAACAATGATAAGCAAGAACATAAGGGGAAACCTTTCAGATATGCTAATCATTGGCATCTTCTTAAAGAATACAATGAAATAGTTGATTTCAATAAAATCAAAATTCCAGAAGGTAACTACATGTACAAATACATTATGATGGTGAAGCAGATTAAAAACAAGCTGAAGGAATGGAACAAAATAAGGCCAAAAAGACATGATGACATCAAAGAAATGCAGGAAAGACTTGGAAGACTTCAATATCAACTGGAAAAAGAACCACAGAATGAAGTCCTTAATGCAGAATATTTTGACAAACAACAACAGCTGAAGAATCTTCTGAGCATTCAAGCCATGGATATCAAACAAAAAGCAAAGGAAAAATGGCTAACACAAGGGGATGAATGCAATAAGTTTTTTTATACTAAAATGTCTGTGAGGAAAAATCAAAATAATAATTTACTAAACTATTTAAATGAACAGGGAAATGTTGCTGGAAACATAAAAGAACTGGAAACAAACGCCATAGAATATTTTACAAGCACATACAATGGGGATCATTCTCAACAAATACCTCATATCCACTATAGAAAAAGAATCTCCAGTGAAGGTGCCCAAATGCTCACAGCTGAAGTTACGGAAAGGGAGTTGAAAAGAGCCACTTTCTCTATTCACAATGAGTCCAGTCCGGGGCCCGATGGAATGAGCGCACTCTTCTTCAAAATGCACTGGAAAGACCTAAAGGATACAATGCTCAGAGGTTATCAAGAGGCTTTCAATACAGGTGAATTCATTCAAGAAATTAATCATACTTTCATCACTTTGATTCCAAAAGCCAAAAAACCAGAAAAAATAGAGGATTTTAGACCCATAGCTTGCTGCAATGTTACATACAAAATCCTCAATAAAATCATTAGTATGAGATTGAATAAAGTTCTACCTCAAATCATTTCGCAAAGTCAAAGTGCATTTATAAAAGATAGATTCATCTCTGAAAATTCTCTGCTAGCACATGAACTTATTAGGGACTTCAACAAAAAAGGAGCTGACAGAGTGTGCTTAAAAATAGATTTACACAAAGCTTATGATAAAGTGAACAGGCAATTCATTTTACATATGCTACATGAAATGGGAGTACCAGCTAAACTGCTTAAACTAATAACACACTGCATATGCACTCCTACCTTCTCAGTGCTCATAAATGGAACTCCTAAAGGGTACATTACAACTAACAGAGGAATCAGACAAGGAGATCCTCTTTCTCCTTATCTATTTGCTGTTGCCATGGAGTGGTTCTCTCTTCAAATGGAACTTGCAAGTTACCATTCACTGATAAAACCAGTGTACAAATTAAAACCAGAAGTCAATCACCTTATTTATGCTGATGACTTACTAGTTGTATTTAAAGCTACAGACATGGGGATACACACTATAAAAGGAATTTTTAAACAATTTGAGGAATTGGCTGGACTCAAAGTTAATGAGCTTAAAACAAAGTGCTATATGAATAAATTCTGTAAAAACAAAACAAACATATTAGCACAACTTGGAGTAGGGGAAGGAGAGCTGCCAGTTAAATATCTAGGGGTTCCTCTATCAAACAATAATATCACTGATGCTGAATGTGGAAAGCTGATAGATAAGATTAGGGAAAAACTACAGGGATGGAGATCAAAAATGTTATCTTTTGCAGGCAGAGTGGAATTGGTTCATACTGTAATCACTTCACAAGTAAGATTCTGGCTACAAACATTTCAGATACCAGATTGCTCTATAGCTAAGATAAATACAGTGTGTGCTAATTTCATATGGAAAGGAGGGATACATAAAGTGAAGTATAATGAATTGTGTAGACCCAAAAAAGAAGGAGGAGTGGGACTGAAAAACCTTTTTGAACTTAAAAAGATATATGGTCTCAAATTAGCCTGGAAATTCATTTCTTCTGAAAACTTATGGGCCAAATGGATGAGAAGTAGATATTTAAAAGACAATTTTTGGACTATCCAAACTGATAACAATGCTTCAGTGACTTGGAAAAATATCTTAAAACAAAGAGGGATCCTTAAAAATTCAATCGAAAGGCAAATAGCTAATGGGAAAGACACAGACTTATGGAGGGATCCGTGGATAAATAACAAAAGCATTATAGACATTTATGGATGGGAAAGCTACTCAGCTAACAACACACCACAAATTCAAGTAGCTAGAATAATTCATAATAACAAATGGGAGACAGAAAAACAATTGATTACAAGGAATCTGAAACATGAAATAGAGGAAATCTCTATTCTTTCAAACAAGATAGTTGATAAATAGGTCTGGAAAAACAACAAAAAAGGATATTTCAAAATGAACGAAGTCTGGAATGAAAACAGGAAACATTATGAAATGGTAAATTGGTATAATGTCATCTGGAGTAAATCTAATTGCCCTAAAATGGCGCACACTACATATAAAGCAATCAAGGGCAGGCTGAGTACTAAAGATAGACTAAAAAGCTGGGGTATTCTTAATGAAGATATATGTAACTTATGCGGGAAAGAAACAGAAACTCATAACCACTTATTTTTCGACTGCAAATTTAGTAAACGGGTGTGGGCTATACAAAAACTTAAAAATCTGCAATCAGAAATGGTCCAAAACTTGGAATTTGAGATTATTCACCTGAGTAATCGGGCAGATTTCACGAACTTGATGAAGGAGGTTGTGAAAATTTCTTTGACGACAATTGTCTGGCATCTCTGGAGAGAAAGGAACATAAGGGCTTTCAAAAATGGAAAAGAAAAAGATGAATTAGAATTAGCAGAGTATATTGCCAGAGACGTGAAAATCAACATCGGAAGAATTAAGAAACTCACCAGCTTAGAGGCAAAAGAAAAACTGCAACTGGAGAACGGGAAGTGGATGGCTGTGAAGCTAGAAAATCAAGCAAACATCTGGTAGTCGCCATTATTATCGAAATAAAAGAACCCTAATTAATTTAGGAAAGTGTTAGTTTGAGATGAGACTGTACTGGATTTGTCGGATGATATCTCGGAATGTTTATTGTAATTATACTTTCAGGCTATTGGGCCGCAAAGCCCGTTTAATATTAATTAACCCATTTTCAAAAAAAAAAACATTCTCTTAAACACATTTATTTGGGCCAAAACGAATGTTGCGTAAAACATCGTTACGACGACCCATAATCACTAGCATAGGGATTCAAAATTAAGATAGATATATAAATCCCAATACTATATAAAAACATTTCCTTTCGGAAATCATTTACTATAACAACAGTGTTATAGTCCACTATTTTCTTATTTCTCGAAAACGTCTATTTCAACAATGAATGTTGAAATCTATGGTTTCGATTCATAATACGTTTTAAAACGTCTTTAAAACAATTAATTTCATTTTATAATATCGCTTTCCCAAAAACATATCTATTTGATTTAATAATATATTCACTGCCCAGAATCGTGAATATACTTTGTTTTCCCAATTCAGTTTTTCTACACATTTATTAAAAGATTATCCACTGTCCAAAATCGTGGATATAATTCTCAACCAAACTCTTATTATTACGACATTTAACTTAAAGGATAATTTGCTGTCCAAAATCACAAATTTATCTCATTTAATAAACTTCTATGTTTAATTCATCAAATTCAATTGATTTCGGATTTATAAAACAATGTTTATAAATCCCATTTCTATTCATAAAACTTCGATTCATAAATCTCCTTTATTTACCAATTCAATTTATATAACTCAATTATATACCAGAAGTCCATATTATAAGTTAAGAACTTATAATCCATTTATTTACAAAATCATTCTTTTAAAACTTCACAAATTATAAATCTTATTACTTATAAGATTTTATTTATAACCTTATTTTCAACATTAACAGAACTCCTTTTAGAATTCCATTATTTCGACTTATAAAATATATTTTATAAATCTCATCTATAAACCATTTATACTTATTCGAAAATCTCAATTAAATTGCCAAAATCCGATTTATAAGTTAATTACTTATAAATCTTTCATTTTACAAAATCTATCCATTTTGTAACTTCCCAATTTATAAATCTATAAATTTCATTTACTTATGAAGTCCATTTATACTTCATTTTAACACTTAATAAACTCGTTTTATAATTCCTATATTTTTAATTTATAAATATAACCATTTATATCCTTTATACACATCGTTTATAATTATTCAAAAATCCCAAATTAAACTATTTTATAAGCAAAAATAACATTTTGGTTATATTTCACAAAAATCATAATTTTTATAATATTAAATTTTATAACGTTAATTTATTTAAAATGAATCAATTCAAAAATTTAATAAAACATATACTTTCAAAAATCACTTTTTCAATTTGAAAATCATCACTTTAAAATCCTTTTAAAATTCCAAATTGGACCAATGATGCAACACACCAAATAGTCAATCACGACATCCAAATATCATATATCAATATGATAATCAACAACATCACAATATCTGTAATCAAATAAATACTGGTGAGGAATCCAGTTGGATCCCTCCAACCTGTTTCCCTGCATCCACAGACATTATCACAATACCAATTCCGTACAAGTTGGAATTATCGCGGTATATAGGATTTATAAAATATTATCCTCTATTATGCGGCGCAATATGGTCTCATCCGTTATATACTGCGGAAAATCAAGTCCAAGTACATAGATAATACCAATTTCACTTTGCAGTGAAATATTCGCGGTATATGTTTTTAATAAATAACCTCCGCTTAATAACGGCGTATAATGTCTATTTTAAAATCAATAGATAACAATCATCATTCAAATGTACAAACAAGAAATTTTAAATATAACTATTTAAAATTTAAATCGAAACAATTCGATTGAGTGAGAAGTTCTCACATTGAGTTTCCGATAACAGTTGTAGCGTTTTATTTCGAATAAAATTAAACGTGCGTTTAATTTTACCCAAAATTTTCACTAGCTCCAAACGACACCAAACCAGCTCCGTTGCGTAGTGCTCGAAAAAACGAAGCCAACGCAATTCGTTTTGCGAAATTCCGACCTCGTATGAGAAAGTTACAGCAATTTTAATATTACACGATTTAATTTATAATTTTATTTACAAATTCTTTTATTTATTTTTACCCTAATTTAATCCTGGCCGCACGTTTCTGGTCGATGGCATCTGGACCGTTCCCCTCTTTCTTCCCCTTCCTCCAGAAAATGCGACCGTAACCCATTCTTGCCTCCAAAACCCTAGATCACGCACCCACTACAACCCCTTGGACATCGATCAGGGGCCATGGCTTCGAAGCCCATCACATGTACTACACACGCCGCGAGTACGGCCAAGCTTGACCTTTTATTGACATTGGAAAACGTACGCGTTCGGCCTAACTTCAAGGCAAAAATCCCACCACCACGTCGCTCCGATGAACATCATCACCGTATGGATTGAAAGCTTACGCGATGCTCGACAACTTCCATGTTGAAAGTTTCTCATATTGATTCACGGATTTGAAGAAATTGAAGGGAGAAAGATGGAAATTCTTGGCAATTGACATTAGAAGCGGCGCCTGAAGTTTGAGAAACCCTAGTTTTTTTATTTTCCAAAAAAATGAAATAAAGGGGCTTTTATAGAAAATTCAACGAACACTATTCATCCGAAATTTTTCGAACTCCAAACGAAGCATGCCGGCTGGCGTTTCTAAGGTTTACCCCGCGTTTAGAACACAATGAAATAGGTTTCAAAAGCTAATTCGATCATCTGTGTGAGTTACGGCAATAAACGATCGATTTTAAATTAAACCGATCAAACTAATTTTCTATGCGTTTTGGCTTGCTCCGGACAAACGGTAAATCCGATTGACACGAAATTTGGAATCTTATACTAATATCACATTACGGATCCGATGAATCTTGTTTCGTCGAAATCCGAGACTATTTGAAAAATGGCTATTTTAACTCGTCAATTAAATATTAAAATATTCAATTTTCACAAATTAACTTTTAATTCGACATTAAAAATTCTATAACATCATTATAACTCCGATGTGATATAATAAAATTTTACAAATCATTTTTCATCATATTAATCCCAATTTTCAATTGTTTCTGTAATTTCAACTATTAAATTATCGATTTAATTATCCAATTAAATCCAATTATTCAAAATAAAATTTATTCGATTGTTTAATTTCATTTATTAATATTTAAAATCAATTAAATATACAAATTTTAATTGGTAGAAATTCTGGGTCGTTACAAACTTCCCCACTTAAAAGAATTTCGTCCTCGAAATTGCCAAGTAAGAAAAAGTTACAGAATCCATTAACTTTCCTAAAACAAACCATTCAAATTAGATTTCAAATCTCTTAAGTGTTTAACTTTCCCAAAATTCATAGTTAAACTTCTTACAAAATCTTTACTAAGTTTTCAAATCCAAACTTAGTTTTCAAAAATTTCACAATTTTCTCAAAAATATTCTAACGCCTTAAATTTTCGAAAAAATTCGCCATAGTCTCCTTTGCGCGGCTCGATTCGAAAAAAAATGACAATATATATATCGCAAATATACATCTCATCAAGTGATGAGGCATCCCGCAGGGAAAAGTGTAAAAGTACGATATTTAATCCGAGATATGTACCTTATATTTTATTAGCGAGCATATACGACTAATATAGCGCGAAAGCGAGCTCCAAACGCGAAGCAAGCGCAATCCGCACCTACTAAACACTCAACAAACCATGAGAAACATGCATATATGGAAGTAATATCAATATACATCATATAGTAACATAACAACTACATGTGCCAACTTAGCAAATGCATTCAATCAACAAATGCAACCATCAAACAACTATCCAACCAATAAACATCCAACAATCAATGTCTATCCAAATTAATTCATAACCAAACCAATATTCTTTCATTTCTCATTAATATTCAATGGATTAGTTTTCCAATTTAAATCACATTTGATTCATTAACATTGGATTTACTAGCATTCATTCATATTCAATTTCACTTAGTTTGCATTCACTAATTTACATTCAAGTTAGTTTACTTTCCATTCAATCAAATTCAATTTTATTCAAATTCATTTTCTTCCTATTTGAATTTAATGATTTATAGCTTTCAATTTCACTAATTTAATTTCATTAACACTTAATGAATTTATATACAATCAATCAACAACCATATAACAACCAATGTATATTCAACATAACCAAATTATTTAATTTACATTCCATTTGGTCCAACACTTTTAATTCCAATTGGTTTATATTAAATTGACTTCCTTTTCAATTTATTCAATCTTTTCAACTTCATTAGCTTCTAATAATTAACACTTTCATCCATTATTCCATATCAATTTAATTTACATTCAATTGATTAACATTTCATCCATTCATCAATTCAATTGCTAATTCATTTAACAAATAAGGTTAAATTTCATTTATATAACTCAAGTTCATATTCATAACTTCATTCAAAATTACTTAAGCTGTATTTCATTTCAAACGTCATTTTTTTTAACTTAACTTATATTTCCACTTATAAATCCAATTTAGATTTCAATTCTAAAGTAAATTCTATTTAACTTTTACCAAAGCTAAATTTATTAACTCATATTATAAGTTCAAAACTTATTTCACTTATATTCATCAATTTACAACTTGGATTTTTATTGATTTACTCATACTTACTTTAATTTAACTCCGTTCTTTAAGTTAAATTTATTCTATCAAAACTCAAATTGTATAAGTTATCGACTCATTTATCATCCCCATAAATATTTTAAATAGGATTTCAGAGTCTTTTCAACCTTTCAAAACCATTTTTTTGAAACCAATTCAATTATCCTTTGAATTTCAAAATCCAAACCCAAATTTTCCAAACAACTTTCATTTAAAACAATTTGGCAGCAATCCCTCTTTTGGAAACCCGAAAATGAATACCAACGATGTCGCGATCATCATCTGAATTATTTCCCAGCGACCGAAAAGAGTTTAGAGCTTTAATTTCTCCAAAATAATTTTCCAAAATATCAAATCCTTTGAAAACCATTTTCAAACTTAAAAAGGAATTTAATCTTTTCCAAATTGCAAACCCTTTCAAAAACATTTCCAAATATTCCTCTGGAATTTTACTTCAAAATACAAATCACATTTACAAATCTTTTACTTATATAATTTCACTCCTTATATATAAGATTATTTCACAATTGTAAATCATTTTAATTATAATTCCACACTTATATTCCATTTGCTTATACAATTATTGTTTAAAAATTGCTGTTTTTATTCAACAATCAAACAATCAATTCATATACACTTTAATAATTCTGAAAAATTATTTCCTTTATATACAAAATATAATCGAGGTAAAATTATTTCATTTACCCAATTTAAAATGATACTATGTCGGTATATCTCGTTTAAGAGTTTAGAAACCCCTATCGCTAATATGGCGTCCCATCTACTGACCAAAATTCACAAACAGCTCAACGGATAAGCAAACACAATATAAAACATTTTTATATTCACTAACAAATACGCGCTCGTATCTATTATTACATTCAAACTCATTCCAGGGTACTATAGACTCCATCTCTAATGAGAAATTCCCCACAGAGCCATGGTTGTCGCTTAACCATATGCTCTGATACCAAATGTAACGACACGACTTTTCAACGCTCGAAAACCGACATCAATGCGTCCATTGTATCAATTGCCGAGCAATCGAATGCCAGAAAACCGTACCGTTATGGTTAAAGAAGAAGAAAAGGTAGAAGAAGAGAGAAAAAGATAGAACAGAACAGAAAGAAATAACAGAACAATATCAGAATCTCACAATCGCAGCGGAACAATATATAATAGATAATTGAATAATCTTTAAACAAAGAACTATATTAGTTATTACATCACATCACATTCCATTACATTACATCACATTCCATTACATTACATCATCAGAGTGTACAACAACAAAACAACAGAAAAGAAATACTATATACTAGTGAATGCGCCATGCCATCCAACTTGCCTCCTGCAACTTCTGAATTCCAGAATATCCTGATAACCTGACTCTTGACTGCCCGTGTGGAAATTGGTGGGCACCCAGAGTTTAGGAAGGAAAACAATAAACTCCGAGTCAGTCATGGGACTGGTGTGAGAACTTAAAACAGATTATCTTTAAAAACAAACAACAAAATAATTTTTAAAATAGATTCACAATGCTTTTTAGAAAATGAGACTACCATAAGGCCTCCCACACACACACACAATGCAAACGCAGAATCGGAGGAGATTTCTCCTTATGATAGTCAAAGATGCTTGATACACATTAAAAAGAAACATTTGATATTATTACTACTGCATAGTGTAGAAAAAAAATTTCGAAAGTAAAGATATAAATCTTAGCCAGCATAGGCATTCCGCACTTATGCCTACTATAGCTACCATCCAAACAGTGGGGCGCCACCATGAGTGAATGATAGGTTCTACAACTAAAACCGTACAAGATCGTATTGTTTCTTTGGATTTCCAACAAATGGTCAGACCAAGGAACTTCCCATTGCCACATGGGTACGCCTCTGGAAAGACGACCCGAGAGCCTAACCGGATCTCTGCCAACACAAGGCCGGGTTACCTTTCAAACTATGTAACTGCTGACACGAATATGTCATTCCCCGATCGTAACCGATCTATTTCTGAGGATCCTCGATTTCCAACAACCACAAAGTAATAAATTTGCAGCAACACATAGGTTAAATATCTGGGTTCCATACCATGATACCACCTCTATCCAGAAGGAATGACATACACTAAAGGGGCGCTACCCCCTAATAACCTTGCTGCATCCTTCCCGTTTTGACCATTTCTGGGGTGTGAGGTCCGACGAAGTCTCGTCCACAAAGCCACGCTTTATACAAAAGCTGTGCTTTGATCATCAAATGCTCAACAGCACTTCGTATGCCACATTACCAATTTAGGAATGTATCACTAGTAACCATCAACTACATAACCTCTAGGGTGTTAAGCTAAGTGAACAAATTCTTCGCCACCAACGGAAATATATTTGATAGAAACCAGCTTTACATCTCAAATTGTAATGTCAGACACACATCCATACAAGTCCGTTCCGGGATCGAACGGAACCGAAGGCACTACAAAGAAGTCCTTGCAATCCGGATATTCACTAATCACGATCGGACTTCCCATCACAAAGGGTAATAAATTTCTATATCGGAGATCAGCCGATGCAGAAACATTCGACGGTAATCCTTCCGTTTTCATAAATATTCGGTCTTCAACGCCGGTCATCAAATGCAATCCATAACGACGTATCACATATTCGGAATGGGTTATACGACCCCAAGGTCCTTTTCCGGCTAACCCGAGTAGTAAGCGCTTATTCAAAAATAAGTGTGGCATTCAAATTCAAGCAAATCACAAAAAATACCCAGTTTAAGGTAAATATTGATAGTCGGTTATTTAACTATCAGTAGGTATGCTCAACACCACCAGAATCGAAATAATTTCCCAAATTATTTACTTTCCAAAATATCTTTACAAGATATATAATTTCCACACTTCAACCATTTGAAACAAATTTTCAAATCACTTTTCACCTTTACCACTTTTGAAAACAAATTTCAATTATTTTCCTTACGCGGAAGTACTTTCATTTCAATGGTTCATTTAAACCGATTAAATAAATCCTTACCGATTTACTTTATATTTACGTTCCAAATCCGTAAATTTATTTCCACACTTCAAAAATAATTCAACGTTTATTTTTAAACAAATTTCCCTTTCTTTTATAAATTCCATAGTGAATTTACAATTCCAAAATATCTATGAATATACGATTTCCAAATCGATTTCTAACATTCATTTTCAATTTATCTTTAAAAGATAAAATCTCAAAATATTCACTTCATGTTGGAAAACATTTCCATACTTATTTAATAATAAGTAATTCACAACTCCATTTATTTTCAACATTTGGAAAATATTCAATATACTTAAATCGAAATTAAGTATATATTTCATTCTTTAAGGAAAACATTCTCTTAAACACATTTATTTGGGCCAAAACGAATGTTGCGTAAAACATCGTTACGACGACCCAAAATCACTAGTATAGGGATTCAAAATTAAGATAGATATACAAATCGCAATACTATATAAAAATATTTCCTTTCGGAAATCATTTACTATAATAACAGTGTTATAGTCCACTATTTCCTTATTTCTCGAAAACGTCTATTTCAACAATGAATGTTGAAATCTATGGTTTCGATTCATAATACGTTTTAAAACGTCTTTAAAACAATTAATTTCATTTTATAATATCGCTTTCCCAAAAACATATCTATTTGATTTAATAATATATTCACTGCCCAGAATCGTGAATATACTTTGTTTTCCCAATTCAGTTTTTCTACACATTTATTAAAAGATTATCCACTGTCCAAAATCGTGGATATAATCCTCAATCAAACTCTTATTATTACGACATTTAACTTAAAGGATAATTTGCTGTCCAAAATCACAAATTTATCTCATTTAATAAACTTCTATGTTTAATTCATCAAATTCAATTGATTTCGGATTTATAAAACAATGTTTATAAATCCCATTTCTATTCATAAAACTTCGATTCATAAATCTCCTTTATTTACCAATTCAATTTATATAACTCAATTATAGACCAGAAGTCCATATTATAAGTTAAGAACTTATAATCCATTTATTTACAAAATCATTCTTTTAAAACTTCACAAATTATAAATCTTATTACTTATAAGATTTTATTTATAACCTTATTTTCAACATTAACAGAACTCCTTTTAGAATTCCATTATTTCGACTTATAAAATATATTTTATAAATCTCATCTATAAACCATTTATACTTATTCGAAAATCTCAATTAAATTGCCAAAATCCGATTTATAAGTTAATTACTTATAAATCTTTCATTTTACAAAATCTATCCATTTTGTAACTTCCCAATTTATAAATCTATAAATTTCATTTACTTATGAAGTCCATTTATACTTCATTTTAACACTTAATAAACTCGTTTTATAATTCCTATATTTTTAATTTATAAATATAACCATTTATATCCTTTATACACATCGTTTATAATTATTCAAAAATCCCAAATTAAACTATTTTATAAGCAAAAATAACATTTTGGTTATATAATCACAAAAATCATAATTTTTTCACAAAAATGCAAAAATTGTTGTTTTTATTCAACAATCAAACAATCAATTCATATACACTTTAATAATTCTGAAAAATTATTTCCTTTATATACAAAATATAATCGAGGTAAAATTATTACATTTACCCAATTTAAAATGATACTATGTCGGTTTATCTCGTTTAAGAGTTTAGAAACCCCTATCGCTAATATGACACCCTGTCTACCGACCAAAATTCACAAACAGCTCAACGGATAAGCAAACACAATATAAATTTTTTTTATATTCACTAATAAAATACGTGTAACGACCCGTAAATTTTCGATAATTAAAATAGCTAATTTAATAAGATTTCGTGATTTAATGTTAGAAAAAAATTAATTTGTAATTCGTTTGGAATAATAATAACTGGAATGAATTGCGACAATAGTTATCCAAGTAATGAAAAATAAAAGCTACTTAGTGAATGCCTTTGCAATCAATAGTTGAATAGGATAATAAATGTTGAATTCATTGGGTATAATAGAGAAATTGATTGATAAGTAAAATCTATTTAAAATCAAATATTGAATATTGAACAGGTAAATTGTTTAAATTAAATATTTAAAATTTATTGAATGATTGAATAACTGTAAAATGAAAATAGTGTTCTAAATTATGAATTGGTTTTAAAAGGTTGAACCTTATAAGTTTAATTTCAATATTTCAAAAGATATTGAATTATTGAATAATCGAAATCGTTTAAATTAAATATTAGGAATTTATTGAATAATTTAATAATGGGAATTGAATAACCGTATAATGTAAAGAGTTGTTTTATAATTTCAATTCGTTTCAAAAGTTAAATTTTATAAGTTCGTTTGAATATTTCAAAAGATAGTGATTTAAGAATAATCAAATTTGTTAAATTTAATATTACGAATGTTTGAATAAATTAAATTTCAAATTTGATATTGATTAATATATGAAAATAGAGTGAATATTTGAAATTTGATTTAATATGATTCAAATTGGTTTCCAAAGTGAATGTAAGTTATATTTGGATTTTAATAGAGTTAATAAGATTTTAAAATTGGAATTTATTGGATAAATTGAATAACGGGTTTAATATGATTAAAAATGATTTGTAAAATTTTATTTTATCATATTGGAGTTATAGTGATGTTATAGAACTTTTAAAACTGAATTTAGAATGTATTTGTGAAAATTGAATATTTTAATATTTAATTATCGACCGAAAACGACCAATTTTTGAACAGTCTCAGAATTGGGCGAATCTAGTTCCATTGGATCCGTAATAGTTAGTTATTATCGAATTTCAATTTTCGTAGCAATCGGAGTTGTCGTTTGACCGTGGCAGCTCGAAACGCGTTGAAATTGTTTTAATATTAATTTGGCGAGTTAAAATAGTCATTTTTCAAACGGTCTCGGATTTCGACGAAACCAGTTTCATCGGATCCGTAATGTGATATTATTGTAAGGTTTTAAATTGCGTGTCAATCAGATTTACCGTTTGTCCGGGGCAAGCCAAAACGCATAGAAATTCGTTTAATCGGTTTAATTTAAAATCAATCGTTTATTTCCGTAACTCGCACAGATGATCGAATTAGCTTCCGAAACCTATTCCATTGTGTCCGGAACGCGGAATAAACCCTAGGAACGTCAGTTACCGCACGAAATTCAGAGTTTGGAAAAGACGGATAAATAATATTTGCCGTTACCTATAAATAGACCCCTTGTTCACGATTTTTCAACAAAAAAATAAAAATAAAAAAAGAAAACCCTAGCCGGCCGCCTGTGCTATTTTCAATGGCCAGAATCACACAAGCTTTTCCCTCATTTTTCTCTCGATCCACTCAGTTTTAACGGAAGTCGTCTACTGCAAACTCGAAGAGTGCAAGGAGATCTAGCTAATCATACGGAGATGATCGAGTTTCGAGCAACGTGGGGGAGTAGGGGAGGCCGCGACCTGCTACCGTACACACGCATTTCTAGGCCTTTGGGGGAGGCCGAGCTCTGTGGTGCTCATACCGAAGGTAGAGGAGGTGATGGACTTCAGTTTGACGCTTGTTGATCGACCTGAAGTTGATCGTGGAGGCCGCGATTTCTAACCCTAGATTTCGTGCAAATGGGTTGCTTGCTCGTTCGTTACTGGAGGCAAACGTGAGAGGGGAGAAGAGAAGGAACGTGCGGCCTGGGATCTAGGGGACAAAAAAAATCAACGGTGGATGTGAGTTTGGGTATAAATAATAAAATAAAAGTTGTTAATTTTTTGTTTAAATTCGTATAGAACTTTGTAAACTCATATCTCATCCATACGAGGTCGGAATTGGACGAAACCGGCAGCGCCGGAATCGTATGGACGAGCACTACGCTATGGAGCTGGATTGGAATCATTTAGAGCTAGAGAAAATTTTGAGTTAAATCGAACGTCGTTCGATTTGATTTAAAATCGTAAAAATCAAGGTGAGTGTTTTATAACGCTCACAACGTACTAAATATCTTTATGCTAGTTAAATTGACATTATGAAGTGTTATGTTTATTTGTCGTTGTTTGATAAAATTTAATTGTCATATAGATTGTCATTTAAATTGACCGTTGAAATTAATTTGACAGTTAGATTTAAATTGAGATTGAAATTGAATTGCGATTAAATTACCTGACATTGATAACTATGAAATTGCTATGAATTGTATTGTATATTGGATGATTTATTTCGATGGATGCTATTGGTTGATATTTAAATGTTTGGATATTTATTGCTTATATATAACCTGTTATGCATACATATGACACTATGATTGATTTAAGTGATATATATTCATCCCTGACATTTAATTGAAATAAAATAATTACTTGGCCATAGGATAGAAAATTATATACGGACATCGAATTGGCTAAATTAATAATTTTAAAAACCGTCGATTTGAAATTTATTTAAATGTTTTGATTTAAAGGTTATAAATAGAAATCAATTTATAAAAATCGAATTTATTGAAAAATTGAGTTTTGGAATGTTGAAATAAATCTTGGTTAAAAGAAATTGTTAAGTAATATGATTTGAGACTTTGAAATTTAAAAATTGGGATTTGATTGAATTTCGAAAATTGATTTGTTTAAAGATTTAACCTTAATTCGAGCTTTGAATATTACCAAGTAAATGTGATATAAAAATGACATTTTGAAATCGAGTTTGGAATTGAATCATATTTGGAATTTGGGATTAAACTTGAATATTGTTGGAAATTTTTGTTAAGTGTTATAAATTGATATTTTGAGAAATCAAGCTCCAAATCGATATAAATTGAAATTGAATAAATTAAAGGTGAATGAAAAATTGAATTAATTCGAAGTAAAAATTGACGTTGATTGAATTGAAATCGAAATTGAATCGGTAGAATGAAAATTGGAATTTATTTGAATTGGGAAGTTATAATTGAAATGGATTGATTTTGAAGCTGTTCTATTTTGTTTTCCAAATTTCTCGGTTATATAAACCATTTTGAATACTTAAACTATTTTAATCTATTTTAAATCTACTTAACCCAATTTAAATTATTTTAAACTAAATTTATCTATTTCAAACCCATTTTAAGATTTTAAAGTATTTTAACTATTCTGATTATTTAAAACTACTTTTAAACTACTTAAAACTATTTTTCTAAAATCCTAAGCTGGTCAATAAGGTGAAATGTTTATATTTAAACCTTGAATTTAAATACGAATTGAGTTAAATGAAGTTGCAACCTAAATTGAAATTCGAAACGATTTTGAAACCGAAATGAGATATTGATGCGAAATTGATGTTTGAAACGAAATCCTACATTTGAAAAGATACGATGTTATTTGAAATGGATTTGATTTTTGAAGCGAATATGATATTTTGATATAAATTATGAATCGATTTGAAATGTAAAAGAGCCAACGGTGTAATAATACGTAGTTATTAAAGAGACCGGGATCAGATATGGACATACTCTTTGTCGATACCGAAAACCACTTTAATAACTATTATACGTGGAGTGTTGATCCAGAATGAAGTGGATGATTTGGTGAACGCGTTGACTGAAGAAAGAGAACGATATTGGATGACCCCTGACATGACTAAAACAGGAGCCGCGCCGGGCCATTGAGGTTCGCCACCTCTAGTGGACACGCTTCTTCGATACCATTTCTATTACATTTGTGATGCGATTTGGGTGCACCCTTTGATTTGGGAGTGTTGTTTCGCGGTGTTGGGGTAGCTGCTGGCTATGCCCAACATCAGTCCGGATCATGCAACTACTAGTATCCTAGTTGGTATCGCCTCATGTACCTTGTCATACTGATTATCCTATTCGCGACCACTACGTTTTGATTTGTACCTTGAGTATATGGATTGCCCTCTGGTGACTTCCGGTTTTCGGGAAACTACGGTCTTGTATATGCTTTTGGGAATATAAAATGTGTTAAGGGGGATTATGGTAACGCCTTAACGCTATTTTGATACTTTATATTACTGATAGGCATTATCTACTTAGCGTATATTACTACATAGTAGATAGTTTCACGGATCCTTGAGAGATGGAAAATCCCGTAACATCTCTTGAGTTATTGCACGCACGTTGACACTGGATAGGAGATGTCAAACCCCGTAAACATCTCTGACGCCGTTACACTCATATTTATTTACGATTGATTTCACTTTCATAAGGATAGTTTAGTCCTGACTCGAGTGTTTTGTCTTTTCATTACGCTCGGGTCAGTCCTGAGTTTTTCAGATTTTTGAAGATCTATTCTGAAGGATGAAGACGAAGAT
This sequence comes from Allium cepa, assembly GCA_030765085.1. Classification (NCBI taxonomy): domain Eukaryota; kingdom Viridiplantae; phylum Streptophyta; class Magnoliopsida; order Asparagales; family Amaryllidaceae; genus Allium; species Allium cepa. Next base: position 689,659,441 of record CM060937.1, on the reverse strand, counting down.
TTGGTATACTATTACTATTATTGCCCTTGCATCATGCTATCTGCTGCATTATTTTAATTGTTCTGTTGTATATGTATAACTCTGATAAATGTTGTATAAATAATTATCAAAGTATAGTAAGCAGCTTCATGAACTGTTTATTTGACTATTATATTTTATCGTTCCGCTGCGAGATTCTGTGTTGTTTCATTTCCTTTATTTCCCTTTCTTTTCTTTTCTTATTTACCCCAGTAACCATCTACCCTTTTGAACGGTTTGGAATCGACATGTGGACTTGATCGTCGGTTTAAACTGTCCAAAAAGGTGGGTCGTTACAGTTGGTATCAGAGCTTGGGTTTAGCGATAACCTTAGCTCTGTGTGGTCTGACTCTTTATAAATAGGGTAGTTATACCCTATGATGAGTCGCTGAGTGAATATATATATGAGAGAGCGTATTTGTTAGTGATATAAAATGTTTTATATTGTGTCGGTTGATTTGTTGAGTGGCTTATGGATTCTGGTCAATACGAGTAATTAACGTCATTGATAGGGATCTCTAAACACTTAAACAGAACAATTCGACATAGTTTTGTTTTGAAATTGGGTAAATGAAATAATTTTGCCCTAATTATATTTTGTATATAATGGATTTATTTTCAGAAATTATTGTGACTTATCTAGCTTACCTAGTTGTTAGGAATTAAAATATTGGTTATTATCATTAATTGGATATGGTAATTTAATAAATAAGCTAAATTACAAAATGAACAATGATAAAACACTTGTGGATTGTCTTAAGGAAAAAAAATCCTATACGAATATTTTAAAAGGGTTACTTATGAATTTAAATAGATTTAAATTGGAAAATATTGAATTTAAGACCCGGAGGTTTTAAAATGGTTTTCAAAGCTTTGAAGAAAATATATTGTGACGTTAGTTGGAAATTGTTTATGGAAATATTTTGAAAGGATTTTAAAGGAAAGAATGAATTCAGTACTCCTCTCTTATGTCGCTGGAAAATAATTTCGGTGATGACTGCGCAGCATCATCGACGTTCATTTTCGAGTCTCAAAGTGGGGGAGACTTCTAAGAAGCTTTGCCTATCTTCAAAATTATTTTGGGTAAATGGGTTTTGGTTTAAAATCCAAAGGTAGGATTTAATATATTAAAGATATAAGTGTATATATTTATTTCAAACGATTTGAAAAGAACCGGGCATTTAAATTTCTAAGTTCTGTTGATTAATAATTTTCAAATTATTTGAATAAATTGTGAATAACCAGAATTTATAAAATAAGAGGATTAAGATATCTAAGCTATTGTTTTGGGAAAACTTTAAAGTTGAAAGGTAAAGAGGATTTAAACAAATTAAATTTGTGAACATTCTAATTAAGTAAAATGAAATTCTATAAATTTGTATAATACCAAAATTACATTCTGATAACATATAACAAGACTTACCAAATGTTAAAAGTTAAAATGATGTTTTGGATACGTAATGAGATATTGTATAAATAAACAGAACCTGAAGTAATTGAAGTATACAAGTAAGGAAAGCTCAAAATGAATTAAAATGTATGTAAATGAAAATTTTGGTTGTGAAAAAAATTGTTATATACTTAAATATAGCATGAAATGATAAATGGATAAATGAAACAAGTAAGTGAACTTAAGAAATGAATCGTATTATATCTTTATAAATTGGTTATAGAAAATAAATATAAATTGCAAAGGATTGTAAGAAAATTTAATTTGTAACCTTTAAGATAACTATAAACTAAGAAAAGTCATATATAAGAAGTTAGGCTTTTATGGAATGACTATAAATTAAAGTGATGATTAATAAAATGTTCTGCGTTAATAAATGTTCCACAAATAAATTTGTATTAACTGAAATTATGAAAATGAAATAAATGTAAACAAAGGAATTTCTTATAGCTAAGAATCAATTGGAAATGAAATTGAATTTAGTTAAATCACATGGAATGTTTAAAATGAACTTGAGTAAGAAAATTCTTTGATATGATGTTAAGAAAAGATAATGTCAAAGAATATGCTATGTAAAGAAATGAATATACTAACTGAATAATGGATTGTGAGTAATTAAGCGAAAAAAAAAATAGAAGTCAATAAAATAATTTAATATAGATAAATTGGATAGAAATCCATTGGAAGAAAATACGTGAGATTTTACGTATATTATTTTAGTCGCATAACGATTTGATCCAAATTCGAGCACAAAATTTCGAGATGATTTATATCGATCCAAGTTAGGATTTTTCACTCGATTTTCGACGGCGAACCCTAGATATGGATTTTTAATTTGATTCTGGAATTCTCTATCATAGTATATGGCTATGCAAGGAGAGTAACAGTTTCCAATCAAGGAACCAAATCTGAGTCCGCACTAGAGAGTCGTGTGAACGATACTAGTTTGGAAGTGAAATTGTGTGATCGAATAAGCGATTAGATTGATATTGCTCACGGATGATATATGTACGGCTTACGGACTTAATTAAAGTTAATATTGGAATTATATGATGCCAAATATAAAATGATTCTTCAAAATTATATAATAGAATATATATATAAAAGAAATAAACCAAATTGAATGTAAAATAATAATTTGGTTATGTTGGGTATGATTTGGTTGTTATGTGATTGTTAGTTGATTGTTAAGTGTAAATTGAAGCTATAAATCATTGAAATCAAATTGGAAGTTAAATGAATTTAAATAGAATTTAATTTGATTCAAATTGGAAGTGAACTAATGTAAATATAAATTAATGAATGTTAACTAATTGAATTGAGAATGAATGTTAGAAAAATCCAACGTTAATGAATCAACTGTGATAAAAATTGAAAACCAAGTCAATAAATATTAATGAGAAGTAAATTTATATTGATTGGCTATAGATTCGTTGGATGATAGTTGGATGATAGTTGATTGATGGTTGCATTTGTTGTTTTGTTGCATTTGCTATGTTGGCACATGTAGTTGTTATGTTGCTAAATGGTGTATATTGATATTATTTTCATATATGCATGTTTCTCATGGTTTGTTGAGTGTTTAGTAGGTGCAGATTGCGCTTGCTTCGCATTTGGAGCTCGCTTTCGCGCTATATTAGTCGTAAATGCTCGCTAATAAAATATAAGGTACATGTTTATTTTATCATTGGATTTGGTGATTTTTGATGAGCCACTTGGCTTTTGGATTTTCTTTTGTTGGTTTGGGGCCCGTAGAGGCGTTTTGTGGTTGTACCGATCGAGCCGGGCAAAAGAGACTCTGCCGAAATTTTTCGTAAATCCGGGTGTTAGAAATTTTTTTCAAGTTTTAAATTTTTTTTATAACTTGTTTTGATAACTGACTTTTAAGTTTAGAAAACCGTTCGGAGTAAGTTAGTGGAAGTGTAGTAACGATTTATAAATGAAATTTCATTGTTTTATAAGTGGATAATTTTGAATAAAATATTTCAAATGTTGAATTCTTTACCTAGTTTTCCCTCTTTTCCCTTTTCGAGGACGAAAAGTCTTGAGTGGGGGAGAGTGTAACGACCCGTAAATTTTCGATAATTAAAATAGCTATTTTAATAAGATTTCGTGATTTAATGTTAGAAAAAAATTAATTTGTAATTCGTTTGGAATAATAATAACTGGAATGAATTGCGACAATAGTTATCCAAGTAATGAAAAATAAAAGCTACTTAGTGAATGCCTTTGCAATCAATAGTTGAATAGGATAATAAATGTTGAATTCATTGGGTATAATAGAGAAATTGATTGATAAGTAAAATCTATTTAAAATCAAATATTGAATATTGAACAGGTAAATTGTTTAAATTAAATATTTAAAACTTATTGAATGATTGAATAACTGTAAAATGAAAATAGTGTTCTAAATTGTGGATTGGTTTTAAAAGGTTGAACCTTATAAGTTTAATTTCAATATTTCAAAAGATAATGAATTATTGGATAATCGAAATCATTTAAATTAAATATTAGGAATTTATTGAATAATTTAATAATGGGAATTGAATAACCGTATAATGTAAAGAGTTATTTTATAATTTTAATTCGTTTCAAAAGTTAAATTTTATAAGTTCGTTTGAATATTTCAAAAGATAGCGATTTAAGAATAATCAAATTTGTTAAATTTAATATTACGAATGTTTGAATAAATTAAATTTCAAATTTGATATTGAAATTTAATATATGAAAATAGAGTGAATATTTGAAATTTGATTTAATATGATTCAAATTGGTTTCCAAAGTGAATGTAAGTTATATTTGGATTTTAATAGAGTTAATAAGATTTTAAAATTGGAATTTATTGGATAAATTGAATAACGGGTTTAATATGATTAAAAATGATTTGTAAAATTTTATTTTATCATATTGGAGTTATAGTGATGTTATAGAACTTTTAAAACTGAATTTAGAATGTATTTGTGAAAATTGAATATTTTAATATTTAATTATCGACTGAAAATAGCCAATTTTTGAACAGTCTCAGAATTGGGCGAAACTAGTTCCATTGGATCCGTAATAGTTAGTTATTATCGGATTTCAATTTTCGTAGCAATCGGAGTTGTCGTTTGACCGTGGCAGCTCGAAACGCGTTGAAATTGTTTTAATATTAATTTGGCGAGTTAAAATAGTCATTTTTCAAACGGTCTCGGATTTCGACGAAACTAGTTTCATCGGATCCGTAATGTGATATTATTGTAAGGTTTTAAATTGCGTGTCAATCGGATTTACCGTTTGTCCGGGGCAAGCCAAAACGCATAGAAATTCGTTTAATCGGTTTAATTTAAAATCAATCGTTTATTTCCGTAACTCGCACAGATGATCGAATTAGCTTCCGAAACCTGTTCCATTGTGTCCGAAACGCGGGATAAACCCTAGGAACATTAGTTACCGTGCGAAATTCGGAGTTTGGAAAAGCCGGATAAATAATATTTGCCGTTACCTATAAATAGCCCCCTTGTTCACGATTTTCAACAAAAAAATAAAAATAAAAAAAGAAAACCCTAGCTGGCCGCCTGTGCTATTTTCAATGGCCAGAATCGCACAAGCTTTCCCCTCATTTTTCTCTCGATCCACTCAGTATTAACGGAAGTCGTCTACTGCAAACTCGAAGAGTGCAAGGAGATCTAGCTAATCATACAGAGATGATCGAGTTTCGAGCAACATGGGGGAGTAGGGGAGGCCGCGACCTGCTGCCGCACACGCGCATTTCTAGGCCTTTGGGGGAGGCCGAGCTCTGTGGTGCTCATACCGAAGGTAGAGGAGGTGATGGACTTCAGTTTGGCGCTTGTTGATCGACCTGAAGTTGATCGTGGAGGCCGCGATTTCTAACCCTAGATGTCGTGCAAATGGGTTGCTTGCTCATTCGTTACTGGAGGCAAATGTGAGAGGGGAGAAGAGAAGGAACGTGCGGCCTGGGATCTAGGGGGCAAAAAAATCAACGGTGGATGTGAGTTTGGGTATAAATAATAAAATAAAAGTTGTTAATTTTGTGTTTAAATTCGTATAGAACTTTGTAAACTCATATCTCATCCATACGAGGTCGGAATTGGACGAAACCGGCAGCGCCGGAATCGTATGGACGAGCACTACGCTATGGAGCTGGATTGGAATCGTTTGGAGCTAGAGAAAATTTTGAGTTAAATCGAACGTCGTTCGATTGATTTAAAATCGTAAAAATCAAGGTGAGTGTTTTATAACGCTCACAACGTACTAAATATCTTTATGCTAGTTAAATTGACATTATGAAGTGTTATGTTTATTTGTCGTTGTTTGATAAAATTTAATTGTCATATAGATTGTCATTTAAATTGACCGTTGAAATTAAATTGACAGTTAAATTTAAATTGAGATTGAAATTGAATTGCGATTAAATTACCTGACATTGATAACTATGAAATTGCTATGAATTGTATTGTATATTGGATGATTTATTTCGATGGATGCTATTGGTTGATATTTAAATGTTTGGATATTTATTGCTTATATATAACCTGTTATGCATACATATGACACTATGATTGATTTAAGTGATATATATTCATCCCTGACATTTAATTGAAATAAAATAATTACTTGGCCATAGGATAGAAAATTATATACGGACACCGAATTGGCCAAATTAATAATTTTAAAAATCGTCGATTTGAAATTTATTTAAATGTTTTGATTTAAAGGTTATAAATAGAAATCAATTTATAAAAATCGAATTTATTGAAAAATTGAGTTTTGGAATGTTGAAATAAATCTTGGTTAAAAGAAATTGTTAAGTAATATGATTCGTGACTTTGAAATTTAAAAATTGGGATTTGATTGAATTTCGAAAATTGATTTGTTTAAAGATTTAACCTTAATTCAAGCTTTGAATATTACCAAGTAAATGTGATATAAAAATGACATTTTGAAATCGAGTTTGGAATTGAATCATATTTGGAATTTGGGTTTAAACTTGAATATTGTTGGAAATTTTTGTTAAGTGTTATAAATTGATATTTTGAGAAATCAAGCTCCAAATCGATATAAATTGAAATTGAATAAATTAAAGGTGAATAAAAAATTGAATTAATTCGAAGTAAAAATTGACGTTGATTGAATTGAAATCGAAATTGAATCGGTAGAATGAAAATTGGAATTTATTTGAATTGGGAAGTTATAATTGAAATGGATTGATTTTGAAGCTGTTCTATTTTGTTTTCCAAATTTCTCGGTTATATAAACCATTTTGAATACTTAAACTATTTTAATCTATTTTAAATCTACTTAACCCAATTTAAATTATTTTAAACTAAATTTATCTATTTCAAACCCATTTTAAGATTTTAAAGTATTTTAACTATTCTGATTATTTAAAACTACTTTTAAACTACTTAAAACTATTTTTCTAAAATCTTAAGCTGGTCAATAAGGTGAAATGTTTATATTTAAACCTTGAATTTAAATACGAATTGAGTTAAATGAAGTTGCAACCTAAATTGAAATTCGAAATGATTTTGAAATCGAAATGAGATATTGATGCGAAATTGATGTTTGAAACGAAATCCTACATTTGAAAAGATACGATGTAATTTGAAATGGATTTGATTTTTGAAGCGAATATGATATTTTGATATAAATTATGAATCGATTTGAAATGTAAAAGAGCCAACGGTGTAATAATACGTAGTTATTAAAGAGACCGGGATCGGATATGGACATACTCTCTGTCGATACCGAAAACCACTTTAATAACTATTATACGCGGAGTGTTGATCCAGAATGAAGTGGATGATTTGGTGAACGCGTTGACTGAAGAAAGAGAACGATATTGGATGACCCCTGACATGACTAAAACAGGAGCCGCGCCAGGCCATTGAGGTTCGCCACCTCTAGCGGACACGCCTTCTTCGATACCATTTCTATTACATTTGTGATGCGATTTGGGTGCACCCTTTGATTTGGGAGTGTTGTTTCGCGGTGTTGGGGTAGCTGCTGGCTATGCCCAACATCAGTCCGGATCACGCAACTACTAGTATCCTAGTTGGTATCGCCTCATGTACCTTGTCATACTGATTATCCTATTCGCGACCACTACGTTTTGATTTGTACCTTGAGTATATGGATTGCCCTCTGGTGACTTCCAGTTTTGGGGAAACTACGGTCTTGTATATGCTTTTGGGAATATAAAATGTGTTAAGGGGGATTATGGTAACGCCTTAACGCTATTTTGATACTTTATATTACTGATAGGCATTATCTACTTAGCGTATATTACTACATAGTAGATAGTTTCACGGATCCTTGAGAGATGGAAAATCCCGTAACATCTCTTGAGTTATTGCACGCACGTTGACACTGGATAGGAGATGTCAAACTCCGTAAACATCTCTGACGCCGTTACACTCATATTTATTTACGATTGATTTCACTTTCATAAGGATATTTTAGTCCTGACTCGAGTGTTTTGTCTTTTCATTACGCTCGGGTCAGTCCTGAGTTTTTCAGATTTTTGAAGATCTATTCTGGAGGATGAAGACGAAGATTTGGTATACTATTACTATTATTGCCCTTGCATCATGCTATCTGCTGCATTATTTTAATTGTTCTGTTGTGTATGTATAACTCTGATAAATGTTGTATAAATAACTGTCAAAGTATAGTAAGCAGCTTCATGAACTGTTTATTTGACTATTATATTTTATCGTTCCGCTGCGAGATTCTGTGTTGTTTCATTTCCTTTATTTCCCTTTCTTTTCTTTTCTTATTTACCCCAATAACCATCTACCCTTTTGAACGGTTTGGAATCGACATGTGGATTTGATCGTCGGTTTAAACTGTCCAAAAAGGTGGGTCGTTACAATACGCGCTCGTACCTATTATTACACTCAAACTCATTCTAGGGTACTACAGACTCCATCTCTAATGAGAAATTCCCCACAGAGCCATGGTTGTCGCTTAACCATATGCTCTGATACCAAATGTAATGACATGACTTTTCAACGCTCGAAAACCGACATCAATACGTCCATTGTATCAATTGCCGAGCAATCGAATGCCGAAAAATCGTACCGTTATGGTTAAAGAAGAAGAAAAGGTAGAAGAAGAGAGAAAAAGATAGAACAGAACAGAAAGAAATAACAGAACAATATCAGAATCTCACAATCGCAGCGGAACAATATATAATAGATAAATGAATAATCTTTAAACAAAGAACTATATCAGTTATTACATTACATTACATCACATTCCATTACATTACATCACATTCCATTACATTACATCATCAGAGTGTACAACAACAAAACAACAGAAAAGAAATACTATATACTAGTGAAGACGCCATGCCATCCAACTTGCCTCCTGCAACTCCTGAATTCCAGAATATCCCGATAACTGACTCTTGACTGCCAGTGTGTAAATTGGTGGGCACCCAGAGTTTAGGAAGGAAAACAATAAACCCCGAGTCAGTCATGGGACTGGTGTGAGAACTTAAAACAGTTTATCTTTAAAAACAAACAACAGGATAATTTTTAAAATAGATTCGCAATGCTTTTTAGAAAATGAGACTACCATAAGGCCTCCCGCACACACACACAATGCAAACGCAGAATCGGAGGAGATTTCTCCTTATGATAGTCAAAGATGCTTGATATGCATTAAAAAGAAACATTTGATATTATTACTAGTGCATAGTGTAGAAAAAAATTTCGAAAGTAAAGATATAAATCTTAGCCAGCATAGGCATTCCGCACTTATGCCTACTATAGCTACCATCCAAACTGTGGGGCGCCACCATAAGTGAATGATAGGTTCTACAACTAAAACCGTACAAGATCGTATTGTTTCTTTGGATTTCCAACAAATGGTCAGACCAAGGAACTTCCCATTGCCACATGGGTACGCCTCTGGAAAGACGACCCGAGAACCTAAACGGATCTCTACAAACACAAGGCCGGGTTACCTTTCAAACTATGTAACTACTGACACGAATATGTCATTCCCCGATCGTAACCAATCTATATCTGAGGATCCTCGATTTCCAACAACCATAAAGTAATAAATTTGCAGCAACACATAGGTTAAATATCTGGGCTCCATACCATGATACCACCTCTATCCAGAAAGAATGACATACACTAAAGGGGCGCTACCCCCTAATAACCTTGCTGCATCCTTCCCGTTTTGACCATTTCTGGGGTGTGAGGTCCGACGAAGTCTCGTCCACAAAGCCACGCTTTATACAAAAGCTGTGCTTTGATCATCAAATGCTCAACAGCACTTCGTATGCCACATTACCATTTTAGGAATGTATCACTAGAAACCATCAACTACATAACCTCTAGGGTGTTAAGCCAAGAGAATAAATTCTTCGCCACCAACGGAAATATATTTGATAGAAACCAGCTTTACATCTCAAATTGTAACGTCAGACACACATCCATACAAATCCGTTCCGGGATCGAACGGAACCGAAGGCACTTACAAAGAAGTCCTTGCAATCCGGATATTCACTAATCACGACCGGACTTCCCATCACAAAGGGTAATAAATTTCTATATCGGAGATCAGGCAATGCAGAAACATTCGACGGTAATCCTTCCGTTTTCATAAATATTCGGTCTTCAACGCCGGTCATCAAATGCAATTCATAACGACGTATCACATATTCGGAATGGGTTATACGACCCCAAGGTCCTTTTCCGGCTAACCCGAATAGTGAGCGCTTATTCAAAAATAAGTGTGGCATTCAAATTCAAGCAAATCACAACAAATACCTATTTAAAGGTAAATATTGATAGTCGGTTATTTAACTATCAGTAGGTATGCTCAACATCTCCAGATTCCAAATAATTTCCCAAATTATTTACTTTCCAAAATATCTTTACAAGATATATAATTTCCACACTTCAACCATTTGAAAACAAATTTTCAAATCACTTTTCACCTTTACCACTTTTGAAAACAAATTTCAATCATTTTCCTTACGCGGGAGTACTTTCATTTCAAAATGGTTCATTTAAACCAATTAAATAAATCCTTACCGATTTACTTTATATTTACGTTCCAAATCCGTAAATTTATTTCCACACTTCAAAAACAATTCAACGTTTATTTTTAAACAAATTTACCTTTCTTTTATAAATTCCATAGTGAATTTACAACTCCAAAATATCTATGAATATACGATTTCCAAATCGATTTCTAATATTTATTTTCAATTTATCTTTAAAAGATAAAATCTCAAAATATTTACTTCATATTGGAAAATATTTCCATACTTATTTAATAATAAGTAATTCACAACTCCATTTATTTTCAACATTTGGAAAATATTCAATATACTTAAATCGAAATTAAGTATATATTTCATTTTTTTAGGAAAACATTCTTTTAGACACATTTATTTGGGCCAAAACGAATGTTGCGTAAAACATCGTTTGAAAAATGGCTATTTTAACTCGTCAATTAAATATTAAAATATTCATTTTTCAAACATTAACTTTTAATTCGTTTTTAAAAGTTCTATAACATCATTATAACTCCAATATGATATAATAAAATTTTAAAAATCATTTTAATCATATTAATCCCAATTTTCAATTATTTCCGTAATTTCAACTATTAAATTATCGATTTAATTATCCAATTAAATCCAATTATTCAAAATAAAATTTATTCGATTGTTTAATTTCATTTATTAATATTTAAAATCAATTAAATATACAAATTTTAATTGACAGAAATTCTGGGTCGTTATAAAAAATGAGCATCAAAGTAAATAAAAGCATGTAGAAAAGAAAAGAGAAGGAGGTTAGGAAGCCAATGTTATTTCATGTAACATTGAGCTTAAATTTGCTTGCTTAATTTTCTAACTAAAATGGAAGGTAGAAGATCCTTTACATGTACGTAAGAGGATATTTATGCATGCATAAAACCGTAACTCAATTTTTAGGGTGCTTCCAAAAATGCCCTTTAGGAAGTGTGACCACCAAGTAACTATTAACCACTAATTAATCCATAATTAAATGTGCATGAAGCTTTAACCTCTACTTAGTTGTCCATTAGCTTCTAATTGTAGATTTAGGTAAGTGGGTGGGGTCCTCTATGATTATGGGCATGAATTATTTCCTCTTCATTCCTTTGTATTCCCTTGTGCATGCATATATCTTCATGGAACCCTCTTCCATATGCATCCAAATTCCTATAAAAATTTATGAAAAATTTCTAAGTAAAAAGTCCCAAATTAACAAATGCACAAAATTGACTATTTTGACCCTGTATGTAGATGAATATACGATGATTTGAAAATAATTGAATTTTGGTTTGAAAACATGTTAAAATACCCAAATATGACATGTATTTAAACAAAAATAGATAAAATATGGATGTAAATATATGCTCATTTATGTGCACATCAATTAGCTTTGTTAGATAAGAAGCAATCTTCGAGAAAACTTTAATAAATCTTCTATAGGTACCTACCAATTCTAAGAAACCTCTAACCATAGTTGCATTTTCGGGTTTCTTTCAATCTTGAACCGCAACTTCTTTAGCTGGCTCCACCGATATGCCTTCTTCCGAAACTAGGTGCCTTAGAAATTTAACTTCGGTTTTCCCGAAATGGCACTAAGAAAACTTTGCCTTTAAAACATGGCTTCTTAAGGTACTTAGAAAAAATGAAGGTGATACTTGTGCTCTTCCTCCGACTTAGAACAAACGAGAATGTCATCAATGAGGACGAGAACAAACTTGTTAAGAAAATCCGAAAACACTCTATTCATCAAATCCATGAAATAAGTAGGGTTCACTAGTCATTCTGAATGGCATGACTAACCATTCGTAAAAACTATCAGCGGTTCGAAAAGATATTAAGGATACACTGTCCTCTCTACCCTTAAATGGTGAAAAACAGTGGCAAGATCCAACTGAGAAAATATTCGAGCTCCGAGGAGCTGGTCAAACATGTCGTCGATCCTAGGTAAGTTATACTTATTCTCGATAGTCCGCTTATTTAATTCTCGATAATCCATACATAATCGAAGAGAACCCTCGGCCTTGGTAACGTACACTACTAGCTATCCCTTGCTCGATGTCTTACGTCTAATCAAACCTTTCTGCAATAAATCAAACGTTTACTTCTCCGGTTCTCTTCTTTCCTTTGGAGCCAACCTTCGAGGAGGTTGTACAACTAGTCTGGTTCCTAGAATCTAATCAATATGGAATTCTACTTCATGGTGAGGAGGTAAACCTTGCATTTCTTTAAAAATATCCTTGAAATCCTGAAAAATTGGTACATCCCTTATCTCCTCTTTGGGTACTTTTAACGGAATACAGAAAATTCTCATCAACACCCTAGGCTCTCCGCAATGGATATCAACGCTTCTACCTATTACATCTTTTATTATGATCACCCTTCTAACACAGTCCAAGGTAGGCTTAAACTTAGATAAGCACTCCATCCCTAAAAATACTCCAAAACCCGTGAACCTGATGACAAACAAGTTAGAAAAGAAAGGTCGATCTTGATAAGGAATATGCACATTCAAACATATGGTGTCAATATTGGTCAGACCCCTTATTGGGGTCGACACAAAAGGGAGTTATTGGAAAATAACATATTAAGATTCAACTTGTTCATTAGGTCATATGAGATAAAACTATGGGATGCACTTTTGTCGATTAGTACTCTAACAAGAATACCTTGCAAAACCTTCTTCCTTTTTGGGTCCGTAAAAGTAGATGGTATTTCCTTAATAGCAAAAGCTTGTCCCTATGATCCCTTCTTTGGAAAAGAACACTGGTTCTTCATATGCCCATGTTTGTTGTAATTGTAGCAGAGCGGTCCACTAGTCGGGTTCAAGCATTGATTTGCAAAGTGGCCCATTTGGTTGCACTTACAACAAAGGATCTTTGTTACGTCTAACTACTTGTTTTGTGCTGGATCTCCACCTCCAAGCTTCTTTTCAGACCACTTTTTCTTCCCTTTGCGCTTGAAAAATGGTTTACTGGCAACTGGAATTACCGATAAAGGTTGGGCAATAACCGTTAGCAATGCTTCCTTCTAAACACCTTGCTCAATATAAAGACTTCAAACCTCAAAGCCATATTGATTTGATTGGTAAAGGTACCGTTGAGATGATTGGTCATTTCCCAATGAACCTATGTTCATACTATGCATTGTCATCTCTCCTTATTTAAAATCCATAAAAATTCTGAAGAACTGAGTCCTTTCTCCTCCCTTGGGATAAACTAAGCTTCAAAAATCTCTTTAAACTACTCCCTAGAGAAATCTTCTTCTGGTGTATTCATTGTGGCCAAATCCTACCAATCCATTGCTGCTTTCTAAAGCTGACGCGGTGCCAACAATCTCTTTTTAGCATCTCTCAATCGAAGATCCCTAAATATCCTTTCATACGAGTGAAGCAATATCTGAACTCCTAAAATATCTTCAGTTCTATAGAAAGGCTTACCACCTAAAGTAGTGTAATTCTTACATAAGGTCGCAAAGTTCTGAGGTGGTTGAATTTACATCACTGCTTCCACTACTGGCTCTACAACTGGCTCATTTCTGTTAGCTCTGCTATTTGTAGCCGTGCTGGCCAAATCCTTTCCCTCGTCTTCCTCTTGTACTCATTTTCAATAACCTGGATAAGTGACAGGTATCCTTTGAATACAATGATAGGGTCAAAGATGATAAAAGGGAAACTTGCAATAAAGGATCTAAAATAAGACTTTTAGGGGACAAAAGAAATCGCTCTCTCAATATTAACTCATTCTAGAACTCTACTTACCCTATCTTTAATGAGTTGTACCCCAATCAGGCTAACGTGTTCGCTTAATCGAAGCTCTGATACCAACTATAACGACCCTACTTTCTGACCCCTAGGAACTACACTTAACACATCCTCGGTGTTCATGTGTAATTTCTAAGCTTCGGAAGGATGAATCGTCATGGGTAAAAATAAAGAACAGAATAGAAAACCTCACAATGAAACTGTAAATTAAACTATGATAGTCGATAATACCTATGGTTACTCATTAGCAGGGAGTTATCAAAGTTACACAAAGTACTACAAATCAACTTAGGTAGTTATAACAACCTTCTTTTACATAAGCTGAAACAAAATACACTTACACAAACAAGATAATACAGTGGAATAGATAACTAAGAAGATGAAAGCTTCCTGTTGGGGGTCAGGCGGTATGTTTGGTATAAGTATAACTTTGTAAAAATCAGTGTGAAACTAAACACAAATATTGATACTATGCCGCTGAACACAGAATGGGTTTACTCCCACATAAATCAACATTCAAATGTAAAGAATGGATAAATAATTAAACACCACAAAGAGTGGTTGACTCTTCCTGATGCAAATAAGGAAATAAATTTGAAGGTTCGAATCAAATAAGAAAAGGAAAATCTCCAACTAATGACTCGAAAGGTGCACCACCCTTGAAGTATAGCTCTAGTAATACACTTCTATGAAGCTCATATATTACGTGAAATTTCTTGGACAGTACCAAGCTGGATCCCACCAAACCTGATCAAGTATCCGAATATTTCACATCTAATAGCGCTACCAAATCCAATCTAGATGAGATGTGAAGGTTTTCTAATGGGAACAACTCCACATAGCTTGGCTTCCTCTCGCGCTTTGGATTTAGTCATTTCCGACAAAGGAGTCAATGCTCAATAGAGCAACACATCATGTTAGAATTATGATAATAAGGAAGCTAAAGTAATCGATAGCTGAGAAACCAACTATGGAGGATATAAGACGATCGTATATGGAAATTAAGTCTTGTATTCTTACCACCACTTATCCAATTAAAACTTGTACTGTTTCTTGGTTAACAATAATCCCGGACAAGTCACGGTAGTGTTACCTCAAAGTCACGTCCCACAATTATTCTTTACTTTAGAAATAGCGACAAGTCTACTTCTTCGATGTTTAGTCCTAATTATACAAATAAATCATTTCCATACAGGTGAATCGCTTTATGGAAATTAACTCATTTTCATAAACAATTCAAACTTTTAGTTTAAAAACTCGAATTCATACTTGGTACCACACTACAAGTATTAGCTTTAAAACATTGTAACATCCCCTATCTTGAGGTCCAAAGCTAAGCACTACAGATGCTACAATCATCTATAGTATTAACTTCCAGAAACAAAATATGGTAATGTAAATGTTATCCATAATATTAGAAGCACATGAATGTGAAACAAAATCATAGATTCCAAAAACAACTTCACTGATTACATTTCAAAAACATGTTTTACATTCCATTACATAATCCCAAACATTCCCAAGGTTTTGATCAAATATAATCATTACAAATGCGCCAAGAGCGACATATGAAGATGCCCCCTTAGATTATCAGATTACTCAAATAGACAAATAATCTTAATACATTAGAAATATAAATAATAACTCCTAAATAGTAATCCTTGCCTCTACATGTCTTCGGAAGCTTTATTCATCCACCCACTAAACTTACAAACCCTGACTCTAAATCTACTCAAATTAATTTTGAGCACCCGAGAGTTTAAAGGAAAAACATAAACTTCGAGTTAACCATAAAGCCGGGTGTGAATAATACTATTACATCTCGGTTTACTGATATTAAGTGAGACCACGGTGCTTAGCAGAACAGGTTTCCCCTCACTAATATCCCTTTAAAACATATCTTTTTGCAAATCAGAATCCTGCAATCAAAGTGATTAAAATAATAATAGCAATATCATATATGCTCATAAATCAAGTAATAAAAGGACCATCTGCCCAAACAATATAGTTTTGATTGGCTAACTACTAATCATTGGCTGACTTGGACCTACTAGACAAAATAAATAATCTAACATATGTTAGGCAAAGTTCTGGACGGTACGTCCTTAACTTACTTCTCCCAACGTCACCTGATCCTAATGGTTTTGCGGGTTCACCAATAACCTATCCACCTTATATATATATATATATTCCTTTCTGTATGCAACATCATTTAAGTGTTACCTATGACTAAGCCCTACACACTGGAATTATGGACTAAATTAGTTAGGGGATATAGCTAATGTATAGGGCACGACCCTATTTCAGTCCCATCTTGTATTCAAATATCCAAATAATTTACTTAGGGTTAACTACCCTTCAAATTTCCCTTGAAAACATCTTTCAAATTGATTTAACCCTTTAAATCATAATTAAACAAGGAAAACATACTATTTTCTTTGCTCAAATCTCTTTGCCATGATATATGCCTTACACAAAATATTGTTGATGAAAACCTTCAAAATCTTTGTTTAAAATCTTTAAACAATCTCTTTCGAAACCATTGAAAGTACCCCTTCTGAAAAAGTTAACTACTTAACTTTGAAACATTAGGCCGAAAGGCCAAAACATACTTTTTGAAACCATTTATAATAGACCTTTCAAAGCCATTGAAAGTGTACCTTCGAAAGCTTTATATAACCTTAGACATCCTCTTTTAAAATACTTCAAATTTGCCTTTCGAAAACCTTGGAAACCTTCCATTCAAATACCAAAGGTAAACCTTTCGAAAACATTAGGGAATCACCCCTTCGAGACGTTTATCATATACCTCTCAAAAGCATTTAGGTCCTTTACATATAACAAACCTTTCGAAAGCATTGGATTCAAGTAAAAGTTTATGGAACACAGTTTCGAAACTATTTAAAACCTTTTCTTTCGAAACCTTTGGGTTTTACTTTTAAAATATCAAAAGAGTCTTAAAACAACTGGGGCGAAAGCAACTCTTTCGATAGCATTTTCCTAAATAAAAGAAGTGGATGGTGTCGAAACTAACCCCTGCGAAAGCATTGGAGATGCAGCCCTAAGTTTAAAGCAAAAGAACCCTTTCGAAGGCATTGTTTTGAAAGGTAGAATGCGACAGCAGGGGTTTCAACCCCTTCGAAAGCTCTATTTAAGACAAAAGGCAGCAACCTCTTTCGAAAGCTCTTTTCTTTGAAACAATTGGCCAAGTTGCAAGGTATCTCATTCGAAAGCCTCATTTGCAACCAAAATAGTTCTAAGTTTTCAGAAGCTACTTCAACCCCTTCGAAAGCCATTTTTTGACTTCATACCTTTCGCCTAACTCCAATCCACTACATACCGAAGCTAATACCATGTGTATTGGTTTCGACTTAGATAGAGGAGGCAATATGAGGTCGAAAGGTGCAAATATATGTGGCGAAGCAGTAAAACCATATAAAACCGATTTTTAACTTTCTAAAGCAATTCCTTTCCAAGTAACTTGCCTTGTTTATCAACATATAATTTGCTGCCAATACTTTTGAAAACCTTTTCCTAAAATGCAGCCGAATTTCAGAGATTAACAATTTAAATATTTACAAATAGGCCTTTCTTCTTTTATAAACATATAAAGCATTTAAGTCCCATACCTTAAATAATTTTACATACTTAACAAAACATTTAGGAAAATTCTACAAAAATTTCCATAAATCACTTTTAATATGTTTTCTAACATATTTAAATTTCCAATCGAAAGCTAACATATAATAGCCGCAAATAATTTAAACTCAATTTAATAATTTTCTTCACTAGAATATTCATAATAAATCCACATTGATTCAGAAAATTATAAAACTTGAAACACATCTCTAAAATAATATTTCTGACCATATATCAAAATAGCAAGGCATTTGGACGTAATTTGATAGGTTTTTCAAATTAAAACTTGTCGTAAAATATATATGAACAAACAGAATTCATCAACAAGCATATATGTCTATGTGTCATTCAAAACATGACGTAATACTTTGCAAAATAGGTTCGGATCTGTTCTAGAAAAGAAAAAAGAAATATGAGATGTAATATTTTGTTGACCTTAGATTGTGATTAAGGAGTTTGAGATTTACTTCTTGAATGAATTTGATTAAGCTTCCTTCTTTTTGATTCTAGCTTATCTTCGCCTTGCTTTCTCCAAATGGTGGTCGGCCTTACTTGATTTAGTTTTTGTTTATGAACGTGTACAATGAAAGTGGCATGAGGGTTTAGGGTATAAGAATATAACTTATTCCTATTTTACCCTCTACTATCCTTACTTATTTCATTTTAATTCCCTTTTTTGTTTATTAGTTAACTATGCATGGCTATCTTCTAATATTCAAAACTCAATTCACTTAACCATTTACATTATTTCATTTAATTTATCTAATTAAATGTCTTAAATAATGTTAATTAAAATTAGGGTCTTTACAAACACTTTCTTAGAAGAGTTTACTAACTTTGAAACATCATTACAAAAAGGATTTAAAAACTTAAAACATCCCTATTAATTGATTAATTATCTTTAAAGCTTTGTCAACTAAATTTATTAATTAACTACAATAACCGTTAATTAAAAAGGAGTAAATTACCATCAAAAATATCATTAAATAAACTAATTAGTAATATTTAAGTATAATTAATTTAACTAATGAATAAATAATTAAATTTCATTATTTAAAAGTGATTAATTAATTTAACTTTATTTACCAAAAGATTTATTTAAGATTAATGTTAACAAGAAAACTTGTCAACACCCCAGAGTAGAATTTAAGATATAGATGTTCTAATTAATCCACCTTTTGACATGGTTGAAACACTTCGATCCTCTTTTCCACACCTTTCGAAGTAGATGAATTGATTTAGGGTCTTATTGAAACCACCCTTTCAAAATGGTTGCAGTTGCTCTAATGTTTTAGGATATGGGATGAATGGATGGGTTTCGACTTTATCGAAAGCTTACTTCTTTGATAACTCAGGCTTGGATTGTTAAGCCAGGTGATTTTGGCCAAGTTTATGGTTTCAACTCACTAGAAAGGTAAGATTTTATCGATTTCTAGTTTGAAGCTAGATCCTAAGTGTTTTGGGCTACATATGGGGTTTTGACTTAGTCGGAAGGGATCTTTCAATGAAGTCGGCATAAGCCGAACATAACCAAATCTAGCAGAAATCTCTAAATAGTAGAATAATAAAAAACATGAGAACCTATCTTCTTTTACCAATGATGTACACAATGGTCTATTTTCCCAATCTATTCCTAAGTTAGGGTTAAAAGTTTGCAGTTGTAAGAAAGTATAGGATTATAGTGAATGAAAATCGGATCCCCAAAACCAGACCCCTAAGGTCTTATTTATAGATGCGGGTTGGCACCTTTCTATTCAGAGCCTTCGACCTGGTCGAAAGGTGGCTTTATATACCTTCCGTCTCCTTTGACACTTGCACATCCCTCTACAATGCTTTCGATTTGGCTTGAACGGTTCCATTTTCATCGAAAGGGGTAGATGCACGCTTTCCTTTGTATTGCTTTTGTCGTTGCAAGTGCGTAGAAGTAAGAGCTTTCGACTATGTCGACAGATTATTCTATGGAGTTTCGAAGGTGTTGATGGTTTCAATGCAGTAGTAGCTTCTGAATGCATGCTTGCAACTTGATTAGAACCTTCCCTGAATGTTAAAGGCTTTGACCGGTTCGAAAGGCTTGATTATGCTTTCAAAAGGGTTGTACTGATCAAGACATCTTTTCTAGTAGTTTGAATGAAGGCAAAATCTTTGGTTTTGAAAGGTCTGCATGCATGCTGCCTTCAAAAGGTACTCCTCTTATTCGAAACTTCTTCATGTAGGAAAAAGCATCTGTTTTGAAAGGTAGACATTGACGTGAAAAGAAACTTTCGACCATATTGACTTCTTCGAAAGCTTGTAACACATCTGGCTTTTGGCTGTAGCATCCATTCGACTCCTTCAAAAGGTTTTGTTGGTGCTGTTATCTCTTATTCCTTTTGACTATTTTGGTTTTGACGAGGTTGAAGTAGGAATTTGTGGTAACATTTTCCCCCTTGCAAAGGGATGCCCTTGACTTTCCAAGTCAACTCTTGCAAAACCTATTACACTTTCCACCTTTTCATATTCGCACAAATCCTGGTCGTTCATTTAAATACGATTGTACGGTTTGCCATCCATGCTGACTTTTCTTATAAAGCAAGTTATCTTCTTTCCCTCTTTCACTTATCTGAAATTAAAAGAAATTTTGATGAGAATCAAATCCAAATTCTCAGATAATTCCTATTTCCAACAGCAGAAATTAAAATCCAAAGTGAGTTTTAAATATCTTGCTTTTCAAATTTACTTTTCATGCCGAATTTCAATTTCTAAAATCCATAATGTTTGGATCTGAACTACTGCTTTGATTCAATAAAAATCATCTAAGTTTTTATTTGCTTGGAAGCATTCTATAATTTATTTTCATGACTTGCTTCGATTTATTTCTCATTAGTCTACATTCTGAGCTTATCTAATTTGGATTTTATTGTTATTATCATTTTTAAAAAGTTTAGATTTTTACCTCAAAGATTCTACAATTTTGAATGGTAAATTCGCGCTAATATCCATCTTGTTATTGATTTGATTGATTTAGGTTAAAATTGAATTTGGGGAAGAAGGGGATTCCCAATTAATTCGCAAAGAAGTTTTAAGTTATATGAATCAAAATTTGGCGCTACAATTTTACCTTTCTACCCCTTCGAAAGGGATTAAGGTGGCAACTTTTATTTCTCCTTTTGAACCTCTTTCGATGGGGTTGAAAGATAGTCTAACGCCAAATTCAAATGACGTCGTCTAAAGGTTGTGTAGTTAATAGGAAAATGGACCTCTTCGAAAGCAGAATTGTACTTTAGCTTTTTTGATACCTTTCCAAGAAGTTGGCTAATGTGTCTTACTTAGTAATTATCTAATACACACTTTTGAAAGCATAGTGTTTGTTTTATATTTTTCGAAACCTTTATTACATACATGCTTTCATCCTATTTTAGGATACGTCTGAAGTTAGAGATACATATATTTTATAAATTGGATTGAAGAAAGCATACTTTGTATAAGTTGTGAATCAAATCAATTTTGGCATAGTAGAAACCTATTGTATTGATTCAAATTTTGTTGTTCATATGCTTTCGAAACAATGTAGCCCTTTTTGACTCTTTCGAAACCTTTTGTAACTAATTGAGATTCGATCATCATCTTTTACCAACATTGTCAAAATGTCCCAAGTCCTTTTATTTTTAACACGATTCAAACTCAAAATCTTTCGACTTAATTGGCATGTAAGGTTTCGACAACATTCATAATCCCTTAGAAAAATTAAATTCATGGCTTTCGACAATGTCGCAAAGTTCTTTTGCCTTGTTTATTGAATGTTGGTATCATATATTTTGTTAAAATTTGTTATGTAGGTTTCAATTACTTCTTTCAATAACAAAATTTCCCTTGAGCTTTTGATGTTGTTAAAGGTAACTTGTTTTGAGTCAACTTCTATATTTCCTTTCGACTTTGTCGAAAGCTCAATAAATTTCATATTTCTAACTTTATAATTCTATCAAGAATATGTAATTTCATATTTTTGTTTGATATTCTAGTTGTTGTAATAGGTTTCCAATATCTTTGAAACAATGTTAATTTCATATCAAAATATAATTTCCATCTGAAATGATTTCATCTGGCAGAATCACGGGTTCACCCAAGAAGACTGAAGTCACCTCCAAACATTCCATAATATCCACCCAAGATGAGGTGGATGCGATTCTCATTGACTTTGGCATTACAGGAGTGGAAGCCATTCCCCTTACTGATAACGACACCATCCACAGCCCTCTTGAAAGGTACTTTGCCTACACAACAATCAATATTTTCCATGAAGGATTTCTTCCCTTCCTGGACTTTGTGATAACCAGGATTTTCAGACATCAGGTAATTGGATAATTATTTGATTGAACTATTTAAAAATATCGATTTATAGATTGAATAAATAAATCTGATAATAAATATTTATATCTGGATAAATATTTATTTTATAATCTCATAATTTAATTACTTAAAATTTACAAATTATCCTTTTAAAAACAAAAAAATAGTGATTGTTTATATATATGGATATAAATTGATTTTAAATAGGATATTATTTACAAATTGATTTTGTGTTTGTTTATATACATATATATATATGTATATATATATTTGAGTTGATTATAAATTGGATTTTAAATTGAATTTGAATTTGGATTTAAATTTGAAATTTAAAAGATTGATATCTTAAAATATTTTGGTTTTAAAAGTATATATGTATGATTTTATATTAGAATATAATTTGTTTTACATTATTTTATTTAAAAGATTTTATTTATACAAATTAAGAAAAAGTATTTATTAATTAGTAAATTTAACATAAAAGCTTATAAACCATTTTAAAATTAATTAAAAATGCATAATGACAAGTGTTAGTTTATTAATCATCTTAATAACAAGTGTAGATTAAATTATATAAATGACAAATGTTAAGGAATTTAACAAGAGTCACCATTTTATTTTATTTTTCTTTATTTTTAATAAATCCTAATTAAGCCTATATAAACATATATCTCATCTCTTCACTTCGTTTTCCCTATCTTCATTTCAAAACAAGAAAAAACAAACCTGTAAAACATTTCACACTAGATCAAAACTAAAGCCTGTAACGTAAGTAGTCAACTTATTCAACCTGTAATCAAAAGCTTTAATCATCTCAGTCACAACAAAGTTTCCAGTTCACAATCAAAGCAAGATCATCTCTGTTTTCAAAGCTAAACCTTCTCAACAACAAAATATTTCCTATAAACAAGCTTTCAGAGATCAAAAGCAATTCAAGTTTCCAGTTAAACAAGTTCAAGCATTTTTAAAATTCCAGTTTTCAAGCATCTCAGTTTAAAGCTCTCTATACATCAAACAAGTGAGTAAACAAACTTTAAAATTTATCTTAAACTTGATGCATGTGTTAATTTTGGAGTGTTATGATATGAATATGCAGTTGCATGATTGTATAAATAAGTTTGAATGTATATACATAGTTGATATACAGGTGTGCATGTCTGATATGCCTATGTTCTTCTCTGTTTCTTGTTACGGAGTTTTAGAATTCAGATCAAAATTAAATATCTTTTCATCTGATCTCTGTTAGGTTTAATTTTTAGAAAAGAAATGTTTTTTTACTCATAGATTAAGTTTTAAAAATAAATTTAGGTAAAATTAGTTGGAAATTTATCTGGAAAATGGAAGATACAGTAGAAATTTAAAAACCGTTGAAATTCAAGTATCATAATTCCTTGTTTCACTTATACAATCTTGATCGTCATCAAGATTCATGAATTTTAAAGGTAAAATCACAAATTTTAGTGTGGGATCGAGTATGTAATTCGGTGTTGACCAGAAAATGGAATTTCGTCGATTTTCGACGATCTAAAGGAACTTGGTCATCGAGATTGATGTTGGAGGAGCTTCAGGGGTTGGCGAACACTGGAAAAATGGAAGAAAGGTTTCTCAGTCGTCGTGGTGGCGCGATGAGACTAAAATAGGGTTTATGTAACGATCCTGAATTTTGAACAATTTAAATTGAAAATATTTAATTAATTTTAAATATTTGAATGATAATTTAAATTGAATTCCCAATATAACTGTGAATTTGGCGATTAAATATTAAAATTTAATCTATACAAAGTTGAATAAAAATTTAAATTTGACTTTGGAGTTGAAATTGAATATTGAATTTGTATTTTTAATTCAAACTAATGACTTAGAAAAATAATTTGGATACAAGAATTATTATTTATGTAAATTTATAAATGGATGGTTAGTTTTAAATAACATTTTTTCTTTTCTTTAAAATAAAAAGGAATAAAATTTTAATCAATACAAATTAGATAAATAAATACACATAGTAAAAATTTAAACAACATATTTATAAATTTTGAAAAATATTATGGAAATTCTAACAACATAATTTAAACAAAAACATAACAAAGCAAAGTAATAATAAAACCCATTGAAATTCAAAATAAAAATATAAGAGGAAAATTTGTTGACTGTTGTTTGGGCTTTGAAAATTTTGGCCAGCCCACGTTTGATATTGATGCCGTGATTAAGTATACCCGTCTCCTTTTACCCATTTTCATTTTTTAAACCCTAAACAAAATAAACGAATGAAAGAAACAACATGGCGGCTTCGTGTTCCTCTTCGTCCAAAACTAGGGCTTTCGAAGCTGCGCTATTTGTTGATCGATAGGAATTTGCGTGTTGCCTTGCTCGATCTATTCTTCGTCGCTCACTGCTGCTTCGTTCTCGTTCATCCTCTTTGGAAAATTTTTGGGTTTTCGTATTCGCTTCGAAAAAAGGTGAGTTTTTCTCACGATTAATTTTATTCAAGTTTTTAAATTTGTTTTAATTGGGTGTTTGGTTGCATGCTATGATGTGGTGTTATTGGCTTCCATTTGCTCAGTTAATTTGAATTTAAACTGATAAGAACAGATAAGACACTGCATGTATGGTTGTTGGGTGTTATTTGCTATTATTTGCTCGGTTAATTGAATTTAAATTAATGAGAACAGATGCTATTAAAATTTGACTTGCTATGTTTTTTTGCATGTGATGGGTCTTTGAATCTGGTTGTGGAAAATTTTGTTTACACGTGCTTGTTTGAACTTCAGTGCATATATGATGTATGTATGTGTCTGTAAATAAATTTTTTCCTTCAGTTTGAAATGCCTGTGAGTAAACCCTGTCTCCCTCTTATCAGTGTTGCTATGTGTATGTTGAGTGATATAGGAAATGTAAATCTTGTTGCATGCAAGAAATTTGAATGCTTGGTTTGTCATGTTGACTGTACAAGAGGTTAGTCATTGTTTTAGAAAAAAAATTTGAGAACCTGTAAGAAAGTCCATTTCTTTTCCCCCTGTCTCTATTTGATTTAATGATAAAACTAAATAGCTATACATTTTTGTTTCAGTAAACAAGTTTAAGTTGTACTTTAAGCTTGCACCATATTTTAATAACGAAACTTAATAAGTTTGAAATTGACCAAGTTTCAGTAATTACCTTAAAACACAAATTTGAGGTTCTTTTAGAAACTGTTTGTGATAAACACAGTGAGCAAACCTTTCAACCTTCAATTTATTTTATGATGCTTTTGAGTAAACCTATGTTTTTTTTTCCAGTTCTTTGTGTTTGAATGCTTGTATAATTGTGAATAGCCTTTGCATGTGAATTAATGGCTATGCTTGTGTTTATATTTGCTTGGAAATGTTGTTTCGACCCTGGACTGCAACTTGAAATTGAATCTGATCCACTACTTAATTCCAGTTTTTGATCACATTCCCTCAGGTAAAAAATAATGGGATTAATTATGTTTTTAATTGCTTCAAAATTTCTTTAAATTTTAATTTTAATTAGGGGTTTTACTTGAATTACCTGAGGGGGAAGCAGAGCTTGTATATTGAGTTTTGAACTGCTTTAGCTTTTGAATTGAAACTTGTTGAAGCCATTTGATTTGATTATTAACTTGCATGCTTCTGATTCTTGTTTACTTGCTATCATACATAATTTAAGAAGTTTGAATCTCTGTTTTGAAATGAGAGAAAGTATAGAGTTAATCTCTGTTTAAAACTTAAGTTATAAATTTAACTTGTTTGTTTCATTTAAAAGTTTAATTTAAAATGTCTTTCAAATAAGAAAATCAAAACAGTCATATCTGTCTTTCAAATAAGAAAATCAAAACAGTCATATTTGAAAACTACATTGTTCTTTTCTTTTTAAGTAAGTAACCATAAAATTTACAGGTTGTTTTAAAATTTATTTGTGCATTGTTGTACTGTGTCTTCGAGCTGCTGTGTTGATCACTGATGCATGGTTTTCATTTTGCTTCACTTGTGTACACTTGCACCTGTACTTGGTCATAATTGACTGTTGACACTTGCATGCATTTCTGTTGGACTTGATCATGGCTTCCTCTGTTGTATACATGTCCACTGCAGTTGCCTCACTGATGCATTTGGACTTGACTGTTGCACTTTGGTTTTGCATTTGTGTATTTTGCTTCCATTCTAGTTGTTACAGTCCTATGCAGTTGCTTGTGGTCTTGGCCATGTTGGTTTAGTTGAGTCTGTTGCATTTGTTGGTTTAGTCATGCACTTGGTCTCTTCACTGTGTTGCACATTTATGGTATTGCTTCAGGGCCAGTGGAGTTCTTATTCAAATCTGCTGTGTCACTTTTGCAGTTTGGTCTTGCATTTGATGTTGTTTATGTCTTCATGTTCATGTGTGTCTTCCATTTCATTGGTATCTTTCATTTTGTCTGCACTGTCCACTGCCCTTGTGTTGCTCACCATGTTGCATATATGTTTTCATTCACTTGAGTCTGCCTTGTTGAGTTCTGTTG
This sequence comes from Allium cepa, assembly GCA_030765085.1. Lineage (NCBI taxonomy): Eukaryota > Viridiplantae > Streptophyta > Magnoliopsida > Asparagales > Amaryllidaceae > Allium > Allium cepa. The sequence continues at coordinate 689,632,704 of CM060937.1, read as the reverse complement.
CACTTGTTCATTTTCACTATGTTGCACATTTGTGTCTGCTTTCATGTTTGCTGTGAGGTCATCTATGCATTGATACTATTCTCTGAAATAAGTGCACGAATGAATATGATGAAATGCTTTGAATGTAAATAGGTATAATAATGATAAACATATATATTTGCTTAATTGTTGACCTTGTTGCCTCATTTACTTATTGCCGTGACTTTGTAAATTGTATGGTTGTGTGAAATGTGTTCACTCAAGTGGCTCATGTGCTTATCTGCCTCTCACCTAAAATTTAATATGATCATCAGTTGGGTGTTGTTTTGTAACACTGAATTACCCAGTTTTGTACTTGCTGGGCTGATATGTGTGTACTCCTGTACACTCCTTATGTTCATTCGTGGGAACTTATATTATTTACATTTTTTTTCTTGGACTGATCCAAGTTGCTTCGTCCCTTCTGCTGCCTGTACTGCACCATTAACCCTGTTGGGCTGTTACCATTTTATTTCTGTTCATTGCAAACTTATTTACTTGAATAAAGATTAATCATGACTCGAGTGTTTTTGTGTTTTGCATAAAACGCTCGGGTCAGACCGAGTATTTTACAGCTTGGAGATTTTCTCGCAGCGAAGTTAGAGAGAGAGGGGAAAGCACTTCACTAAAGCTTTTCAGAAAATTTTTCTTGTACTTAATAAAAATTGTTCCGCTGTATAAAATGTAATTCATTGTATAACTCTGATATTTGTATATAAAAGAAAAAAAGTTCATTTATAAAATATATTAATGTTTCTGTGATTCTGTGACTGATTCTGTTTAAATGTTATAAACTAAATAACAATCCGTCATTTGAACGTTTCTAGTTGGTTTAATTACCGACTAGAGGCGGTCAAAGCGGCGGGTCGTTACAGTTTAAACGTGGGTTTTGGTCATGGATGATTTGGAGGCCATTGTGGCATCGACGATGCGTCGAGTTCGATCAGAGTTAGGGGAATTGTAGCGTAGGGCTCCAACGAAGGGTAGGTCGGAGTGTTAAACGCCCTGGTGGTCTGTGGTGACGTGGTATGGAG